>JAIUCV010000004.1:20805096-22227687 GCA_026724425.1 Erythrophleum ivorense | reverse complement strand
TGATGTCTAGTTTATGCCTATAAAATTTCATAAGCATTGGACTTCATTTGACCTACAAGTGACACAGAAATGTAAACTGACCATATGAATAATAACTTTGTCAATTCTACATAATTTGGCCAACTTTGAAAAATCATAATGAATTCTCTAAAGCTCCAAATTCAGTGCTCTTTAGCTCTATAAAAAGCTCTAGATGAGACCTATTTGCTTGCCAAACTTTATACAAAAACTCATCTATTTGGTTAGACTTTGCTTCATCTCAAGAAATGGTCAAATTTGAAGTCCATAATGGGATAACAAGGAACCAAATGACCTTCCTATAATTCCATAGCTACTTGAGCACATCCAAAAGCACAATTACAGTATATATGAGCATGTCAAATGGTTTAAATCATCATGGAGCTCATTCTCACCTTGTCACTTGCAATCATAGACATAGACATAATGGCATATGGATGACAAAAACTCATATATTCATTACTTTGACTTCAAAATGAATACATACATCATATTTACATATATTTGAAATTGCTCAAAAGTCTATATTATATAGAAAACATATGGTTACACATCTTGACATCAAAATTTTCATCAAAATGCCTAATATTCTATTTCATTGTCAAAGTCTTGTTCTTCAAGATGGTTGGCCTCAATTTCTTGGTCCACTTGGTTTACCTAGACATGGTTAGACATATGTAGGGGAAAAGTGAGATTCAGAGAATCCCAATAGCTCTTTACCCTTTCAAACATACATAAAGGATGCATTTATACATTAAAGAATACATGCATGGCATTTAAGTCACTAATGAATATATATAAATCATTTTCTTTGTCATATAAACTCATACATATCAAATATAGGCTCTTAAAAGCACTGGTCTAGCCTCACCTAACCTCCTTAGGACTTTTGAATTTTTCTCACCCACCTTCAAGGGACTTTTAGCTTAGCCTCACTCTTTTTGAGACTTTTGGCTTTGTCTCACCCATTCTTAGGGACTTTTGGCTCATCCTCACTTATGCTAAGGGACTTTTGGCATAACCATACCTATTCAAGCCACTTTGCATTCATAAACACATTTCAAGAAGCATAATGGTACCATAACATGTATTCAATGGCTAGAAACATATCTAATAGTTTAAACATACACACAAGCACTCAATGATAAGAAAACATCCAAATAATGCATGTGAGAAAGGTTAGAGAGCTATCATGAATCAAGAACATAACTCTTCCTTTTGCTTATTCCTTCCCTCTCTCAGCCAAACACTTGTAACTAGGTGGGGCTTGATTCTCCTGACCTAGACATATCAAATAGGACATATTTTAATCATTGGAACAAGCTTTAGCTTCTCTCAACCTCTATGCAAGACTTAAGGCACCATTATGATTCCATACAAGACCTAATGAAGCAACTCTTAGAATTCATGATCTTGGTTGCCATTTCTCATTCAATCCAAGTCTTTTGACTCTATTTAAACTTCTTAGAGTCATCACAATTTCAATTCAAGGAGCCTAGATACAAGTTGCTTCTTTAAGTCTTAAAATGGAGCTTACATCTTCATCTCATCAACCATGATTACTAGATTCATTCCAATGCTTTTTTTAATGTTTACTAATCATTTTTAGTCCTTTTCTAGCCTCAGAATGAATTAAAACTCTCCCTAGGTGCTTCAAGTCTGCTTGGCCAAGACCTATGCAAGGGATTGGGCCCATAGACTTTGCTTGATTTTCTTTAGGGACTTGCACACGTGAGACTTGATAGGTTTCTTAGGAACTCATACACAAACTCATACACACTCTTAGACAACTTAAATTACCACTAGGAAGCTTCATATTTGTTAAGGTGCAACTAAATCCCTAGATCTTGTAACTGAATACTAATGTTTCTCCTTTGAATTTCATTGTATAATCTTGTTTCTCATACTCTTAAACCCTTGTTCCTTGCTTGGTTTTTGTCAGAACTCATTCCATTTTAGGTGTTTTATACTTGGCCGAAACTACCCTCTTGAAGAACAACAAAAAGAAGCAACAAGAGTCATGATTCTTACCTTGATTGAATACTTTTTCAAGGAGCTTTCTTATGCCTTAGCCCTCTCCTTCAATCTCAAACTCTCTCCCATTGAACTAGTCCCAAAATAGTCCTAAATCAAACATTAAAATCATAGGAAAAGAGAGGAGAAGGAGGAGAACAAGATTAATGAAGGAAGGAGCATGAAAATCCATAGTTTTCTCACCTTTTTACCAAGTTTTTCTTATTCTTTTTCCCCTCCTCTTGTGCACCTCTCACATCTGGTCTCTCCTCTGGTTTGAGATAGAAAATAGGTTGCTTAAAATGAGGGAGAGATGGGGTGTGACATATAAGAAGAGAGGTTACTTAAGACACTTGCAAAAAATTTCCATTTTGTCCCCTTTATTTTGGTTCTTTCTTTTTATGCTCATTTCAACTCCTTTTTGCAAATCGTCTTTTCCATCATAAAATTTTGGTCTTTTAACTTATAAAATTCCTTTAGTTTCACTAAAATTAGATTTAAAACCTTCCCGAATGAATTGGTTAAAGTTCAAGTCAACCAACACTCTAAAATGTAAATCGGAGAGGTTTGGACCATTCTTGGAATTCCTATTATTTTTAAGGCCTTTGAAAACTTTAAGAAACTCAATTTTTTCATTTAAAGATCCCTCCTTTGATCTTTTTAAAAAGTATCCAAAATTATGAAAATGCCATTGGTTTTCGTCTAATTTTATTTAACTACTCCAACTTTTAGTTTCTGAGTATCTTAAGCCTTGGATCCTCATTTTTAATTATTTAGGACTTTGTTCTAATTTTATTTGGCCTCAAATCTTCCTTTTCCAGGGACTTTCCTTTATAACTGGTCCATTTCTAATGCTTTTAAGAAAATCAGACATTACAAAGCCAACATTATCTAATTAAAATTCCAATTAATTCAAAAGAAAGTTTAGAAGGAGTAGATTCAATATTTCTTAACCCACCTTGGTTAATTCTCACAAATTCCTCTTTAAAATGAAGCTTAAAGTCTAGAATCCATGGTGTCTCTTCATCTTTTAGATCCATTTTCATTCTCTAGATGAAAAAGACATACACACACACATGCTCTCTGATAACTATTGTCGAATAATTAGAAATAACTTGTTTGTAAAATAAATTTATGAATAATGGTGTAACTAAGATCTTCTTCTCTCGAAAATAGATTTTAATTACCAAAGAGAGTTTCCTAAATGTCTAATGCAACTTAAAAATATTTTAAAAATACAAAAATCAATTAAGGATTTAATGACTAAAATTAAAAGCAATTCAAAAAGTAAAATAAAAATACTAACTAAAATCAAAAGAAATGAAAACAATCAAGCAAATAAGTGTAGCTAGCCTTAAGTGAATTCTTTGAAATTTAACTCTCATAGTCCAAATTAGATTTCACAAAGAATTAGACCTAATCTTCTTTGGTGTAATCCTAATTAATTTCCTCAAGTGACCACTTAAGATGCAAGAAATTAGCAATTTAATGCCTTTTGAAACCTTAAACTTACACTAACTTTTTAATCCTTGAATTGAGCTCTTTGAACATGCCAAAATAGAGATCAAATGTAACACCTCAAAATTAATTAAGGATAATTATGATTAATTAGGAATCAGTATGGGTTTAATTAAAAATAATAATTAAGAGATGTGGGCATTAACTTGAGCATTATGATTAATTTAAGTAAGCTTGGGGCCTAATATGGAAGTTTAATTATGCCATGAGCTTAGTAAGAAAACCTAATACTAGTTTTTCTGTAGGCCTAACTTAATGTTTTTTTGGAAGCCAAAAACTTAGAAGTGAATTTAAGTGAGATAAGAGCCCATTTAGCTTTAGCCCAAACTTGAGAAAATAAGTCCAAATGGGTCTTGGGCTATTAGATCACATTCCATCCCTTACCATAAAAATTCTACAATCTAACCTATAATGTTTAGCCCAACAAACAAAAATCTGAACCTCACTTGGACTCGGGCCTTTGGATTAGCCCACAATCCAACTTAAACCCATCTACAACCCTAACTTACTCAGCCCTTCATCCTTTATTTTGCAAACCAACTCGATCTTAAACAAGAGAGAACTCCATTTTTGCATAAAAAGAGAGAAAGCTAGGGTTTTTTTGCATTTTTCCACTATTTCTCACTTCTAGCAAAAGGTTTGGCTAAGGTAATCTATATCACAATGTCCCTCTCATTCTCCTCTTTATTTTGGTCTAATTAATTTCTGGTTTAGTGAATTTCATCTCCTTCTCAAATTTAAAATTTGGTGCTTGGGTGATTCCTTGCAAGATTTTCTGAGTTAGAAGTTAGAAGGATGATTGGGTAAGTATTTCCCTTCCATTTTATGTATTATTTTACTGGAAAATGTCCCTTATGGTTGATTTTCATAATGGGTTCTGCTATAGTGCAAAAATACAAGGAGATGGAAGTGAAACACTATAGTTCTGGGCTTGATGACTCAAATCCAAATTTTAGGGGTCACTAAAGGATTAGGTAAGTGTCTCTTGCCATTTTGTGATGTGCAAATGTTGGAACTTGGCCATTTGGATTAATTTTTGGTGCATGGCTTTTGCATGTACAAAAATGGAGAAGTAGGGAGTGAACCATTATGAATTCTTGGTGTTTTGACCTTGAATTGGTACAATAGACTCTTTGGGAGCTGGGTAAGCAATTCTTGATAAATTCTTAATGAAATTAATCAATGGATAGGAAATTCCTTGCTAATGATAGTTAAATGATGATAATTATACTTATTTTAGACTTGGTGTGCTTTAGATCATGGTGGTAGCTAGAGAAAGAGTAATTAGCTTCATCAAGGTAATTAGGGTTAATTTTCTAATTCCATGTATATGCTCATTTTAATATGATATTGCTATACATATATGATTTTGAAATGCTAAATGATTGGTTGGCTACTTAATTGTTGTTATTATTAGACCTTGTGAGTCCATGGTGGAGTTATAGAGCAGCTATCACCCATGCATCATGCTTTGATTGGACACCAGGTTATGATTAGACCCTTGAATACATTGAGCCTAGGTTGTGCTCATTAGGAATGGTGTCATGGACGGGCCTCTCTCGATGTTATTGGCCTTTAACATGTTTGATGTGATTATTGGTATGGAACAGTAGTCACTTGTAGCTCAACTAGTTCATTGGCTAATTAAATTGATGATTTTGGTATTTGATGATATGAAAATGTATTATATTAATTAATTTGCATATATATATATATAATTTGCCTCTTGTTATTGGGATTATATATCTCACCCAGATTATGGGCTAACATTTTTAGGGACCGAACCTCTTAGTGGCAAGAAGAAATTAATGGAAGCCTATTGTATGTTTTAGTAGCACATAGGTTTGGAAACCTTGTAAGGTTAGGTTTGTATAATGAGAATACTAGTTTTTATGTATTGCCACATTGCATCATGAATTGCCAAGTTTATGGACTAGTTATGTAGTATAATTATCATGGAATCTAATGTATCCATTTACTTACAACTTGATATGGAACCTTGTTGACCCTGAGATATAACTTATTATTTGAGAATGAAATCATGTGTTGCCTTAAATTTTGACTTAGACTAGCAACATATGGATCCTCTGTTGGGATTTACATTTGAATGATAATAGTTATGGCTTCTAGTATCCTTGGTGACAAAGTCCATGATTTGTTGATATATGGTAGATGAAAGCTATTAGAGCCTCACAAATTAAGGTAGAGTGGCCTTGGAGTGTTACTAGAGGGAGAGTTGGAGTGTATGAGACAAAAATTAAGGAGAAATAGTACAGAAAAGGATCACACTATGGCAAAAATAGCTTGATTCATGGCCAAGTGTCAGGTAGAGGCAGGGAGTGCCATGGCGCAAGGTGTCTCACTGTAGCACAAAATGAAAAAGTTGCCCAATGAGGGTAAAAGAAAGCAACCTCACCATGGAACAAAATTTTAAGCCATGGCACAAGTTGAGGGAATCAAGAGATGAGTGTTCCAGTAGCTAGTTTCACCACAGCGTGTAACATCCAGTCCCTCTGTAAATGTTTGGTTTCTCCATAAACATCATAAATGGGTCAGATACAAAAGGAAGTCCCTGAAATAGAAGGAATTGGGGCCAAATAAAATTATAATAAAATTCTAAATAATGGAAAATGAGGATTTGAGCCTTGAGTTGCCCAGAAATCAAGGCCAGAGTGATTCGATAAATTTGTCGAAAGGCCAGTGGCATTTTCGTAAATATGGGCGCTTTTTGAAAAACTCATAGGAGGGCTTTTTAAATGAAAGTTTTGAGTTCTCTGGGGTTCTTAGAGGCCCCAAAAACCATGGGAAGCCCCGGGACTAGTGAAGCCCCTCCGGTGTACTCTTTCCGACGTCGGTTGATCCAAACTTTGATTGGTTCGTTTGGGAAGGTTTTAGCTCAGATTTGAGTAATTTCAAAGGTATTTTATTAAATTGGGAACCTATTTGTTATGATGGAAAAGACAGTTCTAAAAAAGAAGCTAAAATGAAGGAGAAACAAAAATGCTAAGAACGAAGGGCAAAATTGACATTAAAGTGTTAAAGGAAGCTTCTTTATATGCCACATTCTTTCTCTCCTCTCTAAGACCAACTTGCTTCTGCCCAATTTCAGAGGAAAACTCCAGCTTCTTAGGCACACAAAAGGAGGAGGATTTTGGAAAAAGAAATTAAAGAAAAAGGTAAGAAACTTTAAGAAATTCCATATCCTTTCTTCTTGAACCTTGCTCCTCTCCTCTCAAGCTTTCTTTCTATGATTTTAATAGAGAGTTTGGTGTTGTTTTTAGGGCAGAACAGAGAGGGAAATTTCAAAAATTAAGGGAGTAAGCCAACCAAGTGGAAGAACAAGCCAAAGGAAGCAAGAAAATAAGGTAAAACTTTCATTCTTTGGTAGTTTCTCCCTCCCCCTTCCTCTTGCACGAATTTGACCACCATGAGCCCAAGTCTTATGGGCTGCTTTTTGCCCAATTTATGGAGGGATTAGAGGTTTTAGATGGCAAGGATTAAGAAGGAACCAATAGAATCAAGAAAGGAGTATTAGGAGACAAGATAGAACCATTAGGGATCTAAATGCTCCCTTGCAAATCTGATTTATATGAATATTCTTAGACTTAATTGAATGTTTAAACATGCTCCTAAGACCCCTAGAGAGCTTTCCACATGCACCTCCCATCCAACAAAGCAAAGAAATTGCAAGAAAAATTAATGAACTCTAAGTAGAAAAGTGTAGTGCATTTGAAGGGATTGTAAAAACTAATTTGATTCATGCATTCCCTAGCATATATGAGTGTTTGATTGAGCTCCTAAGACCTCTAAGAAGCCTCCCAAGTGTGTCTCCCATCAAGGAAAAATCAAGAAGGCCATGAACTCTTCTTCCCCCCATAGTCTCGGCCTAGGCAAGTTTCTATAGCTAGGGAGAGTTTTAAATTTTTCTAAGGCTATTCTTGAGTCATATGTGATGAGTGAAGATGAGTAGAGGCCTTAGAAAAAATTTAGAACTCAAAGAAAGTGAATTGGTGCCATAGGTTCCATATTAAGTCCTAAAGAAGCAACATGATGCTAGACCCTTTGTTTTAATGATGTGATGACTCCAAAAGGAATCATAATTGAAAAGAAAGAATGAGACCTAGAAGTCATTTGATGGGTGTTGCTTCATTAGGTGTGATTATAGACCATAATGGAGCCTATAGAGCAATCTAGTATTTTATCAAGTGATGTAGCCTTAGAATATATTTCATAGACCTAATTGGCTCCCATAAATTGTATTTAGGCCAAGAGAAACTATTTCCACTAAATTGTGGGTGTGTGGCCGAAAGAGGAGGCTTGAAAGCTAAGGAAAAAGTGTGTGAAATTGTGCAAGGTAGCTCTCTCCACCTTCTCTTATGCATGGATGTGTGTTTAGCTTATTTTAGAATGTGTGTATATGTATTTTCAAGCTAAGAAAAGTATGCTAGCATGCCTTTATATGCCATGATGCTTGATGCTATGTTATATTTTCAAATGATTACATAATGTCTATGTGAGTTTGCTTAAGTGTGGAAAGGCCAAGAACTCTTCCCTTTGGTGAGGATGAGCCAAGAACCCTTGAGCTTGGTTGAGACAAAGTGAAGAGTCTCCCAAAAGCAAAGTGGGCTCCCAAGAGTATGGTTGAGTCCAAAGTGCTCAAGAATGGGTGAGGCAAGTCCAAAATCCATGAGGAGAAGTGTGAGGCCAATTCAAACACTTAGTGAGCTCTTGAATGTCTTGTATGATTGATTCACATGCCAAAGTTGCTTTTAAAATGCCTATGATTTCTACTTTCTCCATGCATGCATTTGTGAAACTTGCTTGCACATATTATGTGTGATGGAATGGGAGATGAGCTATTGAGATTCTTGAATCTCATTCCCTCCTCTTAAATGTCCTAACATGCTAGGTGGACCAAGCAATTATGGTGAAGGGAGCTAACCACCATAAAGAGGGACAATTAACAAGCTTATGCTTATTTTGTCTATTTTGGAACCATGATAATGGTCTAAGATGTATATGATGTTGTATATGTATTATGAACCTTGAGATAGATGTAAACATACTATTATGTGATGTGTAGATGTATGGAAATGATATATGATCATTAGCACATGTTTTGAGTATGAAATGCCATGGTATGAGAATGTAAAGTTTGATGAATATGTGTATAAATATGGGTTGAATGGCCAAAATGAGATGCATGAACTTTGGGACCATTTGTGCAGCTCACACAAGTCTTAAATATGCTTTTAAACTTGCCTAAAAGATGCCAAGACCAAGGGAAATCCATTTGGCAATTTTGGTACCCAATATGGAGCCAAAATTGACCATAATGGAACCCTATACCATTTTTTGGCCAAATCAGTTAGTCTTGCCCTGAAACTTGGCACACAATTAGGTCTCATTAAGATATTTTTGGGAAGATAAAGATCATAATTTTCGAAGACCTAGAGAATATTTGAAGAATTTTCAAAATTGGGATTTTTCATGGATTCTGGTATGGGTACTGTTCATACTGGCAGTTTTGAATTCTGTGTCACCCGATGGCGAAATGGTGTCCAATGCTTATGAAATTTCACATGTATAAAATAGAGGTCATAATATTTCTATGGCCACCGAGATCACCTCATTTGGAGGTCTGAGAAGTGAGTTATGTATGTTTGAAGTTAATTGTCAGTATCAGCAGTGCCCTATGAGTCCGGTTACTGTTCCATAGGGTCCATTTGACTAAACGTATCTGTTTCATTCTAGAATTATTTTTACTATCAAGTTAACATTTGTAGATTTTGAGAATGACTAAATTTGTGTGATTTTTATTTTTATAGAATTAGTTATGAATTTCAGAAATTTGTATCAGTAAACTAAACAACAGCCTAGGCAGCCAGCGACTCTGTAGCTTTTTGGATGTCAAACGTCTTGTGTGATGAATTTTATGACTTGGGCATATTTTTATTGTGAATTAGACATCCTAATATTTCCATAATGATAAAGATTGCATGATTTCAAATTTTCTAAATTTAGTTATGATTTTCCAAATTTGGGTCAGAAAATGGAGCAAATCTGGCCAAAAATGTTCTTGTTTATTTTGAGCTCCATTTCGGTTTCCATGGGTTGTAGGCATGTTTTTGTGATACAAATGAGTTGTAATAATGAAATTAAATATGAGGAAGTATAGTATGAGCTCACACAGTCCACGTGACACCAAATTGAATTTTTTTGAAATAGCGCAACGCGAAAAAAGTTTATTATTTTCATCCCTTTTCATATGATCTTGTGGGATTGATAATATAAAACTTATAAATGGCATCAAATGAGCTAGAAGTTATGGTGTTACACAGCGCAAGTATAGCTGGTCGCAGCATGAATCGAGAAATTTTCTATAGTAGATTCCAAGGTGTTTTTCTGCTGTAGCACCACATAAGCTTGTTGCAGCAAAGGTCCAACTCATGAAAACATGAACAGTAGGTCCTCGAGAGCATTTCATCATGGTGTGAAAAACCCAAGCCTGGTGCAAGGTGTGAAATTTTAGTTTTGAGTTGTAGTAGCCACTTACGTCGCAACGTGAATGTACCAAGTTGTGGCAGGCATCCCCAAACTTGGATTTTAGATTCTAGTAACCAACTAAATTGTGGTAGGGAAGGTTTAAGCCTCAATGAAGGTTCCTAAACTCTTATTTTTGACTTAGAAACCTTGAATTTCACTATGTTAATATTGTGTAATGACTTGAGAGTCTTTATATGAGGTTCTTGTGAATTGAAATTAGTAGCAAAGGTCTTAAATGATATCATGGTGCTTAATCAAAGGTCTTAAATGGTAATTATGGTCACTTGTGGATTTGATTAGTTATGGTTGTTTAGCTAATAATCTAAATGATATCAAGGTTCAAAATTTTCCCACTTTCTCCTATTTCAATTAATTATAATGATTTTAGACTTTGATTTGCGATTACTAATCATGCTATTAAGCCTAATCACAGTAATTAAGAATTAGGGTTGTTACATCAAATGCTTTTTATAGGTTTTGTACCTTTATCCTAAATGTCTAATTAACCAATCAAACATCACAATTCCTCATATCAACAATTAAGCACCAAATTTCCACAAGATTACACAATCACCATTGTACTAATCAAGCTAAAAATTTATAGGAAAATGGAACAAAATGTGTAGCCATTAAATAGAACGATTAATCCCCAATTCATTCTCCAAAGTGTCAATCCAATAATCTAATAATTCCAAGCATCCAATCCAAAATTTTAGCTACAATTCTCAAGCAATTACAAGCTAAACCTAGACTTATAAAACTAGAAAATTGCAATATTAAATGGAGAAGAAAGGTAAAGAAAATTAGCCAATTCTTGGAGCATATGTCTTAGATTCAAATCTTCACTCCAAAGCCCTCATCCCAAGCTAGTATATTCAAGAATCAAGCTTCCATTGAAGAGGATTGAATGAGGAATTTAAGGAGAGAAGCCACGGCTATGAAAGCTTGATAAAGGGATGGTGAATTAATTCCTTTTGATGTGATGCGTGCCTCTGTCTTTTAGAACCAAAGATTCCTTTTTTTTAATTTCTCCAATCACATTTTGCTTCCCCTTAGTTCTTGTCACTTTAGCCTCCTCCAACTCGACACTCTTCCACTTTATTCTCTCACGTTCTGGGCTCCTTTTTGAAAAACCCTCTTAACCCATTTATTCTACCCTCTCCCGCATCAGCTCCCTTTGTCAATGTGTGTCCTACCCCCATCACAAACCCCTGTCTAGTTTTCATACGATAATCACATTTTGCTTTCTCCAGCTTATGGCTATCTTTTCTTATGTGTAAGTGTGTAATGAATGGTGGATGAGTGACATGAAGTGTGTGAGTTAATGGGTTCCTATGCAATGTGATATGGTATGTGTGATAGAGTGCCTTCATGTGTGAATCAATCCCCACCATCACATGATCTATATTGCATATAATCAATTCATGCCTAATTTGTGGATATGAGACGCGGATGTGTGAATGTTGGAGTGATATGTGTAGATGCAGGGAGCTACATAAGTGGAGCCTCATATAGGTATATGATCTCTTGCCACATGAGTATTGATGCATGCTTCATGTAAATTAGTGTGCACTTGAGAGTTTTATAGGAGATGATCTAGAGATTGCAGGGCCGTGCATTATAATGTGATGGAGCTACTTCTTTAATCCATGCCTATGTGTAAGTGTGTCCCATGTGTGTGTGACTTATTCCCTTCCATCCTATGCCATTGTCTTCCTACCTTAATGATTTAATGGCTAGCTGTAAGGGTGATTCCAAGAGTGGGCCTACATGAATGAAGTGCGTGCTATGTATATATATGAAGAGGCTTTGTATGGTGTGTGAGAGTACATGGAAAAGCCATGGAAAGGGAGGATGATTTGCACCTTGTTTGATTCAAATTGCCTATGTCATTCATCTTAATTTTTTTATTATTTTATATTCTTGAAAATACATTAAAATTGTGGCAATTATTCCCTCCTTGAGATTACACACTTGAAGCTTCTATCTCTTCTCCAAATCAATTTCCCATTCAAATTCTATTTTCCCATCAAAAGGTCTGCAAAAATAATAGACAATATTAAGTAGGAATATTTACAAAATTATTTAAAAGAAATTTATGCATTAAAATTTAAGAATTTTGTGAATTAATTCATAAAGTACAACAATGGCTAATAAAATCAAATCTCACTTAATTAAATCCATTAAGCCATAATCATTATAAAAAATATCCAAATTAGGAGGAATAAAATATATACAAATTGGCATTTATCAATTCCCCCACACTTAAGCTTTTGCACACTTAGGCAAAAGGAATAAAAACTTCAAGAAAAGGATAATGAAAGGAAATCAAAAAGAAAATGTGTAGGTTACTTAGCACAAGGAAGGTCAAAGCAAATTAATATCCTAGCTTTCTAAGTCATATCCTTGCATCAATGCAACAAGTACCATGGCAATATACTTAACAAAAATGAAATGCAATGATAGTCCCCCACATGGATTAGTATTTGTCACTATATTCTCTAGTGTTTAGGATGAAGTGTTACTCTCAAATTCCAACTTTTCTTACTTTACTACCATATGTTTGGCTATTATCTATATCTCCACCACTCAAAATCAAATGACAATATATGAGTTATAAGGTCTTTATCATGGTTGTAATGTAGGCCAAGATAAGAAGAAAATGGTAAACAAAAGAATGAGGAAAATTCAAGAAGCAAAATGTATACTTAAAATCATCAAGAGTATTAAGAAAGGATGTGGAATGGAATGAATGTGCATTTCAAGGCCCTATTCACTACAAACAAGTATGTACACAAAGGATACAAAAATAACTCTTCTTTCTTTCTTTTCCTTTTCTTTTTCTCTTTTCACTTCATATACATTTCTTTTGCTTTTCTATTTTTTTTATATATGTTTTTTTTCACTTTTCTATTTTCTTTCTTGAAACTTTTTCTCTTTTTTTTAACTATGTAAATTTCTAAAAAAAATAAACAAAAAATGGCTTAAAATTGATGTGAAAAAGCACATCCATCCACCTATCAAGATACAATGCTCTCAACAACCAAGAGTATCCTGATCAAAGTAGGAAGAATATTTGTTTGCTTTTCATGGCTAAAAGGGTTAACAAGAAAACATATAAGGCTCAAAGGGATAAAACAAATGGATAAAACACGTAACGGATGGTTCTTTGGCTCTAGATAAAATAAAACAAAACAAGAATGAATGCCTTAATCATTTTCACGCATGGCAAATGAACAAATGTGGCCTTGAATAAGATTCAAGTCAAGTTCTAGAATAAAAGTAAGATAAGGGATACACACTAGAAATGAATATCAATAGGCATAAAATCTTAAAAGGTAAATTGACCATCATCAAAGTTTATTAAAGCTAAGCTAATTGCCACTTAACTTGCCTTCTTAACATAAGATCAATTTTCTATCAAGTCAAGACATATTAAAGCCATAATCATACATCAATACTAGTAACTTCCACAAAAGAAAAAACAAAATCTTTTTTTTCAAAAAGTTTTTTTCAAATCAAAACACACAAACAACACAAGAACAAAAGTAACACAAAGACTAAAATCAACTAGTCAAAACAAAGCAAAACCAAAAATTTTGTTTGAATTCTCTCGCCTCACTTAAACATTGCATTGTCCTCAATGCCAGCACAAGATCCAACCAAAAGATAGATAACATAATATAAAAAGTGAAAAGGGAAAGTGTACAATGAGGTAAGCTAGGTTGCATTGTGAAGCTGGAGCTCCTCTTTTTCATTCCTTGGAACTCCTTTATAAAAATGCTTGAGTCTATGGCCATTCACTTTAAACTTCCTTTTGATAGCCTTATCCAATAGCTCCACAGCGCCAAAAGGAAAAATATTAGACATAGTATAAGGACCTGCCTATTTGGAATGAAGCTTATTGGGCATAAGCTTTAAGCGGGACTTGTAAAGCAAAACTTTGTCTCCAACCATAGACTCTTTCCTTGCAATTTTCTTATCATGGAAAGCCTTAGTCTTCTATTTGTAAATCCATTCATTCTCATAGGCTTATAGATGGATTTCTTTAAGCTCTTGCAGTTGAAATCTCTTTTGAGAACCCGCTCCATGTAAGTCCATATTGCACTTCTTCATGGCCCAATATGCTCTATTCTCTACTTTCACTGGTAAGGAACAAGCTTTTCCAAATACTAACCGATAGGGTGACATGCCAATAGGAGTCTAGTTGGCAATCCTATAAGCCCAAAGTGTATTAGCTAGCCTCTTACTCTAATCCTTCCAATTTGGTTACATTGTCTTCTCCAAAATTTGCTTCACCTCCTAGTTGGAAATCTTTGCTTGGCCATTTGTTTAAGGGTGATCTAGAGTAGCTACTTTATGCACAACCCATACTTGCTAAGTAAGCTTTCCATACTCTGGTTATAAAAGTGAGTGCCCTGGTCACTAATAATAGCCTTAAGAATACCAAACTTGCAGAAAATATGAGAGTGAACAAACTCTACAACCACAAAATAGGATGCTATGGCATTTCATTTCTTCTAGATATGCTCCCTATTTGTTGATACCTAACATATCTTATACAAAAATCATGGGCATCATGAAATAAGGTAGGCCAATATAATCCACTATCCAGAACCTTCCTAGCTATGTGTTTTGGACTAAAGTGACCTCTACATGTAAGTGTGTGACAAAATTTTGAGATAGACTTAAACTCTATATCAGGCACACAACATCTAATCACTTGGTCACTATATAGTTTTCGTAAGTATGGATCATCCATATATAATATCTAGCTTCACTTTTAAACTTATCCAACTATGTTTATTCAAATCAATAGGCAATTTGGATGCAGCTAGATAATTAACTAAGTCTGCATACTATAGGTGAAAACTATGTATAACATACAAATGCTCATCCAGGAAATCATTATCAATGGGTAAAGAATCTACCTTCGGAGACTCAATCCTACTCAAATGGTCGGCTACCAAATTCTTCGTTTTGCTTTTATCCCAGATGTCAATGTCAAACTCTTGAAGCAAAATCATCCATCTACTCAACCTTGGCTTTGCATCAAGCTTCTTTAATAAGTACTTCAAGGTTGCATGATCAGTGAAAACAATTACTTTAGTATCAAGCAAATAAGATTTGAACTTATCAAAGCAAAAATAATAGCAAGACATTCTTTTATTATGGTGGTATAATTTGCTTAGGCCCTACCTAAAGTCTTGGATGCATAAGTTATCACATAGGACTTTTTATCCACTCTTTGGCTTAAAACTACTCCTAAAGCATAATTGGAAGCATCACATAATAGCTCAAATGGGAGACTCCAATCAGGGGGTTGAATAATGGGTGGGGAAGTTAGTCTCTTCTTAAGCTTATCAAAAACTGCTTTGCATGCATCATCAAAATGAAAATCAACATCTTTATGTAATAGCTTAGATAATGGCAATGCAATCTTACTAAAATCCTATATGAATCTCTTGTAAAAACCAACATGACCTAAGAAAGACCTGACCTCTCGAGCATATGTTGGGTATGGTAAAGAAATGACAACGTCTATCTTAGCCCTATCAACCTCTATGCCCTGTTCAGGTACAACATGACCTAATACAATACCTTTTTAAACCATAAAATGGCATTTTTCAAAATTAAGTACAAGGTTGTTCTCTATACATCTCCTTATAACTTTATCCAAACTAGACAAACACTCATCAAAAGAGTTCCCATATACAATGAAATAATCCATAAAAATTTCCATATAATTTTCTAGAAATTCACTAAAGATAGAAACCTTACACTGTTGGAAAGTTCTAGGGACATTACAAAAACCAAAAAGCATCTTTTTGCATGAAATGTTCTAAATGGGAAAGTGAATGTTATCTTTTCTTAGTCTTCCGGGGCTATGCATATTAGGAAATAACCTGAAAATCTATTAAGAAAATAATAGTAAGACTTAGCTAAACGCCTAAGCATCTGATCAATAAAGGGAAAGGGATAGTGGTCTTTTCTAGTGACAAAATTGAGATGTCTATAATTAATGCAAACCTTCTAGCTATTTTGTACACGGGTTGGCACCAATTTGTTCTAATCATTCTAGACCATTATAATCCTAGGCTTTTTAAGAACAACCTACATAGGATTAACCCACTGATTATCAAAAATTGAATATATAATACTAGCAAATAAGAGTTTAGATACTTCTTTTTTAACCACACCAAGAATGAGCATGTTGAGTCGCCTTTGAGGTTGCCTCACTGGTTTAGCTCCATCTTCCAACAAAATTTGGTGCATACAAATCTTAGGACTAATGCCTGGTATATTTGCCAAGGTGCATCTTATAGCTTATCTTCTCTTCCTCAAAACCTCTAAAAGTTTCTCCTCCTAATCCTAAGAAATATCACTAGCCACAATGATAGGGAGCTTTTTTTTTTTCTCTTACTTTAAGGTAAGCATATTTTAATATGTATAGAAGTGGTTAAGCTCTAGGATAGGAGCTTGCTCAATAGAAGATATGAGCTTGTTAAGCACTATCTCCTCCATACCATACACTGCTTAGATAACTCACAAGAAAGAAAAGAATCTTTCCCAACATAGGAAGCATCGATAGCATGGGAAGAATTAAAAGAATTCACATTCAAATGAATATTAGCACTATAACTCTCCAAACAATCTATATCAGCATGTAAGGTCTCATTAGAACTAGAAAAGTCAATAAAACCAGTAAAATCAATAGAGGTTCTAGATGAAACAAAATTAACTTGATTAGTACATACAATAGATTCTCTAGAGTCAATACTATCATAATAGCCCAAAATTCATCAATCTCTCTACATATAGTATAAAAATGAGAACCATCATAAGTACATCTCTAAGAATCTTCAAGATTAGCAATATCATAAAAATCAGTCAGTAAATTGTCCCCAAACTCAGTACTAGCATCGTCAACTAGCATATCAATCAAATTTACTCCAAGAACAAAATGATCATCACACGGGTGCTTCATTGTATCAAAAATATTAAAATTTATTACATTGCTAGCAAATTCCATAGTGTGACAAACTTAACTTCTAATCATGGTAATTAAGCTTAAACATATGATTGATAGTCATAAATCAAGGTCTAGCCCATTTAAATTAATCAATTTAGGAAAAAGTAAGGAAATTTGGACCTTAATGTTATTAGAATCATTAACTAACCATTTATAAGCATTCATGTACATAAGTGAAACAAATCTCCAATTAAAAGCCTTTAAATCTATTACTCATTCACTTTTAACTCTCAAGAATCTCCTACCAATGTTTCCAAGTCATCCTTTGATATTGCTATAGGAAAAACCAAGGTTTTTCGATTATATAAGAGTTTGAAAACCTTCGCTACGGCTAAATGATTTCGTGCTGTGACCAATTGTTCTCAGGTTCACTTCTTACATCTTCAAAGATTTTGTCACGGGTCGCAGCAAGAGAGTCTCTTGGAGCCTACCTCACTCGCCTCTCATTATTGGTTGCGGCCAATTCCCCTTTTTGTCACTACAAATTCCTCTCTGGAACACTACCAAACTCGCCCCTCGACTTTCACTGCAGCGAATCACTCTCTATTACACTCCCTAGGCAACTTCGCCACTTTTTGCCGCCGCTCAACCTATTTTAGCCGCAGCAAAACCCCTTTTGTACTTACAACTCCTAAAATTTTATCCCATGCACTCCAACTTTCCCTCTAGTGACACTCTAGGACTACTCTTCCTTAATTTATGAGATTCTAATGGCATTTATCTACTTTATTCATCTAGCAAATCTATCATTATCCATACAAGTCTTAAATGTTGATTCCAACTCATTTATCTGTCCTATAATCTTAACTTCATGAATTAATGACAATAACAATGTATAACTATCAACAATTGTCATTCTAATACATGTCTCATAGGAGGTTTCATGCATTACTAGTTTGAGTCAGCATCAATACATTACATGATCACATTTAGAAGAAAGTAAACCATATCATAGGATCCATAAAGTTCTATGTCAGATGTTATAAATTCATACATCAAATACCCATTTAATATAAGGCCTAACTCCTCAATAGATACATTCTAAGTTGTCAACATACAAACTCCTATACTTGGCAACATGATTACATGATGATGCTATATAGAATAATAACAAAATTTGCATCTACTCTACTTAGATCAGCCCAAGTGTAGCCTCCCTCACACATGGTTGGAGCTCATAGATTTTCATCCACTTTCTTCCCTTTATCGTTACCCAAAGAGCGTTCACCTGAAAGTATGATCCCATGAAATGGAGTGAGATGCAAATCTTAGTAACCAAAGGCAAATTGCATTCATATATTCTAATTTAATTAACACATATACATGATATTATATAAGCATTAGAAAATGTACCAATCATATCAACAAATGAAACAATTAGGCTATCTATAATTATTATCCTATACTAACAATCACATTTCCACATGTTAAAGGCCAATAACACTAAGACAGGGCTCGTCCACTACACCTACTCCCCAATGAGCACAACCAAGGCTTAATGCATCTAGGGTCTAATCAAAACCCGGTGCCTGATTGAAGCATATGCATGGGTAGCAGCTGTACCATAGCTCCACTATAGACTCACAACGTCTAAACACAATACAATAGATAGCCAATCAATTCATTTATCATTTCAAATCTTTCATGTGCAGCAAATATAAAATTAAATCAAATATATACATGGAATTATAAAATCCCTAATTACCTCACTCGTAGCCAATTCTTTAAGAACCAACTGAATGCTACTTCAGCCTATGAACACAAAATCAAGCCATTACTAACCCTAATCATCATTTATATTAGCAAGCCTATCACTCAAGGAGTTACACTACAAAGGACTACTCGAAAACATTTACCCAATTACCACAAGAACTAAATTCGAATTTGGTTGAGCTTACACTAGTAACCTCAGAACAATACCTCAAGTTCTGAGTAAATTCGTATAATAACAATACCTATATGATAACTCAACTACAGGGATCCTAAACTAGCAAAAAATGCATCGAAATGAAGAGTTTATACTTACCTAATAACACCCTTAGCCTCAATCTACGAAATTTCTCCATGGAAACATCAAATAGAAAGTTTTAGATTTTGTGTATGGGTGAAATGCTCCAAATGAAAAACTAATAGGGTCAAATTGAAGAGAAAGAGGAGGGGATCAAGTTATATAACACTCACCTTGGTTAAATCTTGGTCTACAAGTAGGAAATCATGGAACTTTGCTGCTAACCCTAGCCTCCCCTTTGGACCTTCGAATTTGCTTCTTGTGTTTGTATTTCAATAGAGTATTGAGGGGGCTACATATGTTTAGGGTTTAGTAGGGTTTAAGTTGGGTCTTACATGGGTTATGGGCTGACCCAAAAGCCCAATTCCTAGTGGGTTTCAAATTTAAGCTTTGTTGGGCTAAGTTTTATAAGTTGGGCTACAAACTTGTAGTTAGGTGAGGCCAAATTTTAAGAGCTCATTTGATTTGGGTCTGCATAAGGGAGGTTTGGCCAATTATAAGCATTCATGTAAATTGAGTTTGTGACCTCTATCTCCTTAAACTAAGTTGGGCCATTGCTAAATGATCTCTCTTGGGCCAAGACTCACAATAGGAAGTTGGGTTTGCACCTATAATCATTGGGCCTCCATTAGTTTCTAACCATGGCCTACTTAATTTAATTTGGGCCTAGATGAAGTTTCTAACTCAATTAAATCTCAAACCCATATTAATAATTTATTGCTCTAGAAATTCCCATTCCCATAGCTTGCTCAATTATTTCATATTAATTATTCTTAATCAACCCAAATCCATGATTAACACCTTAATTAATTTTGGGGTGTTACATATGGACAGAGTTCCTTCATGCACATTTATGATTGTTTTAGCTATTTTAAAGAAAAGTCTACCTAAAATAAGCAGCGCATGACTATGAGACCTGTATCTATCATCCTCTATATTAAGAATATAAAAATAAGCTAAAAATATCAAATCCTTTTCCTCAACCAAGACATTTTCCAGCACTCCTGAAGGATAAGCCATGCTTTGGTTTGTAAGTTGCACAACCACTCCTGTTGGCTTCAACTTTCCTACCTGCAAAGATGAATATATTGATTTAGGCATTACATTAATAGTAGTACCAAAATCAATTAAAGCATCAGAGAACTCAAAATTCCTAATAATGTAAGGTATTGTGAAGGTTCTTGGATCTTGACACTTGATAGGTATTGGAGGCTGTATAAGTGTTGAAACATTTTTTCCAAAATTGATTTTCTTATTCCCTCTTAGTCACCTTTTGTTTGTGTTAGAGATTGTGCTTTAAGCCTATCAATTTACTATGAACATTATATTGATTTAATAAAGAGTTTAATTATCATTATTATATTGTTTGCATATTTGCCATATAATAAGATCCTTGGATAATTATAGTTATCTTAAATGTCCCTAATTGATCATCACTGTAAGAACAATAATGAATTAAGACTAGTATGATTTTGATTGATGATCATGAGATGATCATGTATATAGATACAAATCAAAGTTATAAGCACTTGTTAGGGACCAAAGTGCTGGATTGACATATCATGAGATAGCTACATGGACTAGGTCATAAGCATATCTCATCTATAGCCATGTCACCAAGCTCTTAGACCTGAGACCACCATAGATTCCTATATGAGGAACTTTATACTTTGACATAATCAAAATTCGCCTTTAATTGGGTGATCATAAACGTTATGATAAGATACAATGGGCTATATGTAGAGGAAGATGACTAGTAAAGGTGGGATTTGTTCCTTTCGCAGAGAAAGAGAGATATCTTTGGGCTCCTCGATAAGTATGACTGATAAATGCATGGCCATGCTCAAATGAAAGGAGTTTTATTTGTTTTGATAGTCCACTTAAAGATTGAGAAAGTGTGGTCAAGCAATATAAGGATAACATCTTCATGCCTTGTGCTTGACCTAGATATTGTATGGCAAAAGGGACTTGACATGGGCTATAGGATAGGTTGTATCGGATTATCGATCCTCATATAATTTAGATAGTTATAATGTCTTACTAGAGGCCACTTATAACTTGTGGGCTAAAAGGAGTTTTGGGCTCACTGCCAACATTATATAGGCCTTGATAACTCAAATATCCTCTATATTTTTACTCATTAATTATGGATTTTTGTTAATGAATTGATGATGTTTTGAGCTTTAGTGAATCTTATTTGGATTAGGAAATAAAATATTATCTTTTGAAATTTTAGTGAATAACTTGGACATTTTAATGGTATTCTATTTCCTAGATGAGAATTGTATTCCATGGATCATTGACTTTGTTTATTTTGACTTAGGGCTTTTGATGTAAAAGGAAGCAGATTTATTCTTTAACATGTTGCATAGGCTTCCTCAAGTTCTTTTAACCAGCCATCAGGCCAAGCATGTGAAGAAGTAGCTCCTTACATCCATTCTTAGTGAAGCTCTCATCCATTCCACCAAAAAGGAGCACTTTCACGTAGCAAATGAGTCATGCAAAGGCTACATGTTTAGAAGGTTTTATGGGTTAAAAGAAGAAGAAGCTTGTGAGCAAAAGAAGAAGCAAGCTTCAGCTCCCTTATTCTCTCATGGAAGACATACACACAAGCATTCTCTCCACATACTTACATGTAGGCAGCCAATTAAAGGTCACAAGAGAGAAGCACACTCATATAGTAACAGCCCATCCTTTCATAGGTCACACATCTTCACTCCATATATCCACAAAGCACTTGAACGACCTACCAGTACACACTCACAAGTCATCATTCATGCAAGCCACAAGTTCCAGAAGCTCTATTACATATAGATCACGTAGCTCTAGCTTCACTCACAAACTACTCGAACTACACATCCAGCTCTCTTGTTCGCATACATGAAACCACAATATCCCACAAACAGAGGAAGCAACACGAGCTAAGAATGAAGAAGGTGGAGAATTAAGAGAGGAGGTGATATGTAAACGTTAAGCAACACGAGATGAAAAGAAGCTTGAAAGGAGGTATAAGCTGAAAGCATAACATGAAAAGGCTTGGGTGTAGAAACATATAGCCACGGGAACAGAGCAAGAACAAAAGAGAAGCTTAGTTGTAAACAACAATAAAGAAGTTGACATGGAAAGATTATATATGGCTATGGGTTCATGTATTCTATTCATGTACAGCTAGAGCACACAACAAAACATGTAAAAGAGCATAACAAAACAATCATCTACAGGCCATGAGTTAGCAAGATTTTGACGTGGAATAGGAGCAAGAACACACGAGGAAGCATGAGCTAAAGTATAGAGAGGATATCACATGATAAATAAAGGAAATTCACATATAGAATTTCACATAGGAAGTTTGGGCAGAGTAAGAGGAAAATTAACATGGAAGGAGCTGAGAACAAAGAGGTCTAGAAAGCATGAGAAGCATAGGTTTTTAGAGCTGAGGTAGAAGGCATGTAAGTAGCCATGAGTAAGGGAAAAAGAGAGCTCTAGGTATATGAGGAAAGAATTAAATGAAGAAGCTCATGTGGAGAATACTACAGAACAAGCTATGCGTTTGGCTGTAAAAGAAGATGAAAAAGAGCCACGTGATTAGAAGAACACTGAAGCTACAAGCTGTGCATGGAAGAAGCTAAAGCTTACATGGATGAGAGGTCTACAACCATGCATGAAGAAGGCTCAGATTGTCTCATTGAAGTAGTAGCACACTCTTTCAGGTTGTAGAGGATCCATATAGGCAGCAATAAGAAGACGTGGAAAGGAGCACGTGGTTTAATAATACGATCTAGCTGAGCATGTGATGAAGGGGCAAAACATAGGAAAAAGGACAGACTAAATAAACACAAAAAAAAGGTTAGAGGCTAGCTAAATAACAACGCTGAGCTTGTGAAAAGAACGCATGAGTTTTAATAAGAATTGAGCATGTGACACACAGAATGAAGAAGCTGTGGGCTGATTTGAAATGAACCATATGGAAAGGAGTAGAAGTCACGAGTTTTGGAAGCTAAATTAAGAGGAAAGAAAAAACATATATAGCATGAAGAGAGTCATGTGAACAGTGCAAGGAGAAGCTACGGGTTATGAGATGACAAGTCAGCTCACATGAGGAATAAATGAAGCTAAGGAAAAAAAACTCACTGGCAGAATGAATGGATTGAGCACATGAAGAGTAAAAATGAGCCACGTGAGAGGAATAAAAGAAATACACTCTGGCAAAGGTAGACATCATCCATTCATCCAGAATACACTCCCTTCATCCGTAGCTATTCCTCCTCCATTTTTCTCACTTCTATCCATCCATCCAATGAGAGCTTAATCGTAGATTGTGGCTAACTTGGAAGAAGACCCTTGGAAAAGCTTGAATCCATGGGATAATTGTAACACCATAATTTTCCAAGCTTCTCCCATGCTTCACATCATGTAACTCATGGAAGAGCAAAGAAAATAGCATAAAATAATGAATATTTGAGCGTTGCGTCGCGTAAAAATTTCCATTCGATGTCACGTGGACTATTAGAGCTCATACATCACATTCTCATATTTAATTACATGAATACAATTCATTTGCATCATAAAAAGTGGCCTACAACTCAAGGAACTCAAAGGGAAGCATGAAATATACATATTCATTTTCGCCTAGATTTGTGCTCAATTCTGTCACAACTTTGAAAAATCATACCTAATTCTAGAAAAATTACAATCATTCATTCTTGACCATTTGGAAAGCTACATATGTCTACTTCATGCTAAAAATATTTATAGACCATAACATCCATCACAGAAGGTGTTTGACATTCAAAAATATCTAGAGCTCAGGCTGTTTACTGGTGCTGTCATAGAATTCTACAGCAAATTTCAAAAATGCCCAATTAATTCCACCAAAATCCAATCCATACAAATGATATCAATTTGGAAAGCTATGGATGTTAGTTAGAGGAAAAAATAACTCTAGACCAGTTTAGGCACGTCCAGATCTCGAAACTTAATCAAATAATAACTGAGGTCAGCTGGAGTTCCTCATATTGGATAGATTCTTTGAAAATTCATATCTCCCTCTCTAGACATCCAAGTGAGGTGATTCTAGTTGAAACAAGTCACTAGAAATATCTAGCTTCTATATATAAAATTTCATGGCAATTGGACATCATTTGAGCCATGTGTGATAGATTTCATTTTTAGACCAGTATGAAAAGTGACATGACCAAAACCAAAAAAAATTCCACTTTGAAAATTCATCAACTATTCTCTAGACCTCCAAAAATTTTATTCTTTAGCTTTTCCAAAAGCTCTTAACAAGCTCTAATTACATGCAAAATCTCAAATCAAGAAGAGCTCATTTGGACAAAAAATGACATAGGGTTCCATTATAGTCTATTTTGGCTCCATATAGGATACTAAAATATCCAAATGGCTTTCCTTGGGGTTTGGAACCTCTAGGCAAGTCTAAAAACATAATTAAGACTTGTGTGAGCTACCCAAATGGTCCTAAACTCCATGCCTCTCATTTTGGCTATGCCATATGCAATTACACACATACTTCCATAATGAAAACTTGCTAATACATAACCAAAATGTGTATATTCATACATACAACTTTAACTCTCTTTCGTACATCACTTATTAACATAATTACACATATTCAAGAGGTCATAGGTCATATACAATCATAGATGACAACATTTGCCACCTTGATGGCCTTAAAGAAGCAAATTTCATACATTTCAATGTTATACTCTCATCTCTCAAGTGGTTAGCTTTCATGTCCTTGCTCTCTTGGTCGACCTAGTATGTTAGAATATTGGAGAGGAAGGGATGAGATTCAAAGAATCCCAATAGCTCATCTCCCTTTCAATCACACATAATATATGCAAAGCAAGTCTTAAAAATGCATTCATGGATATAATAGATGTCATGAACATTCAAGAAGCAAGCTTGGTATATGAATGAGTCATACAAGACATCCAAAGGCTTGCCAAGTGGATGGATTGGCCTAACCCTTTTTCTCATGGATTTTGGACTTGTTTTACCCATTCTTTAAGAGATTCTTGGACTCAACCATACTCTTGGGAGCCCACTTTGCTTTTGGGAGACTCTTTGCTTTGTCTCAACCAATCTTAAGAGTTCTTGGCTTACCTTCACCATGGTTAAGAGTTCTTGGCCTCTCTACACTCAAGCAAACTCAAACAAATATCATAACATCATTTAGAAACATAATATGTCATTATGAAATCATGGCATATGAAATCATGCTAGCATACTTTTCATGACTTGAAAATACACATACACACATTCTAAGACAAGTTAAACATACATCTATGCATGAGAGAAGGTGGAGAGAGCTACCTTTGTCATATTTGCATATTTTCTTCCTTTGCACTTAATTCCTCTCCCATGGCCACACACTCACAAAGAGGTGGAGATAATCTCTCTTAGCCTAGACACATCATATGGAAGCCAATTAGGCTCATGGAATTAATCTAAGGCCACACATCTTCTTTAAACATAAACTTAATCTAATGACCCCTTTATGGTTCCAAAATGCACCTAATGAAGCAACACCCATCAAATAAATTCTATGCTCCATTCTTTTCTTTCAAATATGATTCTTGACTCCTTTTAAGCCTCTTAGAGTCATTACACAATCAAGATCAAGAGCCTAACTACATGTTGCTTCTTTAGGTCATAATATGGAACCTAAAGAACCAACTCACTTTCTATGGGTTCTAAATTTTTTCCAAGGCCTCCCCTCATTTTCATTCATCATATATGACTCAAAAATAGGTTTGGAAAAATTTAAAACTCCCCCTAGGTGCCTCATCCCCTTTAGGCTGAGCCTATGTCTCCTTTTGGCCTTCATGGAGTTTACTTTGTTTTCTACATGGAACATGCATATGGGGAGACTCCTAGGGATCTTAAGAATTCATTTAAACATTCATTTAGGCCTAGGAATAATTATATCTTGCAAAATCCATAGCTTTTTTTTGGATTTCTTTGAATATTCTTACTCTTCTCCCTTAAATTCATGGAATTCACCCTTGGTTCCCCTCAAAATTCTAGCCCTTTACCATCTACATACATGGGGCAAAATATGGAAAAGAAGGGGGGAGGAGTAGCTACCATGGGATGCAAGATTTACCTTGTTTTCTTACTTTTTCTTACTTGAATCTTGTGTTCTTTGAGCTCCTCTCTTCAAATCCGAATTTTTCTCTTAATTTCTTCTTTAAAATATATCCATATACTTCATTATAATCATAGGAAATAAAGGAGAATGAAGGAGAAGAGGTTTAGAAGAGAAAGAGCATGAAAAACTACTAAATTTCCATACCTTAAGCCTTTGATTTCTCCTCCTCTTTGCCATCCTCTTGTGTACCACTCTCCCTAGGGTTTTCTTCTAGTTTTTGGGCAGAACTTGGTCATGCAAAATGAAGAGAGAAGAAGGGCGCATCATAAATATAGGTGGGAGGAGGTTACACTTTTCAAAAATTTCCATTTTGCCCTTTGTTCTTGGTATTTTCGTTTCTCCTTCATTTTAGCTCCTTTTTTAGAACCATCTTTTCCATTATGAAATTTAGGTTCCCATTTTAGTAAAATTCCTTTGGAATCACTCAAATCAGAGTTAAAACCTTCCCGAATGAATCCTTCAAAGTTCGAGCACACCGATGTTAGAAAAAGTCCATCAGAGGGGCTTTAGCTGTCCCAGGCCTTCCCATGGTTTTCAGGGCCTTTAAGAACCCTGGAGAACTCAAAACTTTCATTTAAAAAACCCTCCTGCGTGAATTCCAAAATTTTCTCAAAATTACAAAAATGCCATTATGTTTCATAAGTTTTTCATAAGAAAATGTTTCTCTATTTTAGCTCTGTTTTACTTTCCCTCTGAGCCTGGGATTCTCATTTTTAGGAGTCTAGAATGCTTCCCAAATTTTTTGGGAGCTTAACTATATCATTTTAGGGGACTTCCTTTTGTATCCCGTGAGTTTCATTCATTGACAGAGAAACCGTATGTTACATTTCTCACATTTTCTCTCATTTTTAGAGAACCGGATATTACAATAATCAAGGGATTTTTAGCTAAGAGTTTCATTTTATTTTCTACTCTCTCTATATCAATTTTAATTATTTTATTTGTAACACCATAAGTTCTAGCTCATTTCATAACATTCATAAGCTTCATATCATCATTTCCATGA
Source organism: Erythrophleum ivorense (assembly GCA_026724425.1). NCBI lineage: Eukaryota > Viridiplantae > Streptophyta > Magnoliopsida > Fabales > Fabaceae > Erythrophleum > Erythrophleum ivorense. Next base: position 22,200,371 of record JAIUCV010000004.1, on the reverse strand, counting down.
GAGCACATGAAAAAGGGACCGAAAATAATGAGTTTATTTGCGTTGCGTCATACTTAAAAATTCAATTGGTATCACGTGGACTGTGTAGGCTCATGCTATGTATCCTCATATTTAAATATATCATTACCACTCATTTTCATCACAAAATTATGCCCACAACTCATGGAAATCGAAATGAGCTTGTTTAATTTCGGCCAGATTGCTCCATTTTCTGACCAAACTTTGTAAAATCATAACTAAATATAGAAAAATTAAAATCATGAAATCTTGGCCATTCAAGAAATTTTTGGATTTCTAATTCACACTAAAAATACACCCAAATCATAACATTCACCACAGAGGACATTTGACATCCAAAATAGTCTAAAGGTCCGACTGAATTCTGGAACTGTCACAGAATTCTGCAGAAAAATTTGAAAATGTCCAATTAATTTCACAAAAATCTAATCCATGCAAATGATATCAATCTGGAAATCTGTGGATGTTAAATAAAGAGTAAATATATCTCCAGATCAGTCCATGAAGCTCAGACCTCGGAATTCAATGGAACAGTACTTATGGTCGGGCAAAATTACTGATACTGAACAAAAACTTCAAAAATTCATATCTCCCTCTCTAGACCTCCAAATGAGGTGCTTCTAGTTGGCACGAGTCATTGTGATTGTCTAGTTTCTCTGTATAAAATTTTATGGTAATTGGACATCATTTGAGTCTCATATGACAGAGTTTAATTTTGGACTAAATGAATAATGCAGCAAACCAGAAACTATGAAAATTGCCAACTTTGAAAAATCGTCAAATATTCTATAGACCTCCAAAAATTATGATCTTTAGCTTCCCAAAAATCTCTCAATAAGACCTAATTGCATGCCAAATCTCAGATTAAGAGTAACTCATTTGAACAAAAAGTGACATAGGATTCCATAATGGTCAATTTTGGCTCCATATGAGGTACCAAAATTGCCCAATGGCTTTCCCTTGGTTGTGGCACCTTTTGGGCAAGTCTAAAAGCACATTTAAGACTTGTGTGAGCTGCCCAAATGGTCCCAAACCCCATGCATCTCATTTTGCCCTTTCCATACACACATATGCACATTTCCATAAACTCATTTATGAAGCCATCTTAGCCTTACATACTCAATTCACATTCCATCATTCATATAAGACATACTTTCATTTCTACTTCATATAATAGCATAATTACATATGTCTCAAGGGTCATAAACCTTTTACAACATTCATATACATCATTATGGTTCATTATAGCTTTAAAAGGAAAATGCTAGACATATGAATGTCAATCTTCTTCCTTCAATGTTGTTGGCTCCTATTAACATATCCACTTGGTCCACCTAGCATGTGAGATCATTGGAGAGGAGAGAATGAGATTCAAAGAATCCCAATAGCTCATCTCCCATTCAATCATACATAATATGTGCAAAGCAAGCTTTACAAATGCATGCATGGAGAAAATGGAAGTCATGGACATTTTAAAAGCAAACTTGGCATATGAACAATTCATACAAGACATTCAAGAGTTCACCAATTGTTTGGAATGGCCTCACACTTCTCTTCATAGAATTTGGACTTGCCTCATCCATTCTTTAAGAGCTTTGGACTCAACCATACTCTTGGGAGCCCACTTTGCTTTTAGAAGACTCTTTGCTATGTCTCAACCAAGCTCAAGGGTTCTCGACTCATCCTCACCAAAGGGAAGAGTTCTTGGCCTCTCCACACTCAAGCAAACTCATACAAATATCATGTAGTGATTTGAAAACGTAACATAGTATCAAGAATCATGGCATATAAAGGCATGCTAGCATACTTTTTATAGCTTGAAAATACACATACACACATTCTAAACCAAGCTAAACACACATCCATGCATGAGAGAAGGTGGAAAGAGCAACCTTGCACACAATCACACACTTTTTCCTTGAATTTCAAGCCTCCTCTTTCAGTCACACACCCACAAATTAGTGAAGATGGTTTTTCTTGGCCTAGATACAATTCATGGGAGCCAATTAGGTTCATGAAATAAACTTTAAGGTCATACAACTTGTTTAGATCTAGATTGCTCTATAGGCTCTATTATAGTCCATTAATGCACCTAATGAAGCAACACCCCTCAATTTCTCCCTTAAAATAGATTTATAAACTTCATTTTAATCATAGGAAACAAAGGAGAATGGAAGAGAAGAGGTTTGGAAGAGAAAGAGCATGAAAAACTACTAATTTCCATACCTTAAGCCTTTGATTTCTCCTCCTCTTTGCCTTCCTCTTGTGCGATACTCTCCCTAGGGTTTTCCTCTGGTTTTGGGCAGAACTTAGTCGTGCAACATGAGGGGAGAAGAAGGGTGTATCATATATATAGGTGGGAGGAAGTTACACTTTCAAAAATTCTAATTTTGCCTTTCATTCTTGGTATTTTTGTTTCTCCTTCGTTTTATCTCCTTTTTTAGAACCGTCTTTTCTATTATAAAATTTAGGTTCCCAATTAAATAAAATGCCTTTATAATCACTCAAATCGAAGCTAAAACCTTCCCAAATGAACCTGTCAAAGTTCGGGCACATCGATGTTGGAAAACGTCTACTGGAGGGGATTTAACTGTCTTAAGGCTTTCCATGGTTTTCAGGGCCTCTAAGAACCCCGAAGAACTCAAAACTTTCATTTAAAAGGCCCTCCTATGTGAATTCCAAAATTTACTCAAAATTACGAAAATGTCATTATATTTCGTAAGCTTTTCGTAAGAAATTATTTCTCCATTCTAACTCTATTTTTCTTTCCATCTGAGCTTGGCATTTTTATTTTTAGGAGTCTAGAATGCTTCCCAAATTTTTTGGGACCTTAACTACATCATTTTGAGGGACTTCCTTTTTGTATTCGATGAGTTTTGTTCGTTTACAGAGAAACTGTACGTTATGTTTCTCATGTTTTCTCTTGTTTTCAGGGAACTGGATGTTATATTTCTCCCCCCTTAAATAAATTTCATCCTCGAAATTTGGGGTGCACTTTCTCTTACTCTTTTCTTTTTTGGCTAACTATTTTTTTCTTTCCCTTCTTTTTGGCTCTATAAGCTTTCTCAGTGATTTTATTCTTTCAAATTTTCTCTTAGCCAGGGAACTTTTATTACTATATCTTAATACAGGCTCTATGGCTATAAAATACTAGCTAGTTCTTTCTTATAAGAGAAAGAAATTTCTGAATCTGGAGGACTATCCTGGGAGAGCTTACTAATCATGTCGGGTTAATATTAACCCGTTCGCAAGATTAACATTTCTTTTAGTGGACTCATTTACACATCTCGGGAGATAACTTATTTCATATCGCGTCTCCTATATCCTCTTTAAATGGATTCTCATAACATCTCATCATCTTTTCTAATTATTAGAGCCATCGGAGGTTTCTATCTATCTTCTTATTTACATGTTTCACCTATTGTTTATCTCTGTGTTTTTTTTACTAGCTCATCCCATGATTATAATTCACATTCTTGCTATCACAGGCCTTATATCTCAATTACTGCTCACTGGGATTATAGCTCTTTTGAGGAGTTTCTACTTTCAATGATCCCAGCTTTTCTGTTTACTGCTACATCTATCTCTGTATGCCGAGACTTTTCTTACTTTCTTTGCTCACTTATAGTGACATGTTGTAATCCTTCATTTCAATACTAATAGGCTAACATGCGTGTCTCATATTGGATCTGATGAGCTACTACCACTGATTACTATTGGGCTCTGATGGGATGTTAGCTATTCTCACAGTTTTACTCACTGGAGATATACTGTACCACTTACCTCATTTTAAACTGCACCTGACCCCTTTCTATACACATAAGCTAGCATGTAGGGATTTTTCTATCCCTCGGTCAGGGCAAATATCTATTGGGTAGTAGTGGTTCATCTAGCTCTAACTTTGGAAAGCTAATTTCTTGTTTTCCTCATCCCATGCACTATGCTCATCTCTAGAGAGATCTAGTTAGTGGTTTAACTGTCTGAGTAAAGCCTGCATATCTTTATGGCAATAGTCTACCAAACTCAGGAGGTATCTGGTCTCTGAGGAAAAAGCTAGCTGAAACTGTACTAGTCTCTAAGACTAACTGCTCTGTAAAAACTATCTTAGGCTGTCATCTCTACTAGAGATCAATCATGCTGTGGCTAGGGCTCTCTGTAACTCTATGGGATCTACTGTGACCCCTAGGTCTACTGCGACCTCTCAGAGCCCTGCTAGGGTTTACTGCAACCCGCTATGCTATGTTGGGATCTACTACGATCCATCTCTAGGAGACGTCAAAGCTTAAGATCACTGTATCTGACAGTAAAATACTTACTCACTAAGTTCGATAACCATCGCTCATAATAGCTGAGGCTAAACTCAGAGGTACATCGTGCTCTTCTTGCAAAGTGGGTTCTATGTCATTTGATGTTCTAGGATCCTGTTATATTGATACTAGAGAGCATTTTAATTTTCATTCATCGCTCCTCATGGGATCCTCAAATTCCCACTTTAGCCCATTTTTCATTTTGGCTTTCTTTGCTTACTCTATTAACTTACTTACTTTACATATGTTCGTTCTAGCCTTCCTCTCATATCCTGCAGTTCTCACTATGTCCACGTTATGCTTTTAAGTGCTTTGGCACTATGACATCTTACACATTGAGTGTGGTGAACATCTCTGGTAGGAGAGAGGCTATACATTAGTCCCTATTCATTTCATTCACATGTACTATAAGGGACTCGAGCTATGCATACTGAATCTGAACATTTTCTACTGGGGATTCCTTTCTGCATACTTTTCTCATTATTCTGATATTACTGGAATCCCTTTACCTTTCTTTTCTAACTTATCTTGTTCTTTAACTAGGATACCTTTCGATTATCGAGACACTTTGGTGATTGATGTCATAGTTTGCTATGCACTCAAGTCACATTACTACTGGGTTGGCCAGACCTAATATCATGTAACCATTGTTGCAAGTAAACCATAACATCAAACACTAATACACAAGTGCCTCATGACTGAGCTCAAAGCCACTATCGCCTATATATTACAAGTTTCCTAATAATCTAAAGTATCCCTTTCTTACTTTTCTCTATCTGCCCTATTTTCATAGAGTACTCTAGGAAAGTAGGATTCTTTCTCTACTACATCCCGAGATCTCTCTGTATTGCCCAGCTATTTTTACTTCGAGCAATATCATGCTAAAAGGGCATTTATGCCAAGGACAAGTGTGCTTTCTTAAGTACTCAAGTACATTAACTGAATATCTATTCTCAATCTAGTATATCCTTGGCTTGAGCACTGTCATATCTTCCCTTTCTACCTTTTTATCCTCTTACTTAGGAAAAGGAGGCTTTATTACTGGCTGATTCTATTGCCAGTTCAGGTTTTTCTATACTCGAGAGCACCTACATTTTCTCGTGGTTTCTCCACTGATTAACTTTCTATAACATCAAAGGGGTCAAATTTTTGTTCATACTCTTACTCTGCCTGAACTAGACCATCCCTTGGTAAGAAGGATTTTATTTCACATACTCTTAGGAATTTCACTCTATGGTGCTCTCGACTTACATTCTTTCTCTATATAACGCAAGGTTCACCTTCTTAGGTGGTGGCTAACTTCCTTGAGCTTCCCTGAGGGTACTAAGGCACTAACTGTCTGTCTCAACTTATTTCTACATTCATATCAGAGTTGGGCTTTCTCTTTGTTCAACCTCTTTAGCCTCATCCCCAGGAGCACATTATACTATTCTAGGGTTTTACTAACCCAATCCAGGACATGTACTTTTACTGTCCAGACTCTATCTTACTGAAAACTTATGCTCTACTGGGTGCTTTAATCACTCACGTGCCTTAATCCTATATTATTCTCATATTAGGGAGCTCGTTTGATTAATTATCAGACCCCTATCTATTTACATCTCTAGCTCAGTTTACTCTTTTAATCATGACTAAAAAGTGAGGGTATCTTTTTTGTAGCTAATTTCTCAACTTTTCCCGGCTTCTTTTATCACTATGCTCTACAATCAGGGGGTCTATCTAGGGGAAATTACTAACCACTATTGGGTGATTTCCCTGACATGAGGATGTCTCATCTTTCATTTCTCAATCCAAGAAGAAATTTCACTGAGCCTTTCATTTACAAATCTCACCTAGAATGATGCTACTGGTCATTTTCCCTTAGGCTTTAGCTCCTACTCAGCTTGGGCTAAGCATCTCCTCAGACCTATAGCTTACTAACTATCTTTATTCCTTTCTGAGCCTCTGTTACTAGTTTGAGCCTCTGTTACTGAGCTACTCATACTTACCTGCAGGTGTTACCAATAAGGTGCACCTTTCTAGAATACCTACTATGTGCCTTACTACTCGTAGTTTTATCTTACATTATTTTGAGGCCACACTAACATTTTATCATTCAGTGTCTCACTGGGTAACACTATAAGTTGGAGTCAATGCCTTACAGGCAGGTCTCAACAACCTTATCATCCCTGTGTCTAACTTTCTCTATGCTAAGCTCTTTTTTCAAGCTCATTTGCTAGGCCCACGTATTTCTTCTTAATCTTTCATACCTCTATTCAATACCCTTTTCTCTACTTATACTAGGAATTCTCACTCTCTATGGGTTGTCTGACCCCTTATCAATTCCTTTTTTAAGTCAGTCTGAATATAACTAATAAGGCATTTATAGTACCCTTCGTCGCGGCTAACACGTCATTCGCCGCGACTAATTAGCATTGAGTTCACCCTAATTTTCCTATCTGAGTATTGGCCGCGGCTAAGCAACTAGTTGGCTATGGCTAACAACCTTGGATTGGCTTATTTTTTTAGGGATTTGACTTTCATCTTTAGCTACCAACCCAAGCCTCATTGCCTTTATAATCAGCCCATCATCAAGCTAGAGGGTTCTACCTTTTGCTTCATTCGTACATAGCTAGTTGTTACCTTTGGGCTGTCAGGGCTCTAGGGTGTAGCTTGTAACTTAACCTCTGGCCTGAGGGAATTAGCCTTTTGGGCTCTAAAACTTATCTAGACATTCGGGTGTCGTGGCTAGAGGGTGACTCTATTTCTCACTTCCCCTCTAAACTGATCTTTTGCAACCTCAGTTTCATCTTATACTGTGCTGCATCACTACTTATCTCTGCATTATGTGAGATAGTTGGGAATGGCCTGAGTACGACTACCAGGGAAAATTAGGCCTCAAGTACTCTCTCTAGCAAGCCTCTTCCTATCAATGAGATCATTTCTCATCATTTATATCTAGGGCTTGCTACTGATCCCAGCAAGCTATCACATCTCATTAAGCTCTAGCCATCAGATTACTCAAATCTACTCAAAGTTAACTCTGTTTAAACTAACTCTGAGGCCGTTCTTTCCCAGTGTCCACTAACTACTTTAAGACCATCCCTCTTCTTAATCTTTCATACCTCTTTAATACCCTTTTCTCTACTTATACTAAGGATTCTCGCTCTCTATGGGTTGTCTGACCCCTTATCAATTCCTTTCTTAAGTCGGTCTGAATATGACTAACAAGGCATTCATAGTGCCCTTCGCCGCGGCTAACACTTCATTCGCCGCAACTAATTAGCCTCCGGTTCACCCTAATTTTCCTATCTGATTATTGGTCGCAGCTAAGCAACTAGTTGGCTACGGCTAATAGCCTTGGATTGGCTTATTTTTCTAGGGATTGGACTTTCATTTTTAGCTACCAACCCAAGCCTCATTGCCTTTATAACCAGCCCATCATCAAGCTAGAGGGTTCTACCTTTTGCTTCATTCGTACATAGCTAGTTGTTACCTCTGGGCTATCAGGGCTCTAGGGTGTAGCTTGTAACTTAACCTCTAGCCTAAGGGAATTAGCCTTTTGGGCTCTGAAACTTATCTAGACATTTTGGTGTCATGGCTAGAGGATGACTATATTTCTCACTTCCCCTCTAAACTGATCCTATGCAGCCGCAGTTTCATCTTATACTACGCTGCATCACTACTTGTCTCTGTATTATGTAAGATAGTTGGGAATTGCCTGAGTATGACTACCAGGGAGAATTAGGCCTCAAGTACTCTCTCTAGCAAGCCTCTTCCTATCAACGAGATCATTTATCATCATTTATATCTAGGGCTTGCCACTAATCTCGGCGAGCTATCACATCTCATTAAGCTCTAGCCGTCAGATTACTTAATTCTATTCAAAGTTAACTCTGCTTAAACTAACTCTAGAGGCCACTCTTTCCCGGTGTCCACTAACTACTTTAAGACCATTCCACAACTCACAAAGCCACAAACTATTCTCCTACACCCAATATGTCTCATATAGGACTTTTTATAGTCATACAAACCTTTTACAAGGCCCAATGGCTACATCCTCAAGCCAAATCCAATCCAAGAGAGCCTGGAACTTTGCTTTGATACCAATAAATGTAACACCATAAGTTCTAGCTCATTTCATAATATTCATAAGCTTTACATCATCATTTCAGTGAGAGCACATGAAAAAGGGATCGAAAATAATGGGTTTATTTGCGTTGCGTCATACTTAAAAATTTCAATCAGTGTCACGAGGACTGTGTGGGCTCATACTATGCATTCTCATATTTAAATACATCATTACCACTCATTTGCATCACAAAATCATGTCCCAACTCATGGAAACCGAAATGAAGCATGAAATGGGCTTGTTTAATTTCGGCTAGATTGCTCCATTTTTTGACCAAATTTTGAAAAATCATAACTAAATCTAGAAAAATTGAAATCATGAAATCTTGGTCATTCAGGAAATCCTTGGATGTCTAATTCACACTAAAAATATGCCCAAATCATAACATTCACCACAGAGGATGTTTGACATCCAAAATGGTCCAAAGGTTCGACTGAATTATGGAATTGTCACAGAATTCTGCAAAAAACTTTGAAAATGTCCAATTAATTCCACAAAAATCCAATCCATGCAAATGATACCAATATGGAAATTTGTGGATGTTAACTAGAGTAAAAATATCTCCAGATCAGTCCATGAAGCTCAAACTTCAGAATTCAATGGAATAGTACTTATGGTCGGACAAAATTACTGATACTGGATAGAAACTTCAAAAATTCATATCTCCCTTTCTAGACCTCCAAATGAGGTGCTTCTAGTTGGCACAAGTCATTGTGATTGTCTAGTTTCTCTGTATAAAATTTTGTGGCAATTGGACATCATTTGAGCCTCGTATGACAGAGTTTAATTTTGGACCAAATGAATAGTGCAGCAAACCAGAAACTATGAAAATTACCAACTTTGAAAAATCATCAAATATTCTATAGACCTCCAAAAATTATGATTTTTAGCTTCCCAAAAATCTCTCAATAAGACCTAATTGCATGCCAAATCTCAGATTAAGAGTAACTCATTTGAACAAAAGTGATATAGGGTTCCATAATGGTCAATTTTAGCTCCATATGAGGTACCAAAATTGCCCAATGGTTTTCCCTTAGTTGTGGCACCTTTTGGGCAAGTCTAAAAGCACATTTAAGACTTGTGTGAGCTACCCAAATAGTCCCAAACCCCATGCATCTCATTTTGGCCTTTCCATGCACACATATGCACATTTCCATAAACTCATTCATGAAGCCATCTTTGCCATACATACTCAATTCACATTCCATCATTCATATAAGACATACTTTCATTTCTACTTCATATAATAGCATAATTACATATGTCTTAAGGGTCATAAACCATTTACAACATTAATATACATCATTATGATTCATTATGGCTTTAAAAGGAAAATGCTAGACATATGAATGTCAATCTTCTTCCTTCAATGTTGTTGGCTCCCATTAACATATCCACTTGGTCTGCCTAGCATGTGAGATCATTGGAGAGGAGGGAATGAGATTTAAAGAATCCTAATAGATCATCTCCCATTCAATCATACATAATATGTGCAAAGCAAGCTTTACAAATGCATGCATGGAGAAAATAAAAGTCATGGACATTTTAAAAGCAAACTTGGCATATGAACAATTCATACAAGACATTCAAGAGCTCACCAAGTGTTTGGAATGGCCTTACACTTCTCCTCATAGATTTTGGACTTGCCTTATCCATTCTTTAAGAGCTTTGGACTTAACCATACTCTTGGGAGCCCACTTTGGTTTTAGGAGACTCTTTTCTATGTCCTAACCAAGCTCAAGGGTTCTCGACTCATCCTCACCAAAGGGAAGAGTTCTTGGCCTCTCCACACTCAAGTAAATTCATACAAACATCATGCAGTCATTTGAAAGCATAACATGGCATCAAGAATCATGGCATATAAAGGCATGCTAGCATACTTTTCATAGCTTGAAAATACACATACACACATTCTAAACCAAGCTAAACACACATCCATGCATGAGACAAGGTGGAGAGAGCTACCTTGCACACAATCACACACTTTTTCCTTGGATTTCAAGCCTCCTTTTTCGGTCACACATCCACAAATTGGTGGAGATGGTTTCTCTTGGCCTAGATACAATTCATGGGAGCCAATTACGTTCATGAAACAAACTTTAAGGTCATACAACTTGCTTAGAACTAGATTGCTCTATAGGCTCCATTATGGTCCATAAATGCACCTAATGAAGCAACACCCCTCAATTTTTCCCTTAAAATAGATTTATAAACTTCATTTTAATCATAGGAAACAAAGGAGAATGGAGGAGAAGAGGTTTGGAAGAGAAAGAGCATGAAAAACTACTCATTTCCATACCTTAAGCTTTTGATTTCTCCTTCTCTTTGCCTTCCTCTTGTGCGCCACTCTCCCTAGGGCTTTCCTCTGGTTTTGGGCAGAACTTGGTCGTGCAACATGAGGGGAGAAGAAGGGTGCATCATATATATAGGTGGGAGGAGGTTACACTTTTCAAAAATTCTAATTTTGCCCTTCGTTCTTGACATTTTCGTTTCTCCTTCATTTTAGCTCCTTTTTTAGAACCATATTTTCCATTATAAAATTTAGGTTCCCAATTAAATAAAATTCCTTTGGAATCACTCAAATCGGAGCTAAAACCTTTTCGAACAAAACCGTCAAAATTCAGGCACACTGACGTTGGAAAACATCTACCGAAGGGGATTTAATTGTCCCAGGGCTTTCCATAGTTTTCAAGGCCTCTGAGATCCTCAGAGAACTCAAAACTTTCATTTAAAAATCCCTTCTATGTGAATTCCATAATTTGCTCAAAATTACGAAAATGCCATTACGTTTCGTAAGCTTTTCGTACGAAATTGTTTCTTCATTCTAGCTCTGTTTTTCTTTCCATTTGAGCCTAGGATTTCATTTTTTGGAGTCTAGAATGCTTTCCAAATTTTTTGGGACCTTAACTACATCATTTCGGGAGACTTTATAGTTGTATCCGGTGAGTTTAGTTTGTTTATGGAGAAATTATATGTTACATTTCTCACATTTTCTCTTGTTTTCAGGGAACTAGATGCTACATTATTTGCTTGGTTAAGCTTATGAATGATTGAGATTAATGTAGTTTTTGATTGATGGCTGGTTAGACATTAATTAGGAGAATTTTGAATGATTAATTGAATGAATTAAGTGCTAAATTTTTCATTCTTTTCTAATTTCCCATGCATGTGGTCAAGTGTTTGATGAAATGCATGAATGAAATTGAGTGCTTAATTGTCTAATTTGAGAATTCTTTGGAGTTTAATTGGTTAATTAAACATCTTAGGGTGATAATTCAGAGGCTAGTTGATCCATTAATCATTCAAATTTAATGTTCATTGATCCTAATGACAAAAATTAGCAATTTGATATGAAATTGGGGTTTCAATTCAACATTAGATTGTTAATCTCTTGATTCTTGCATGGTAACTCAAGATACATTGTTATGAACATAATTAGGGACTCTTACATCAGAATTAATCACAATTGAATTGGGATGAGGATAGTGGATACCAATGGACGAATCCAAGGCTAGTCATATGTCTATCATTCACCAATTAGTTCATACAATTAGGTAGTCATTAGAAGTTTTAATTCAATTAAATTTTAGTTGGTTTAATTAGACAAAACCCCCCTAATTTAGATAGCTTTTAGGATCCTTTAACACTTAGAAAACCTAATTAAGTATTGAACTCCATTTCTAAGGGAGATGATCTAGGTTGTGCCACTAACTATAAAATTTAATCCAACTTAGTTTTATTTTGGGGGTAGCATGACACAGTCATCAAGCCTAGAGGGTTGCACACAAGAATAGGCCAACATGTGCTAAAATTTCCATATTCATCAAACCTAGAAGGCATTTAGATTTAATAAATGTAGTGTCCACATTCAATGTATTTGCTCTCTAGAAGGTTTCTTATTTTGAACAGGAAATTATCCTATTTATGATAGGACATTACATTCTCTCTTGAGAATGAGGTGGAAAAATTAATATTTTAATTTCAAAATTTATAAGGCTCTCTTATGGAAAGGGGATGCTAGGGTTTCTTATGTCTCAATTTTTTTAAGAAGGGAGCCACAATAGTACACCACAAGACAAAGAGAGAGAGGTGAGTTCTACTACACCCTTGAGAAAATTTGTGGTTCTTATAGATGAATTCAAAGAGGGATGTTCGCGTAACGTGGTGCTAGCACACCGTTCGTGTTAGAGATCCCATTCATATGGATGCTGATGAGAGTCTTTGTTCATGAAGAGCAACGCCTAGAGATCTAAACCTGATTAATCTAAAGGAGAGACAAAGTTTTGTGTGTTAGAGGCATATTTTTCTCTACCTTACTTTAGTTTAAGCAAAGATGATGGATCTATGGGAGGGATTTTGCTTATTTCATAATTTTTTCTGCTACGTATGTACATACAAATCCCAATAGTTTGTACACATCTCTTTAAGAAATTTGGCATATTTGGGAACGGTCTTAATAGCTTCCAATGAGGTATATTGACTTCAACTTTCTTGAAAGTTTCAAGTTTTGCTTCAGCTTGTCTCTTCCCCCAAGTAGGTCTACGGGGAAAAGGTAAAATTTCAATAAAATGAAATTTAGCATAGATAGGAAATGCAAAGTATTCAAACATGAATTGGTCAGTTGGCAAGCCCAGTGAATGAGATGAAAAGTCAAGGATCAAGGAAATTACCTTCATAGACAGTGATTAACCCCAAAAGTAGCAATGTCAATGCTATTACCCTTAAGAGTAGGAAGGAAGTTCATGGGTCCTCAGATGCTAGTACTACAGATAAGTCGACATTAGCTAAAACACATGTCACACTAAATGAACTTGAAAAGGAAAAGGAGCTAAGCATCTCTTTCTCAAGTTTTGCTTCAGCTTGTCTCTTCCCCCAAGTAGGTCTACGGGGAAAAGGTAAAATTTTGTTTAGCTCCTTTTCCTTTTCAAGTTCATTTGGTGTGACATGTGTTTTAGCTAATGCCGACTTATCTATAGTACTAGCATCTGAGGACCCATGAACTTCCTTCCTACTCTTAAGGGTAATAGCATTGACATTGCTACTTTTGGGGTTAATCACTGTCTATGAAGGTAATTTCCTTGATCCTTGACTTTTCATCTCATTCACTGGGCTTGCCAACTGACCAATTCATGTTTGAATACTTTGCATTTCCTATCTATGCTAAATTTCATTTTATTGAAGCCTTTCCATGAGTTGTTTTAGCATGTCCTCTAGGCTATTTCCCTTACTAGATTCTTCCTGTATAGGAATAGATTGTCTCATAGGTTGTGGAGGCTATGTAGATGGCCTTGCAACATTATACTTTTGTATTTGTCCTCCCCTATATCTCAAGTTTGGGTGATCTCTCCATCTTCGGTTATAAGTGTGGGAGTATGGATCATATTTGGGTTGTCCTTGCTACATTGGCTTTCTAGGAAAGATCCTAGCACAAGTCTCAAATATGTTGTCTAGCTGTGGGCATTGATCAATGGAATGTGTGGCTAAAGAGCATATACCATGTAACACCATCAATTATAAGACTCAACTCATGGAATTCCCATGCCTCATCTTATGTAAATTCTATGGGAAGCAACATAATGGCATAGGGAATCATAAATCAAGATGCATCTCGCCACAGGTAAAATTTTTCTTTCAGTGTCCCGTGGGTCATATGGACTCATCCATCTCATTCTCACATTTAAATATACAAATACAACTCATAAACATACTCAAGAAATGGTCCATACCTCGAGCAAAGGGAGCAACTACACAAAACTTATTAATGCAGCCTCGGTAGGGGTGGACACGGGCTGGGACGGGTTGGGATTTGCTTCAACCCAAGTCCTAGCCCAATTTAACTTTGGGACAAATTCTTTGTCCCAGGGCCGGCCCAGTGTGAAGCTAGCCTGATTCAATATGGCCAATTTCTTTTTTTCTTTTATTTTTTAAGAAAAATTTTTAAAATTTTAAAATTTATATTTTTATATTTGTTCAATTATTTTGGGCATATAACTATTTTTTTAATATATATTTTTTAAATTTATACAATGAACATGAAAAAATATGAACTCAAGGGAGAAAATAGGAAAATAAAAAGCAAATATAGTAGTTAAAATTTGAAAAAAAATATTTTTTAATTTTATTTTTCTTACATAAATGTGATAATTATATTTAGGATAGCTTTAATATAAATTTTGACCCCTTTAGTTATTTCTAATTTATAAAATATATTTAAAAAATTTGGCTAAAATTATAAAAAGATCCTTAAAAAGGAATTCTTTTCAATTTAGTCCTTATCTTTTTATATATATATATATATAGACTTCAGGCCAAGCCGAGCCCGATAGGGCTAAAAGGTTATCCTAAATCCTATCCCGACCTGAAGTACTATCCCAACTTGACTGTGTTTTAATTTTTTTTAAAAATAATTTCCCCTACTCATCTTAGCCTAATTGTGAATTAGGCTGGGATGGGCTAACCGGGTCGGGACAATTTTGCACACCCCTAAGTCTCAGGTAGGATTCCAGATTTTGTGCTTGAACTTTGAAAAATCATAACTAATTCAAGAAAAATTGAAATCAAAAACACTATACCAATCTAGAAAGCTACAGATGTCCCTTTATGCTAAAAATAAATCCAAACCACAAAAGAGGCTACTAGCTATAGGAAATTGATGAAATAGTACCAGAGGTTAGTTGTCATCCCTTGTCCTAATCTCTAATTTCAAAAATTCATATCTCCCTACTCAGAGGTTCAATTGAGGTGATCTTAGTGGCCATGAAAATTGTATCATGTCCAGTTTATGCCTGTAAAATTTCATAAGCATTGGATATCATTTGGCCCATGAATAACATAGCCCAAGTTTCTGACCATATAAACAGTACGTGCACCAGAACAATAGAAGAATCCCAACTTTGAAAATTCATAATTAATTCTATAGAGCTCTAATTTTTTTGTACTTTATCTTCCTAAAAATCTCTCAATAATATCTATATTTATGCCAAATTTCATGGGGAAATTCGTTCATTTGGTCAGATCTTGACATTGAGTTGCAAAATGACTCATTTAGTGTCATATAAGGGGTCCAAAATGGTCCATTTCAAGTTCTAAGGCAACCATGACCACTTGAGCATATGGGAATGCACCAAAATGACTCTCTAAACTTGTCTCAAAGGTGTACAAACCTAGATTTCTCAAACTCACTCATCCACCACATGATATACATAAGATTACACATGCTAGCTTTTGCCATTCGATACCTTAAACATGCTATCTCATACATTTGGCTTCAAATTTCATTCATACATCAAATATATAGGTAATTACATATGCTCATATGATTATGTAACAATTTCATCATAGGATTACATCATATGCCATGTGTATGACTACAAGAGAGACATAACTAGGCCATTCATGCATTTTGATGTGAATTTCCTTCCCTTTGGCTTGGTGGCTTCTATTACCTTGCTCAATTGATTCACCTAACATGTTAAGACATTGGAGAGGAGGGGATGAGATTTAAAGAATCCCAATAGATCATCTCTCTTTCAATCACACATAAAGTATGCAATACAAGCCTTAAAAATGCATGCATGGACATCTTGTAATATGTGAGCATTCATTAAACATTCTTGGCATATATAGTATACATGGGCTTGCCAAGTGAGTGTACTAGCCTCACCCATTCACATATGGATTTTTGACTTACCTCGCCCATTTTCTCTAAGAGGTTTTAACTCAACCTTACTCTTGGGAGTCAACCTCACTCTTGGGAGACTTTTTACTTTGTCTCAACTAAGTTCTAGGGTTCTTGGCTCATCCTCACCATGGCTAGAGAGTTCTTGGCTTCTACACACTCAAGCAAGCTAAGCTAAGCATAAAAAACATCGTTTGCATGCATAAAACATCATCATGGTACCATGGATTAAAAACTCATGGTAAAATACTTTTCATAACTTAAAACATATACACACACATTCAAAGACAATGTAAACACAATCATGCATGAGAGATGGTGGAGAGAGCTACCTTGTTTGCATTCACATACTTTTTCCTTGAGGCTTGAGTCCTCTCCCTTGACCTCACAACCCAAAAAGGTGGAGATCATTTTTCCTGGCTTAGATATATCATTTGGAAGCCAATTATACTCTTGAATCACATTCTAAGGGCACACATTCACTAGAAAAGCTAGGTGACTCATAAGACTCTTTTATGGTTCCATAATGCACTTAATGAAGCAACATTAGGAAAACATCATCTTGGCTCCATTCTCTCCATCTATGTATAATTCTTGACTCCATTTAAACCTCTTGGAGTCATCACACAATCAAATCAAGGAGACTAGCTAGGTGTTGCTTCTTTAAACCATAATATGGAACCTATAATACCATCTCACTATCAATGGCTTCTAAAATTTTTTCAAGGCTTCCTTTCATCCTCTTCCATCATACATGACTCAAAACTAAGCTTGGAATAAATTAAAACTACCCCTTGGTGCTTCATCTAGCCTAGGTCAAAACTATGCATTATATGAACACCAAGTGAGTTTGCTTCATTCTTTTGATAGAAGATGCATATGAGGAGCCCTCTAAGGATCTCAAGAGCTCATCTAAACATTCATTTAGGCCTAGGAACAATTGCATCAAATCAGATTTTCAAGGGAGCTCATGAAACCTTAGGTTTGCTATCTTGAAAATCAATGGCTTTTACTTGGATTTCTTTGCATATTCCTACTCTCCTCCCTTAAATTCATAGAATTCACCTTTGGTTCTGCCCAAAATTCAAGCCCTCTTGCAGTTACATATATGGGGAGAAATAGGGAGAAGAAGGGGGAAGGAGTAGCTACCATAGGATGAAAATTTTACCTTGTTTCCATGGCTTTTCTTTCTTGCTTCTCACTTTCCTTGCCCTCTTCTCTTCAAATCCAAATTTTTCCCTTTATTTTGCCATCAAAATAGCACCAAAAACTTTAAGAAAACCATAGGGAGAAAGGGGAGAAGGAGGAGAAGAAATTTCCTAAAGAGAAAGCTAGGAAATTCTAATAAATTCTTACCTTTTTCTTGAGGTTTCCTCTTTTCCTTTGCCTTGTTCTTGTGTGCCTTCCTCCCTTGAGTCTTCTTTGGTTTTTGGGCAGAATAGGTTGGTCTAGAAATGAGGGAAAGTGGGGTGTGATTCTTAGAGTTCAAGAAGCTACATTTTCATAAAATTTCCATTTTGCCCTTCATTCTTGGTATTTTTGTTTCTAACTCGTTTTAGCTCCTTTTTGAGAACTATCTTTTCCATTATGAAATCTAGGTCCTTAATTTAGTAAAATGCCTTTGGAATCACTCAAATCGGAGATAAAACCTTCCGAACGGATTTGTCAAAGTTCGAGCTCACCATTGTTGACAAATATCCATTAGAGGGACTTTAATTGTCCTAGGGCTTCCCATGGTTTTCAGGGCCTCTAGGAACCCTAAAGAATTCAAAATTTAAAAAGCCCTCCTGTGAGAATTCCAAAATTTGCTCAAAATGACAAAAATGCCCTTATGTTTCATCAACCTTTCGTTACAATTCATTTCTTCATTCTAACTCCATTTTTCTTTCCGTCTAAGCCTGGGATTTTCATTTTTAGGAATCTATAATGCTTTCCAAATTTTTTGGGACCTTAACTAAGTCATTTCAGGGAACTTGCTTTTGTATCCGGTGAATTTCATTCATTTACAGAGAAACCATACGTTATGTTTCTCACATTTTTTCTCATTTTCAGAGAACCAAATATTATATACCACACACATGATTAGTAAAAGATGTAGATGTAGAGACTTGCTATAGAGGATAGGGAGCACTTTGCCTCTGAACTAAAGCCATTTGTCTAACCATAGAGGAGAGCTCATCCAAAGTGTTTTGCATCTTTTACTGAGTTTGATCATATTGAAGAGCATAAATCTCATTAATGCCTCTCATTGGTTGCACCATCCTAGTACCAAATTGTTGACCATTCTGAGCTATTTTAGAAATGATCAGGAGCTGTCTCTAGAGTAAAATCAACCAAAGCACCACTTGATATGGCATCAATCATATTCCTATCCATAAGTAAAGCCTTTCATAGAAGTATTGTATCAACAACTGATCAATAATCTAGTGGTGGGGAAAACTAGCACAAAGTTTCTTGAATCTCTCTTAATATTCATAGAGTTTCCCTTGACATTTGATGGATCCCACAGATTTCTTTTCTAATAGAAGCTATATGTAATACCATATTATTCTTGTTATCATACTCTCCTATTCAGGGCAATTTGTGCACATTCACAGGACAAAAGCAAGGAAAAGTATGAAAATAATACACTTTTCTTGTGTTATGCTAGGGAAAAAATTTTCATCTCACATTATGTGGGCCTCATGGATTATCCATCAATATTCTATAGTCATTTACCATTTATATGAATCATACATAACTTAAAACATCATATAATCCACGGTTTTCAAGCTCAAATCGCAAATTTTCACCAATCCTTCTCAGATAGCAAGTAGCAATTTTTAGGGATGACTTTAAAAATTCATAACTAAATGTAAAAAAAATTAAAATCATACAAACCATAGCTTTTTGGAAAGTTATAGATGTAAAATTCACACTAAAAATAAATTTTGGACATGAATATAGACATTAGACCACGTTTGACAATGAAATAGTTATAAAGGTCTGGCTATCCCTAGTACTGATACAATTTATTATCATAAATTTCAAAAGTGTTCAATTAATTTCACAAAAATTCATTCCATGCAAATGATACCAATATAGAAAGATACAAATGTTAGCTAAAGGGGAAAATTAGTTTCAGACCAAGTGAAGAGCATTCAGACCCTGAAACTAATCAAATAGTAACATAGGTCTGACTAATAGCCTGGTGCTGGACAACAACTTAAAAATTAATATCTCCCTCTCTAGACATCTAAATGAGATGCTTCTAATTGGCACAAGTCATTGGGAAGGTCTAGTTTCTCCTTGTAAAATTTCATAGTAATTGGACATCATTTGTTCTATGATTCACACAGATTCATTTTCGGACCATGTGTACAGTAGCAGTGACCAAATTAGAAAAATTTGCCAACTTCAAAAATTTATCAAATATTTTATAGACCTCCAAAAGTTACCCACTTTAGCTTTCAAAAAAGCTCTTAACAAGATCTAGATACATGCCAAATCTTAGACCAAGAAGAGCTCATTTGGGCAAAAAGTGACATAGCCTCACAAAATGGTCACTTTTGCTCCATATGAGGTACCAACTTAGTTCAATTAGCCTCCTTTAATGTTTGGCACCTCGTGGGCAAGTTTTAAAGCATGAATATGACTTATATAAACTAATCAAGTGGTTCCAAACTCCATGTATCTCATTTTGGTCATTCCACATCCAAGGATGCATAGTTACATTAAGCCATCAAAGAGCCAAATTCTACATTTGCATTGATTTAGCATCACACATAGGCTATACAAGAGTCATCAATCATATTACATCCATTCATGGTCTTACAACATAAAAATAATATGTACAAGGTAGCTTTAACATTTGACTACACTTGAAACCACATAATGGGCAAAATACAATATTTTAGGTTCCTTGGCTTGCATTCCTTGGATTTTGAGCACCACTTAGACATGTCAAGAGGAAAGGGGGAAGAGGAGTGAGATTCCTAGAAATCTCAATAGCTCACACACCCATTCACACACACATTCAAGGCATACATACATCAAGTGCACAAGTAAACAAGCTAACAAGATCATAAACATTTCCAAGATTCTTATGCCACACTTTCACAATTAAGCCATCAAGGAGCTCTAAGGACTTTTAGTTTTGCCTCACCCCATTTCTAGGACTTTTGGATATGCCTTACTCTTAGCCTAGGGACTTTTGTCTTTTCCTCACCCATCCGAGAGACTTTTGGCTTAGTCTTCCATGCCTTGAGACTTGTGGCACCTCCTCACCCACATTAAGGGACTTTTGGCATCACCTTACTCTTAGAAGCTATTCTCACAATCAATGGCATTCAAGATAACACATTGGTACTAATGCAACCGCAAGACATCAAGTGGCATGTTCTCAAATTATAAGAGCATACACTGGAACACAAGGACATACATATGCTCACAAGAATGCAAGAGAATGAGGTGGAGAGCTACCTTGAATTTGTGCAAGCTTCCTTTAATCTTTCTCCTTCTCTTTCTTGGTCTCACAAGCACACCTAGGTGGATGGATGTTTTCTTGGCCTAGACACCATAAACAACACATAATCACACACTTTAGTAAGCCAAGACACCAAAGATACTCTTGAACACACACTTAGTTCCATAAGTGGCATAATGGTTCCATAATTAGCCTATTGAAGCAACTCTCACATTTCAAGTTCTAGGCTCCATTCTCTTGTTATTTCTAGACTTCTTGGACTCATTTAAGGTCCTTGGAGCCCTCACATATTCACTTGCAAAATTGGAAAACCAAGTTGCTTTATAAGGCACCATTATGGACACCATTGTTCTATCTTCCAATCCATGGCTCTTAAATTTCCTTGATGGGAAAGCCACTTGGGGAGGTTTCTAAAGGTCTTAGGAGCTCAATGAATCTCTTAAATAGCCAAGGGAATTTACATACAAAGTCATATTTCACAAAACCCTAAGGAAGCCTACACTTTTCTAACTTGTTTTCCATAGGTTTTTCTTGGAATTTCTTGCCATATTCCTCTTCCTCATGGTCTAAAACCCTAGTTCTTCTCTTGTTTTTGGACAAAACTTCCTCCCCTCTAATGGTTCTGTACAAGGCCGAAACCACCCTCAAGAGAAGCAAGAGGAGAAAATAAGATAAATAAGAGTTTACCTTAGGTTCAAGCTTCTTTCCAAGTACTTCTTTTCTTGGTTTACCTCTCCTCAAAATTTTTGAACTGCCCCTCTAAGTTTTGGACCAAAAATAGAACCAAAAATCTCAAGAAAACCATAGAAAGAAACATGGAAGGAGAGGAGCAAGGTTGGAGGAAGAAAGAGCATAAAATTCCATGGATTTACCTATCTTTTCCTTAATTTTTCTCCTTCTTTTCTTCCCTTCTTAAGCACCTAAGAAAGTAGGTCATATTCTGTATTTTAGGTAGAGGAAAGCCACGCGATATGGGGGGGGGGGAGAAGAAGGGAGAAGTGTGTGGAAGTTTCAAGAAACATACTTTTTCAAAAATTCTAATTTTGTCCTTCCGTAATGCAATTTCGTTTTGGCTCCTTTTTTAGAATTTTTCTTTTCCATTATAAAATTTAGATTCCCAATTTAATAAAATGCCTTTGGAATACTCAATTTGAAGTTAAAACCTTCCAGAACGAATCCATCAAAGTTTGGTTTACCGTCATTAGAAAACATACACCGAAGGGGCTTTATTGGTCTTGGGCTTCCTATGATTTTTAGGGCCTCTGAGAACCTTGGGCAAGCCAAATTTCCCATTTAGAAAGCCCTCTTATGTGTTTTTCCAAAAGTTACACTTATTTACGAAATACCATTATGTTTCGTTAGTTTTCATCACAATTTGTTTCTCCATTTTACGGAAATTACATTTGTTACACTATACAGGATGCAGGAAAGAATTTATCCAGAAGAGGTGTTTCAACTAATCTCAAGAATTAATAGCACTTGAAAGAAGGTAATATAACTAATCCTTAGATATGCCATCCAATGAAAAAGAAAATGCTTTAAGCTTAATTTGTTTTTCTGAAACTCATTTGTGGTCTTATGGTGGAGCAAACAACATGAAATTCTTTTAGGTGTTTATGAGGATCATCTCTTACAAGTCCATGAAATTTAAGAAGTAAATGAATCAATCCAGACTTAAGCTCAAAATTTGCATCTAATTCAAGATACTGAATACAAAGATTTTGATAATGCACACAAGGAGTTGCAAGTCCTTTAATAGTTCTAGCATGTATGTTACCATTCAAATTCCTATTGACATTCACATTATCTTAGGCATACATATTTATGTTAGCATTTTCTTTCTCTTGTTCAGCCATGTTACAATTAGAAAAATGAGGCACACAACTAAGTTCTTGCACACAATCAAAAGCTACTGAAGGACTACCACTAGTCCCTACACTAACATTATTTTTCTTGATCCTTACTTGCCTTCGAAAAGTTCTTTCAATCTTAGGATCCAAATTAATTAATTTTTCACTAGAGGATTGTGTCATAAACTAATTAGCAAGTAAGAACTAAAAATTGAAACAAGAACTAGCCAAGAAAAATCAATGAAGTAATTCTAGATAAATAGAAAAAATTTCCTAAAAATAGAAAAAATACTTGAAAAATAGAATCTCAAAGAAAATTATGGAATTGGGCCAATCCAAAGGCTACTCACAGTAAAAATTGTGACTTTTGCTCAGCACCACCCTAAATATAAAAGTACCAAATTTCAAAATCTTTTGGGTAGGTGATTTGAGAAAAATCAAAGCACACTGAAAAATAAAATTGATAACCCAATTAGCTCAATTCCTCACACTAAAAGGCAAGAAAATTAAATCTAAATTAAACTAACAACTACCGAAAAAATAAAGACACTAAAAAACAAAGATAAATTAGACAAAAGAAGCTTACAAAAATAAAGAAATTAATCCAAAAATTAAAAAAATCCTATAAAAATCAAGAAAAAACTAAAAAATTAGAAAAAGTGCCATAAACATTAGATTTAGCCTAAAAACATGGTACCAAATAGTTATGCTATTATTTTTGCTCAACACATCCAAAAATCTTAGAATACAAAGTTTGAAGTAAATTTGGGCGAGTCAAACAAAAATTACAACAAGCAAAGCAATTCATTTATAACACCAAATGACCAAAAACTAAGTACAAAATAGGAAAAAAAATTATACAAAAATAGAGCTAAAATAGAGTTAAGACACCTAGAAGACCTTTTCAAATAATTAAGAATCTAATTTCCTTAACAACGGTGCCAAATTTGACAACTATTGTTGAATAGTTATAAAATAACTCAGTTGTAAAATAAATTTGCGAATAATGGTGCAACTAAGATCATTTCCCTTAGAAATGGATTCCAATTACCAAAGAGAGTTTCCCAAATGTCTAATGCAACTTAAAAATTAAGAAAATTACAGAAATCAATTAGGGGTTTAATGACTAAAATTAAAAGCAATTCAAAAAGTAACTTAGAACTACTAACTAGAATCAAAAGAAATGTAAACAATCAAGCAAATTAGTATAACTAGCCTTGAGTGAATCCTTTAAAGTTTAACTCTCATCATCCAAATTAGATTTTACTAAAAATTGGACTTAATCTTCTTTGGTGAAATTCTAATTAATTTCCTCAAGTGACCATTTAAGATGCAAGAAATTAGCAATTTAATGTCTCTTGAAACCTCAAGTTTATCCTAACTTTTTAGTCATTGAATTAAGCACTATGAACACACCAAAATAGAGATCAAATGCTTTTTATAGGTTCTGTACTTTCATACTAAATGTTTAATTAACCAATTAAGCATCACAATTCCTCAAATCAATAATTAAGCACCAAATTCCAAGGAGATTACACAATCACCATTGTATAAATCAAGCTAAAAATTTGTAGGAAAAGGGAACAAAATATATAGCCATTAAATAGAACAACTAATCCCCAATTCATTCTCCAAAGTGTCAATCCAATAATCTAATAATTTCAAGCATTCAATCCAAAAGTTTAGCTATAATTCTCAAGCAATTACAAGCTAAACCTAGACTTATAAAACTAGAAAATTGCAACATTAAATGGAGAAGAAAGGGAAAGAAAATTAGGCCAATTCTTGGAGCATATGTCTTGGATTCAAATCTTCATTCCAAAGCCTTCATTCTAAGCTAGCTACATTGAAGAATCAAGCTTCCATTAAAGAGGATTGAATGAGGAATTTAAGGAGAGAAGCTACGACCATGAGAGTTGGATAAAGGGAGGATGAATTAATTCCTTTTGATGTGATGCGTGCCTCTTGTAGAACCCGAGTGTAATGTTCAATTTTCGTAAAAACAACAAAAATGAACCAGTTATAAAAGAAAGTCCTCTAAATAGAAAGATTTGAGGCCAAATAAAATTAAAGTAATAATCTAGACCTCAAATCATAAAAACATAAGGCCTAAGGTACCCTGAAAATAGAGCCAGAATAACTAAACGAAAATTGACAGAAGTGTAATGGCATTTTTGTAATTTTGGGCACTTTTTAGAAAACTCACAGGAGAAATTTTAAAATGATAAAAATGAGTTTCCCAGGTTCTCAAAGCCCTAAAAACCATAGGAACCCCTATAACAGTTAAACTGCCTCTGATTTATGTTCTAGAACCTTAGTTAATCTGAACTTTGACTAGTTCTTCGGGAAGGTTTTTAATCCAATTTGAGTGAAACCAAAGGCATTTTATAAGTTAGAGGAGCTAAATTTCATAATGAAAATGGCAATTCTCGAAAAGGAGTTGAAATGAGCCCAAAAGGAAATAACCAAGAAAAAGGGACAAGAATGAAATTTTTAAAAAGAATTTTTAAGAAGCCTTGCTTTATATTTCTTGTCCTCTTCTCCTCCTCATTTTAATCGACATAGGTTTTGATTAAAACTAAAAGAGAGACCAGCTTTAAGAGGCTTCCAAGAAGGGAGCAAAGGAGGTAGGAAAAATTAACAAAAAGGTAAGGAATTAAAGCTTTTTTCATGCTTCTTCCTTTAGTAAACTTGCTCCCTTCCTTTTCCTCTCTTTTGTGGCTGATTTAGGGGGAAGAAGTTAGAATTTGAAGGAGAAGCTTATAGCAAAGGAAAAAGCTCTTGAAAAGGCTAAGAAATAAGGTAAATTTCATGGCTTTTCTTGCTTCCTTTTCTTTGTTCCTGCTTGAGTGAGTTTCGACCAAGACTAGAGCCCCTAGAAGGGATTAAGTTTTGATAAAAACCGAGCAAGAAACCCAAGTTTTAGAGTGTGGGAAACAAGAATATGTAATTGGAATTCAAAAAAAAGCATTAGAATTTAAGTTAACAAACTTAGAGATTTTGTTTCACCTTGATATGTATGAGACCTTTTAATGATAATTTAGGTTATCTAAGAGTGTGCATGAGTTCTCAAGACACCTAAGAAGTCGCACAAGTGGCAATTCCTTAAAGAGAAGCAAGCAAACTTCATGGGTGCATATGCTTGCTCTTGTGTCAGCTAAACATGTTCCATGCAACTAAGGAGAGTTTTGAACTTTTCTAAAGCTAGAAAGGGACTAGATATGATATATAAACATCAAAGGACGCCTTAGAATGAATTTAGAAAGCATGGTTTGTGAGATCGAAGTGTAGGCTCCATTTTAAGACATAAAGAAGCAACTTATATCTAGGCTCCTAGAATTGAAATTATGATAGCTCCAAGGAGTATAAATGGAGTCAAGAAACTTAGATTGAAGGAGAACATAGAGCCAAGATCATGAATTATAATAGTTGCTTTATTATGTCTTGTATGGAACCATAATAGAGTCATAGAACAAAGTAACCTTACATAGAGTTTGTATAAAGCTAGAGCTTACTTCAATAATTGAAATATGTCTCATTTGATATGTCTAGGCCAAGAGAATCAAGTGCCACCTAGTTGCAAGTTCTTAGCCAAAAAAGGGAAGAAGCATTAAAGGAAAAAGTATGTGAATCTTGCTTCAAGGTAGCTTTCTAACCTTTCTCACATGTATTGCTTAGATGTTTACTTATCTTTAAGTGCTTATGTGTGTGTCTGAACTATGAGAAATGTTTCAAGCCATTGCTTACATATATGGTACCATTGTGTTTCTGGAAAGATATTTATCCATGTAAAATGGCTTGAATGTGTATGGTAATGCCAAAAGTCCCTCAACATGGGTGAGGATGAGCTAAAAGTCCCTAAAAATGGATGAGACAAAGCCAAAAGTCTCAAGAAGAGTGAGACTAAGTCAAAAGTCCCTTGAAAGTAGATGAGACAATTCTAAAAGACCTAAGGAAGTTAGGTGAGGCTAAGCCAATGCCCTTGAGAGCCTATATTTGATATGTATGAGTTCATACGCCAAGGATAATGCTTTATGTATGTTCACTAGTAACTTAAATATCATACATATATTTTTTAACATGAATTTGTATCCATTATGTATGTTTGAAAGGGTTAAGGGCTATTAAGATTCTTTGAATCTCACTCTTCTCTATTTTCTATCTAACCATGTCTAGGTGAAGCTCAAGGAAGCAAAAATGGGAGCCAAGGAGTATGATTAGCCATACTTTGATAATAGCATAGCTTTGAATGTAATTTGATGTCAAAGTTTGTAAAGACATGATGTATATGAGATGTAACCACTTGAACAAGTTTAAATGTATATAATTGAGATGTATATATCAATCTTGAAGCTAAATGAATCCTTATGTTAGAGATTGACATCTTAGCACCATTATGTTCATGTGTATGAATGCATGTGGTATGATGAGGTTGAGCTCCATGATGATTTGGACCATTTGTCATGCTTCCCTAGGCTGTAATTTGTGCTTTTGGACGTGCCCAAGTGGCTACAGAATGGTAAGAAGGTCATTTCAGGCATGTTGAACCCATTTTGAACTTCAAATTGAATAATTCTTAAGCTGAACCAAAGTCTGACCAAATGGATGATTTTTTACATGAAATTTGTCCAACAAGTAGGTCTCATCTAGAGCTTTTCATAGAGCAAAAGAGAACTCAATTTGGAGCTATAGAGAATTTATTATGATTTTTCAAAATTGGCTAAATTATGTAGAATTGGTATAGATATTGTTCATATGGTTAGTTTACTTCTCTGTGTCACTCGTGGGCTAAATGAAGTCCAGTGCCCATAAAATTTTATAGGCATAAACTAGACATCATAAGCTTTCCATAGCCACTACGATGACCTCATTTGGAGCTTTGTAGATGGAGAAACAAATTTTTGAAGTTTTAGGTCCTATAGCTATCCAAGAACAAACTTGGTGTACTGTTTAATAGATTCCCATTTGTAACACCCCAAAATTTAATTAAGGTATTAATCATGAATTTAGACTAATTAAGAATAATTATTATAGAATAATTAGGCAAGTTATGTGAATGAGAATTTCTAGAGCAATAAATTATTAATATGGCTTGAAGATTTAATTGGGTTAGAAATTTCATCTAGGCCCAAATTAATTATAGTAAGCCATGGGTAAGGATTAATGGAGATCCAATGAATTTAGGTGTAGACCTAACTTCTTATTGTGAGTCTTAGCCCAAGAGAGAAATCTTCTAGCAATGGCCCAATCTGATTTAATAAGATAGAGGCCCAAAACTCAATTACATGGACTCTTATAATTGGCCCAACATCCTTTATGCAGACCCAAACCAAATGAACTCTTGAAACTTGGTCTAACCTAACTAAAATCTAAACTCTTGTAGTTGGCCTAACAAATTAAAACATTAGTCCAACAACCAATAAGAGCCCAATAGGTCTTTGTGCTGATGGGTTAACCCATAACCCATGTAGGACCTAACTTAAAACCCTAAAAAAAGTTTGGCCACCCCCCATTCTACAGAGCCACAAGAAACATAAGGCAATTTTTTAAGGTTTAAAGGGAGCTTAAGGTTCTTAGCAAGAAATCCACCATTTCTCACTTCTACGCTCAAAATCAGCCAAGGTAATTATTATATAACTTAATTTTCACCTCTTTCTTTTCAATTTGACTCGATTAGTTTTCCATTTAGAGCATTTTCACCCACACCTAAATTCTGAAACTTTGTTGTTTGGTGTTTCATGGTGGAATTTCAGAGGTTGAGGCTAGGGGTGTTATTAGGTAAGTATAAACTTCTCATTTTGATACATTTTCTGCTAGTTTGGGACCCCTATAGCTGATTTATGATATGGGCATTGTTTTTATGAGAGTTTACTCATAATTTGAGGTGTTATTATGAGGTTACTAGTGTAGGCTCAACCAAATCCGAATTTGGTTCTTGTGGTAATTAGATAAGTGTTTTTGAGTAGCCCTTTGTAGTGTAACTCCTTGAGTGATGGGCTTGCTATTATAAATGATGATTAGGGTTAGTAATGGCTTTATTTTGTGTCCATAGGCTGAAGTAGCATTTAGTTGGCTCTTAAAGAATTGGCTACAAGTGAGGTAATCGGGGATTATATAATTCCATGCATATATCTGCTTGATTTTGTGTCCATAAGCTGAAGTAGCATTCAAATACACTGATCCCTAATTGTGCTCATTAGGGAGTGGTTGTCATGGATGGGCCTCTCATGGTGGTATTGGCCTTTAACATGTGGAAATGTGATTGCTAGTATGGGATAGTAATTATAGATAGCCTAATTGTTTCATTTGCTAATATGACTGGTATATTTTCTGATGCTAATTTGAATTCATGTGCATATATTAATTAAGTTAGCATACATGAATGGAACTTGCCTTTAGTTACTGAGATTTGCATCTCACCCTATTTCATGAGATCATTTGTTCAGGTAAAGGCTCTTTGGGTAAGGATAAGGGCAAGCAAGTGGATGAAAATCCATGAGCTCCAACCATGTGTAGGGAAGGCTACACTTGGACTAACCTGAGTAGAGTAGATGCTAAATTTTATATTCCTTCTTATATAGCATCATCATATAATCATGTTGCCAAGTGTAAGAGCTTGTATATCGATTACTTAGGATGTAACTATTGAGGAGCTAGGCTTTATATTAGTTTGGTATTGGATGTATGAACTCATAACAGCTACTATGAACTTTGTTGAATTTATGATATGGCCTACTATCTGGAAATGTAATCATGCGATACATTAGATGTTGACCTGAACTTGTGATACATGGAATCTCTAATGGAATATGTATTTGAATGATAATTGTTGATAGTTCATGAATTCTTGTTGTCATTAATCTATGAACTTGCTGATATATGGTAGTTGGATGAGTAGAAATTAACACTTAAGTCTTAAACTAGTAATGATAGATAAGCTGGGTAAATTAGATAAATGCAAGCTATTAGAACCCCATAAATTAAGGTAGAATGGCCCTAGGGTGTTACTAAAGGGAAAGTTAGAGTGTATGAGACAAAATTTTAGAAGTTGTAGGACCAGAAGGTATTTCGCTGCAGCCAAAATAGTCTTAGCCACAACCAATAAAGGCAAAGTTGTTGAAGGAGAGCAATAGAGAGTAATTCGCCATAGTGAGAAGTGGAATTCACTGCGGTGATATGTGAAAAGCTAAATTGGAAGTCAATTAGAGAGTAATTTTGAGAGGTCGTGTCATGCAACCCTCAAAATAAAACTAGATTGGATTAAATTTTATAGTTAGTGGCACAACCTAGGTCATCTCCCTTGAAAATAGAATTCAATGTTTAATTGGATTCTCTAAGTGTATAAGAGCTCTACAAATTTCCTAACTAAGGGGGGTTTGATTGACTTAAACTAATTAAAATGAAATTGAATTAAAATTCCTAATTGCTACCTAATTGTATGAATTATGGTTGAATGATGGACTTGTGACTAGCCTTGGATTTGTCCCTTAGTATCCACTATCCTTATGCTAATCCAATTGTGATTAATTATGGTCTAAGAGTCCCTAACTGTGTTTATGGCAAATGTATCCTAAGTTACCATGCAAGAATTAAGAGATTAACAATCTAATGTTGAATTGAAATCTCAATCCCATATCAAATCGCTAACTCTTGTCATTAGGATCAATGAACACTTGAATTGATCAATTAGCCTCTGAATTAACACCCTAGGATGTTTAATTAACCAATGAAACTCTAAGGAATCCTGAAAAATCAAAGATTAAGCATGTAATTTCACTTATGCATTTTATCGAACACCTTGATGTCATACATAGGAAATTAAAGAATACTGAAAATCCAGCACTAAATCAATCAAATAATTAGTCAAACAATATCCTAATCAGTGTCTAACAAGCCACTAATTACAATTATACAAATTCTCAATCCAAAGCAATCTTAACCAAGATAACACAAGAAAGGGGAAAATGCATAGAAAAAGAGAGAATCTTAGCCAAAATTCTAAGTTCTTCTCCATGAATTCAAGCTTCTCCAAGATCCTTTTCCAAGCTAGCCACAAGTTAAGAGTTAATGTTTCATTGGAGAATGGATGGAGGTGAGAAATATGGAGGAAATGGCGTAGAGAGGATGGGATGAAGCTATGCTGTGGAGTGTATGTGGTCTCTATATGGAATGACGATGGAATGGAGTAATCAGATGATGAATTGCGAATAGAATGTGTATTTTTATTCGATGATTGATTCTCTACCTCATTGAATGGAATATGATGTCAAAAAAATGAATAGATGATGCCTCCCACATGCTTCATTAATTTGTCACATGTTCTCAGCCCACATCTTCCTTTTTTCGTCCATTTCTCATGTTATCATCAGCCCATTTTTAGCTACTGACCTAGCCCCCTTTATTTAATCTCATGCCATCCATGTGAGCTCATTTAACTTTGTTTCTTTGCTCTTCATGTGCTCTTCTCATTGCCTATAGCAATCCACATTGCTTCTTCTTTTGTTTATATGAGTGTGGGCCCCAACGTTCTTCCCATGTGAGCTTTATTTTATTTCTTTTATAACATTCACGTTGCTCCTTTTTCGCATTTTTATTCCTCCTGCTCCTAGCTCATGCTTCTTCTTTATGTGGCTTCTTAATACTTTTGTTATCAGTATGTTGCTGCTCATGTAGACTTCTCTTCCTCGTAATAGTTTGGTTCTCACATAGCTTCTCTTCTCGCTTATGTGCTTTTCAACTTCTTTTCCAGCTCATTCTTCCTCCTCTCCGCTTGCTTCTCCTCTTTTATGTTGCTTCCAAGCTCCTTCAACCCAGCGTTATCTTCCATCTTAATCTTCTAATTTTTCTCCCAGCTCCCCTCCTATGTTTTCAGCTCCAGTGTCTTTTACGTGTTTTAATTCCTAGGTCACGCCTTTTTATTCCTTTAAAACTCGAAAGAGTGTGCTACTGCTTCATGAGACAACCCAAGTCTTCTTCATCTTCAAAAACCAGAGATTGCATCCCCTGTTTCTACTCCACGTGTTCTTTCTCGAGTCTGTGTGTAAGTTCACGTTGAAAATCCTCTTGCAGCTGCTAGCCATGATCTCCACGTGATTGTTCCTTCATTCTTCCCATGCCCGAGGCTACATTCTCTATTTACTTAGCTCCCTCTACACGAGTTCCTTCTTCTTTGCATATTTCTTCCTATTCTCCAGCTCATGGATTTACCTTTAGCTCTCATCACACCATCCCACGTGGCTTTTCTTGCTAGAACCCGTGGCTATGCATATGTATGTATATGAAAAGGACGTGTGTGCATGTAAGTGTATGTGGCATGCTTGCTACATGGAAGAGTATATGATGTACCATGAGTGGAGAAACCGTGGCATTTATGGGTGCTAAATGAGAGTTTATGGATGTGCAACCATGCATGAGCTAAGGGAGAGCGAAGTGTGTGATGTTTATGTGGAGAAACAATGGCTTCATGCAACACGTGAACATCAAGAAGTGAAGAGCTCTTGAATGAGTGTCAATATAATAACTCACCTCATGTGTTAGTGTATGGATTGTGTGTGTACATATGTATGAGTGTTGTGGATGTAATTGTATGAGTGAATGATTAAATATGAATATGGAATGTCTCCACGTGATAGCCCGAGACTCCACCTTCCTGTATCTCTCTTCCTGACATCTTCTCATCCCATGTGCACTTATCCTACATAAAATTCCTTTGATTCAATCCTCAATTCTTCTCCAAATAAGTTCCTCTTTTAAATTCCATTTGCCCATTAAAAATATGCATAAAAGAGTGGGAAAAATAAATAAGAATATTCACAAAAATTATTTAAGATAAAATTAAGCATTAAAAACCAATCATTTGTAAATTAATTCCTATAATGTAGAAAATGGCTAATTAAAATCAAATTCCATTCAATTATATCCATTAAGTCATATTTAATTATTAAAGTGCCCAAAATTAGGAGGATTCATGTATATGAAACTAACATTCATCAAACTCCCCCACACTTAAACTTTTGCACTCCTGGGCAAAACCCAAGATTAAAAGAAAGGCTAATGGACTAACCAATGGAAAATGAAAATGGAAAATGGAGAGTAAATATCACAAGTTAGAGACCAATCACAACTTTTCATCACTTTAACAATCAATGAACACTTGAATTGATCAATTAGCCTTTGTGTAACACCCCATAATTAATTAAGGTGTTAATCAAGGATTAGATTAATTAGGCATAATTAATATGGGATAATTGGACAAATTAAGTGGATGGATATTTTAGAGAGATAAATTAATAAAATGGGTTTGAGATTTAATTGGGATATAAATTCTATCTAGGCCTAAATTAATTGATCATGAGAAGAGGCTAATGGAGGCCCAATGGGTTAGGTGCAGACCCAATCCAATTTAGTGGAATGGAGGCCCAAGATCCACCTTGCATAGACTCTTCTAAGTGGCCCAATAACCCTTGTGCAAACCCACATTCTTGAGCTCTTCAAACTTAGCCCAAACCTAATTAAACTTTAGCAACCCAATGCACAAAACTGGCTCAGTAAAACTCTGCAGCCCAACACTTTAACATTAGCCCAACAACTTAAAAATCTAAAGCCCAAATGGAGATGGACCTTGGAGCAGCCCATGACCCATTTTTGACCCAACTTAAACCCAACCAAAACCCTCACACTTGCTGAATACACAAAACACAAAGAGAAATTCGGAGCTTGGAGAGGAGGCTAGGGTTTGGGACAAGAATTCTGCATTTTCTCACATTTAAAGCAAGATTTAGCCAAGGTAATAGTTATACAACTTAATCCCCTCATCTTTCTCTTTAATTTGGTCTGATTAGTTTTTCATTTAGAGTGTTTTCACCTTACCCAAAATTTGAAATGTGGGAATTTGGGGATTTTCTTGGTGAAATTCGTAGGTTGAGGTTAGGGTTGACCTTGGGTGAGTTTAAACCCTCCATTTTGATGCTTCATTTGTTAATTTGAGACCCCCATAGCTGACTTATAAAATGGGTATTAATTCTGTACAAATTTACTTAGGATTTTAGGTGGAATATTGAGTTTTCTGGTAAAGGACACTCTAATCCGAATTTGGGATTTGTGATGGCTATTGCAAATTTGTCTACAAGTGAGATAACCGGGTTTATATCAATTCTATGTATATATTTGATTTAATTTCATATGTTGCTGTATATGAATGATTTGAAATGTTGAATGAATTGGTTGGCTATCTGTTGAATTATGATTGGACCTTGTGAGTCCATGGTGGAGCTGTGGTGCGGCTGCCACTCGTGCATGTGCTTCGATTGAGTACCGGGTTATGATCAAATCTAGATGCATTGAGCCCCGGCTGTGCTCAATAAGGAGTAAGTGCCATGGACGGGCCTCTCCCGGTGTTAATGGCCTTTAACATGTGATAATATGATTGCTAGTATAGGATAGTAATCATGATAACTAATTGTTTCATTTGCTGATATAATGGATATGATTCTGATGTTGATTTTGATTCATGCATATATGTTAATTAAACTAGATATATGATGGAATTGCCTTGGTTACTGAGATTTATATCTCACCCCGTTTCATGGGATTAACATTTCAGGTGAAGGTTCTTCGGGTAAGGATAAAGGGAAGCAAGTGGATGAAAATCCATGAGCTCCAACATATGGGAGGAGGCTACACTTAGACTGGCTTATTTAGTAGAGATGCAAATTTTGTTATTAGTTTACATAGCATCATCATGTATTCATGTTGCCAAGTGTAGGCGTTCATATTTTGTTTGATTGAAATGTAACCGTTAAGGATTTAAGTCTCATTATAGTTGAATATTAATGTATAAACTTATAACATAATATATGTAGTTTTGTTGAAATTGTGATATGGATTACCATATAGGAATTGTAGTCATATGATGCCTTGGTTGTGGACATAAGCTATTGTTAAATGGAATCTCTATGGAATGTGCATGGGATGTAAATTGCTGCTAATGCATGTGTTCTTGCCTCATATATTCATGAATTTGCTGATATGAGCAAGTTGGGCAAGTAGAAGTAGTATTTAAGTTTTGTAATGGTAATGGATGGATTGATGGGTAAATAGGGTAGATAAACACCATTAGAATCACATAAAATAAGGGTAGGTAGACCTGGAGTGTTTCTAAGATGAGAATTGGGGTGTAGGGGACGAAATTTGGGTAATGTGGTCACAGGAGGGAGTCTCGCCGTGGCTAAGAAGGCTTCGCCGCGGCCAAATGAGAGATAGAGCCAAAGGGCACTGCGGCATAACCAATCTCGTCGTGGTGCAAGGGAAGAAAATTGGCCCAGGGAGTGATAGTGGCGAGGAGCGCCATGGCTTGAGAAATCTCATCACAGCGCGGAGTGAAAAAAATTGCCCAGGAAGGTAACAGAACCAAAACTCGCCGTGACGCATTATGTCTTGCCGCGGCGCGAGTCGAGGAAATAAAATAAAGGTTGGACAGAATCAAAACTAGCTACGGTGCAAATATATTGCGCCGAGGCGAGAATCGTGGGAGTTGAGAATAGTAGTTCCAAGAGGCATTTTTGCCGCGGTGCCACATAGGTTGGCCATGGCGAAGGTCCAACTTGCCGCGGCGAGATTTGTGAAATTTGACCAATGATTCCAGAGAGCAACTTGGCCGTGGCAGGGAAGGTATAGGCCGCGACGCAAGTCCCCAACCTATTCCTTGTAGCCTAGAAACCCCAATTTCTTCAACGGTAATGGTAAGAGATGATATAAGAACACTTGTAGGAGGTTATTGGATATTGAAACTGATGGATGATTGAATCATAAACCCCTTATGGTAGTAGGATTTCTTTTATGCAAATTTTGTCATGTTGAGGTGGTATGGTGATGACCCTAACATCAAGGTACAAATTTTCCCCATATTTTCACAATGTGATAAATTGTAACAACTCAAACTTTGATAATTAATTATTAATCGTATATTTAACCATAATTACAGTGATTAGAATGGAGGGTCGTCACACTTTGAATTAACACTCTAGGATGTTTAATTGACCAATCAAATTCCAAGGAATCTTCAAATTAGACAATTAAACACTCAATTTCATTTATGCATTTCATCAAATACCTTGACTGCACATATGAAAAATTGGAAGAGAATGGAAAATCCAATGTTTAATCCAATCAATTCATCAACAAAAAGGCTTCCTAATTGGTGTCTAACCAGCCATTAATTACAATTACACAAATTCCTAATCAAATACATCTCAACCAAGCATGTACAAGAAAAAGAAAAAGTGTAGGAAAGTAGGAAGTTCTTAGCCAAATCTCCTTTGATATCTCCATGGATTCAATCTTCCCCAAGGGTCTTCTCTTAGCTAGCCATAAGGTAGAATTAGTGTGTCATGGTGATGGAGGATTGATGGAGGAAGATGGATGAAAATGGCATGGAGAGGAATGGAGTGTGTTCTGATGGTGTGATGGAATGACGATCCCTCTAACGTGGAATGATGGATGAATTATTAACGTGTTTCCTCTGCTTGTGTGTGTTTAATGAATCACGTGCTTCCCACATGCTTCATTTTCTTCTCCTTCATGATATACTGTTCACGTGCAGCCCGTTTTATTCTTCACGTGCTTTCCTTCAATTCTGCCCGTAGCTTTATTCATTCTAAGAATCACGTGGCTTCTCATTCCACGTCAAACTCATGCATTTACACTCATCTTTTGTGTGTTCCTTCCATGTCTGCTTCTCCTTTGTTTTAGCCACTTAAGTCTTCTCCTGGATGCTTCATTTAGACCATCAACTTGAGCCTTTGCTCTGTTTCTGCATTAACATATTATGCTCTGATCTACCTTCTATTTTCGCTGCTTCATCATTCTTTCTCCATTTCCAAATAGTAGCTTCTTGCTTCTCAACCAGAACCCACATTCTTCCACGTTCTCCTTTATTTAATTCCAACTTCTTCATTGTAACACCATATATTTCCTAGCTTTTCTCATGCCATTCTCATGCTTCACATCATGTAACTTATAGAAGAGCAAAGAAAATAGCATAAAATAATGAATATTTTTGAATTGCGTCGTGTTTAAAAAATTTTATTCAGTGTCACGTGGATCCTGTGTACTCATACCACATATTCTCATA
The DNA here is from genome assembly GCA_026724425.1 of Erythrophleum ivorense. Classification (NCBI taxonomy): domain Eukaryota; kingdom Viridiplantae; phylum Streptophyta; class Magnoliopsida; order Fabales; family Fabaceae; genus Erythrophleum; species Erythrophleum ivorense. The sequence continues at coordinate 22,163,811 of JAIUCV010000004.1, read as the reverse complement.
TTTAATTACATGAATACAACTCATTTGGATTATAAAATGTGGTTAACAACTCATGAAACTCAAAGGAAAACTTAAAATAGGCATATTAAATTTTGGCCAGAATTTGCTCTTTTTCTGTCCAAATTTTGGAAAATCATAACTAATTCTAGAAAAATTAAAATCATGGGTTCTTAGTCATTATAGAAAAATATGGATGTCTATTTCACACTAAAAATATGTCTAGACTATAACATCCACCACACAGGACATTTGACATTCGAAAAAGTCCAGAGGTCAAACTGCTACTGATACTGTCACAAATTTTTGTAGCACATTTTGAAAATGTCCAATTAATTCCAAACAAATGCAATCCATACAAATGATACCAATATGGAAATCTGTGGATGTTAGCTATAGTAGAAAAATAGCTCTAGACCAGCTTAGGCAGCCCAAACCTCAGAATTCAATGGAATAGTAACTGTGGTCGGGTAAGGGTCTTGATACTGGACAGAATCTTCAAAAATTCATATCTCCCTCTTTAGACCTAAAAATGAGGTGTTTCTAATTGGAATGAATCACTATTAATGTCTAGTTTCTTTGTATAAAATTTTAGGGCAATTGGACATCATTTGAGCCTTGTGTGACAGATTTCATTTTCGGACCAAATGAATAGTGCAGCAGACCAAAATCAGAAAAATTGTCAAATTTGAAAATTCATCAAATATTTTGTAGACCTCCACAAATTATGAAATTTAGCTTCCAAAACAGATCTCAACAAGCTCTAATTGCATGCCAAATCTCAGAACAAGAAGAGCTCATTTGGCTAAAAAGTGATGTAAGGTTCCATTATAGTCAATTTTAGCTCCATATGAGGTACCAAAGTAACCAAATGGCTTTTCCTAGGCTTTGGCACCTTTTGGACAAGTCTAAAACCATGATTAAGACTTGTGTAAACTGTCCAAATGGTCCCAAACTCCATGCGTTTCATTTTGGCTATTTCATCCACACATATGCATATTTCCATAAAGCCATTCATGAAGCTAATGTGCCATTATATACTCAATTCACATTCTAGTGGCTACATAACATATTCTCTCATTCATACATGGCATAATGTCATAATTACACATGTCTAAGAGGTCATAGACCATATACATCAAGGGGTTACAACATTTGACACAATTATGGCATTAAAGAACTAAAAACTTTGCATTTAATTGCCAAACTCTTTCCTTCAAAGTAATTGGCTTCCATCACTTTGTCCACTTAGTCCACCAAGCATATGAGATCATTGGAGAGGAGGAAATGAGATTCAAAGAATCCTAATAGCTCATCTCCCATTCAATCATACATAATGGATATAAATAAGTCCACATATGGTCATGTTGACATGTGCAAACATTCAAGAAGCATTTTCATCATTTGAGAATGTCATACATAGCATATAAAGGCTTGCCAAGCAAGTGGATTGGCCTCACCCAAATTCTTGTAGATATTAGACTTGCCTTACCTATTCTTTAAGAGATTCTTGGACTCAACCATACTCTTAGGAGCCCATCTTGCTTTTGGGAGACTCTTTGCTTTATCTCAACTAATCTCAAGGGTTCTTGGCTCATTCTCACCATAGCTAAGGGTTCTTGGCCTCACCACACTCATGCAAACCCAAGCACACTTCATAACATAAACATAATATGTCATCATGAAATCATGTCATATAAAATCATGCTAGCATACTTTTCATGGCTTGAAAATACACATACACACATTCTAAGATAAGTTAAGCACACATTCATGCATGAGAGAAGGTGGAGAGAGCTACCTTGTACATAAATCACACACTTTTTCTCTTGAAACTCCCTCCCTTGCTTCAGCCACACACCCACAAAAGTGTAGGGAAGGTTTCTCTTGGCCTAGACATAATTTATGGGAGCCAATTAGGTTCATGAAATAATTACTAAGGCCACACAACTAGCTTAGACACTAGGTTGTTCTATAAACCCTATTATGGTCGATAAATGTGCCTAATGAAGCAACACCTCTCAAATAATTTCTAGGCTCCATTCTTTCCTTTCAAATATGATTCTTGATTCCTTTAAGCTTCTTGGAGTGATCACACCATTAAAATAAAGAGCCTAACAATATGTTACTTTTTCAGGTCATAATATGGAACATAAAGCACCAAATCACTTTCTATGAGTTCTAAATTTTTCCAAGGCCTCCCCTCATTTTCATTCATCATACATGACTCAAGAATGGCCTTAGAAAAATTTAAAACTCTCCCTAGCTACCACAACCTTACTTGGGCAAGACTATGCCCCTTTTTGGCCTCCTTAGAATTCTCTTTGCTTTCTTAAAGGAGGAAGCATGTGGGGAGCATCTTAGGGATCTTAGGAGCTCATTTAAACTCTTAATTAGACCTAAGAATCATCACACAAAATCAGAATTTAGAAGGAATACTTGAAACCCTAGAATTTGCATCTTGAAATCTAATGGTTATTTTGTTGTTTCCTTTGCATATTCTTGTTCTTCTCCCTCAAGTACCTAAGATTCATGCTTGGTTTAGCTTAAAAGTTAGATCCTCTTATGGCTCCCAGGGTTAGGCAAAATGTAAAGGAGGGTGGGTGAAGATATCAACCATAGGAAGAGAAATTACTTAGTTTCCTTGCTTTTTCTTGCTTAAATCTTACTTTCTCCAAGCTCCTCTCTTCAAATCCAAAAATTCCCTTGAGTTTCTCCCTTGAATCAGATTTCTAAACTCCATTTCAATCAAAGGAAACAAAAGGAGAAGGGAGGAGAGGAGGTGTGGATAAAGAAAAGTATGAAAAACTACTATGGAAACATACCTTTATTTCAATAGTAATTGGCCTAACATATATCTTATACTGGCTATAACACTCCATAATTAATTAAGGTGTTAATGATGGATTAGGTTAATTAAGAATGATTAATATGGGATAATTGGGCAAGTTGAGTGAATGGAGATTTTAGAGAAATAAATTATTAATATGGGTTTAAGATTTAATTGGGATAGAAATTCTATCTAGGCTTAACTTAATAAATCATGAGAAGAGGCTAATGGAGGCCCAATAGGTTAGGTGCAGACCCAACCCAATTTAATGTGATGGAGGCCCAAAATCCACCTTGTGTAGACTTTTCTAAGTAGCCCAATAACCCTTGTGCAAACCCAAATTCTTGAGCTCTTCAAACTTGGCCCAAACCTAATTAAACTTCAACAACCCAATGTAAAAAAAAAAAACTGGCCCAGTAAAATTTTGCAGCCCAACACTTTAAAAACTGGCCCAACAAGCTAAAATCTGAAGCCTAAATGAAGTTAGACCTTGGAGCAACCCATGACCTATATCTGACCCAACTAAAACCTAACCTAAACCCTAATGCTTCAGCCACTTTCTTATTTGCTAAAACTCAAGAAGCAAAATTCGGAGGTTGAGAAGGAGGCTAGGGTTGGGGGCAAGAATTCTGCATTTTCTCACATTTAGAGCAAGATTTAGCCAAGGTAATAGTTATACAACTTAATCCCCTCATATTTCTCTTTAATTTGGTCTGATTATTTTTTCATTTGGAGTATTTTCACCCTACCCAAAATCTGAAATGTGGGTGTTTGGGGATTCTCTTGGTGAAACTCGTAGGTTGAGGTTAGGGCTGACCTTGGGTGAGTTTAAACCCTCCATTTTGATGCTTCATTTGTTAATTTGAGACCCCATAGCTGAGTTATAAAATGGGTATTAATTCTGTACGAATTTGCTTAGGATTTTGGGTGGAATATTGAGTTTTCTGGTGAAGGATACTCTAATCCGAATTTGGGATTTCTGGTGGCTGTTGCAAAGTTGTCTACAAGTGAGGTAACCGGGTTTATATCAATTCCATGTATATATTTGATTTAATTTCATATGTTGCTATATATGAATGATTTGAAATGTCGAATGAATTAGTTGGCTATTTGTTAAATTATGATTGGACCTTGTGAGTCCATGGTGGAGCTGTGGTGCGGCTGCCACCCATGCATGTGCTTCGATCGAACACTGGATTATGATTAAACCCTAGATGTACAAAGCCCCGGTTGTGCTCAATAGGGAGTAGGTGTCGTGGACGGGCCTCTCCCGATGTTAATGGCCTTTAACATGTGATAATATGATTACTAGTATGGGATAGTAATCATGATAGCCTAATTATTTCATTTGCTGATATGATGGATATATTTCTGATGTTGATTTTGATTCATGCATATATGTTAATTAAACTGGATATATGATGGAATTGCCTTGGTTACTGAAATTTATATCTCACCTCGTTTCGTGGGATTAACATTTTAGGTGAAGGTTCTTCGGGTAAGGATAAAGGGAAGCAAGTGGATGAAAATCCATGAGCTCCAACATATGGGAGAAGGCTACACTTAGGCTGGCTTATTTAGTAGAGATGCAATTTTGTTATTAGTTACATAGCATCATCATGTATTCATGTTGCCAAGTGTAGGCATTCATATTTTGTTTGATTAAAATGTAACCGTTCAGGATTTAAGTCTCATTATAGTTAAATATTAATGTATGAACTTATAGCATCATATATGTAGTTTTGTTGAAATCATGATATGGATTACCATATGGGAATTGTAGTCATATGATGCCTTGGATGTGGACATAAGCTATTGTTGAATGGAATCTCTATGGAATGTGCATGGGATGTTAATTGCTGCTAATGCATGTGTTCTTGTTGTCATATACTCATGAATTTGTTATATGAGCTAGTTGGGCAAGTAGGAAGTAGTATTTAAGTTTTGCAATGGTAATGGACGGATTGATGGGTAAATAGGGTAGATAAAAACCATTAGAATCACAAAAATAAGGGAAAGTGGACCTGGAGTGTTTCTAAGATGAGATTTGGAGTGTAGGGAGAAAATTTGGGTAATGTGGTCACAGGAGGGAGTCTCGCCGCGGCCAAATGAGAGACAGAGTCAAAGGGCGCTGCGGCATAACCAATCCCGCCGCAGCGCAAGGGAAGAAAATTGGCCTAGGGAGTGACAATGACGAGGAGCGCCGCGGCCGGATAAATCTCGCCGCGGTGTAAAGTGGGAAAAATTGCCCAAGTGGGTGACAGAAGTAAAACTCGCTGCGGCGTAGTAGGTCCTACCGCGGCGCGAGTCGAGGAAATAAAATAAGGGTTGGACAGAAGCAAAACTTGCCACGGCGCAAATATATTACGCCAAGGCAAGAATTGTGGGAGTTGAGAACAGTAGTTCCAGGAGGCGTTTCCATCGCGACGAAGGTCCAACTCACCGCGGTGAGATTTGTGATCTAGTGATTCCAGAGAGCAACTTGGCCGCAGTGGGGAAGGTATAGGTCGAGGCGCAAGTCCCCAACCTACTCTTTTTAGCCTAGAAACTCCAATTTCTTCAACGGTGATGGTAAGAGATAATATAGGAACACTTGTGGGAGGTTATTGGGTATTGAAACTGATGGACGGTTGAATCATAAACCCCTTATGGTAGTAGGATTTCTTTTATGCAAATTTTGTTTGGTTGAGGTAGTATCGTGATGACCCTAACATCAAGGTTCAAATTTTCCCCATATTCTCACAATGTGATAAATTATAACCACTCAAACCTTGATAATTAATTATCAATCATATATTTAACCATAATTACAATAGTTAGAAGGGAGGGTTGTCACACTGGCACCGAAGAGCTACTACCACTGACTACTGTTGGGTTCTTGTGGGATGCTAGCTATTCTTCCAGTTTTGCTCACTGGAGATATACTATACCACTTATCTCATATAAAAACTACACCTGACCCCTTTCTAAATACATAAGCTAGCATGTGGGGATCTCTCTATCCCTCGGTTAGGGCTACTGTCTGCTAGGTAGTGGTTCATCTGGCTTTAACTCTGAAAAGCTAATTTCTTGCTTTCTCATCCTATACACTATGCTCATCTCTAAAGAGAGCTAGTCAGTGGTCTAACCTTCTGAGTAAAGCCTTCATATTTTTGTAGCAACAGTCTACCAGACTCAGGAGGTCTCTAGTCTCTGAGACGAAAGCTAACTGAAACTATACTGGTCTCTAAGACTAATTGCTCTATAAAAACTATCTCAAGCTGTCATCTCACTAGAGACCTATCATTCTGTGGCCAGGGCTCTTTGTAACTCTGTGGGATCTACTATGACCCCTGGGTCTACTGCGACCTCTCAGAGCCCTACTGGGGTCTACTGCAACCTGCTGTGCTATGCTGGGATCTACTGTGATCCATCTCTGGGAGCTGTCAAAGTCTAAGATCATTTTATCTGACAATAAAATACATACTCACTAAGTCCGGTAACTATCACTCATAATAGTTGAGGCTAAACTCAGAGGTATATCATACTCTTCGTGCGAAGTGGGTTCTATGTCATCTCATTCTTTAGGATCTCGCCATACTAATACTAGGGAGCATTTTAATTTTTACTCATCGCTCCTCATAGGATCTTCAGATTCCCATTTCAGCCCCTTTTTGCTTAGGCTTTCTTTTCTTACTCTATTAACTTACTTACTTTAACTGTACTCAGCTATCTTTCCTCTCATATCCTGCAATTTTTAACTATGCCCACATTCTGCTTTTAAGTGCATTAGCACTAGGACATCTCACACTCTGAGTGCGGTTAACATTTATGGTAAGAGAGAGGCTATACACTGGTCCCTACTCATTTCATTTACATGTACTATAAGGGACTCAGATCATACATAATGAATTGAACATTCTCCACTGAGGATTCCTCTTAGCATGCTTTTCTCATCATTTTAATATTACTAGAATCCCTTTACCTTTCTTTTTTAACTTATCTCGTTATCTAACATTCTAGGATACGCTTCGATTATCGAGACACTTTAGTGATTGATGTCATCATTTGCTTGCACTTAGGCCACATTACTACTAGGTTGGCCAGACCCAATATCATGTAACCATTGTTGTAAGCAAACCATAACATCAAATACTAATACACAAGCACCTCATGATTGAGCTTAAAGTCATTATCGCTTGTATATTACAAGTTTCCTAACAATCTAAAGTATTCCTTTCATACCTTTCTTTATCTACCCTATTCTCATAGAGTGCTTGGGAAAAATAGGATTCTTTCTCTACTATATCTTGAGATCTCTCTGCATTGCCTGAATGTTTTTACTTCAGGCGCTATCATGCTAGAAGGGTATCTATGCCAAAGACAAGTGTGCTTTCTTAAGTACTGAAGCACATTAATTGAATATCTATTCTCAATCTAATATGTTCTCGGCTTAAACACTGTCATAATTTCTCTTTTTACCTTTCTTATCCTCTTACTTAAGTAAAAGGATATTCTATTACTGGCTACCTCTGTGGCCAGTTCAGATTTCTTTATGCTCAAGAGCACTTGCATTTTCCCAAGGTTCCTCTACTTCACTCTCTATAACATCAAGGGGGTCTGCTTTTTGCTCATACTCGTACTCTGCTCTTAGCTAGACCATCCCTTGGTAAGAAGGATTCTATTTCATATAATTCCAAGGATTTCATTCTATGGCACTCTTAGGTTACACTCTTTCTCTACATAACATAAGGCTTGCCTTCCTAGGTGGTCTCTAGCTCTCTCGAGCTTCCCTGAGGATACAAAGGCACTAACTGTCTATCTCAACTTATTTCTACATTTGGATCAAAGCTAGACTTTCTTTCTATTCAGCCTCTTTAGCTTTACCCTAGGAGCACAATATACTATTTTTAGTGTTTTGCTAACCCAATCCGAAACATATACTTTCAATATCTGGATTCTATCTCATTGAAAATTTATGCTTTACTGGGTACTCTAATCACTCACATGCCTTAACCCTATATCATTCTTATATTAGGGAGCTCTTCTGACTAATTATCGAACCCTTATCTGTTTACTCTTCTAGGCTTAGCTTACTTATCTAATCATGACTAAAGTGAGAGCATCTTTTCTATAACTAGTTTCTTAGCTCTTCCTTGCTTTCCTTTATGACTCAGGGGACTCTATCTAGGGGAATTTATTAACCACTACTGGGTGGTTTCCTTGACTTAAAATGTCTCATATTTCATTTCTCAATCCAGGAAGAACTTTGACTGAGCCTTTCATTTAAATATCTCACCTGGAATGATGCTACTGGTCATCTTCCCCAAGCTTTAGCTTATGCTCAGTTGAAGCTAGCCATCTCATCGGACCTGTAGCTTACTAACTATCCTTATTCTCTTTTAAGCCTTTATTACTGGGCTACTCATGCTTACCTCTAGGTGTTACCTATGTGGTACACCTTTCTAACCCACTCGTTATGCGTCTCACTGCTGATAGTCTTATCTTACATTATTTCAAGGCTACACTAACATTCTATCATTCAGTGTCTCACACCCCAGGTTAGAGTCAACGCCCTAAAAGCGAGTCTCAACAGCCTCATCATCCTTATGTCTAACTTCCTCTGTGTTGAGCTCTTTCCTCAGTCTCATTTACTAGGCCCACGGATTGCTTACAAATCTTCTATAATCATTCATTACTCTTTTCCTCTACTTATACTAGTGGTTCCCACTCTCTGTGGGTTTTCTGATCCCTTATTAACTCATTTCTTAAGTTAGCTTAAATATGACTAATAAGGCATTCATGGTGCCCTTCGCCGTAGCTAACACATTATTCGCCGCGGCTAATTAGCCTTGGGTTCACCCTAATTTTCTTATCTGAGTATTGGTCGTAGCTAACTTTTTAATTAGCCGTGGCGAGGAACTCTTTGGATTACCTTGCTACTTCTATAGAATAATTGGCCATGGTTAATGACCTTTGATTGGCTTACTTTTTTAGGAATTGGAATTTCATCTTTAGCTACCAACCCAAGCCTCACTGCCTCTATATCTAGCCTATCATTAAGCTAGATGATTCTACCTCTTGCTTCATTCATGCATAACTACTTATCATCTCAGGGCCGTCGGGCCCTAGGGTGTAGCTTGTAATTCAACCTCTAGCATGAGGAAATTAGCCTTTTGAGCTCTAGAACTTATCTAGATATTTAGGTGTTGTGGCTAAGGGATAATTCTCTTTCGCATTCTCCTCTAAACTGGTCTTGTGCAGCCGTAGTCTCATCTCATACCATGCTACGTCATACTTGTCTCTGCATTACGCGAGATAACTGGGAATGGCTTGAGTATGACTACCAAGGAGAATTTGGCCTCACATAATTTCTCTAACAAGCCTCTTCATATCAACGAGATCATTTCTCATCGCTTATGTCTAGGGCTTGCCACTAATCCTGGTGAGCAATCATATCTCATCAAGCTCTAGCCGTTGGATCCTTTAATTTTGCTCAAACTACTATAGAGGCCATCCTTTCCTAGTGTCCACTAACTACTCTAAGACCATTCTACAACTTAATCATCATGAACAAAGCCACAAACTATACTCATACACCCAACATGTCTCATACAAGGCTCCATCTATCCATTCAAGCCTTTTACATAGCCCTATTGCTACATTCCCTAAGTCAAATCCAATTCGAGAGAGCTTGGAACTTTGCTCTGATACCAATAAATGTAATACCATATATTTCCTAACTTTTCTCATGCTATTCTCATGCTTCACATCATGTAACTCATAGAAGAGCAAAGAAAATATCATAAAATAATGAATATTTTCACATTGTGTCGTGTTTAAAAAATTTTATTCGGTGTCACGTGGACTATATAAGCTCATACCACACATTCTCATATTTAATTATATGAATACAACTCATTTCGATCATAAAATGTGGCCCACAACTCTAGAACTCAAAGGAAAATTTAAAATAGGCATATTAAATTTCGGCCAGAATTTGCTCTTTTTTTCTGCCCAAATTTTGGAAAATCATAACTAATTCTAGAACAATCAAACTCGTGCTTTCTTGGTCATTCTGGAAAGCTATGGATGTCTACTTCATATTAAAAATATGTCTAGACCATAACATCTACCACAGAAGACATTCAACATCCAAAAAGGTCTAGATATCAAACTATCACTGATGCTGTCACAGATTTTTGCAGCATATTTTGAAAATGTCCAATTAATTCTATAAAAAATCAAATCTATGCAAATTATACCAATCTAGAAATTTGTGGATGTTAGCTAGAGGGTAAAAATAGCTCCATACCAGCTTAGACAACCCAAATCTCGGAATTCAATGGAACAATAACTGTGGTCAGGTAAGGGTCCTGATACTAGATAGAATTTTCAAAAATTGATATCTCCTTCTCTAGATCTACAAATGAGGTGTTTCTAGTTTTCATGAGTTTCTATGAATGTCTAGTTTCTTTGTATAAAATTTCGTGGCAATTGAACATCATTTGGATCTTGTGTGATAGATTTCATTTTTGGACCAAATGAATAGTGCAGCAGACCAAAATCAAAAAAAGTGTCAACTTTGAAAATTCATCAAATATTTTGTAGATCTCTAAAAATTATGGTCTTTAGCTTTCCAAATAGCTCTCAACAAGCTCTAATAGCATGCCAAATATCAGATCAAGAAGAGATCATTTGGCCAAAAAGTGACACAGGGTTCCATTATGGTCAATTTTAGCTTCATATGAGGTACCAAAGTAACCCAATGGCTTTCCCTAGGGTTTGACACTTTTTGGACAAGTCTAAAAGCATGATTAAGACTTGTGTAAGCTGCCCCAATTGGTTCCAAACTCCATGCATCTCATTTGGGCCATTTCATCCACGCATGCATGTTTCCATAAAGTCATTCATGAAGCTAATATGCCATCATATACTCAATTCATATTTTAGTGGCTACATAACATATTCTCTCATTCATACATGACATAATGTCATAATTACACATGTCTAAGAGATCATAGACCATATACATCAAGAGGTTACAATATTTGACACAATTATGGCCTTAAAGAATCAAAAAGTTTGCATTTAATTGCCAAACTCTTTCCTTCAAAGTAATTGGCTTCCATCACCTTGTCCATTTAGTCCACCTAGCATGTGAGATCATTGAAAAGGAGGGAATGAGATTCAAAGAATCCCAATAGCTCATCTTCTATTCAATCATACATAATGGATGCAAACAAGTCTCATAAATGCATGTATGGTCATGTTGACATGTGCAAACATTCAAGAAGCATTTTCATCATTTGAGAATGTCATACATAGCATACAAAGGCTTGCCAAGTAGGTGGATTGGCCTCACCCAATTTCTTGTGGATATTGGGCTTGCCTCACCCATTCTTTAAGAGAGCTTTGGACTCAACTATACTCTTGGGAGCCCATCTTGCTTTTAGAAGACTCTTTGTTTTGTCCTAACCAATCTTAGGGGTTCTTGGATCATCCTCACCATAGCTAAGGGTTCTTGGCCTCACCACACTCATGCAAACCCAGGCACACATCATAACATTTTCTAGAAACATAATATGTCATCATGAAATCATGGCATATAAAATCATGCTAGTGTACTTTTTATGGCTTAAAAATACACATACACATATTCTAAGACAAGCTAAGCACACATCCATGCATGAAAGAAGGTGGAGAGAGCTACCTTGCACACAATCATACACTTTTTCTCTTGAAAATCCCTCCTTTGCTTTGGCCACACACCCACAAAAGTGTGGGGAAGGTTTCTCTTAGCCTAGACATAATTTATGGGAGCCAATTAGATTCATGAAATAATTTCTAAGGCCACACTACTAGCTTAGGTACTAGGTTGTTCTATAAACCCCATTATGGTCCATAAATGCACTTAATGAAGCAACACCCCTCAAATAATTTCTAGGCTCTATTCTTTGCTTTGAAATATATTTCTTGACTCCTTTTAAGCCTCTTGGAGTCATCACACCATTAAAACAAAGAGTCTAACAACATGTTGCTTCTTTAGGTCAAAATATGAAACCTTAAGTACCAAATCACTTTCTATGAATTCTAAATTTTTTCCAAGGTCTTCCCTCATTTTCATTCATCATACATGACTCAAGAGGCTAATTGATCAATTAATCAATCAAATTCAAGTGTTCATTGTTCCTAAAGGCAAGAATTAACGATTTGATATGGGATTAAAGTTTCAATTCAATATTATCTTGTAAATTTCTTGAATATTTAATGGTAATTCAAGATTATTTGCCACGAATACTATTAGGGACTCTTAGACAAATTAATTACAATTGAATTAGGATAAGGATAGTGGATACCAAGGGACAAATCCAAAGCTAGTTACAAGTCCATTATTTTCCTTTTAACTCATGCAATTAGGTAGAAATTAGAAATTTTATTTCAATCTCATTTTTTTTAGTTAAATTTAGGCAAAACTCCCCTTAATTTAGGTAGTTCTAGGATCCTTTAACACTTAGAAAACTTAATTAAACATTCAATTCCATTTTCAAGAGAGATGACTTAGGTTGTGTCAATAACTATAAAATTTAATCCTACCTAGTTTTATTTTGGGGGTTGCAGAAACAACTGTCAATGTCCTTAGGTTATGATGCTATATGGGTGATTATGGATAGATTGATGAAGTCTACCCACTTTCTGCCTATTAGAGCCACTTATCCTCTAGATAGACTAGTTCAATTGTATGTTCATGAAATTATGAGATTACATGGTGTCCCTAATAGCATTGTATCTGATAGAAACCCAAGGTTTACATCAAAATTTTGGCAGTCTCTACGAGAAGCTTTAGGTACTAGTCTTAATTTTAGCATGACTATCATCCCCAGTCAGATGGACAGACAGAGAGAACCATTCAGACTCTTGAGGACATGCTTAAAGTAAGTGTGTTAGAATTGAAAGGGAATTGGGATGTGTATTTGCCTTTAGCTGAGTTTGTCTACAATAATAGTTATCATTCCAGCATCTAAATGGCACCATTTGAAGCACTTTACGGGAGAAAGTGTAGGTCACCCTTATGTTGGGTAGAGTTCAGTGAGAGAAGTCTCTTAGGACCAGACATAGTGGACCAAACCACTTGCCAAATAGAACTCATAAGGAAGAAGTGGTTGGCTGCTCAAAGTAGGCAAAAGAGTTATGTGGATAAGAGAAGGAGACCCTTAGAATTTGAGGTAATAGACCATGTGTTCCTTAAGGCTACTTTAGTGACGGGTGTAGGACAGTCTATCAGGACAAGAAAGCTCAGTCCTTGTTATCTTGGTCCTTTCCAAATCCTTGAAAGGATAGGACCTGTGGCCTATAGAGTTGCTTTACCTCCAAACCTAGCCAGATTGCATTATGTGTTCCATGTGTCCCAATTGAAAAAGTATAACCTAGACCCTTTGCATGTCATTGAGCATAAGAGTATGCATCTACAAGATGGTTTGTCTTATGTGGTTGAGCTGGAAAAGATTGTGGACTCAAAAGTTAAACAACTACATAATAAGGACATCCTCCTAGTAAAAGTGGTATGGAATGGACTTACCCCAGATGAAGTAAGTTGGGAGACAAAGGAAGCAATAAGGAAGGATTATCCAACATGATTTGAGTAAGGTATGTCTAATTTTGAGGACAAAATTTCTAAAAGGAGGGGACAATGTAACACCCCAAAATTTAATTAAGGTGTTAATTATGGATCTAGACTAATTAAGAATAATTATTATGAAATAATTGGATAAGTTATGTGAATGGAAATTTCTAAAGAAATAAATTATTAATATGGGTTGAACAATTAATTAGGTTGGCCTAAATTAATTGTAGTAAGCCATGGGTAAAGATTAATGGATGCCCAATGAATTTAGGTGCAGACCCAACTCCCTATTATAAGTCTTAGCCCAAAATAGAAATCACCTAGCAATGCCCTAATTTGATTTAATGAGATAGAGGCCCAAAACTCAATTTACATGAACTCTTATAATTGGCCCAACATCTCTTATACAGACCCAAACCAAATAGACTCTTGAAACTTGGCCCAACGCAACTAAAAATCTGAACCCTTGTAGTTGGCCCAACAAATTAAAACATTAGCCCAACAACCAGTAGGAGCCCAATAGGTCCTTAGGCTGATGGGTCAACCCATAACCCATGTAGGACCTAACTTAAAACCCTAAAAATAGTTTAGCCACCCCCCATTCTGCAGAACCGCAAGAAACATAAGGCAATTTTTTAGAGGTTTAGAAGGAGGCTAGGGTTCTTAGCAAGAAAACCACCATTTCTCACTTATACGCTCAACATTAGCCAAGGTAATTGTTATATAACTTAATCCTCACCTTTTTTCTCTTCAATTTGACCTGATTAGTTTTCCATTTGGAGCATTTTCACCCACACCTAAAATCTAGAACTTTGTTGTTTGGTGTTTCATGGTGAAATTTTAGAGGTTGAGGCTAGGGGTATTATTAGGTAAGTATAAACTTCTCATTTTGGATGCATTTTCTGCTAGTTTGGGACCTTATAGTTGATTTATGATATGGGTATTGTTTTTATACAAATTTACTCATAATTTGAGGTGTTGTTATGAGGTAACTAGTGTAGGCTCAACCAAATCTGTATTTGGTTCTTGTAGTAATTGGGTAAGTGTTTCTGAGTAGTCCTTTGTAGTGTAACTCCTTGAGTGATGGGCTTGCTATTATAAATGATGATTAGGGTTAGTAATGGCTTGATTTTGTGTCCATAGGTTGAAGTAGCATTCAGTTGGCTCTTAAAGAATTAGCTACAAGTGAGGTAATTGGGGATTATATAATTCCATGCATATATTTGCTTTAATTTTATATTTACTGCACACGAAAGATTTGAAATGCTGAATGAATTGATTGGCTATCTGTTTATTATGTTTGGACCTTATGAGTCCATGGTGGAGTTGTGGTGTGGTTGCCACCCATGCATATGCTTCGAACGGGCACCAAGTTATAATTAGACCCTAGATGCACTGAGCCTTGATTGTGCTCATTTGGGAGTAGGTGCCATGGACATGCCTCTCCCGATGTTGTTGGCCTTTAATATGTGAAAATGTGATTGCCATTATGGGATAGTAATCATAAATAGCCTAATTGTTTCATTTGCTGATATGACTAGTATGTTTTCTTATGCTCATTTGAATTCATACCCATATATTAATTAAATTAGCATATATAAATGGAACTTGCCTTTGGTTACTAAGATTTGCATCTCACCCCATTTCTTAGGATCATACTTTCAGGTGAAGGCTCTTCTGGTAAGGATAAGGGAAAACAAGTGGATGAAAATCTATGAGCTCCAACCATGTGTAGGGAAGGCTATACTTGGATTGACCTGAGTAGAGTAAATGCTAAATTTTATATTCCTTCTTGTATAGCATCATCATGTAATCATGTTGCCAAGTGTAGGAGCTTGTATATTGATTACTTAGGATGTAACTATTGAGGAGCTAGGCTTCATATTAGTTTGCTATTGGATGTATAAACTTATAACATCTGCTATGAACTTTGTTAATTTGTGATATGGTCTACTATCTAGAAATGTAATCATGTGATACATTAGATGTTGACCTGAACTAGTGATGCATGAAATCTTTAATGGAATATGTATTTGAATGATAATTGTTGATAGTTCATGAATTTTTGCTATCATTAATCTATAAACTTGCTAATATATGGTAGTTGGATGAGTAGAAATTAACACTTAAGTCTTGAATTAGTCATGATAGATAAGCTGGCTAAATTAGGTAAATAAAAGCTATTAGAACCCTACAAATTAAGGTAGAGTGGCCTTAGGGTGTCACTACAGGGAGAGTTAAAGTGTATGAGACAAAATTTTAAAAGTTATAGGACTAGAAGGTGTTTTACTGCGGCCAATAGAGGTGAAGTTACCCAGGGAGAATAACAGAGAGCAATTCACTACAGTAAGAAGTGGAATTCACTACAGCAAAATGTGGGAGGCCAAATTGGAAGTCATCCAGAGAGTAATTCACGCGCAGTAAAAGGGGGAATTGGCCGTGACAAATTTTGTGAAAAATGTGTCAGGTGATCCAGAAAGTAGTTAGCCGTGGCGTGAAGGATATTTAGTTGTGGCGAAGGTGCTCAATTTCTCATATTCACCTAGAAACCTTAGTTTCTCTTATGGTAAAGCTAAGGAATGATTTAGAAACATTTGTAGGAGGTTTTTGTGAGTTGGAATTGATGGATGGAGGAATCAAAGGCTCCTCATTGATAATTAAATTCACTTGCACATTTGAATAATTATAGTTATTTAGTTAATGATCCTAATAATATCAAGGTTAATTTTCCTATGTTTTCTGAATGTAATTAGTTATAATGACTTTCAACATTGATTTATGATTATTAATCGCGTCTTTAACCCTAATTACCATGATTAGAAGTTAGGGTTGTCACACCCTTGGCTTTTCTATTTTGTTCTGCGACCCTACACTCACACTTGAATGGAAATTCCCTTGCCTAGACATATTAAAAGAAGCACAAACTTAACAATAAAACCATACTTATTCTCATACTAGCTTTATACAAGTCAATTAGGACTTTAGACACACATATGGTGTCATACCAATAAGAAATAGCCCATATTCTACATTACCACATACTTGTAACATCAATTTCTCATTTTTATTACTTTTAGCAGTGGAAATAACTAACATTAAAGGCTTAATTTCTTTAATTTAGCATAAAAACACAATTTCATCTTACTACTCTCTAAATCCATCCTTAACACATATGCTCAATCAAAAATGTAACATCATATTCATCTAGTCTATCTCATGACATTATAATCACATTTCTTTAGGCAAGCACACATTCTCAAGAAAATATAATTAAGATAACATATTATTTTTGCCTTACGTCGTAAATAAAATATTCATTTCATGTCCTACAAACCATATGGACTTATTTATAATATTCTGTTCTTTGAAAACGAGAGAAAATGCGAGAAACGTAACATACAGTTTCTCTATAAATGCACAAAATTCATCGGATATAAAGGAAAGTCCCCCAGATAGAATGATTTAAGGTTCAATAAAATTAGAATAATATTCTAGACCTCAAATAATGGTGATTCAAGGCCAGGTGCCTTGAAACCAAAGCCAAAATAGCCAAACAAATTTTTACAAAAAGGCAACAAAACATAATGGAATTTTTGTAATTTTAGGTAACTTTTAGAATACTCATAGGAGGGCTTTTAAATGAAATTTTTAAGTTATCTGGGGTTCTCAAAGGCCTTGGAAACCATGGGAAGCCCCAGGATAGTTAAAATCCTTCCGATGGATGTTTTCCAAAGGTGATGAGCTCATACTTTGACCAATTCGTTTGAGAAGGTTTTAGCTTCAAATTGGGTGCTTCTAAAGGCATTTTATAAAATTAGAAATCTAAATTTTATGATACAAAAGACAATTCTCAAAAAGGATCTAAAATGAAGCTAAAACAAAAATGCCACAAAAAAGGGTAAAATTAGAATTTTTAAAAAGTAGAAGCTTCTTGAGCACTCTTTAGGTTTCATGTTTCTTCTCCTCATTATTTGCATGACTTGTTCTGCCCAAAAACTAGAAAAATACTAGCTCACTTAGGCACACCAAGGAGGAGAAGAAAGGAGGAGAAAAAGCAAGAAAAAGGTAAGGAATTTCATAGGTTTTCATGCTCCTTCTTTTTCCAAACTTGTTTCTCTCCTCTCAAGCTTCCTTTCTATGGTTTTAATGAGGAGTTTGGTTCTATTTTGAGGGGAAAACAAAGAGAGGAATTTCATGTTTGAGGAAAGGAAGCCAACCAAGTGAAGAACAAGTAAGAAAACAAGGTATTTTGTCATTCCTACACTTGATTCTCCTTGTTCCTTCTATGGTGCATGTTTCACCATTTATCAGATCAGCCAAGAGGGGTTGGATTTCTAGCTAAACCAAGGGTGAATTTTAGGAAAATGAGGGAGAAAAACAAGAATATACAAAGGAAATAATCAAATAGCCATTAGATTTAAAGATAGTAATGTTAAGGTTTTAAGTGTTCCACCAAAAATCTGATTTGATACAATAATTTCTATGCTTAAATGAGTGTTTGGATGAGCTCTTGAGATCCCTAGAAGACTCCTCATATGCATCTTCCATCAAGAAAACAATGCAAATCCATTTGGTGCTTCCTTGAAGCCTAGCCTTGGCCTAAGCTAAATAGAGCACCTAGGGATAGTTTTAATTTGTTCCAAGTATTTTTGAGTCATATATGATGGAAGAGGATGAGAGGAAACCTTAGAAAAATTTTAAAAGCCATAGATAGTGAGATGGTATCATAAGTTCCATATTATGGCTTAAAGAAGCAACACCTAACTAGGCTCCTTGATTTGATTGTGTGATGACTCCAAGAGAAACAATCTCCACCTTCTTGTGTGTGTGGGTCCGAGGAAGAACAACCAAAATCAGGAGGAAAGATTTGCAATTGTAACAAAGGTAGCTCTCTCTCCTTTCTCTCATGTATGGATGAATATTATCTTGTCTTTGAATGTGTGTGTGTGTGTTAAGCCATGAAAATGTGTTCTAGCATGATTTTATATGCCATGGTACCATGATGTTGTTTTATGCATTCAAATGATGTCTTATTATGTTGCTTTGGTTTGTTTGAGTGTGGTGAAGCCAAGAACCCTCTAGCTATGGTGAGGATGAGCCAAGAACCCTTAACAATGGTTAAGACAAAGCTAAAAGTCTCCTAAGAGCAAGGACTAGTTCAAAGCCTTAAAGAAAAAGGGTAAGGCAAGTCTAAGATCCTTGAAGAGAATGGGTGAAGCCAAACCACTTGCTTGGAAAGCCTATGTATATTTGATGTGACTCTTTGAATGCTAAGAATGCTTCTTGAATGATCACATACCCTATGATAGTCATGCATACATTTCTAGACTTAGTTTTGTATTCTTTATGGGTGATTGAATAGGAGAAGAGCTATTGGGATTCCTAGAATCTCATTCATTCCTCCCCACATGTTTAACATGTCTAGGTGGACCAAGGGAACTAAAGAGTGAGAGCCACCAAGCTAGAAGGAGAAAGTGTGACAATCAAGTATGTAAAAATGCAAATTGTAGCCATATGAGTGGCACATGATGTAATCTTTTATCATATACGTTGTATGACCTTATGAGCATATGTAAATATGTAAATGTATGATGTATGAATGGAATTTAATGCCATATGTATGATATAGTGCATTTTGGGCAATGGATGGCTCTTATGTATAACTTGGGGTGGATAAGCAAGTTTGAGAAATCTGGGTTTATACACCTTTGAGACAAGCTTAATAGACCATTTTGGAGGCTTTCCATATGCTCAAGTGGCTATGGTTGCCTTAAGAGCAATTTTGAACCATTAGTGACCCTCACATGACACAAAAAGAATCATTTTGCAACCTAACATCAAGATCTGACCAAATGAAAGAATTTGCCTATGAAATTTGGCATGAATTAGATCTCATCCAAAGATTTTTAGGAAGCCAAAGAATATTTTATTTGGAGCTCTGTAGAATTAATTATGAATTTTCAAAGTTGGAATTTTTCTGCTATTTTGGTGCATGTACTATTCATATGGTCAGTTTTGTGATCTGTATCACCTTTTTTGGAGGTCTGAGCAGAATGTTATGAATTTTTTATGTTTGGTGCCAATACCAGTAGCGCCATTTGACCTCCTATATTGTTTTATCATAATTTAGTTCCTAAATGAACTTGGCATGTTTAAAGATTTTTTCCCTTAAATTTAACATCTGTAGCTTCTTAAAATGATCAAATTTGCATGATTTGGATTTTTTTAGAATTAGTTATAAATTTCTATAGTTTATGATAATAACCTGTGATTGTAGCCAGACCTTTAGTGCTTTTTAAATGTCAAACATTTTCCACTTGATGTTTCATGATCTGAAATTATTTTTATCATATAGTAGACATTT
Organism: Erythrophleum ivorense; assembly: GCA_026724425.1. Lineage (NCBI taxonomy): Eukaryota > Viridiplantae > Streptophyta > Magnoliopsida > Fabales > Fabaceae > Erythrophleum > Erythrophleum ivorense. The sequence goes on along the minus strand of JAIUCV010000004.1, from coordinate 22,144,017 downwards.
AGGGCTTTTTAGAATGGTATAGTATGCATGATTTCAATTTTTCTAAAATTAGTTATGATTTTTCATAGTTCAAGCACAAAATCTAAACTAGGTACTTGAGGCTGCACACTATATTTTTGAGTATACTATCCATTTGCACAAGTTCTAGGCCACTTCTTGAGCTTGTTATGAATTTTATTTGTATAATTAAATATGAGAATGAGATGGATGACCTCATATGGCCCATGGGATACCAAATGAAAATTTTATCGGTGACATAACAATTTAATTATATTTTTTAATGGCTTTTCTTTGAGAACGTCATGTGCTTCATGGAAATGTGCCTATAAATAGAATGAGATGAGCTATATAAATATGGTGTTACACTTTATTGGTATCAGAGCCTGATTTTGATCCAGGGACTTCTGGGTTATGGGTCCACAGGATGTGGCAACAAGGTTATGTAAAGGTTTGTATAGTTATGTAAAACCTTATATAAGACATCTTGGGTGTGTGAAGGTAGTTCATGGCTATGTTTATGATAAGTAAGTTGTAGAATGGTCTTGGAGTAGATAGTGAACATCGGGAAAGGTTGGCCTCTAGAATAGCTTGAGTAGAGCTAAGTGATCTAACGGTTAGAGCTTTATGAAATATGATAGCTCGCCGGGATCAATAGAAAGCACTAAATATGAAAAATGAAAAATGATCTTATTGATATGAAGAAGCTTGCTAGAGAGAATATGTGAGGCCTAATTCTCCCTGCTGGTCATACTTAGACATTCCAAGATGTCTTGCTTAATGCAGGGACAAGTAGTGATGCAATGCAGTATGAGATTAACATTGTAGTTGCATAGGACCAGTTTAGAGGGGAAATGAGAAAAAGAGTTACCCCCTAGCCATAGTACCCAAATGTCTAGGTGAATTTAAGAACCTGAAAGGTTATTTCCTCAACCCAGAAGTTGAGTTACAAGCTACACTCCATAGAGCCCCAACAGCCTAGAGGTGACAGCCAGTTATGCATGAACTATTGGTGATTGTACCCTAGGCCAATCATTATATTGCAAACATTATACTTTATTAAGAAATAAAAGTTTTCTTTTATTACATTATTATATTTTTGCATGTTCTATATAATAATATCCTTGGATAAATCATATTCATTATCTTAAATATCCTTAGTCGATCATTATTGTGGGAACGATGATGAACTAAGACTAGTATGATTTTGATTGATGATTATGTGTTAATCATGTATATAGATATGAATCAAAATCATAGGCACTCATTAGGGAACAAGATGCTGGATCGACCCGTTATAAGATAATTACATGGATTAAGTCATAAGCATATCTCATATATAATCGTGTCACCAAGCCCTTAGATTTGCGATCACCATGGTTTCTAACATGAAAAAATACTATTTTTGGCATAGTCAAAAGTCATTTTTAACCGGGTGATCATAAAGGCTATGATCGGGTATAGTGGAATTCATGTAGAAGAAGATGAGTGGTCAAGATAGGATTTATCCCTCTGATTAATAGAGAGATATCTCTGGGCCTTCGATGAGTGAGACTAAGAAATACATGGTTGTACTCGAATAGAAGTGTTTCCATTTGTATTGTTAGTCTGCACGCAGATCGAGAAAGCGACAATCAAGTAAGATGAGGATAACATTTCCATGCCTCATACTTGATCTAGATATCATGTGACAAAAGGGATGTGATAGGGTTATATGATAGGTTGCATCAGATCCCGATCCTTATATGATTTATGTAGTTACAATGTCTTGCTAGAGGCTGCTTATGACTTGTGGGTCAAATAGTGTCATTAGCCCACTGCCAATGTCATATGGGCTTACAAGCTCATACACAAGAACGAGTCAACTCGAGCTAGAATGTCCAAATTCATTGAATCTAAAATTGCATCTAAATTCAATGAATGTCACGTTCAATCTAGGGTGAAAGAATTTTATAAATAAATATATTTGATATATATAATTTATAAAATTCGAAACATATATATTTATATATCCTTTAATTAATTTAAATTAATTAGTTTTAAATTCAAATCTATATGATAGATTTAAATTTAAGGGAGAATTATAATAAAGGACCAAAAAGTGAAGAAATTTATTCTTAAGGACTTGTTACCACTTGTTTTAGGATACTTACTACTATATTTAGTAACAATTAGTTGAACCTAGTGGTAAAGGTCCTTAAAAATAAATTTTTTTACTTTTTGGTCCTTAAATATAATTTTTCCTAAATTTAAACTAATATGATAATTTAAATTTAATTTATGAGATAAATTAAATTTGAATTTGGTTCTAGATTTAGATTAAATAATTGGTTAAATTTAATCTATTAAATAGACTTAAATTTAAACTAATATATTTAATTAAGATTTGATTTAGTTTAATTTAAAATAATGTATTTTAAATTAATCAAACATATCTGAAACCCTAATGTGATATCTCTATAATTAAAAAAAAAAGAGGAAGTTTGGGTTTCCTAAAACAACAGAAGAAAAAAAGAAAAATCCTAGAGAAAGAAAGTATACATATGGTGTACGGACATCATACGGACACCTAGAGAGAGAAAGAGGAGAGTGTCTTCTCTACCAAGAACGTGTATGGACGTTGGTCAGAGGCACTAACACGTCATTCGAGTTGAGCAATCGTTTGTGTGGATACCGGTAGAGGGAGTAGATCTGAAGAACAATTTCTAAGTTGTGATAGAAAATGGTACATATTTCTGGATCTACTTGATTTAAATGACATTGATGGATCCATAGGAAGGGATTTGGGTTTTTAATTTTTTGCTGCGTGTCCCTGAATTCCCAACATGAATGAAGCAAGAGGTGGAACCCTCTAGCTTGATGATGGACTACGTACAGAAGTAGTGAGGCTCGGATTAAGTGGTTAAAGAAACTCTCAGTTATAGTGGAGTGTATTGTAGTATGAATGGTCTTGTTGGTCATCTTCAGGCCAACTTGAGGAATAAGCTACTATGGGGTCAATCGACGCATAGAGAGCGAGAACCCCTAGTATAAGTAAAGAAAAGAGCAGTGAATGGTCACGGAAAATCAGTAAGTAACATGTGATAAGTGGGCCTAGCAATTGAGACTAAGAAGAGAACTCAATGTTAGAGAATGTTAGACACATGAACAATAAGGTTGTTGAGACTCGCCTCCAAGGCGTTGACTCCAACCTAGAATACTACCCTGTGAAATACTATGACGGGCTAATATGATGAGTTAAGACCATGTAGACACGATCAAGTAAACCTTGTTGACAGGGGCTTGAATTTTTGTATAGCAATGTATGAGATCTGTTGATGAGATATTAATGTAGCCTTGAAATTTACATAAGGTAAAGCTAATAGTAGTGAGGTATATAATGAGTGCCTCAGAAGGGTGTGCTTTATAGGTAATGCCCTAAAGATAAGTATGATTAGCCTAGTGATAGAGTCAAAAGAGAATAAGAATGATTTAAAAAGTACTAAGTTATTATAAGCTTCTATGAGTTAATGGGGCTTATTGGAAGCTATAGGTCTAATGAGATAGGTAGCCTAAGCTAAGTATAAGCTAAAGCTTAAGGGAAGCAAGAAAAAGTTGAGAAACTAGCCATATAAGAGATGTCATCACTTTAGTAATGACTAAATAAGTAGACTAAGCATAGAAAAGTAAATAGACAGGGGTCTAATAGTTAGTCAGGTGAGCTCCCTAATATAAGAATAATATAGGGTTAAGGCACGTGAGTAATTAGAGCACCCAGTGGAGCATAAGCCTTCAATAAAGTAGAATCTAGACAATGAGAGTACGTGTCCTATTTTAGGTTAGTAAAACCCTAAAATCAATATACTGTGCTCTGACGATGAGAGTAAAAGATTAAACAAAGAGATAGCCTAACTTTGATTCGAACATAGAAATGAGTTAAGACAAACATTCAGTACCTTAGTACCTTCAGGAAAGCTCAAGGGAGCTAGAGACCACCTAAGAAGGCAAGTCTTTATGTTACACAGAGAAAGAGTGTGAGCCAAGAACATTACAGAATGTAATTCCTAGGATTACATGAGATAGAATTTTTCTTACAAAGGGACAGCCAATAGTAGAGCATCCTTTTACCCAAGTAAAAGGATAGTAAAAGTAAAAAGAGAGAGAGAATATATATAGCGATGTTCAAGCCAAGGATATAATAGATTAAGAATAAATATTGAGTCAATGTGCTTGAATATTTGAGAAAGCACACTTGTCCTTGGCATAGATGCCCTTTTAGTATGGTAGTGCTTGAAATAAAAAAAGTCAGGCAATGAAAGTGATATTGGGATGAAGTAGAGGAAGAGTCTCAATTATAATATAATTAAACAAAATAAGAAGGGACCAGTGTATAGCCTCTCTCCTACTAGAGATGTTAGGCACACTCAGTGTTTGAGATGCCTAGGTGTGAAGGCACTCAAAAGCAAAACACAGGCATAGTTAGAAATTACAGGATATGAGAGGAAAGATGGAACAAGTATAAATGAAGCTAGGTAAGTCGGTAAAAGTAAGGAAAGAAGCCCAAGTAAAAAAGGCTGAAGTGGGAACCTAAGGACCCTATAAGGAGTGATGAACAAAAATTAAAATGTTCCTGAGTATTAGTATGATGGATCCTAGAGAATTAGACGACACAGAACGCACTTCGCACGAAGAGCATGATGTACCTCTGAGTTTAGCATCAGCTATTATGAACAATGGTTACTGAATTTAGTGGGCATGTGTTTCACTATCAGATATAGTGATCTTAGGCTTTGATATCTTCTAGAGATGGATCATAATAGATCCTAGCATAGTACAACGGGTTGCAACAAACCCTAGCAGGGCTTTGAGAGGTCGCAGTAGACCTAGGGGTCACAGTAGATCTTATAAAGTTATAGAGAGCTCCAGTTACAATATGATAGTTCTTTGGTGAGATGACAGCCTAAGATAGTTTTTATAGAGCAGTTAGTTTCAAGGACCAGTACAATTTTAGTTAGCTTTTGTCTCAGAGACTAAAGATCTCCTAAGTCTGGTAGACTATTGCCACCAGAGACAACGAGGCTATGCTCAGATAGTTAAACCACTGACTATACCCTTGCTAAATGAGTTTAACATGTAGGATGAAGAATGCAAGAAAATAGCTTCCTAAAGTTAAAATTAGATGAACCACTATGCATCAGATATTAGCCTTAATTGAGGGATAGAGAGATCCCTATATGCTAGACTATATATTCAAAAAGGGGTCAGGTGCATTTTTTAAATGAGGCAAATGGTAAATTATGTCTCCAATGATCAAGACTACGAGTATAGTTAGCATCCCACCAGTGTTCAACATTAGTTAGTGGTAGTTTCTTTTCAATGCTAGTATGAAGAATATAAGTTAGGCCTACTAGTATTGAGGTGAGGAACTACAAAATGCGCATTCCTAAGTGAGCAAAAAGAGTAAGGAAAAGTCCCAGCCTAAAGAGACAAATGCATTAGTAAATTGAGAAACTGGGATCATTAAAAGTAAAAACTCCCTAAAGGAGCTATAATCCCAGTAAGCAATTTAGATATGAGGCCTGTGATAGAAAGAAATGTGAATTGTGATTATGGGATGAGCTAGTAAGAAAGAACGCAGAGATAAACAGTAGATAGCATATTTAAATAAGTAAATAGAAAGAAATCTCCAATGGCTGTAATGATCAGAAAAAGATAATGAGATCTTATGAGAAGCCATTGGGAGAGGATACGAGAGATTTGATACTAAATAAATTATCTTCCAAGATATGTAAATGAGTCCACTAAGAAGAATGTTAACCCCTACAAATGAGTTGAGATTAATCTGATATAATTAACATTTACTTCTTTCCCTTATGAGAAAACTAGCATGTACTTTATAACCATATAGCCCTTATTAAGAGCTAGTAATGAAAATTCCCTAGCCAAGAAAAACTCAAAAGAGTGAAATCGCTGAGAGAAGTGTATAGAGCCAAGAAGAAAGGAAAGAAAGGAGCAGTTAGCTAGAATATAAAAGAGTAAGAGGAAAGTATACCCCTAAATTTTAAGGATAAAATTTATTTAAGAGGGAGAAATGTAATATCCGGTGTAATACTATAATTTCTTAACTCATTTCATACTATCTTTGGGCCTCATATTAAGTAATTCACAAAGAGGCAAGGAAAAATAGCATTAAATAATGCATTTCTTAGCGTTACGTCGCGTATAAAATTTTTCTTTGGAATCCTGTGGGGCATATGGACTCATGTATCACATTCTCATATTTAATTACATGAATAAAACTCATTTGCATCATCAAAGGTGGCCTACATCTCATGGAAACCAAAGGGAAGCATAAAATACATGTATATATTTTAGGCTAGATTTTCCTCTTTTCTGTCACAAATTTTGGAAAATCATAACTAATTCTAAACAAATCAAAATCATGCACTCTTGGCCATTATGGAAATCTACACATGTCTACTTTATGGTAAAAATATTTCTAGACTATAACATCCAATGTAGAGGATGTTTGACATTCGAATTAGTCCAAAGGTCAGGCTGTCCCCTAGTGCTATCATAGAATTCTGTAACAAATTTTTAAAAATGTCTAATTAATTACAAAAAAAATAATCTATGCAAATAATATCAATCTGGAAAGATGTGGATGTTAGCTAGAGGATACAAATAACTCCAGACTAGTTCAAGCATGTCCAGACCTCAAAACTTAAAAAATAGTAATTGAGGTCGGCTGGAGTTTCTGATACTGGACAGATTTTTAAAAAATTCATATCTCCCTCTCTAGACATCCAAATTAGGTGATTCTACTTGGTACAAGTCATTGGGAATGTCTAGTTTCTTTATATGAAATTTCATGGTAATTAGACATCATTTGGGCTCTATGTGATAGATTCTATTTTCGGACTTGAGTGAACAGTAACATGACCAAAATCAAAAAATTTGCCAATTTTGAAAATTCATCAAATGTTCTTTAGACCTCTAAAAATTCTGTTCTTTAACTTCCCAAAAAGCTCTCAACAAGCTCTATTTACATGCCAATTCTCAAATCAAGAAGAGCACATTTGGATAAAAAGTGACATAGGGTTCCATTATAGTCAATTTTAGCTCCATATAGGATACCAAAATGTCCAAATGGCTTTTCTTGGAGTTTGGCACCTGTTAGGCAAGTCTAAAAGCATAATTAAGACTTATGTGAGCTACCTAAATGGTCCTAACCCTCATGCATCTCATTTTGGTCATCTCACCCATACTTATACACAATTCCATAACATCATTCAAGAAGCTATAATGCCATAACATGCTCATATTGCATTCTAGTGATCACATAATACATTCTCCCATTTATACATGACATATTATCATAATTACATGTATTCATAATATCATAATACATATACATCCATTGGTTACATCATTTGCTAATTGTATGGTCTTAAAGTAACAAAATTCAAGCACTTTAATGTCATCTTCTCATCTTAAAGGTGGTTAGCTTCTATTACCTTGCTCTCTTGGTCCACCTAGCATGTTAGAACATTGGGGAGGAGGGGATGAGATTCAAAGAATCCTAATAGCTCATCTCCCAGTCAATTATACATAATGGATGCAAATAAGCCTCATAAATGCATGTATGGTTATGTTGACATGTGCAAACATTCAAGAGGCATTCTCATCATTTAAGAAAGTCATACATAGCATACAAAGGCTTGTCAAATAAGTGGATTAGCCTCACCTAATTTCTTATGGATGTTGGACTTGCCTCACCCATTCTTTAAGAGATTCTTAGACTCAACCATGCTCTTGGGAGTCTATCTCACATTTAGGAGACTCTTTACTTTGTCTCAACCAATTTTAAGGGTTCTTGGCTCATCCTCACCATGGCTAAAGGTTCTTGGCCTCACCACACTCAAGCAAACCCAAGCACATATCATAAATATCATATGAAAGCATATTGTAACATCATGGCATCATGGAATCAAAGTTATGCTAGAACAATTTTCATGGCTTAAAAATATACATACACACATTCAAAGACAAGTAAAGCAAATAATCATGCATGAGAGAAGGAGGAGTGAGCTACCTTGGATAGAATTACATACTTTTTCTCTTGAATCCAAGCTTCCTCTTTCAGCCACACACACACACAAGTGTGGGGATGATTTCTCTTAGCTTAAACATAATTTATGGAAGCCAATTAGGTTCATGGAATTAATTCTAAGGCCACACAACTTACTTAGACACTAGGTTGATCTATAAAGCTCATTATGGTTCCATAATTGCACCTAATGAAGCAACACCCCTCAAATAAATTCTAGGCTTCATTCTTTTCTTTTAAATATGATTCTTGACTCCTTTTAAGCCTCTTGGAGTCATCACACAATCAAAACCATGAACTTAATTACATGTTGCTTCTTCAGGTCATATTATGGAACATAAGGCACCATCTCAGTTTCTATGGGAATGGGCCTTCATTTTTTTCTTTTGTTTTTTTTAAATTTTAATATTGGGCCAATAGGATTTAGGAAAATTAGACTGTCTTCTTTCTTATTTTATTTATTTACTTTTTTTTTTAACTTTCCTAAATTAGGCCCTAAAATCTTAATTAATTTTTTTGTTTTTGTTCTGGGTTCCCCTTTCAAATATATATATTATCTTGTTTCTTTTTTTGCAATCTTTTTATTTTATTTTTTTTGTGTTTGTTTGCTTTTTAAATTATTATTCTTTTAGTTATTTTTTTGGTTTATCTACTTTTAGTCTTTTTTTATCATTTTTTATTCATTTTTTCTTAGTTTCTTTTTGATTTTTTTTAATTCCATTTATTTTGAATTTTTGCTACTCCCTTTTTTATTTTTTCTTTTGTTTTAATTTTAGATTAATTGGCTTTTATTTTTTTTGTTTTAGATTAATTTTATTTTTAAATTCTTTCTCTTTTAATTTTTTTTAAACTTATTAAACTTAAAGAACCTATTTGATTTTTTCTCTTATTTTTATATTTTTGTATATTTTTTTATTAGTTTAATTTTATTATTATTTTTGGAGTATGCCCGGACAAAATACGGTGTTCACAGTGGGGATCGAGCGAGCAAGTCGGGGAGACGAAGGGGTCTGGGTGAAAATCACGATAGGGTTTTCGGTTTGGGGCTGAGGGATTCGAAACTGGAGAGATTGAGTGAAGGCTACGAGGGGTCAGGGAAGGTGAAACCGAAGAGGGAAGGAGATCGGACGAGTGCAGTGAGACTTCTGGAAGGGTGAAGGAGGATCCCGGGTTGAAGGAATGCTCGGAGTGAGAAGAAGAACCCAAGGCTGAGGACGAAAGAAGCAGAGAGGGCGGCCGACCGGAGAAAAATATTTTGATTTTCGAAGCATCGAAGGTAAGCCCTTTCATTCCCAGTTGCCCTAGAAAAAAATAATATAAAATAAAATAGGGATGATGAATGTCAATTTTGTTCCGAATGACCTGTGGTTTGAACATACTGTGATTCCGTGGACCATTTAGGATGTTTGGCTTGTTTGTTTTCCATTGTTTGGTCTGGTATATCTCACTGCCTTTACGTTTCTTTGTACTTCGATGCTAAAAATAGTCGATGTGCTCTGTGAGTTAAACTCAATGGATTATCTATTTTGGGTTAATGAAATGTGTTGTAAGTCGGTGACTGCTGAATTTTGGGTATTTTTGGAGTTTAGATTTCGCCTGTCTGGTTTATCTCCCTATCTCTGCATCCTTTTTGTGCATTAATGAAAAATATCGATATGTTCTGTGAATCTGATTTCAGTTGATTACTTGTTTTGGGACGGTCGAGATTGAAATTTGGAACTTTTGAGTCGGTGTCCAGTTGTGTGTGAATCTGGGCTGTTTGTCCAGAGTGGGTCAATGCATAAACATTGCTGTTGATTCATGTTCGTGTTGGGGAATTTGTTTTTACCTTTCTGGTAGGATTTAATGTAGTGATCAGAAAAGCGATATAACTTTTGCCTCGTTTCTGCTTTGAGTGATTTCTGATTTGGCTATTTCTGCTTTTCCCCATTTTGCTGTACTATATTTCTGTGGAGTGAACTAACCCCTTTGGTGACGTGACTATGTTGATGGAGAGGAATGGGGAACCCGATTAGGCTATCCCGAAGACGCTCGTATGGACTTCGATGGGAGAAAGATAATACGTTGCAAGATTGACTTGTAGTCTATGTACTTTTTTATTATTATTATTCAATTTTCATTTTGATTTCCTTATATTTTGTTTTTATTATTTACTTCTATTATCTCTCCTTATACGGATTCTTGTAAAATCGCCTAATAGTGATGTTGAATCCTGGGCACCAAGCACACACCTCACCAATGTCAGTTTCTATTTTCTTAATATGGCTGTGTGGGATTCCATATCCCCTCAAGCCTATAGGTATAAAACCAAAAGGCCATGTGTAGCAAAATAGCTGCCTTGATGCCTTTTGGATCTTATTCAGATTTTAATATCTTGAGCAAAAAAAAAAAAATCAAACAAAAGCCTTTTCAAAAAACAAAAAAAGAAGAAAGGGGGGATCATCCTGTGTTTTAAAGGCTTGTCTGTTTCAAAATCCTTTTTGCGAAAAGAAAAAAATATTATTCCAAAGTTTCAAGCAAACCTTTTGAACTTAGTCCTCCAAATGAGCAAATAAGAAAGATAAAATAAAATAAGAAAAGGAAAAGGGGTATAATAAAGAATAAAGTGACGAAGACTAAAAAAAGGGAAACTAAAAGCAAAAAAAAGGATCAGAAATCAAAATAAGGAGCTAGAATTTCGAAATTACCCCTTTTGAAAAAGAAGAATATTATGAAAAATAAACTATACATAAAAGAAAAAGTAATTAGCAAAACTAGAAAACAAGCAAAAAAAAAAAGAAATAAGTAAAGTTTTATACTTATGCAAATTTAGAAAATTGAAAGTATGAGAAAAGTGAGGAAGGTAAAAATAAAAAATAATAAATAATATAAAAAAAATATAAAAATCAGAAATAAAAATAATGAAGATCAAAAGAACGAAGTGAAAGAAGAAAAATAATAAAAGAATAAAAAGTGAAAAAAGGGAAAATACAAAATTAGAAAATATATAATACAAAAAAATAAATAATAATAATAATAATAATACAAAACAAAAATAATAAATAAGGAAAAGAGGAAGAATAAAAATGATAGGAATAAAGTAGAAAAAAAAAACTAAAAGAAAGAAAAGCAACGACAAGAAAAACCAAAATACAAGAAAAATTAAGAAAGTTGAAAATAAAAATCGAATTAAACAAAAAGCTTTTGAAAACACAAAAAGTAAAAGGAAAATCTTCTTTTGACTTCAGTAAAGTAGAAAAAAAAAAAAGAAAAACAAAAGTAAAAAGAAAAACAAAAACAAAAACAACAAAAATAACGACAACAAAAACAATAATAACAACAACAAAAAGCAAAAACAAAATAAAATAAAAACAAAACAAAACATTAACCAAAATACAATCTAAAATCGAACTACGTGGACTTTGATCCCTCCTGAAGGGTACGTAGGCCCTAGGCTCTCATCCTAGGTCAAGTCCGCTCTTGTAAATAAAATGTTTTTCTTTAAATTTCTTTTCTTGCCTTTTTATTATTAAATTTCTTTACGTTTTATTTTAGTATTGATTTCCTTTTCTACTTTTAACTTTATTTCCTTCAATTTCTTTATTCCTATTTCACACGTGATTTGTTAGGGAGAATTGAAATAAAATTAAGGCCATTTTTATTTTTGCACAACTGACTTAGGGTAACCGTTCTTAGTAACGGGTGTAGTGGGGTTCCTAACACCTTCCCCACTCACAAACGACTCCTGGACCCATTTTCTGGTTCATAGACCATTTTTTCAAATAAAAAAGGCTTTTCCAAAGTTTTGCCTTTTAAAAATTAAAATTTTGGTGGCGACTCCTGAACCCCTATCTTTATCTCATTTTAATTTTGATTTTCGTTTTTCGATTTCATTTGTTAAAAATCGAATTTTTTGAATTTCTTTAGGAAAAAAAAAGGGACGCCACGCGGTCGCATTTTCGGGTGTGACAGTTTGGCGACTCCACTGGGGAGTTCTTTGAGAGTCAAGCCCAATTTTGGTTAGTTGTGCAAGATGTTATGGCCTTCCTTTTATTTCGATTCTCCCTTTTGTTTGTTGTTTGCCTCGCATGGTTAGGGTAGATAACATGCCTTTCACATGCTTGCTTTATACATTTAATTTTTCTTGTCTATGTACATAATATGTGTAGGATAGATAACATGAGAAAGAAACCTTAAGATAGATGACCATGTTTTTATATCTTACTTCTTGTTTTTGGTATGTATATGTTTTTTATCTCTTATTCTGTTTCTGTTTCTGTCAATTTGCTTAGCAGATGAGGGTAGGGTAGTTCATAGGATAAAGAGGTAAATGCCCTCCTCACACATGTCACGGACACAAAATTCTCACACACGTTATGGGCCCTATACCCGGGTCTGAGTGTTCCTAGGTTAGTAGGGGTTTATATTGATTTCCCTGTGAAGCCTTGTGCTTCCTGAGGTTATCATGAAGACCTCGCCTAAATTGTACCTTGTTATATGGATTGGACCTGTGTAGGATCTCTTTTCCTCTCAAGGTTGGGTTCATATAATAAGATCCTCATCTCACGGTGAGGGCAATTTAGGGACCAATGATTAGGGATTATTGACCTACCTTGAAAAATGCACTGATAGCTGAGCCATAGATGCTTCCTAACTAGGTAGAGCCAGACTTTTATAAACCAATATTCACAACCTAGGATCTACCCATCTTAAGACAAAGGAGGGTGTTTTCAATTGTTTACACATCACATCCATGCATCTAATAAGATCCATATGGAAAGTGACAAATCGTCGCTATCTACTGGAATAATTAATAACACGTTCTTGTACAATTTGATATACCATAACTGTGGTGCAGACATGAATAAATTAAACCAACCTTTGCCTAGTAGGTTTCCAACCCTTAAACGGCCATAACCACATTCATCATTGTCCCTAAAAAAAAAAAGAAAAAGAAAAATCGTTAGCATAAATTTATTCTCTTTATACACATATACGAAAAAGAAAATATTATTTCCTTAAAACTTCCATCCCTGTAAAATAACAAACTTCTCATAGAAAAGGAGTACTTTCAAAATTCCAGGGAATCATAACATCCACAAGTTTAGAAGCATCAACAATTGAGTATCACGTCTTGGTTAGAAATTGAGAGCATTTTTTTAGGGGGCATCAATCATGTAGAAAGGCATGTTTCTCTTGGTTTGATTGTCAACTACTCTTTCTCCAATGAAGCAATAAGTTTCTCGAGAGAAAGTACAAAGTTTTTCTCTCTTTCCTAGACCAAGACATAATTCTCAATGGTGTACAAGCGAGTATGCAATAATAAATCCGTTATACATCAAGGAATCGAAGATCGATTTTTTTTTTTACTAAAATACCATAAAAGTCAAAGTTCTAAACATCAATTATGTAGGAACTACCCTCTCTTAAATTGAGCAATAATCCACAACCCTTAATGGGTCAATAAGCTTTTAGAGGAATGTAGGAAAACATCAACTAGCATTAGTAATCCCCTGATTAATCGAAAAGCCAATCTTGGGTAACTTACACAGGGATAGCAAGTTTTGGCACCATATCGATGACTATTTGCAAGATAAATAACAATCAAATTGACATATGAGTCGGGTTAGTCAAGAGCCCAATTTGAATTGTCTACCAAAATTTGAAATTCCTTGTAAATCGATTTTGTTAACTCTACCCTTTATAGTGAGACAATAAGGTCCTAGAGGAAAGTGGAGGATCTGAAAACAACTCCACAAATTATCAAAAGAAATCTAAATGGGCTAAACTTTTCTATAGACATCACCCATGTGGAATTGAGCTTGTTCCCTTAGGATGATTCGTCAACTTTATTTATCCCTGTGCGCAATAAGCATCTGAGGAAAATAAAGGTTCAATGAGAAAAGCCGCTACCACAAATATAAACAGAAAGGGATTAGTTTTCCTTTTAAATCAATTGGTAACCTTAATCTACCTTATAGGGGGGCAGTAAGTGCCCAAAAGGAAATTATGATTCCTCATCTTAAAGGACCTTCATGTCAAAATCACAGCACCCATTAGTTTTTAGGCCAAACAATATAATAAAACTGCATCCACGCATTACCATAAAGCATTCCATACTGAAAATCCTAAAATTTATAAGTATAGGATTTTTGGTTATTTGCCATAGAAAGATTAGCTTAAGTAAAAAATTCAAATAAGAAGCTACATTCCCAAATGGCTAAAGTGAGGAAATGAGATATAGGTCAAAGAGGTAAAGGTGCGTCATGTGATTAGGTAAAAGGGAGCTCCCAAAAGTCTTGATAAAATCGCTTATTACTCCCTAACTTTTCTTACCCCATTTATTTGCAAATTGTTACTTTCCACCCACTATCACCAAAAAAAAAACTCAAACCATCAATCTCTAAACTCATTGAGCTTGACCACTTTGAGAACCACAAACCATATCAATCAAGACACTTGTCGTTTGCCTCTCTTGGGACCTTTGTCTTTTACCTAATTTGCACCTGATTAGCTACTTCCTTCACTAGCCTCTAGCCTTCACATTCAAGATGGCATTGTCCAAAGAATTTGCAAACTTAATCGTAAGGCAATAGGGCTTTCCAAAAAGGGTTGCGATTTCTTCATGAACAAGGTGCAAGAGAACATAAGAAATGAAGCCTTAGGGAGATTTCATGGTGATTGAACTCTTAAAGAAGTTATTTGTCATATCATAATCAGTTAACGCTTGTTTGTTCAATATTCTTCTGTCGGACTAAAATCCAAGGCTACCAGAAGTTGATTCATTAGACCTTATTCGATTTAATTTTGTCAATACAATGGTCATATGCTTCCATTTCACCCTTTACGGGCCCTTCTATTCTATCAATCATGTTGACACAACTTCTTTCCTTGCATGCTTCTCCTGAATGACCAAAAACCCAAAAAATATAGTGTCCAAAACTCCTTCTGAAAAGAGTTAATCGATGTGAAGGGTTAAATCTGAAACTAATCATATGCCCCTAATTCAGTTACAAAAAAAAAGAGAAAAGGAGAGAAATGACCAAATCACAAATACATGTCCCACAAGCAAGCTATGTCTAGGATACAAGGCATTTTTTTTTCCTCAAATACAAAGGAGTAACCTCTAGTCACCTTAATTGAGCCAGGAGTGATGTTCATTTCCTTCACCCTAATTGCAACCTTTGGGATGGGAGGTCTTTAACAAATTTTTATGCGGACAATTCAAATATCAAGAGAGAGTCAGGTTCTTTCAATTATCCAAACACTTCTTAACCGTTGCTAACCACTTTGGGCCTAACAAAAAAAATTCTTCAAATACCAAACATGGATCGAACCCGAGAAGCAATGAGAATTCAACATCAAGACTAACAATTCTGGCATTATAAAGGATTCCTTCTAAGAAAAAAGATCAAATAAAAAAAAGAGAAAAGGAAATAAATTGGAGAAAAAAAAAGGAAAATCATAGGAGGAAGGAAATTCTAAAAAGGAAAGCTCCCATAGATTAAGTTTTGAAAAAGCCAAGGCTTTTTAAGAGGGGGTTTCGCCTTAGAATACAATCAAAGGGCAAAATTCTCAAAGAAGAGTTTTATGTAGCACAGGAGGTCAAAAGGAAAAGGGGAGAAAATCTCCAGAAAAGAGTTGAGCTGGACCAAAAAAAAAAAGTCTTTTAAAAGAAAAAGATTGAGTTGATTATCATGAACCAGTTGGTCTTGTTGAGATGGTACGATCACTCGATCAAAAGTCTCATTGTGAACTTGCATGAATATTCGGGCCTTGTCACCTTCCTTTGTTAAGCTACACATTTATCCACTAGACCCCATTACAACTCGGAGACATCCTCTCTTGTTAAGTGGATTTCGAGTATAGAATTTTGTTAAAGCAATAGAAGAAGGAGACTAATAGGAGACTTGACGGGGACATTTTAATTCTTGAGCCTGAAATCTTTTATTTCATAAATCCATCTACCAAGGCCACACAACAAGCATCAAAAGTCCTTGTTAGGGTCTAGCTTGTTTGAAAAATAATGGGGCAGATTTTTTTTAAGGGAATGATTGGAAAAAATCAAAATAATTGAAATTGGGGCAAAAAGGGCTTGATTCAGAGAAAATGCTCCAAATTACATTAATGGCTTCTTTCAAAGGGAGTTCGAATCCAAAAATGAAACTTCCCTCTGACCTACCATATCCATTTTCTTAGCATTTCATTTTTTTTCTTTTCAAAGACTTGCTTCAAGTGTAGAATCGGGGCATTTTCTTATTCTGTACACTTTGCCTAGCCATTATCTATTCCGCTTCTCCATTCCCAAACCATTTTGCATGGTCACATTTTCATCAGCCCTTGCATCCCTCTGATGTTAAGGACTCTTTTGCCTTAAGCTCAGGTGTTTGTATCCCGTAATGCATGATTGTATTGACATTGTTAAATAAGATGAGTGCGGGTTTAGCCTATTGACCTTTCAAGCATTAATGATGAAGAGTTGACAAGAGGAGATTATCTTATCAAGTTAATAGTCCAAGGTTGATAGCAAACAAATCACTTGGAGAAAAGTCATTTAAAAGTAAGTCTAGGCAAAAGCTTTAGGGCTTCTTAGCTTGGAATACTCCTTCAAGAGTGCTTTTAGCTAGCCAAAATCCATCAATAAATTCTTGCGTCCAAATGACAAGGGGCAAATTTGGTAGGATACTTGAAAGTTCAACTTTTCTCATGGGGACAGGTGAAGAGCGAATTTGTGGGATTTTCCAAAGGCAAAGGGCTAAAAATCCTACATTTTATAAATTTCAAGATTTTTCATGCATCATGTGCCTGCATTGATTTTGTACATAGACAAAGCATCTGTTTCTTTCTAACTCAAAGTGATTAAAAAAAAAGAAAGAACTAAAAGAGGAGGGAATCACATTTTCATCATCAATTAATTTAAAAAATAATAATAAAAAATAAGAAAACAAATCCAAAATTCAAAATCAAGTCAAAGACGCCCAAAATAATGTCCCTTTGAGATGATTTCATTGATATATATAAAAAGAGGGAATTTCAAAGTTTAAAATTAATAAAAACATTTAGAAATAATGTTCCCTCTCTCCCCTTTTCTTTTGAGGTGATCAAAATCAGTTTGAGAATGTTTAGAGACAATGTCCTCATTTCTTCATGTTTTCTCTCTTTTCTTCATTCGCAATAAAATTTCCAATTAAAAAAAAAACAACAACAAAACACAAAACCTATATCCCATATGCATCACCCATTACCCAGTTCACATGGAGACAAAGAAAAAAATATATTCTGCACTTTTTAAAAAAAAAAAAAGAGAGAGAGAAAGAACAATTCACATTTCATATGCTTCACATATCATGCTCATGCATATTCCACATTAAACCAAGCTCACATTGGAGCACTTAAAAGAAAATTTGCATTTCATAACATAAAGCATTCCATGTTTCATGCATTTTACATTTGCATACATTACATAAACCATAGTTCATACTGGGGCAAACAAAAGAAAATTTGCATGTCATAAAATAAAGCACCAATATTCTCTCTATCCTCACACTGGCATACATCACATAGCCTCTAGTTCACACTGGGGTAAACAAACAAAAAAATTTGCATCTCATAAAATAAAGCATCACATGTTTTCTCTATCCTCGCACTCGCATACATAAGATCGCCTCTAGTTTACACTGGGGCAAGCAAAAAGAAGATTTGCATTACATGTTTCATGCATTCTACATTTGCATATATTACTTAGATCATAGTTCATGCTAGGGCAAGTGAAAACAAATACTTAGCATTCCATAAAACATCTTATACGCTTCTTGCATTTTTCCTGGGCATACATTATATGGACCTTAAGTTCATATTGGGGCATAGCAAAAATGTGTTCCTTAAATTCTAGCATCCCATATGCTTCATACTTCTGACACCTACAATGATATTGATTTATATTGGGGCAACATTGAGGTGTTAAACCCAAAAGCTGAGCATTTTGCATGCATTACACATTTCGTATAGGTGCATTGCTTTACATAAAACTCAAAAAAATGAAGAAAAGTCTTCAAATTAAAAAATTCACCAAACAGGCATCCAAAGTCCTACGCAGAATAGGCACCAAAGTCCTATGCAGAATAGGCAACCAAAGTCCTACGAAGAATAGGCACCCAAAGTCCTACGAAGAATAGGCACCTTAAGTCCTACGCAGAATAGGCACCAAAGTCCTATGCAGAATAGGCAACCAAAGTCCTACGAAGAATAGGCACCCAAAGTCCTACGAAGAATAGGCACCTTAAGTCCTACGCAGAATAGGCAACCAAAGTCCTACGCAGAATAGGCAACCAAAGTCCTACGCAGAATAGGCACCAAAGTCCTACGCAGAATAGGCACCCAAAGTCCTACGAAGAATAGGCAACCAAAGTCCTACGCAGAATAGGCACCTTAAGTCCTTCGTAGAATAGGCAACCAAAGTCCTACGCAGAATAGGCACCAAAGTCCTATGCAGAATAGGCACCCAAAGTCCTACGCAGAATAGGCACCTTAAGTCCTACGCAGAATAGGCACCCAAAGTCCTGCGAAGAATAGGCAACCAAAGTCCTATGCAGAATAGGCACCTTAAGTCCTACGCAGAATAGGCAACCAAAGTCCTACGCAGAATAGGCAACCAAAGTCAACCAAAGTCCTACGCAGAATAGGCAACCAAAGTCCTACGCAGAATAGGCAACCAAAGTCCTACGCAGAATAGGCACCAAAGTCCTACGCAGAATAGGCACCCAAAGTCCTACGAAGAATAGGCAACCAAAGTCCTACGCAGAATAGGCACCTTAAGTCCTTCGCAGAATAGGCAACCAAAGTCCTACGCAGAATAGGCACCAAAGTCCTATGCAGAATAGGCACCCAAAGTCCTACGCAGAATAGGCACCTTAAGTCCTACGCAGAATAGGCACCCAAAGTCCTGCGAAGAATAGGCAACCAAAGTCCTATGCAGAATAGGCACCTTAAGTCCTACGCAGAATAGGCAACCAAAGTCCTACGCAGAATAGGCAACCAAAGTCCTACGAAGAATAGGCACCCAAAGTCCTACGCAGAATAGGCACCTTAAGTCCTTCGCAGAATAGGCAACCAAAGTCCTACGCAGAATAGGCACCAAAGTCCTATGCAGAATAGGCACCCAAAGTCCTACGCAGAATAGGCACCTTAAGTCCTACGCAGAATAGGCACCCAAAGTCCTGCGAAGAATAGGCAACCAAAGTCCTATGCAGAATAGGCACCTTAAGTCCTACGCAGAATAGGCAACCAAAGTCCTACGCAGAATAGGCACCTTAAGTCCTACGCAGAATAGGCAACCAAAGTCCTACGCAGAATAGGCAACCAAAGTCCTACGAAGAATAGGCACCTAAAGTCCTACGAAGAATAGGCACCTTAAGTCCTACGCAGAATAGGCAACCAAAGTCCTACGCAGAATAGGCACCAAAGTCCTACGTAGAATAGGCACCCAAAGTCCTACGAAGAATAGGCAACCAAAGTCCTACGCAGAATAGGCACCTTAAGTCCTACGCAGAATAGGCACCAAAGTCCTACGCAGAATAGGCACCCAAAGTCCTACGCAGAATAGGCACCCAAAGTCCTACGCAGAATAGGCACCTTAAGTCCTACGCAGAATAGGCACCAAAGTCCTACGCAAAATAGGCACCAAAGTCCTATCAGAATAGGCAACCAAAGTCCTACGCAGAATAGGCACCAAAGTCCTACGCAGAATAGGCACCCAAAGTCCTACGAAGAATAGGCAACCAAAGTCCTACGCAGAATAGGCACCTTAAGTCCTACGCAGAATAGGCAACCAAAGTCCTACGCAGAATAGGCACCAAAGTCCTACGCAGAATAGGCACCTTAAGTCCTACGCAGAATAGGCAACCAAAGTCCTACGCAGAATAGGCACCAAAGTCCTACGCAGAATAGGCACCCAAAGTCCTACGCAGAATAGGCACCTTAAGTCCTACGCAGAATAGGCAACCAAAGTCCTATGCAGAATAGGCACCAAAGTCCTACGCAGAATAGGCGCCAAAGTCCTACCAGAATAGGCAACCTAAGTCCTGCCAGAACAGGCATCAAAAGTCCTACGAAGAATAGGCACCTAAAGTCCTACGTAGAATAGGCACCCAAAGTCCTACGCAGAATAGGCACCCAAAGTCCTACGAAGAATAGGCAACCAAAGTCCTACGCAGAATAGGCACCTTAAGTCCTGCACAGAACAGGCATCCAAAGTCCTACGCAGAATAGGCAATCTAAGTCCTGCCAGAACAGGCATCAAAAGTCCTATGCAGAATAGGCATCAAAGTCCTACGCAGAATAGGCAACCAAAGTCCTACGTAGAATAGGCAACCAAAGTCCTACCAGAATAGGCAAAGTCCTACCAGAATAGGCACCTTTAAGTCCTGCTAGAACATGCGCCAATAAAAGTCCTGCTTGAATAGGCATCCAAAGTCCTACTAGAATAGGCAACCAAAAGTCCTACATACGCCAGGCACTCCAAAATCTTATATAAATTGAACATACCTTCAGAGATCTTGTACTTGCAAGCAACTGTTGTCAAGTTCCAGCACCTCCAGGTAAGTTAACTCTCATTGACCTATTAGCTCCCCAAACAAAATATATGTTTTCATCTTTACTTATTCTTAAGCTAAGGATACCAAAAATTACATTTTTCGGTCTCCTTGCTTAAAGAATAAGTAAAGAGGGGCAGCCTGCAAACACTATATTTTGTTTGGGTTGCTCTTTCCTCTTGCATTTGTCATAAGGCAATCCAATTGCTCCAGACAAAATACGTGTTCTTATCTTTACTTATCTCTTATGCAAAAAAATGTCAAAAACTACATTTTCAATTTCTTTGCCTAAGAAACAAGTAAAGAGGGGCAACTGTGAACACCGTATTTTGTCCGGGCATACTCCAAAAATAATAATAAAATTAAACTAATAAAAAAATATACAAAAATATAAAAATAAGAGAAAAAAATCAAATAGGTTCTTTAAGTTTAATAAGTTTAAAAAAAAATTAAAAGAGAAAGAATTTAAAAATAAAATTAATCTAAAACAAAAAAAACAAAAGCCAATTAATCTAAAATTAAAACAAAAGAAAAAATAAAAAAGGGAGTAGCAAAAATTCAAAATAAATGGAATTAAAAAAAATCAAAAAGAAACTAAGAAAAAATGAATAAAAAATGATAAAAAAAAAGACTAAAAGTAGATAAACCAAAAAAATAACTAAAAGAATAATAATTTAAAAAGCAAACAAACACAAAAAAATAAAAAAAAAAGATTGCAAAAAAAGAAACAAGATAATATATATATTTGAAAGGGGAACCCAAAACAAAAACAAAAAAATTAATTAAGATTTTAGGGCCTAATTTAGGAAAGTTAAAAAAAAAGTAAATAAATAAAATAAGAAAGAAGACAGTCTAATTTTCCTAAATCCTATTGGCCCAATATTAAAATTTAAAAAAAAAAAAGAAAAAAATGAAGGCCCATTCCAAAAATTTACCCAGAACAAATTGAAAAGAAAAATGGACCAAAAAAAAAATAAACAAAACAATCTGCAAAAGTGAAGCCCAATCCGAAAAGAAAAAAAGCTGACAAAGGTGAAGCCCAAACCCGGGTGTCCA
Source organism: Erythrophleum ivorense (assembly GCA_026724425.1). Classification (NCBI taxonomy): domain Eukaryota; kingdom Viridiplantae; phylum Streptophyta; class Magnoliopsida; order Fabales; family Fabaceae; genus Erythrophleum; species Erythrophleum ivorense. The sequence continues at coordinate 22,122,306 of JAIUCV010000004.1, read as the reverse complement.
AAATTTACCCAACACCCAACCCGGATCCACTAAAAACCCTACCCGGTTTTCCTTGTTCCCCCCTCTATTTGGTACTCCACTCTGGCAAACAAAAAAAGAAAAAAAAGACACACAGGAAAGGACGGCCAGAGAGAGGCAGAGGGACAGACGCACAGAAAAGAGGAAGGGAAGGCGTGACCAGAGGGGGGGAGCACTGGGAATGAAAAAAAAAGGGAGAGATTCAGAGAAAGAGAGATGAAGAACGGAGAAGAGGGGCTGGCATGATAGAAAGAGAGAAGGAAGAAATAGGGAAGAGGAGAAGGGGGTCTGGTGCTGATGGTGAGAGGAGACGAAGAGGTGAAGCAAAGAAAAATGGAGGGGGAAGAAACCGAAAACTCGAAAAGGCAGAGGAGATGGTGAGGTCGCGGAAGCAGGGAGGCTTTCTCTGATTTTGGGGGGACGATTCGGAAGAAGGGACGCCACGCGGTCGCATTTTCGGGTGTGACAGTTTCAACTTTGAACACCGTATTTTGTCCGGGCATACTCCAAAAATAATAATAAAATTAAACTAATAAAAAAATATACAAAAATATAAAAATAAGAGAAAAAAATCAAATAGGTTCTTTAAGTTTAATAAGTTTAAAAAAAATTAAAAGAGAAAGAATTTAAAAATAAAATTAATCTAAAACAAAAAAAAACAAAAGCCAATTAATCTAAAATTAAAACAAAAGAAAAAATAAAAAAGGGAGTAGCAAAAATTCAAAATAAATGGAATTAAAAAAAATCAAAAAGAAACTAAAAAAAATGAATAAAAAATGATAAAAAAAAAGACTAAAAGTAGATAAACCAAAAAAATAACTAAAAGAATAATAATTTAAAAAGCAAACAAACACAAAAAAAATAATAAAAAAAAAGATTGCAAAAAAAGAAACAAGATAATATATATATTTGAAAGGGGAACCCAAAACAAAAACAAAAAAATTAATTAAGATTTTAGGGCCTAATTTAGGAAAGTTAAAAAAAAAGTAAATAAATAAAATAAGAAAGAAGACAGTCTAATTTTCCTAAATCCTATTGGCCCAATATTAAAATTTAAAAAAAAACAAAAGAAAAAAATGAAAGCCCATTCCAAAAATTTACCCAGAACAAATTGAAAAGAAAAATGGACCAAAAAAAAAAATAAACAAAACAATCTGCAAAAGTGAAGCCCAATCCGAAAAGAAAAAAAGCTGACAAAGGTGAAGCCCAAACCCGGGTGTCCAAAATTTACCCAACACCCAACTCGGATCCACTAAAAACCCTACCCGGTTTTCCTTGTTCCCCCCTCTATTCGGTACTCCACTCTGGCAAACAAAAAAAGAAAAAAAAGACACACAGGAAAGGACGGACAGAGAGAGGCAGAGGGACAGACAGGGGAAAAGGGACAGACGCATAGAAAAGAGGAGGGGAAGGCGTGACCAGAGGGGGGGAGCACTGGGAATGAAAAAAAAAGGGAGAGATTCAGAGAAAGAGAGATGAAGAACGGAGAAGAGGGGCTGGCATGATAGAAAGAGAGAAGGAAGAAATAGGGAAGAGGAGAAGGGGGTCTGGTGCTGATGGTGAGAGGAGACGAAGAGGTGAAGCAAAGAAAAATGGAGGGGGAAGAAACCGAAAACCCGAAAAGGCAGAGGAGATGGTGAGGTCGTGGAAGCTGGGAGGCTTTCTCTAATTTTGGGGGGACGATTCGGAAGAGGGGACGATGAGCAGAGGGCTTGGGATGAAAAAAGAGAAACAGGGGGGAGTTGGCTTTGGTTAGGAGAAGAAAGGGTCTGATGGAGAAAGGAGGAGAAGGAGATCGAGGGAAAAATTTTCGAGAGATACAGAGGGGGGAAAGGAGACGAGGAGGTCGAGAGCGCTGGATGGAGAGGAGCTGCTGCGTTTTTCTTCTCTGGACTTCACGGTGAAGAACGCTGCAGCTACAAGAGGAGGTGCCGAAAAACTATAGAGAGGAGCTACTGCATTTTTTTTCTCCTCCGGACTTCACGCTGAAGAACGCTGCAGCTACAGAGAAAAAGCGCCAAAAAACTAGAGGAGAATACTGGGAGTTTGCACCTGAGGAAGGAGCAAAAGACACAGAGACACACAAAAATGGACAGACGCGTCTGAAAAGGGAGGAGGAAAAGGTGCTGGAGATGCGAAGCTCGAGCAGAGGAGAAAGGGGAAGCCATTGCAGCTAATCCCACAAAAGGATAGTTCAACTAATAAGGTAAAACAATCTGCTGGGAGTCATTTTGGCTTCCATGATTATCTGTTCTTTTTGGATGTTAGAGAATAGGATAATGTTTTAATTAGTATGCGTTTCTGGTGGTTTCTGGTTTTGTGACTCTTTCATTCTGGACTCGAGTATTTGAACAACTATTGGTTAATTGACAATGCTTCCAAATAGATTTTCATGCGTGTCTTGGTTTGGTATTTGAGTCTGAACATGGGGTTATAAAATGTCGACATGCTATGATTTGCGTGTGAATCTTGTTTGGTATTCTTTGTCTGTAGATTTTGATGAATTATTGGTTAATGAGATAGGAGTTTTGTATCAATGGCATGCGTACACTTAGGTTGATAGCTCTACTGGTATTTGAGTTTCTGTGTAACTGAAATCTGCTTATGGATACAAAGCATAATTTTCTCTGTTATATCTAAAAACCATGGGTATTTATTCTGCTTGGTCTGCTCTGGTAGCAAATGCTAGGAATGCTGATTCAGGGGTTTCAGTTTTGATGTGGTACGATTTAGTTTTCAGGGGAATGATAAAAGAGATAATTTCATCTTGGCCTATTTGAAAGATAAATTGATTATTTTACCGCTGTTTCGATGCTTGAATAATGTGTGAATTGATGCTTACATATGAATTGGTTAATTATTGACCTCCTCCTTATCTGAAAGTCTTAGTACAGATTATCTATGCACCTGTTGTTTATTACCTGAGTGACTTATTTCCATAGAACTTTACTAATCAGTATTCTGTTTGTTTGACATGTGAGCAAATGCCAATCCACGCCATGAGTCATCAAGAAGAGCATTAAGAAGGTAGAGGAGAAGTAGCTGCAGGCGTAGCTCAAAATCTGGAACTAAGGGAAGCCTCGACTTCATTCAGTGAGGGACTCACGCCTGATGCAAGAAAGGGGGTTCCTTGACTCTGTATTTAATTTCTGTTCATATTTCCTTCTTGTAATGAAATAAAAGTTGTATATAAAATATAATGGACCACGAATGAACACAGAACACACACAATCAAAACCCCTGTATGCATATCCTTTTTTTTTTTTATCTTACTAGAATTGTTGTGTGGGATTATTTTTATCCCCTCAGACACATAGGAATAAACCTATAGGTCAAGTGAGGCAATAAAGCCTCCTTGGTGCCTATTTGAGTTTAGATTTATGTCTCAATAATGTTGAGTTTTTCCTTCTATAAAAAAGGGAAGAAGGGAATTTCAAGAAAAAGAAATAGAATAAAATAAGAAACAAAAAAAAAACAACAAGCACGAAAAAAGGGTTTTACAAGTTAAATAAGGTTTCCAAATTCAAAATTAAATTTTAAGTAATCAATTTTTTTCCATCTTTAGAAAATAATAATAAACAAAATTAATTTTACCTTTTTGGTAGATTTTGGATTTTCTTTCAACTTTAGTTTGATAACCAAAAATTAATTTAATTATAAAAACAGAAAATTAAAAAATGATAATAAGAAAACCAAAAACAAGCAAAAATAACAATAAAAAATGAAAAAAGAAAACACAAAAAACAAAAGTACAAAAACCCAAAAATAAAACAAAATAAAACAAAAATAAAAACACAAACAAAAAAAAAAGAACCATAAAAAAAAACAACAAAGGAAAAAGTGAATCAAAAATCAAGAAAATAAGAAGAAAACAAAAATCAAAAGATTAAAAGACAATTCAGAACAAAGACAAAAATAGAATTGAAAAAAAAAAGAACAATTAAAAAGGGAAAAAGAGAATCAAAAATCAAGAAAACAAAAGGAAAGAATCAAAAATCAAGAAAAAGAGAGAGAAATTGAAAAGACAAAGGAAAGTAAAATTGTCTTTACTTTTAACAAATTAAAACACAATCAACCAATTTTAAAATCGTTTTATTCGTTAAAAGGAAAGGTAAATTTTAATTTCTTAGTCTTTTCGAAAGAGCAAAACAAGATAAATAAATAAAAACAACAACAAAAACAAACAAACCAAAAAATAATAATAATTAAAAAGAATGAAAAATTAACAAAAGACAAAATAATAAAAAAATACAACAAAAGACAAAACCATAAAAAAAAACAAAAACAAAACAAAAACAAAGAAAAAACCAAAGACAAAAAAAAAAAAAACAAAAGCCCATTAATCAAAAATTAAACAAAAATCAAACATAAACAACAAAAAAAACTAAAACAAACAAAACAAAACATCAGCCAAATTCAATTTTCATTGAACTACGTAGACTTTGATCCCTCCTGAAGGGTACGTAGGCCCTAGGCTCTCATCCTAGGTCAAGTCCGCTCATGTAAATAAAATATTTCTCTTTTAATTTCTTTTCTTTTAATTCTTAAATTTCTTTCTGTTTTATTTTAATATCGATTTCCATCCTTTTCTATTTTTATTTTTATTTCCTTTAATTTCTTTATTCCTATTTTGCATGTGGTTTGTTAGGGAGAATTGAAATAGAATTTAGGCCATTTTATTTTTGCACGACTAACTTAGGGTAACCGTTCTTAGTAACGGGTGCAGTGAGGTGCCTAACACCTTCCCCACTCACAATCCACTCCCGAATCCATTTTCTGGTTCGTAGACCATTTTCCAAAATAAAAAGGTTTTTCTAAAGTTTTGCCTTTTAAAAAATTAAAATTTTAGTGGCGACTCCTGAACCCTATCCATTACTTTATCTTAGGATTTAATTGTCTTAGGATTTCCCATGATTTTCAGGGCCTCTGAGAACCTCGAAGAACTCAAAACTTTCATTTAAAAAGCCATCTTATGTGAATTCCAAATTTTACTCAAAATTACAAAAATACCATTACGTTTCATAAGATTTTTGTTAAAATTTGTTTCTTCATTCTAGCTTTGTTTTCTCTTTTGTCTGAGGTTAGGATTCTTATTTTTAGGAGTCTAGAATGTTTCTCAAATTTTTTGAGACCTTAACTATATCATTTCGGGAGACTTTCTTTTGTATCCAGTAAGTTTTATTCATTTATAGAGAAACTGTACGTTATGTTTCTCATGTTTTCTCATTTTCAAAGAACCAGATGTTACATCCAATTCTTTGAAAACAACAAAAAATGCAAGAAATGTAACATATGGTTTCTTCATAAACTCATGAAATTCACCGGATACAAAGGGAAGTCCCCCAGCTAGAGTGATTTAAGGTCCAATAAAATTAGAATAATATTTTATACCTCAAATAATTGCGATTCAAAGCCAAAGGTGTAACACCATACTTCTAGGAATCAATTCATGAAATTCTCATGCCTCATCTTATGTTTGTTCTATGGAAACAATATAGTGGCATAGGAAGTTATGAATTAAAATGCATTTCTCTATGAGTAAAATTTTTCTTTCAGAGTCCCATAGGCCATATGAATGCATCTATCACATTCTCATACTTGAACACATAATTACAGCTCATTTCCATCATCAAATTTGGCTTATAACTCGTGGAGAGCAAAGGATCACATAAAACCCATATTTGCATTTTTGGTCAGAATTTCCTCTTTTATGTCATAAATTTTGGAAAATCATAACTAATTCTATAAAAATAAGAATCATGTGTTCTTCACCATTATGGGAAGCTACACATGTCTAATTAATGCTAAAAATATGACTAGACCATGAAACATCACACAAAAGACGGTTGACATTAAAAAAGGGACGGAGGTTTGTCTGGCTACTAATACTGTCACAGCTTCTGCAGTAAACTTAAAAAATATCCAATTAATTCCAAAAAAATACAATACACATGAATGATACCAATATGGAAAGCTACAGATGTTAACTAGAGGGAAAAAATAACATCATACTAGTCCATGCATGTCTAGGCATCAAAAACCAATCAAACAGTACCCTAGGTTAGTTTGGATGCCTGATACTGGACAAAAACTTCAAAAACACATCTCCCTCTCTAGACATCTGAATGGGGTGCTTCCAGTTTTCATAAGTCACTGGAAGTGTCTAGTTTCTTCCTATAAAATTTTGTGGCAATTGGACATCATTTGTCCCTTGAGTGACAGATTTCATTTTTGGGCCTGAGTGAACAGTGCACCCGACCAAAATCAGAAAATTTCTCAACTTTGAAAATTCATCAAATATTCTATAGACCTCTGCAAATTCTGAACTTTACCTTCCCAAAAAGCTCTCAATAAGTTCTAGATGTATGCCAAATCTCAGATCAAGAAGAACTCATTTGGGCAAAAAGTGGTATAGGTTTCCAATATGGTTAATTTTGATCCATATTAGAGACCAAGTGCGCCCAAATGGGCTTGCTTAGTGTTTGGAACCTCTTGGGCAAGTTTAAAAGCATAAATAAGACTTGTATGAATTGCCCAAGTGGTCCCAAATCTCATGCATCTAAATTTGGCCATTCCACTTCCATATTTACACTAATCTATCTAGCCATTCAAGAGCTAAACTTGCCATTCAATACCCAAAACATGCTATCTCATACATTTGGCATCAAATTTCATTCATTCATCATACAATTGAGTATTTACATATGTCCATATGGTTACATAACAATTTCATCATGATATTACATCATATGCCATGCATATGGCTAAAAAGAAGGCAAAACTAGGCATATTCATATACTTTGATGGCCACCTTCTTCTTCTAAGATTGGTGGCCTCCAATACCTTGCTCAATTGTTTCACCTAGCATGTTAAGACATTGGAGAGGAGGGGATAAGATTCAAAGAATCCTAATAGCTCATCTCCCATTCAATCATACATAATATGTGCAAAGCAAGCTTTACAAAGGCATGCATGGAGAAAATGAAAGTCATAGAGATTTTAAAAGCAAACTTGGCATATGAACAAATCATACAAGACATTCAAGAGCTCACCAAGTGTTTGGAATAGCCTCACACTTCTCCTCATGGATTTTGGACTTGCCTCACCCATTCTTTAAGAGCTTTGGACTCAACCATACTCTTGGAAGCCCACTTTGCTTTTGGGAGGCTCTTTGCTATGTCTCAACCAAGCTCAAGGGTTCTTGGCTCATCCTCACCAAAGGGATGAGTTCTTGGCCTCTCCATACTTAAGCGAACTCATACAAACATCATGTAGTCATTTGAAAACATAACATGGCATCAAGAATCATGGCATATAAAGGCATGCTAGCATACTTTTTATAGCTTGAAAATACACATACACACATTCTAAAACAAGCTAAACACACATCCATGTAAGAGAGAAGGTGGAGAGAGCTACCTTGCTTGCATTGGCATACTTTTTCCTTAAGTCTTGAATCCTCTCCCTTGACCTCACACACCTAAGAAGGTGGAGATCATTCCTCTTGTCCTAGACACATCATATGGAAGCTAATTACACTCTTGAAACAAAGTCTAAGGCCACACCTTCACTAGAAAAGTTAGGTGACTCATAAAACTCTTTCATGGTTCCATAATGCACTTAATAAAGCAACCTTAAGAAAACATCATCTTGGCTCCATTCTATCTATTCATTCATGATTCTTGACTCCATTTAAATCTCTTGGAGTCATCACATAATCAATTATAGGAGCCTTGCTAGGTGTTGCTTCTTTAAGTCATATTATCGAACATATGAGGCTATCTTACTTTCTATGATTTCTAAACTTTTCCCAAGGCTTCCTCTCATACTATCCCATCATACATGATACAAAACTAAGCTTGGAAGGAATTAAAACATTCCCTAGGTGCATGAACTCTCCTTGGCCGAAGCTATGCTTCCATGAGGCACCAATGGAGTTTCCTTGCTTCCTTTGATGGGAGAATCATGTAGGAAGCTCTCTTGGTGTCTTAGGAACTCATATAAACACTTAAACATCATAAAATATGGCTAGGGTTCATGATAGAGCTCAAGGTGCAATCAAAACCCTAACTTTTCTATCTTGCAAAATCATGGCTTTTACTTGGATTTCTTTGCATATTCTTACTCTCCTCCCTTAAATTCATAGAATTCACCCTTGGTTCTCCTCAAAATTCCAACCCTCTTGCATTTACATATATGGGGTGAAATAGGAAGAAGAAGGGGGAGGAAGTATCTACCATGGGATGGAAGATTTACCTTATTTTTCCTTGTTTTCTCACTTGATTCTCATTTTCTTTAACTTTCACTCTTCAAATCCGAATTTTCCCCTCTTGGTCTGACCTTAAAACAGCACCAAAAACTCTAAGAAAGCCATAGGGAGAAAGGGGAGAAGGAGGAGAAGAGATTTCCTAAGGAGAAGACTAGGAAATTCTAACAAATTCTTACCTTTTTCTTGAAAATTTCCTTTCTCCTTTGCCTTAGTCTTGTACACCTCCTTCCCTTGAGCTTTCTCTGGTTTTTGGGCAGAGTTTGGTTGATCTAAATGAGGGGAGCATAAGGACGCTTCATATATATATAGGTTTAAGAAGGACTTTTTCAAAAATTCTTATTTTGTCCTTTGTTCTTGGTAGTTTCGTTTCTAACTCGTTTTAGCTCCTTTTTTAGAACTATCTTTTCCATTATAAATTTTAGGTTCCCAATTTAGTAAAATGCCTTTGGAATCACTCGAATCGGAGCTAAAAGCTTTCCGAATGAATCCATCAATGTTCAGGTACACTGACGTTGAAAAATGTCCATCGGAGGGGCTTTAGTTATCCCGGGGCTTCCTATAGTTTTTAAGGCCTCTGAGAATCTCAGAGAGCTTAAAAATTTCATTTAAATAGCCCTCTGTAATACCTCCCTATATAACGCCTCTCCTACTACTGATGCCTCATATAGGACTTAGAAGAGCCATTGGAAATTTGAACTGATGAAAATTTTCTTCCCCAACATATGTTTTCTGAACTTGCTCATACAATTTTACTATTCATTTGGTCATTCCCATAATATTGTCTGACTTTGAAAATAATCAATTAATTTTAGAAAAATTATATGAGGTTGGTTCAAGGCTCTAATTCAAGCTCTATAAGTCCTTTACAAGGGAAAAATACTTACTTAAAGGAATACATATGAATTCATATAAAAATGTTCTTACAAAAATCGGATGATTTTTTTACCCCTCCTTCAACATATTATTGTATTTATATTGATTTGTCCTTACATGAGTGCATGTATCTTTGCATTCTAGGCATGCTAGCCATATTCTTTGTAAGTAAGAGTCGAGTATATACATGGCTCTCTATTACATACCTGAGTACCTTACAACACCATAGCATAACTTATACATACAAGAATTCAAGATACTTAATTTCATGACCAAAATGTGATACATAAAAGCAAAATCCTCAGTTTATGCCTCCACACCTTTTGCCCTTTCTTTGCCTGAGCTTGGACCTAATATAAGTTATGTTTAAGGTGAGATTATGAAATCTTAGTAGTAGTAAACCAATCTCATCCACAAGCTAGCATGTAAGTACATAACATAATGCCAATCAAGGTATCGCATACTACATAGTGATGCAAGAAATTTCATACAAGGCCAAGCAATATTCTAGCATACATGTCTCATCGTATAGCATCAATGCCATTCAGTACAACATAATACTCATCATTATACCAACACATAAGCTTAAAGAAAGAGAAAGGAAAACTACTACCTTAGAAATCTTGCTCCTTAAGCTTTAGGATTCAGCCCACTTACTCTTGGAGTTTCCAACAATTATCAAATTCTATAATCATAATGATAATTCATTACAATTAGCATAGGGACCTAAAATTCTAAAGTATAGCCCTTTTTAACTTAATAGGACCATTGGAATTGAAAAAATCTCACTTCTTCCTTTCTGTTTGACTATGGCCGAATAGTATGTATTTCTTGGCCAAAATTTAACAATTTTATTCCATGAGTTTTGGGGGCTTTCTTATAGGTATTCCTAACTAAAAGCACCCTTTTGAATCCATTGGAAAGGATAAAATTATCAAATTCCAGCCCCAACAACACGTTTTGTCATAACATAAGCTAGCTCCATTTTAGGTCCAAACGTGAGTTTCTTTGGTTCTAAAAATTCCATAGCCTCTTCCTTTATTTTTTAGGGATGAAATTTGGTATACATGACTTTAAGACATTGAGAAAACACCATAAAAATGTTTGGAAAATTCTGACAGCATCTCCCTAACATTTTCATTTTCCCAAAAATTTACAAGCTTTGTGTTTTTCAAGGCTCCAACAAACAACAAAGTGGATGAGCTCATGTGCCCTCCATAGCCAATATATAAACTCCATTCCTATGCCTTCATATTCAACATATAAACTCAATTTCTAATGATCCATATTCTGTCCAAAAGTGACTCATAACTAGGGTTTAATAAAACTAACTTAAAACATGTGATTTTCAAGTGTAAGGTGGAGACAACTTACTCTTTAAGCTTAATCCTTGCTTCCTTTCCTTTTCTCACTCTAAAATCCTTTCTCTTCCCACTTAGGGCAGCATTCCACCTTAAAGAAAAGATGAATATGCAGCTGCCCTTTGGAGAAAATGGTTGGAGGATGGAGAAGATAAAGAAATTTGGTGAAGAATGGTGGTAATTTTGCTTGGTTTCACTTCTTCTCACACTTTTTCTCCCTCTTTCTCTCTCTTCACGGTTTTCTTTCTTTCTCCCTTGGGTGTGGTGTGAAAATGGCAGAATGGAGGTAAAGAAGATGAATCTAATGAAGCTAAATGGTCACACTAAATTTGGACCCTTGGATCAACCTTTTCAAGATCAAATCTTAACCTTCCATTCCTTTTTCTTTTGATTTTTTCTAATTTCATAATTACATATCTTTTTCCAAAAATTCTTGGCCATACACTTGGAACCCTTTTCTTGGCCCTTAAGTCATGGTTAGTAACCATGGTTAATTTCCTTAACTCAACCATGGTCAACTTTTAACTTAACCATAATTAGTTTCCAACTTAACCATGGTTAGTTCTTTAAAACAACTAAAATCATTTTCTTCTTTATTTTATTTCATTTTATATTTATATTTAGGTTTCATCTTCTCTAAAACCCTAATTATATCTTTTCTTCTCTTTTGGGCCTTTAGAATCGGCTATTGGGCCTTACAGCTATCTAAAAATCGGTATTCGGGCCCGATTAAGGTTTTACGGTACAATGCCTACCTTTAGATTTTCTACAATTTATAAATATGATTTCCTCTACTTTCTGGCCATACTGAGCTTCACACATGGATCAAGGGCCCTTAACCTCAATCCTCATAAATTTTGGTGTCAATCGGATACCTGGGTCATATAGGTATAATTTTCACTGCTCTGTATTATGATTGTGCTATAAAATTTTTATTTGCTGCAATTTAATCCTTGAAACTCCTTTAGGATTTCCTAGCTTTTTAGCTATTTCTATTTTTGTAGTTGTTATAACTTCTTTTTTCTATTTTGCTCATAATTATTGATTGAGCTAACTAGATCTTGGATCGGATCCCGCTCAGCCATCTGGATAACTTGGCTTCATTGGACCCATCTCATCAATTGGAGTTTAACCATGGGCCACAAATTTATGAGATTCTTGCCCAAATTTTTAATATTCGTGCCTAAAGCCATGAATATAAGGTGAAACTAGAGTTCCTTAAACTTTCGGGCAATTTATACATCTTGCCCTGCTCATAATTTTTTTTTACATTTTGGTCCCTAACTCCTTTATACTTGACTTCGGAGGCTCTTCGGGACCTTTTTCTGATCCCTTTTTTTTCATCTATTTTAGCCCTAATTTTAGGGCACTTCTGGCCTTGACTCATCATCATTTGTAGTTAAAAATATTATTTTAACTTTATTAGACCTTAATTTACTCTATTTAAGAGATTTCCTTTTGTATCCGGTGAATTTCGTACGTTGACGGAGAAACCATATGCTACATTTCTCGCGTTCCCTTACATTTTCTTGAATTTCCAGAAAACCGAATGTTACACCCTCCATACTCAATTCCAGACCACACAAGTTTTAACACATTATACAAAAAGACCTTGTACTTGCTAGCGAAAACCTTGTCACAAGGTTTTAGAAATTGCATTACAGATTACAGGATCTTGTCGACAAGATCTTTGACTTAGGTGATGAGATGTTATTTCAGCCCTTAAATTAACTCGGTTCACTACCATGCTTCATGCTCAATATACATTATAATGGTCGCATAACATAATTTCTCATTTCAACGAATCAGATATTACAAAAGGTGCCTTGAAACTGGAGTCAAAATAGCCAAAAGAATTTTTATAAAAAGGTAATGAAACGTAATGAAATTTTTGTAATTTTGGGAAACTTTTAGAATACTTATAGGAGAGCTTTTGAAATGAAAGTTTTGAGTTCTTTGGGGTTCTCAGAGGCCTTGGAAACCATGAGAGCCCTGGGATAGTTAAAACCCCTCCAGTGGACATTTTCCAATGGTGATGAGCTCAAATTTTGACTGATTCGTTTGGGAAGGTTTTAGCTCTAAATTGGGTGATTCTAAAGGCATTTTATAAAATTGGAAACCTAAACTTTATGATGAAAAAGATAGTTCTCGAAAAGGAGCTAAAATGAAGCTAAAACGAAAATGCCACAAAGAAGGGCAAAATTGAAATATTTAAGAAAGTGGAAGCTTCTTAAACACTCTTTAAATTTCATGTTTCTTCTCCTCATTATTTGCACAACTTGTTCCGCCCAAAAAATAAAAAAATACCAGCTCTCTTAGGCACACCAAGAAGTAGAAGAAAGAAGGAGAAAAAGTAAGAAAAAGGTAAGGAATTTCATTGATTTTCATGCTTCTTCTTCTTCCAAACTTGTTCTTCTCCTCCCGAGCTTCCTTTCCATGGTTTTAATGAGGAGTTTGGTTCTATTTTGAGGGCAGAATAGAGAGAGGAATTTCGTGTTTGAGGAAAGGAAGCCAACCAAGTGAAGAACAAGCAAGAAAATAAGGTATTTTGTCATTCCTACACTTGATTCTCCTTGTTCCTTCAATGGTGCATGTTTCACCCTTTACGAGACCAGCCAAGAGGGGTTGGATTTCTAGCTAAACCAAGGGTGAATCTTAGGAAAATGAGGGAGAAAAGCAAGAATATGCAAAGGAAACAATCAAATAGCCATTAGATTTCAAGATAGCAAAGTTAGGGTTTCAAGTGTTTCACTAAAAATTTGATTTGATACAATACTTCCTAGGCTTAAATGAGTGTTTGGATGAGCTGTTGAGATCTCTAGAAGGCTCCTCATATGCATCTTCCATCAAGTAAACAATTCAAAACCATTTGGTGCTTTCTTGAAGCCTATCCTCGGCCTAAGCTAGATGGAGAACCTAAGGATAGTTTTAATTTGTTCCAAGCTTATTTTTGAGTCATATATGATGGAAGAGGATGAAGGAAGCCTTGGAAAAATTTTAGAACCCATAGATAGTGAGATGGTATCATAGGTTCCATATTATGGCTTAAAGAAGCAACACCTAGCCAGGCTTCTTGATTTAATTGTGTGGTCAGTCCAGAGGCTTAAATGGAGTTAAGAATCATAGATTGAAGGAGAGAAGGGAACCAAGATCATGAATTCTTATAGTTGCTTCATTAAGTGCCTTATAGAACCACAAAAGAGTCATATTAACTAACTAGCTTTTCTAATGAATGTATGGCTTTAGAATGTGATTCAAGAGTATAATTGGCTTCCATATGATTTGTTAGGCCAAGAGAAACAATCTCCACCTTCTTTTATGTGTGGGGCCAAAGAAAAGCAACCAAAGTCAAGAGGAAAGGTTTGCAATTGTAACAAAGGTAGCTATCTCTCCTTTCTCTCATGTATGGATGAATGTTATCTTGTTTTTAAATGTGTGTGTGTATGTGTGAAGCCATGAAAATGTGTTCTAGTATGATTTTATATGCCATGGCATCATGATGTTGTTTTATGCATTCAAATGATGTCTTGTTATGTTGCTTTGGTTTGCTTGAGTGTGGTGAAGCCAAGAATCCTCTAGCGATGGTGAAAATGAGCCAAAAACCCTTAAAAATAGTTAAGACAAAGCTAAGAGTCTCCCAAAAGCAAGGTCTAGTTCAAAGCTTAAAGGAAAATTGTGAGGTAAGTCCAAGATCCTTGAAGAGAATGGGTGAGGCCAAACCACTTACTTGACAAGCCTATATATGTTTAATGTGACTCTTTGAATGCTAAGAATGCTTCTTGAATAATCACATAACCTATGATAGTCATCCATACATTTCTAGATTTGGTTTTGCATGCTTTATATATGATTGAAAGGGAAAAGAGCTATTGGGATTTTAGAATCTCATTTCTTTCTCCTCACATGTTTAACATGTCTAGGTGGACCAAGGGAGCCAAAGAGTGAGAGCCATCAAGCTAGAAGGAGAAAGTGTGACAATCAAGTATGTAAAAATGCAAATTATAGCCATATGAGTAGCACATGATATGATCTCTTATCATATACATTGTATGACCTTATAAGCATATGTAAATATGTAAATGTATGATGTTAATGCCATATGTATGATATAGTGCATTTTGGGCATTGGATAGTAAGCCTTGACATGTATGCTTTTGTGTATAACTTGCAGTGGATGAGTGAGTTTGAGAAATCTAGGTTTGTGTACCTTTGAGACAAGCTTAGTAGACCATTTTGGTGCTTTTCCACATGCTTAAGTGGCCACGGTTGCCTTAGGAGCAATTTTAGACCATTTGAGACCTTCACATGACACAAAAAGAGTCATTTTGTAACCCAACGTCAAGATTTAACCAAATGAACAAATTTGCCAATAAAATTTAGCATGCAATTGGATCTCATCTAGGCATTTTTTGGGAAGCCAAAGAATAGATTATTTAGAGATCTATGGAATTAATTATGAATTTTCAAAGTTGGGATTTTTTTGCTGTTCTGGTACTTGTATTGTTCATATGGTCAATTTTGTGTTCTATGTCATCTGAGAGACAAATGATATCCAATGCTTGTGAAATTTTATAGGCATAAACTAGATGTCATCCAATTTTTATGGCCACAAAGATCATCATATTTAGAGGTCTAAGGAGAGAGTTATGAATTTTTGATATTCAGTGCTAGTACTAGTAGCGCCACTTGACCTCCTGTATTGTTCCATCATAATTTAGTTCCTAAATGAACTTGGCATGTCTGGAGATATTTTTCCCTTAGATTTAATACCTGTATCTACTCTGAATGATCAAATTTGCATGATTTAGATTTTTTTAAAATTAGTTGTGAATTTCTAAAATTTATGATAGTAGCCCAGATAGTTAAGACCTTAAGTGATTTTCAAATGTCAAACATCTTCCACTTGATGTTTCATGACTAGAAATTATTTTTGTCATGCAGTAGACATTTAGAGCTTTCTAGAATGGTATAGTGTGTATGATTTCAATTTTTCTAGAATTACTTATGATTTTTCAAAGTTCAAGCACAGAATCTAAATTCGGTACCCAAGGATGCATACTATATTTTCGAGTATACCATCCATTTGCACTAGTTCTAGCCCACTTCTTGAGCTTGTTATGAGTTGTATTTATGTAATTAAATATGAGAATGAGATGAATGACCTCATATGGCCCATAAGACACTGAATAAAAAATTTATTTGTGACATAATGCAATTTAATTGTATTTTTTAATGGCTTTTCTTTAAGAATGTCTTGTGCTTCATGGAAATGAGCCTATAAATGGTATAAGATAAGCTATATAAATATGGTGTTATATCATCCATCTTATTCTTATATTTAATGATAATTGGGGTGATCTCCCTGCTTGGACATCCAATTAGGGTGATTTCGGTAGCCATAGAAAGCTTATCATGTCTAGTTTAGGCCTATACAATTTTTTAATTATTGGACACTATTTGACCCTCAAATGATATAGGAGAAGAAACTGACCATAATAACCATACCAGAATAGCTAAAATTTAGCAACTTTAAAAAATCATAATAATTCTATAGAGCTCCAAATAATCTGGCCTTTATGTAAAGTCCTACATCGGGTAGGAAGACCTTGGGCTAAGGCCATATAAGTAGGAGTAGTACTCTCCCCACCAGTGACGCATTTTCTTGAGTGATGGCAAGATGATTTAGGAGAAGCAAAACCCTGGCTATGAAACCCAATTTTGGACATAGTCAGACTAGAGACAATATCACTAGAGGCTCTATATGGAGTTGGTATCAGTAAAGTCCCACATCGGAAATGAGGGATCTAGACTAGGGTCTTATAAGCGGGAGCAGTACTCTCCCCACATGGACGTATTTTCCTGGGAGCTAATGGGAGAGCCATCTTCCAAGAAGAACAAAACCTCGGAGCTAATGGGAGAAGCCATCTACCGAAGACAATATCCTCAGGGCTCTGTAAGGTGTTTAGTATTAGAGCCAGCCTAGCTGTGTGTGCAACCCAAGGACGAGTTGGCCTCAAAGAGGGGTGGATTGTAAAGTCCCACATCAGAAAGGAGGGACTTGGGCTAGGGCCTTATTAGTGGGAGTAGTACTCTCCCCACGTGGACACATTTTCTTGAGAGCTAATGGGAGAAGTCATCTTCTAGGAGAACAAAACCCCCAAGCTAATGGGAGAAGCCATCTCTCAGGGACAATATCCACGAGGATCAGAAAAAAAAAGATGAGACTTTATAAGAAGCCATTAGGAGAGGATATAGGAAACTTGATATGAAATAAGTTACCTCTCGAGATGTGTAGATGAGTCCATTGAAAGAAACGCTAACCCCTACGAACAAGTTAAGATTAACCCAATATGATTAGTAAGCTCTCCCTAGATAAGCCTCCAGAGTAAGAAATTTCTTTCTCTAGCTAATATTCTATAATAATAGAACCCTCACTAAGAGCTAGTAATGAAAATCCCTTGGCCAAGAGAAATTCAAAAGAGTAAAATTGCTAAGAAAAGCATATAGAGCAGGGAAGAACGAAAAGAAAAGAGCAGTTAGTTAGAAAAGAAAAGAGTAAAAGGAAAGTATACCCCAAATTTCGAGGACGAAATTTATTTAAGGGGGAGAAATGTAATATCCGATTCTCTAAAAATGAATACAAAAGCAAGTCCCTTGAAATGACTTAGTTAAGATCCTAAAAAGTTTAGGAAGCATTCTAGACTCCTAAAAATGAGAATCCCAGGCTCAGATGGAAAGAAAAACAAAGCTAGAATGAATAAATGAATTCGAGCAAAAGGTTGACAAAATGTAAGGGCATTTTCGCCATTTAGAGTAAAATTTGGAATTCTCATAGGAGGGCTTTTTAAATGAAAGTTTTGAGTTCTCCAAGGCTTTCAGAGGCTTTGAAAACTATGGGAAGCCCCGGGACAGCTAAAGCCCTTTCGATGGACGTTTTCTAAC
Organism: Erythrophleum ivorense; assembly: GCA_026724425.1. Classification (NCBI taxonomy): domain Eukaryota; kingdom Viridiplantae; phylum Streptophyta; class Magnoliopsida; order Fabales; family Fabaceae; genus Erythrophleum; species Erythrophleum ivorense. Next base: position 22,104,843 of record JAIUCV010000004.1, on the reverse strand, counting down.
ATCAATTGACCCAAACTTTGACCAATTCGTTCGAAAAAGTTTTAAATCCAATTTGGATGAAACCAAAGGAATTTTATGAATTAGAGGACCTAAATTTTATGACAGAAAAGACTATTCTAAAAAAGGAGTTAAAATGAGCCTAAACGGAGTAAACAAGCATGTAGGGGCAAAATAGTCATTTTGAAAAATTATAAAAGAGGCTTCTTAAGTAAGATTACACCTCATCTCCTTCTCCAAGCTTCCATTTGTAGAAAAATGGGAAGCAATGGCATGACATCAAGAAGGGAGATAGAGAAGAAGTTTAAGCTTCTGTTTAGGTAAGTAAACGGCCCCGTTTCATCCCGTGCCGTTAAGAAAGTTGTTCCTCTCTTTAAGAGCTCTCTAATGGTGGTTTTCTTTTCTTGAAAAATTGAAGATTCAAGTCTAACCCAAGCCAAAAAGGAACTCATTTCAAGAAATTAATCAGTGAAAAATAATCTAAATGCGGCGTTTTAAGGTAAGACTTCACTTGAAACACTTGCAAAATCTTGTGTTTCCAAGCCACTTAAGATTTTGTCTAGAGAGAGAAAGTGAAGAGGAGAGTTTTTTTTCATGTGTTCTTGATGGAACCAAAGGTTATGGAGTGTAGGGATTAAGAATATACAACTAGAATTGAAAAAGGAGCTTTAGAATGCAAGTTATGGAAGTTAGGGATTTGGTTGCACCTAGGCTAAGATGAAGCTTCCTAGTAGTAATTTAAGTTTTCTAAGAGTATATATAAGTTCCTAAGACACCAAGAAAGCCTCCTACATGCTTCTCCCATTAAAGAAATTAAAACTACTCCATTGGTGCCATATGCAAGCATAGCTTTGCCTAAGGAGAGTTCATGCACCTAGGGAGTGTTTTAATTCCTTCCAAGCTTAGTTTAGTATCATGTGTGATGGGAGAGTATGAGAGAAAGCCTTGAAAAATGTTTAGAAATCATAGAAAGTGAGATGGTCTTGTATGTTCCATATTATGGCTTAAAAAAGCAACACCTAGCTAAACTCCTTGAATTGATTGTGTGATGACTCCAAGAGGTTTAAATAGAGTTAAGAATCATAAATAGATGGAGAGAATGAAGCCAAGATGATATTTTCCTAAGGTTGCTTTATTAAGTGCATTATGGAACCATAAAAGAGCTTTATGAGTCACCTAGCTTTTCTAGTAAATATATGGCCTTAGAATATAATTTAAGAGTATAATTATCTTCCATATGATGTGTCTAGGCCAAGAGAAATGATCTCCACCTCTTTGTGTGTGCGACATCAAGGGAGAAGACTCAAGGCTCAAGTAGAAAAGTGTGTGGTTGCATTCGAGGTAGCTCACTCCTCCTTCTCTCATGCATGAATGTATGCTTAGCTTGTCTTTGAATATATGTATGTGTGTTTTAAGGCATGAAAAGTATTCTAGTATGATTTCATATGTCATGGTACCATGATGATGCATTATATTTCTAAATGATATTTATGATATTTTCTTGGGTTTGCTTGAGTGTGGTGAAGCCATGAACCCTTAGCCATGGTGAGGATGAGCCAAGAACCCTTAAAGTTGGATGAGACAAAGTAAAGAGTCTCTCAAAAGTGAGGTTAACTCCTAAGAGTAAGGTTGAGTAAAAAATCTCTTAAAGAAATGGGTGAGGCAAGTCCAAAATCCACAAGTGAATGGGTGAGGCTAATCCACTTACTTGGCAAGCCTATGTATGCTATGTATGACTTGCTCAAATGTTAAAAATGTCTCTTGAATGATTGCACATGTCAACATGCTCATGCATGCATTTGTGAGACTTGTTTTGCATCTTTTATGTGTGATTAAAAGGGAGATGAGCTATTAGAATTCTTTGAATCTCATTTTCTCCTTTCCAATGTTCTAACATACTAGGTGGACCAAGAGAACAAGGAAATTGGAGCTAACCACTTGAGAGATAAAAATGTGACATCAAAGTGCATGAATTTTGTTCTTTAAGGCCACATAGATGGCAAATGATGTAATCTATGGTTGTACATGACTTATGATGTTATGAACATGTATAATTATGTTAATGTAACATGTATACATGAGATTTAAGGTTGTATGTATGGAAATGTGCATTTTGGACATATAATGGCAAACTAGCATTATGGAAATGCATGTATAAATGGAAATGGAATGGCCAAATTAAGATGCATAAGGTTTGGAACTATTTGGGCAGTTCATACAAGTTATATTCATGCTTTTAAACTTGCCCAACAGGTTCCAAACATCAAGAAAGACCATTTAGGCACATTTGGTATCTAATATGGAGCAAAATTGACCATATTGAAAACTTATGACACTTTTTGTCCAAATGAGCTCTTCTTGATATGAGATTTGGCATGCAATTATAGCTTGTTGAGAGATTTTTGGGAAGCTAAAGTGTAAACTTTTTTGAGGTCTATGGAATATTTGATGAATTTTCAAAGTTGAAAAAATTCTGATTTTGGTCTGGCTACTGTTCATACTGATCTGAAAATGAATTCTGTCACCTAGGGGTCAAATGATGTCCAATTGCCATGAAATTTTATAGAGATAAACTAGACATTCCCAGTGATGTGTACCAACTAGAAGCACCCATTTAGATGTCTAGAGAGGGAGATATGAATTTTTAAATTTTCTATCCAGTATCAAGCATCCAGACTGACCCAGGTTATTGTTTGATTTGTTTTTGAGTCCTAGACATGCCTAAGCTAGTCTAGAATTATCTTTCTCTTCTAGCTAACATCTGTAGCTTTCTATATTGGTATCATTTGTATGAATTGGAATTTTTTGGAATTAATTAGATATTTTTGAAGTTTGTAGCAGAAACCTATGATAGTACCAATAGCCAGCCAAACCTCTACACCTTTTCCAATGTCAAACATCATCTATGTAGTGTTTCATGGTTTGGACATATTTTTAGCATAAAGTAGACATGTGTCAATTTCCATAATGGCAAAGAATGAATAATTTATATTTTTTTAGAATTAGTTATAATTTTTCAAATTTGTGATAGAAAAAAGGAAATTCTGGCCGAAATAATATCTATGGATTTTATGTACTCCCTTGCTTTCCACGAGTTGTAGGCTACTTTTGATGATGGAAATGAGTTATATTTATATAATTAAATATGAGAATGTGATACATGAGCTCACACGGTCCATAGGACACTAAACAAAAAAATTTATGCGCGATGCAATGCAAAAAAATGCATTATTTTAATGTCATTTTTTCTACTCCCTTGTGGAATTCATGACATGAGACTTAGAAATGATAGGAATTAAGCTAGAAATATATAGTGTTAAATTTATTGGTATCAAAGCCGATCTAGCTGTTTGTCAACCCGAGGATGAGTTGGCCCCAAAGGGGGGTGGATTGTAAAGTCTCACATCAGAAAGGAAGGACCTGGGCTAGGGCCTTATAAGTGGAAGTAGTACTCTCCCCATGTGGACACATTTTTTTGGGAGCTAATGGGAGAAGCCATTTACCAGGGAGAATATCCATGAGGCTCTATAAGGTGTTGGTATCAGAGCTGCCCTAACCACATGTGCAACCCGAGGGCAAGTTGGCCCTAATGTAAAGTCCTACATCAGGTAGGAAGACCCTGGGCTAAGGCTATATAAGTGGGGGTAACAGCCTCCAGCGATATTGTCCATGGTCCAACCATGTCTGAAACTAGGTTCCGTAGCTAGGATTTTGCTTTTCCTGAACCATCTTCCCATCACTCAGAAAAATGTGTCGCTGGTGGGGAGAATACTACTCCCACTTATATAGCCTTAGCCTAAGGTCTTCTTGCCCGATGAGGGACTTTACACTTTAGCTTTCCAAAAAGTTCTAGATAAGATCTATATGCATGCTAAATTTCATGAGTAAATTCATTCATTTAGTTAGATTGAGCCATTGGATTCCAAAATAGCACTTTTTGTGCTTCTTAAGGGTCATAAAGGGTCCAAATTTGCTCCCAAGGCTTTCATAGGCACTTGAGCACATGGAAAAGCACCAAAATGGCCTATTAAACTTGTCTTAAAGGTGCACAAACCCAGATTTCACAAATGCACAGTCTCACCCCAAGGTATACACAAGAACACATATGCTTCATCTTGCCATTCAATGTCTAAAAATTGCTACATCATTCACATGGCATCAAATCTCATTTATACATCAAGCATTCATGTAATTACATATGTTTAAATGATTATACAACATATTCATCATGGGATTACATCATATGCCATTCATATGGCTATAAAATGGACAATTTCACATACTTTGTTATCAATCTCTCTTCTTCAAGCTTAGTGTCTCCCATTTCTTAGTTCACTTGGTCCACCTAGACATGTTAAGCAATGGGGAGGAAGGAATGAGATTGTAGGAATTCCAACAGCTCTTCTCTCTTTCAACCATATATAAAGAATGCAAATCCAAGTCTAAAAATGCATGCATGGATATCATGGAATGCATGATCATTCATGGAACTTTTCTTGCATTCAAGAAGTCATATAAAGCATACATAGGTTTGCCAAGAAGATGGTTTAGCCTCACTCACTTCTCTTGGGAGATTTTGGACTTGCCTTACCCTTTTTCTTAAGGGGTTTATGACTAAGCCTCACTCTTTACAGACTTTTAGCTTTGTCTCACCCATTCTTGAGGATTTTTGGCTCATCCTCTCTCTAGCTAAGGGACTTTTGGCTTCACCACACTCAAGCAAACCAAAACATATTCATAAAGTATCATTTAAGTGCATAACATAATATCATGGTACCATGGCACATGGATACATAGTAAAACATTTTTTCATGGCTCAAAACATACATACACACATTCAAAGATAAGATAAACATCCACTCATGCATGAAAGAAAGAAGAGAGAGCTACTTTGGCTACACAAGCACACTTTTCTTTTTGAATTTGATTCCTCTCCCTTGGCCACACACTCACAAAGATGTGAGACTTGGTTTCTTTGGCCTAGACATATCATATGGAATAATTAACACTCTTGGAATAATTTCTGAGGCTATACACTCATTTTAAAAGTTAGGTTATTCCTATGGCTCATTTATGGCTTCATAATGCACCTAATGAAGCAATATCCATAAATCATGATCTTAGCTCTATTCTTTCCATTCATTTATAGCTCTTGACTCCTTTTAAGTCTCTTGGAGCCATCACATAATTAATTTAAAGAGCCTAGCTAGGTGTTGCTTCTTTAAGTCACAATATGAAACCTATAGCTACATCTCACTATCCATGACTTCTAAAATTTTTCCAAAACTTTCTCTTATCCTCTCCTGTAACATCCAGTCCCTCCGTAAACGTGAGAAACGCAATGTTTAGTTTCTCCATAAACGTCAGAAATGGGTCAAATATAAAAGGAAGTCCTCAAAATAGAAGGAATTGTGGTCAAATAAAATTATGATAAAATTATAAATAATGAAAAATGAGGATTTGAGCTTTGAGTTGGCCAGAAACCGAGGTCGGAGTGATTCGAACAAATTGCCGAAAGGCCAGTGGCATTTTCGTAAATAAGTGAAATTTTGGAGAAGCACCTATGAGGGCTTTTTAAATGGAAATTTTGAGTTGCCCAGGGTTCTCAGAGGCCCCAAAAACCATGGGAAGCCCCGGGACCGGTAAAGCCCCTCCGGTGTACTCTTTTCGACGTCAGTTGACCCAAACTTTGACCGATTCGTTCGGAAAGGTTTTAGCTCCGATTTGAGTGATTCCAAAGGCATTTTATTAAATTGGGAACCTATTTGTTATGATGGAAAAGATGGTTCTAAAAAAGGAGCTAAAACGAAGGAGAAACGAAAATGCAAAGTATGAAAGGACAAAAATGGAATTTAAGTGTTAAAGGAAGCTTCCAAACTCCTTTTATAAGTCACGTTCTTCCTCTCCTTCATTAAACCGACTTGCTTCTGCCCATCTTCAGAGAAGAACTCCAGCTTCTTAGGCGCACAAGAGAAGGAGGATTTTGGAGGAAGAAATTCAAGAAAAATGTAAGAAACTTTAAGAAATTCCATATCCTTCCTTCTTGAAACTTGCTCCCCTCCTCTCAAGCTTTTTTTCTATGGTTTTAATGGAGAGTTTGGTGCTGTTTTGGGGGCAGAACAGAGAGTGAAATTTCGAAAATTGAGGGAGCAAGCTAACCAAGTGGAAGAGCAAGCAAAGAAAAGCAAGAAAACAAGGTAAAACTTCCATTTTTTGGTAGTTTCTTCCTCCCCCTCCCTCTTGCACGAATTTGGGCACCATGAGCCCAATTTTTAGAGGCTGTTTTCTACCCAATTTATGGAAGGATTAGAGGTTTTGGAGTGCAAGGATTAAGAATGAACTAATAGAATCAAGAAAGGGGCATTAGGAAACAAGATGGAACCATTAGGGATCCAAATGCTCCCTTGCAAATCTGATTTTATATGAATGTTCTTAGACTTAATGGAATGTTTAAACATGCTCCTCAGACCCCTAGAGAGCTTCCCACATGCACCTACCATCCAAGAAAGCAAAGAAATTGCAAGAAAAAACTAATGAACTCTAAGCTAGAAAAGTGTAGAGCTCTTGAACACTTTGCAAAAACTGATTTGATATATGAGTTTCCTTGCATGTGTGAGTATTTGATTGAGCTCCTAAGACCTCTAGGAATTCTCCCAAGTGTGTCTCCCATCAAGGAAAAATCAAGAAGGCCATGAACTCTTCTTCCCTCCATAGTCTCAGCCTAGGCAAGTTTCTATAGCTAGGGAGAGTTTTAAATTTTTCTAAGGCTATTCTTGAGTCATATGTGATGAGTGAAGATGAGTAGAGGCCTTAGAAAAAATTTAGAACTTAAAGAAAGTGATTTGGTGTCTTAGGTTCCATATTATGACCTAAAGAAGCAACATGGTGCTAGGCCTTTTGTTTTAATGATGTGATGACTCCAAGAGGTTTAAAAGGAGTCAAGAATCATATTTGAAAGGAAATAATGAGGCTTAGAAGTCCCTTGAGAGGGGTGTTGCTTCATTAGGTGCCTTTATAGACCATAATGGAGCCTATAGAGAAATCTAGTGTTTTATCAAGTGATGTAGCCTTAGAATGTATTTCATGAACCTAATTGGCTTCCATAATTTGTATATAGGCCAAGAGAAACCATCTCCACCAATTTGTGGATGTGTGGCCGAAAGAGGAGGCTTGAAAGCTAAAGAAAAAGTGTGTGAAATTGTGCAAGGTAGCTCTCCACCTCATTCTCTTTGCATTCTTGTGTGCATATGTATGTCTTAGTGTGCTTGCATGCATTCTTGATGCTTGATAATATGCCACTTGATCCTTGTTGTGCATTGGTACCAATGTGTTGTCTTGAGTGACTATGGTTGTGGAAAGAGCTCATAAGGATGAGGTGATGCCAAAAGTCTCATGGCATGGGTGAGACAAGGCCAAAAGTCCCTTGAATGGGTGAGGCAAAGTCAAAAGTCCCTAGGCCAAGAGTGAAGCAAATCCAAAAGTCCTAGCAATGGGGTGAGGCGAAACCAAAAGTCCCTAGAGCATGAAAGTAATCTTGACATGTGAATGTGGCATGGAATAGAATTTATTGCACACTTTATGCTTGTATAGTTATGCATTTGGTATATGTATGCCTTGAATGTGATGTAAATAGGTGTGTGAGCTATTGAGATTCTTTGAATCTCATCCCCTCCTCTCCAATGATCTAACATGCTAGGTGGACCAATCACTTATGGTGAAGGGAGCCAACAACCATAAAGAGCAAGGAGTGACAAGTTTATGTAGTATTTTGCCTATTTTGGAACCATAATGATGGTTCATAGTGTATATGAGGTTGTATATGTACTATGAACCTTGAGACATGTGTGATTATACTATTATGTGTTGGTTAGACGTATGAAAATGATATATGCCCTATAGCACATATTTTGAGTATGTATGGCTAAAGTGTGCAATATGGGATTTTGATGAATGTATGCATAAGTATGGGTTGAATGGCCAAAATGAGATGCATGATTTTTGAGACCATTTGGGCAGCTTAACCAAGTTTCAAATGTACTTTTAGACCTGCCCAAAAGGTGCCACAACCAAGGGAAGCCCATTTGGTAAATTTGGTACCTCATATGGAGCCAAATTTGACCATAATGGAACCTTATACACTTTTTGGCCAAATGAGTTAGTCTTGCCCTGAAACTTGGTATGGAATGAGGTCTCATTAAGAGCTTTTTGGGAAGCTAAAGATCATAAATTTCGGAGACCTAGAGAATATTTGAGGCATTTTCAAAGTTGGGATTTTTCATGGATTCTGGTATGGGTACTGTTCATACTGGCAGTTTTGAATTCTGTGTCACCTGATGGCCAAATGGTATCCAATGCTCATAAAATTTTATATACATAAACTAGAGGTCATAAGCTTTCTGTGGCCACTGAGATCACCTCATTTGGAGGTCTAGAGAGGAAGATATGCATTTTTGAAGGTTCTGCTAAGTATCAGACATCTTGCCAGACCCGAGGTACTGTTCCATCGATTTCCGGGAGTTTGGTTTGATATAATGATCTGGAGATATTTTTCTCCCTATTTAACATCCACATATTTCCATATTGATATCATTTGCAAGCATTGGATTTTTGTAGAATTAGTTAGACATTTTTGAAATCCATATCAGTAAACTGTGATAGTATCAGGAACCCCTTCGACCTGCAGTTGATTCGCGTGGTCAAACGCGTTATGTGTGGGATTTTATGACTTGTATATATTTTCACATGAAGTAGACAGTCTAATTTTCCAGAATGATCAAGATTGTATGTTTTTGATTTTTCTAGATTTAGTTATGAATTTTCCAAGATTGCCCAGAAATGGGGCCAAGTCTGGCCGAGGAGAAATATGCATGTCCCATGTCTCCCTTCGGTTTCCATGAGTTGTGAGCTAGTTTTTGTGATTGAAATGAGTAGTAATTGTGCAATTAAATATGAGGATGCATAGAATGAGCTCACACGGTCCACGTGACACCGAATGGGCTTTTGGATAGGATGACTTACAAATAAAAGTCCAAATCTTCATGCCTCCTCTATGAGAATTATGTGTATGTTTCATGATAATTATGCTATTCAAAGGCATGAGATGAGCTTAGACTGATGGTGTTACATCTCCCGTCATATATGACACAAAACCAAGCTTAGAAATTTTAAAACTATCCCTTGGTGCTTCATCCTCCCTAGGTCGAGGCTATGCTTCATGAAAACACTAAAGGAGTTTGAAATAGAGGTTGAAATGGCTAGACAAAAATTAACAAAATGGTTTACAAAACATAATGGCATTTTCGTAAATTTTGGGTACATTTTGGAATTCTCACAGGAGGACTTCTTAAATGGCAAATTTATGTTCTCTAGGATTCTCAGGGGCCTTGAAAATCATAGGAAGTGTAACACCATAATTTCTAGCTCATCTCATGCCTTTAATTAACTCAATTCCATGAATCATATGAGTTTCCAATAGAAAAGACAATAAAATAATGAGTATTTTTGCGTTTGCATCGTGTATAAAATTTTCATTCGGTGTGACATGGACTGTGTGAACTCATACAACATATTCCCATATTTAATTACATAGATATAACTCATTTGAATCATAAAAAGTGGCCTATATCTCAAGAAACTCGAAGGGGAAGCATGAAATAAACACATATTTTCGGCCAGCTTTTGCCCCTTTTTTAACTCAAATTTGGAAAATCATAACTAAATCTAAACAAATTGAAATTATGAATTCTTGGCCATTCTAGAAAGCTATAGATGTCTACTTCATACTAAAAATATTTCTAAAACATAAAATCCATTACAAGGGATGTTTGGCATTTGAAATTGTCTAGAGGTCAAACTACCCATTGGTGCTATCACAGATTTCTACAGCAAACCTCAAAAATGTCCAATTAATTCCATAAAAATTTAATCCATAAAAATGATACCAATCTAGAAATTTGTGGATGTTATCTAGAGGAAAAAAATAACTCCAAACTAGCTCAAGCATGCCTAGACCTTAAAATCTAATCAAATAGTAACTGAAGTTGGGTGAAGTTCCTAATACTAGGCAGATTCTTTAAAATTCATATCTCCCTCTCTAGACCTCCAAATAAGGTGTTTCTAGTTGGAACAAGTCACTAGCAATGTCTAGTATCTCTGTATAAGATTTTGTGACAATTGAACATCATTTGGGCCCTGTGTAACAGATTTCATTTTTTAACCAAGTGACAGTGCATCATACCAAAATCAAAAAATTTGCCAACTTTGAAAATTCATCAAATATTCTGTAGACCTCCGAAAATTCTTTTCTTTAGCTTCCCAACTCTCAATAAGTTCTAATTGCATGCTAAATCTCAAATCAAGTAGAGCTCATTTGGGCAAAAGGTGACATAGGATTCCATTATTATTAAGTTTGGTTCTATAAGGGATACCAAAATGTCCAAATAACTTTCTTTGGGGTTTGGTACCTCTTGGGCAAGTCTAAAAGCATAATTAAGACTTTTGTGAGCTACCCAAATGGTCCCAAACTCCATGCCTCTCATTTTGGCTATGCCACATACAATTATACACATACTTCCATAATGAAAACTTGCCAATATATAACCACAATGTGCATATTCATACATATTACTTTAACTCTCATTCATATATCACTTATTAACATAATTACACATTGTTCAAGAGGTCATAGGTCATATATAACCATAGATGACAACATTTTCCACCTTGATGGCCTTAAAGAAACAAATTTCATACTTTTCAATGTCATATTCTCATCTCTCAAGTGGTTGACTTCCATCTCCTTGCTTTCTTGGTCCACTTAGCATGTTAGAACATTGGAGAGGAGGGAATGAGATTCAAAGAATCCCAATAGCTCATCTCCCATTCAATCATATATAATGGATGCAACACAAGTCTCATAAATGCATGTATGGTCATGTTGACATGTGCAAACATTTAAAAAGCATTTTCATCATTAAAGAAAGTCATACATAGCATACAAAAGCTTGTCAAGTAAGTGGAATGGCCTCACCCAATTTCTTGTGGATATTGGACTTACCTCACCCATTCTTTAAGAGATTCTTAGGCTCAATCATGCTCTTGAGAGTCCCATCTTGCTTTTGGGAGACTCTTTGCTTGTCTTAACCAATCTCAAGGGTTCTTAGCTCATCTTCACCATGGCTAAGGGTTCTTAGCCTCACCACACTCAAGCAAACCCAAGCATATATAAAAAATATCATATAAGAGCATATTGTAACATCATGGCACTATGAATTAAAGTCATACTAGAACATTTTTCATAGCTTAAAAAAACACATACATACATTCAAGACAAGTTAAGCACACATCCATGCATGAGAGAAGGTGGAGAGAGCTACCTTATACATAATTACACACTTTTTCCTTTGAATCCAAGCTCCCCTTTTCGACCACACACACACAAAAGTGTGGGAAAGTTTTTTCTTGCCCTAAACACAACTTATGGAAGCCAATTAGGTTCATAGAATTAGTTTCTAAGGCCATACACTTGCTTGACTCTAACTTGATCTATAAACCTCATTATGGTTCCATAATTTCCCTTAATGAAGCAACACCCCTCAAATAAATTCTAGGCTCTATTCTTTCCTTTCAAATATGATTCTTGACTCCTTTTAAGTCTCTTGGAGTCATCATACAATTAAAACCAAGAGCCTAACTACATGTTGCTTCTTTAGGTTATAATATGGAACATAAAGTACTAACTCACTTTCTATGGTTTCTAAATTTTTCCCAAGGCCTCCCCTTATTTTTATTCATCATATATGACTCAAGAATAGGTTTAGAAAAAATTAAAACTCTCCCTAGTTATAAAAACCTCCCTTGGTCAAACCTATGCTAGGTTTTGGCACCCATGAACTTTGCTTTATTTTCTCAAGGGGAGAATCACATGGGAGACTTCTAGGGATCTTAGGAGCTTATTTAAACTCTTATTTAGGCCTAGAAATCATCATACAAAATCAAATTTTACAAGGTGCAATTGAAACCCTAGAAATTGCATCTTGAAATCTAATGGTTTTTTGTTAATTCTCTTTGCATATTTTTAATCTCCATGGCCCTTTTTCCTTAGATTCACCCTTGGTTATGCCTGAAAATCAAATCCTCTTAGGGTTTCTCATGCTAGGCAAAATGGGGGAGGAGAGGAAACCAAAGGTAGCACCATAGGAAGAGAAATTATCTTATTTTCTTACTTTTTCTCACTTGAATCTTGTGTTCTTTGAGCTCCTTTCTTCAAATCCAAAATTTCCCCTCAATTTCTCCTTTAAAATAGATCCATATAACTTCATTATAATCATAGGAAATAAAGGGGAATAAGGAGAAGAGGTTTTGGAAGAGAAAGAGCATAAAAAACTACTAAATTTTCATACCTTAAGCCTTTGATTTCTCCTCCTCTTTGCCTTCCTCTTGTGCGCCACTCTCCCTAGGGTTTTTCTATGGTTTTAGGCAGAACTTGGTCATGCAACATGAAGGGAGAAGAAAGGTGTATGATATATATAGTTAGGAGAAAGTTACACTTTTCAAAAATTTTCATTTTGCCCTTCATTCTTGGCATTTTCATTTCTCCTTCGTTTTAGCTCCTTTTTTAGAATTGTCTTTTCTATTATGAATTTTAGGTTCCCAATTTAGTAAAATGCCTTTGGAATCATTCAAATTGGAGCTAAAACCTTCTCAAATAAATCCATCAAAGTTTAGGTACATCAACATTAGAAAACGTCCACAGGAAGGGCTTTAGTTGTCCCGGGCCTTCCCATGGTTTTCAAGGCCTCGAGAACCTTGGGGAACTCAAAATTTTCATTTAGAAAGCCCTCTTATGTAAAGTCCAAAATTTACTCAAAATTATGAAAATTCCATTATATTTCATAAGTTTTTCATAAGAAATTGTTTCTTTATTCTAGATCCATTTTCTTTCTGTTTGAGCCTAGGATTCTCATTTTTAGGAGTCTAGAATGCTTCCCAAATTTTTTGGGGCCTCAAATACAACATTTCAAGGGACTTCCTTTTGTATCCAGTGAGTTTGATTCGTTTATGGAAAAATCGTATATTACATTTATCACATTTTTCCTTGTTTATAGAGAACCGGATGTTACAGGAAGCCCTAAGACAGTTAAAAGCCCTTCGGTGTACATTTTCTAACATCAGTTGTCTCAAACTTTGACCTTTTTGTTCAAGAAGATTTTAGCTCCAATTTGAGTGATTCCAAAAGCATTTTATAAGATTAGGAAGCTAAATTTTATGATGGAAAAGAAGAATCTCAAAAAACAGCTAAAATGGAGCTAAAACAAAAATGCCAAGATGAAATGGCAAAATTGGAATTTTTAGAAAGTGAAAGCTTCTTGAAACCTCTTTAGGTTTCACATTTCTTCTCCTTATCATCTCCACAACTTATTTTTGCCCCCAAAATAGAGAAAGAAGGTAGCTCTTAGGTGCACAAAGAGAGAAGATTTTGAAAAGAGAAAAATCCATGAAAATGTAGGAAATTCCATGGAAATTTAAGCTTTCTCTTTCGTAAGTTGCTACTCCTTCTTCTCCTCTTTATTTTCATGGATTTGATTATGTTTTTGGGTTTGTATTGAGGGCAAAATAGAGGTGGAAATCTCAAAATTCAAGGGAGGAGGCCTACCAAGTGAAGAATAATCCAAAGAAAGCAAGAATCTAAGGTAATTCATGATGTTTTAAGCTTCTTCTTCCATTCCCTTCTCTTGTATGTATTTTGCCCCACCTAAGACCAGCCAAGAGGGGTTGGATTTCTAACCAAACCAAAAGTGAATCTTAGGAAAACGAGGGAGAAGAACAAGAATATGCAAAGAAAACAATCAAATAGCCATTAGATTTCAAGATAGAAAAGTTAGGATTTCAAGTGTTTTTTTAAAATTTTAATTTGATTAAATAATTCCTAGGCCAAAATGGGTGTTTGGATGAACTCTTGAGATCCCTAAGAGGCTTCCCATATGCATCTTCCATCAACAAAACTATGCAAACTCACTTGGTGCCTCATTGAAGCCTTAGCTCAGTCTAAGCTAGATGGAGCATCAAGGGGTAGTTTCAATTTGTTCTAAGCTTGATTTTGAGTCATATATGATGGAAGAGGATGATAGGAAGTCTCAGAAAAATTTTAGAAGTCATGGATGGTGAGATGGTATCATAGGTTCCATATTATGGCTTAAAGAAGCAACACCTAACTAGGCTCCTTAATTTGATTATGTGATGACTCTAAGAGACTTAAAAAGAGTTAAGAATCAAAAATGAATGAAGAGAATGGAGCAAAGATTATATTTCCATAGGGTTGCTTCATTAAGTGCATTATGAAACCATAAGGAGCCATATAAATTACCTAGTTTTTTTAATGAATATGTAGCTTTAGAATTTGGTCCAAGAGTATAATTGGCTTCCATATGATATGTCTAGGCCAAAAGAAACAAACTCCACCTTCTTATAAGTGTGTGGCCATGAGGAATCAAATCCAAGAGGAAAAGTGTGCTTGTGTAACAAAGGTAGCTCTCTCTTCTTTCTCTCATACATGAGTGGATGTTTGTCTTATCTTTGAATGTGTGTATGTATGTGTTAAGCCATGAAAAAGTGTTCTAGTATGTATTCATATGCCATGGTACCATGATATTGTTTTATGCATTCAAATGATACTTTATGACTTTGCTTTGGTTTGCTTGAGTGTGGTGAAGCCAAGAATCCTCTAGCCAAGGTAAGGATGAGCCAAGAACCCTTAAGAATGGTTGAGACAAAGCAAAGAGTCTCCCAAGAGTAAGGCTTAATTAAATGCCTTTAAGAAAATAGGTGAGGCAAATCCAAAATCTATAAAGAGAATGGGTGAGGCTAAACCACTTACTTGGCAAGCCTATGTATGAATTGTGTGACTTCTTGAATGCTAGAAATACTCTATGAATGATCACATGTTCCATAATATTCATGCATATATTTCTAGACTTGGATTTGCATTCTTTATATGTGATTGAAAAGGAGAAGAACTATTAGGATTTTTAGAATCTCATTCCTTCCTCCCACGTCTCTAACATATCTAGGTGGACCAAGTGAGCCAAAGAATGGGAGTCACCAAGCTTGAAGAGGAAAGTTTGATAACAAAGTGTGGAAATTTGCCATTATGTAGCCATAAGAGTGGCATATATGTAATACATTATTGTATATGTTGTATGCCTTCATGAACACATTCAAATATGTAAATATATGATGTATGTATGAGATTTAATACCATATGTATGATATAGTGCATTTTGGGTATTAGATGGCAAAAACTAGTCTATGCGCTATTGTGTATATCTTGGGATGGATGAGTGAGTATATGAAATCTTGGTTTGTACACCTTTGAGACAAGTTTAGTAGACAATTTTGGTGTTTTCCCACGTGTTCAAGTGGCCATGGGAGTCATGGAACTAAATTTGGCCCTCTTAGACCTTACATGAGATATAAAAATGACTATTTTGCAATCTAACTAAATGAATGAATTTGCTCATGAAATTGGCATGCTAATAGGTCTCATTCAGAGCCTTTTGGGAAGCCAAAGACCAGATTATTTGGAGCTCTATGGAATTAATTATGATTTTTCAAAGTTAGTATTTTTTTGCTAAACTGATATAAATACTGTTCATATAGTTAGTTTCTTAGGTTGTGTCATTCAAGAGCCAAATGGTGTCCAATGCTCATGCAATTTTATAAGCATAAAATAGACATGATAAGCTTTCTATGACCACTGAGATCTGAACATCTAAGCAGGGAGATATGAATTTTTGAAATTGAGGGATAGTACCAGTAGAGACAAGTAACCTTTGTTATTATTCCATTGATTTCTGGTGTTTAAACATCCCTGTTTGGTATAGATTTATTTTTACCATATAGTATACATCTGTATCTTTCTAGAATGGTATAGTGGGCTTAATTTCGATTTTCTAGAATTAGTTATGATTTTTCAAAGCTCATGACAGAAAGTTAGAATTTCAGTCCAAGGCTGCACACTTTATTGTCACATATATACTCCATTAGCTCGAGCTTTTGGCCACTTCTTGAGATGGCTTTGAGTTGTATTTATGTATTTAAATATGAAAATGAGATGGATGAGTTCATATGGTTCATAGGATACGGAATGAAAAATGTATACACAACATAACGCAAATTAATTTATTATTTTAAGGGCTTTTCTTGAGAATGTCGTGTAATTCTTGGAAATGAGCCTAGATAAGATATTAGATGAGTTATATAAATATGGTGTTACAATTTTTAGGGCACCTCTAACCTTGGATCCTCATTATTTGAGGTCTAGATTATCATTCTAATTTTATTGGACCTCGAATCCCTCTCTTTGGGGGACTTCTTTTTGTATCCAGTGAGTTTCGTATATTTACAAAGAAACTAAACGTTATATTTCTCACATCTTCTCACATTTTTAGAGGATTGTATCTTACAAAAAAATCAAGGAAGCAAGAATTTTGGGTTCTAGGTCATGGACATCTATTTATCCCATTTCCATAGTTTGACATTGATGCATATTGTAGCCACTAATTTCAAAAATTTATATTATGAGCTAGAAAACTCTGAATCATGTAAATTAGGACTCTTTGGAAAGTTAAAGACATGAACTACATTCCATAAAAGTTTTACGTCAAAAAAATTTTTTTTGTGACATAAAAATCTAATGGAACAATAACCATATCAGTATCTTGGATCCAATCCAGACTTGGAACTTTGAGCATGTATATCTTTGGCTACACAACTCCAAATTAGGTGATCTTGGTGGATATGAAAATATTACAATGCCAACTATATGGCTATAAAATTTCATGAGTATTGGAATTTATTTGTTCCCTCAAATATATGAATGACCAGAACCGACCATATGAACAATACCTAGGAAATTCTCCATTTTTTAGCAAACTTTGAAAAATCATAATAAATTCTATAGAGCTCCAAAAATTATTTTCTTTTTCTTTCTGAAAATATCTAAATGAGATATAAATATTTACCAAATTTCATGCTAAAATTCATTTATTTGGTTAGATTTTGGTTTAGGGGTAAACAATGGCTCAAAATGGCACATTTATGGTACCAGATGGTTCCAAATGAGTTTCCTTAGTGATTATGACCTTTTGAGCACATCCCAAACATGAAACATAGTATGTCAAACCATCTCATCAGGTCACAAATATCATGCAACTCAAAATCACTCCTCCATTTGGCATTATACACACACTTTCCATGTGACAACCCTACATTCTGATCATTGTATTGATGGTTAAATGCATGATTATTAATTAATGATCAAGGTTTGAGTTTATTATATTTTACTACATTACGAAAGTATGGGAAATTTGAACCTTGATATTAGGTTCATCACTTAACAACCACACAAGTGAGAATGCATAGAAGAAATTATATTATCATGAGGGGTCTGTGATTCAACCGTTCATCAGTTCCAACATACCAAAAACCTCCCACAAGGATTCCTATATCATTTCCTAGCATTACCATTGAAGAAACGAGGGTTTCTAGACTAAAGGTAGGAGTTTAGGGACTTGCACCGCAGCTTATACCTTCCTCGCTGTGGCCAAGTTGCTCTCTAGAATTACTGGGGCAAACTTCGCAAATCTCGCCACAGCCAACCTATGTGGCGTCGCGGCGGAAACGCCTCCTGGAACTACTATTCTCAACTCCCACGATTCTCGCCTCAGCGCAATATATTGCGTCGCGGCGAGTTTTGCTTCTGTCTAACCTAGGCGATTTTTTCCACTTTGCGCCGCGGCAAGATCTATCAGGCCGCGACGCTCCTCGTCACTGTCACTCCCTGGGCCAATTTTCTTCCCTTGTGCCGTGGCAGGATTAGTTGTGCCACGGCGTCCTTCGACTCTGTCTCTCATTTGGCCGTGGCGAAGCCCTCTTAGCCGTGACGTAACTCTCTCTTGTAACCACATTACCCAAATTTCATCCCACACACTCTAGCTCTCATCTTAGGAACTCTCTAGGACTGCTTTCTCTCATTTTATATGACCCTAATGGTAGTTTCCTACCCTATTTACTCATCTAACCCTCCATTTCCAATTCAAAATTCAAATGTGGATCCTTAACCCTCTAGCTACCATAAACTAGTGAGTTCATAGATTAATGACAACAAATGTATTATGGTCACAAGGTGCATGAGGTCAATGCTTAATGTTCATATAAAATCGAATCACTTATCCATTATTAGCCAATTACAATCAAAATGTTCAATTC
The DNA here is from genome assembly GCA_026724425.1 of Erythrophleum ivorense. Classification (NCBI taxonomy): domain Eukaryota; kingdom Viridiplantae; phylum Streptophyta; class Magnoliopsida; order Fabales; family Fabaceae; genus Erythrophleum; species Erythrophleum ivorense. The sequence goes on along the minus strand of JAIUCV010000004.1, from coordinate 22,086,579 downwards.
CATGATAATCAAATTACATATATAATCCCTATACTTGGCAACTCATGATGCAATGCAGCAATGATACAAAACTAGCAATTTAATTACAATACATTGTCAAAGCTCCCAAGCCTATGTGCTACCAAACCATTTAGCAAACTCCCGTAAATTTTCTCCTTGCCACTAAGAGGTCGGTCCCTAAAAATGTTAGCCCACAACGGGGTGAGATATATAATCTCAGTAACAAAAGGGTAGATTCCATATATATGTATAAGTTAATCAATCCAATGCAATTTCATGTCATTAATACCAGAATCATCAATTCAATTTGCAAATGAACTAGTTGAACTACAAATAACTACTATCCCATACCAGCAGTCATACACAACATGTTAATGGCCAATAACACTGGGAGAGGTCCGTCCACGGTACCTACTCCATAATGAGCACAACCAGGGCTCATTGCATCTGGGGTCTGATCATAACCCAGTGCCCGATCAAAGCACATGCACGGGTGGTAGCCATACCACAGCTCCACCATGGACTCACAAGGTCCAATCACAATAACAATTCAAGTAGTCAACCAATCATTTAACATTTCAAAACCATATATGTGCAAACAATATCAAATCAACATGAACATATACATGGAAGTGAAGAATAACCCGAGTTACCTCAACGAAGCCAATTACTCTTCCCCTAACTACCATAATAATCCAAATGCACACCAAGCCTATAACAAGCATAGTTATCATCATTTCTAATCACAATCAAATATCCAAAGAGTTGAACTACTAATGACAAACCAGAGGTTACTCACCTAATTACCAAGGGATTTAATTTCCGATTCCAACTTTCCCACACTAGAAATTGCCATAATTCACTCCAATTTCTGGGTAATTTCACATGAAACTAAAGCCCATATCATAGGTCAACTATAGGGGTCTCAAACTAACAGAAAATGCATCAAAATGGGAAGAAGATACTTACTTAACAATAGCCATAGCCTCACCTCCGAAAATCCACCATAGACTCACCAAAATTCGCATTTCGATCATCAAGCCCCGAAAATTAGGTTTTTCACCATTATCTCCTTGTAATTTCACACAATAACATAACCCATTATGATAATACATCCTTAGGGGCATTTTCTAGCAAAGTGATACACAAAATGGAAAGGAAAAGCTTACCTAATCCTCCCTCTAACCTCTAAGTCCGAAAATCTTGCAAGGAATCACTCAACACCAAATTTCAGATTTGAGAAGAAGATGAAAATGCTCAAACCCAGAAATTAATTAGACTAAAATGAAGAGAAGGATGAGAGGGTCAAGTTATATATAACTCACCTTGGCTAAATCATCCTCTATGAGTCAAAAATAGAGCTTCCATGTTGGTATAACCCTAGCCTCCCTTGAACCTCCGAATTTTCTCTCTTGAGTTTCAGCAAAATGAGGGAGAGCCTGAAGAGTTAGGGTTTTAGATAGGTTTGGGTCTACCTTAAAGCCCAAGATCCACTTAGGTTCAGATGTGTGTTTATTGGGCCCTTGTTTAGTAAGGTGGGCTGCAGAACATTTTAAGTTTAAGTGAAGTATGCTGACCCAATGGCCCAATTCCTTGTAGGTTTAGATTTTTATGCTTATTGGGCCTTATCTCATAAGTTGGGTTGAATCCCATGAGTTGGGCTTTAGAGTTGTAGTTGGGTTAGGCCAAATTTCAAGAGCCAATCTAATTTAGGTTTGCATAATATCTGTTAGGCCAACTCACATAAATTGGGTCTTAAGCCCCTATTCTACTAAATCAAATTAGGCCATTGCTAGGCAATTTCTCTTGGCCCAAGCCTCATGATAAAGAGTTGGGCTTACACCCAAAAATTATTGGGCCTCTATAAATCTTTATCCGTGACTTATTCAAATTAAATTCTGGGCCCCAATTAGGCTTTAACCCAAATAAAATCTTAAACCTATATTACGAACTTATTCCTCTACAAATTTTCATTCATAAAGCTTGCCCAATTATTTCATGATAATTATTCTTAATTAGTCTAAATACATTATTGACACCTTAATTAATTCTTGGGGTGTTACGTTCCATGGCACATACATACCCAAAACACATGGTCTTGCATTTCCATAATTAAAATTGATATTTACATCATAATCTCATACTTTTACATATGTTGGAGCATTTACATTACAAAAAATAACAAATACAAACTCTTATTGATCATATATTAGACAAAATGCTAAACTATTGTTAAAGTAGCACATATCATGGTTGTTGTCTCCACTTTTGATTCCTTGAGAGTTCTCTAGGCATGATTAGTAATAATATGGGGGAGTGTGAGATTCTAAGAATTCTAATAGCTCATTCACTCTTTAAGCACACTTATATGGCATGTTATCATGTCAAAGAAAGCAAGCATGCATCATAGGCATTTAACATCAAATATAATCATATTTATGAAATCATATGGATCTATGAAAGTCAAAATCAAGCTTTAGGGACTTTTAGTCTAACTTCATCTAATTATTTAAGACTTTTGAATTAGCCTCACCTATTTTAGGGACTTTTGACTTAGCTTCACTTATTCTTTGAGACTTTATCCTTATCTCACCCTTAGTTAGGGACTTTTAGCTTTGCCTCACCCAAGTTAAGGGACTTTTAGCACAACCTCATCCATTAAAAGCCATTTGTAATATCTGTCATTTTTTTGGAAAAAAATTAGCTAAAATAGGACTAAAAATAGTAAAAATGAGGCTAGGACAAAAAATTTAAAAACAAAAGAGAGAGGCTTAAAACTGAGATGATAAGGCCAAAATAGAGAAAAAGTGATAAGAAAAAGGTCTCGAAGAGTCTCAAAGGCTAAGTATAAATGAGCCAGGGACTAAATCACAAAGAAAAATTATGAACTGGGAAAAATGTAAAGATTACCTGAAAGTTCAGGGAACCATAATTTCACCCCCTATTCATGGCTTTAGGCTTAAATATCAAAAAATCGGGTAGAAATTTTAGACATCTATGACCTAGGGTTAAACTCTATTTGATGAGACGGGTTTAATGATGCCAAGTTGTTTAGATGGCTAGTATAACACCATAGATTTCTAGCTTTGCCTCAGGCTAATTTTAAGTCTCATGCCAAGCATTACATAGGGAAGCAAGAAAATGGCATTAAAATATTAAGTTTTCTTGCGTTGTGCTATGCGTAAATTTTTCTTTCGAAGTCCTGTGGGCCATATGGACTCATGTATTACATTCTCATATTTAATTATATAGATACAACTCAAATCCATCACCAAAAGTAGCCTAGAACTCGTGCAAGTGCAAGAAACACATAAAATTCCATAGCGTAGCCTCGGCCAGAATTACATGTTTTCTATCACAAACTTTGAAAAAGTATAACTAATTCTAGAAACATTGAAATCATGCATTCTTTACCATTAAAGAAAGTTATAGATGTCTAATTTATGTTAAAAATAATTCTAGGTCATAGAACATCAAGCAGAAGATGTTTGCCATTCAAAAAAGGCCCAAGGCCTTAGTTGCCTAGGCTACTATCACAACTTATTGTCATAAACTTTGGAAATTCATAAGTAATTACAAAAAAATAAAAATCACACAAATTCAGTCAATATGAGAATCTAAAGATGTTAAATCTAAGGTAAAAATATCTCTAGACCACGCCAAGACCATCTGGGAACTAAATTTTGATGGAATAATACTAGAGGTCTAGTGGCACTATTGGTACTAATAATAAATTTTAAAAATTCATAACTCTCTGTCCAGATCTCCAAATGAAGTAATCTTAGTGGCCACAAAAAGCTTATAACCTCTAGTTTATTCTTCCAAAAATTTACAAGCATTGGATACCATTTGACTATTAGATGACACAGAACACAAAATTGACCATATGAACAGTACATGCAATTGAAAAACAGAAAAATACCAATTTTGAAAATTCATAATTAATTCTGTAGAGATCTGATTTTTTTGTACTTTAGCTTCCCAAAAATATCTCAATGAGATCTACAAGTTTGCCAAATTTCATAGGAAGATTCATCCATTTGGTTAGTTTGTGCTATAAGGTTTCGGTTTAGTCATTTTTATGGTCTCAACTAGCTTCAAAGTGTCCAAATTTGCTTCCTAAGCTTGTGTGGCTACTTGAGCATGTGGGATTGCACCAAAATGACATTTTAAACTTGTCTCAAAGGTGCACAAACCCAGAATTTGGAAACTCACACTCTCACCCCATGCCATACACCAATTTCCATAATGCAAGTCTTACCATTCTATGTCCAATTTGCATTACAACATTCACATATAATAAATTCTCATTTGTACATGATATATTAGCATAGTTACATATGTTCATGGGGTCATAGGTCATACACAATAATAGATTATAATATTTTCCACTCATATGGCCATAAAAAAGTAAAATTCATGCACTTTGATGTCATACTCTCATCTTCCAGGTGGTTGACTCCCATTACCTTGTTCTCTTGGTCCACCTAGTATGTTAGAACATTGAAAAGGAGGGAGTGAGATTCAAAGAATCCCAATAGCTTATCTCCCTTTCAATCACACATAAAGTATGTAAACCAAGTCTTACAAATATGTGCATGAGCATATTGACATGTACAATCATTCAAGAGACATCTTTAACATTTGAACAAGTCATACATAGCATACATAAGCTTGCCAAGCAAGTGGATTAGCCTCACCCATTCACTTGTGAATTTTGGACTTGCCTCACCCATTTCTTTAAGAGGTTTTTGACTCAACCTTACTCTTGGGAGACTCTTTACTTTGTCTCAACGAATTTCAAGGGTTCTTGACTCATTTTCACCATGGCTAAAGGGTTCTTGGCTTCTACACACTCAAGCAAACCCAAGCATACATATTAGACATCATTTGAAAGCATAATATAACATCATGGCACCATGGAATAAAAGCTCATGCTAGAATACTTTTTATAACTTAAAACACACATACAAACATTCAAAGACAATGTAAGTACACATTCGTGTATGAGAGAAGGTGGAGAGACTACCTTGGTTGCAATCACACACTTTTCTTCTTGAATTTGCTCTCCCTTCCTTGGTCTCACACACACAAAGATGTGGGATTGGTTTCTCTTAGCCTAAATATAATTTATGAAAGCCAATTAGGTTCATGGAATTAATTCTAAGGATACATATCTTCTTTAAATACTAACTTGGTCTATTAACCCCTTTATGGTTCCAAGAATGCACTTAATGAAGCAACACTATCAAATGAGTTTTAGGCTCCATTCTTTCCTTTCATATATGATTCTTAACTCCTTTTAAGCTTCTTGGAGTCATCACACAATTAAAACAAAGAGCCTAACTAGATGTTGTTTCTTTGAGTCAAATTATGGAACCTAAGATACTAATTCATTCTCTAGGCCTCCTAAGGTTTTCCCTCATTTTCATTCATCATATATGACTCAAAAATGGGCTTGGAAAAATTTAAAACTCTCCCTAGGTGTCCCATCCCCTTTAGGCTGAAACTATGTAGCATTTAGCCTCTATGGATGTTTGCTTTGTTTTCTTGATGGGGGATGCATATGGGTAGACTTCTAAGGATCTTAGGAACTCATTTAAATATTCATTTAGGCTTAGGAATAATTACATCAAATCAAATTTTCAAGGAAACCCATGAAACCCTTGGTTTGCCACCTTGAAAATTAATGGTCTTTTCTTGAATTTCTTTGCATATTCTTACTCTCCTCCCTTAAATTCATAGAATTCACCCCTAGTTCTCCTCAAAATTCCAGCCCTCTTATAGCTACATATATGGGCCGAAATAGGGAGAAGGAGGGGGAAGGAGTAGCTACCATAGGATAAAGATTTTACCTTATTTCGTTGGCTTTTCTTGCTTGTTTCTCACTTTCCTTGGACTCCTCTCTTCAAATCCAAACTTTTCCCTTTGTTCTGCCCTCAAAATAGATCCATAAACTTCAATAAAATCATAAGAAAGAAAGGGAAATGGAGGAGAAGAGGTTTGTTAAAGGAGAAGCATGAAAAACTAAGAAAATTCATACCTTTCTACCTTGTTTTTCTTCTTCCTTCATCCTCCTCTTGGTGTGCCTCATTCCTTTAGGTTTTCTTTAGGTTTAGGGTAGAAACAAGTGTGGATAAATGAAAGGGAAGATGGGGCGCCTCATATATATAGGGAGGTTTAAGAAGGGCTTTCCAAAAATTCTCATTTTACTTTTCATTCTTGGCATTTTTGTTTCTAACTCGTTTTAGCTCCTTTTTGAGAATTGTCTTTTCCATTATGAAATTTAGATCCTTAATTTAATAAAATTTCTTTGGAATTACTCAAATCAGAGTTAAAACCTTTCCAAATGCATCTATCAAAGTTTGAGTTCATTGTTATTGGAAAACGTCCATCGAATGAGCTTTAGCTGTCCTGAGGCTTCCCATAGTTTTCAGGGCCCTTGAGAATCCTGGAGAACTCAAAATTTTTATTTAAAAAGCCTTCCTATAAGAATTCCAAAATTTGCTCAAAAATGATGAAATTGCCCTTACGTTTCGTCAATCTTCTATTACATTTCATTTTTTCATTCTAGCTCCATTTTTCTTTCCGTCTGAGCCTGGGATTCTCATTTTTAGGAGTCTAGAATGTTTTTTCAAATTTTTTGGGACCTTAACTAAGTCATTTTAGGGGACTTCCTTTTGTTTTTAGTGAATTTTGTACATTTACAGAGAAACTGTATGTTACGTTTCTCACGTTTTCTTTCATTTTCAGAGAGCTAGATATTACAACTGGGCAAGATCCAACCCAGGATTCAATTAACCTAATCAGTACCCATGAGCAAAATGGAAAGAGAAAGTCATAATACCCATGGAAATAGGAATAACTAAAGGGCTAGAAAACTTGAAGGAGTTTTAGGGACTAAATTATAATAAATGAAATTTTTAGGACACAATCATAATACAGAATGGTGAAAGTTACACTTAAAGACTTGGATGTCTGATTGACACTGACATTTACAAGGATCAAGGTTGAGGGCCCCTGTTCCATGTTTGAGGTTCAGTATGGACAAAAAGTAAAGAAAATAATATTTATAAATTTTAGAAAGTCTAAAGGTATACATTGTACCGTAAAACCTTAATCAGGCCCAGACACTAATTTTAGACTGCTGTAAGGCTCGATAGCCAATTCTAAAGGCCTAATAAGAGAAAAGAAAGTATAATTAGGGTTTTAGAGAAGATAAAACCCTAATATAAATATAAAATAAAAATAAAAAAGAGGATTTTTTATTAGTTTAAAGGATTAACCATGGTTAGGTAAAAAATTAACCATGGTTGAGTTAAAAAATTAACTGTGATTATTAACCATCAAATCATCATAACTTAAGGGCTAAGAATGGATATCCAAGTGTGTAGCCAAGAAATTTTTTGAAGGAGATATTTAGTTATGAAATTAGAAAATCAAAAAAAAAAGAATGAAAGGTTAAGATTTGATCTTGAAAAGGTTGATCTAAGGGCCCAAATTTGGTATGAACACACTTAACATCATTTAAGTTCATCTTCTTCCCCTCCATTCAGCCATTTTCATGCATCATACAAGAAAAAGAGAGAGAAAAATGTGAAGAGAGAGCAAGGGAGGAAAGGTGGAAGAGGAAGTGAAATCAAGTAAAACAACCACCATTCTTCACCAAATTTCTTCATCTTCTTCATCCTCCAATCATTTTCTCCAAAAGGGCAACTACATCTTTATCCTTTCTTCAAGGTGGCATGTTGGTCCAAGTGGGAAAGGAAAGGACTTTAGTGTGAGAAAAGCAAAGGAAGCAAGGATTAAGCTTAAAGAGTAAGTTTTCTCCACTTTGCACTTAAAAAATCACATGGTTTAAGTAAGTTTTGTTAAACCCTGGTTATAAGTCACTCTTGGACAGTATGAGGATGATTAGGAATGGAGTTTATATGTTGAATATGAAGGCCATTTGAACTTAATCATTGTTGTTATGTACTGAAACTTTGAAAAATACAAAGATTGTAATTTTTTGGAAAATGAAATTAATGGGGAGATGCTGTCTAAATTTCCTCAAAATTTTTATGGTGTTTCTTAATGTCTTAGAGTCAAGTATACCAAATTTTAGGTCCTAAAATGTAAAGTAAGAGGTTATGGAATTTTTAGAACTAAAGAAACTCAATTTTGAGCCTAAAATGGAGCTAGATTTTGTTATGACGAGAACGTGTTGTTAGGGCTAAAATTTGATAATTTTAAGCATTCTAATAGATTCAAAAGGGGTGTTTTTAGCTAGGAATACCTATAGGAAAACCCTCAAAACTCATAGAATAAAATCACTAATTTTTTGGCCATGAAATGCATAATATTCGGCCATAGTGGTTTGGAAGGGAAGAAGTTAGATTTTTCCAATTTCAATGGTTCCAATGAGTTTAAAAGGGTCATATTACTTTAGGAAGTGCCCTTAGAATGATGAGAAATGTAACACCTCAAAAATTAATTAAGGCGTTAATCATGGATTTATGTTAATTAAGAATAATTAATATGGGATAATTGGGCAAGTTAAGTGAATGAAAATTTTAGAGAGATAAATTATTAATATGAGTTTGAAATTTAATTGAGTTATAAACCCCATCTAGGCCCAAATTAAATTAAGTAGGCCAATGTTAGGGACTAATAGAGGCCTAATAATTTTAGGTGCAGACCCAACCTTTTATTGTGAGGCTTGGCCCAAGAGAAAGCACCTAGTGATGGCCTAATAACCTTTGTGCAGACCCAAATCAATTGAGTTCTTCAAACTTGGTCTAGCTTAATTAAATTTCTGTAGCCTAACATATTAAAGCTAGCCCGACAAGGTTTAAATCAGAACCCATTTGCAATTAGACCTTTGGGTCAGCCCATGACCCACATTAGACCCAACTTAAACCCTAAACACTTCAGCCCCTTCACATTTTGCTGAAACACAAACACGCAACTCATTTTTGGAGGTTTGAAGGGAGGCTAGGGTTTGGGGTAATAAATCCACCATTTCTCACTTTTAAGCTCAAAATCAACCAAGGTACTTGTTATATAACTTAAATCCCCTTCTCTTTCTCTTCATTTTGGCCTGATTAGTTTTTTATTTGGAGCATTTTCACCATACCCAAATTTTGAAATATGGTTGTTTGGTATTTTCTTAGAGGATTTTTGGAGGAAGAGGCTAGGAGGGATATTCGGTAAGTGTATACTCTCCATTCTAATGTATTATTTGCTGGTTTAAGACCCTCATAGTTGATTTGTAGTATGGGTATTAATTATGTACGAATTTACTTAGGAATTAGGGTGATATATTAAAGTTTCTGGTAAAGGACACATTCAATCCAAAATTGGGGTTTTGTAGTGGTTGGGTAAGTGTCCTCTAGGTAGCCATTAGTATCGTAATTCTTTGGGTACTTGTTGCTGCTATACATTATGATTTAAAGTAGTAATCTTTTAATGTTATGGTTATAGGGAGATTTTGGCACTGCTGGTGGCTTTTCAATTGTCTACAGAGTGAGGTAACCAGGGTTCATGTTAATTCCATGCATGTATCTGATTTAATTGTGTATTTACTGTATGATTATGATTTTGATGCTAAATGAATTGGTTAGCTATTTGTTATGTGTGATTGGACCTTGTGAGTCCATGGCAGAGCTGTGGTGCAGCTGCCACCTATACATGTGCTTCGATCAAGCACCAGGTTATGATCAGACCCCAGATGCACTGAGCCTTGGTTGTACTCATTAGGGAGTAGGTACCATGGACGGGCCTCTCCTAGTGTTATTGGCCAATAACATATGGAATTGTGATTGCTAGTATAAGATAGTAATCATAGATAGCCTAATTATTTCATTTATTGATATGGCCAGTATGTTTTCTGATGCTTATATGAAATCATGCATATATGTTAATTAAACTGGAATATATGAATGGAATTTGCCTTGGTTATTGAGATTTGTATCTCACTCCATTTCATGGGATTATACTTTCAGGTGAAGGCCCTTTGGGTAAGGATAAGGAGAAGCAAGTGGATGAAAATCCATGAGCTCTAGCCATGTGTGGAGGAAGTTACACTTGGGCTAATCTGAGTAGAGTAGATGCAATTTTGTTAATCTTTCATATAGCATCATCATGTAATCATATTGCCAAGTGTAGGCATTTATATTTTGATTAGTTGGAATGTATCTATTAAGGAGTTAAATCTCATTATATCTTAGTATTGGATGTATGAACTTACGACATCTGATATATGAACCTTGTTGGATTTATGATATGGTTTACCATTTAGGAATTGTAATTGTGTGATACCTTGGATATAGACCTGAATTAGTGATGCATGAAATCTTTAATGGAATGTATATTTGAATGATAATTGCTGGAAGCTTATGAAATTTTGTTGTTATTAATCTATGAACTTGCTGATATAGGGTAGTTGGAGGAGTAGAAATTGACACTTAAGTCTTGAACTAGTAATGATAGATTAGCTAGTAAATTAGGCTAATGAAAGCTATTGGAGCCCCACAATTAAGGTAAAGTGGCCCTAAGGTGTCTTTGAAGGGATAGTGGAGAGTATAAGACAAGGTTTAAAGAGTTGCAGGATCAAAAGGCATTTTGCCGCTGCCAACATATTATTAGCCGTGGCTAATAGAGGCAAAGTTGCCCAAAGAGAGTACCAGAGAGCAATTCGCCGCAGCAAAAATTGGAATTAGCCACGGTGAAATGTGAGAGGCAAAACTGGGAGTCGTCCAGAAGGCAATTCACTGAGACTAAATGGGAATTGGTCACGGTGAACAATAACACCATATATTTCTAGCTCATATTATAACATTCTTATGCATCACATTCTCAAATCTATGAAGGAAGTAGAAAAAGTCTATTAAAATAATGCATTTAATTGCGCTGCGTCATGTGGAAAAATTTTATTTAGTGTCACGTGGACTGTATGAGCTCATATCATATGTTCTCATATTTAATTACATGAATACAACTCATTTGGAGCATAAAATGTGGCCCACAACTCATGGAAATCAAGGAAAAGCTCAAAATAATCATGTGCATTTTTGGCCAGAATTGGCCCCTTTTCTGACCAAATTTTGAAAAATCATAACTAAATTTAGAGAAATCAAAAACATGTATTCTTGGTCATTTGAGAAAGCTATAGATGTCTACTTCACACTAAAAATAGGCCTGGACCATAACATCCATCACAGAGGATGTTTGACATCCGAAATGGTCCAAATGTCAGACTGCATTCTAGAACTATCACAAAATTTTGCAGGAAACTTTGAAAATATCCAATTAATTCCACAAAAATCCAATCCATGAAAATGATATCAATCTAGAAACCTGTGGATGTTAGCTAAAGGGAAAAAAATTTCCAAACTAGCATAGGCAGCCCAAACCTCAGAATTCAATAGAACAGTAACTTAGGTAGGGAAAAATTCCTAATACTGGATAGAATGTTCAAAAATTTATATATCTCTCTCTAGACCTCCAATTAAGCTGCTTTCAATTGGCATGAGTTACTGAATATCTAGTTTCTCTGTATAAAATTTAGTGCCAATTGGACATCATTTGAGCCTTGTGTGACATAATTCATTTTCGGACCAAATGAATAATGCAGCAGACTAAAACCAAAAAAATTATCAATTTTAAAAATTCATCAAATATTCTATAGACCTCAGAAAATTATGGTCTTTAGTTTTCCAAAAATCTCTCAACAAACTCTAAATGCATGCCAAATCTTAGATCAAGGAGATGTTATTTGGCTAAAAAACGACATAGAGTTCCATTATGGTCAATTTTGGCTCCATATGAGATACCAAAATAACCAAATGGCTTTCTCTAGGGTTTGGCACTTTTTAGGCAAGTCTAAAAGCATGATTAAGACTTGTGTAAGCTGCCTAAATGGTCCCAAACTCCATGCTTCTCATTTTGGCCATCTCATCCACACTTATGCATAATTCCATATTGTCATTAAGGAAGCTACAATACCATAGCATGTCCAAATTCCATTCTAGTGATCACATAGCATATTCTCTCATTCATACAAGTCATAATATCATAATTACATATGTTCATAATATTATACTACATATACATGCATTGAATACATTAATTTCCATCCTTATAACCTTAAAGTGATAGAATTTCCACATTTCAATGTCATTGCTTCATCTCTCATATGGTTGACTCCCATTGCCTTGCTCTTTGGATTCACCTAGCATATTAGATAATTGGAGAGGAGGGAATGAGATTCAAAGAATCCCAATAGCTCATCTCCTATTCAATCACACATAACATATGCAAAGCAAGTCTTGGAAATGCATGCATGAATAAAATGGAAGTCATGAATATTCAAGAAGCAAGCTTGGCATGTGAACAAGTCATACAAGGCATTCAAGAGCTCACCAAGTGGATGGATTGGCTTCACATTTTTCCTCTTGGATTTTGGACTTGCCTAAGCTATTCTTTAAGAGATTCTTGGACTCAACCATACTTGTAATATTCAGTTCTCTGAAAACGAAAGAAAATGTGAGAAATGTAATGTAGAGTTTCTCTGTTAACGAACGAAACTCACCAGATAAAAAAGGAAGTCCCTCAAAATAATGTAGTTAAGGTCCCAAAAAATTTGGAAAGTATTTTAGACTCCTAAAAATGAGAATCTCAAGCTCAAACAAAAAGAAAATTGGAGCTAGAATGAAAAAATAATTTCTTACAAAAAGCTTACGAAACGTAATGACATTTTCGTAATTTTGAGCAAATTTTGGAATTCACATAGGAGGAATTTTTAAATGAAATTTTTGAGTTCCCCAGGGTTCTCAGGGGCCTGAAAACCATGGAAAGCCCCGAGACAGTTAAATCCTCTCCGGTGGACATTTTTCAACGTTAGTTGACCTAAACTTTGACTGGTTCATTTGAGAAGGTTTTAGCTCCAATTTGAGTGGTTCCAAAGGCATTTTAGTAAATTGGGAATCTAAATTTCATAATGGAAAATACGATTCTTAAAAAGGAGCTAAAACGAAGAAGAAACAAAAATGCTAAAAATGAAAGGCAAAATGGAAATTTTTGAAAAGTGTAACTTCCTCCCACCTATATATATGATGCACCCTTCTTCCCCCTTCATTATGCACGACCATGTTCTGCCCAAAACCAGAGAAAAACCCTAGGGGATGAGGCACACAAGAGGATAAAGAAAAGGAGGAGAAATTCAAGCTAGAAAGGTATGGATTTTCATGGTTTTTCATGCTCTTTCTCTTCCAAACCTCTTCTCCTCCATTCTCCTTTGTTTCCTATGATTATAATGGAGTTTATAAATCTTTTGTAAGGAAGAAATTTAGGGAAAAATTTGGATTTGAAGAGAGGAACTCTAAGAACATAAGATTCAAGTGAGAAAAAGCAAGAAAACAAGGTAATTTCTCTTCATGGTTGTCATCTTTGGTTCCCTTCTCTACCATTTCGCCCCACTTGAGAAAAACCTAGGAGGAGATGATTTTAGGCAGAACCAAGCATGAATCTAAGGAAAAAGGGTGTGGAGATTAGGAATATGCAAAAGGAATTACCAAAAAATCATTAGATTTCAAGATGCAAATTCTAGGATTTTGTGTGCACCTTCCAAAATCTGATTTCATATGATAGTTCCTAGGCCTAATAAAGAGTTTAAATGAGCTTCTAAGATCCATAAGATGCTCCCCACATGCTTCCTCCTTCAAGAAAACAAAGAAAACTCCAAGGAGGCCAAAAACCTCCATAGTCTCAACCTTGGCAAGTTTTCATAGGTAGAGAGTTTTAAATTGTTCTAAGGCCATTCTTAAGTCATACTTGATGAATGAAAATGAAGGGAGGCCTTAGAAAAAATTTAGAACTCAGAAAGTGATTTGGTGCCTTAGGTTCCATATTATGACCTAAAGAAGCAACATGATGTTAGGCTCCTTGTTTTATTGTATGATGACTCCAAAAGGCTTAAAAGGAATCAAGAATCATATTTGAATGGAAAGAATGGAGCCTAGAAATCATTTGAGGAGTGTATTGTTTCGTTAGGTGCATTTATGGATCATAATGGAGCCTATAGAGCAATCTAGTATCTAAGCAAGTTGTATGACCTTAGAGTTTGTTTCACGAACCTAATTGGCTCCCATAAATTGTATCTAGGCTAAGAGAAACCATCTCCACCAATTTGTAGGTGTGTGGCGAAAAGAGGAGGCTTGAATCCAAAGGGAAAAGTGTGTAATTATGTGCAAGGTAGCTCTCTCCACCTTCTCTCATGCATGGGTGTGTTTAGCTTGTCTTTGAATGTGTGTATGAGTATTTTCAAGCCATGAAAAGTATGCTAGCATAATTTTATATGTCATGATCTCATGATATCATGTTATGTTTTTAAACAAATGCATGATGTTCGTTTAAGTTTGCTTGAGTGTGGAGAGGCCAAGAACTCTTCCCTATGGTGAGGATGAGCCAAGAACCCATGAACTTGGTTGAGACATAGCAAAGAGTCTCCCAAAAGTAAAGTAGGCTCCCAAGAGTATGGTTAAGTCCAAAGCTCTTAAACAATGGGTGAGGCAAATCCAGAATCCATAAGAAGAAGTGTGAGACCAATGTAAACACTTGGTGAGCTCTTGAATGTCTTGTATGACTTGTTCACATGCCAAGCTTGCTTCTTGAATGTTCATGACTTCCATGATAACCATGCATGCATTTTTAAGGCTTGCTTTACATATATTATGTATGATTGAAAGGAAGATGAGCTATTGGGATTCTTTGAATCTCATTCCCTCCTCTCCAATGATCCCACATGCTAGGTAGACTAAGTGGATATGTTAATAGGAGCCAACAACATTGAAGGAGAAAGATTGACATCCATATGTCTAGGATTTTCCTTTTGAAGCCATAATGAACCATAATGATGTATATTAATGTTGTAAATGGTTTATGATCCTTGAGACATATGTAATTATGTTATTATGTGATGTAGAAATGAGAGAATGTGTTATGTGAATGATGGAATGTGAATTGAGTATGTATGGCAAAGATGGTTTCATGAATAAGTTTATGGAAATGTGCATATGTGTACATAAAAAGGCCAAAATGAGATGCATGGGGTTTGGAACCATTTGGGCAGCTCACATAAGTCCTAAATATGTTTTTAGACTTGCCCAAAAGGTGCCAAAGCCAAAGAAAAGCTATTTGGTAATTTTGGTATCCCATATGGAGCTAAAATTGACCATAATGGAACCCTATATCACTTTTTGGCCAAATGAGTTATTCTTGATATGAGATTTGGCATGCAATTAGGTCTCATTGAGAGATTTTTAGGAAGCTAAAGATCCTAATTTTTGAAGGTCTACAGAATATTTTGAGAATTTTTCAAAGTTGGCCATTTTTCTAGTTTTGGTCTGTTGCACTATTCATCTGGCCTGAAAATGAATTCTGTCATACAAGACTCAAATGATGTTCAATTGCCATGAAATTTTATACAGAGAAACTAGACATTCACAGTGACTCATTACAATTAGAAGCACCTCATTTGGAGGTCTATAGAGGGAGATATGAATTTTTGAACATTCTATCTAGTATCAGGAATTTTGCCTGACTTGAGTTACTATTCCATTATATTGCGAGGCCTAGGGTTCATGAACCGGTCTGGAGATATTTTTTCTCTCTAGCTAACATCCACATCTTTCCATATTCATATCATTTACATGTATTGGAAATTTTTGGAATTAAGTGGATATTTTCAAAATGTTTTGTAGAATTTTGTGACAACTTCAGAATGCAGTTTGACCTCCGAATCATTTTGGATGTCAAATGTCCTCTGTGATGGGTTTTATGACCTAGACATATTTTTAATTGAAGTAGACATCCTGAGATTTCCAAAATGGCCAAGATTGTATGATTTTGATTTTTCTAGAATTAGTTATGATTTTTCAAATTTTGATTAGAAAGAAGGCCAAATCTGGCCGAAATTTAATAGCCACATTTTATGCTTCATTTCTGTTTCCATGAATTGTGGGCATGATTTTATGATGCAAAGGAGTTGTATTGGTGTAATTAAATATAGGAAAGTATAGTATGTGCTTATATAGCCCACGTGACATCGAATGGAATTTTCATATGTAGTGCAACGCAAATTTAATTCATTATTTATATCCCATTTTCTTACAACTCTTAAGCAATGCATGTTATGGAGCATGTGATTTAAATGAGGAAGGCTAGAAAGATATGATATTACATTTATTGGTATCAAAGCAAAATTCCAGGCTCCTTCAAATTGGATTTGGCTTGAGGATGTTGTAATAGGGCTATGTGAAGGCTTGAATAGATAGGTAGAGCCTTGTGTGAGACATATTGGGTGTATGAGTATAGTTTGTGGCTTTATTCATGATAAGTAAGTTGTATGATGGTCTTAGAATGATTAGTGGACACTAGGAAAGAGTGGCCTCTAGAGTAGCTTGAGTAGAGTTAAGCTTAAGCAGAGCTGAGGGATCCAACGATTAGAGCTTGATGAGATGTGATAGCTCACTAGGATCAGTGGCAAGCCCTAGACATAAACGATGAGAAATGATCTCATTGATATGAAGAGGCTTGCTAAAGAGAGTATGTGAGGCCTAATTCTCCCTGGTAGTCAAACTCAGGCCATTCCAAGATGTCTTACTTAATGTAGAGACAAGTAATGATGCAGTGCGGTATAAGATGAGACTACGGCTACACATGACCAATTTAGAGGGGAAGTGAGAAAAAGAGTCACCCCCTAGCCACAACACCTAAATGTCTAGGTCAGTTTTAGAGCCCAAAAGATTAATTCCCTCAGGCCAGGAGTTTGAGTTACAAGCTACACCCTAGACCCTGATTGCCCAAAAATGATAAGTAGTTATGCATGAATGAAGCAAAAGGTAGAACCCTTTAGCTTGATGACAAGCCGGTTATAAAGGCAATGAGGCTTGGTTTGGTAGCTAAAGATGAAAGTCCAATCCTTGGAAAAATAAGCCAATAAGAGGCCGTTAGCTACAGCGAATTAGTTGCTTAGTCGCGATCAATTATTCCAGATAGCAGCGAGGCAATCCAGAGAGTTCTCGCAGCAGCCAATTAAGAAATTAGCCACGACAAATGATGTGTTAGCCGTGGCAAGTGGCACCATGAATGCCTTGTTGGTCATATTCAGACCAACTTGAGCAAGGAGTTGGTAAGGGGCCAGACAACCCACAGAGAACGGGAGCCCCTAGTATAAGTAGAGAAAAGGGTATTAAATAGTTATGAAAGATTAGTACGAAATCTGTGGGCCTAGTAATTGAAATTGAGGAAAGAGCTCAACACAGAGAAAGTTAGACATAAGGGATGATGAGGTTGTTGAGACCTACCTTTAAGGCATTAACTCCAACCTAAAGTGCTACCCAGTGAGACACTGAATGATAAAATGTTAGTGTAGCCCCGAAATAATGTAAGATAAAACTATGAGCAGTGAGACACAAGTAAGTGGCCTAGAAAGGTGTACCTCATAGGTGACACCTAGAGACAAGTATGAATAGCCCAATAATAGGTTCAGAAAAGAATGAAGATAGTTAATAAGGTATAGGTCTAATGAGATAGACAGCCTAGGCTAAGCATAAGATGAAGCCTAAGGGAGATGACCAGTAGCATCGTTCCAGGTGAGATATATGAATGAAAGGTTCAATGAAAGTTCTCCCTGGGGCGAAAAAGGAAAGATGAGACATTTTCATGTTGAGGAAACCACCTAATAGTGGTTAGTAATTTCCCTAGATAGACCCCCCTGATTGTAGAGTATAGTGAGCAAAGAAAAGAGGAAGAGCTGAGAAATTAACTATAGAAGATATGCCCTCACTTTAGTAACAACTAAATGTATTAAGCTTAAAAAGGTAAACAGATAGGGGTCTAATAGTTAGTTAGACGAGCTCCCTAATATGAGAATAGTATAAGGTTAAAGCATGTGTGTGGTCAGAGCACCCAGTAGAGCATAAGTTTTTAGTAAGATAGAATCCAGATGTTGAGAGTACGTGTCCTAGATCGGGTGAGCAGAACCCTAGAAATAGTATATTGTGCTCTTGGGGTAAAGCTAAAGAGGCTGAATAGAGAGAAAGCCTAGCTATGATCCAAACATAGAAATAAGCTGAGATAAACAGTTAGTGCCTTAGTACCCTTAAGAAAACTCGAGGGAGCTAGAGATCGCCTAAAAGGATGAGCCTCATATTATGTAGAGAAAGAATATAAGTCGAGAGCACCATAGAATGAAATTCCTAGGATTATATGAAATAGAATCCTTCTTACCAAGGGATAGTCTAAATAAAAGCAGAATAAAAGTATGAGCAAAAAATAGACCTCCTTGATGTTACAGAGAATGAATAAGTGGAGGAACCCTGGGAAAATGCAAGTGCTCTTGAGCATAAAGAAACTTAAATTGGCAACAGAAATAACTAGTAGTAGAATACCATTTTTCCTAAGTAAGAGAATAAGAAAGGTAGAAAGAGAAGATATGATAGTGTTCAAGCTGAGGACATATTAGATTGAGAATAGATATTCAGTTAATGTGCTTGAGTACTTGAAAAGGCACATTTGTCCTTGGCGTAGACACCCTTCTAGCATGATAGTGCTCGAAGTAAAAATTGCTAGGTAATACAGAGAAATCTCAAGATGTAGTAGAGGAAGAATCCTACTTTCCCCGAACACTCTACGAGAATAGGGCAGATAGAGAAAAGTAAGAGAGGAATACTTTAGATTATTAAGAAACTTGTAATATATAAGCGATAGTGGCTTTGAGCTCAGTCATGAGGCTCTTGTGTATTAGTGTTTGATGTTAAGGTTTACTTGCAACAATGGTTACATGATATTGGGTCTAGCCAACCTAGTAGTAATATGACTTGAGTGCATAGCAAACAATGGCATCAATCATCAAAGTGTCATGATAATTGAAAGGTATCCTAGTTAGCTAGATAAAGAGATAAGTTAGAAAAGAAAGGTAAAGGGATTCTAGTAATATCAGAATAATGAGAAAAGCATGCAGAAAGGAATCCCCAGTAGAAAATATCCAGATTCAGTATGCATAGCCCGAGTCCCTTATAGTATATATAAATGAAATGAATAGGAACAAGTGTATCGCCTCTCTCCTACCAGAGATGTTCACCACACTCAGTGTGTGAGATGCCCTAGTGCCAAAGCACTTAAATGCAGGACGTGGGCATAGTGAGAACTACAGGATGTGAAGGGAGGGCTAAAACAAGTATATGTAAGTAAGTAAATCAATAGAGTAAGAAAAGAAAGCCCAAGTAAAAAAGGGTTGAAGTGGGAATCTGAGGATCTTGTGAAAAGCAATAAGTGAAAATTAAAATGCTCCCTAGTATTAGTATGATGAAATCCTAGAGAATCAGATAACACATAACCCATTTCGCAAGAAGAGCATGATGTACCTCTGAGTTTAGCCTTAGTACTATGAGTGATGGGAACCAGACTTAGTGAGCATGAGTTTTACTATCAGATACAGTAATCTTAGGCTTTGACATCTCCCAGAGATGGATCCTAGTAGGGCTTGTAGTAGACCCTAGTAGGGCTGTGAGGGGTCACAGTAGACCTAGGGGTCACAGTAGATCCCACAGAGTTATAAAGAGCCCTAGCCATAACATGATAGATCTTTAGTAGAGATGATAGCCTGAGATAGTTTTACAGAGTAGTTAGTCTCAGAGACCAGTACAGTTTCAGCTAGCTTTTGTCTTAGAGACTAAAGACCTTTTAAGTCTGGTAGAATATTGCTACAAAGATATAAAGGCTTTACTTAGATAATTAGACCACTGACTAGCTCTCTTTAGGGATGAGCATAGTGTATGGGATGAGGAAAGCAAGAGATAAGCTTTCCAGAGTTAGAGCCAGATGAACCACTACCTAGTAGATAGTAGCCCTAATTGAAGGATAGAAAAATCCCCACATGCTAGCTTATGTGTACAGAAAGGGGTCAGTTTATATGAGGTAAGTGGTACCATATATCTCCAGTGAGTAAAACTGTAAGAATAGCTAGCATCCCATTAGAGCCCAGCAGTAGTCAGTGGTAGTAGCTCTTCGGTGCCAATATGAGATATATGCTAGGGCGATTAATATGAAAATAAGGGACTATAAAATGCCACTGTAAGTGATGAAATAGGGCTACTATTTCATTAAAAGTCCCGGCCTATAGGGTTAGATGAAATAGTAAACAGAGAAACTGGGATCATTAAAAGTAGAAACTCTTCAAAGGAGCTGTAATCCCAATAAGTAGCTACGATATGAGGCTTATGACAGAAAGATATGTGAATTGTAACTATGGGATGAGCTAGTAAGAAAGAACGCAGAGATAAACAGTAGATGGAATATGTAAATAAGGAAATAGACAAAAACCTCTGATGGCTCTAATGATTAGACAAGATGATGAGATGTTATGAGAAGCCATTCAGAGAGGATATGGGAGACATGATATGAAATAAGTTACCTCCCGAGATGTGTAAAGGGGTTCACTAAAAGAAATGTTAATCCTGCAAATGGGTTAACATTAACCAATATGATTTGTAAGCTCTCCCAGGATAGGTCTCTAAAGTCAGAAATTTCTTTCCCTTATGAGAAAGAACTAGCTAATATTTTATAGCAATAAAGCCCTTATTAAGAACTAGCAATGAAAAGTACCCTGACTGAGAGAAAATTCGAAAGAAGGAAATCGCTGAGAAAGCGTATAGAGTCAGAAAGAAGGGAAAGAAAAGAACAGTTAGTCAGAAAAGAAAAGAGTAAAAGGAAAGCATACGCCAAATTTTGAGGATGAAATTTATTTAAGGGGGGAGAAATGTAATATCTGGTTCTCTAAAAACGAAAGAAAATGTGAGAAACGTAACGTACAGTTTCTTTGTTAACAAACGAAACTCACCAGATACAAAAGGAAGTCCTCCAAAATAATGTAGTTAAGGTCTTAAAAATTTTTGAAAGCATTCTAGACTCTTAAAAATAAGAATCCTAAGCTCAGACAAAAAGAAAAATAGAGCTAGAATAAAGAAACAATTTCTTACGAAAAGCTTATGAAACGTAATGGCATTTTCGTAATTTTGAGCAAATTTTGGAATTCACACAGAAGGGCTTTTTAAATGAAAGTTTTGAGTTCTCCAGGGTTCTCAGAGGCTTTGAAAACCATGGAAAGCCCTAGGACAGTTAAATCCCCTCCGGTGGATATTTTCTAACGTTAGTTAACCTGAACTTTGACTGGTTCATTTGGGAAGGTTTTAGCTCCAATTTGAGTGATTCCAAAAGCATTTGACTAAATTGGGAATCTAAATTTCATAATAGAAAATATGGTTCTAAAAAAGGAGCTAAAATGAAGGAGAAATGAAAATGCCAAAAAAGTGTAACTTCCTCCCACCTATATATATGATGCACCCTTCTTCCCCCTTCACTATGCACGACCATGTTCTGCCCAAAACCAGAGAAAAACCCTAGGGGATGAGGAACACAAGAGGATAAAGAAAAGGAGGAGAAATTCAAGCTAGAAAGGTATGAATTTTCATGGTTTTTCATGCTCTTTCTCTTCCAAACCTCTTCTCCTCTATTCTCCTTTGTTTCCTATGATTATAATGAAGTTTATAAATCTATTTTAAGGAAAAATTCGGATTTGGAGAGAGGAGCTCAAAGAACACAAAATTCAAGTGAGAAAAAGCAAGAAAACAAGGTAATTTCTCTTCCTATGGTTGTCATCTTTGGTTCCCTTCTCCACCATTTCGCCCCACTTGAGAAAAACCTAGGAGGAGATGATTTTAGGTAGAACCAAGCATGAATCTAAGGAAAAAGGGTGTGGAGATTAGGAATATGCAAAAGGAATTACCAAAAAATTATTAGATTTCAAGATGCAAATTCTAGGGTTTTGTGTGCACCATCAAAAATCTGATTTCATATGATAATTCCTAGGCCTAATAAAGAGTTTAAATGAGCTTTTAAGATCCCTACATGCTTCCTCCTTCAAGAAAACAAAGAAAACTCCAAGGAGGCCAAAAACCCCCACAGTCTCGACCTTGGCAAGTTTCCATAGCTAGAGAGAGTTTTAAATTGTTCTAAGGCCATTCTTGAGTCATATTTGATGAATGAAAATGAAGGGAGGCCTTGGAAAAAATTTAGAACTCAGAAAGTGATTTGGTGCCTTAGGTTCCACATTATGATCTAAAGAAGCAACATGATGTTAGGCTCCTTGTTTTAATTGTGTGATAATTGCAAGAGGCTTGAAAGGAGTCAAGAATCATATTTGAATGAAAAAAATGGAGCCTAGAAATCATTTGAGGAGTGTTGCTTCATTAGGTGCATTTATAGACCATAATGGAGCCTATAGAGCAATCTAGTATCTAAGCAAGTTGTATGACCTTAGAGTTTGTTTCATGAACCTAATTGACTCCCATAAATTGTATCTAGGCCAAGAGAAACCATCTCCACCAATTTGTGGGTGTGTGGCAGAAAGAGGAGCCTTGAATCCAAAGGGCAAAGTGTGTAATTATGTGCAAGGTAGCTCTCTCCACCTTCTCTCATGCATAGATGTGTATTTAGCTTGTCTTTGAATGTGTGTATGAGTATTTTCAAGCCATGAAAAGTATGCTAGCATAATTTTATATGCCATGATTTCATGATATCATGTTATATTTTCAAATGAATGTATGATGTTTGTTTGAGTTTGCTTGAGTGTGGCGAGGCCAAGAACTCTTCCCCATGGTGAGGATGAGCTAAGAACCCATGAGCTTGGTTGAGACATAGCAAAGAGTCTCCCAAAAGTAAAGTAGGCTCCCAAGAGTATGGTTAAGTCCAAAGCTCTTAAAGAATGGGTGAGGCAAGTCCAAAATCCATGAGGATAAGTGTGAGGCCAATCTAAACACTTGGTGAGCTCTTGAATGTCTTGTATGACTTGTTCACATGCCAAACTTGCTTATTAAATGTTCATGACTTCCATGATAACCATGCATGCATTTTCAAGGCTTGCTTTACATATATTATGTATGATTAAAAGGGAGATGAGCTATTAAGATTCTTTGAATCTCATCCCCTCCTCTCCAATGATCCCACATGCTAGGTAGACTAAGTGGATATGTTAATAGGAGCCAACAATATTGAAGTAGAAAGATTAACATCCATATGTCTAGCATTTTCCTTTTAAAGCCATAATGAACCATAATGATATATATTAATGTTGTAAATGGTTTATGATCCTTGAGACATATGTAATTATGTGATGTAGAAATGAGAGAATGTGTTATGTGAATGATAGAATGTGAATTGAGTATGTATGGCAAAGATGGTTTCATGAATGAGTTTATGAAAATGTGCATATGTGTGCATGGAAAGGCCAAAATGAGATGCATGGAGTTTGGGACCATTTAAGTAGCTCACACAAGTCCTAAATGTGCTTTTAGACTTGCCCAAAAGGTGCCAAAGCTAAAGAAAAGCCATTTGGTAATTTTGGTATCCCATATGGAGCCAAAATTAACCATAATGGAACCCCATGTTACTTTGTGGCCAAATGAGTTATTATTGATCTGAGATTTAGCATGCAATTAGGTCTCATTGAGAGATTTTTGGGAAGTTAAAGTCATAATTTTTGGAGGTCTATAGAATATTTGAGAATTTTTCACAATTGGCCATTTTTCTGGTTTTGGTCTACTGCACTATTCATCTGGCCTAAAAATGAATTCTGTCATACGAGGCTCAAATGATGTCTAATTGCCATGAAATTTTATACAGAGAGACATTCACAGTGACCCGTGCCAACTACAAGCACCTCATTTGGAGGTCTAGAGAGGGAGATATGAATTTTTGAACATTCTGTCCAGTATTAGAAATTTTGCCCAACCTGAGTTGCTGTTCCATTATATTCCAAGGTCTGGGCTTCATGAACTCGTCTGAAGATATTTTTTCTCTCTAGCTAACATCCACAACTTTCCATATTGGTATCATTTACATGGATTGGAATTTTATGGAATTAGTATGAATTAGACATCCCTAGCTTTCCATGATAGCCAAAATTGTATGATTTTGATTTTTCTAGAATTAGTTATGATTTTTCAAAATTTGATCAGAAAGAAGGCCAAATTTGACCGAAATTTAATAGCCACATTTTATGCTTCATTTCATTTTCCATAGGAGTTATATTGGTGTAATTAAATATGGGAAACTATAGTATGTACTCATACAGCCCATGTGACATCAATGAAATTTTTAAATGTAGCGCAACGCAAATTTAATCCATTATTTATATCCCATTTTCTTACAACTCCTAAGCAATGCTTGTTATGGATGATGTGAATTGAATGAGGAAGGCTAGAAAGATATGAGATTACAATACTCTTATGAGCCCATTTTACTTTTGGGAGACTCTTTGCTTTATCTCAACCAATCTAAAGGGTTCTTCGCTCATCCTCATCATAGTTAAGAGTTCTTGGCCTCTCCACACTCACACAAACTCAAATAAATATCATACATTCATTTGAAAACATAATATATCATCATGAAATCATGGCATATAAATTCATACTGGCATACTTTTCATGGCTTGAAAATATACATACACACATTCTAAGACAAGCTAAACACATATCCATGCATGAGAGAAGGTAGAGAGAGCTACCTTGCACACAATCCCATACTTTTTTTCTTGAAATTCCCTTCCTTGCTTCGCCACACATCCACAAAAGTGTGGAAGATACTTCTCTTGGCCTAGATATAATTTATGGAAGCCAATTAGGTTCATGAACTTAATTATAAAGCCATGTAACTTGCTTAGACACTAGCTTAGCCTATAACCCCCTTATGGTTCCATGATTGCACCTAATGAAGCAACACCCCTCAAATAATTTATAAGCTCCATTCTTTCCTTTCAAATATGATTCTTGACTCCTTTTAAGCCTCTTGGAGTTATCACACAATTAAAACAAAGAGCCTAACTACATGTTACTTCTTTAGGTCATAATATGGAACCTAAAGCACTAAATCACTTTCTATGAGTTCTAAATTTTTTCTAAGACCTCCCCTCATTTTCATTCATCATACATGACTTAGGAATGGCCTTAGAAAAATTTAAAACTTTCCCTAGCTGCCCCAACCTTGCTTGGCTGAGACTATGCCCCTTTTTGGCCTCCTTGGAATTCTTTTTGTTTTCTTGAAGGAGAAAGCATGTAGGGAGTATCTTAGAGATCTTAAAAGCTCATTTAAACTCTTAATTAGACCTAGGAATCATCACACAAAATCAAAATTTGAAAGGAACACTTGAAACCCTAGAATTTGCATCTTAAAATCTAATGAGTTTTTGATAATTTCCTTTTCATATTCTTAATCTCCACACCCTTTTTCCTTAGATTCATGCTTGGTTCTGCCTAAAAATCATCTCCTCCTAGGGTTTTCTCAAGTGGGGTGAAATGGTAGAGAAGGGAATTAAAGATAACAACCATAGGAAGAGAAATTACCTTGTTTTCTTGCTTTTTCTCACTTGAATCTTGTGTTCTTTGAGCTCCTCTCTTCAACTCCGCATTTTCTCCTCAATTTCTCCCTTAAAACAGATTTGAAAACTTCATTTTAATCATTGGAAACAAAGGAGAATGGAGGAGAGGAGGTTTGGAAGAGAAAGAGCATGAAAAATTACTAAATTTCCATACCTTTTTGCTTGAATTTCTCCTCCTTTTCTTCCTCCTCTTGTGTGCCTCATCCCCTAGGGTTTTTCTTTGGTTTTGGGCAGAACTTTGTTGAGCTAAATGAGAAGGGAAGAAGGGTGCATCATATATATAGGTGGGAGGAAGAAACACTTTTTAAAGATTCCCATTTTGTCCTTTGTTTTTGGCATTTTTGTTTCTCCTTTGTTTTGGTTCCTTTTTTAGAACCGTCTTTTCCATTATAAAATTTAGGTTCTCAATTTATTAAAATACCTTTGGAATCAATCAAATCGGAGCTAAAACCTTCTTAAATAAATTTGTCAATGTTCGAGTACACCAACGTTGGAAAACATCCACCGAAGGGGTTTTAGCTATCTCGGGGCTTTCCATGGTTTTTAGGGCCTCTAGGAACACTGGAGAACTCAAAAATTTCATTTAAAAAGCCCTCCTATGTGAATTCCAAAATTTTCTCAAAAATACGAAAATGCCATTACGTTTCGTAAGCTTTTCGTAAGAAATTGTTTCTTCATTCTAGCTCTATTTTTCCTTCTGTCTGAGCTTGAAATTCTCTTTTTTAGGAGTCTAAAATGCTTTCCAAATTTTTTGGGACCTTAACTACATTGTTTTGGGGGACTTCCTTTTTTATCTGGTGAGTTTCGTTCTTTTACGGAGAAACCATACGTTACATTTCTCACTTTTTTTCATTTTTAGAAAACCAAATATTACATTTCTCCCCCTTTAAATAAATTTTATCTTTGAAATTTGGGGTACACTTTCTCTTACTCTTTTTTTTTCTGGTTAACTACTCTTTTCTTTCCCTTCTTCTTGGCTCTATATGCTTTCTCAACGATTTCCTTCTTTCAAATTTTCTCTCAGTCAGGGTACTTTTCATTGCTAGTTCTTAATAAGGGCTCTATTGCCATAAAATACTAGCTAGTTCTTTCTTATAAGGGAATGAAATTTCTGACTCTGGAGGCCTATCCTAAGAAAGCTTACTAATCATGTCAGGTTAATGTTAACCTGTTTGTAGGATTAACATTACTTTCAGTGGACTCATTTACACATCTCGGGATGTAACTTATTTCATATCGTGTCTCCCGTATCCTCTCTAAATGGCTTCTCATAACATCTCATCATCATTTCGAATTATTAAAGCCATCAGTGGTTTTTGTCTATCTGCTTATTTATATGTTTTGTCCACTATTTATCTCTGCGTTCTTTTTTACTAGCTCATCCCATGATTACAATTCACATTTTTTCTATCACAGGCCTCATATCTTAATTACTTACTAGGATTACAACTCCTTTGAGGAGTTTCTGCTTTTATGATCCTAATTTCTCTGTTTACTACTACATCTGTCTTTGTAAGCTGGCACTTTCTTTCATTCTCTTTGCTCACTTATAGTGGCATTTTATAGTCCTTCATTTCAATACTGATTGGCCTAACATATATCTTATATTGACATCGAAGAGCCACTACCACTGACGACTACTGAGTTCTGGTGGGATACTAGCTATTCTCATAGTTTTGCTCACTGGAAATATACTGTACCACTTACCTTATTTAAAAAACTGCACCTAACCCCTTTCTAAATACATAAGCTAGCATGCGGGGATCTCTCTATCCCTCTATCAGGGCTACTATTTGCTAGGTAGTGGTTCATCTGGCTCTAAATCTAGAAAGCTAATTTCTTGCTTTCCTCATCTATATACTATGCTTATCTCTAAAGAAAGCTAGTCAGTGGTCTAACTGTCCGAGTAAAGCCTTCATATCTTTGTGGCAATGGTCTACCAGACTCAGGAGATCCCTAGTCTCTGAGAGAAAAGCTTACTGAAACTGTACTAGTTTCTGAGACTAACTGATCTTAAAAACTATCTCAAGCTATCATCTCACTAGAGAATTATAATGCTATGGCTATGGCTCTCTGTAACTTTGTGGGATCTATTGTGACCCTTGGGTCTACTGTGACTTCTTAGAGCCCTGCTAGGGTCTACTGCAACCCGATGTGCTATGCTAGGATCTACTGCGATCCATCTCTGGGAGACGTCAAAGCCTAAGATCACTATATTTGATAGTGAAATACATACTCACCGAGTCTGGTAACTATCGCCCATAATAGCTGAGGCTAAACTCAAAGGTACATTATGCTCTTTGTGCGAAGTTGGTTCTGTGTAATTTGATTCTCTAGGATCTCGTCATATTGATACTAGGGAGCATTTCAATAGTCACTTATCTCTCCTCATAGGATCTTCAGATTCCCACTTTAGCCCCTTTTTCACTTAGGCTTTCTTTTCTTACCCTATTAATGTACTTACTTTACAAATGTTCGTTCTAGCCTTCCTCCTATATCCTACAATTTCTAACTATGCCTATGTTTTGCTTTTAAATGCCTTGGCACTAATGCATCTCACACTGAGTGTGGTTAACATTTCTGGCAGGAGAGAGGCTATACACTAGTCCCTATTCATTTTATTTACATATACCATAAGGGACTCGGGCTATGCATACTGAATTTGAACGTTTTCTACTAGGGATTCCTTTCTGCATGTTTTTCTCATTATTCTGATATTACTAGAATCCCTTTACCTCTCTTTTCTAACTCATTTTGTTCTTTAATTGACTAGGATACCTTTTGATTATCGGGACACTTTGGTGATTGATGTCATCATTTGCTACGCACTCAAGTTACATTACTATTAGGTTGATTAGGCCTAATATCATGTAACCATTGTTGCAAGCAAATCATAACATTAAATACTAATACACAGGCGCCTCATGACTAAGCTCAAGGCCACTATTGCCTATATATTACAATTTTCCTAATAATCTAAAGTACCCCTCCCTTACTTTTCTCTATCTGCCCTATTCCCGTAGAATACTCGGGGAAAGTAGGGTTCTTCCTCTACTACATCTCAAGATCTCTCTGTATTACCAGGCTATTTTTACTTCAGGCAGTGTCATGCTAGAAGGGCATCTATGCCAAGGATAAGTGTGCTTTCTTAAGTACTCAAGCATATTAACTGAATGTCTATTCTCAATTTAATATGTCCTTAGTTTGTACACTATCATATCTTTTCTTTCTACCTTTATTATCCTCTTACTTAGGAAAAAAAATATTTTAGTACTAGCTATTTCTATTGCCAGTTCAAATTTCTTTACGCTCAAGAGCACCCGCATTTTCCTAAAGTTCGTCTATTTATTCACTCTCTGTAGCATCAAGGGGGTCTACCGTTTGGTCATACTCTTATTCTACTATTAGCTAGACCATCCCTTGGTAAGAAGGATTCTATTTCATATAATCCTAGAGTTTCATTCTATAGCGCTTTCGGGTTGCACTCTTTCTCTACATAAAACAAGGCTCACCTTCTTAGGCAGTCTCTAGTTCTCTCTAGCTTCTCTGAGGGTACTAAGGCATTAATTGTCTATCTCAACTTATTTTCATGTTTGGATTAGAGCTAGGCTTTCTCTCTATTCAGTCTTCTTAGCCTTATCTCTAGGAGCACATTATACTATTTCTAGGGTTCTGCTAACTTAATCCAGAACACATACTCTCAATGTCTGGATTCTACTTCACTGAAGCTCATGCTCTACTGGGTGCTCTAATCACTCATGTGCCTTAACCTCATATCATTCTCATATTAGGGAGCTCATCTAACTAACTATTGGACCCCTATCCGTTTACCTCTCTGGCTCAGTTTACTCATCTAATCATGACTAAAGCGAGGGCATCTTTTCTGTAGCTAATTTCTCAACTCTTCCTCGCTTTCTTTATCATTATACTTTATGACTCAAGGGGGTCTATCTAGGGGAAATTACTAACCACTACTGGGTGGTTTTCTCGGCTTAAGGCGTCTCATTTTTTCTTTCTCGATTTGGGGAGAACTTTTGCTGAGGCTTTCATTCACATATCTCATCTAGAATGATGCTACTGGTCATCTCCTCTAGGCTTTAGCTTATGCTTAGCCCAAACTAGCCATCTCATCAGACCCGTAGCTTACTAACTATCCTCATTCTTTTTTGAATTTCTATTACTGGGTTACTCATACTTACCTGTAGGTATTACTTATGAGGTGTACCTTTCTAGGCTATTTACCATGTGTCTTACTACTAGTAGTCTTATCTTACGTTATTTCGAGGCTACAGTACATTTTATCATTCATTGTCTCATAGGTTAACGTCCTAGGTTGAAGTCAATGCCTCATAGGCGGGTCTCAACAACCTTATTATCCCTGTGTCTAAATTCTTCTGTGTTGAGCTCTTTCCTCAGTTTTAACTACTTGGCCCATGGATTTCTTATTGATCTTTTGTAACTATTCATTACTCATTTTCCCTATTTGTACTAGAGGTTCTCGCTCTATGTGGATCGATTGATCTCTTATCAGTTCATGTCTCAAAGTTGACCTAAATATGACCAACAAGGCATTCAAACTGTCATTCACCGCGGCTAACATATCATTTGCTATGGCTAACGACCTCTTATTGGCTTACTTTTCCAGGGATTAGATCTTCATCTTTAGCTACCAACCTAAGCCTCATTGCCTCTATATCCAGCCCATCATCAAACTAAAGGGCTCTATCTCTTACTTCATTCATGCATAGCTAGCTATCACTTCCAGGCTGTCAGGGCTCTAAAGGGTGTAGCTTATAACTCAAATCTCTGGCCTGAGGGAATTAACCTTTTGGGCTCTAATACTTATCTAGACATTTGGGTGTTGTGGCTAAGGGGTAACTCTCTTTCTTATTCCCCTCTAAACTGGTCCTGTGCAGCTGCAGTCTTATCTCATACTGCGTTGCATCACTACTTATCTCTGCACTAAGCAGGACATCTCAAAATGATCTGAGTATGACTATCGGGGAGAATTAGGCCTCACATACTTTCTCTAGCAAGCCTCTTCACATCAACGAGATCATTTTTCATCGTTCCTACCTAGGGCTTGCCACTAATCCCAACGAGCTATCATATCTCATTAAGCTCTAGCCGTCAGATCACTTAACTCTGCTTAAACTACTCTAGAGGCCACTCTTTCTCAGTGTCCACTAGCTACTCTAAGACCATCATACCACTTACTCATCATGAACAAAGCCAAAAACTATACTCATACACCCAACATGTCTCATACAAGACTCTACCTATCTATTCAAGCCTTTTACATAGCCCTATTATTACATCCTTAAGCCAAATCCAATCCGAAAGAGCTAGAACTTTGCTCTGATACCAATAAATGTAACACCATATATTTCTAGCTCATATCATAACATTCTTATGCATCACATTCTCAAATCCATGAAGGAAGTAGAAAAAGTCTATTAAAATAATGCATTTAATTACGCTGTGTCATGTAGAAAAATTCCATTTGGAGTCACATAGACAGTATGAGCTCATATCATATGTTCCCATCTTTAATTACATGAATACAACTCATTTGGAGCATAAAATGTGGCCCAAAACTCATGGAAATCAAGGAAAAGCTTAAAATAATCATGTGCATTTTTGGCCAGAATTGGCCTCTTTTCTGATCAAACTTTAGAAAATCATAACTAAATCTAGAGAAATAAAAAACATGTATTCTTGGTTATTTTGGAAAGATACAAATGTCTACTTCACACTAAAAATACACCTGGACCATAACATCCATCATAGAGGACATTTGACATCCAAAATGGTCCAGATGTTAGACTGCATTCTGGAACTGTCACAGAATTCTGCAGCAAATTTTGAAAATGTCCAATTAATTCCACAGAAATCCAATCTATGAAAATGATACCAATCTAGAAATCTACGGATGTTAGCTAGAAGGAAAAAATATTTCCAGGCCAGCTCAGGTAGCCCAAAAGCTCAGAATTCAATAGAAAAGTAACTCAGGTTGGGCAAAATTCCTGATACTAGAAAGAATGTTCAAAAATTTATATCTCCCTCTCTAGACCTCCAATTGAAGTGCTTCTAGTTGGCACGAGTTACTAAATGTCTAGTTTCTCTGTATAAAATTTCATGGCAATTAGACATCATTTGAGCCTTGTGTGATAGAATTCATTTTTGAACCAAATGAATAGTGCAGCAGACCAAAACCAGAAAAATTACTAACTTTGAAAATTCATCAAATATGCTATAGACCTCAAAAAATTATGGTCTTTAGCTTCCCAAAAAGCTCTTAACAAACTCTAAATGCATGCTAAATCTCATATCAAGGAGAGGTCATTTGGCCTAAAAGTGATATAGGATTCCATTATGATCAATTTTGACTCCATATGAGATACCAAAGTAACCAAATGGCTTTCCCTAGAGTTTGGCACCTTTTGGGCAAGTCTTAAAACATGATTAAGACTTGTGTAAGTAGTCTAAATGGTCCCAAACTCCATGATTCTCATTTTGGCCATCTCACCCACACTTATGCATAATTCCATGTTCATAACATGTCCAAATTCCATTCTAGTGGTCACATAGCATATTCTCTCATTCATACAAGTCATAATATCATAATTACATATGTTCATAACATTATACTACATATACATCCATTGAATACATTAATTTCCATCCTTATAGCCTTAAAGTGACAAAATTTCCACATTTCAGTGTCATTGCTTCATCTCTCATATGGTTGACTCCCATTGCCTTGCTCCTTGGGTTCACCTAGCATATTAGATCATTGCAGAGGAGGAAATGAGATTCAAAGAATCCCAATAGCTCATCTCCCATTCAATCACACATAACATATGCAAAGCAAGTCTTGGAAATGCATGCATGAATAAAATGAAAGTCATGAATATTCAAGAAGCAAGCTTGGCATGTGAACAAGTCATACAAGGCATTCAAGAGCTCACCAAGTGGATGGATTAGCTTCACACTTTTCCTCATGGATTTTGGACTTGCCTCACCATTCTTTAAGAGATTCTAGGACTCAACCATACTCTTGGGAGCCCACTTTGCTTTTAGGAGACTCTTTGCTTTGTCTCAACTAATCTCAAGGGCTCTTGGCTCATCCTCACCATGGTTAAGATTTCTTAGCCTCTCCACACTCAAGCAAACTCAAACAAACATCATACATTCATTTGAAAATATAATATATCATTATGAAATCATGGCACATAAATTCATGCTAGCATACTTTTTATAGCTTGAAAATACCAATACACATATTCTAAGACAAGCTAAACACATATCCATGCATGAGAGAAGGTGGAGAGAGCTACTTTGCACACAATCACATACTTTTGCTCTTGAAATTCCCTTCCTTGCCTCGCCACAAACCCATAAAAGTGTGGAAGAGTCTTCTCTTGGCCTATACATAATTTATGGAAGCCAATTAAGTTTATTAACTTAATTCTAAAGCCATGTAACTTGCTTAGACACTAGCTTGGCCTATAACCCCATTATGGTTCCATGATTGCACCTAATAAAGCAACACCCCTCAAATAATTTTAGGCTCCATTCTTTCCTTTCAAATATGATTCTTGACTCCTTTTAATCCTCTTGGAGTCATCACAATTAAAACAAAGAGCCTAACTATATGTTGCTTCTTTAGGTCACAATATAGAACCTAAAGTACCAAATCACTTTCTATGAGTTCTAATTTTTTTCTAAGGCCTCCCCTCATTTTTATTCATCATACATGACTCAAGAATGGCCTTAGAAATATTTAAAAATCTCCCTAGCTGCCCTAACCTTGCTTGACTGAGACTATGCCCCTTTTTGGCCTCCTTAGAATTGTTTTTATTTCCTTGAAGGAGGAAGCATGTGGAGAGCATCTTAGGGATCTTAGAAGATCATTTAAACTCTTAATTAGACCTAGAAATCATCACAAAAAATAAGAATTTGGAAGGAACACTTGAAACCCTAGAATTTGCATCTTGAAATTTAATGATTTTTTGATAATTCCCTTTGCATATTCTTAATCTCCACACCCTTTTTCCTTAGATTCATGCTTGGTTCTACCTAAAAATCATCTCCTCCTAGGATTTTCTCAAGTGGGGCGAAATGGTGGAGAAGGGAACCAAAGATGACAACCATAGAAAGAGAAATTACCTTGTTTTCTTGCTTTCTCTCACTTGAATCTTGTATTCTTTGAGCTCTTCTCTTCAAATCCGAATTTTCCCCTCAATTTATCCCTTAAAACAGATTTGAAAACATCATTTTAATCATTGGAAACAAAGGAGAATGGAGTAGAGGAGGTTTGGAAGAGAAAGAGCATAAAAAATTACTAAATTTCCATACCTTTTTGCTTGAATTTCTCCTCCTTTTCTTCCTCCTCTTGTGTGCCTCATCCCCTAGGATTTTTCTCTGGTTTTGGGCAGAACTTGGTGGAGCTAAATGAGAGAGGAAGAAGGGTGCATCATATATACAGGTGGGAGGAAGAAACACTTTTCAAAAATTTTCATTTTGCCCTTCATTTTTGGCATTTTTGTTTCTCCTTTGTTTTAGCTTGCTGTTGAGAACCATCTATTCCATTATAAAATTTAGGTTCCCAATTTAGTAAAATTCTTTTGGAATCACTCAAATCGGAGCTAAAACCTTCCTGAACGAATCCGTCAAAGTTCAAGTACACTGATGTTGGAAAACGTCCACCGGAGGGGTTTTAGCTGTCTTGGGGCTTTCCATAGTTTTTAGGGCCTCTAAGAACCCCGAAGAACTCAAAATTTTCATTTAAAAAACCCTCCTATGTGAATTCCAAAATTTACTCAAAATTACGAAAATGCCATTACGTTTTGTAAGCTTTTCGTAAGAAATTATTTTTTCATTCTAGCTCTATTTTTCTTTTCGTCTGAGCTTGAAATTCTTATTTTTAGGAGTCTAAAATGCTTTCCACTTTTTTTGGAACTTTAACTACATCGTTTCAGGGGACTTCCTTTTGAATCCGGTGAGTTTCATTTATTTACAAAGAAATCGTACGTTACGTTTCTCACATTTTTTTTCATTTTCAGAAAACTGAATATTACATGAACTTTTATGAAAATGTGATAGCTATTCCAAAGAGGAATTAGCCATGGCGAAAGGGGGCATTGGCCGAGGCCAAAAGTAAGAGGCGAGCGAGGTAGGTTAGCCGCAGCGAAGCTCCAACTCGCCGCAGCTAAAAATAAAGAGCAAACTCAAGAGCAATTAGCCGTAGCGCAAGGACATTTAGCCATGGCTAACGGTCCCAAACTCTCATTCTAACCTAGAAATCTTGGTTTTTCATATGGTAGCCTCAAGGGATGACTTAGAAATATTAGTAGAAGATTCTTGTGAGTTGGAATTAATGGGTAATAGAATCAAAGGCTTATAAATGAGTATTTGTCTCCCTTGTGTACATGAATGTTTGTAATTATTTGGTTGATGACTCTAATAACATTACGGTTCAAATTTCCTTGCCTTTTTCAAATGTAATTAGTTGTAATGTCTTGTAACCTTGATTTATGGTTATTAATCACGTATTTTATCTTAATTATAATGATTAGAAGTTGAGGTCGTCACAAGAAAAGACCTAGAATAAAAGTCAAAGTTTACCCCCTTAACTATGTGAAGTGTTGACTAAAACACATTTCTCATAGAAGGAGTGTGTTTCTCCAAAATCTAAATTTATGGATGAGTTTGGCATGTCCAAATTAGGGGGGAGGGTCCAAGAATGATTTTAGGGCTTGTAAATAAAAAGTCAAAGTTGAGCCTAAAAGTCAACTCTTGGTTAAAATAAAGGAATTAAAGGGATATAAGCAATTTTAAGGATTTAAGGTCTATGTGATGATTATAATGAATTACCATTATGATTATAGGGTTTGATATTTGTTTAGGAACTCCAAGAGCAAGTGGACCTAGTTCCAAGGCTTGAGGAGCAAAAATTTGCTAAGGTAGTAGTTTTTCTTTCTTTTTCTTTAAACTTGTATGTTTGTATGATGAGTATTATGCTATATGAAATTGTCATTATGAGACATGTATGCTTGGATTGTGCTTGGCCTTGTATGAAATTTCTTGCATTACTATGTGATATATGGCACCTTGATTGGCATTATGTTATGTACTTACATGCTTGCCTATGAATGAGATTAGTTTACTACTATTGAGATTTCATAATCTCACCCCAAATGTAACCCATGCTAGGTCCGAGTTCAAGCAAAGAAAGGACAAAGGGAGTGGAGGCATAAATCAAGAACTTTAATTTTATGCATCACATTTTGTCATGTAACTAAATATTTTGGATTACTGTATGTATGAGTAATGTTATGATGCTATAAGGTAATAGGGTATGTAATAGAAAGCCATGTATATACTCAACCCTTAAGGAAAAAGAATATGACTAGTGTGCCTAAAATGCACAAATGCATGTGCTTATATAAAGGCAAAATAATAATATGACAAATAAGGGGTAAAATCGTCTAGTTTTTTTAAGGGCAATTTTATATGAATTAATATGTATTCTGCTGAGTAAGTATTTTTCCCTTGTAACAAACTTAGGGAGCTTGAATTAGAGCCTTGAACCAACCTCATATAATTTTTCTGTAATTAATTATGTATTTTTAAAATTGGATAAAATTTTGGAAATGAGCAAATGAATAGTGAAACTGTATGAGGAAGTTTTTAAAAGAAAAAAAAAAGTTTAATAATTTAGGTTTCCATTAATTCTTCTAAGTTCTATATGAGGTATTAGTAGTAGGAAAGGTGTTATATAGCAAGATATGACACCATTCACATTTCAAATGCATACTAAGAAACACAATAATATTAAATCATCAATCCAATGGTAAAAGGCATAAGTAATAGCCCAAACACACATACAAGCAATCAATGACAATAAAACAACCAAGATAAGCATACAAGAATGGATGAAGAGCTACCTTTTTCAAGAAGCACAATTCCCCTCCTTGGTTTCCTAGTCTTTCTTCTCATCATCACACACACTTGGGAGAG
The DNA here is from genome assembly GCA_026724425.1 of Erythrophleum ivorense. Lineage (NCBI taxonomy): Eukaryota > Viridiplantae > Streptophyta > Magnoliopsida > Fabales > Fabaceae > Erythrophleum > Erythrophleum ivorense. The sequence goes on along the minus strand of JAIUCV010000004.1, from coordinate 22,050,077 downwards.
GCTTGGCTTGCTTGACCTAGACACATCAAATAAGATACAATTACATCAATAGAACCATCTCTAGCCTCACATAAGCCTTATATATGCTACTTCTAGTTCTAGGCTTTCATATGGCTCCATTTAATGGCATAATGAAGCAACTCATATAATTCATCATCTTAGCTCCAAGTTCTCACTCAATCTAAGTCATATGACTCTATTTAAACTCATTAGAGTCATTATAAACTCAAATCAAGGAGTTTAACACTAAGTTGCTTCTTTATACATAATAGAAACCTAAACTTTCACCTTACAAAATAAAGCTTCTAAATTCAAACCAATGGTTCTTTTGGTATTTATAATTCATATCTAGACAATTTTTATCTTTAGAATCAAAGAAAACTCTCCTTAGGTTCTTCATAAGAGCCTTGGTCGAGACATGTACATATATGTCACCCATGGAGTTTTGTTCACTTTTCTAGGGAATTTAGCAACTATATGAGTTCCTTAGCCTCTTCTTAACTCAATCATACTCTTACATGGTCTAAAATATTATTAGAAATTTTTATATTTCCCTAGATGCAATGAAAATCCTAATTTTCATAACTTGCTAACCATAGCTCTCTTTTGAATTCTTGTAGTTCTATATGATTCTCCATGCTTCAAGACCCTATTTCCTATCAATTTTGGACTAAAATCAAACTCTTTACATGGTCCCCCTAGGCTGGCCAAATTGAAGCATCCATGGGAGAACCAAGAAAGCAAGTTATTCAAGAAGAAACATACCTTGCTTACTTCCTTATCAAGTGGTGTTTCTTAAACTTCCAAGGTTTTCTCTAAACTCTTCTTTCCCTCTACTGAACCAACCACAAAATATCACCATTCAGAACTTCAAAACCATGGAAAGAGAAAGGAGAAAGAGAAGAAGAACATTAGAAAAGGGAAGAGCATGAAAAGCATGTAATTTCTTACCCTTTTTGCTTAGTTTTTCTTCTTCCCTTCTTCCCCTTCTCGTGTGCCTCTTCAAGCTAGTCTAGGTTCTGTTTCAAAGCCAAAATGAATTGGTGGAGATAAGGAGAAGGGGTAGCCTGATATATAAAGGAGGGGGAGGCCAATCATAACATTTTAGAAATTCTAACTATGTTCCTAAACTATGCTTTCTCTATTTGAGCTCATTTTAACTCCTTTTTATAATTATCTTTTCCATCATAAAATTTAGGTTCCTTAATTCATTAAATGTCTTTGGTTTCACACTACTTGGATTTAGAACAACCTCAAATGACTTGGTCAAAGTTTCACTTAATTGACAACCTAAAATGTACACTATAGGAGTTTTGGCCATTCTAAAGGTTCCCATGGTTTTTAGGGCCTTTGAGAATCTTAGAAAACAAAAATTTTCCATTTAAACCTCCCTTCCTTGAGTTTTCAAAAAGTTGTCCAAAAATTCATTTTTGCCACTACATTTGTCCTTTAATTTATTCAGCCACTTTGGCTTCATTTTCAAGTGATCTTTAGGTTCTTAACCACATTCTTAGATGTTATAATCATCATTCTAATCTCAATTAGCCTCAATTTGCTTTGTTTTTAAGGTGATTCTATCTCATTTTATTCATTTCAGTTTAGTTTTTGGAAAATCAATTATTACATATGGGCCACTTGAATGGCATTATCAAGTAACTCTTATAAATTAATTTCTTGATTCTAAAGCCCCACTCAACATGAGTTATATGACTCTACCAAAACTCATTAGAGCTATTATAAACTTGATTTAAGGAGCCTAGCACCAAGTTTCTTTTTTAGGCATAATTGAACTCTAAAATTTTATTTTTCAAAATAAGGCTTCTAAATTCAAACTAATAGTTCCGTTAGTGTTTATAATTCATATTTAGACCACTTATAACTTTAGAATCATTGAAAACTTTTCCTGGGTGCTAGTTCCCTTTCATGGCTAAACATATCATGAGTTTTTTTATTCTTCTTATGATTTTTGGCACCTAGATATTCTTTAGCTTTTTTTCTAGCTTAATTGAAATACCCTTCCAAGGTTTCAAACTTTCAAAGGTGCAATAAAAAACCTAATTACACTATTTTACATCTTATAGCTTTTTAATTGATTCTCTTGGTTCCATCTTAATCTCTATACCCTTAAACCTCTATTCCCATCATGTTTTGGTCAAATTAAATTCCTTTTTAGTGCCCCTCATCTTGACCGAATATGGAGGAAGAAGAATTCCAAAGGAGAAATATGTCTTCCATGCCATATTATATACCATTTGAAAGTGTTTTAAATAGAGATTATTATGGTGCATTTGATTCCATTTAAAGAGCTTCTTCCTCCATGGGTTCAACTGTAAAAGTCCATCTTTTAGAAAAAGAAAATCATAGAAAGAAAGAGAAGGAGCAGAAAAAGGTTTATATTAGTATCATAAGTAAAATTTTCATGTAAACTTACTTAGGTGATACTTCTTCCTTCCTCCTTCCTTGGTTCTTCCCTATGCCTCTTGGTTCTGGTTTAGAGCAGAAGAAAGTCAGTTTTGAGGGTTAGGAGGCGTGGTTGAACCTATATGAAGGGAAAACGAATGTTTTAAAATAATTACAAAAATTTCCATTACGTCCCACAATTTTAATTCTTCTATTTGAGCTCATTTTAGATCCTTTTTTAGAATCATATTTTCCGTCATAAAATTTAGGTCTTTTAGTTTATTAAAAATTTTGTTTCAAATTTATGGGATTCAAAATAATCTGAAACAATCTGGTCAAAGTTTAGGTCAATCGATGACCTAAATCGTACATTGGAAGGGTTTTAACTATTCTGATTGGTTTTATGGTTTTTAAGGCCTTTGAGAACCGTAATGAGTTCAACTTTACTATTTAAAACTTCTTTCTTTTTCTCAAATTTTGCCTAAAATTACAATTTCGCCACTAAGATTTTAGTTCATTATGTTTAGCTATTTTTTGGCTTTGATTTTAGGCTACTCTTAGTTTCTTAACCTCATTTAAGATGCTTTAATTAGTATTTTACTCTTAATTTGTCTCAATTTATTTTGCTATGTGTCATACCTTATTTTATAACACTTTTCCTACTATAGTTACCTCATTTAAAACTTAGAGGAGTCAACGGAAACCTGAACTGATAAAAAATTTTCATTTTAAAACTTCTTCATACAATTTCACTATTCATTTGGTCATTTCCAAATTTTTATCTAACTTTGAAAATACATACTTAATTATAGAAAAATCGTATAAGGTTAATTCGGGGCTCTACTTCAAACTCTCTAAGCCCTTTACACGGGAAAAATACTTACTTAGCAGAGTGCATATAAATTCATATAAAGTTGCCCCTACAACAAATTGGACAGTTTTACCCCTCATTGGTCATATTATTATTATTATTTTGCCTTTATATAAGTACAACCATTCTTGCATCTTATGCACGCTAGTCATACTCTTTTTATTTTAGGGTTAGGTATATATATGGCTTTCCATTTCATACCTAAGTACCTTACAGTATCATAACGTAACTCATGCACGCAGTAATCTAAAATATTTAATTACATAAGAAAATGTGGTGTATAAAAGTAAGGTCCTCGATTTATGTCTCCACATTCTTTGCTCCTTTATTTGTTTGATCTCGGACCTAGCATGGGTTATATTTGGGGTGAGATTATGAAATCTCAGTAGTAGTAAACCAGTCTCATTCACAAGCAAGCATGTAAGTATATAACATAATGCCAATCAACGTGCCATATACCACATAATAATACAAGGGATTTTATACAAGGCCAAGCACAATCTAAGCATACATATCTCATCTTATAACATAAATGACAACTTGATATAGCATACCACTTATCATTATACAAACATACAAGTTTAAAGAAAGAGAGAGGAAAACTACTACCTTAGCAAACATTGCTCCTCAATTCTTGGAACTCAGTTTACTTACTTTTGAAGTTCCCAAAATAACATCAAGCCTTATAATCATAATGATAATTCATTACAATCAACACATAAACTTTAGCTTCTAAAATAGGATGACCCCTTTTAAACTTAATGGACCATTGGAATTGGAAAAATCTAACTCCTTCCCTTCCCATTCACTATGGTCGAATAGTATGTCTTTCTTGGCCAAAATTTAGGAATTTTATCCCATGAGTTTTGGGGCTTTGCCATAGGTATTCCTAGCTAAAAACACCCTTTTGAATCCATTGGAATGGTTAAAATTATGAAATTCCAGCCCCAACATCACGTTTTGGTCATAACATAATCTAGCTCCGTTTTAGGCTTAAAATTGAGTTTCTTTGGTTCTAAAAATTCCATACTAAATTGACTATGTTTTAAGACATTAATAAAACACTATAAAAATTTTGGAAAAATTCGGACAGCATCTCCCCATGCTTTCTATTTTCCCAACAATTATAGTCTTTGTGTTTTCCCAAGTCTCAGCACATAACAACAATAACTAAGCTCATATGGCCTTCATGTTCAACATATAAACTTCATTTCAAGGCCTTCATATTCAACATATAAACTCCATTTCTAATGATTCATATGCTATCCAAAAATAACTCATAGCTAGGGTTTAACAAAACTAGCTTAAAGCATGTGATTTACAAGTATAAGATGGAGAAAATTTACTCTTTAAGCTTAAACCTTGCTTCCTTTGATTTTCTCACACTAAAATCCTTTCTCGTCCCACTTAGAGCAACATTTCACCTTGAAGAAAAGATGAATATGAAGCTGCCCTTTGGAGGAAATGGTTGGAGGATGGAGAAGATGAAGAAATTTGGTGAAGAATGGTGGTAGTTTTGCTTGGTTTCACTTCATCTTTCACTTTTTCTGCCTCTTTCTCTCTCTTCACGTTTTTCTCTCCTCCTCCCTTGTGTGTGGCATGAAAATGGTGGAATGGAGGTGAAGGAGATGAATTAGGATGAAGTTAAAGGGTCATACTAAATTTAGACCCTTAGATTAGCCTTTTCAAGATCAAATCCTAGCCTTCCATTCCTTTTTCTTTTGATTTTCTAATTTCATAACTAAATATCTTCTTTCAAAAATCCTTGGCCACACACTTGGATGCCTTTTCTTAGCCTTTAAGTTATGGATAGTAACCATGGTTAATTTCCTTAACTCATCCATGGTTTACTTTTAACTCAACCATAGTTAGTTTCTAACTTAACCATGGTGAATTCTTTAACATAACTAAAATCATTTTCTTCTCTCCCTTTCATTTTATATTTATATTTGGGTTTCATCTTCTCTAAAACCCTAATTATATCTTCTCTTCTCTTTTTGGGCCTTTAGAATCAGCTCTTGGGCCTTACCATAGTCTAATATTAGTGTCTGAGCCCAATTAAGGTTTTATAGTACAATACATACATTTAGACTTTCTAAAATTTATAAATATTATTTCCTCTGCTTTCTGGCCATACTGAGCTTCAAACATGGTTCAGGGGCCCTTAACCTCAATCCTCACAAATTTCGGTGTCAATCGGACACCCGGGTCTATAGGTGTAATTTTCACCATTCTGTATTATGATTGTGCTATAAACTTTTCTTTTACTACAATTCTATCCCTGAATCTCCTTCAGGGTTTCTTAGCCCTTTAGCTATTTTTATTTCTATAGTTGTTACAACTTCCTTTTCTATTTTGCTCATGGCTACTGATCGGGATAACCAGATCCCAGATCGAATCCCGCCCGGTCATTCGGACAACTTGACATCATTGGACCCGTCTCATCAAACTAAGTTTAACCGTGGGTCATGGATTTTTGAGATTCTTGCCCGATTTTTTTATATTCATGCGTAAAGTCACGAATGGAGGGTAAAACTAGGGTTTCCTGAACTTTAGGGAAATTTATACATTTTGCCCAGTATATAACTTTTCTTTGCATTTTAGTCCCTGGCTTCTTCATACTTGACTTTGGAGGCTCTTCGGGACCTTTTTCTGATCTCTTTTTTTTTCATCTATTTTAGCCCAAATTTTAGGGCACCTCTAACCTTGACTCATCATTATTTATGATCTAGAATATTATTATAATTTTATTAGACCTAAATTTATTCTATTTGGGGGACTTCCTTTCATATCCGGTGAATTTCGTACGTTGACAGAGAAACCATATGTTACGTTTCTCGCGTTTCCTTACATTTTCAGAAAATCGGATGTTACACTATGGGGTCCTCTTTCATTAACCAAGCAGTTCTGATTTCAATTCTTCTTAACTTATATTATCCTTCTTTAAGCCCGTGACCCTATTTTAAAAAATTTATTCCATTCTTTAGGGACTATTTTGAATTACCAATTTATAGGATGTTACAATAATTAAGCCCTTAAACTTTTGAAATTGAATATATGGAACTTGAGTTATATGTAGGTAATTGGTTTATTAGAAGTGAGGCTACAGTGCTTAGGTAGCATAGGGTTTCTAACTGGCATGCTACCAGATCTTTTAATAAATTAGGATGTTTGACCATATGATTCAAGTACTAGTATGAATTTGCAATATGTGCTAATTGTGTAATGAATAGGAAAGGGTTTAGAAACCCAGAAGTAGATATGGACTATTGAGATCTGGCTTTGGCATTGACTCTAGTCTAAAATACTATCTGAGCTTATATTGAAAGAGTGAGACACAAATTTACAATTTAGATAGTGCTCAAAAAGTGTTTAAAAAAAGATTTCCAAGTCTTCTACTATTAAGTTTTTTTAAATAGTGATTCATTATAATGTTGAGTTCAAATGTACAAGATGAGAATTAGTAAAACTAGTTTTAACATAGATCAACTAGAGGTGATAAACTTGGTCAAAACTTTGATTGAACATAAATCGAGGTAACCAGTGGCACAGATATAGGTTGAGTTGTTTTAAGCAACTATGGATCTTGAATTTTTACATTTTGAGTAAAGGAGAAAGTTAAGTAATGTACAAAGCAGAGTGGTCTAAAAAAATAGCATTAAAAAGCTAGAACAGATGAAAACTAAATGTAAGGGTAAAAGAATCAATTTAGACTTATAAGAGAAAAAAATCAGAAATATGTATAACTTGAAATATAGTAAGGAAATTGGTTTTCTTCATAAAAATGTGAAACTAAAAGATGAGTGCCTCAGCCAAAGGAGTCATTACGGAATAAAATACTGATGGCATGAAAAACAAAAAAAAAAGTGAGAAAGATGTAGTTTTAATGGCACAAAGCTATTCAAGCCCCTAAAAATTATGAAAATTTATTTTTTATGTAAAAGAGCATATAAACTTATACATAAATCAATTTGATTCAGAAAGTATTGAAAAATGAGCTGAAATGGAGGAAAAATGCACATAAGGGGCAAAATGATCATTTTTAGAATATTATAATATAACAACATCTTAATTATATAATTCTATCTTCTTCTTCCTTATGAAACAGACATAGATCAATCCTTTAGAATCCATGGCATGATTTTGGAAGAGAAAGGCAAGGATTCAAGTGGAATTTTAAGTAAGAAATGAGCTCTTTTCACCTCCCTATAGTTATCGAACTTGTTCTACTCCATGAGAGTAATCTAATGAGCTAAAAATCATTTTAAAAGATGGAGTTTAGTGGTTGCTACCTCAGCTCAAGCGGCTTGTTTTGGAATTTCAACTAGTGCAAAAGATTCCTCATTGAAAGAGCTTTCATTTAAGGTATGAAACAAGGTAAGATTTTAAGTAGTTTTGAATCCTAGAGCCCTTGTATGCCACAATTAGAGAGAAAGAAAGGATAGGATTCATGTTTTCTTGATGAAATTAAATTATATTAAGGTTGAAAAGAATGATTTGGCATGTATGTAACCTAAAGTTAAAAAAAAAAATCCAATATAGCCTACATTTTTGCAAGCTAAAGCCAAGTTAAGGATCTAATAGGTTTGAAGCTTGTAAATTTTATTTGAAGCTAAAAGAGGTGCTAAGAAGAAATTTAAAGTTGCTAGGAAGTTTTATTAGGCCAAAATAGCATGTATAGCTAAAACTCTACTTTTGAGAATCATGTACATTTTGCAAATGAGATGGTCATTCTGAGATATATGGCTAATTTTGTTTAATGAACTAGGTTAGTAAATTAGCTGCTTGTCATGCATAGCTTCATATAGATATACTCACGCTATTCAACCTCATTAACATCAAAAGAGGAACTATCACTAGAGCTTTTAGTAGCGAATTCGGTCTATTTTCCATACTAATTAGGGCTATAAGGGTCAAATTTTGATTATCTTTTCTTCTTCACTTATAATCATCATAGACAAGCTTATTTTAGTCCACTTGATCATAAGAAACACCTTAATTGCATAAAAGAGTTATATAGCCCAAAATATCTCATTTTGTCATATCATACACTAAACTTCAAAAATTCATAACTTGAGTTACGTAACTTCAATTTAAACAAACTTAGTGGCTAAAAAAATCTTATGACGTGAAATTTATGCTATAAAAATTTTAAGTTAAAAGGAATTCATTTAGCTTCTCAAAAACCTAAAAATCAAAACCTATTGCAGATGAACAATAACAGTACCAAATCTGCATAATTTAGCAAATTTTGAAAATTTGTAAAATATTCTGTAGAGCTTCAAAAATTTTCATTATTCACTTGTTAGAAAAGCTTTATAAATTCTCTAATTACATGCCAAATTTTAGCCCCAAACTATTTTTAATGGTAGAAGTGCAATTTATGGCTCATTTCGACCAAATTTTGGTTCTAAAATGGTCCAATTGGCTTTTAAATTGCACTCTCCCACTTTGAGCAAATTTCAATTATTTTAAGCATCAATTTCATAAGATTCATTATGTGAAAGAAGGCTTGGATCAAAATATGACCCTCTTGCACTCAAGATTACATATATACCATATAGTTTGGCATATGCAAGTTTATACATTAATGGCCATATTCTACCACATAATGCTGTACATTCATATGCTAAAGCTTGCATATAGGTTTTCACTATAAACCTGCTCATATACATGATAGTACATCAAATATACTTAAGGTTTCTATACATCCAAGTATACCATGTGTAATAAACCATATTTACATCACACAATCCCTACTGCATCATTTTCCATAGTCTAATTCTTCTCTATCTCCTTCCTTTTGCTTGAAGAACCTAAAATAGTTAGTGAGAATACATGGGTGAGATTTTAGGGAGAATTTTAGTAGCAAATTTCAACCAAATCAAATGCATATAAGAATACAATGAGGAAATGCAATGCATATGGTGCAAAGATGTCATTCAATGCATCATGAAGCTTAAATACAATGTTTAACATGAAAACTCATTTCTTATCAAACAATGGCATCATAGTGTCACATTATAGGTTATTTGGCTTCATATTCCCACATTAAAGGTTGGTCTCATGTAACTTAAGGGAAACTAGAAAAAAAAGAATAAAATATTGTATTTTCTTGCATTATGTCAGGGTATAAAAATTCATTTTGCATTTTTGTGGGTTCCGTGAACTCATCAATGTAACACCATATTTATATAGCTCATCATCAACCATTTATAGGCTTATTTCCATGAAGCACATGACATTCTCAAAGAAAAGCCATTAAAAATTGCAATTAAATTGCGTTACATCATGGATAAATTTTTCATTTGATGCTTCGTAGGCCATATGGACTCATCCATTTCATTCTCATATTTAAATACACAAATAAAACTCATAACAAGCTCAAGAAGTTGCCTAGAACTTATGCAAATGGATGGTATACTCGAAAATATAGTGTGCAGCCTTAGGTACCTAGTTTAGATTCTACTCCTAAACTTTGAAAACTCATAACTAATTCTAAAAAAATCAAAATCATACACACTATACCATTCTAGAAAGCATGAAATGTCTACTATATGATAAAAATAATTTCAGGTCATGAAACATCAAATGGAAGACATTTGGCATTTGAAAAGCACCTAAGGTGTCAGCTATTTAGGCTACTGTCATAGGTTACTGTCATAAACTTTAGAAATTCATAACTAATTCTAGAAAAATCCAAATCATGTAAATTTGATTATTCTGAGAAGCTACATGTGTTAACTCTAAGGAAAAAATATCTCTAGACCACGTTAAGTTCATTTAGGAACTAAATTATGAAGAAACAATATAGGAGGTCAAATGATGCTACTAGTGACATGGGGTTCCATTATGGTCATTTTTGGCTCCATATGGGATACCAAAATTATCAAATGGCTTTCCTTTGGTTTTGGCACCTTTTGGGCAAGTATAAAAGCACATTTAGGACTTATGTGAGCTGCCCAAATGGTCCCAAACCCCATGCATCTCATTTTGGCCTTTCCATGTACACATATGCACATTTCCATAAACTCATTCATAAAGCTATCCTTGCCATACATGCTCAATTCACATTCCATCATTCACATAACACATACTTTTATTTTTACATCATATAATATCATAATTACATATGTCTCAAGGGTCATAAACCATTTATAGCAATAATATACATCATTATAGTTCATTATGGCTTTAAAAGGAAAATGCTAGACATATGGATATCAATCTTCTTCTTTCAATGTTGTTGGCTCCCATTAACATATCCACTTGGTCCACCTAGCATGTGAGATCATTGGAGAGGAAGGAATGAGATTCAAAGAATCCCAATAGCTCATCTTCCATTCAATCATACATAATATATGCAAGAAAGCCTTAAAAATGCATGCATAGACATAAGACAAGTTATGGACATTTAAGAAGCAAGCTTGGCATGTGAACAAGTCATATAAATCATTCAAAAGCCCATCAAGTGTTGGGATTGGCCTCACACTTCTCTTCGTGGATTTTGAACTTGCCTTACCCATTCTTTAAGAGCTTTGGACTTAACCATACTTTTGGGAGCCCACTTTACTTTTGGGAGACTCTTTACTTTGTCTTAACCAATCTCAAGGGTTCTTGGCTTATCCTCACCATGGTGAAGAGTTCTTGGCCTCTCCACACTCAAGCAAACTCAAATAAACATCATACATTCATTTGAAAACATAATATGACATCATGAAATCATGGCATATAAAATCATGCTAGCATAATTTTCATGGCTTGAAAATACTCATACACACATTCTAAGACAAGCTAAACACACATCCATGCATGAGAGAAGGTGGAGAGAGCTACCTTGCATACAATTACATACTTTTCCTTTTGGATTCAAGCCTCCTCTTTCGGCCACACACCCACAAATTGGTGGAGATAGTTTCTCTTGGCCTAGAAACAATTTATGGGAGCCAATTAGGTTCATGAAACATATTCTAAGGCCACACAACTTGGTTAAGCACTAGATTGCTCTATAACCCCCATTATGGTCCATAAATGCACCTAATGAAGCAACACCCCTCAAATAATTTCTAGGCCTCATTCTTTCCTTTAAAATATGATTCTTGACTCCTTTTAAGTCTCTTGGAGTCATCACACCATTAAAACAAAGGGCCTAATATCATGTTGCTTCTTTAGGTCATAATAAAGAACCTAAGGGACCAAATCAATTTCTGAGTTCTAAATTTTTTCCAAGGCCTCCCTTCATTTTCATTTATCAAATATGACTCAGGAATGGCCTTAGAAAAATTTAAAACTCTCTCTAGCTATATGAACATGCTTTGGCCAAGATTATGAGCTTCCTTAGCCTCCATGGAGATTTCTTTATTTTCTTGAAGGAGGAAGCTTGTGGGGAGCATCTAAGGGGTCTCAATAACTCATTTAAACTCTTAATTAACCCTAGGAATCATCATACAAAATCAAAATTTGAAAGGAACACTTGAAACCCTAGAATTTGCATCTTGAATTCCAATGGTTATTTTGTTGTTTTCTTTGCATATTCTTGTTCTTTTCCATCAAATACCTAAGGTTCATGCTTGGTTGGCCTTGAAAATCAGATCTTCCTATGGCTCCTAGGGTTAGGTGAATGGAGAAGAAGGGTGATGGAAGATATCAACCATAGGATGCAATTTTACCTTGTTTCCTTGCTTAGTTTGGCCTAAATCTTGCTTTCTCCAAGCTCCTCTCTTCAAATCCGAAATTTCCCTTGAATTTCTCCCTTTAATCAGATTTATAAACCTCATTTTAATCAAAGGAAATCAAGAAGGATGAAGAAGAGGTGGTGTGGATGGAGAAGAGCATGAAAAACAACCATAAAAACATACCTTTTGCTTGGATTTCTTCCTCCTTCTTCTTCCTTTCTTGGGTACCTCTCTCTTAGGGTTTTGCTTTGGTTCGGGGCTGAATTTTCTGAATTTAAATGAGGGCAAGTGTGACGCGCCACCTATATATAGGTAGGGAAAAATGACTTTTTCAAAAATTCCCATTTTGCCTTTTGTAGTTTGCATTTTTGTTTTTCCTTCATTTTAGCTCCTTTTTTAGAATCTTCTTTTTCATTATAAAATTTAGGTTCCCAATTAAGAAAAATGCCTTTGGAATCACTCAAATCGGGGGCTTTGAATGAATCCGTCAAGCTCGGACACACTGACATTGGAAAACGTCCACCAAAGGGGATTTAACTGTTTTGGGGCTTCCCATAGTTTTCAGGGCCTTTGAGAAGCCTGAAGAACTCAAAACTTTCATTTAAAAAGCCCTCCTATGTGAATTCCAAAAATTTCTCAAATTATGAAAATGTCATTATGTTTCGCAGGATTTTTGTTAAAAATTTTTTCTCCATTCTAACTCCATTTTTCCTTCCGCCTGAGGCAAAAATTCTCATTTTTAGGAGTCTAGAATGTTTCTTCAAATTTTTTGGGACCTTAACTAATTCATTTAGAAGGACTTCCTTTGAAAATGCACCCATTTCTGTCGTTTAACGAAAACTGGACATTACATTGGTCATCATTTGGCCCTTGGATGATACAGAACACAAAATTGACCATATGAAATAGTACATGCACCAGAACAAGAAAAATTCCAACTTGAAAATTTATAATTAATTTTATAGAGCTCTAATTTTTCTGTACTTTAGCTTCCCAAAAATATCTCGATCAGTTTTACATGTCTGCCAAATTCATGGGAAGAATCATCCATTTGGTCAATTTGTGCCATAGGGTTCTAATTTGGTCACTTTAATGGTTTTTACTACAATCAAAGTGCCCAATTTTGCTTCTAAAGCTTGTGTGACCACTTGGGCACATGGGAATGCACCAAAATGACTTAGGAAACTTGTTTTAAAGATGCATGAACCCAGAATTTAAGAATTCACATTCTCACCCTATGCCACATACAAGAGCATACATGCTACCCTTTGCCATCAAGAGTCTAAAAACCACAATAACATTCATTTAACACTAAGTTCCATTCATACATCAATTATTTGGATACTTGATAAATGCTATTTTTATATCTTCTATTCCTCCTAACTTAGTTATTTTAATGATCAAATAGGGCTTTAGGGGTTTAATTAGATACAATTTGATTTCATTAGCCATTTATGCACTTAATGAATTAAATGGAAAAATTATTGAGTTTTAATGCATGAGTTTCTTTTAAATAATTTTGTGGATAATTCTATTGAATATTGTCCATTCTTTTGTGTAGAATTTTTTATGGGCAAATAGCTTGAGTGGGAAATTGAATTGAAAAAAGAGATGAAGACTTTATATGTGAATTTGAGGGAAAGAATAAATGATATTCATCACACTCATGCAATGGAGCTGAGAGCAAAGCATGCAGCAGTTGAAGAAGCTTGTAAGGAAGACCACATTTCATTTCACACAGCCACAAAAACAAATGAAGACACATACTCGAGCAAAACAGAGGAGAAGCCATGGTTTAAAAAAGAAGAAAACAGAGGAGAAGGAATGCTACAAGTTGAATGAAGCTAAAGAGTACATGAGGAAGTTATCTCTAGCAACGGGTTAAGAGAAACAGGACGTGAGGTTTGCATGAACTAGGTTTACATGGTTAGGAGCAAAACAAACACGCCAAAGGAGCCTCTCATTAACACACATGCTGTAACAACCAGAAAAAAAAAAAGAAGTTGGAAAATTTTCGAAAGGCTGAAAATTTTCTAAGTTTGCTAGCTATAGCGAGAAATGGCCTAACTATCGTGAATGTACCTGTTCGCTATAGTGAGAAATGGTCTAGCTATAGCGAGAGTGCCTTTTTGCTATAGCAAAAATGCTTCTAGGTATAGCGAGTGCCGGCATACCATACAGAAACAGGGAGCTGCTCACCATAACGCGCGCCGTAAAGAAAACAGGGGTCTGGACTGATACGTGCTCGCCGTAGTGAGGGTTAGTCCAGAAAGCAGGAAAAAAGAAAATTTGACTTCTTAAAGCATCCAAACTCCTCCTTTCTCCTTAAACCGACTTAAGCTTCATCTAAGCAAAGAAAAAAGCTTGAGAGAGAGAGGGAAACTAGGGGAAACTAAGAGAGAAAGAAGGGAAGCTAAGGAAGAAAGGTAAGAACCTTTAAAGCTCTTCATGCTTCTTCTTCTTAATTTTATTCTTCTCATTCTAAGTTTCCTTTCTATGGGTTGATGAGTAAGAAAGCTTTGTTCTAACCTAGAGGGAGCAAGAAAGCCTTAAAAGAGAGTGTGATAAGTTGAGAAATACAAAGAAAAGAGAAGAATAGTTAGTGAACTTCTAGAGAGAGAAAAAACCCCTAGTTTTTTATATGCTTGGTAGGGTTTGCTATAAAGAAACCCCTAGTTTTATGAATAATTGTTGAGTTATGAGAGAGTAATTTCATGCTCTTTGTGTGTTTAAGCTCAAGGGAAACACTTCCACCTAGTTGTGATTGTGAAACCAAGAAGGGAGAAGATAAATTGAAAGGGAAGGCTGGTGTTAGCCTATAAGGTAACTCTCTCCCCCTTTCTCTCATGCATGAATGTGTGTTTAGCTTGTTCTAAAATGTGTGTATGTATATTTTCAAGCTTTGAAAAGTATGCTAGCATGCCTTTACATGTTATGAACCTTGATGCTATGTTATGTGTTGAGTGAATCTATGATGTTTGTATGAGTTTGCTTGAGTATGGAAAGGCCAAGAACTCTTTCCTTCAGTGAGGATGAGAACCCTCGAGCTTGGTTGAGACAAAGCAAAGAGTCTCTCAAAAGTAATGTGGACTCCCAGGAGTATGGTTGAGTCCAAACTGCTCAAGAGTGGGTGAGGCAAGTCCAATACCCATGAGGAGAAGTGTGAGGCCAATCCAAACACTTGGTAAACCCTTGAATGCCTTGTATGACTGATTCACATGCCAAAGTTGTTTTTAAAGTGTCCATGACTTCTACTTTTCCATGCATGAATTTGAAAAGCTTGCTTTGCACATATTTGTATGATTGAATGAGAGATGAGCTATTGGGATTCCTTGAATCTCATCCCCTCCTCTCCACTATCCTAACATGCTAGGTGGACCAACTGAACAAAGACATGGGAGCCACCAAGCTTAAAGTTAGGGAGATCGGTAAGGGATTTGTGAAATAGCCATTTTATTGTTAAGAGATGTAATCTAATGATGTACATAGTGCATGCACTTATGAATACTTGTAAATAGATGTACTTATTGGATATGTCTGAGAATTAGAACTATAGTGCATGATGTAGCAAGTTTTCGGTATGAATAGTAAGATCTTGGCATTATGTACATGGTGTATGTTGAGTTTTGAAAATCTGGGTTGTTAGAAATTTGAGCCAATTTTAATAGCCTATGTTGATTCTTTCCCACGTGCTCATAGAGCCTTAGAAGTAAGAGAAGCCAATTTGAACCCTTGGAGCCCTCTTTAGCAAAAGAAATTGGCACTTTGCCCCTTTATGTCAAAGTCTGATTCAATGACCTCTTCTTGCCTTGAAATTTGGCATGTGACTAGATCTTGCCTAGAACTTTTTGGGAAGCTAAAGATTAGGTCATTTGGAAGTCTGTGGAAGTTTCTATGATTTTTCAAAGTTGGTATCAGAATTTCAGATTTGCACCAACACTGTTCATTTGGTCAGTTGTGTAATTGTGTCATCCGAGAGGCGAACGTGGTCCAATGGCTGCAAATTTTATAAACAAAAACTAGACAATCATAATGACTTGTAGCAACTAGAAGCACCTCATTTGGAGGTCTAGAGAGGAAGATATGAATTTTTGAAGTTTCTGCCTAGTATCAGTCATCTTGCCTGACCAAAAGCACTGTTCCATCGATTTCTGGGATTGGCTTGATGAACTGATCTGGAGATATTTTTTCTCTCTATCTAACATCCACATCTTTCCATAGTGATATCATTTGCACATATTGGATTTTTTTGGAATTAGTTAGACATTTTTAAAGTTCATATAAGTAAACTGTGACAGCATCAGGACCTAGTCCGACCTCTAGTACAATTCGCGTGTCAAACGTCTTGTGTGTTGGATGTTTGACTTGTACATATTTGTATCATGAAGTATATATCCCAAGATTTCCAGAATGAACAAGATTACATGTTTTTGATTTTCCTAGATTTAGTTGTGATTTTTCAAAATTCGCCTAGAAATGGGGCCAAGTCTGGCCGAAAATGGAGATACATGTTCTATATCTATTTTTGCTTTCCATGAGTTGTAGGCAAGTTTTCATGATATAAATGAGTTGTAACAATGAAATTAAATATTAGGAGGCTTAGTATGAGCTCACACAGTCCACATGACATCGAAATGAATTGCTAGATACAACCAACACAAAAATAATCATGAGAAACTTACATCCTCCATGATAGTAAGTCATTGAAAGTATATGAGATGAGCTAGAATTATGGTGTTACACATGCTATGGGTTATAGAGAGAAGTAGCAAATAAGACACAAGCAACAACTAAGCAACGTGCAAAACATGTGAGGAACTACAGACGAAGAATGAGCACGTAGTAGACTCGAGCTTAGGTGGAAAGAAAAGAAGCTAGGTTCTAACATGGATAGTTACAGGATAGAAGAGCAAAAGCTTGTGAGCAGAATTTGGATTATGAGGACGAAATAGTACAAGCTACAATTTTTACGTGGAATAAAAGAAGAGAGCTAAAGGCAAGTTAAATCACTTGGAGGCTACGTGGGAGAGTTTCACGTGGAAAAACCATGCAATGGCTAGATGAAGAAGCTACACGAGCGAAGGAAGCTTAGGCAGACAAAGAAAAAGCTACATAAATGAGCTGGAAGCACAAGAAAAGCAATGATGTAGTAAGTAAATGAGCTGTAAACACGTAAAAAAACACAAGTTGAGAGCTTGGAAGGGTGATGTGAGCAAATAATGGTTCTGTGTGCTACATAGACGATTGGAAGCAACTAAGGAAGACTCTCATGTGATTTAAGAAACATGCAGCTCGAGTTCTACTTGGATGTGAGCAAAATGGAGAGGAACTGTACAAAGAAGAAGCTACTTGGAGAAGGAGGAAGCACGTTGTATTGTCTAAATGGAAGAAATTCATGGGAATGAATAAAAAAATAATAATAAAGAGGAAGCATGACACACAAAAAGGAAAAGCTGAAGCACGTGACCTATTAAAAAAATACGGTGGAGGATCCATCGTATTGATTCGAAGTCCATCATTCCAAATCACGTCATTCATGCTGCACTTCATCATTCCATTCATTGTCTCACCCTTCGTCCATTCCACATCTAGAGACCATCCTCTCCACGCCATTTACTCATCCATCCTCTATTCTTCCATCTAATGAAATTTTAATCCTCCATCTGTGACTAGCAAGGAAGAAGGCTCTTGAGTTGAAGCTTGAATCCAAGGATTAGAATCATAATTTTGGGCTAAGAATTTCATTTTATTTTTCTCTCTTTCTACATTGATTCTTGTTATTTTATTTGCTTGGTTAAGCCTGTAATTGATTGGATTAATTTAATTTATGATTGGTAGCTAGTTAGATACTAATTAGGGGAGCAATTGATGTTTAATTGGTTTATGGTAGTGTTGGATTTTCATTTTCCTACCATTTTTTAAGTGTACAATCAAGGTGTTTGATGAAATGCTTATGAGAATTGGTGTGCTTAATTGTTTAATTTAAGGATCCATGGGAGTTTAATTGGTCAATTGAATCTCCTAGAGTGTTAATTTAGATGCTAATTAATTAATTAATCATTCAATTCAAGTGTTTATTGATCTTAATGATAAGAGTTAACGATTTAATGCAGGATTGAGGTTTCAATGCAACATTACTTTGTTAATCTCTTGATTCTTGAGTGGTAATGCAAGGTAACTTGTTATGGACACAATAGGGATTCTTAGGCCAGAATTAATCACAATTGGATTAGGATAAGGATAGTGGATACCAAGGGATGAATCCAAAGTTAGTCACAAGTTCATCATTCAACCATAATCTATACAATTAGGTAGCAATTAGGAATTTTAATTCAATTTCATTTTAGATATTTTAAGTCAATCAAAACCCCCTTAGTTAGGAAATTTTTAAAGTCTTTTATACATTTAGAAAACTCAATTAAACATTGAACTCTAATTCTAAGGGAGATGACCTAGGTTGTGCCACTAGCTATATATTTTATCAACCTAATTTTATTTTGAGAGTTGTGCGACACGACCGTCAAAATTTGGCACCATTGCCAGGAACTATATTTGTGCTTTGCATTTGATTGTGGTACATTCTTCCCTATCCTAGGTTTCCATGGATTGCTTTTGAAGTTCCAAGGTATCCATTTGATTGTCTTTTCTTGTTATTCATTCATTTCATTTCCTTAGCCCCATTACAACCCTAAATAAAGTCCTATTGATGTGCTTTGCATTTGGCATGGGTGGTGGAGATTTAGAAACTTGACAAGCCTATGCCAGTGAGGTTTAGATAGGTGAACTTTGAGTGAAACATAATACCCTAAACACTTTAAAGTTAAGAGTAAACATCAGTCCATGTGAGGGGTTATGCATTTCAATTCATTCTTTTCAAATGAATTGCCATGGACTTTATTTCTTGATGCAAGTGAAGTTAGTTTGGATTGTTAAAGTATTGATAAGTTTTGATCATTCTCTATCTTGTAACTTTCTACACTTTCCTTTTTCATTTTCATTCTCTATTGGTCATTCCACTAGCTTTTCTTTAAGATTTTGAGCTTTGCCCAGGAGTGCAAAGGTTTAAGTGTGGGGGAATTTGATAAGCATGAATTTTATATGTTTTAATTCTCCTAACTTAAGCATTTTAATGAGCAAATATAGCTTGAGGAGTTTAATTAGGTAAATTTTGATGTTAATAGCCATTTGTGCATTCAAGGAAATTATTTACAAGATTTTAGAATTTTAATGCATAAATTTTGTAAAATCTTTCCCACTAAATTTAGTATATTATTTTGTGCAAATTATAGGCAAATAAAATTTGAATATTGAAAAGAAAATATATATATGCATAAGATGAAGCTAGACACCCACATTCTTCCATAAAACTTGCATGGACATTCACTTAGCAACTACAACCACTTGAAGTTACACACACTCCCCACATCACAAGAAGATGCATTCCATCTACGTAAAGCTTCAACACAAACCTACGAGTTCACAAGAAAGGAAGCTAGAGAAAGGACTTCTCAATGTGGCAGCAACAAAACAAGCACGTGGGAAGCAAATGAAGAAGAAGCTGGATGGAGGAACACGTGAGAAGTTGACATGGATTGCTATGGGTTGAACGTGTGATACAAAAAGAAAAGAAGGAGCAGTTGGACGAAGCAGAAACACAAGAGAAAGAGCTTGGGTTGACGTAGAAGAATGTGGAGCTGATTATGCAGACATGTTATTTTGATGAAGGGATGTGAGCTTTGGTGAATGGAAAAGAAGCAACATGAAGAACGCATTCATTCCATGCATTTTTATTATCATTCACGCATTCCATTCATTGGAGGATCCATACGCTACTTTGTCCAGCACACACTTCATCCTCTCCACGTCATGAATATAAACATACAAAGCTGACATGGGAATCAAGAAGCATGGAAAAGAGAAACTTCAAGCCAGCAGAACAAAGCAAATAGTACACATAGAGCAAAAAAAGAAACAAACGAAGAATCAACAAAGGCTGACGTGGCTGTTATAGAGGAAGCAATGAGTTGGGCAACAGAGGTGTAAAATGAAGCAAATGAAAAGCATACAACAGCCACATGCATATAAGCAAAATGGAAAAGAAGCTAAGGCGAGTGAAAAATGATGTGAAGAATATGAATGAAGAAGCAAAGAGCTGACACAGGTAGCTCAAGTGAAGAAGAGGCAAAACGTGCTGATGGGGGAGACCAACGTAGATAGTAATGCAAGAAAGGATGTGGGGAGCTAGCTAAATAAAAATGCGAAGAGCAATGGGCCTACATATGCACAAGAGGAAGCACGTGGTATTGGCTAAATGGAAGAAATACATGGGAATGAATTAAAAAATAATAATAAAGAGGAAGCATGACACACAAAATGAAAAAGATGAAGCATGTGACCTATTAAAAATACACTGGAGGATCCATCGTATTCATTCCAACAACATCATTCCATTCATTCAGAACACAATTCCATTCACCTCTTCGTCCAGCAGCCACTCCATGCCAATTCCATCCTCCACTCTCCATCAATCTTCCACCACCATAAAGCATTAATTCATCCTTATTATTAGCTAAGAGGAAGACCCTTGGTGTAAGCTTGAATCCATGGATGAGCAACATAAATTTGGCTAAGATTTTCTTAATTTCCTATACTTTTTTCTTTTTCTTGTACATGCTTGGTCAAGTTGTATTGGATTGGGAATTTGTGTAATTGTAATTAGTGGCTGGTTAGACACTGATTAGGAAGCCTTTTTATTGATTAATTGATTGGATTAGACACTGAATTTTGCATTTTCCTACCATTTTCCAAGCGTGCAATCAATGTGTTTGATGAAATGCTTGTGAGAATTGGTGTGCCTAATTGTCTAATTTGAGGATTCTTTAGAGTTTGATTAGTTAATTAAACATCCTAGGGTGTTAATTCAGAAGCTAATTAATTAATTAATTATTCAATTCAAGTGTTCATTGATCCTAATGACAAAAGTTAGTAATTTGATGTGGGATTGAGGTTTCAATTCAACATTAAATTGTTAATTCCTTGATTCTTGCGTGGTAACTTAAGATAAATTGTATTGAACACAATTAGGGATTCTTAGACTAGAATTAATCACAATTAGACTAGGATAAGGATAGTGGAAACCAAGGGATGAATCCAAAGCTAGTCACAAGACCATCATTCACCCATACTTCATACAATTAGGTAGCAATTAGGAATTTTATTTCAATTTCAATTTCAATTTACTTAGTTTAATTAGATCAAAAACCCCCCTTAATTAGATAGTTCTAGGATCTTTTAACACTTAGAAAACCTAATTGAATATTGAACTCCATTTTCAAGGGAGATGACCTAGGTTGTGCCACTAGTTATATATTAATCCAACCTAGTTTTATTTTGAGGGTTGCACGACATGACCCATCAATACTTATACATGTTCAAATGATTATACAACAATTCCATCATAGAATTACATTATATGCTATATATCTAGCTACAAAGTGAACAAAACTATACACTTTCTTGTTAATTCTTTCTCTCCCAACTTGATGGCTTCCATCACCTTGCTTATTTACTCCACCAAGCATGTTAAATCATTGGAATGAGATTCAAAGAATCCCAATTACTCATCTCCTTTTTAATCACACATAAGGAATGCAATACAAGTCTTGAAAATGCATGCATGGGCATAATGAAATGTGTAATCATTCAAGAAGCATTCTTAGCATTTTAACAAGTCACACAAAGCATACATAGGCTTACCAAGCAAATAGATTAGCCTTACCCATTCTCTTCAAGGTTCTTGGACTTGCCTTACCTTTTTATTAAAGGCCTTGAACTATGCCTTACTCTTAGGAGATACTAGCCTTTGTCTTAACCACTCTTAAGGATTCTTGGCTCATCCTCACCATGGCTAGATGGTTCTTGGCTTCTCCACACTCAAGTAAACCAAAGCACGTATGTAAAACATCATTTGAAAGCATAATGCAACATCATATATATGACAACCCTAACTTCTAATCATTATAATTAATGTTAAATACGTGATTAATAACCATGAATCAAGGTTACAAGACATTACAACTAATTACATTCAAAAAATACAAGGGAATTTGAACCTTAATGTTATTAGAGTCATCCACCAAATAATTACAAGCATTCATGTACATAAGGGAAACAAACACTCATTTATAAGCCTTTGATTCTATTACCCATTAATTCCAATTCACAAAATTTTCTACCAATGTTTCTAAGTCATCCCTTAAGGTTACCATGGGAAAAACCAAGGTTTCTAAGTTAGAATGAGAGTTTGGGTCCGTTAGCCACAGTAAATGCCCTTGCGCCATGGCCAATTGCTTTCGAGTTCACCCTTATATCTTTATAGATTTTGCTGCACCTAGTTGGAGCTTCACCGCGGCTAACCTACAAGGCGCCGCGGTGAGGAAACCTCTTGGAACCTACCTCGCTGGCCTCTCGCTATTGGCCGTGGCCAATTCCTCCTTTCACTGTGGTTAATTCCTCTCTGGAACACCTGACACAATTTCACAAAAGTTCATCACGACTAATTCCCATTTAGCCGCGGTGAATTACCCTCTGGACAACTCCCAGTTTTGCCTCTCACATTTCACCATGTCTAATTCCACTTTTCATCATAGCTGGGAAACTTCGCCTCTATTGGCTACGACTAATAATATTTTGGCCACAGCGAAATGCCTTCTAATCCTGCAACTCCTAAAATCTTGTCTCATACTCTCCACTCTCCCTCCAATGACACCCTAGGGTCACTCTACCTTAATTTGTACAACTCTAATGGTATTTATCTACCTTATTTACCCAGCTATTCTACCATTACTAATTCAAAACTTAAGTTTTAATTCCTACTCGTCCAACTACTATATGTCAACAAATTCATAGATTAATGACAGCAAGAATTTCATAAGCTACCAACAATTATTATTCAAATATATATATATTCCATTAAAGATTTCATGCATCACTAACTCAGGTCTACATCTAATGCACCACATAATTACATACCATATCATAGGCTCAACAAAGTTTATAGTAGACGTCATAAATTCATACATCCCATACCAAACTAAAATGAGGCCTACTCCTCAATAGATACATGCTATGTTATTGAAATACAAGCTCTTACACTTGGCAACATGATTACATGATGATGATATACATTAAGTATACAAAATTTAGCATCTATCCTACTCAAATCAGCCCAGTGTAGCCTCCCCTACACATGGTTGGTGGATTTTCATCCACTTGCTTCCCCTTAACCTTACCTAAAGAACCTTCACCTGAAATAGTTAGCCCATAAAACGGGGTGAAATGTGAATCTCAGTAACCAAAAACAAATTCCATTCATATATTCCAATTCAATTCACATATATGCATGATATCAAGTAAGAATCAGAAATTATACTAATCATATCCGTAAATGAAACAATTAGGCTATCATGATTACTATCCCATACTAGCAATCACAATTCCATATGTTAAAGGCCAATAACACCAGGAGAGGCCCGTCCACGGCACCTACTCCCCATTGAGCACAACCAGGGCTCAGTGCATCTGTGGTCTGATCATAACCCGGTACCCAATTGAAGCACATGTACTAGTAGCAGCCGCACCACAGCTCCACCATGGACTTACAAGGTCCAATCACACATAACAGATAGCTAACCAATTCATTTAGCATCAAAATCATAATCATGTAGCAAATACAAAATTAAAGTAGAACATATGCATGGAATTAGCAAAAACCCCGGTTACCTCACTCTGTAGATAATTGAAAGGTCACCAGTAGTATTAAAATCTCCCTATAACCATAGCATCAGAAAATAAATACTTTAAATAATCATTTACTGCAGCAGCAAGTACCCAAAGAATTAAGATACTAATGGCTACCTAGAGGACACTTACCCTACCACTACAAATCTCTAAATTTGGATTGAATGTGTCCTCTACTAGAAACTTCAATATATCACTTTAATTCCTAAGCAAATTCATACAGAATTAATACCCATACTACAAATCAACCATTGGGGTCTTAAACCAGCAGAAAATGCATTAAAATGGAGAGTTTATACTTACCTAATATCCCTCTTAGCCTCTACCTCCGAAAATCTTGAAAGAACATACCAAACAAACACATTTTAGATTTTGAGTATAGTGAAAATGCTCCAAATGAGAAGCCAATTAGATCAAATTGAAGAGGAAGAGGAGAGGATTAAGTTATATCACTATTACCTTGGCTAAATCTTGCTCTAGAAGTGGGAAATGGTGGTTTACTTGCTAAGAACCTTAGCCTCCCTTCAAACCTCTGAAAATGAGTTGTGTGTTTTGTGTTTCTGCATAAAGGAGCGGAAAGGCTGAATATGTTTAGAGTTTTGGATAGGTTTGGGCTGACCCAATGGCTCAAGTCCATATGCATTCAGACTTTGAGTAGAATTTGGCTGAGTTTTAATTTGTTAGTCTAATTTCAACAATTCAGACTTTTAGTTAGGTTGGGTCAAGTTTTTAAGAGCCCACTTAGTTGAGGTCAGCACAAGCGGTATTGGCCCAATTACAAGGGCTTATATAGGTTGGGTCTTGGGTCTCTATCTCATTAAATCAAATTGGGCCCTCCCTAGGTACTCTCTCTTTGGCCAAGTCTCATATTAAAAGGTTGGGCTGCACCTAAAATTATTGGGCCTCCATTAGTCCCTAACCTTGGCCTACTTAATTTAATTTGAGCCTAGATGGGGTTTAGAACTCAATTAAATTTCAAACTCATATTAATAATTTATCTCTCTAAAATTTTCATTCACTTAACTTGCCCAATTATTCCATATTAATTATTTATAATTAACCCAAATCCATGATTAACACCTTAACTAATTTTGCAGTGTTACAATATGTAATACTATATTTTTCTATTATCATACTCTTCCATTCCGAGAAATTGGTGCACATTCACAATACAAAAAGTGAGGAAAAATATGAAAATAACACTTTTATCGTGTTACGTCAGGGTAAAATTCTTCAATTTGCGTTACACAAGCCTTGTGGATTATCCAACAACATTCTCTAGCCATTTATCATTGGAACAAATCACAAACAACTCAAATCATCAAGCAATCCATGGATTTCAAGCTCAAAACCTCAAAATTTCATTATTTCTTCTCAGACAGCATGTAGCAGATTTCAGGGGTAACTTTGAAAAATCATAACTAAATGTAGAAATATCAAAATCATACTAACCATAGCTTTTTGGAAAAGCTCTAGATGTTAGCTTTCCCAGCCACATAAATTCCATGTGGACCACATTTGATAATGAAATAGCCACAAAGGTCCGACTGCCACCTAAGACTGATACAGTTTACTGTCATAAACTTCAAAAATGTCTAAATAATTCTACAAAAATCCAATCCATGTAAATGATACCAATGTGGAAAGATTTTAGCTATAGGGAAAAAAAATCTAGACTAATCCAAGAATGTTTAGACCTCGAAAATCAATCAAATAATAACACGCGTCTGACTAGTCCCCTAGTACTGGATAGCAACTTCAAAAATTAATATCTCCCTCTATAGACATCTAAATGGGGTTCTTCCAATGGATACAAGTCACTGGGAACATCTAGTTTCTGCCTATGAAATGTCATGGTAGTTGGACATCATTTGCCCTATGAATGATAGAGAATAAATTTTGGACTATATGAACAATACTAGTGGCCAAACCAGAAAATTTTTCCAACTTCAAAAATTCTCCAAATATTCTATAGACCTCCAAAAATTACACACTTTAGCTTCCCAAAAAGCTCTAAATAAACTATAGATGCATACCAAATTTCAGACCAAGAAGAGCTCATTTGGACAAAAAATGATATAGCTCACCAATGTGGCCAATTTTGCCTCTCATAATGCATCACTTTGGTCCAAATGCTTTCTTTGAGCTTAGCACCTCTTGGGCAAGTTTAAAAACATGAATATGACTTGTAGGAATTGTCCAAGTGGTCTTAAACCTCATGCATCTCAATTTAACCATCCAACATCCATTAATACATAGTTACACACAAGCCATCCAAGAGCTAATTTGCATAATTTTATAGATTTGGTGTCACATAAGGTCTACATCATATTCATACATCATTTTACATTTGTTCATGGTCTTATGTGACGACCCTAACTTCCAATTATAGTAATTAAGGTTAAGTACATGATTAATAATCATATACCAAGGCTTGAAGTCATTAAAATTAATTACATCGGGACATCGGGAACAAGTGAGGAAATTTGAAACCTTAATGTTGCTAGGGTCATTAGCTAGACAACCACAATTATTCGAACGCGTGAGTAAATTTGATTATTAATGAGGAGCCTTTGATACTCTCATCCATCATTTCCAACTCATAAAATTCTCCTACAAGTGTTTTTAAATCATTCCTTAGCATTACCTTAAGAGAAACTAAGTTTTCTAGGTGAATATGAGAAATAGAGCACTTTCGCCGCGGCTAAATTCACTCGCGCCGCGGCCAATTACCCTCGGTTCAACTCCTGACGCTTTCACAATTTTTTTTCACATTTCGCCGCGGCCAAATACCCTCTGGAACACCCCCAAATTTGCCTCTCAGGCTTAGCCGCGGCTAACGTCACCATTCGCCGCGGCCAATTGCTCTCTGTTTTCTTTCCTGGCAGGTTCGCCACATTTGGCCGAGGCCAATTAAATGTTGGCCGCGGCCAATTCTTCTCTGTTATGAATTGGCCTAGGCCAATTAAATATTGGCCGCGGCCAATTCCCTTCTGTGCCTACAACTCTCAAGATTTCATCTCATGCTCTCCAATTTCCCTCCAATATCACTCTAGGGCCATTCTACCTTAATTTATGCAACTTTAGTGGTAATTATGTACCTTAATTACCCAACTAATCTATCATTGCCCTTGTGAAACTCAAATGTCACTTCCTACTTGTTCCACTAACTCATACCAACAAATTCATAAATAAATGGCAGCAAGAACACATGCATTAGCAACAATTTACATCCCATGCACATTCCATAGATATTCCATTCAACAATAGCTTACCTCTAAGACATCATATGTCTACAATTCCCATAAGGTGATCCATATCACAATTTCAGCAGAACTACATACATATATATAATGCTATAAGTTCATACATTGATATTCCACTATGATGTGCTCTAAATCCTTAACGGTTACATTTCAATCAAGCAAAATATAAACGCCTACACTTGGCAATATGATTACATGATGATGCTAGGAAACTAATAACAAAAATTGCATCTATCCTATTATACCCAGACCAAGTGTAGCTCCCCACACCCAGCCTCAGCTCATGGATGTTCATCCACTTGCTTACCCTTATCCTTACCCGAAGAACTTTCACCTGAAATATTAATCCCATAAAACGGGGTGAGATATAAATCTCAGTAACCAAGGCAATTCCATTACATATTCAGTTTAATTACCATATATGCATAAATCAAAATCAACATCAGAATCACCTCCATTATAACAGCAAATGAAACAATTAGGCTATCATGATTACTATCCCATACTAGCAATCATATTATCACATGTTAAAGGCCATTAACATCGGAGAGGCCCGTCCACGGCACCTACTCCTCATTGAGCACAACCGGGGCTCAGTGCATCTGGGTTTGATCATAACCCGGTGCTCGATCGAAGCACATGCACGGGTGGCAGCCGCACCACAGCTCCACCATGGACTCACAAGGTCCAATCACAATCAACAGATAGCCAACCAATTCATTCAGCATTTTTCAATCAATCATATATAGCAACATATGGAATTAAATCAAATATGCACATGGAATTGATATAAACCCGGTTACCTCACTTGTAGACACTTGTAACAATCACCAATGGTGCAGAATTCCTCCTATAACCATAACATCACATAATTACTACTCTAATTCATCATTAATAATCATAATCAGTACCCAAGGAATTTAAAATGCCAATGACTACCCAAGAATCATTTACCCAGCCACAACAAGACCCAATTTCGGATTTAAGTTTCCTCCACCAGAAAATTCAATATTCCACCCCAAATCCTAAGCAAATTCGTACATAATTAATACCCATTTTATAAATTAGCTATAGGGGTCTCAAATTAACCATTAAAGCATCAAAATGGAGGGTCTAAACTCACTCAAAGTCAGCCTTAATCCCAACCTACGAATTTCATCAAGAAAATCCCCAAACACTCACATTTCAGATTTTGGGTAGGATGAAAATGCTCCAAATGAAAAACTAATCGGACCAAATTAAGGAGAAAGATGAGGGGATTAAGTTGTATAACTATTACCTTGGCTGAATCTTGCTCTAAGTATGAGAAAATGCAGAAATTTGGTCCCAAACCCTAGCCTCCTTCTCCACCTCCGATTTTGCCTCTTGAATCTTATGTTTCAGCAAGTGAGTAAGTGGGTGGGGTATTAGGGTTTAAGTTGGGTCAAGTATGGGTCATGGGCTGCTCCAAGATCCATCTCCACTTGGGCTTCAGATTTTAGCTTATTGGGCCAGTTTTTGGAGTGTTGGGCTGCAGAATTTACTGGGCCAGTTTTTACACTTAAGTTGCTGAAATTTAACTAGGTTTGGGCCAAGTTTGAAGAGCTCAAGAGTTTTAGGTCTGCACAAGGATTATTGGGCCACTTAGAAGAGTCTATACAAAGTAAATCTTGGGCCTCCATCACACTAAATTATGTTAGGTTTGCACATAATCCATTGGGCCTCCATTAGCCTCTTCTCATGATCTATTAATTTAGGCCTAGATAGAATTTCTATCCCAATTAAATCTCAAACCCAAATTAATAATTTATCTCTCTAAAGTCTCCATTCACTTAACTTGCCTAATGAGCCCATATTAATTACTCTTAATTAATTCTAATCCATGATTAATACCTTAATTAATTATGGGGTGTTACATTCTCCCCTCCTTTTAAAAATTTTGTCCTCAAAATTAAACATACCTTACTCAAATAATGCAGGATAATCCTTCCTCATTGCTTCTTCGGTTTCCCAAGTTGCTTCATCCGGAGTAAGTCCTCTCCATACTACCTTTACCAGGAGGATGTCCTTATTACGCAGCTGTTTGACCTTTGAGTCCACAATCCTTTCCGGCTCAACCACATAAGACAAATCATCTTGTAGATGCACATTCTCATGCTCAATGACATGCAAAGGGTCCGGGTGGTACTTTTTCAATTGGGACACATGGAACACATCATGCAATCTGGCCAGGTTTGGAGGTAATGCAACTCTATAGGCCACGGGTCCTATCCTTTCAAGGATTTGGAAAGGACCAAGATAACGAGGACTGAGCTTTCTTGTCCTAATAGACCGTCCTACACCCGTCACTGGAGTAGCTTTAAGGAACACATGGTCTCCTATCTCAAATTCTAAGGGTCTCCTTCTCTTATCCGCATAACTCCTTTGCCTACTCTGGGCAGCCAACAACTTCTTTCTAATGAGTTCTATCTGATGGGTGGTTTGGTCCACTATGTCTGGACCTAAGAGACTTCTTTCACCAAGTTCTACCCAACACAAGGGTGACCGACACTTCCTCCCATAAAGTGCCTCAAATGGTGCCATCTGAATGCTGGAATGGTAACTATTATTATAAGCAAACTCAGCTAAAGGCAAGTACACATCCCAACTCCCTTTTAACTCCAGTACACTTGCTCTAAGCATGTCCTCAAGGGTCTGAATGGTCCTCTCAGTCTGTCCGTCAGACTGAGGGTGGTAAGCAGTGCTAAAGTTAAGACTAGTACCCAAAGCTTCCTGTAGAGATCGCCAAAATTTTGATGTGAATCTTGGGTCTCTATCTGACACAATGCTATTAGGAACACCATGCAATCTCACAATTTCACGAACATACAGTTGAGCTAGTCTATCTAGGGGATAAGTAGCTCTAATAGGTAGAAAGTGGGCAGACTTCGTCAATCTATCCACAATCACCCAAATAGCATCATAACCCGAGGATGTTCTAGGCAAACCCATCACAAAATCCATAGATATACTATCCCATTTCCATTCAGGAATTTCTAAAGGGTGTAACAAACCTGCGGGTCTTTGGTGTTCAATCTTAACCCTTTGACAAATTAGACACCTAGCAACAAACTCTGCTATGTCCGACTTCATCCCAGGCCACCAAAAGCTCTTCTTTAAATCCCTATACATCTTAGTGGTGCCCGGATGGATGGTGTACTTACTCTTATGAGCTTCTGATAGTATAATGTTCCTCAACTCTTCATCTTTGGGTATGCACACTCTACCCTGATACCTCACCAAACTATCTTCTGATAGGTCAAAGTCTTTGACCTCACCGCTCCCCAGTTGCTCTCTAATTCCTCCCCAGTAGGCATCTAGCTCTTGGGCCTCTTTAATTCTCTTCCTAAGGTCATTTTCTATCCTTAATTCTCCCAAAAGAATGCTACTAGGGTTCATTGAAATTGATAAATTCAAATCCCTCATCTCTTCAATCAACCTTTGCTCCCTAAGCATCATCATTGCCATGTGAATAGATTTCCTACTCAAGGCATCGGCGACCACATTCGCCTTTCCTGGATGATACTTTAAGGAGAAGTCATAATCCTTAAGGAATTCCATCCACCTCCTTTGTCTCATGTTTAACTCTTTTTGGTCAAATAAGTACTTCAAACTCTTGTGATCACTATACACCTCAAATTGGGCACCATAGAGATAGTGCCTCCAAATCTTAAGGGCAAAAACTACAGCTGCTAGCTCTAGGTCATGGGTAGGATAATTCTCTTCATGGGGCCTAAGCTGCCTAGAAGCATAGGATATCACCCTACCTTGTTGCATTAAGACACACCCTAATCCTTTCTTGGAAGCATCACTATAGACTGTGAATGTCTCTTTAGGGTCAGGTATCACTAACACAGGTGCAGTGGTAAGCCTATCCTTAAGCTCCTGAAAGGCATTCTCACACTTAGCATCCCACACAAATGGTTGGTCCTTCCTAGTCAATTTTGTCAAAGGCATGGCTAACTGAGAAAATCCCTTAATGAATCTTCTATAGTAGCCAGCTAGACCTAAGAAGCTTCGGATTTCGGTCACTATTTTAGGTCTCTCCCAATTCAGTACCGCCTCTACCTTGCTAGGATCTACTGCGACCCCTTGTTCTGATATCACATGACCTAGGAATTTAACCTCCTATAGCCAAAACTCACACTTGCTCAACTTTGCATACAACTGATGCTCTCTCAAGGTTTGAAGAACTATCCTAAGATGCTCTTTATGCTCTTCACTACTTTTAGAGTAGATGAGGAT
This sequence comes from Erythrophleum ivorense, assembly GCA_026724425.1. NCBI lineage: Eukaryota > Viridiplantae > Streptophyta > Magnoliopsida > Fabales > Fabaceae > Erythrophleum > Erythrophleum ivorense. The sequence goes on along the minus strand of JAIUCV010000004.1, from coordinate 22,018,803 downwards.
GTCATCAATGAACACTACCACAAATCGATCCAGATAAGGCCTAAAAATCCTATTCATGTAATCCATGAAAATGGCAGGGGCATTGGTTAACCCAAAAGGCATAACTAGGAATTCATAATGGCCGTATCGAGTCCTAAAGGCGGTTTTAGGTACATCCTCAGCCTTGACTCTAAGTTGGTGATACCCTGATCTAAGGTCAATCTTTGAAAAGACTGACGCTCCCGCTAATTGGTCAAGCAAGTCATCAATTCTAGGCAAAGGGTACTTATTCTTGACAGTCGCTTGGTTCAATTGCCTATAGTCAATGCAAAGCCTAAGACTACCATCTTTCTTTTTGACAAACAACACTGGTGCTCCCCATGGAGACACACTTGGCCTAATAAACCCTTTCTCAAGTAATTCTTCTAGTTGACTCTTCAACTCAACCAACTCAACAGGCGCCATTCTATACGGAGCCTTAGAGATCGGACCTGTACCGGGTACCAAATCAACAGAAAATTCTAACTCTCTCTCTGGAGGTAGTCCACTAAACTCTCTAGGGAAAACCTCAGGGAACTCCCTAATCACAGGTATATCATCCAACCCATCCTCTACCTCAGCATGCAATGAAAAGAATACTAGGAACCCTTGGCAACCACGCCTAAGGCACCTCTCAGCTTGGGCGGCAGACAAGCAAGTAAGCTCAGTCACAGGACAAGTCTCAGGTATATTTGTAGGTAAGGAAACAGTCTTACGGTTACAGTCAAGTATCACATTATTAGCCGACAACCAGTCCATACCAATGATTACATCAAAGTCACACAAAGGGATGCAAATCAAATCAAGGGTAGTACAACGGCTATCCAATTGTACAGTACAATTTAAGCATACATCAGATGTAATCATAGAATATCCAGTAGGGGTGGACACAGATAGTTCAAATGGCAACAGGCTAATTTTAAGACCCAGACGCTTAACACAGTCATATGAGATGAATGAGTGGGTCGCACCCGAGTCAAACAATGCATCTACGACATGATTATGGACAAATAAAATACCTCGGATTAGACTAGGGGATCTACTAGCCTCTTGCTGCGTAAGTGCAAACACCCTTCCTTGGATAGGTGGTTTAATCGATGAAGCCGACTCCCGTGACACTGTGCAGGTCCGTGCATAGTGTCCAGGCCTCCCACAATTATAGCACACTGGGCATGGCCCATTCCCATGGTTCTTCCCACACTTAGCACAAGTAGGTGGGGCACTCATTGTACTCCTTGGTAGTCCCATGCTTCTTCTTTGAGGGACATTCCTTGGGGGTGGTCTCCTTCCCCAAGAGCCACTTCCACTATTGGCTCCTTTCTTGCTTCCGCCCCTAAAGGGCTCCATACCCCGGTCACGTTTTCCTTCCAGGGTCTTCTTCCTCTTGGCCTCACTTTCCATCATGGCCCTCTCTGTCACTCTACATTTCTCCACCAATTCGTCAAAATTACGAATTTGTAGAGATACAATTTTATCTTTGATTTCCGGTCTCAAACCCCTTTCGAATTTTTCAGCCTTCCATGGCTCATCGTCAAATCTCTTCAAGTAGGAGGAGAAGCGAGATAGTTGGATAAATTTGGCTGCGTATTGGTCCACACTCATGTCCCCTTGCTCAAGGAAGTTAAACTCTGCTTCCTTGTCAGCCCTCACGGATGGTGGAAAATATTTGCTCTCAAAAGCAGTTTGAAAACTTTCCCACGTCAAGGGTATCTCCCTTGTAGTCAACAATCTGGAGGCATTCCTCCACCAATGTTCAGCCTCACCCTCCAACTTGTAAATGGCCAACTTTGCCTTCTGTTCGGTGGTGCAAGTCATAACCGCAAAGATTTTCTCTAGTTGCATCAGCCACCTCTCAGCTTTTTCAGTGTCTAACTCCCCCAAGAACGATGGAGGATCAGCTTTTCTGAATTTGGCTAATGCAATAGAAAGGTCATTGTCCTCCCCTTGGTGTCCCATACCAGGGTTATGACCAGCCCCCACACGATTCTCCAATGGCACCTCCTCATTCCGCTTACTCATATTCTCATGTAGCTGTTGCAGCACTTGCACAGTCGCTGCATGAGCCTCGGCTTGCTCTCGAAGCCGGTCAGTCATTGCCCTAACCGTAGTCTCATGGGCCTCAGCTTGTTCTCTCATTCGGTTGGCCATTGCAGCCATGGCCTCTTGCATCCCCCTTAACATCTCAGTTGTTTCTCTACGAGTAGCCATCTAGTTCTGCAATGCCACAAGCACAACCACAAGCATCTCCCATTAACCAAAGTCCAATGCAACCAAAACACAACTCCACCCATGGCAGGTATATGTATAAGTATGAGGGTTATCATAAGGTCGCAATGTTCCTATTCCGATCATGCATGCATCATGATTGCCAAGTTTCCTAACCACAAAGTAGTAAATCAAACACATTTGCCTGAACCATTGCTCTGATACCAACTGTGACGACCCTAACTTCCAATTATAGTAATTAAGGTTAAGTACATGATTAATAATCATATACCAAGGCTTGAAGTCATTAAAATTAATTACATCGGGACATCGGGAACAAGTGAGGAAATTTGAAACCTTAATGTTGCTAGGGTCATTAGCTAGACAACCACAATTATTCGAACGCGTGAGTAAATTTGATTATTAATGAGGAGCCTTTGATACTCTCATCCATCATTTCCAACTCATAAAATTCTCCTACAAGTGTTTCTAAATCATTCCTTAGCATTACCTTAAGAGAAACTAAGTTTTCTAGGTGAATATGAGAAATAGAGCACTTTCGCCGCGGCTAAATTCACTCGCGCCGCGCCCAATTACCCTCGGTTCAACTCCTGACGCTTTCACAATTTTTTTTCACATTTCGCCGCGGCCAAATACCCATTTCGCCGCGGCCAAATACCCTCTGGAACACCCCCAAATTTGCCTCTCAGGCTTAGCCGCGGCTAACGTCACCATTCGCCGCGGCCAATTGCTCTCTGTTTTCTTTCCTGGCAGGTTCGCCACATTTGGCCGAGGCCAATTAAATGTTGGCCGCGGCCAATTCTTCTCTGTTATGAATTGGCCTAGGCCAATTAAATATTGGCCGCGGCCAATTCCCTTCTGTGCCTACAACTCTCAAGATTTCATCTCATGCTCTCCAATTTCCCTCCAATATCACTCTAGGGCCATTCTACCTTAATTTATGCAACTTTAGTGGTAATTATGTACCTTAATTACCCAACTAATCTATCATTGCCCTTGTGAAACTCAAATGTCACTTCCTACTTGTTCCACTAACTCATACCAACAAATTCATAAATAAATGGCAGCAAGAACACATGCATTAGCAACAATTTACATCCCATGCACATTCCATAGATATTCCATTCAACAATAGCTTACCTCTAAGACATCATATGTCTACAATTCCCATAAGGTGATCCATATCACAATTTCAGCAGAACTACATACATATATATAATGCTATAAGTTCATACATTGATATTCCACTATGATGTGCTCTAAATCCTTAACGGTTACATTTCAATCAAGCAAAATATAAACGCCTACACTTGGCAATATGATTACATGATGATGCTAGGTAAACTAATAACAAAAATTGCATCTATCCTATTATACCCAGACCAAGTGTAGCTCCCCACACCCAGCCTCAGCTCATGGATGTTCATCCACTTGCTTACCCTTATCCTTACCCGAAGAACTTTCACCTGAAATATTAATCCCATAAAACGGGGTGAGATATAAATCTCAGTAACCAAGGCAATTCCATTACATATTCAGTTTAATTACCATATATGCATAAATCAAAATCAACATCAGAATCACCTCCATTATAACAGCAAATGAAACAATTAGGCTATCATGATTACTATCCCATACTAGCAATCATATTATCACATGTTAAAGGCCATTAACATCGGAGAGGCCCGTCCACGGCACCTACTCCTCATTGAGCACAACCGGGGCTCAGTGCATCTGGGTTTGATCATAACCCGGTGCTCGATCGAAGCACATGCACGGGTGGCAGCCGCACCACAGCTCCACCATGGACTCACAAGGTCCAATCACAATCAACAGATAGCCAACCAATTCATTCAGCATTTTTCAATCAATCATATATAGCAACATATGGAATTAAATCAAATATGCACATGGAATTGATATAAACCCGGTTACCTCACTTGTAGACACTTGTAACAATCACCAATGGTGCAGAATTCCTCCTATAACCATAACATCACATAATTACTACTCTAATTCATCATTAATAATCATAATCAGTACCCAAGGAATTTAAAATGCCAATGACTACCCAAGAATCATTTACCCAGCCACAACAAGACCCAATTTCGGATTTAAGTTTCCTCCACCAGAAAATTCAATATTCCACCCCAAATCCTAAGCAAATTCGTACATAATTAATACCCATTTTATAAATTAGCTATAGGGGTCTCAAATTAACCATTAAAGCATCAAAATGGAGGGTCTAAACTCACTCAAAGTCAGCCTTAATCCCAACCTACGAATTTCATCAAGAAAATCCCCAAACACTCACATTTCAGATTTTGGGTAGGATGAAAATGCTCCAAATGAAAAACTAATCGGACCAAATTAAGGAGAAAGATGAGGGGATTAAGTTGTATAACTATTACCTTGGCTGAATCTTGCTCTAAGTATGAGAAAATGCAGAAATTTGGTCCCAAACCCTAGCCTCCTTCTCCACCTCCGATTTTGCCTCTTGAATCTTATGTTTCAGCAAGTGAGTAAGTGGGTGGGGTATTAGGGTTTAAGTTAGGTCAAGTATGGGTCATGGGCTGCTCCAAGATCCATCTCCACTTGGGCTTCAGATTTTAGCTTATTGGGCCAGTTTTTGGAGTGTTGGGCTGCAGAATTTACTGGGCCAGTTTTTACACTTAAGTTGCTGAAATTTAACTAGGTTTGGGCCAAGTTTGAAGAGCTCAAGAGTTTTAGGTCTGCACAAGGATTATTGGGCCACTTAGAAGAGTCTATACAAAGTAAATCTTGGGCCTCCATCACACTAAATTATGTTAGGTTTGCACATAATCCATTGGGCCTCCATTAGCCTCTTCTCATGATCTATTAATTTAGGCCTAGATAGAATTTCTATCCCAATTAAATCTCAAACCCAAATTAATAATTTATCTCTCTAAAGTCTCCATTCACTTAACTTGCCTAATGAGCCCATATTAATTACTCTTAATTAATTCTAATCCATGATTAATACCTTAATTAATTATGGGGTGTTACATCTTACATCACAAAAATAATATGTACAAGCTCACTTTGACATTCAACTACAAATAAAGTTACATAATATACAAAATGCAATCTCTCAAGGTCTTTGGCTTGCACTCCTTGCTTCTTGAACATCACCTAGGCATTTCAAGATAATAAAGGGAAGGGAAGTGAGATTCCTAGAATCTCAATAGCTCACATACCCATTCACACACACATTCAAGGCATATACACATCAAAGCATATGTATGGAAGGTTTGGCAACTATAAAGTATATAAAGTCACAATTTCTATGCCACTTATTCACATTCAAGCCAAGACCATACTCTAGGGACTTTTGGTTATGCCTCACCCTACTTTTAAGACTTTTGGATTTGCCTCACTCTTGGCCTAGGGACTTTTGACTTGGCCTCACCCTTCCAAGAGACTTTTGGCCTTGTCTCACCCATGCCATGAGACTTTTGGCATCTCCTCACCTTCATTAAGGGACTTTTGGCATCGCCTTACCTTTATGAGTCATTTCCACAACCAAGGCCATTTAAGGAAACACATTGGTACCAATGTAATGTCAAGGCATCAAGTGGCATATTCTCAAGTCATAAGAACACACACAAGCATACAATAACATACATATGCACACAAGAATGCAAGGAGAATGAGGTGGAAAGCTACCTTAAATTTATGTAAGCTTTTCTTGATCCTTTTCCTTCCCTTTTTCGATCCCACAAGCACACATAGGTGGGTTAGTGTTCTCTTGGTCTGAACACCATAAACAACACACAATTACATACTTGAAGCAAGCCAAGACACTAGACTCACTCTTGAATACACACTTAGTTCCATAAGTGGTATAATGGTTCCATAAATGGCCTATTGAAGCAACTCTCACATTTCAAGTTCTAGGCTTCATTCTTTTGTTATTTTTAGATTTCTTGGACTCATTTAAGGTCCTTGGAAATGTAATATCCAGTCCCTCTGTAAACTTGAGAAACGCGGTATTCGATTTCTCCATAAACGTCAGAAATGGGCTAGATACAAAAATAAGTCCCAAAAATAGAAGGAATTAGGGCCAAATAAAATTATAAATAATAAAAAATGAGGATTTGAGCCTTGAGTTGGCCAGAAATCAAGGCCGGAGTGATTCAAAAAATTTACCGAAAGGCCAATGGCATTTTCGTAAATATGGGCACTTTTTGAAAAACTCACAAGAGGGCTTTTTAAATAAAAGTTTTGAGTTCTTCAGAGTTCTCAGAGGTCCTGAAAATCATGAGAAGTTTCAGGACAATTAAAGCCCCTTTGGTATACGTTTTCCAACAATGATGAGCCCAAACTTTGACCGGATCATTCAGGAAGGTTTTAGCTCTAAATTGAGTAATTCCAAAAGCATTTTATAAGATTGAGGACCTAAATTTTATAATGGAAAAGATGGTTCTAAAAAAGAAGCTAAAATGAAGCTAAAATGAAAATGCCAAGTTCAAGGGACATAAACGAAATTTTTCAAAACAAATTCTTCTCATTTCTCCCTTTATAAGTGGCATCCTTTCCTCTCTCCCTTATGACCGACTTATTGCTTCATTCAAACTAGGGAGAGGAGCTGTCAAGAGAGATGTACAAGGAGGGTAAGAAAAAAGGGAGAAAAAGCTAAAGAAAGGTGAGAGTTTCTTAGGAATTTTATGCTTCTTCTTCTTCAAACCTTATTCCTCTTCTCTTAAGCTCTTTTCCCATGGTTTTGGGGAATAATATGGTTTTGTTTTGGCCTTGAACCAAAGGAGAAAAGTTAGAAATTCAAAGAGGAAGCTAAGGCAAGGAGAAACACTCTTAAAAAAAGGCTTGAATCCAAGGTAGCTTCCCTTTCTTCTTGCTTTTCCTTTTTCCTTCCTTTGATGATATGGTTCGGCCACCTTGAGAGCTAAGGGGAGGGAGGAAGTTTTTGAATTAAAGCAAGCATGAAATCCATGAATAAGGCTATGGGAACTTAGAATATGCCAAGAAATAGGAAGAAAAGCAAGTAAGATTCAAGTTAGGAAAGTGAAGAAGTCTTGAACACATTGTAAAAAATGATTTGATTCATGCATTTCCTAGCATATGTGAGTATTTGTTTGAGTTTCTAAGACCCCTAGGAAGCCTCCCAAGTGACTCTCCCATCAAGAAAAAATTGGAAACCCCTTGAACCCCAAATGCTTCCATAATGTCAGCCTAGGCTAGAAAGAGTACCAAGGGGAAGTTTTAATTTGTTACAAGCTTATTTTTGAGTCATGTAGGATGGAAGAGGATGAGAGGAAGCCTTGGAAAAATTTTAGAAGCCATAGATAGTGAGATGGAAGTGTAGGCTCCATAATGTAACATAATAAAGCAACTCCTAGCTAGGCTCTTTAAAATAATTGTATGATGACTCCAAGGAGTCTAAATGGAGTCAAGAATCTTAGATTAAAGGAGAGAAGAGAGCCAAGATCATGAATTGTTATAATTGCTTCATTAAGTGCCTTGTGGAAGCATAATGAAGCCATAAACCAAAGTAGCATCATGTAAAGTGTGTATAATGCTGAGGCTTATTCCCATGAGTAATTCATATTTCTTTAGTGTGTCTAGGCCAAGAGAAATGATCTCCACCTTCTTGGGTGTGTGAGGTCAAGGGAGAGGACTCAAGGCTTAAGGAAAAAGTGTGTAATTGCTTCCAAGGTAGTTCTCTCCACCTTCTCTTATGCATGAATGTGTATTTAGCTTGTTTAAGAATTTGTATGTGTATTTTCAAGCTATGAAAAGTATGCAGCATGCCTTTATGTGCCATGATTCTTGATTCCATGTTATGTTTCTAAATGATTACATGATGTTTGTTTGAGTTTGCTTGACTATGGAGAGACCAAGAACTCTTCACCATGGTGAGAATGAGTCAAGAACCCTTGAGCTTGGTTGAGATAAAGTAAAGAGTCTCCCAAAAGCAAAGTGGGCTCCTAAGAGTATGGTTGAGTCTAGAGCTCTTAAAGAATGGGTGAGGCAAGTCCAAAATCCATGAGGAGAAGTGTGAGGCCAATCCAAACACTTAATGAACTCTTGAATGTCTTGTATGATGTGTTCACATGCCAAGCTTGCTTTTAAAATGTCTATGATTTCCATTTTCTTCTATGCATGCATTTGTAAAGCTTGCTTTGCACATATTATGTATGATTGAATGGGAGATGAGCTATTGGGATTCTTTGAATCTCATCCCCTTCTCTCCAATGTCCTAACATACTAGGTGGACCAAGTAGCTATGGCAATGGGGGCCAATAAGCATGAAGAAGGGAAATTGACAAGCATATGCCTAGCTTTATCCATTTTGGAACCATAATTATGTTTCTTGATGCATATGGTGTTGTAAATGGTCTATGACCGTTGAGACATGTGTAAATATGATATTATGTGATGTTTAAATATATGGATATGATGTATGACCTCTAGCATATATTTTGAGTATGAGATGCCAAAGTGTGCAATGTGGAAGTTTGATGGAAATGTGCATAAGTGTGGGTTGAATGGCCAAAATGAGATGTATGAGGTTTGGAACCATTTGGGTAGCACATATAAGTCTTAAATATACTTTTAGACTTGCCCAAAAGGTGCCAACACCAAGGTCTATAGAATATACTTTTAGCTAAATGAGTTAGTCTTGATCTAAAATTTAGTATGCAATTAGGTCTCATTGAGAGATTTTTGGAAAGCTAAAGATCATAATTTTTAGAGGTCTACAAAATATTTGATGATTTTTCAAAGTTGGCAATTTTCATAATTTCTGGTTTTCTGCACTATTCATTTGGTTCGAATTTGCATTCTATCACACGAGGCCCAAATGATGTCCAATTGCCATGAAATTTTATACAAAGAAACTAGACAATCATAGTGACTCGTGACAACTAGAAACACCTCATTTAGAGTTCTAGAGAGTGAGTAATGAATTTTTGAAGTTTCTATCTAGTATCAATAAATTTGCCCAACCAGAAGTACTGTTTCATTAAATTCCGAGTTCTGGGCTTAATGAACTGATCTGAAGATATTTTTTCTCTCTAGTTAACATTTACATATTTCCATATTGGTATCATTTGCATGGATTTGATTTTTATGGAACTGATTGGACATTTTCAAAGTTTTTTGTAGAATTCCATGATAGTTCCAGATTTCAGTCAGACCTTTAGACCATTTTGGATGTAAAGCGTCCTCTATGATGCATGTTATGGTCTGGGTGTATTTTTAGTATGAATTAGAAATCTTAGGATTTCCAAAATTACCAAGAACACATGATTTTGATTTTTCTAGATTTAGTTATGATTTTTCGAAGTTTGTCAAAAAAAAGAGGCCAATTCTGGCCGAGAAGGAACTTCCATTTTCCATGCTCCATTTCGGTTTCCATGAGTTGTGGGCATGATTTTATGATGCAAATGAGTTATAATGATGTAATTAAACATGAGGATGTATAGTATGAGCTCCCACGGTCCGCATGATACTGATTCAAATTTTTAAATATAGCGCAATACGAAAATACTCCTATTTCCCTTATTTTTTCTATGGGAATCCTATATGCTTCATGATATTATGTCATTTAAAAGCATAAGATGAGCTAGGATTTATGGTGTTATAGGATCCCTCACACATTCACTTGCACAATTGGAAACTAATTTGCTTTATAAGGTACTATTATGGACACCATTGTCCCATCTTCCAATCCATGGCTCCTAAATTTTACCCAATGGTTTCTCCCATCTTCTAACATCATATAAAGTCCTAAACCAAGGCTAGAACAAATTAAAACACTCCCTAGCCTAATGAACCTAACTTAGCTAAAATATGCACTATAATGGAGGTTCATGGAGTTCTTGATTTTTCCTTAATAGGAGAGCCACTTGAGAAGGTTTCTAGAGGTCTTAGGTGCTCAAGAAAACATTCAAATAGCTATGGAATTACTCACACAAAATTAAATTTTACAAAACCCTAGAAAACACCACACTTTCCTAACTTGATTTCTATTGGTTTTTCTTAGAATTTCTTGCCATATTCCTCTTTCTCATGGTCTAAAACCCTAGTTTCTCTCTTGCTTTTAGATAGAACATCTCCCCTTCATATGGTTCTAGTTTGACCAAAATCATACACAAGGAAGAAGCAAAGAGGAGAAACAACAAAACCATGAAATACCTTGGATTCAAGCTTAGTTTCAAGACTTTTTCTCCTTGGTTCTCTTCTCCTCAAGCAACTCGAACTGATCCTCCTTGTTCTAGACTCAAAATGGAACCAATTCACTTAGATAAACCATGGAAAGAGAGGAGAAGAGGAGATGAACAAAACTGGAAGAAGATGGAACATGAAATTTTACAAATTCCCTTACCTTTCTTGCCTTTTTCTCCCTTCTTTTCTTCCTCTCTTGGTGTACCTCAAGGAGCTGCTATTTTTCTATATTTTGAGTAGAGGAAGTCATGCTTAATAAGGTGGGAGAAAAAGGAAGAAGTGTGTGGAAGCTTCAAGAAACACACTTTTCAAAAATTTCAATTTCGTCATTCCGTAATAGCAATTTTGTTTCGACTTCGTTTTAGCTACTTTTCGAGAACTGTCTTTTCCATTATGAAATTTAAGTTTCTAATTTAATAAAATGTCTTTGGAATCACTCAAATTGGAGCTAAAACCTTCTCGAATGAATCCATTAAAGTTTGGGCTCACCGACGTTGGAAAAAGGTACACTGGAGGGGCTTTCCTAGTCCCGGGGCTTTCCATGGTTTTTAGAGCCTCGGAAAACCTTGGGCAACTCAAATTTCCTATTTAAAAAGCAATCCTATGTGTTTTTTCAAAAGTTGCACTTATTTACAAAAATGTCATTATGTTTCATCAATTTTCATCACAAATTGTTTCACCATCTTAACTCCATTTTTTTTGTCAGAGCCTAGAATTATCATTTTTAGGAGTCTAGGACTTTACCGAAATTTTTGGGACACTATTTTCAAAGAACTTGCTTTTATATGGCACATTTCATCATTTTACGAAAATTACGTTCCTTACATCATAGTACCATGAAATATAAGCATATGCTAGAACACTTTTCATGGCTTAAAGTACGCATACACACATTTAAAGATAAGATAAACACACATTCATGCATGAGAGAAGGTGGAGAGAGCTACCTTGGTTATACAAGCACATTTTTTCTTTAAATTTTCCTTCCTTCTTCTTGGCCTAACCAAAAGCTTAGGGCGTATTAACTTCTCTTGGCCTAAACACACTAAAAGAAACATGAATTACTCATGGGAATAAGCCTTGGCATTATACACACTTTATATGATGCTACTTTGGTCTATGGCTCTATTATACTTCCATAAGGCACTTAATGAAGCAACTATAAGAATTCATGATCTTGGTTCCCTTCTTTCCTTCAATCTATGATTCTTGACTCCATTTAGACTTCTTGGAGTCATCACACAATTATTTTAAGGAGCCTAGCTAGGAGTTGCTTCATTATGCTATATTATAAAGCCTACACCTCCATCGTCTCATCCTCTTCCATCATATATGACTCAAAAATAAGCATAGAATAAATTAAAACTTCCCCTTGGTACTCTTTCTAACTTAGGCTGAAACCATGCTCCATGTGAGTGCCAAGTGGGTTTGCTTCATTTTCTTGATCGAAGATGCATATGAATAGCCTTCTAGGGATCTCAAGAGCTCATCTAAACACTCATTTAGGCCTAGAAATTATTGTATCAATTCAGATTTTCAAGGAAGCCCATGAAACCCTAACTTTGCTATCTTGAAATTCCATGGCTTTTACTTGATTTTCTTTGCATATTCTAAATTCCCACACCTTAATTCATATGATTCATTCCTAGTTCTACCCAAAAGCACTCTTCGTTTGGCTAGCTATAGGGAGGACAAAATGCACACAAGAAGAACAAGAAAAGTGAAGCATGGAAACTAAGAATTTCACCTTGATTTCAAGCTTTTCTTGAATGCTTTCCATTTTCTTCTAGCTCTCTTCCTCAAATCCAAATTTTTCCCCTTATGTCTGACCTCAAAACAGCACTGAAAACCTTAATAAAACCATGGAAAGGAAGAGGAGGAGGAGAAGAAGTTTAGTGAAGGAAAATGCTTGAAAAACCAAGATTTTCATACCTTTTCTTGCCTTGTTTTTCCTCTTCCTCTTGCCTCCTCTTGTGCACCATTTCCCCTTGCTCTCACTTCTGTTCTTGGGCAGAAATAAGGTCAATTCTAAGAGGGAGAGAAGGAGGGTGTGAAATAAGAAGGGGCTTCTTAAAGCTTCTTTTTCAAAAATTCTAATTTTGCCCTTCATTTTTAGCATTTTTATTTCTAATTCATTTTAGCTCCTTTTTGAGAATCATCTTTTCCATCATAAAATTTAGGTCCTTAATCTTATAAAATGCCTTTGAAATCACTCAATTTGAAGCTAAAACCTTATTGAATGAATCAATCAAAGTTAGGGCTCATTGCCATTAGAAAACATTTACCGGAGAGGTTTTAACTATCTCGAGACTTCCCATGGTGTCCAAGGCCTCTGAGAACTCGAAAGAACTCAAGACTTTCATTTAAAAAACCCTCCTATGAGTATTATAAAAGTTGCCTGAAATTACGAAAATGCCATTATGTTACGTTGCCTTTTCATAAAAATTTGTCTGGCTATTCTAGCTCCAATTTCAAGGCACCTCTAGCCTTGAATCACCATTATTTGAGGTCTATAATATTATTCTAATTTTATTAGACTTCAAATCACTCTATCTGGGGAACTTCCCTTTGTATCTGATGAATTTTGTGTGTTTACGGAGAAATCATACATTACGTTTCTTGTATTTTCTCTCATTTTCAAAGAATCGAATATTACAATCAACATCATTCTATATTTATTTTCCATCTAAAAAAGTTACAAATATTCCAAAATATTCCACAAACCATGGATTAGAAGCCAAAAACCAAGAATTCCACGTTTTAGCCTTGGTTCATAATTTCAATTTTCTGCTAGCAACTTTGGAAAATCATAACTAATTCTAGAAAAATCAAAATCAAGCAATCTATAGCTTTATAGAAAGATCTAGATGTTAAATGTATAATAAAATAATTCCAAGCCATGTAAAACCTCATATAGACCACTTTTGATAACAGAAAAGGGAAAAAGGTCAGGCTGTCCAATGTTTTTGATATAACTTATTGATATAAATTTCAAAAATTCATAACTAATTCCTCAAAACTTTAATCTAGGAAAACTATACCAATTTAGAAAGCTACAGATGTTAAATAGAGGAGAAAAATAAGTTGAGACCAGTTCAAATGCATTTAGATCTTGAACATCGATAGAATAGCAACCAAGGTCCCATTGATATGAAATTTCAAAAATTCATATCTCCCTCTATAAACATGCAATTAAGGTGCTTCTAGTCGGTATAGGTTACCGTGAATGTCTAGTTTATACTTGTAAAATTTCATGGCCATTGGACATCATTTGGCCCATGAATGATAGAGGAAAAATTTTAGATCATATGAACAATCCCATTGTCAAACTTTACAATTTTGGTCAACTTTGGAAATTCACCAAAAATTATATATAACTCCAAATAATATGCACTTTATCTTCCAAAAAAAATCTAATCAAGACCTATATGCATGCCAAATTTTAGGCCAAGACGATCTCATTTAGATAGATTTTGACATATCTCACCATTTTGGTCTCTTTAATGTCATATATGGATTCAAATTGGTCCAAATGGTCTTCCTTGGGTTCTAGCACCTCTTAGGCAAGTTTGAAAGCATAATTACAGCATATATGAACAACCCAAGTGGCCCAAATCATCATACATCTCAATTTGGTCATTCCACATCCAAGAATACATAAGCATTTACAAGCCATCACATAACCAAATCTCACCTCTACATTGTTTTGACACCAAATATGGTTCATACATCATCCATACATGCTTTTACATTTGATCAAATGTTTATAACTCAAAAAATAACATGTAAATGAGCATTTTAACATGCTTATACATTTTAAGATTACTTAAACTACACCATGGTCAATACAATGCCATTTATGTTTCATGGCATCTATTCCTTGGCTCTTAAGCTCCACCTAGGTCATATGAGATAGGAAAGGGGTGGGAGTGAGGTTCATGGAATCCCAATAGCTCATACACCCATTGAAACACACATTCAAGACATGTAACATGTCAAAGGCACAAGTATGCAAGCTAACATAATCATAAAGCATTTCAATCCATATTTCCATGCCACAAAGTCACAACAAGGTCAAGAATGAGCTTTAGGGACTTTTGGTTTAGCCTCACCCCCATTTCTAGAATTTTTGGATTTGTCTCACCCTTGGCCTAGGGACTTTTGACTTGGCCTCACCCATCCATGAGACTTTTCGCCTTGTCTCACCTATGCCTTCAGACTTTTGGCATCTCCTCACCAACATCAAGGGACTTTTGGGATCACCTCACCCTACCCTTGTGAGCAACTTTCACAACCAATAACATTCAAGAAATCATATTGGTACCAATGCAACATCATAACATCAAGTGGCATGTTCACAAGACATAAAAGCACACAATGACATATACATAACCAATAATGCAAGAAGAATGAGGTGGAGAGCAACCATAGTGAAAATCCAAGCTTTACTTTGCTTTATTCCTTCCCTTTCTCGGTTTCATGAGCACAACTAGATGGGATTTGGTTTTCTTGGCCTAAACATCATAAATAACACTTAATTTTACTTTTGAAGCAAGCCAAGATCTTAAACACATATCAAAGGACTATACTTTGTTCACTAGATGCATATTGGTTCCATTAATGGCCTAATGAAGCAACTATCATAATTCAAGTGTTTGGCTCCATTCTCTTCCTATATCTAGGCCTCTTGACTTCATTTAAGATTCTTGGAGTCATCACCCACTTACTTTCAAAAGCCTAGATACATGTTGCTTCATAAGACTACATTATGGAAACCATTGCCTCATCTCCTAATCTATGGCTTTTAAATTTTTTTCAAGGATTCCTCCTACATTCTACCATCATATGAAGTCTCAAACTAAGGCTAGAACAAATTAAAACACTCCCTAACCTATTCAAGC
Source organism: Erythrophleum ivorense (assembly GCA_026724425.1). Classification (NCBI taxonomy): domain Eukaryota; kingdom Viridiplantae; phylum Streptophyta; class Magnoliopsida; order Fabales; family Fabaceae; genus Erythrophleum; species Erythrophleum ivorense. The sequence goes on along the minus strand of JAIUCV010000004.1, from coordinate 22,003,450 downwards.
AATCTAGGTTGAGACATGAAGGGGATGAAGAGTTCATGGACTTCTTGATTTTTCCTTGATGGGAGAGACACTTGGGAGGCTTCCTAGAGGTCTTAAAGCTCAATTAAATACTCACACATGCAAGGAACTTCATATATTAAATTAGTTTTCATATTGCATTCAAGAGCTCTACACTTTTCTAACTTGGAATTCATTGGTTTTCTTGCAATTTCTTGGCATATTCCAAGTTCCCATAGCCTAAATCAATGATTTCTCAATGGTTCTTGAACAAAAACTTCTCCCCCTCATAAGTTCTGTATAGGGCCAAGACACCACAAGAGAGAGCAAAAAGGAAGAAGCAACAAAAGGCAAAAGATGACCTAGAATTCAATCTCTTTCTAAGAGGTTCTTCCCTTGCTCTATTCTTCTCTTGGAATTTCTAACTTTTCCCCTCTGGTTCAAGGCCAAAACAAAACCATTTAAGCATCCAAAACCATGGAAAGAGAGCTTGAGAGAAGAGGAATAAGATTTCAAGAGGAAGAAGCATGAAAATCCTTAATATTTCTTACCTTTTTCCTTAGTTTCTTCCTCCCTTTTTGGCTCTTCTTGTGTGCCTCTATCTTTAGCTCTCTCCTCTATTTATAGACAAGCTCAAAGTCGGTTAAGGAGAGAAGAAGGGATAGGACGCATACAAAAAGCTTCTTGAATTAATTGTTCCAAAAAATGACATTTATGTCTCGCATATGTGGCATTTTCATTTTTTCTTCATTTTAACTCCTTTTTTAGAACCACTTTTTTTATCATAAAATTTAGGTTCCCAATCTTATAAAATGCCTTTGGAATCACTCATTTTAGAGCTAAAACATTTTCGAATGAATCAATAAAAGTTCAGGTTCACTGTCATCAAAAAATGTATACCAAAGAGGTTTTAATTGTCCCGGGGCTTCCCAAAATTTTCAAGGCCTCTAAGAATCCTAGAAAACTTAAATTTTTCATTTAAAAAGCCCTCCTGTAAGTTTTCCGAAAAGTGCCCATATTTAAGTAAATTGGTCTAGACTTTCGACAAAGTTTTTGAGCCACTTCGGCCCAGGTTTCTAGGCAACTTAAGACCCAATTCCTCATTTTCCATTATTTAGAATTTCATCCAAATTTTATTTGGCTTTAAGTCACTCATCTCAGGGGACTTGCTTTTCAAACTAACTCATTATGGTGTTTTTACAAAGTACCGGACATTACACACAGCATTCTAGTAGGCTCAACTAAACTTAAACTAAGGTTAAGAAAGAACTATTGCACTCAATTCCATGCCATAAGGAGCTAGGAGCTGAAAATCATATCAAACTTATACATAAAACTTGTAATATCCCATTATTTTAAAAGCCTAAAACTAAGAAAATTACTAAAAGAGGTCCCCTGAATTGAATGATTAGAGGCCAAACAAAATTAGAGACTAAATGAAATTAGGGGAATAATCTAGACCTCTGAAAATGATAATACAAGGCTAAAAATGCTAAAAAATTAGAGCCAAAATAGCTAAACAAAATTAGACGAAAAGCAATAACATTTTGGTAATTTTGAGCTACTTTTAGAAAATTTAAAGGAGGGATCTATAAATGAAAGTTTTGAGTTTCTTGAGGTTCTTAGAGGCCCTAAAAATCATAGGAACCCCTAGAATGGCCAAAACCGCTCCAGTATGCAATTTAGAATGTTAATTGACTGAAACATTGACTGATTCATTTGGGATGGTTCTAAATCCAGTTTGGATAAAACCAAAAGCATTTTATGAATTAGAGAATCTAAATTTTATGATAAAAAAGATGGTTCTCAAAAAGGAGTTGAAATAAGCCCAAATGAAAAGAACCAAGAAAAATGACTAAATTAGAATTTAAAAAAGTGTCTTAAATTAGCCCCCTAACCCTTAAATCACGTCCTTCTCTTCTTTGCTCTTTTAACTGACTTCCATCTACTTCAAAACAGAAACCAAGCAGGCCAAAAGTTGTCACACCATATCAAGCACATTCAAATCTTAATTAGCCTTAATCCACTTTACTTTGGGGTCTTCATTCATTAATCAACTGATTCAGATTTCAATTTCGGTCTATCGTAGTTCATATTGGCCTTTGTTAGGCTTGTGAGCTCCTGTAAGTCATTCATTCCACTCTTTAGGGATGATTTAGATTTTCAAATCATAGGATATTACAAAAGTGGCATACAAGGAAGAGGAAAGAAGAAGGATAAAAACCAAGCAAAAGTGTAAGAAATTCAAGGTTTTTCATGCTTTCTCCTTCTTCCAACTTCTTTTCCTCTTTCTTCTCTTCTCTCTTATAGTTTTGATGACTTATTTGGAGCTATTTCATGGCTGGGTCAGTAGGAGGAGGGGAGGAATTAAAGGAGAGATTAGAAGCTTGAAAAAGCTCCTTAGAAAAGCTTGAAAACAAGGTAAGATATCATGGCTTTCTTGCATCTTCTTAGTTACCTCTTCTCTTGTGTGTTTTGGCCAAACCTAGGCCCATCAAGAAGGGAAGGATTTATGGTCATAGCAAGGTAGGAACAAGGGTTTTAAGGCATAAGGAGCAAGAATATGCAATTGGAACTAAAAGAGAAGCTTTAGAAATTAAGTTATGTCACCTAGGGTTCTTGTTACATCTAGCAATTTTTGAAGCTTTCTAATAATAATCTAACTTATGTAATAGTATGTATTAGTTTATAAGACATTTAGGAAGCTTCACAAGTGACAAATTCCCTAGGAAAACCAAAAGAACTCTATGGGTTCTCACTTGAGTACATGTCTCGGCCAAGGAAGGGAAAAGGTACCTAGAGAGAGTTTTCTTTTATTCCAAAGATAGAAAGGGTCTAGATATGAATAATAAACACTAAAGGAACTATTGATTTGAATTTAGAAGTCATGGTTTATAAGATGGAAGTTTAGGTTCCCTTTTAAGGCATAAAGAAATAACTTGAGTTTAGGCCCTTGAATTAAGTTTATGATGACCTTAAGGAGTTTAAATGGAGTCATAAGACTTATATTGAATGAGAAATTAAAGCCAAGATCATAAATTCTAGGGGTTACTTCATTATGTTTTTATATGGAACCATAACTATGTCATAAACTAGAATAAGTTTGTGTAATGCTTATGTAAGGCTAGAGTTGGTTCTAATGATGTAATTGTATGTTATTTGATGCATCTAGGCCAAACAAATCAAGATCGTCCTAGGTGTGTGTGTGAGGCCAAGAAGGGGAAAGGAAAATCCAAGGAAGAAAACTTATGTTTCTTAACTCAAGGTAGCACTCTTTCCCTTCTTGCATGCATTTCTTGGATATTTGATTATCATTGGATATTTATGTGTATGTTTGAACCATGAGAAATGTTTATAGCCATTAAACAAATGCTATAGTACCCTTATGCTTCTTGAAACATGTTTTGAATATAAGATGGCTCCTAATGGATGAGTTTATGCCAAAAGTCCCTTATAATAGGTGAGGAGAAGCCAAAAGTCCCTAAGAGTGAGTGAGGCTAAGTCAAAAGTCCCTAAAGGTGGGTGAGGCAAATTAGGTGAAGCTAAACCAAAAGTCCCTGATGCCTATGTTTGATTTGAATGAGTTTATGTGACTTGAACAATGTTATGTATGTTTACTTGAAGCTTTCATTGCATGCTTGCATTCCTTGACATGAAAATGTGCCATATGTATGCTTGAAATGGTAAAAGAGCAATTGGAATTTTTTGAATCTTACTCTTCCCCATATTATGTCTAACCATGTCTAGGTGAGTCACATGAAGCAAGAAATGAAAGCCAAGCAAATTGAAGAATGAGACTTTGATAATAAAATAGAAATTTATGTATTTTGATGTCAAAGTTTGTATGTATAAGTAAATTATGAGATGTAATCCGTTGAGCACAAGTAAAAGTATATAATTATGATGAATGAATTAAATTTGGAACCAAATATATGAGTATGTTTTTTACATTCATGAGCTTTGATGTTCATATGTACATGAACAACTAATAAGGTAATTTTGAGTTCATGATGATTTGGGCCTATTGTGATGTTTCTATAGGCTGTTTGTGAGCTTTTGGGTTTGCTCAAATGGTCATGGTATAGTTAGAAGACCATTTGGCATCATTTGAACCCATTATGATTCCATTTTTGGCCATTTTGAAGCCCTGAACCAAAGTCTGAATAAATGGATAAATTTCTACATGAAATTTGGCAAGAACATAGGTCTCATCTAGAGTTTTTCACAAAGCTAAAGATCACTATTTTTGGAGTTCTAGGGAATTTATTATGATTTTTTAAAAATTGGCCAAATTATCCAAAAACTCTCACGGTTACTGTTCATATGGTCAATTTAGTTTTTAATGTCAATCAGGGGCCAAATGAAGTCTAATGTATATAAATTTTTACAAGAATATTGTAGACATTATAATATTTCCATAGCCACTAAAAGCACCTAATTTGGAGCTCTGCAGAGGGATAAATGAATTTTTGAAGTTCCAGGTTTGTTGCACAATGACTACCATACCTAAAGTACTATTCTATTAGATTTTGTATGACAAACATAGTTTTTTTATCTAAAATTTTTATGGTAGCTAGATAACATCCTAAGCTTTCTAGAAAGCTATAATTTGCACAAATTGGATTTTTCTAGAATTAGTTATGATTTTCCAAAATTCATATTAGAATATGGAATTCAATGGGAATTGCAAAGTGTAATGTGATTTTGTGATGTATGCCTTGGACCAGAGTTTTAAGCTTCAATTTGTGATATTTTCTAATTGAACAAAAGTGTTAGGGATGGAAATTAAGTTGGGTAAGCTCACATTGTCCATTAAGTCAAAAGTGAATTAATTTAGCTTTTAATGACACAACTATCTGTCGCTAAAAATGCTAATTTGATGAAAATGAATGTTTTAAGCCAATTACATTACAAAATAAGTGCTATATATATATGGTGTTATAAAACTCATAATGGAAATCATATTTTGAAATAGCTCAATCAATACATCAAGTAACTACACATGTAAGTGTTTCAACTCATTTCAACATTCAAAAGTATGCAAGATAGGGAGATAATGCAACCTTATGGCTTGTAAAGTTTCAAGACACCACTAACCCACTTCTTCCTTGTTTTTCTCTCGGCTTTCTTTGGCTTGACACCCATAAGTAAGTCAGTTTGAGCTAGGTTGGCCTACATGTAGCAATTTGCAATACAAAAGGACTTATTAGAATCCACATTGACTCATATTACCATCATTTAATCATATTAGGACTTATCGTGCTACTTTAGGTCACTTTTAGGTTCCTTAAGGGAAACTCTTGGAATTCACTTTCTAAGTTCCAAACTCTCACTTGCTATGAGCCATATAACTCTAATAGAACTAATTTGGACCATTATTTAGAAGATTACACAAGCCTAGAGCTAACTTGTTTTTTTAGGCTCTTTAAGTGCCTTCACCTTTCAAAATGAGGCTTCTAAATTCAATCCAATTATTCCATTAGTGTTTATAATCCATATATAGGCCACTTATAACTTTAAAATAAATAAAAAAACTCTTATTAGGTACTCTTGCTCATGGCTAAAACCCACACTGCATGGAAGCCTAAGGAAGTATTTGTCATTTCTCTTAGGATATTGGCATATATGGAAGTTCCTTGGCCTCTTTCTAATCTAGATATGATCTTACATGGCATGAAATGGCTTCCTAGGGTTTTAAAACTCTCAAGGTGCAATTAAAACCCTAATGACTCCATCTTGCATTCTATAGCCTTTAATTTGATTCTCTTTGTTCCATCTTATTCTTCACACTCTTAAACCACTAATACTACTAGGTTTCAGCCAAATTCAATTTCCTCTAGGATATCTATAAGTTGGTTGAACATATGAAGAGAAGAATGGATAAGGAAAAACAAGTGTTCTGTCAAGATTCATACCTTATTTGCTTCCTTGTTCAATGAAGTTTCTTGTAGTGAATTTAGTTTCTTCAAGCTCTTTCCTTTTCCTAAGTGACCAGCCACTAAAATGGTTCTTTTAAGAAAAAAAAAACCATCAATAAGGAGAGCTCAAGGAGAAGGAGAAGTTTTCTAATTACCATGTGATGAAAAATGCAAGCTTTCCTGACCATTTCTTGGCTTTCTTTCTATCCTTTCTCCCTTCTCTTGGATGCCTTCTTGGTTCTAGTTCTGAGTGTTCTAAGTTGATTTTGAGGTGTTTGTGGCATCATGTGACCAGATATAAAGGAGAAAGAATGGTTTTTAAAACAATTTCAAAATTCTCGTTATGCTCCATAACTTCATTTCCTCCTTTTGACCTCATTTTGAATCATTTTTTAAAAATAGTCTTTCCCATATAAAAAATTTAGTTCCTTTAGTTTATTAAAAATATTTACTTTTAAATTTATGGGATTTAACATAATCTAGAATGGCTTAATCAAAGTTCTAGTCAACTGACAGCTTAAATCGCACACCAAAAGAGTTTTGACCATCTGATGGTTCCTATGGTTTTCAGGGGTTCTAAAAACTCTAGCGAACTCAACTTTACCATTGAAAAACTTCTTCTTTTGAGTTTCTAAAATTTTTCTTCAAATTATGATTTTGCCATTGCCCTTTTAATTTAGTCTATTCAGCTATTTTGGCTCTGGTTTTATGTTATTTCTGATTTTTTATCCTCATTTCTGGGTGCTTTGATTATTATTTTATCCTTAATTGGCCTTAATTTATTTTATTCTAGGGTCCTCCTTTGTTATCTTATAGGTTCCAATTCATTTTTAAAAGCACCAAGTGTTACATTGCTTGAAATGAAATTTGGTCACAATGAAGAATTCAATAGAATTGCTAGTTTGGGCATTTAAAATGGCTAAATAGAACCATAATGAGCACTAAAATATATGTCTATCCTTGAGGACCTTGGAGATTGTGTTTTAGGTTAAAACTTAGCATGCATTTAGAGGATATATAAAGATTTTATTTGAGTTCAAGATTGTAATTTTTGAAGCTCTATAAAATATTTTATGAATTTTTGAAGTTAGCTCAAAAAAGTTATCACTGCCTTTCTTTTAAATATAATTTTGGTTCTATTTTTGAGTAATTTTAGGGAACAAATGAGATCTTTTTAATCTAGAATTTTTATAGTAGAAAGTACATGTATAGAGTGTAATACCTAAAAAATTAATTAAGGTATTAATCATGGATTAGGTTAATTAGGAATAATTAATATGAGATAATTGGGCAAGTTAGATGAAAGGAGATTTTAGAAAGATAAAATTTATTAATATGGGTTTGAGATTTAATTGAGATAGAAATTTCATCTAGGCCTGAATTAATGTAAGAGATCATGATAAGAGGCTAATGGAGGCCCAATAAGTAGGTGCAGGCCCAATTTGATTTAATGGGTTAGAGACCCAAGACCTAACTTGCACAAGCTCTTAGGAATGGCCCAATGAACCTTATGCAGACCCAAACAATGGAGTTCTTAAAACTAAGTCTAGCCCAATGGAATTTCAGCAGCCTAATGCATAAGAGCTGGCCCAACAAAGCTAAAATCTAAAGCCCAAATGGAGTTGGACCTTGGAGCAACCTATGACCTATATTTGACCCAACTAAAGCCTAAATAAAACCCTAATGTTTCAGCCTCTTCCCCATTTGCTGAAACACAAACACCCATCTCAAAATTCGGAGGTCTAAAGGAGGCTCTAGGGTTCTTGGCATATTTCTACATTTTTCCACTTCTGTAGCAAGATTCAGCCAGGGTAATGGCTATATAACTTAATCCTCTTATCTTTCTCTTCATTTTGCTCTAATTAGTTTTTCATTTGAGTATTTTCACCATACCCAAAATCTGAAATGTGGTTGTTTGGGATTTTCTTGGTGAAATTCGTAGGTTGAGGTTAGGGCTGACATTAGGTGAGTATAAATCCTTCATTTTGATGTTTTCTTTGCTAGTTTGAGACCCCCATAGCTGATTTATAATATGGATATTAATTTTCTACGAATTTGCTTAGGATTTTAGGTTAAATATTGAGGTTTTTGGTAGAGGACACTTCAATCCAAATTTGGGATTTGTGGTGGCTGGGTAAGTGTTCCCTAGGTAGTCATTAGCATTTTAAATTCTTTGAACACTTATTGCAACTGTTAATGATGAATTAAAGTAGTAATTTTCTGATGCTATAGTTTTAGGGAGAGTTTTGTACCATTGGTGGTTGTTGCAATTGTCTACAAGTGAGGTAACCAGGTTCATATTAATTCTATGCATATATCTATTTTAATTTCATATTTGCTATACATGAATGATTTGAAATGTTGAATGAATTGGTTGGCTATCTATTGTATTACGTTGGACCTTGTGAGTCCATAGTGGAGCTGTGGTGCGGCTGCCACCAGTGCATGTACTTCGATCGGGCACCAGGTTATGATCAAACCCCAGATGCACTGAGCCCTAGTTGTGCTCAATGGGGAGTAGGTGCCGTGGACGGCCTCTCTTGGTGTTCATGGCTTTTAACATGTGAAAATATAATTGCTAGTATGGGATAGTGATCATGATAGCCTAATTGTTTTATTTATTGATATGACTAGTATTATTCTGATGCTTATGTGAAATTATGCATGTATGCTAATTAAACTGGATTATATGATGGGATTGTCTTGGTTACTGAGATTCGCATCTCACCCCGTTTTATGGCATTAATATTTCAGGTGAAGGTTCTTCGGGTAAGGATAAGGGGAAGCAAGCGAATGAAAATCCATGAGCTCCAACTTGTAGGGAGAAGGCTGCACATAGGTTGACTTATTTAGTATAGATGCTAAATTTTGTATTCCTTATTGTATAGCATCATCATGTTTTCATGTTGCCAAGTGTAGGCTCTTATATTTTGATTTCCTAGGATGTATTCATTGAGGAGTTAGGCCTTATTTTAGCTTGATATTTGATGTATGAACCCATAACACTTGACGTATGAATTTTGCTGAATTTATGATTTGGTATACTGTTGGAAATATAATTATGTGATGTATTAGATGTAATATGAACCATCGATGTATGAAACCTCTGACGAAATGTATATCGAATTTTAATTTCCAATAGTGCATGAATTTGTGTTACTATTATTCTATGGACTTGCCGGTATAGGATAGTTGGAGGAGTGAAGATTTATATTTAAGTTTTGAATTGGCAATGGTAGAATAGCTGGGTATATAGGGTAGATAAATACCATTAGAGTCATATAAAATGAGTGGAAGTGGTCCTAGGGTAGTCCCAAGATGAGAATTGGAGTGTAGGGGACAAAATTTGGGAGATGTAGTTACAGAAGGGAGTCATGTCGTGGCTAAGAAGGCTCCGCCGTGGCCAAATGAGTGATAGAGGCGAAGGGTGCCACAGCATGAGCAATATTATCACGGTGCAAGTGAATAAAAATTTCCTAGAGAGTAATAGTGTCGAGGAACGCCTTGGCATGAGGAAACTCACCATGCTCAAAGTGAAAAAAAATCACCCAAGAGGGTAACAGAATGAAACCTCACCGCAACGCATCATGTACCACTGTGACGCCAGTTAAGGGAACAAACTAAGGGGTGTCCAGTAGCGAATCTCGCCGCGGTGCGAGTGTATTGCGCCGAGGCAAGAGTTGTGGGACTTAAAACAGTAGCTCTATGAGGCATTTTCGCCACAGTGCCACATAGGTTGGCCGCGGCAACGGTCAAACTCGCCACGACAAAATTTGAGAAATTTGCCCAGTAATTCCAAAGAGCAACTTAGCCACGGTGGGAATGGTATGGACCACGGCGCAAGTCCCCAAACTGCCTTAAAATCCTAGTTCCTTCAATGGTAATGCTAGGAAATGATATAGGAACACTTATGAGAGGTTTTGTGTCTTGAAATTGATAGATGGATGAATTATAAACCCCTCATGACAGTATAATCTCTTTTATGCATTCTCCCGTTTGTGATTGTTTAATGATAACCTTAATATCAAGGTTCAAATTTTCCTATATTTTCATAATGTAACAAATTGTAAGACTCCAAACCTTGATCATTAATTATTAATTGTGTATTTAGCAACAATTATAATGATTAAAAGATAAGGTTGTCACATAGAGCATTCTAATAAGATAAAGTTTGCTAAATTTGGAGATTCCTATCTCAAGTTATGATTTTTCAAAGATTGAACTAAATTAGAAATCACAACTTAAAATATGCCTAAAATTTATGATAGCCTACGTTAAGCTATGTTCTATAGTAAAATGAGTTAATATATTATAGTTGACCCTTTTATACCTAATTTATCATGTTTAGGCTAAGTTAGTATCACCATACTTTTTTGTGTGTGTAGAACTGAGAAGAGCAAAGAGGAAGAACAAGGGAGATAAAGATTGTGGACAATAGATTCTTGGATTGTATCTGGTAGCTTACTGTAGTTATGTTATACTCAAAATATTGACTAAAATACTCAAGTGGACACTTCAACTATGATTCGCAGATACCAATAGCTCAAATCTCAATTTCACAATGCTAAATGTTCAATAGTCATATGATTCCAAGTTACTCATTAAGAATCATCCAATTATAATCACAAGTACCCATTTCATGATGACTCAAATTATATAATTAGTTCCTATACTCGGCAATACATGATGTAATGTGGCAATTTTATAACATAATAAACAATTACATAAAAGCTAGTATCTCTATTATACAAACCCAATTAAACAAGGCATTCAAGCCTATACGCCATGAAACCATATAGTAGATTTCTATTAACTTCTCCTTGTTACTAAGAGGTTTGGTCCCTAAAAATGTTAGCCTATAACCAAGGTGAGATAAAAATCTCAGTAACAAAAGGCAAATTCCATATATATGTACAGATTAATCAATATAATGCTTTTTATGAACAATTATAATAAGAAGAAAGCATGCATCTTTTCAAATGAACAAGTTTAACTATGAATGACGACCACCTAGTACTAGAAATTACATTCAACAAGTTATTGGTCAAAAACTAAGTGAAGGGCATGATCATAGCACAAGCTCTCTATTGAGTATAATCATAGCTCGGTCCATTCACAAAAGTATGATCATAACTTGATGCACAACCATGACACAATAAACAAGTGGAAGCATGATCATAGCTTCATATGCAAGGACATGATCATGGTTTAGGTTATACAATCAATAGTCAAACTAATCATTAGTCATCAAAATAGCATAAGTTAACACATGTTCAAAACTATACATATCTATGGAATTAACCACCAGCTACCTTAATAAAGCCAAACACTCTTCTTTTAGTTACCAACATGTTCCAAAAGGCCCATCATGCCTAAGATAAGCATAGTTACCCTTATTTAACCATCATTAGTAAAAGAGTTTCATACCCATTGATAATTTCATTAAGAATCCATTACAAATCACTTACCTAAGTTTCCAAAGACTCAATAGCACCAATTTAAGATCAAACCACCAAGAGTAAACCATGGATCACTCCCAACATCTCCATTTTCATACATGTAATAGCTATACAACAAAAATTAAGACAAATGATGAAATTTAAGATCAAACCACTAAGAGTAAACCATAGATCACTCCCAAGATCTCCATTTTCATACATGTAATAGCTATACAACAAAAATTAACACAAATGATAAAAATTCAGCACATACACCTCATAAAAAGAAAGGAAACACTTACCTATACATTTAAGAGATCAAATGGACTGATTTGAGCTTTAACAACCAAGAATACACCATGGAACATTCTTAAAACTTGAATTTTTGCACATTAACATAGCCTAGCACGCCACTAAACTCCTTAGGAAAAATCTCAGGGAACTCCCTAATCACAGGTATATCCTCCAACTCATCATCAACCTCAACATGCAATGAAAAGAATACTAGAAACTCTTGGCAACCACGCCTAAGGCACCTCCCAGCTTGGGCGGCAGACACACAAGCTTAGTCACAGGACCAGTTTCAGGTATATTTGTAGGTAAGGAAACAGTCTTATGGTTACAATCAAGTATCACATTATTAGCCGACAACTAGTCCATACCAATGATTACATCAAAGTCACACAAAGGGATGCAAATCAAGTCAAGGGTAGTACAACGGCTATCCAATTGTATAGTACAATTTAAGCATACATCAGATGTAATCATAAAATATCCAGTAGGGGTGGACACAGATAATTCAAATGGCAACAGGCTAATTTTAAAACCCAGTTGCTTAACACAGTCATATAAGATGAATGAGTGGGTCACACCTGAGTCAAACAATGCATCTACGACATGATTATGGACAAGTAAAGTACCTTGGATCAGACCAGGGGATCTACTAGCCTCTTGCTGCGTAAGTGCAAACACCCTTCCTTGGATAGGTGGCTTAACCGATGAGGCCGACTCCCATGATACCATGCAAGTTCGTGCATAATGTCCAGGCTTCCCACAATTATAGCACACTGGGCATGGCCTATTCCCATGGTTCTTCCCACACTTGGCACAAGCAGGTGGGGCACTCATTGTACTCCTTGGTGGTCCCATGCTTCTTCTTTTAGGGACATTCCTTGGGGGTGGTCTCCTTCCCCAAGAGCCACTTCCACTATTGGCTCCTTTCTTGCTTTTGCCTTAAAGGGCTCCATGCCTCGGTCACGTTTACCTTCTAAGGTCTTCTTCCGCTTGGCCTCACTCTCCATCATAGCCCTTTCCGTCACTCTACACTTCTCCACCAATTCATCAAAATTGCGGATCTGTAGAGATACAATCTTATCCTTAATCTCCGGCCTTAAGCCTCTTTCAAACTTTTCAGCCTTCCATGGCTCATCATCAAAGCGTTTCAAGTAAGAGGAGAAGCGAGACAATTGGATGAATTTAACTGCATATTAGTCTACATTCATGTCTCCTTACTCAAGGAAGTTAAACTCGGCTTCCTTGTCCGCCCTCACCGATGGTGGGAAATATTTGCTCTCAAAAGCCGTTTGAAAACTTTTCTAGGTTAGGGGTATCTCTCTTGCAACCAACAATCTGGAGGCATTCCTCCACCAATGTTCAGCCTCACCCTCTAACTTGTAGATGGCCAACCTTGCCTTTTGTTCTATGGTGCAGGTCATAACCTCAAAGATTTTCTCCAGTTGCATCAACCATCTCTCGGCTTTCTCAGTATCTAACTTCCCCAAGAACGATGGAGGATCAGCTTTTCTGAATTTGGCTAATGCAATAAAGAGGTCACTATCCTCCCCTTGGTGTCCCATACCAGGGTTATGACCAGCCCCCACACGGTTCTCCATTGGCACCTCCTCATTCTGCTTATTCATACTTTCATGTAGTTGTTACAGCACTTGCATAGTTGCTACATGAGCCTCGACTTGCTCTTGAAGCCGATCAGTCATTGCCCTAACCGTAGTCTCATGGGCCTCAGCTTGTTCTCTTATTCAGTTGGCCATTGCAGCCATGACCTCTTGCATCTCTCTTAACATCTCAGTTGTTTCTCTATGAGTAGCCATCTAGTTCTGCAATGCCACAAGCACAACCACAAGCATCTCCCATTAACCACAGTCCAAGGCAACAAAACACAACTCCACCTATGGCAAGTATATATAAGTATGAGGATTATCATTAGGTAACAATGTTCCTATTCCTATCATGCATGCATCATGATTGCCAAGTTTTCTGACCACAAAGCAGTAAATCATACACATTTGCCTGAACCATTGCTCTGATACCAACTGTGACAACCCTACCTTGTTACCATTGTAGTTATGATTAAATATATGATTAATAGTTAATGATCAAGGTTTGAGGTCATTATATTTTACCACATTACAAAAATATGAGAAAATTTGAACCTTGATGTTAGGGTTATCACCATACCACCACAACAAAACAAAATTTGCATAAAAGAAATCCTACTACCATAAGGGGTTCATGATTCTACCGTTCATCAGTTTTAATACACAATAACCTCCCACAAGTGTTCCTATATCATTTCCTACCATTACCATTGAAGAAATTGAGGTTTTCTAGGCTAAAGGTAGGGGTTTGGGGACTTGTGCCACAGCCTATACCTTTCCCGCTGAGGCCAAGTGGCTTTCTAGAATCACTGGACAAATTTATCGCTGCAACAAGTTGGACCTTCTCCGCGGCCAACCTATGCGGCGTCGCGACAAAAATGCTTCCTAGATCTACTATTCTCCACCCTCTTGATTCGCGCCTTGGCGTAATATATTTGTGTCGTGGTGAGTTTTGCTACTGGGTAACTCTTAATTAATTTCTTCAACTCGCGCCGCGACAGGACATAATGCGCCACGGTGAGTTTTGGTTCTGTTACCCTCCTGGGCGATTTTTCCCACTTTACGCCGTGGCGAGATTTATCAGGTTGCGGCGCTCCTCGCCACTGTCACTCCCTAGGTCAGTTTTCCACCCTTGCGCCGCGGCGGGATTGGTTATGCCACGGCGCCCTTCGACTCTGTATCTCATTTGGCGGCGGTGAAGCCTTCTTAGCCGTGGCGAGAATCCCTCCTGTAACTACATTACCCAAATTTCGCCTCCTACACTCCAAATCTCATCCTAGAAACACTCCAGGTCCACCTTCCCTTACTTTATGTGATCCTAATGGTGTTTACCTACCCTATTTACCCATCAATCCATCCATTACCATTGCAAAACTTAATTACTACTTCTTACTTGCCCAACTAGCTCATATTAGCAAATTCATGAATATATGACAGCAAGAACACATACATTAGCAGTAATTAACATCCCATGCACATTCCATAGAGATTCCATTCAATAATAGCTTATGTCCATATTCAAGGCATTATATAACTACAATTCCCATATGGTAATCCATATCACAATTTCAACAAAATGATATATATGATACTATAATGAGACTTAAATCCTTAATGGTTATATTTCAATCAAACAAAATATAGACGCCTACACTTGGCAACATGATTATATGATGATACTATGTAAACTAATAACAAAATTGCATATACCCTATTCTACTTAGACCAAGTGTAGCTCCCCACATTCGGCCTCAGCTTATGGATGTTCATCCATTTGCTTACCCTTATCCTTACCCGAGGAACCTTCACCTGAAATATTAATCCCATAAAACAGGGTAAGATATAAATCTCAGTAACCAAGGCAATTCCATCATATATCTAGTTTAATTAGCATATAAGCATGAATCAAAATCAACATCAGAATCATATCCATCATATCAGCAAATGAATCAATTAAGCTATCATGATTACTATCCCATACTAGCAATCATATTATCACATGTTAAAGGCCATTAACACCGGGAGAGGCCCATCCACGGAACCTACTCTCTATTGAGCACAACCGGGGCTCAGTGCATCTGGATTTGATCATAACTCGGTGCTTGATCGAAGCACATGCACGGGTGGCAGCCGCACCACAGCTCCACCATGGACTCACAAAGTCCAATCATAATTCAACAGATAGCAACCAATTCATTCAACATTTCAAATCATTCATATACAGCAACATATGAAATTAAATCAAATATATACATGGAATTGATATAACCTGGTTACCTCACTTGTAGACAACTTGCAACAGCCACCACAAATCCCAAATTCGGATTAGAGTGTCCTTCACCAGAAAACTCAATATTCCACCCAAAATCCTAAGCAAATTCGTACATAATTAATACCCATTTTATATATTAGCTATGGGGGTCTCAAATTAACAAATGAAGCATCAAAATGGAGGGTTTAAACTCACCTAATGTCAGCCCTAACCTTAACCTACGAATTTTACCAAGAAAATCCCCAAACACCCACATTTTAGATTTTGGGTAGGATGAAAATGCTCTAAATGAAAAACTAATCGGGCCAAATTAAAGAGAAAGATGAGGGGATTAAGTTGTATAACTATTACCTTGGCTAAATCTTGCTCTGAATGTGAGAAAATGCAGAATTCTTGCCCCCAACCCTAGCCTCCTTCTCAACCTCCGAATTTTGCTTCTTAAGTTTTATGTTTTAGCAAGTGTGAGGAAGAAGATGATGTATTAGGGTTTTAGTTGGGTAAAAGATGGGTCATGGGCTGCTCAAAGGTCCAACTTCATTTGGGCTTCAGATTTTAGCTTATTGGGCTAGTTTTAAAGTGTTGGGCTGCAGAATTTTGTTGGGCCAGTTCTTATACATTGGGTTGCTAAAGTTTACTTAAGTTTGGGCCAAGTTTGAAGAGCTCAAGAATGTGGGTCTGCACAAGGGTTATTGGGCCACTTAGAAGAGTCTATACAAGGTGGATTTTGGGCCTCCATCACACTAAATTGGGTTGGGTCAGCACCTAACCCATTGGGCCTCCATTAGCCTCTTATCATGATCTATTAATTTAAGTCTAGATAGGATTTCTATCTCAATTAAATCTCAACCCATATTAATTATTCCTAATTAATCTAATCCGTGATTAACACCTTAATTAATTATGGGGTGTTACAGTCATAATGACCAATTTTTGGCATATTAACACATCAAAATAGAGGAGAATACTTACCTAATAGTTCCTTTAACCTTAAGCTTTGAAGATCATACAAGAAAACACCAATTTTCAAACTTAGGATTTGGATGAAAATCTACCAAATAGGGAACTAATTAGTCCAAAATGAAGAGGAAGATGAGAGGAATAACTTTTATAACACTTACCTTGGCCAAATCTTCATTTAACCAATTAGATCAGAGCTATAAAGTTGAAGAACCTTAGCTTTCCTTGCTCCCTGCATTTTTCCTCTTTACAGCATGGCTATCCAACATGTTTTTAATTATGAAATGGGAGGGTTCAGCATTTTAGTGGGCTTAAGTAAAGGTTTGGACTTACCTAAGGGCATTTTTGTCTATTGGGCTTATATATGGATATTGGGCTTTAGTCCGCTAAGTCCAATTAGACAGAGTCTCAGTTTATAATTTAGTTTAGGCTTTTAAAAATTATTTTTAGTAGAGTTAAACTAATTATTAGGCTTTAATTTAATTTTTCAAAGTGCCTTTAATTAATTTTATCC
Source organism: Erythrophleum ivorense (assembly GCA_026724425.1). Lineage (NCBI taxonomy): Eukaryota > Viridiplantae > Streptophyta > Magnoliopsida > Fabales > Fabaceae > Erythrophleum > Erythrophleum ivorense. The sequence continues at coordinate 21,986,459 of JAIUCV010000004.1, read as the reverse complement.
AAACTAATTAAAGTTATTTTCTATGAAAAATCACCAAATAATTATTGTTTGCCTAAAAATGCCCAAATAATTATTTTTCTTGAAAATTCTTATTTTCTATAATTTTCCTTAATTTTCATAACAATTTTTTATTTCTCCTAATTAAATTCTAAGTTTCCATAATTTTGCTTAGCTGATTTTAGGATGTTATATGCATTGACCATTAGCTAAGTTTACCAATAGTAATAGTTGTCATTTCTAGTATTCAAATGGAACCTTTTAAGGCTTTGAATGAGAGAAAGTGTAAGTCCTCACTTTGTATGGTTGAGTTAGGAGAGAGGAGTTTACTATGTTTAAATATTGTAAATCATTCTTTTAAATTGATAGAACTCATCAGAAAGAGATTTCTTATTGCCTAGAGTGAAACATCTAGCTTTGTACTATACTTTCTTGCATGCTTTAATCCCATTATTATAAAGCATGCATAATTAAGATACCATGCAATGGAACAAATTAAATCTTCTTTAGGAAAAAATTTATCGGAGCTTCCCCTTGTCATTTAAGGGTCCCGACCTTACAAAGACCACAATTTATGGTCCTGTTCAACAATCAGAACAAAGTCCAATTCATATTATCTATTTGTAACATAAACTAGTACTTTAAGTCTCAGTTGCCAGCTAGCCCAACCCAATGCTTTACCACATCACAATATATCACATATTTCTAATTAATTCTAACATATAACTTGCTAGCTAGCCCAAACTAGGCCATTTAGTATAAATTTTACATCATAATATACCATCAAACCTCATACATCAAAATGGATTCTATACATCACTTGATACCATTACACTTTCTAAATACAATCATTGATATCAAAGTGAAAATGTGTTCTTTTGTAACATTTCTCAATCTCATAATTCCATTTCCTTGCCTTGGTATTTATTACTTGCTTCACCTAGCATTGAGTTAGTGAGAACAAGGGAAATAGGGTGATATTCTAAGAAGAATCTCAATAACAATACTCTACCAATTCCAATATATACATTTGATTACTCAAGTAAGGAGATAAAAGCATACATAGTTAAAAACATCAGAACAATCTCAAATATGGCAATATCATACGTATAGTCTATCTTAGGCTCTTTCCTCATGGCTAAGGGAGAACTACTGTGCTTAATTCCTCTGCCATAAACATTTCCTTTATGCTAAAGGGGAACTGATATGTTCAATCTTGTTGCCACCTTTCCTTAAAGCCATATGTAACACCATAAATTCTAACTCATCCCATGCCTTTCAATGACTTAATATCATGGAGGATGTAGGTTTCTCATAGAAAAGCAAGGGAAAATAATGAATATTTTTGCATTGCGTCATATCTAGAACTTCATTTCAGTGTCACGTGGATTGTGTGAGCTTATACTATGTCTTCTCATATTTAATTGCATTATTACAACTCATTTGTATCATAAAAACTTGCCTACAACTCATGGAAACCGAATTGGGAGGTGGAAAATGAAGTTTCATTCTCGGTCAGAATTGGCCTCTTTTCTCGGCAAATTTTGGAAAATCATAATTAAATTTAAAAAAATAAAAAACATGCAATCTTGGTCATTATGGAATCTTAGGATGTCTACTTCATGAAAAAAATATGTACAAGTTATAACATCCCACACATAGAGCTTTTGACAAGCGAAATGGTTAGGAGGTCGGACTAGGTCCTAATGCTGTCATAATTTACTGATATGAATTTCAAAAAATGTCCAATTAATTCCAAAAAAATCCACTCCATACAAATGATACCAATATGGAAAGATATGGATGTCAAATAAAGATAAAAAATATCTCCAGATCAGTTCATCAAGCCCAAATCTCAGAATTCGATGGACCAATACTTCTGGTCGGGTAAGGCTACTGATATTAGATAGAAACTTCAAAAATTCATATCTTTCTCTTTAGACCTCCAAATGAGGTGCTTCTAGTTGATACAAGTCACTGTAATTTCCTAATTTCTCTGTATAAAATTTCATGGTAATTGGACATCATTTGAATCTCAAATAATAGAAAATAATTTCAGACCAATTGAATAGTGTAGCAGACCAAATCCCTAAAATTTGCCAAGTTCGAAAAATCATCAAATATTTTGTAGACCTTCAAAAATTATGATCTTTAACTTTCCAGAAAGCTCTTATTGAGACCTAATTCCATGTAAAATTTCAGACCAAGACTAACTCATTTGGCCAAAAAGTGATATAGGGTTCCATAATGGTCAAATTTGGCTCCATATGAGGTACCAAACTTGCCAAATGGTCTTCCCTTGATGTTGGCACCTTTTGGGCAAGTCTAAAAGTATATTTAAGACTTGTGTGAGCTGCTAAAATGGTCCCAAACCTCATGCATCTCATTTTGGCCATTCAACCCTCACTTATACACATATTCATCAAACTTTAAATTCTCATTCTATAGCCTTACATACTCAAAACATGGGCTAGTGGTCATATATCATAATCATACATTTAAACATCACATAATAGGGTATTTACACATGTCTCAACGTTCATAGTATATATACAACCTCATATACATGATGAACTATCATTATTGTTCCAAAATAAATAAAACAAGACACAAGATTGTCAATCTCTCTTCCTCATCGTTGTTGGCTCCCTTCACCATAGTTGCTTGGTCCACCTAACATGTTAGATCATTGGAGAGGAGGGGATGAGATTCAAAGAATCCCAATAGCTCATCTCCTATTCAATCACACATAATATGTGCAAAGCAAGCTTTTCAAATGCATGTATGGAAAAATGGAAGTCATGGACATTTTCAAAGCAACCTTGGCATGTGAATCAATCATACAAGATATTCAAGAGTTCCCCAAGTGTTTGGATTGGCCTTACACTTCTCTTCATGGATTTTGGACTTGCTTCACCCATTCTTTAAGAGCTTTGGACTCAACCATACTCTTAGGAGCCCGCTTTGCTTTTGGGAGACTCTTTGCTATGTCTTAACCAAGCTCAAGGGTTCTTGGCTCATCCTCACCAGAGGGAAGAGTTCTTGGCCTCTCCTCACTCAAGCAAACTCATACAAACATCATAGATTCATTTAAAACATAACATGGCATCAAGGATCATGGAATATAAAGGCATGCTAGCACACTTTTCTTAGCTTGAAAATACACATACACACATTCTAAAATAAGCTAAACACACATCCATGCATGGGAGAAGGTGGAGAAAGCTACCTTACATAATTTTACACACTTTTTCCTTAGCTTTCAAGCCTCCTTTTTCGGCCACACACCCACAATTTGGTGGAGATAGTTTCTCTTGGCCTAGATACAATTTATGGGAGCCAATTAGGTGCATCAAACATATTCTAAGGCTGCATCACTTGATAAAACACTAGATTGCTCTATAGGCTCCATTGTGATCTATATTGACACCTAATGAAGCAACACTCCTCAAATGATTTCTAGGCCTCATTCTTTTCTTTCAAATATGATTCTTGACTCCTTTTAAGCCTCTTGGAGTCATCAAACCATTAAAACCAAAGGCCTAGCATCATGTTGCTTCTTTAGGTCACATTATGGAACCTATGGCATCAAATCAATTTCTATGAGTTCTAAAATTTTTTCAAGGCTTCCCTTCATCTTTATTCATCAAATATGACTCAATAATGGCCTTAGAAAAATTTAAAAATCCCCCCACCTACATAAACTAGCCTAGGCCGAGACTATGGCATCCTTTGGCCTCCATGGAAATTTCTTTGCTTCCTTGAAGGAGGAAGCTTTTGGGGAGCATCTAAGGTGTCTCAAGAACTCATTTACACTCTTACTTAGACCTAGGAAGTATCATACAAATTCAAAAATTGGAAGGTGCACTTAAAACCCTAAGTTTTGCATCTTGATTTCTAATGCCTATTTCTTGTTGTCCATTGCATATTCTTATTCTCCTCCATTAAATACCTAAGAATCATGCTTGGTTTGGTTGAAAATCTAACTTCTTGGGGCTGTCTATGTCTAGGTCGAAATGCTCAAAGGAAGGGAGGAAGAAGACCAAGTGGAAAAGTTACAAAATACCTTGTTTTCCTTGAATTTCCTTGCTTGTTCTTGCTTTCCTTGGCCTCCTTACTTGAGTTTCGAAATTTTCCCTCTGTTCTCCCTTCAAAACAGCCCTTAAAACTTCAGAAAAATCATGGAAAAGAAGAGGGAAAAAGAGGAGAAGAGGTTGGTGGAGAGAAAGCATGAAAATAACCAATTTTCCATACTTTTAGCTTGGAATTTTTTCTTCTTCTCCTCCTCTCTTGGTGCACCCAAGACCCTTGTTCTCCCTTCTGAAATTATGCAAAATTTTCTAATTCTAAATGGGGAGGAAAGTGGGGCGCTACATAGAGGAAAGGAAGGAAAAGTGACTTTTTCAAAATTCCAATTTTGCCCTTCGTACTTTGCATTTTCGTTTCTCCTTCGTTTTAGCTCCTTTTTGAGAACCGTCTTTTCCATTATAACAAATAGGTTCCTAATTTAATAAAATGCCTTTGGAATCACTCAAATCGGAGCTAAAACCTTTTTAAATGAATCGATCAAAGTTTAGGTCAACCGATGTCGAAAAGAGTACATCGGAGGGGCTTTACCGGTCCTGGGACTTCCCATGGTTTTTGGGGTCCCTGAGAATCCTGAGCGACTCAAAATTTTCATTTAAAAAGCCCTTCTAGGTGATTTTCCAAAATTATACTTATTTACGAAAATGTCACTGGCCTTTCGGTAATTTTTTTGAATCACTTCGACCCCAGTTTCTGGGCAACTCAAGGCTCAAATCCTTATTTTCTATTATTTAAAATTTTATCCAAATCTTAGTTGGCCTTGAATCACTCATCTCAGAGGACTTGCTTTGAAAACTGACTCATTTCAATATTTTACAAAAAATCAGACGTTACACCATAAGCCCATGAAACATAATATTAAAAACATAGTAATGTAGCTAACTCTAAACATCTTAAAAATATACATCATAAAACATAGCCTTATAAGTAACTAGTACACACAATACGATCCAAATTCAACTAAATCAATATCATATAAGGAGTACTTGCGATTATAATTGGATGATTCTTAATGAGTAACTTGAAATCATATGACTATTGAACATTTAGCATTGTGAAATTGAGATTTGAGCCCATAGTTGAAGTGCCCACTTGAGTATTCTAGTCAATATTTTGAGTATAACATAACTACTTAGAGCATTTAAAGTGTTCTTGGTAAATTTCTTATTTGGGCAAGTGCATTTAAGTGGCTTAGGAAAGTTGGGACTTATTTGAAGTCACTTAGACTTAATTTGTAAAATTAGGTGTGTGACCCTAAGTAATAACCTCATTTAGAAACTAGCCATTGTCAGTAAGGGTTAAAGTAGTTATTTTTGTCCCATCAAATTTAATGAAGGTTTGGATGTTTAGACAAGATTAAATATATACTTTAAACTTGCTCAAGGTGTTTAGAGGAATTTAGAAGGCATATTTTGGATTTTGATTTGTTACTTAGAAGTTTTAGAAGTAGTATTTGAATTTTTCTATCATATAAGGTGTAAAGTGGATGTCAATGCTTGAACAATTGTGGTTTTAGGTTTGATTGTGATTTAGGAGCCTTGGGATTGTGCTTTGGGTGCTTTGGTTATGTGGAATGTGAAATGGACCATCCCTTGGGTGTTATCATAGCATATTTTATTGTCATGAGCCTTTTTTGGATTATTTTGGGGTGCGATATAGTTATATTTTGACTTTGAGGATATGGACAAACTTAATTTGCCAATTGAAACTTGCACAAGATGGTTAGATAAATTTAGACTAGGTATTGGATTTTAAGTTGCCATTTGAAGTTATACCTTACCATTTGCTATCATAGAGGAGTCTTGTGTTGATGTAATTAAAGTTAGATTGGTGTGATTAACTTTTGAATTCTTTGGCTATATAAGGTATTTCAATGAAGATTATAAGAATGTAGACCCTTCAAAAACCTTGCCTATTAGCCATTGAAAGATTCTAGAATATATCTTGAGATGGTGACAACTTGTTAGTTTGCTTATTTAAGTGTTTATGGCCAGTAGGTATTTGAGTCATGACCAAATTCTCTTAAATCATGGCCAAAATGAGCTAATAGTGATCTAGTAGCGAATTTGGCCATAATGCAAATAGTATCTATATGGAAAAATTAGTCCGAACTTGTATTCAGTAGTGAAATTTGCCACATTGCATCAAAAATGCTAAAATGTGGTTTTAGGAGTTTCCAAAGGCCATTTTAGCGATGGTTGTTTTTCATAATGGAAATAATGAATAATGCTTAGTGGATCAATACATACTTATTTTAATACTTCTTAAAGGTGTTTATAGTAAGATAACCAAATTTAATGGAAATTTATTTGTAATGTAGATATGAACTTTCTTATATGGCCATGGAAGTGTAATTTGTTTAAAATGAAGGTTTGAACTTATCTATATTTTTGGTATCTTGGTATTCTATTATCCAACTTTATACATTAATTACAACCAATTAAGATTCTAGTCATGTGTTTTAGATTAATTAGGAATTAGGGTCATTAAAATGCCCATTCTAGTTTCCTTCCAAATTCAACACTCATGCCCTTAGCATATACTCTAAGAATCTATCCATCTAATTGAGGATGATATTTAATACTAAAGCTTAATCTAGTTCCTAGAGCTCCCTAAAGTGATTTGTAAAATCTAAAGATAAATCTAGGGTTTTTATTTGGTCAAAATCCTGATTACATGTAAATCGAGAAAACTAATTGCACAGGTATAGTTTAAGCTATTTTAAGTTATTCGGAGCCACTGTAGACCCACAGAATAATTATATGAGTGTAGAGAATTTTTAAAATATCCTATGTCTCAAAGCTATCCAAAAAGTTAAAGTTTTTAGGCTAGAATCAGAGCAAAATGATTAGTAGTAAAATCATAATTTTGACTAAAATGCTATAGAAAACTAGGGTTTTATTTTAAATAAAAAGTAAATGGAGATAAGGATAATTTTCATTAGCCTAAGGTAAAAGAGAATGCAAAGTTTAATTAGAGGGCCCTAGTTTGGCCAAAATTCTTAAAGTGTGCAAGAACAGGTAGATAATGGTAGTATCATAAAATGAGAAAAATTAGAGATTTAGATAATATGAAAATTAATGTGAGAAACATGTATACTTTATTATAATATGATAATATAAGGTTAGCAGATTAACCAAATAAGGTTGGTTCAATTAAATCCCTGATGATTTACAAATCGGTATACCAGTAGTAATAGTTTTGACTAAACTTTTCTAGACTATTTCAATTCCTGTAACCTCCAAGTAGAAATTTTTAATGACAATGGAAGTCTCAAATTTATTATAGAGTAGTCAATTTTTGAAAAGAATAAAAAATGAGTTCAAACAGAGGAATTAAAGCAAAAGGATAAAATTTGTACTTTTAAATTTGTGAAAAATATATTTGCTTCTTATCCCATATGATCACATCATCTTCTTCCTCATTTTAATCAACTTTCAGTAGTTCTTCAAGCTCCATTGATAGTGTGAAAAGAGGGAGGAGAGAGGAAAGAAAGGGACCTAAAATAGGTAAGGTTTCATACAAAATTTTACTATATGCTAGTTATGAAACTTCTTCCTCTCTTCATTCTCTTTCTTATAATGGTTTTGGTTTTTAAAAAAGGTGAATTTTATGGCTGTTACCTTTAGCAAGAAAGGTGATTTGAGAAGACCAATTTCACCAAAGAAACCTCTATCAAGAGAGTTTCAAGATAATGTATGATTTTGCTATGAAAAAATTGTAATCTTTTGAACTTAAAACCCCTTACTTGTTCAATCAAGAGAGAGAGAGAGAGTGGATAAGGCATAAACTTGAAGTAAGCTTGATGAAATTAAGGATTTAGAATGGAAAGGAGTAAGAATATGTAAAGAAATCCACTTAGGAAGCCATAGAATTCAAGATAGTGTCACCTAGGGTTCTAGATAAGCCATGATCTATTTTTAATAAATACGATGATTGAGAATGTTTCTTAGAATGATTTTAAGACCATATGTCATACATAGTATTATCTAAACCTTTGAACATTAAAAGAAAGGTTGATAACCATGATAATGAGGGACTAGAAGTCTGGATAACATGAACGGAAGAGCAAAAACAAAGCCAAAATAGCTAAATGGAGTAAACCAACATACTAATGACAAAACCATAGTTTTGAGCAAAATTTAAAAAACTCAATGAATAGAGTCTTGAATGTCAAAATTAGGCTCATTGGAGTTTTCAGAGGTTTTGAAAACCATAGGGACTATTAAAATGGTCAAATTCCTGACGGTGTATGATTTAGGGCTCCTGTTAGTCGTAGCTTTGACCAGAATTTTTCAAGTTGTTTTAAATCCCAAAAATTTTGAAGTAAATATTTTTAACAAAGTAGAAACATAAGTTTTTGTATGGAAAATATGGTTTCTAAAAAAGATACGAAATGAACTCAAATGGAAGAAATTAAATGAAGGGATATAATCAGTATTTTTAAAATTCTTATAAAAATCTCCTTAGCCTCCAATATAGCCATGCCACCTCCTTTAACACTTCAAACTAACTTAGGAGGCTTTGAACTAGACCCCACATGGTGTGAAAGAGGAGAAGAGAAAGAAGGGAAAGAAAGGCTAAGAAGGTAAGGAATTATGCCTAATTCCATCTTATATTAGTTAGTAACCTTGCTCTTCTTTTCATGCTCTTTCTAATAGTGGTTTTAGCTTCTTAAAAGGATAAAGTGTGTAGCCGACTACATAAGGAAAAGAGTGGATTTGAGAAAGCCAATTGTATCAAAATAAACTACAAAAAGAGATCTTTTAATTAACGTAGGTTTGAGCTAGAAAAACTTGTCTTTCATTGAGTTCCAAGGCCCTTCATGTTCGGCCTAGAGAGAGAGCATAAAGGAAGCTTGAGTTTGTCAAAAACTTTAGATAAACAAAGTTAATAAAAGGAGCATGAAGTTGAGACAAGTGCAAGGTAAAAGCACATGAATGATAGAGTTAATTTATGGAGCGTTAAGTTAACAGTAAAGTAGACTCTAAGGATATGTGACCTAAATCAGGTTACTAAGACCCTAAGATTAGAAAACTATGCTCCTAAAGATGAAAGTAGAAGGCCTAAGTAGGAACATATTCTAGTCTTTAGCAAAAAGAAAGAAATGAATCAAAATAAGTAATTAGTGCCTTAGTATTTCTAAGGAAGCTATAAAAAGTTAAGAACTAAGTGAGTTCCAAGATATAAAAAAGTAGCTGTGTAAGTTTAAGAACTTTAACGAAAAATAGGTTAGGATTCACTTAGGATAAAACTCCTTTTAAGAGGAACCATTCAGTTAAAAGTCAAGACATGAATTTGAGATAAATCAAACTCTCAATTTTATAGAAAGTAAGTAAGTTAAAGTGAATCTAGGAAAATGTGAGAATGCTCTTGAGTATAAATAAGCACAAGAGTAACAAGGAATTAGATGAATAATAGATATAGCCCTTTCATAAGGGTAAAGCAATAATAGAAGTAAAAAGAAAGAATGTGACAACTTTAAAGCCAAAGACTTAATAAATTCATTGTTAGATGAAAAAGGTACATAGAAAAGTGCATAAGAAAGCACTATTGTCCTTGGTACTACTGTCTATGCAATATGACAAAGTGCCTTAGGTAGAGACATTTGGGCAAGAGAAGACAACTTGAGGATAATATAATGATTGATAGAAAAGATTAGAGAAAGAGTTTCCTTTATCCCCTAGTTGTTGTAACAACTATAATGTCCTTAACTTCTAATTAAAATGATGAAGCCTAATTCCATGATTAATAATCATAACTTAAGATCTAAAGTTAATACTAGCTACTAGTAAAGAAATAGTAGGGAAATTTGTACCTAGTTATCTTTGTGGATCATTATTTAGAAAACAAGGCAACTTAAGTCTATAAGGGATTTGAATTCTCAATTAAGTCCTTCAATTCATTTTTACCACTAATTTTACACTCACAAAGCCTCTTATGATTGTTCTTAAGACATTATATACCATTAACATCATGAAAATTAAGTTCTAAAGGCTAAAATAGGAGTTTGGAGTTTTAGGCCGTGACTTGGACAATCATCGCCATGGTTAAGTTAGCTATTGGAACTTAAAAACTAAATGATTGGACTTATGCTGTGACTTGGTAGACTCGCGTCATGACTGAACTTGTTACTGGAGCTCAAAAACCAAAATATACAACTCTTACTATGGCCAAGACATTTTGGACTTGGTAAAAGTGTTCTAGGGAACTTACTATTCCCTAAAACCTAAGTCTTGTTGCAGCGAGCCTACATGGCACCATAGCAAGAGTTCTTACTATAACTTCCCTAAGAGATTCACTTGATTCTCACTGTGGTGAGACTGGTTTCAAGAGTCCTCAAAACAAAAAATTCTCGATTTGCACCATGACTTAAACTTTCATGCCACAGTGTCCAAAGCTTCTAGATAACGCTTGGCCATGACTTAAGCAATTTTGGCTACAAACTTAAAGCCTTTTTGATACTAAGCTCTTTAATACTCATTCTTACTCCCTTATATCTCCCTCCTAACAATATTTAGGGACCATTTAAGCTAAAAACACATGTTTTAATGTTGTATTCCTATTGTACTCTCCAATTTATTCACTCCCAAGACTTAGGGGCCTAAGTTTGGACCATGTCAACTAATCATCATTTTATATCAACAAATTCACACCTCATACCAGCAATAGGTACCCAAGTCACTAATAAACTTATTCAATTACACATCCCCCCAATATCTAGCCTTATACTATTTGGATGAGCTTCAAGGTTTTGGCTAAACATGTTCCTATTTTTTATAACCCTAAGGAAAACTCACATACAAAAGTTGACTATGGCATATATCAATACATACCCATGCCAATAGAAACTCCATACAACCATCTTCAGATTGGTCATTCATTGCAAAGCATAATTATACTTTCAAATGGATAAGCCATGATTCTTCAATAGTAATATTCCATATTAGATCAACATTAGGTACACATATCAGATTACAAGTAGTATAAAGTCTAACATCTTATTAGTTACATCATTGCTTACAAAAACATCAAAATATTTAAACTTGGCAGTACAAGTGCATGATAATGCTGTACAAAATAAATCACAAAGGAATAGCATCTACTATAAGTCAAAATTGTTCAAGTGTAGAAATCCTATGCAAGGCCTCAGTTCAGGGATGTTCATCCATTTGCTTCCCCTTTTCCTTACCTGAGGAACCTTCGCTTGAAATTATTAGCCCACAAAACAATGTGAGATATGGATCTCAGTAACCTAAAAGAAATTTCATACATATGTACAATTTAATTAGCATAAATGCATATCAAACATAGTTACTAGAAGCATTATCATATTCAAAAAATGAACTAGTTGGACTACCAGTAACTATTATTCTATACGAGCAATCACATACATCATGTTAATGGCCAATAACACAGGGAAAGGCCTATCCATAGTGCCAACTCCCTATTGAGCACACTTTAGGCTCAATGTATTCATGAGTTTGATCACAAATTGATGCTCAATCAAAATTTAATACCTGAACTTCCTAACCCTTAAACAAATGTCACATAGGCTATCTTAACACATACTTGGCATATGGGTACACATTTGCAAGAAAGTGGCACTTTTATCCATTCTTATTTGCATAGCTGGAAAGCCATATACATCATTCTTAGTTTTAAGGACCATGTGAGCTCATCAATATCATTTTCCATCCCTAATATATCCATTCAAATCATAAACATCACATTTTGTCTCATAAATCACAGATTTTGGACCATACAACACAATACCAAACTTTTTGCTCTCGGGTTTACTGTCCCAAATTTCTGATATAAACTTTGAAATTTCATAAGTAATTCTACAAAAATTGAAATAATATATATGATAGCTTTTTGGAAATATTTGGATATTAACTAATGATCAAAAATAATTCTAGACTAAGACAATAGCATTTAGCCTATGATAAGCAATAGAACACTACATTAGGTCTATTCTCATACTGCTACAGACTTGAAACTTTAAAAATTTTTCTCTCCGTCTACAGAGCTCTAAATGACTTGCTCTTAGTGGCTATAGAAAGATTATGATGCTTAGTTTATGCATGTAAACTTTTATGAGTATTAGACTTCATTTGGCCTACAAGTGACGTAGAGAATCAAACTAACCATATCAATAGTACCCATACAAATTCTACATAATTTAGATAACTTTAAAAAATTATAATTAAATTCTCTAGAGTTCCAAATTGAGTGATCTTTCACTCTGTGAAAAGCTCTAGATGAGACCTATTTTTTGGCCAAATTTCATGTAAAAAATCATCCATTTGGTTAGACTTTAGTTCAACTCAAAAATTGGTCAATTTTAAAGTCCATAATGGTTTCATAAGGCACCAAATGACTCTCTTATCATTCCATAACCACTTGGGCATCTCCAAAAGTACATTCACAACATATAAGAGCATACCAAATGGTTCAAATCATCATAGAGCTCATTCTCATCTTGCCACTTGCATTTATACACATAGACATCATAGCATATGGGTGGCAAAAACTCATGTATTCATTCATTTGGTTCCAAAATAGATACATACATTATATTTACGTATATTTGAACATGTTCAAAGGTCTACATCATATATACATCATATGGTTATAATTATTGACATCAAAATTCTATTTAAAAGCCTATTTCTCTACTCTATTGTCAAAGTCTTGCCCTTTAAAATGTGTGGCCTCCATTTCTTGGTCTACTTAGCTCACTTAGACATGGTTAAACATTTTGTTAGGGAAAAGTGAGATTCAAAGAATTCCAATAGCTCTTTACCCTTTTAAACATACATAATAGATGCAATTTCATGTTAAAGAACATACATAAACTGTTTTCCTTATCATAAAAACTTATACATATTAAACATAGGGCCTCAAGGGCATTGGTCTAGCCTCACCCAACTTCTTTGGGACTTTTGAATTTACCTCACCTACTTTCAAGAGACCTTTGACTTAGCCTCACTCTTATTGAGACTTTTGGATTTATCTTATCTATTCCTAGGGACTTTTGGCTCATCTTCACCTATGCTAAGAGACTTTTGGCATAACCATACCCATTCAAGCCACTATGCATACATAAATATCTTTTAAGAAACATATTGGTACTATAACATGTAAACAATAGCTAGAAGCTTTTCTCATAGTTCAAACACACACACAAGCATGTAAAGACAAGTAAACATCTAAGCAATGCATGTGAGAAAGGTTAGAGAGCTACCTTGAAACAAGAACACCAACTTTTCTCTTTAGTTATTCTTCCCTTTTTTGGCCAAACATGTGCAACTAGGTGACACTTGGTTCTTTTATCCTAGACATATTAAATGAGACATATTTCAATCATTAGAACAAGCTCTAACTTCTCATAAACTCTATGTAAGACTACTTTATTCTAAGACACAATTATGATTCCATACAAGACACAATGAAGCAACTATTGAAATTCATGATCTTGGCTTCAATTTCTCCTTTTATCTAAGTCTCTTGACTCTATTTAGACTCCTTGTAGTCATCACAAATTCATTTCAAAGAGCCTAGATACAAGTTGCTTCTTTATATCTTAAAATGGAGCCTACACCTCCATCTCACAAACCATGCTTCCTAAATTTATTCCATACTTTCTTTGATGTTCATCTATCATATTTAGTCCCTTTCCAGCCTTAGAAGAAATTAAAATTCTCCCTAGATGCATGGACTAGCTTAGGCCGAGACATGATCAAGCTTGAAGACTTACAGAATTTTGTAATTTTTCTTTAGGGAGTTGGCACATGTGAGGCTTCCTAAGTATCTTGAGAACCCATACACACTCTTAGAAAACCTAAATTACCATTGAAAAGTCTTATATTTGCTAAGATGCAACAAAAACCCTAGCTTCCATAACTTACATTCTAATACTTCTAATTCAATTCCGATTGCATATCCTTAATCCTCCCACTCCATAACCCTTCTCCCTACCTTAGTTTGGTCAGAATTCACCTCTTATAGGATGGGCCTAGGTCTAGCTGAACCACCCCTCATGAAGAACAAACAAGAGTATGCAAAAATAGCCATGAGAGTTACCTTGTTTCAAAGCTTTTTCGAGGTGTTTTTCTATGCTTCTAACTTTTCTTTCAAATTATAATTTCCTCCCTCTAAACTAGCCACAAACCAGTCCCAAATCAAACATTAAAACCATAGGAAAAGGAGGAGAAGGAAAAGAACAAGATTAATAAAGGAAGGAGCATGAAAATCTATAGTTTTGTCACCTTTTTACCCAGCTTTTCTTCCTCCTCTTGTCTATCTCTCTTGGCTAGTCTCTCCTCTGGTTTGGGATAGAAAGTAGGTTAGTTAAAATGAGGGAGAGATGGGGCATGCTTAATAAGAAGTAAGGGGACTCATTTAAGACTTTGTCAAAATTCTAATTTTGTCCTCTTTCATGGTTCCTTCCATTTGGGTTCATTTTAACTCCTTTTTTAGAATCATCTTCTCTATCATAAAATTTAGGTCTTTAACTTATAAAATCCCTTTGATTTCACCCAAATTAGATTTAAAACCTTCTCAAATGAACTGGTCAAAGTTTAGGTCAATTGATACTCTAAAACATAAACCGGAGGGGTTTGAACCATTTTAGGGGTTCCTATAATTTTTAGGGCCTTTGAGAACCCTAAAAAACTCAATTTTTCCATTTAAAGATCCCTCCTTTGAGTTTTCTAAAAAGTGCCCAAAATTATGAAAATACCACTGGTTTTCATTTAATTTTATTTAGCTACTCTGACTCTGGTTTTTGAACATCTTAGGCTTTGGATCCTCATTTTTAATTATTTAGAATTTTGTCCTAATTTTATTTGGCCTCAAATCTTCCTATTTAGGGGATTTTCTTTTATAACCAATCTATTTCTTATGTTTTTAAGAAAACCAAACACTACACGAAGCACAATGTACGAGTGACAGCTGCACTGCAATTCCACCAAAGACATGCTCATGGTTCATAACCGTAATCAAGTAGCTAACCAATTATTTAGCATAGCAAAACATATTATACAGCAAATATTATATTAACAATGCATATATACAAGGAATTAAAATTCAACCTTGATTACCTCACTTAATTGAGTAGAGTTCTGAAGCCAAGACAGATTTTTAACTCTTAAGAGATCCTAATGTATCAAAGAAAATTTCTTAGTTAACATTAAACATAGAAATTAGTTGCCTATCATTCCTAGCATCTTGAGCATTTAAAAGGCACTTAGTTAGACTTTAATGAGACCTAAATTCATATGTAAGCCTTCCCACACTAGAAATTTCGATGTCTCCCTTTAAATTCTAGGTATTTTCATACAAAACCAAAGCCCACTGTTTAAGTGTAATATTCGGTAATCTAGAATTGAACTAAACTCAATGAATTAAAACAATAACACCTTAGAGTAAGGGAAATTAAATGTAAATGGGATTAGGATGTTAATTAGAGCATTTGAAATGTGGATAAAAGCCTAAGATTAGCCTAAAATTGGAGCCAAAACAACCAAATAGAGAGTTACAAAGGCCAGTGGCATTTTTATAATTTTAGGCAACACTTAGAATACTCAAAGAAGGGATCTTTAAATGGGGAAATTAAGTTTCTTGGGATTCTTAGAGGCCTTAAAAACCATAGGAACCCTTGAAAAGGTCAAAATCCTTCTAGTTTGTATTTTAAAGTGTTAGTTGATCAAAACTTTGATCGAATCGTTCGATAAGATTTTAAATCCAATTTAGATGAAACCAAAGATATTTTATGAATTAAAGGACCTAAATTTTTATGATGGAAAAGACAATTCTAAAAAAGGATGTGAAATGAGCTTAAACAAAAAGAAAACTAAAGTTTAGGGACATAGTTGAAATTTGGAAATTGTCATAAGTGAGCCTCCACCCTTATATATCGGATCCCATTCTTCTCCATTTTCTTTACTGACTCATTTCCAATCCAAAACAAAAATTGAACTAGCTGAAGGTGGCACACCAAAGAGGGAATAAAGGGGAAGAAAACCAAGCTTGAAAAGCATAAGAAATTATCTCTTTTTCATGCTTCTCCTTTGACTAAACTTCTTTTCCTCCTTTTCCTCACTCTTCCTATGGCTTTGATAATTTGTTTGGACATGTGACTGGTTCAGTAAAGAAGAGGGAAAGTTTGAAGGGAAGCTTTGAAGTATGAGAAAGCTCTCTTGAAAAGCTTGCAAATAAGGTAATATACCATGGCCTATGTCGCTTCTTCTTGGCTCCTTCTTATCTTCTTCATTTTGGCCAGAACAAGGGTCATATGTAGAGACTTTATTTTGATCCAAAATTGATAGGATTTGGGGTTTTAGAGTATAAGGAATAAGAATATGCAATTGGAATCAAAAGAAAAGCTTTAAAAGTTTAGGTTCCTTTTAGGCATCAAGAAGCAACTTGATGTTTAACTCCTTGGATTGAGTTTGTGATGGTTCTAATGACTATAAATGGAGTCATGTGACTTAGATTAAGTAAGAAATTGGACCAAGATGTAATACCATAATTTCTTAGCTTGTCTTATGCTATTCTCATATCCATTGCCATGCATTTCATAAAAGAGGCAAGAAAATGGCATTAAAAGTGAATAAATTTGCGTTGCGCTATGCATAAATTTTTTTTTTCACAGTCCTATGGGCCATATGGACTCATATATCAAATTATCATATTTCATTACATAGATACAACTCAAATCATCACTAAAAGTGGCCTACAACTCGTGCAAGGCAAGGGGATACATAAATTTTCATGATGTAGCCTCGGCCAAAAATTCCCTCTTTCTGTCACAAATTTTGAAAAATCATAACTAATTCTAAAACAATTGAAATCATGCATTATTTGTCATTATAGAAAGCTACACATATCTAATTTATACTAAAAATATGTCTAGACCATGAACCATAGCATAGAATACTTTTGACACTAAAAAGGGTGTAGAGATCTGGCTGGCTACTGGTACTATCATAGCGTTTTGCTATAAACTTAAAAAATATCCAATTAATTCCAAAAAAATATAATCTATGTAAATGATATCAATCTGGAAAGTTATAGATGTTAGCTAGAGGAAGAAAATAACTCTAGACTAGTCTAGGTATGTCTAGGCATTGAAAACTAATCAAACAATAACCTGGGTCAGTTTGGATGCCTGATGCTAGATAGAAATTTCAAAAATTTATATTTCCCTCTCCAAGCATCCAAATGGGGTGCTTCTAGTTGACACAAGTCATTGGGAGTGTATAGTTTCTCCCTATAAAATTTTGTGGCAATTGGACATCGTTTGCCCTTTGAGAGATAGAATTCATTTTTGGACCAGAGTGAACAGTACCCTTGACCAAAACCAAAAAATTTCTCAACTTTCAAAATTTATTAAATATTCTCTAGACCTCCAAAAATTCTGTTCTTTAGCTTTCCAAAAGGCCCTTAACAAACTCTAAATGCATGCCAAATCTCAGACCAAGAAGAGCTCATTTGGACAAAAAGTAGTATAGGGTTCTAAAGTGGTCAAATTTTGCTTGATATGAGATATCAAGGTGTGCAAATGGTCTCCTTTGATGTTTGGCACCTCATAGGGGAAGTTTAAAAGCATGAATATGACTTGTATGAACTGCCCAAGTGATCCCAAACCTCTTGCATTTCAATTTGGCCATTTTACATCCATTTCCAAAATGCTAGTTGGCCATTGCATGTCCAAAATGCACATTCTCATACATATAACCTTAGCTCTCATTTATACATGACATGTTAACATAATTAAACATGCTCATATAGTTACATAATAATTTCATCAATGGATTACATCATATGCCATGTGTGTGGCTAAAAAGGAAGCAAAATTAGGCATATTCATATACTTTGATGCCAATCTCTTCTTCTAGGCTTGGTAGCCTCTAATACCTTGCTCAATTGTTCCACCTAGCATGTTAAGATATTGGAAAGGAGGGGATGAGATTCAAAGAATCCTAATAGCCCATCTCCCATTCAATCACACATAAATTATGCAATGCAAGTCTTACAAATGCATGTATGGGCATATTAACATGTGCAATCATTTAAGAAGTATTCTTGGCATTTGAAAAAGTCATATATAGCATACATAGGCTTGCCAAGTAAGCGGATTAGCCTCACCCTTTCACTTGTGGATCTTGGACTTGCCTCACCTATCTCTTTAAGAGGTTCTTGGACTCAACCTTATTCTTGGGAGTCAACCTCACTTTTGGGAGACTCTTCTTTACTTTGTCTCAACCAAGTTCTAGGGTTCTTGGCTCATTCTCACTATGATTAGAGGGTTCTTGGCTTCTCTACACTCAACCGAACTAAAGCAAACATCATAAATATCATTTAGAAACATAATGCATCATCATAGTACCATGGCATACAAAATCATGCTAGAATACTTTTCATGACTTAAAACACACACACACACATTTAAGATAATGTAAGCACACATTTATGCATAAAGAGAAGGTGGAGAGAGCTACCTTGCTAGTATTTTCATACTTTTTCTTTGAGTCTTGAATCCTCTCCCTTGACCTCACACATCTAAGAAGGTGGAGATCATTTCTCTTGGCCTAAACACATCATATGGAAGCTAATTACATTCTTGAAGCGAAGTCTAAGGCCACACAATCATTAGAAAAGCTAGGTGACTCATAAGGCTCTTTTATGGTTCCATAATGCACTTAATGAAGAAACCTTAAGAAAACATCATCTTGGCTCTATTCTCTCATCTGTTTATGATTATTGACTCCATTTAAACCTCTTGGAGTCATCACACAATCAATTCTAGGAGCCTAGCTAGGTGTTGCTTCTTTAAGCCATATTATAAAACATATAAGGTTATCTCATTATCTATGGTTTCTAAAATTTTTCCAAAGCTTCCTCTCATATTCTCCCATCATACATGATGCAAAACTAAGCTTGGAAGAAATTAAAACACTCCCTAGGTGCATGAACCCTCCTTGGGCGAGGCTATGCTTCCATATTGCACCAATGAAGTTGTTTTAATTTCTTTGATGAGAGAAGCATATGGGAGGCTCTATTGGTATCTTAGGAACTCATATATACTCTTAGACAACTTAAATTACTACTAGGAAGCTTCATCTTAGCCTAGGTACAACTAAATTCCATAACTTGCATTCTAAAGCTCCCTTTTCAATTCTAGTTGTATATTCTTAATCTTCACACTCCATAACCTTTGGTTCTATCAAGAACACATAAAGAAAAACTCTCCTCCTCATTTTCTCTCTCTAGACCTAAGCTTAAATGGCTTTCCACCCAAGATTTTTGCAAGTGTTTGAAGTGAAGTCTTACCTTAAAATGGAGCTCTCTTTGTGTAGATTATTTTTCACCAATTAATTTTTTGAAAAGAGTTCCTTTTTGGCTTAGGTTAGACTTGAATCTTTAATTTTTCAAGAAAAGAAAACCACTATTAGAGAGCTCTTAGAAAGAGGAACAACTTTTCTAACTGGCGTGGGATGAAACGAGGCTGTTTACTTACCTAAATGGAAGCTTAAACTTCTTCTCTCTCCCCCCTCTTAATGTCACGCCATTGCTGCCCATTTTTCTACAAATGGAAGCTTGGAGAAGGTGATGAGGTGTAATCTTACTTAAGAAGCCTCTTTTATAATTTTTTCAAATGACCATGTTACCCCTACGAGCCTGTTTGCTCCATTTAGGCTCATTTTAACTCTTTTTTGAGAACCGTCTTTTCTATAATAAAATTTAAATTCCCAATTAAATAAAATGCTTTTGGAATCACTTAAATCGGAGCTAAAACCTTCCTAAACGAATTAGTCAAAGTTTGGATCAACCGATGTTGAAAAATATCCACCAGAGGGGTTTTAGCTATCCTAGTGCTTCCCATGATTTTTTAGGGCCTCTGATAATCTTGGAGAACTCAAAACTTTCATTTAAAATTCTTTCTTGTGATAATTCCAAAATTTGCTCAAAACAACAAAAAAGCCCTTATGTTTTGTTAACCTTTCGTTATATTTCGTTTCTTCATCCTAGCTCCATTTTTCTTTTCGTATGAACTTGGGATTCCCATTTTTGGGAGTCTATAATGCTTTCTAAATTTTTTGGGACCTTGACTAAGTCATTTCGAGGGACTTGCTTTTGTATATGGTGAATTTTGTTTGTTTATAGAGAAATTGTACATGACGTTTCTCACGTTTTCTCTTATTCTTGGAGAACTGGATATTACCTAAGATCATGATTTATGTGGGCTGCTTCATTATGCTCTTGTATGGAACCATAACTGTAACATATGAGTTTTCATAAAAATGAGGACTCAAGGTTTCAGAATTTTTTAAGTCTCTTTACTGTAGCTAGGATATCTATTCGCTCTAGCAAGGGTGTCAATTCAATATAGCGAGGATGCCAATTCATTATAGTGAGTTTGTAGCCTATACAAAATCCAATTCTCATAATAGCGCCAGTTGTGGCGACAACAGCCGGGAAGCTCTAGTAATAATGAGAGCTGTCTCTCGCTATAGCGAAACCTGTTTAGGAAAATACCAAGAAGGGATTTTTAAATGGAAAGATTGAGTTGCCCAAAGTTCTCAAAGGCCCTAAAAATTATAGGAACCCCTTGAATAGTTTAAACCTTCTTCAGTGTATATTTTTGAATGTTAATTGACCTGAACTTTGATCTCTTTGTTCAAGAAGGGTTTAGCTCCAAATTGAGTGGTTCCAAAGTTATTTTATAAGTTCGAGGACTTAAATTTTATGATGGAAAGGACAGTTCTCGAAAAGAAGCTAAAATGAGTCCAAACCAAAAAATGCTACGAATGCAAGACCTAAAGTCAGTTTTAATGAACAAGTCCTTCTAAATTCTTCAACATAAGAGGCGCTCCACTGTCTTCCTTCTTTTAAACAAACTTATTTTCTACTCAAGGCTAGGGGAGAGCTTAGTTGATAGGAGGAGAAAAGAGAGGGAAGCAATTAAGGAAAAAGGTGATAAAAACTAAAGGTTTTCAAGGAATTTCCTTTACATATCTTGTTCTCCTTTCTTTGCTCTTTTTTTCCATGATTTTAATAGATGAATTGGGTATGTTTTGGCCTTGGTTCAGAGGGGAAAGAATATGAATTCAAGGAGAAGGCTAAAGCAAAGAAAGAAGCTCTTAAAGAAGCAAGGGAATCAAGGTAGTTATCCATGTATCTCTGCTTCTTCTTCTTTACTTCTTGTGTGTGTTAGTTCGACCAACTTGAGAGCTAGTAGGGGGAAGGAATTCTTGACCTAGAGCAAGCATGAAACCTGTAACACCATAGTTTCTAACTTATTTCATGATACTCATATGTTTCACATCATTAAATACCATGAGAGTATATGAAAAAGGGAATAAAAATAATAGATTTCTTTGTGTTACGTCATACTTAAAAATTTCAATCGAAGTCACATGGACTATGTGAGCTCATGCTATACTTTTCCATATTTAATTATATATATAAAACTTATTTGTATCATAAAATCATGCCCACAACTCATGGAAATCAAAGGAGAGCTCAAATTACTTAAGTGCATTTTTGGCCAGAATTGGCCCTTTTTCTGACCAAATTTTAGAAAATCATAACTAATTCTAGAAAAATTAAACTCATACAATCTTAAACATTATAGAAAGATATGGATGTCTAATTTATACTTCAAAAAATTCTAGACCATAACATCCATCACAGAGGGCGTTTGACATCCAAAAATGTCCAGAGGTCAAGCCGCCTTTTGATGTTGTCACAAATTTTGCAGTAAATTTGAAAATGTCCAATTAATTTCAAAAAATTCCAATCCATGCAAATGATAATAATATGGAAATATGTGGATCTTAAATAGAGGGTAAAAATATTTCCAGACCAACTCACAAAACCCAGACCTCGGAATTCAATAAAACAATAACTTAGGTCAGGTAAGGGTCCTGATACTAGATAGAATGTTCAAAAATTCATATCTCCCTCTTTAGATTTCCAATGGAGGTGATTCTAGTTGGCACGAGTCTCTATGAATTTATAGTTTCTGTATAAATTTCATGGCAATTGGACATCATTTGATCCCTGTGTGACAGA
Source organism: Erythrophleum ivorense (assembly GCA_026724425.1). NCBI lineage: Eukaryota > Viridiplantae > Streptophyta > Magnoliopsida > Fabales > Fabaceae > Erythrophleum > Erythrophleum ivorense. The sequence goes on along the minus strand of JAIUCV010000004.1, from coordinate 21,964,289 downwards.
ATACATTTTCGGACCAAATGAATAGTGCAACATACCAAAATCAGAAAATTTGCAAACTTTGAAAAATCATCAAATATTCTATAGACCTTCAAAATTTATGATCTTTAGCTTTCCAAAAAGCTCTCAACAAGCTCTAAATTTTTGCCAAATCTCAGATCAAGAAGAGGTCATTTGGATAAAAAGTGATATAGGGTTCCATTATGGTCAATTTTGACTCCATATAGGATACCAAAGTTGCCAATTGGCTTTCCCTTGGTTTTGGCACCCTTTGGGCAAGTTTAAAAGTACATTTAGGACTTGTGTGAGCTGCCCAAATGGTACCAAACCTCATGCATCTCATTTTGGCCATTTAACCCACACTTATGCACATTTCCATAAACTTATTTATGAAGCTATCTTTGCCATATATACTCAATTTACATTCCATCATTCACATAACATATTCTTTCATTCTTACATCACATAATAGCATAATTACATATGTCTCAAGGGTCATAAACCATTTACGACAATAATATACATCATTAAGCATCATTATGGTTCAAAAAGGCAAAAACTAGACATATTGATGTCAATCTTCTTTCCCCAAGGTAGTTGGCTCCCATTGCTATGTCCACTTAGTCTACCTAGCATATTAGGTCATTGGAGAGGAGGGAATGAGATTCAAAGAATCCCAATGGCTCATCTCCCATTCAATAATACATAATACATGTAAAGCAAGCTTTAAAAATGCATGCATGGATATCATGGAAGTTATGAACATTTAAGAAGCAAGTTTGGCATGGGAACAAGTCATACAATACATCTAAGAGTTCACCAAGTGTTTGGATTGGCCTCACACTTTTCCTCATAGATTTTGGACTTGCCTTACCCTTTCTTTAAGAGCTTTGAACTCAACCATACTCTTGGGAGCCCACTTTGCTTTTGGGAGACTCTTTACTTTGTCTCAACCAATCTCAAGGGTTCTTGGCTCATCCTCACCATAGTTAAGAGTTCTTGGCCTCTTCACACTCAAGCAAACTCAAACAAACATCATACATCCATTTGAAAACATAACATGACATCATGAAATTATGGCATATAAAATCATGCTAGTATACTTTTCATGGCTTGAAAATACACATACACACATTCTAAGACAAGCTAAACACACATCCATACATGAGAGAAGGTGGAGAGAGCTACCTTGTATACACTCACACACTTTTTCCTTAGAATTCAAGCCTCCTCTTTCGGCCACACACTCACAAGCTTATGGAAATGGTTTTTCTTGTTCTAGATACAATTTGTGGAAGTCAATTAAGTTCATGAAACAATTTCTAAGGCCATACAATTTGCTTAAACATTAGATTGCTTTATAACCCCCATTATGGTTCATAAATGCACCTAATGAAGCAACACCCCTCAAATAATTTCTAGGCTCCATTCTTTCCTTTCAAATATGATTCTTGACTCCTTTTAAGCCTCTTGGAGTCATCATACAATTAAAACAAAGGGCCTAGCATCATGCTGCTTCTTTAGGTCATAATACAGAACCTAAAGCACCAAATCAATTTCTATGAGTTCTACATTTTTTCCAAGGCCTCCCTTCATTTTCATTCATAAAAAATGATTGAGGAATGGCCTTAGAAAAAATTTTAACTCCCCCTAGCTACATGAACTTGCTTAGGCCGAGATTATGGGCAATGTTAGCCTCTATGGAAATTTCTTTATTTTCTTAAAGGAGGAAGCATGTGGGGAGCACCTTAGGGATCTAAGAAACTCATTTAAACTCTTATTTAGGCCAAGGAATTATCATACAAACTCAAATTTTAGAAGGTGCACTTGAAACCCTAAGTTTTGCATCTTGAATTCTAATGGCTAGTTTGTTATTTTCTTTGCATATTCTTGTTCTTCTCCATCAAATGCCTAAGATTCACCCTTGGTTTGGTTGAAAATTTAACTCCCTTGGGCTGACCATATATGAGTCAAACTATGCACAAGAGAAGGGAGGAGGAAGATCAAGTGGAAGGATTGCATGATACCTTGTTTTCCTTGAATTTCCTTGCTTATTCTTTGCTTTCCTTGGCCTCTTCACTTGATTTTTGAAATTTCCCCTCTGTTCTACCTTCAACACAGCCCTCAAAACTTCAGAAAAATCATAGAGAGGAAGAGGGAAAAAGAGGAGAAGAGATTGGCTAAGAGAAAGCATGAAAAACAAGCAAATTTCCATACCTAAAAGCTTGAATTTCTCCTCCTTCTTCTCTTCCCTTGGTGCGCCACTCTCCTAGGGTTTTTCTTCTGATTTGGGGCAGAAAAATCTGAAGCTAAATAAGGGAGAGTGTGAGGCGCCACCTATATATAACGGTAGGGAAGTGACTTTTTCAAAAATACCTAATTTGCCCTTCATTCTTTGCATTTTCATTTCTCCTTCATTTTAGCTCCTTTTTGAAAACCGTCTTTTCCATTATAAAATTTAGGTTCCCAATTAAGTAAAATACCTTTGGAATCACTCAACTTGGAACTAAAACCTTTTCGAAGGGATTTGTCAAAGTTTGGGCACATCGACATTGGAAAACGTCCACAGGAGGGGATTTAACTATCTTGGAGCTTCTCATGGTTTTCAGGGCCTCTGAGAACCCTAGAGAACTCAAAACTTTCATTTAAAAAGCCCTCCTGTGTGAATTCTCAAAATTGCTCAAAATTACGAAAATGACATTATGTTTTGTAGGTTTTCCGTCAAAATTTGTTTTTTCATTCTGACTCCATTTTTCCTTCTGTTTGAGGCTAAAATTCTCATTTTTAGGAGGCTAGAATGTAACTCAAATTTTTTGAGACATAACTAATTCATTTTCAGGGGACTTGCTAGGAAAACGTGCCCGTTTCCATCGTTTAACAAAAATTAGATATTACAAAACCCATGAATTGGCTTGATCCTTGGCTTTTTATCTCATTGAGAGAGCTAGCCAACTGATTAACCACATTCTCTATATGCTTGTTCTGAGTTTTCATGTTATCCATTTCTTGTTTATGTTTAGCCTTATTCTAATCCATCTTTTCCATGAGTTGCTTCATCATAAACTCCATGCTGTTATCTTTTCTGGGTTCCTCTTGGATAGGAACTGATTGCCTAACAGATTGGGAAGACTGTGCACTAGGTCCTGCAACATTATATGTATTTTGTTGTTGCCCTCCCCCATATCTCAAGTTAGGGTGATCCCTCCATTCTAGATTGTATGTATTAGAATAAGGATCATATTTTTGTTGCCCTTGTTGCATTGGCCTGACTGGAAACATCCCAACATAAGTCTCTACCCTCTCCTCTAACATAGAGCACTGATCAGTAGCATGTGTGGCCAAACAGCATATATCACACAAGGGTCCCACCAAGGTAATAGAGATAGATGTCTGCCCAGGTGTATAGCACTGTGGATAGGAATGTGTCTGAGCAGGATAGGACTATGGTGCATAAGTCTGAGATGGAGTAGAGGATGTGTAACACCATAATTCTAGCTCATCTCATGCCTTTGAATAGCATAATTATCATGAAACATACACATAATTCTCATAAAAGAGGCATGAAGATTTGGACTTCTATTTGCAAGTCATCATATCCAAAAGCCCATTCGGTGTCACGTGGACTGTGTGAGCTCATTCTATGCATCCTCATATTTATTTGCATGATTAGAACTCATTTCAATCACTATGGAAGTCTTAAAATCTCATATATAATGCGTTTGACACGCGAAATCATCTACTGGTCGGAGGGGTTCCTGATACTGTCACAGTTTACTGATATGGACTTCAAAAATGTCTAACTAATTCCACAAAAATCCAATGCTTGAAAATGATATCACTATGGAAATATGTAGATGTTAAATAGAGAGGAAAAATATCTTCAGATTAGTTCATCAAGCCAAACTCCCGGAAATCGATGGAACAGTACCTCGGGTCTGGCAAGATGTCTGATACTGGGCAGAACCTTCGAAAATGCATTTCTTCCTCTCTAGACCTCCAAATGAGGTGATCTCTGTGGCCATAGAAAGCCTATGACCTCTAGTTTATACATATAAAATTTCATAAGCATTGGATACCATTTGACCATCGGGTGACACAGAATTCAAAACTGCCAGTATGAACAGTACCCATACCAGAATCCATGAAAAATCCAAACTTTAAAAATTCATCAAATATTCTCTAGGTCTCCGAAAATTATGATCTTTAGCTTCTCAAAAACCTCTTAATGAGACCTAATTGCATGCCAAGTTTCAGGGCAATACTAACTCATTTGTCCAAAAAATGGCATAGGGTTCCATTATGGTCAATTTTGGCTCCATATTGGGTACCAAAATTGCCAAATGGAATCCCCTTGGTCTTGGCACCTTTTGGGCAAGTTTAAAAGCATATTTTAGACTTGTGTGAGCTGCCCAAAGGGTCCCAAACCTCATGCATCTCATTTTGGCCATTCAACCCACATTTATACACATTTGCATCAAACTTCCAATTTGCATAACTTGGCATTACATACCCAAATTCATTTCTAAAGTTCATACATCATATCCATACATGTATACATCACATAATATCATATTTACATGTGTCTCAAGGGTCATGTGCCATTTACAATAATCATATACATCATTATGGCTCAAAAAGGGTAAAAGCTAGACATATGAATGTCAATCTCTCTTCTTCAATGTTGTTGGCTCCCATTAGCATATCCACTTGGTTCACCTAGCATGTTAGATCATTGGAGAGGAGGGGATGAGATTCAAAGAATCCCAATAGCTCATCTCCCATTCCATCACACATAATATGTGCAAGCAAGTTTCATATATGCATGCATGGAGAAAGTAGAAATCATAGGCATTTTAAAACAACTTTGGCATGTGAATCAATCATGCAAGACATTCAAGAGCTCACTAAGTGTTTGGATTAGCCTCACACTTCTCCTCGTGGATTTTGGACTTGCCTCACCCATTCTTTAAGCACTTTGGACTCAACCATACTCTTGGGAGCCCACTTTGCTTTTGGGAGACTCTTTACTTTGTCTCAACCAAGCTCAAGGGTTCTTGGCTCATCCTCACCAAAGGAAAGAGTTCTTGGCCTTTCCACACTCAAGCAAACTCACACAAACATCATGTAATCATTTGAAAACATAACATAGCATCAAGCATCATGGCATATAAAGGTATGCTAGCATACTTTTCTTAGCTTGAAAATACACATACACACATTCTAAAACAAGCTAAACACACATCCATGCATGAGAGAAGGTGGAGAGAGCTACCTTGCATAATTTCACACACTTTTTCCTTAGCTTTCAAGCCTCCTCTTTTAGCCACACACCCACAAGTTGGTGGAAATAGTGTCTCTTGGCCTAGACACAAATTATGGGAGCCAATTAAGTTCATGAAACAATGTCTAGGGCCATGCAACTTGCTTAAATCCTAGATTACTCTATAACCTCCATTATGGTCCATATTGGCACCTAATGAAGCAACACCCCTCAAATCATTTCTAGGCCTCATTTTTTATTCTCAAATATGATTCTTGACTCCTTTTAAACCTCTTGGAGTCATCATATCATTAAAACAAAGGGCCTAACATCATGTTACTTCCTTAGGTCACAATATGGAACCTAAAGCACCAACTCATTCTCTAAGCTTCCTAAATTTTTCCCAAGGTTTCCCCTCACATTCATTCATCATATATGACTCAAAAATGGGCTTGAAACAATTAAAAACTCTCTCTAACTATGCCATCCCTACTTGGCCAAAACTTAGAGCATAAATGGGATTTCATGGCTTCTTGATTTTTCCTTGATGGGAGAACCATTTAGGGAGGTTGTTAAGAGTTGTCGGAGGTCAAGGAAACACTTAAATAGCCAAGAGAACTCATAGATTAAATCAGTTTTTACAATCCCCTTATATGCTCTACACTTTTCTAACTTTGAGTTCATTTATTTTTCTTGCAATTTCTTTGCTTTCTTGGATGGAAGGTGCATGTGGGAAGCTCTCTAGGGGTCTTAGGAGCATGTTTAAACATTCAATTAAGTCTAAGAATATTCATATAAAATCAGATTTGCAAGGGAGCATTTGGATCCCTAATGGTTCTATCTTGTCTCCTAATGCTCCTTTCTTGATTCTATTGGTTCCTTCTTAATCCTTATCATCTAAAGCCTCTAATCCCTCCACAAATTGGGCAGAAAACAGCCCCTAAGAATTGGGCTCATGGTGCCCAAATTCGTGCAAGAGGAAGGGGGAGGGAGAAGCTACCAAAGAATGGAAGTTTTACCTTGTTTTCTTGCTCTTTCTTGGTTGCTTTTCACTTTCCTTGGTTGCCTGACTCCAAACACGAATTTTTCCTCTCTGTTCTGCCCCCAAAACAGCACCAAACTCTCCATTAAAACCATAGAAAGAAAGCTTGAGAGGAGAGGAGCAAGGTTCAAGAAGGAAGGATATGGAATTTCTTAAAGTTTCTTACCTTTTTCTTGAATTTCTTCCTCCAAAATCTTCCTCCTCTTGTGCGCCTAAGAAGGGCAGCTTCTCCTCTGGTTTTTGGCAGAATTAAGGCGGTCTTAGAGAGGAGAGAAAGAACGTGGCATATAAAGGAGAAGAAAGAAGCTTCCTTTTTAAAATGGTTTCCAATTTCGTCCTTTGTAATGGCATTTCCGGTTTGGCTTCGTTTTAGCTCCTTTTTTAGAACCGTCTTTTTCATCATAAAATTTAGATTCCCAATTTAATCAAAATGCCTTTAGAATCACTCAAATCGGAGCTAAAACTTTCCCGAACGAGTCGGTCAAAGTTTAGGTCAACCGATGTTGGAAAGAGTACACCGGAGGGGCTTCACTAGTCCCGGGGCTTCCCATGGTTTTTGGGTCCTCTGAGAACCCTGGAGAATTCAAAATTTTCATTTAAAAAGCCATCCTATGAGTTTTTCAAAAAGTGCCCATATTTACGAAAATGCCACTGGCCTTTCGGCAATTTTATCGAATCACTCTGGCCTTGATTTCTGGTCAACTCAATGCTCAAATCCTCATTTTTCATTATTTATAATTTTATCATAATTTTATTTGGCCCCAATTCCTTCTATTTCAGGGACTTCCTTTTGTATTTGGCCCATTTCTGACGTTTATGGAGAAACCAAACATTGTGTTTCTCATGTTTACGGAGGGACCGAATGTTATAGGATGACTGTGGCTATTGTCGATCTAAAGCAAGCTATTGGAGCACAGAAGACATTACATCAATCTTGCTCTCAATTCTCTAACCATAGCCTAGAGCATGAATTCACTAACTTCTCTTACTGTCTGCATTGATCTAGACCCAAATTGTTGAGCATTCTGAGCCATCTTATCAATCAACTCCTAAGCCCTTGTAAGTGTCAGATCACCTAAGGCTCCACCAGAGACAACATCAATCATGTTTCTGTCCATATTCATCAGCCCCTCATAGAAATACTGAATAAGTAGCTGATCAAAAAGTTTGATGGTGGGGACAACTAGCCAGCAATCTCTTGAATCTTTCCTAGTACTCATACAAAGTCTCTTCACCATTCTGTCTAATTCCACATATTTCTTTCCTTATGGATGTAGTGCGAGAAGCAAGAAAGAATTTTTCCAAGAAAAGCCTTTTCAGTTGATCCCAAGAAGTGATGGCACCAGGGGATAGATAGTACAACCAGTCCTTGGCTAAACCATCTAAGGAAAAAAAGAAATGCTCTAAGCTTAATTTGTTCTTCTAAGACGCCCTATGGCTTCATTGTAGAGCAGACAACATGGAATTCCTTTAGATTTTTGTGAGGATCATCTCCTGCAAGTCCATGAAACTTAGGAAGTAAGTGAATCAAACCAGATTTAAGCTTAAAATTTGCATCTAATTCTACATATTGTATACAAAGATTTTGATAATGTATATTAGGAGCTGTCAATTCTCTAATGGTTTTGGCATGCATGTTATCATTTAAATTAGCATTTGCATTCAAGTTAACCTGAACATGCATATTCATGTTAGCATTTATTTGATCATGTTCAGCCATATTATCACTAGCAAATTGAAGTACACAATCAATTCCTTGCACACAATTAATGGCAGAAGAAATAGAACTATTGATTCCTACACTATCCTTGTTCTTCTTAATCCTTACTTGTCTTCTAAAGGTTCTTTCAATTTCTAGATCTAAATCAATTAATTTTTCACCAGAGCTCCTTGTCATAAACTAATTAGACAAGTAAAAACTAAGAAGGAACACAAAAATCAACAAAGAAAAATTAAAACAATAAATCTAGAAAAATTAGAAAAATACTAAAAAAATTAGAAAAAATGCCTTAAACGTTGGAATTTGGCCAAAAAATGGTGCACCAAATAGCTTTGCTATTACTTTTGCTTAAAACACCCAAAAACCTTGGAAAACAAAGTTTGAGAATTTTCTGGGCACTTTAAATAAAAATTCCAGCAAGCGGCAAAAATTAGATGAAGCAATCGAAATGTCCAAAATCCAACTTCAAAATAGGGGAGAAACAGAACAAAAATAGAGCAAAAATAGGGCAAAAATACTAGGAAACCCCTTCAAACAATTAAGAAACTAAACTCCCCGGCAACAGCGCCAAATTTGACAATTGTGTCGCGCAATCTCAAATGAAACTAGATAGCAAAATAAATTCTATAGATAATGGTACAACCTAGGTTATTTTCCCAAGGAGTTTGTGCCTCAATTTGTTTATGAAAGAGTGTTCCAAGTATTACTAAATGAAAATTGTTTAGGGGGGTTTTGGATTACTAAAATTTAATTGACAAGAATCAAAAACTTAAGACTAAATGAAGTGAACAGTTGAGAAAATGTGGTAGCTAGCCTTCAGATGGACTCCTTAGAATTCAATTATCCTTGCTCCCTTTTTAGTGGACTAAATTTGGATTTAATTTCTTGCTCATTAGTGTATTCCCCATAAAAGCTCTTAAATGACCATCCAAGATTCAATTCATCAATTATTCAAGGAATTTGCAACCACAAGAAATCTTGAAAATTAATTAATTGAATTAAGAACAAGAACACACTAAAACCAATCTTAATTGATTAATAAAAGCTACTGCACAATTTACTTAAGATGCTAATTAACTAATTAGATTAATGAATTCTTCAAACAATTAATTGTACAAAATTCCAGTCACTCAATCCAACAACCATTGCATCAATTGGCCTATAATCAAGAGGAAATTAAAAGTAATTTGCACAACATTAATTCTAGAATTCTCACAAACATGTAATGATCACAATTAAAATTCCAAACATCAAATTACATTCAATCCACAAATCAAATCAAACCAATCCAGTAATTTCCAGTAACTAAATTCCTAAATTAATAAAATAAACCTAGTCAAATTAATAAGGAAAAATAATTCTGAAATTAAAAGATTGAGCAAGGAATTTTTATCCAATTTAGGAGATATTGTGGAGCTCAAATCTGCATCTAGGAGTTCCCAAGCTTCAGCTAGCCACCAAGGATGATTCAAGCTACCATGGAGAATTTAATCGGAGGAGAATCAATGGAATGAGCAGCAGCCATGGAGAAATAGATGAGAAAACGCTTCCTCGTTTAGCCTCTGGAGCTCTCACATTTTACGTCGTGTTCTTGCATTTTCTCCCAGCTCCCAACTCCTTCATTCCCACACTGAGGTCATGTTTTTTTATTGATGAATGCTTTAGTGCTTTTTTTCCTTAATGAGTCACGTGCCCTTTAGCTCATTTATTTCTCGCTGAATGCCTCACGGTGTATGCATTTTATTTTCTTCTCCTAGCTCATGTTTTCATTAATACACATTAGCCCACAGCTACATTAATCTCTAACTCTCTCCCCGTCAGCTTTGCATGTGTTTCATTTATTTATTTAGCTATGTTGACTTTCCATTCAAGTTGCATGCATCTCTCCCCGTTAACTTCTTGAATTCAAATTCATGTAAAACCACGTCATCTTCCACGTCGTGTTTTTGACATTAATTTTTAGTTGCCTTTCTTCACTTCTTTTTCTTGCGTTTTATTGCGCCATGCTTCTTTGACGTGGGATGCTTCCAGCTTCAACGTGGTTCAGCTTCATATCCTTCACGTCAGCCTTCTTTAAACTCCACATGCTCAGCTCCACGTTCAACCTTTGCCTCATTTTACTTCTTTTGCCCGTAGCTAAATCCTCCCAGTTTATTCCACGTTTGAAAAGCTTCTTCTCTGTTTTGCATGTGTGTGTTTTCGTGGCCTAAACTCCTCCCCACAAGCAGCTCATTCTAACCCATAAGTGTGTATGCATGGATGGCTATCCTTTCTCATGTTCTATGTATTGCTTTCTTGCTACTCGTGTGTAGCTTTATCAGCTATAAACTCGTCGTCTTTTTGACATTAATCTGGTGCTTCCACATTCCTTTCACATGCAGTTCTACTCTTGTGTAGCTTCTTCATCCTTTTCAAAATAAAACCATCTTGTTTCTCTTCTCATATAGCAACTCGTGTAGCTTTCATCATGTCTTTTTTTCTGTTTCTTCCACGTCTAACCCAAGTTCTGCCTTTGCATGTGCTTTTCTTACTGGGACCCTTCGCTGCATGTTTCTTACTTTAATCAGCTTAAATGCCTCGTGCATGTGTTACGTATGAAGTGTGGTGGATGTGGCTACGTGTATGAGCAGCAACCCTTCTCCTGGATGAGAAGCTTAAGCCTTACCTTTTATTAAACCACATGCCCATTCTTCCACTTAAGCTCATGCTTGCTTCTTCTCTTTTCTCATTGGAAACCTCCTCTCACATGCACCTTCTATTCATAGCCTTATTCAATTCATCACAAGTCTACTACCTTCTTGAGTGTAAACCATGGCTATCTCATGCTTCTTTAATTATTCCTTTCTCTTCTTTAATTCAAATTCTCATTTAAGCTTCAATTACCCATTAAAGTCTGCACAAAAGAATGAAAATTATTGAGTAGAATTATCCCCAAAATTATTTAATAGGAATTCGTGCATTAAAACTCAATAATTTTGCCAATTAATTCATAAAGTGCATAAATGGCTAATGAAATCAAATTGTATCTAATTAAACCTCTAAGAGCATATTCCATCATCAAAATGCCTATGTTAAGAGGATTAAAATGTATAAAAATCATGCTTATTAGCGCCACTCTCCTAGGGTTTTTCTTCTGATTTGGGGCAGAAAAATTTGAAGCTAAATGAGGGAGAGTGTGAGGTGCCACCTATATATAGGTGTAGGAAAGTGACTTTTTCAAAAATGCCAATTTTGCCTTTCGTTCTTTGCATTTTCGTTTCTCCTTCATTTTAGCTCCTTTTTTAGAACCATCTTTTCTATTATAAAATTTAGGTTTCCAATTAAATAAAATACCATTGGAATCACTCAAATCATAGCTAAAACCTTCCCAAATGCATTTGTCAAAGTTCAGGCACACCAATATTGGAAAACATCCACCGGAGAGGATTTAACTGTCCTAGGGGTTCTTATGGTTTTCAGGGCCTCTGAGAACCCCAGAGAACTTAAACTTTCATTTAAAAAGCCCTCCTATGTAAAATTTAGGTTTCCAATTAAATAAAATACCGTTGGAATCACTCAAATCAGAGCTAAAACTTTCCAAACGGATTTGTCAAAGTTCAGGCACACCAACATTAGAAAACATCCACCGGAGAGGATTTAACTGTCCTGGGGCTTCTCATGGTTTTCAAGGCCTCTGAGAACCCCAAAGAACTCAAAACTTTCATTTGAAAAGCCCTCCTGTATGAATTCCAAAAATTGCTCAAAATTACGAGCATGCCATTATATTTCGTAGGTTTTTCGTCAAAATTTGTTTCTTCATTCTAGCTCCATTTTTTCTTCCATATGAGGCTAAAATTTTCATTTTTATGAGGCTAGAATGTTACTCAAATTTTTCAGAACCTTAACTAATTCCTTTCAGGGGACTTGCTTTGAAAACATGCCCGTTTCGGTCGTTTAACGAAAATTGGACATTACAATTCTCCCCCATTTTAAAATTTTGTCCTCAAAATTTAGATAACATACCTTATAGGAAAAGTTCTAGATATTTCTTCCTTATATCATCCTCTAGTTCCCAGGTGGCTTCCCCGGGAGATAACCCCTTCCAAATCACTTTCACCAATGGTATCGTCTTATTCCGTAACTGCTTGAGTCTAACGTCCATGATCTAATCTGGTGATACTATATATGACAGATCATCCTGTAACTACACATTTTCATATTCTATGATATGTGAGGGGTCAGACTAGTACTTTTTAAGTTGGGAAATGTGGAATATGTTGTAGACTTGGCTTAGGTTCAGAGGAAGGGCTAGTCTATGTGCCACAGGTCCTATTCTATCAAGAATTTGGAAAGGACCTATGTACTTTAGACTAAGCTTTTTACTTTTGATGGACCGACCTATCCCTGTGACTGGAGACACTCTAATAAAAACATGGTCTCCAATCTCAAATTCTAACGCTCGCCTGCGTTTATCTGCATAACTTTTCTGTCTACTCTAGGCCGTCAAAAATTTCTTTCTAATGGCTTTTATTTGCTTGGAAGTTTGGTCCACTAATTCTGGGCCTATAAGGCTTTGCTCTCCTAGCTCAATGCAACACATTAGGGATCTACACTTTCTCTTATATAATGCCTCATACAGTGCCATCTGTATACTGGCATAATAACTGTTATTGTAGGCAAACTCCGCTAAAGGCAAGTATGTATCCCAGTTCCCTTTCATCTCTAATACACACGCCGTTAACATATCCTCTAGGGTTTGGATGGTTCTCTTCGTCTATCCATCTATCTAAGGGTGATAGGTTGTGCTAAACCTAAGTTTGGTACCTAGGGCATCCTGTAATGATCTCCAGAAATTTGATGTGAATCTGGGGTCTCTGTCTGATATTATGCTCCTAGGCACACCATGCAGTCTAACTATCTCTCGTATGTACAGCTGGGCTAACTTATCTAGGGTATAAGTGGCTTTCATAGGTAAAAATGTGCTGACTTTGTTAGCCTATCTACTATTACCATATTGCATTATACCCCGATGATGTCCTGGGTAAACCCATGACAAAATCCATAGCTATACTATCTAATTTTCACTTTGGGATATCTAAGGGTTGAAGTAACCCAACTAGTTTTTGGTGCTCTATTTTCACTCTCTGGCATACTAGACATCGGGAGACGTACTTTGCTATGTTTGTTTTCATCCCAGGCCATCAAAATAATTTCTTTAAGTCCTAATACATTTTTATTACTGCCTGGATAAATGGTATATTTACTCTTATGTGCCTCATCTAATATTTTCTCTCTGATTTCTGTGTTTTTAGGCACATATAGCCTATCCCTATACCTCACTATATTATATTTAGAAATTGAACTCCTAAATGTTACCCTGGGCTATCTGGGCTCTAATCTTATTCACATGATCATCTGTCTGTTGGGCCTCTTATTTGATTCCTCAGGTTATTCTCTATTCGGGTCTCCTAAATGCTACCCTGGGCTACCTCTCTCTCTGGGGGCAGTCCGTTAATCTCTTTGGGAAATACCTTTGGGAACTCCCTCACTACGGGAATCTCATCTATACCCTCTTCTACCTTCGCCTCCACTGAAAAGAAAACTAGATACCCCTGACAACTATGCCTTAGAGATCTCTTAGCCTGAGAGGTGGTCATAATAAATAACTCAGCCCTAGTACTTGGCACAGTCCTATACTCGGGTAAAGTAATGCACCTGTGGCTATAATCTAGTGTGGCGTTATTTGCAGACATCCAGTTCATGCCAATAATCATATCAATATCAATAAAGGGCATACAAATCAAATCAAGGGTGGTCAGGTGTAACATCCGGTCCCTCCGTAAACGTGAGAAATGCAATGTTCAGTTTCTCTGTAAACATAAGAAATGAGCCAAATATAAAAGGAAGTCTTTGAAATAGAAGGAATTGGGGCTAACTAAAATTATGATAAAATTTTAAATATTAGAAAATGAGGATTTGAGATTTGAGATGCCCAGAAACCAGAGCCAGAAGAGCTCAGAAAATTTGCCGAAGAAAGTAGGGGCATTTTTGTAATTTTTGGAAAATTTTGAAATCTCATAGGAGGGCTTTTTAAATGGAAAATTTGAGCTTTTCAGGGTTCTCAGAGGCCCTGGAAACCATGGGAACCCCTAAAACAGTTGAAACCCCTCCGGTGAGCGATTTCAGCAAAAGTTGACCAAAACTTTGACCGAATGGTTCGGAATGGTTTTAGATCCTTTTTGAGTGATTCCAAAGGCAATTGTTATGATTAAGAGCCTAAGGAATATGATGGAAAAGATAGATTTCAAAAAGGAGTTGATATGAGTCTAAAATGAAAAAGCCAAGAAAAGGGACTAAAATGCAAAAGTAAAAAGTTGCATAAAGTGCCTTTTAGCTCCTTCTTATCAACGTTCTTTCTCTCCTCTCTAAGACCGACTTGCTTCTGCCCAATTTCAGAGGAAAACTCCAGCTTCTTAGGCGCACAAGAGGAGGAGGATTTTGGAGGAAGAGATTCAAGAAAAAGGTAAGAAACTTTAAGAAATTTCATATCCTTCCTTCTTGAACCTTGCTCCTCTCCTCTCAAGCTTTCTTTCTATGATTTTAATAGGGAGTTTGGTGCTGTTTTTGGGGCAGATCATAGATGGAAATTTCGAAAATTGAGGGAGTAAGTCAACCAAGTGGAAGAACAAGCCAAAGGAAGCAAGAAAACAAGGTAAAACTTCCATTCTTTGGTAGTTTCTCCCTCCCCCTTTCTCTTGCACGAATGTGGGCATCATGAGCCCAATTTTTAGGGGCTGTTTTCTGCCCAATTTATGGAAGGATTAGAGGTTTTAGATGGCAAGGATTAAGAAGGAACCAATAGAATCAAGAAAGGAGCATTAAGAGACAAGATAGAACCATTAGGGATCCAAATGCTCCCTTGCAAATCTGATTTTATATGAATGTTCTTAGACTTAATTGAATGTTTAAACATGCTCCTAAGACCCCTAGAGAGCTTCCCACATGCACCTCCCATCCAAGAAAGCAAAGAAATTGCAAGAAAAATTAATGAAGTCTAAGTAGAAAAAGTGTAGAGCTCTTGAACACTTTGCAAAAACTGATTTGATATATGAGTTTCCTTACATGTGTGAGTATTTGATTGAGCTCCTAAGACCTCTAGGAAGTCTCCCAAGTGTGTCTCCCATCAAGGAAAAATCAAGAAGGCCATGAACTCTTCTTCCCCCCATAGTCTCGGCCTAGGCAAGTTCCTATAGCTAAGGAGAGTTTTAGATTTTTCTAAGGCTATTCTTGAGTCATATGTGATGAGTGAAGATGAGTAGAGGCCTTAGAAAAAATTTAGAACTCAAAGAAAGTGATTTAGTGCCTTAGTGCCCTAGGTTCCATAATATGACCTAAAGAAGCAACATGGTGCTAGGCCTTTTGTCTCAATGATGTGATGACTCCAAGAGGCTTAAAAGGGGTCAAGAATCATATTTGATAAGAAAGAATAAGGCCTAGAAATCGTTTGAGGGGTGTTGCTTCATTAAGTGTAATTATGGACCATAATGAAGTATATAGAGTAATCTAGTGGTTCATCAAGTTATATAGCCTTAGAATGTGTTTCATGAACCTAATTGGCTCCCATAATTTGTATATAGGCCAAGAGAAACCATCTCCACCAATTTGTGGGTGTGTGGCCGAAAGAGGAGGCTTGAAAGCTAAAGAAAAAGTGTGTGAAATTGTACAAGGTAGCTCTCCACCTCATTCTCTTTGCATTCTTGTGTGCATATGTATGTCTTAGTGTGCTTGCATGCATTCTTGATGCTTGATAATATGCCACTTGATCCTTGTTGTGCATTGGTACCAATGTGTTGTCTTGAATGACTATGGTTGTGGAAAGAGCCCATAAGGGTGAGGTGATGCCAAAAGTCCTTTGAAGAAGGTGAGGAGATGCCAAAAGTCTCATGGCATAGGTGAGACAAGGCCAAAAGTCCCTTGAATGGGTGACGCAAAGTCAAAAGTCCCTAGACCAAGAGTGAGGCAAATCCAAAAGTCCTAGAAATGGGGTGAGGCTAAACCAAAAGTCCCTAGAGCATGAAAGTAATCTTGACATGTGAATGTGGCATGGAATGGGATTTATTGCACACTTTATGCTTGTATGGTTATGCATTTGGTATATGTATGCCTTGAATGTGATGTAAATGGGTGTGTGAGCTATTGAGATTCTTTGAATCTCATCCCCTCCTCTCCAATGATCTAACATGCTAGGTGGACCAAGCACTTATGGTGAAGGGAGCCAACAACCATAAAGAGCAAGGAGTGACAAGTTTATGTAGTATTTTGCCTATTTTGGAACCATAATGATGGTTCATAGTGTATATGAGGTTGTATATGTACCATGAACCTTGAGACATGTGTGATTATACTATTATGTGTTGGTTAGACGTATGAAAATGATATATGCCCTATAGCACATATTTTGAGTATGTATGGCCAAAGTGTGCAATATGGGATTTTGATGAATGTATGCATAAGTGTGGGTTGAATGGCCAAAATGACATGCATGAGGTTTGGGACAATTTGGGCAGCTTACCCAAGTCTCAAATGTACTTTTAGACCTGCCCAAAAGGTGCCACAACCAAGGGAAGGCCATTTGGTAAATTTGGTACCTCATATGGAGCCAAATTTGACCATAATGGAACCTTATATCACTTTTTGGCCAAATGAGTTAGTCTTGCCCTGAAACTTGGCATGAAATGAGGTTTCATTAAGTGCTTTTTGGGAAGCTAAAGATCATAATTTTGGAGACCTAGAAAATATTTGAGGAATTTTCAAAGTTGGGATTTTTCATGGATTCTGGTATAGGTACTGTTCATACTGGCAGTTTTGAATTCTGTGTCACCCGATGGCCAAATGGTATCCAATGCTTATGAAATTTTATATGCATAAACTAGAGGTCATAATATTTCTGTGGGCACCAAGATCACCTCATTTGGAGGTCTAGAGAGGAAGATATGCATTTTCAAAGGTTCTGCCCAGTATCTGACATCTTGCCAGACCCGAGGTACTGTTCCATCGATTTTCGGGCGTTTGGCTTGATGTACTGATCTGGAGATATTTTTTCTCTCTATTTAACATCCACATATTTCCATAGTGATATCATTTGTGAGCATTGGATTTTTGTGGAATTAGTTAGACATTTTTGAAGTCCATATCAGTAAACTGTGACAGTATCAGGAACCCTCCAACTAGTAGATGATTTCGCGTGTCAAACGCATTATATATGAGATTTTAAGACTTCTACATATTTTTAACATAAATTAGACGTCTTAAGCTTTCCAGAATGACTGAGTTTACATGTTTTCAATTTTTATAGATTTAGTTATGAATTTCCAAAGTTTGTGACAGAAAAGAGAAAATTCTGGCCGAAAATACAAACATGGATTTCATATGCTTCTTTGCTTTCTACGAGTTGTAGGCCAAATTTGATGATGGAAATGAGTTATATTCATGTGTTTAAGTATGATAAAGTGATAGATGCTTTCATATGGCCTACGGGACTCCGAAAGAAAAATTTTACCGGTAAAAAAATATACTTTTATTCATAACTTCCTATGCCACTATATTGTTTCCATAGAATAAACATAAGATGAGGCATGGGAATTGTATGAATTGAGTCCTAAAAGTATGGTGTTACATTAGGCAATGATTAAACTAGATCACACAATTCAAACAGGCATGGGAGGTAATGGCTCAGTTTCTTGTAGGGGTGGATACATGCAAATCATATGGCAATGTATGCATACTCAGACCCAACCTCTTAGCATAGTCATATGAAATAAAGCAATGCTAGCACCCGAATCGAATAATGCAGTCACAGAAAGATCATTTATTTTAATAGTACCTTGAATCAGACTCGGGGACCGGCTAGCCTCCTGCTGTGACAGGGCAAAGACTCTACCCTGGGTCTGTGGTCTAAGAGGATGAGCCATCTTCTTTAGCTATGTGATCTATAGAGGAGCCTATGAAGGAGCTTGGGTGCAATCCCTGGCCATATGCCCTGGCCTACCACACTTGAAGCACACATTCTGCCCTGCATAGTATGATCTAGTGCTGTGGTTCCTGCCATACCAGGGACAAGTGATAGGTGTAAAACTGCCCTTATTGGACTGAGTCCTTCGTCTCTTACCCTTTTGGCTCCACTGACTCTTGCCACCTCTTTGACTCGTAACTGCAACTTGTGAACTCTCTCTATGTCTTTTGGGCTCAAGGAAGGGAAGGGGTGGTCTGGCACTAGAAGTAGGCTGCATCATCTTGAGATTTGTTTTTGTGACTCTGTATAGTTCAACGAGGGTGTTAAAGTGCCTGATTCTCTGTGGCACTACCCTGTCTTTTATCTCAGGGAGCAAGCCCTTCTCTAATCTATCTGCCCTCCATCTCTCATCATCATGTCTTTGTAAGTAAGAGGAATATCTAGAGAGCTCAACAAACTTTGCTACATATTAGTCCATGGACATCCCCTCAGTCTGCTTAAACAGGATAAATTCTGATTCCTTTTCATCTCTGATAGAATCAGGGAAATACTTCTTATGGAACACCTCGAGGAAAGCCTCCCATGTAATCGGGGACTTCCTCACTCTCAAGATAGGCTCAGTGCCCTTCCACCAATAATCTACTTTTCCTTGTAATTGGAATATAGCCATCTTGGCTTTCTGCTCAGATGTGCACTCTATCACCTCAAATATCTTCTCTAGCTGCATAATCCAGACCTCAGCTTTATCTGAGTTCATCTCATCATCAAAGGTGGGAGCCCTGAACTTTTTGTACTGAGTAATAACCTTTTTGGTCGAGGGCTACTGTGGTACAGGAGGCATCTAAGTTAGTGGAATCAGGGCAATAGCCTGCATGTGTGGCTGTGGATCTAAATGTGTTGCCCCTGAATGCTTAGGACGATCTGAGTGTGGAGATGGCTGAGGAAGAGTAGGTGTAGGGCCCTGGCTATCCCTCTTTGCAAGCCATCCCTAAAGCTGCATAATGACAGCCTACTGCTAATCCAAGTGAGCCATAATAGACTGTAAAGCTCCAACTACTGGATCACTACGCTCAGCTTCATTAGCACGAGCCTCTCTAAAGGGCCGACCTCTCCAGGTGTTCACCATTGTACTAAAACAACAAACTGTAACATAAACTAGGGAACACTTCCACCATCAAACACACTCAATTCATCCGAAAAAAAGCTCATATGCATTTAGGCAACTCATAAACACAAGCCACAACCCACATCAAGAGCCTAAACCACACCATGAGAGTATATGAAAAAGGGAATAAAAATAATGGATTTCTTTGCGTTGCGTCATACTTAAAAATTTCAATCGGTGTCACGCGGACTGTGTGAGCTTATGCTATACTTTCTCATATTTAATTACATATATACAACTTATTTTTATCATAAATTCATGCCCACAACTCATGGAAATCCAAGGATAGCTCAAATTACTTAAGTGCATTTTCAGATAGAATTGGCCCTTTTCTGACAAAATTTAAAAAGTTATAACTAATTCTGAAAAAATAAAAATCATACAATCTTGTCCATTCTGGAAAGATATGGATGTTTACTTCACACTAAAAATATGCCCAGACCATAAAATCTATCACAGCGGGCTTTTGATATCCGAAAAGATCCAGAGGTCAAGCTACCTCTTGATGCTGTCACAGATTCTATAGCAAAATTTGAAAATGTCAAATTAATTTCACAAAAATCCAATCCATGCAAATGATGCCAATTTGGAAATCTATGGATGTTAACTAGAGGAAAAAATATTTCTAGACTAGCTCAAGCAACCCAGACCTTAGAATTCAATAGTACAGTAACTTGGGTCGCGTAAACCCAGACCTCAGAATTCAATAGAACAGTAACTTGGGTCGCGTAAGGGTCTTGATACTGGATAGAATGTTCAAAAATTCATATCTCCCTCTCTAGACCTCCAATTGAGGTGCTTCTAGTTGGCACGAGTCACTATGAATGTCTAGTTTCTTTGTATAAAATTTTATGTCAATTGAATATCAATTAAGTCCTGTGTGACAAAATATATTTTTGGACCAAATAAATAGTGCAGCATACCAAAATAAAAAAATTTGCCAACTTTGAAAAATCATCAAATATTCTGTAGACCTCTAAAAATTATGATCTTTAGCTTTCCAAAAAGCTCTCAACAAGCTCTAAATTTCTACCAAATCTTCGATCAAGAGAAGCTCATTTGGCTAAAAAGTGATATAGGGTTCCATTATGGTCAATTTTGGCTCCATATAAGATACCAAAGTTGCCAATTGGCTTTCCCTTGGTTTTGGCACCCTTTGGGCAAGTTTAAAAGTACATTTAGGACTTATGTGAGCTGCCCAAATTCTTTCAAACCTCATGCATCTCATTTTGGCCATTTAACCCACACTTATGCACATTTCCATAAACTCATTCATGAAGCTATATTTGCCATACACACTCAATTTACATTCCATCCTTCACATAACATATTCTTTCATTCTTACATCACATAATAGCATAATTACATATGTCTCAAGGGTCATAAACCATTTACAACAATAATATACATCATTAAGCATCATTATGGTTCAACAAGGCAAAAACTAGACATATTGATGTCAATCTTCTTTCCTCAAGGTAGTTGGCTCCCATTGCTATATCCACTTAGTCCACCTAGCATATTAGGTCATTGGAGAGGAGGGAATGAAATTCAAAGAATCCCAATTGCTCATCTCCCATTCAATCATACACAATACATGCAAAGCAAGCCTTAAAAATGCATGCATGGATATCATGGAAGTCATGAACATTTGAGAAGCAAGTTTGGCGTGCGAACAAGTCATACAAGACATCCAAGAGTTCACCAAGTGTTTGGATTAGCCCCACACATTTTCTCATGGATTTTAGACTTGCCTCACCCTTTCTTTAAAAACTTTGGACTCAACCATACTCTTGGGAGCTCACTTTACTTTTAGAAGACTCTTTACTTTGTCTCAACCAATCTCAAGGGTTCTTGGCTCATTCTCACCATAGTTAAGAGTTCTTGGCCTTTCCACACTCAAGCAAACTCAAACAAACATCATACATCCATTTTAAAACATAACATGACATCATGAAATCATGGCATATAAAATCATGCTAGTATACTTTTTATGGCTTGAAAATACACATACACACATTCTAAGACAAGCTAAACACACATCCATACATGAGAGAAGGTGGAGAGAGCTACCTTGTATACACTCACACACTTTTTCCTTAGAATTCAAGCCTCCTCTTTCGGCCACACACTCACAAGCTTGTGGAAATGGTTTTTCTTGTCCTAGATACAATTTGTGGAAGTCAATTAGGTTCATGAAACAATCAAGGGGGTTTATTTTTTACTCATACTCTTTCTATTTCTATTGCCAATTCAGGTTTCTTTACGCTCAAGAGCACCTGCATTTTTTTCTGGGTTCCTCTACGTATTCACTATCTGTAACATCAAGGGGGTCTATTTTTTACTCATACTCTTACTCTGCTTTTAGTTAGACTATCCCTTAGTAAAAGGATTCTATTTCATATAATCTCAAGAATTTCATTCTATGGCGCTTTCGGCTTATACTTTTTCTCTACATAGTGCAAGACCTGATTTATTAGAAAACCATAATTTTGGCAACTTTGAAAATTTATCAAATATTCTATAAAACTCTAAAAATTATGTTCTTTATCTTTCTAAAAATCTCTCAACAAGCTCTAATTGCATGCCAAGTCTCAAATCAAGAAGAGCTCATCTAGACAAAAAGTGATATAGGGTTCTATTATGATAAATTTTGACTCCATATGGTATGCCAAAATGACCAAATGCCTTTTCTTAGAGTTTGACACCTCTTGGGTAAGTTTGAAAGTATAATTAGGACTTGTGTGAGCTGCCCAAATAGTCCTAACCCCTCATGCATCTCATTTTGGCTATCTCACCCACACGTATACACAATTCCATAATACCATTAAGGAAGCTAATTTGCCATCATATACTCAAATCACATTCTAATAGTCACATAACATATTTTCTTATTCATACACGACACATTATACTAATTAAATATGTTTATAACATTATAATACATATACATCTATTAATTACATCATTTGCCAATTGTATGGCCTTAAAGTAGCAAAATTCATGTTCTTAGATGTCATACTCTCATCTTCAAGGTGGTTGGCTTCTATTACCTTGTCCACTTAGTCCATCTAGCCTGTTAGATTATTGGAGAGGAGGGGATGAGATTCAAAGAATCCCAATAGCTCATCTTCCATTCAATCATACATAATGGATGCAAAATAAGTCTTACAAATGCATGCATGGCATGTGGACATGTGCAACCATTTAAGGAGCATTCTTAGCATTTGAAAAAGTCACACATAGCATAACAAAGGCTTGCCAAGCAAGTGGATTGGCCTCACCCAATTTCTTGTAGATGTTAGACTTGCCTCACCCATTCTCTAAGAGATTTTTGGATTCAACCATGCTCTTGAGAGTCCATCTCACTTTTGGGAGACTCTTTACTTTGTCTCAACCAATCTTAAGGGTTCTTAGCTCATCCTCGCCATGGCTAGGGGTTTCTTGGCCTCACTAAACTTAAGCAAACCCAAGCACACATCATATGAAAACATATTGTAATATCATGGCATCATGGAATCAAAATCATGCTAGAACACTTTTCATAGCTCATAAATACACATACACACATTCAAGACAAGTAAAGCAACATTCATGCATGAAAGAAGAAGGAGTGAGCTACCTTGAATACAATTATACACTTTTTCTCTTGAATCCAAGCTCCCTCCTTCGGCCACACACACAAAAGTGTGGGGATGATTTCTCTTGGCCTACGTACAATTTATGGAAGCCAATTAGGTTTATGGAATTAATTCTAAGGCCACACAACTTGCTTTGACACTAGCTTGATCTATAAACCTCATTATGGTTCCATAAATGCACTTAATAAAGTAATACCACTCAAATAAATTTTAGGCTCCATTCTTTTCTTTTAAATATGATTATTGACTCCTTTTAAGCCGCTTGGAGTCATCACACCATTAAAACAAGGAGTCTAACTACATATTGCCTCTTTAGGTCATATTATGGAACATAAAGTACCATCTCACTTTCTATGTTTCCTAAATTTTTTCCCAAGGCTTCTCCTCATATTCATTCATCATACATGACTCAAAAATGGGTTTAAAAAAATTTAAAACTCTCCCTAGTTATAAAAACTTCTCTTGGTAGAACCTATGCTAGGTTTTAGGCTCCATGGACTTTGCTTTGTTTTCTCAAGGGGAGAAGCCCATGGGGAGACTTCTAGAGATATTAGGATCTCAATTAAACTCTTATTTAATCCTAGGAATCATTGTACAAAATCAAATTTTACAAGGTGCACATGAAACCCTAGAAATTGCATCTTGAAATTCCATGATTTTTTGTTAATTCTCTTTGCATATTCTTAATTTCTACACTTTTTTTCCTTAGAATCACCCTTGGTTCTGCCTAAAAATCAACCCTCCTAGGGTTTCTGAGTGGGGAAAAATGGTGGAGGAAGGGAAGGAAGAGATATCAACCATGGAAGAAGAAATTACCTTATTTTCTTGCTTTTTCTCACTTAAATCTTACTTTCTCTAGGCTCCTCTCTTAAAATACAAAATTTTCCCTTAATATCTCCCTTAAAATAGATTGGTAAACTCCATTTTAATCAAAGAAAACAAAGGAGAATGGAGGAGAGGAGGTTTGGATGGAAGAAAGTATGAAAAAACTACCAAGAAACCATACCTTAAGCCTTTGATTTCTCCTTCTTCTTCTCTCCCTTTGGTGCGCCTAAACCCTAGCTTTCTTCTCTGAATTTGGGCAGAAAAATATGAAGCTATATGAGTGTGAGAATAAGGTGCCACCTATTTATAGGTAGGAGGAAAAAAATATTCAAAAATTCTATTTTGCCCTTCGTTCTTGGCATTTTTGTTTCTCCTTCATTTTAGCTCCTTTTTAGAATCTTCTTTTCTATTATAAAATTTAGATTCCCAATTTAGTAAAATACCTTTGGAATCACTCAAATCAGAGCTAAAACCTTTTCGAACGAATCCGTCAAAGTTTAGGTACACTGACATTGAAAAACGTCCATCGGAGGAGATTTAACTATTTTGGGGTTTCTTATAGTTTTCAGGGCCCTTAAGAACACCAAAGAACTCAAAACTTTCATTTAAAAATCCTTCCTGTGTGAATTCCAAAATTTGCTCAAAATTATGAAAATACCATTACATTTCCTAAGATTTTCATTAAAATTTGTTTCTTCATTCTAACTTTATTTTTTCTTCCATTTAAGGTTAGGATTCTCATTCTTAGGAGTCTAGAATATTAATCAAATTTTTTGAGACCTTAACTAATTCTTTTTGAAGGACTTGCTTTGAAAGCGTGCCTATTTTCATTGTTTAACAAAAATCAGATATTACACATCCCTCTTCTCCAATATTCTAACATGCTAGGTGGACCAAGAGAGCAAGGAAATAGGAGCCAACCACTTTATAGATGAAAGTTTGCATTAAAGTGCATAGATTTGGTTACTTTAAGGCCTTATGAATGGCAAATGATGTAATCTATAGTTGTATATATCTCATGATATTATAAACATGTATAATTATGCTAATGTATAATGTACAAATGAAGTTTAAGGTTGAATGTTTGGAAATGTGCATTTTAGACATATAATGACAAACTTGCATCATGGAAATGTATGTATAAATGGAAGTGGGATAGCAAAATTGAGATGCATGAGGTTTGGGACCACTTGGACAGTTCATACAAGTCATATTCATACTTTTAAACTTGCCCAAGAGGTGCCAAATACCTAGGGAAGTCATTTGGACACATTTGGTCTCTAATATGGACCAAAATTCACCATATTGGAAACCTATACCACTTTTTGTCCAAATGAGCTCTTCTTGATCTAAGATTTGGTATGTGTTTAAAGCTTGTTGAGATATTTTTGGGAAACTAAAGTGTAGAATTTTTGGAGGTCTATGAAATATTTGATGAATTTTCAAATTAGGAAAAATTTGAAATTGGTTCAGGGTACTATTCACTCAGGTTCGAAAGTGAATTCTATCACTTAGGGGGCAAATGATGTCCAATTTCTATAAAAATTTATAGGTAAAAATTAGACATTCCCAATGACTTGTGCCAATTAGAAGTACCTCAATTAGATGTCTAGAGAGAGATATATAAATTTTTGAAGTTTCTGTCCAGTATCAGGCATCTAGGCTGACCCAAGTTACTCTTTGATTGATTTTTGATTCCTAGATGTGCCTAAACTGGTCTAAAGTTATTTAATCCTCTAGCTAACATCAGTATCTTTCTAGATTGGTATCATTTGCATGGGTTGTACTTTTGTGGAATTAATTGGATATTTTTAAATTTGTAGTAGAAACCTGTATCAGTACTAGTAGCCAGTCAGACCTCTACACATTTTTGAATGTCAAACATATTTTTTATTATGTTCATGGCCTGGACATATTTTTTACATAAATTAGACATATGTAGCTTTCCATAATGGCAAAGAATGAATGATTTTGATTTTTATCGAATTAGTTATGATTTTTCAAATTTGTGACAGAAAGGAAAAATTTTGGACAAAATAGCTACCATGGATTTTATGTATTCCCTTGCCATACGTGAGCTCTAGATCATTTTTGGTGATGGAAATGAGTTGTATTTATGTAATTAGATATGAGAATGTGATACATGAGCTCACATGGTTTATGGGACACCGAATAAAAATTTTATACGTGACGCAATGTTAAGAAATTCATTATTTTATGCCGTTTTTCTTGCTCCTTCATGAAATGCATGATGTGAAGCAAGAGAATAGCATGAGATAGCTAAGAAATTATGGTGTTACATTAGACCATAGTTATATGACCATTGAATGTATATATAAGATGACAGAACATGATTTGGTAGATGGAAAACCACAAGATTTATATGCATTGTCACATATGGGATAGTGAATTTTGATGCAAGGCCACTTTCATATGATGAACCATTACTACATGATGCAAATATGAATTGAAATATGCTTATGAAAAAAAATGGTATTTTAAAGCTTATTTGGTACCAACAAGAACCCAAATTTTAACGATTTGAACTATAAAATGTCCTTTTTACCCTTAACAATCTTAATGACCAAATTGGAGATGAACTTTAGTGAGCATTTAGGGGCTATTTAGATCTTTCTATAGAGTTAAAACCATAATTCTTGGAGCACTACAAATATTTGGTAAATTTTCAAAGTTGGCCCCAAAAAGTTATCATGCCTTGTTACTTTTCATGCTAGTGCAGTCATTTTATCCTTTACAAGGGACTAAATGGATTCAACTTGACTTGAAATTTTTATAATAGAAAGTTCACATCTTGAGTTTTCTAAGGACACCTAATTTGCATTAATTAGAGTTATGTAGCTCAGGTTATGAATTTTTAAAGTTTGAGCATCATTATATGCTCTATTGCCTAAATGAGCAAATGATCATCTTTATGGGTTTAATCTTTGTTTACATGTTATCTTCAATGGAACTAATTGGTTATGCATGAATTTATGAGATGAAATAGTGAAAATCAATTTTTCAGCCTTGTGAATTCATTAGAAACATTTAATGACTAAAATTTCTACTACTAAAGGTTTAGTTATGGATGTTTTATTCTAAATGACCACTAATAGCATAAGCTAATTAAAATATAATGTGGTGTAACATTTTTCATATAAGGGCCAAGGTTCAGGCAACCTAGGTCTCTGTTTGGGTTTGAGAAGGACTTGAATTATCTCTGTTTATGGTATGTGAATTGTGAAGGATATTGAGAATTATTAATTGGGCTATGTGTCATATCATATATAGCTAGCATTTAATTTGTATCATAAGTAGCTAAAAGTATCAATTTTTACAAAAGGGATTTCCTTTAACGGTAAAAATTATTGTTATTAAAAGCCAAAATAATTTATCTTTGGCTATATAGACCATATGAGCTTACCAAACTTATTTTCCATTCATAACACATTTGCTCAATCAGAAATATTACAATTTGAACCATAAATTTTAGGTCCAAGGCATACATCACAATTTTGCATCACACTTGCCTTTTGTTCTTAAGTTCCATATTTTGATATAAACTTTGAAAATTCATAACTAATTCTAGAAAACTCCAAATCATGTAAATTATAACTTTATGGAAAGCTAGGGATATCTATAATTGCCATAAAAATTTCAAATCAAAACAATAATGTTTGACCCTTGAAATATCAATGGAACAATAACTGGGTCACTGGTCTAGACAATAGCAGACTTGGAAATTCAAAAAATTTATATCTCTCTCTGTACAAATCTAAATTAAGTGCTTTTAGTGGCCATGGAAATCTTATGATATCTATTATATGCCTATAAAATTGCATGAGCTTTGGGCTTCATTTGATCCTTGAGTGAGACCAAAAACCAAACTGACCATCTGAATAGTAATAGTGACAGTTTCTACATAATTTAGCCAAATTTATAAAATCATATAAATTCTCTAGAACTCCAACAATAGTGCTCTTTAGATCTATGAAAAGCTCTAGATGAGATCTATATGCCTACTAAATTTCATAGAAAAATTCATCTATTAGTCAAAATTTGGTTCAGAGCAATATTATGGCTCAAAATGGTCAAATAATGGCTTCAAATGGTCCAAAATGACTTTCCTCTTGAACTATGACCATTTGTGTAACGAATGTAAATTCTATAAAATGATGAAATGATCTGTATAATAGCAAGTCTCTTGACTTGATAATGTCTCAAAAAATTTGGGTGGTGTCCTAGGTTCCTAAAAATAACAATTTAGGCTCAGATAAAAAGAAAAATAGAGCTAGGATGGTGAAATGAAATTGACAAAACGTAGCGGTATGTTTGTAAAAATGTGCAATTTTTGGAAAAACTCATAAAAGGGCCTTTTAAATGGAAAATTTGAGTTGCCCAGGGTTCTCAGAGGCCCTGAAAACCATGAGAAGCACTGGGACTGGTAAAACCCTTCAGTGTACATTTTTTAACAATGGTGAACCTAAACTTTAATAGATTTGTTTGAGAAGGTTTTTAGTTCTACATTAAGTGATTTCAAAGCCATTTTGTTAAATTGGGAACCTAAATTTTATATTGAAAAGATGGTTCTAAAAAAGGAGTTAAAATGAAGCCAAAATGAAATTGCTATTATGAAATGATGAAATTAGAATTTTTAGAAAAGTTTTGCTTCTTGAAACTTCTACCACTTCATGCCACTTCCTCTACCTTCTTTATGTCAAGCTCCTTTGACTAAAAAATAGAAAGAAGACCAGTTTTCTTGGGCACACTAAGGAGGAGAAAAAAGGGGATGAAAAAGCAAGAAAAAGATAAGGAATTTCATGGATTTTCATGCTCCTTCTTCTTCTAATCTTGCTCCTCTCCTTTCATGCTTTCTTTCTATGGTTTATTTGAATGGATTAGTTCTATTTTGAGTCTACAACAAGGGGGAGTAGTTCAAAATGCTTGAAAAGAGGCAAACCAAGAAGAAAGACTCTTGAAATCAAGCTAGAATCTAAGGTACGTCATGCTTTGAATTGCTTCTCCTATTTGCTTCTTCTTGCTATGAGTTTTGGCCAACTTAGGGAGGAGTAGGAGGAGATGGATTTTGGGCAGAACCAAGGGTGAATCCTAGGAAAAAGTGTGTGAGGATTAAGATTATACAAAGAAAACAAAGTAAAGACCAATAGAATTCAAATACGAAAATATGGTGTTCTTGAGGGAATTGTAAAAAAATGATTTGGTGTGTAAATTTCATAGGATATTTAAGTGTTCCATTGAGCTCCTAAGACCTCTAGAAAGCCTCCCAAGTGGCTCTTCGATCAAGGAAAAATCAAAAGCTCTTTGAACCCCATTCTTAGAGGGTGTCTCAGCCAAGTAAGAAAAAAAGGGTTAGGAAGTGTTTTAATTTGTTCTAGCCTTGGTTTGGGACTTCATATGATGTTAGAAGATATGGGGAACCACTGGAAAAAATTTAGGAGCCATGAATTGGAAGATGGGACAATGGTGTCCATAATGGTGCCTTAAGAAGCAACTTGTAATTAAGCTTATGCAAATAAATGTGTGATGGCTCCAATGACCTTGAATGATGGCTAGAGGCCTAGAAATGAAAAGGGAATGGAGCTTAGAACTTGAATTGGGAAGGTTGCTTCAATAGGCCATTTATGGAACTATTATGCCACTTATAGAATCAAGCATGTGTTTAAGAATGAATTCGGTATCTTGGCTTGCTTCAAGTGTATAATTGTGTGTTAATTATGATGTCTAGGGCAAGAGGATCTTAACCAACCTAAGTGCACTTGTGAGGCTAAAAAAGGGAAGGAATAAAGTGAAGCCAAGCTTGCAAAAGTTCAAGGTAGCTCTCCACCCCATTCTTGGTTATGTTTATGTCATTGTGTGCTTGTGTGTGCTCTTGTGTCTTATGAATATGCCACTTGATGTTATGATATTGCATTGGTACCAATATGCTTTCTTGAATGTTATTGGTTGAAAAAATTGCTCATAAGAGTGAGGTGATGCCAAAAGTTCCTTAATGTGGGTGAGGAGATGCCAAAAGTCTCAAGGCATAGGTGCCAAAAGTCTCTTGGATGGGTGAGGCTAAGTCAAAAGTTCCTAGGCTAAGGGTGAGGCAAATCTAAAAGACCTAAAATGGGGTGAGGCAAAATTAGAAGTCCCTAGAGCTTAATTTTGGCTTTGTTGTGCAAGTGTGGCATGAAATAGTGATTATGTGCATTTTTAGTTAAAGTAGCTTGCATACTTGTGCCATTGATGTATACATGCCTTGAATGTGTGTGTGAGCTATTAAGATTTCATGAATCTCATTCCCCTTGCCTCTTCTTTCTTAATATGTCTAGGTGGTGGGAAAGAACCAAAGAATGCAAGCTAAAGGAGTTGAAAAGCTATATTTGGACCATTATGTAGTTTATTTTGTAATTGAATGTCAAAGTGATTATGTATATGTCATTTTTGGGATGTAAAACCATGACTAATTGTAAAATGATGTATGGATATTGTATAGATCTTATGTGGCATTAAATTAATGGAAATGTGCAATTTGCCTCTTGTATGGCTTATAGTTACTAATGCATTATTGGATGAGGGATGGTTAAAATGAGATGCATGAGGTTCGGGACCACTTGAGCAGTTCATATGAGTCCTATTCATGCTTTTAAACTTACCCAAGAGGAGCCAAACACCATGGAGAGCCCTATATGTGACAACCCTAACTTCTAATCATTGTAATTAAGGTTAAATACGTGATTAATAACCATGAATCAGGATTACAAGACATTACAACTAATTACATTCAGAAAATATAGGGGAATTTGAACCCAATGTTATTAGAGTTATCTGCCAAATAATTACAAGCATTCATGTGCACAAGGGAAACAAACACTCATTTATAAGCCTTTGATTCTATTACCATTAATTCTAATTCACAAGAATCTTCTACCAATGTTTCTAAGTCATCCTTTAAGGTTACCATGGGAAAAACCAAGGTTTCTATGTTAGAATGAGAGTTTGGGTCCATTAGCTACGACTAAATACCCTTGCACCGCAGCCAATTGCTCTCGGGTTCACTCTTATATCTTTACAGATTTCACCATAGCTGGAGCTTCGCCACGGCTAACCTACATGGCGATGCGGGGAGGAAACTTTTTGGAACCTACCTCACTCGCCTCTTGCTATTGGCCGCTGTCAATTCCCCCTTTCGCTGTGGCTAATTCCTCTTTGGAATGACTGACAAATTCTCACAAAAGTTCATCGTGGCCAATTTCCATTTAGTCGTGGCAAATTACCCTTTGGACAACTTCCAGTTTGGCCTCTCACATTTCACCGCAGCTAATTCCACTTTTCGCCATGGCAAATTGCTCTTTAGTACTCTCCTTGGGCAATTTCGCCTCGTGGCTAATAATATTTCAGTCGCGGCGAAATGCCTTTTCATCTTACAACTCCTAAATCTAGTCTTATACTCTACACTCTCCCTCCAATGACACCCTAGGGCCACTCAACCTTAATTTGTGGGGTTCTAATAGCTTTCACTAGCCTAATTTACCCAGCTTATCTATCATTACTAGTTCAAAACTTAAATGTTAATTTCTACTCCTCTAACTACCCTATATCAGCAAGTTTATAGTGTAATAACAGTAAGAATTCATAACTATCAACTATTATCATTCAATACATATTCCATTAGAGATTCCATACATCATTTATTCAAATCAACAATCTAATATATCCCATGATGACATTTCCAATAGTAGACCATATCATGAATTCAACAAAGTTCATACATTAGATACTATAAGTTCATACATCCAATACCAAGCTATAATAAGATTTAACTCCTTAATAGATACATCCTAACTAATCAAAATATAAATGCCTACACTTGGCAAGATGATTTACATGATGATGCTATATAAATGAATAACAAAATTGCATCTATTCTACTCAGGTCATCCTAAGTGTAGCCTCCTCCACACATGGCTGGAGCTCATGGATTTTTATCCACTTGCTTCCCCTTATCTTTACCCGAAGGGCCTTCACCTGAAAGTATGATCCCATGAAATGGGGTGAGATGCAAATCTTAGTAACCAAGGCAAATTCCATTCATATATTCCAGTTTAATAACATATATGCATGATTTCATATAAGCATAAGAAAACATACTAGTCATATTAGTAAATGAAAAAATTAGGCTATCTATGATTACTATCCTATACTAGCAATCACAATTCCACATGTTAAAGGCCAATAACACCAGGAAAGGCCCGTCCACGGCACCTACTCCCCATTGAGCACAACCAGGGCTCAGTGCATCTGGGGTCTAATCATAACCCGGTACCCGATCGAAGCACATGCACGGGTGGTAGCCGTACCACAGCTCTACCATGGACTCACAAGGTCTAATCACACATAACAGATAGCCAACCAATTCATTTAGCATCAAAATCATAATCATGCAGCAAATACAAAATTAAAACAGAACATATGCATAGAATTAGCATAAATCCTAGTTACCTCACTTGTAGCCAATCCTCTAAGAGCCAATTGAATGCTACTTCAGCCTATGGACACAAAATCAAGCCATTACTATCCCTAATTATAAATTATATCAGCAAACCTATTACTCAAGGAGTTAAGCTATATAGAACTACTCAGAAACACTTACCCAATCACAAAGAGCCTCTAATTTTGGGTTTTGCCTTCCCAAGACCAGAAACATCAAAGTATCACTCCATACCATAGGAAAATTCGCACAAAATTAAGGCCCATACTATAAGTCCACTATGGGGGTCTTAAACCAGTAGAAAATGCATCAAAATGAAGAGTTTATACTTACCTAATAACATCCTCAGCCCCAACCTACGAAATTTCACCAAGATAATCCCAACTAACCACATTTCAAATTTTGGGTATGGTAAAAATGCTCTAAATAAAAAACTAATTAGATCAAAATAAAGAGAAAGAGAAGGGGATTAAGTTATATAACAAGTACCTTGGCTGATTTTAAGCTTAAAAGTGAGAGATGGTGGATTTCTTTCTTAGAGCCTTAACCTCCCTCTCAAGGTGCGAAAATTCTCTTGTGTTTGTGTTTCAGTAAAGTATGGAGGGGATGATGTGTTTAGGGTTTTAGTTGAGTTTAAGTTGGGTATAATATGAGTCATGGGCTGACCCAAAGGTCCAATACCAAGTGAGTTTCAGATTTAAGCCTTGTTGGACTAGCTTTAATGTGTTCGGCTGCAGAAATTTAATTGGGCTAGACCAAGTTTGAAGAACTCAATTGATTTGGGTCTGCACAAGAGTTATTGGGCCATTTATAAGAGCTTATGTGTAACGTCCGGTACGTTGTACAACATCAAAACGGGCAGGTTTGAAAAGCAAGTCCCTTGAGATGAGTGATTCAAGGCCAAATAAAATTTGAATAAAATTTTAAATAATAGAAAATGAGGATTTGACCTTGAGTTGCCCAGAAATTGAGGTCGAAGTGATTCAAAAAATTTGCTAAAAGGCCAGTGGCATTTTCGTAAATAAGTGAAATTTTAGAAAAACACCTAGGAGGGCTTTTTAAATGGAAATTTTGAGTTGCCCAAGGTTCTCAGAGGCCCCAAAAACCATGGGAAGCCCCGAGACCAGTAAAGCCCCTCCGGTATACTCTTTCCAACGTCAGTTGACCCGAACTTTGACCGATTCGTTCGGGATGGTTTTAACTCCGATTTGAGTGATTCCAAAGGCATTTTATTAAATTGGGAACCAAAATTTTATGATGGAAAAGATGGTTCTCAAAAAGGAGCTAAAACGAAGCCGAAACAAATTTGCCATTACGGAAGGGCAAAATTGGAATTCATGGTTTCTTGAATGTTCTAAAGAGTTCCACACTTTTCTCCCTTCTTCTCGTCTTTAATGAGCACGACCCATTCTGCCCAAAATACAGAAAATCTTCAGCTCTCTTAGGCACACTAAAGGGAGGAGAAAAAGAGGAAGAAAGCCAAGGAGAAACTAGGTAATTTCATGAAATTTCTTGCTCCATCTTCCTCCAATCTTGTTTTCCTTTCTTCCTCCTTTCTTTCCATGGATTTTTTGAATGATTTGGTTCTGTTTTTGACCCAGACCTAAGGGGAGAATTTCGAATTTGCTAAGGAGAAGAGAATGAAGGAGAAAGACACTTGAAAGCTCACTTGAACCATAGGTAATCTTTGCTTTTTGTTGCATCTTCTCTTCCCCCTCCCTTTGTGTGTATTTCAGCCAAAAACAGAACCAAAGGAGGGGAGGAAGTTCTATCCAAATATAAGGAGGGAACAAGGGTTTTAGGCCATGGGGAGATGGCATATGGCAAGAAATTCCAAGAAAAACCAATAGAAAACAAGTTAGAAAAGTGTAGTGTTTTCTAGGGTTTTGCAAAATCTGATTTTGTGTGAATATTTCCTTGGCTATTTGAATGTTTCCTTGAGCTCCTAAGACCTTTAGAAAGCCTCCCAAGTGGCTCTCCCATCAAGGAAAAATCACAAAGTCTATGAACCTCTATTATGGTGCATATTTCTAGGTTCATTAGGCTAGGGGATATTTTAATTTGTTCTAGCCTTGGTTTGGGACTTTATATGATGTTAGAAGATGGGAGAAATGAGTGGCTCATTGTACAACCCTCAAAATAATACTAGGTTGATAAGATATGTAGCGAATGGTACAACCTAGGTCATCTCCTTTGGAATTGGCGTTCAATGTTTAATTGAGTTTTCCAAATGTTAAAAGACTCTAAAAATTCCTAAATTAAAGGGGGTTTTGATTTACTTAAAATAAAATTGACTTAAAATTCCTAATTACTATCTAATTGAGTGAATTATAGTCTTGTGACTAGCTTTGAATTCGTCCCTTGGTATCCACTATCCTTATCCTAATCTAATTATGATTAATTCTGGCCTAAGAGTTCCTAAATGTGTTCATAACAATTTATCTTGGGTAACCACTCAAGATTCAAGAGATTAATGATCTAACGTTGAATTGAGACCTCAATCCCACATTAAATTGTTAATTCTTGTTTCTAAGATCAATGAACATCCAATTTGATTGATTAGCTTCTGAATCATTCTAAATATTTAATTAACTAACTAAACATTAAGGAATCCTCAAATTAAACATTTAAGCACATAATTTCACTCATGTATTTTATCGAACACCTTCAAAGCATACATGGGAAATTCAAATAATATCAAAATTAATCAAATCAATTAATCAACAAAAATACTTCCTAATTAGTGTCTAACCAGTCACTAATTATAATTACACAAATTCCCTATCAAATACAACTTAACCAAGACAATAATTGAAAGAGAAAAAGTGTAGGAAAAATAAGGAAATTCTTAAAATTCTAAATTATTCTTCCATGGATTCAAGCTTCTCCAAGGATTCCTCCTAGCTAGCCTCAAGGTGGATTAGAAAATCATGGGATGTTGGATGATGGATTGGAGTGGATGAGTGGTTAGATGGAATGGATGAAGAGGGATGATGGAATGATTGAATGGTGTGGGTGGCCGGTTGCTGAATGAATGGATTGGTCGAATAAATAGGCAAGGGTTTGCTAAGATTTTAGAGACGTGAGATGGATGAATTATGAATGGACTAGGATATGTATGGAGGCGTGCTGAATGAAGCCTTTTTCTTCTTTAAAATTCACATGCTTCTCTTTGTTCTGCTTCACGTGTTAACTAATGCATCTTTTACGTGATTTTATGCTTGGGGCTGCATGGGTGTGTATATGAGAGTGGGCCCCGCTGGTTATTATATCCTATTCTGCATGAATTCCTTCTACTACTCCTTTATTCATTCATCTCGCATTAACCACGTTCTGCCTAGATCAGCTCGTTCATGCGTTTTTTTTCACGTGTTTTCCTTCGTATCATGTAGCTTCATCATTCTCTGCTCAGCTTCTTCATGTTACTTCCTTTCATTTAATCCTTTATCCACGTGTTCCTTTATTCTGCTCGAGTTCAGCTCGCTTTTAATGTGTTAAAGGTGTAGCTTCTGTATGCAGCTGCTTCTTCATGTTAAGCTTGCCTTTTTCCAGCTCCCAAGCTTCTCGATCCAGCGTCTTCTGCTCTCACGTGGTTCTCTAAGCTTTTTCATTCGTTTTCAGCTGGTTCTGCATGAGTGTGAGCTCAGCTGGTGCTTCCTCGTTCAGCTCATTCTTCTCCCAGCTCATGCAAGTTCAGCTCGAGTTTCTGCATGTTCTGGAGCTTTCAAACATTCCAGCGTCTTCATGATTCATGGCTATTCTGCTCAAGTATATTCTCTTCATGTAGCTCTCCATACGTGTTAGATTGTAGCTTCATTTATTTCCATTTTGCCCATATGCTTCATTCATTCGTAGCCTCCACACTTTTGTTCCAACCATGAGAGATTCAAGCTTCTCATGTGCTTTTTCTCCATATAACTTTTGCCTGAACTTGAGCTACTTGCCTCGTGTTTCCACGTTAGATGCTGTGTGTGTATAAGTTCACGTTGAAAATCTTGCATTCCATCCTTTCAACACTTTGTTCTGATCCACGTTCTCAACATGCGAGCTGCTCATGCATGACGTAGTGCTTCTTCTTATCTTCACTTGATTCTACGTGACTTCTTTGTTTGCTTCAAGAGAGGGAAGGGAACCCGTAGTGTTTTATTTCTCCTCTATTTTGAGTTTGCTTCTTGCTTTGCCTTCTCATGAAAAGGAACCCAAGTTGAAGCCTCTCTTTCCTTCTTCCCTCCAACTCAAATCTTTATTCAAACATCATTTGTTCATTGAAAATCTGCATAACAAGTAAGAACAATTCAAGAGGAAAATTCACAAAATCTTTTAAAGAAATTTATGCATTAAAATTTCACAATTTTGCAAATAATTTCCTAAAATATAGAAATGGCTTCTAAAATAAAATCTTATCTAATTAAAGTCTTAAAGCCATATTTCATTATTAAAATGCCTATGTTTAGGAGAATAAAATAGATAAAAATATGTGTTTATCAAGAAACTATTGGGAAAAATTTAGAAGCCTTAGGTTGGGAGATGAGGCAATGGCTTCCATAATGTAACCTTATGAAGCAACATGGACCTAGGTTTGTGAAAGTGAGTGTGTGATGGCTTCAAGGACCTTAAATGAGGTCAAGAGGTTTAAATATGGCAAAAGAATGGAACCAAGAATGTTAATTATGGTAGTTGCTTCATTTGGTCATTAATGGAACCATATTGTGACAAATAGACCAAAGTGTAATCTTAAGAGTGAGTTGGATGTCATAATTTGTTCCAAGAGTATAATTTAGTCTTGTTTATTGTGAATAGGCCAAAGAAATCCAACCCCACCTCCTTGTGTTTGTGAAACTGAAAAGGAGAAAAAACAAGCAAAGTAAAGCTTGAATTTGCACCAAGGTAGCTCTCCACCTTTTCTTGTTGCATTTTCTTGTTGTATATGGTTTCATTGTGTACTTGTGTGT
The DNA here is from genome assembly GCA_026724425.1 of Erythrophleum ivorense. NCBI lineage: Eukaryota > Viridiplantae > Streptophyta > Magnoliopsida > Fabales > Fabaceae > Erythrophleum > Erythrophleum ivorense. Next base: position 21,927,205 of record JAIUCV010000004.1, on the reverse strand, counting down.
ATGTTTATATGTTTAAGACATGCCACTTGATGCTATGTTGCTATTTTGGTACCAATATGATTTCTTGAATGTCTTTGAATGGTGGGAAATGGCTCATAAGGGTGAGGTAGTGCCAAAAGTCTCATGGCATGGGTGAGACAAGGCCAAAAGTCCATTGGATGGGTGAGGATAAGTCAAAAGTCCCAAGAACCAAGAGTGAGGCAATCCAAAAGTCCTAGAAATGAGGTGAGGCCAAACCAAAAGTCCCTAGAGCTCATTCTTGTGCTTGACATGAGTTTGTGACACAAAAATGTGAAAGATGAATGCTTCATAGATTGGTTGATTGCATACTTGTACCTTTGACATGTTTTATGCCTTAAAGATGTGCTTGAATAGGTGTATGAGCTATTGAGATTCAATGAATCTCACCTTCTCCTTTCTCTCATCTCATATGATCTAGGTGGAGTTCAAGATCCAAAGGATGGAAGCCAAGGAGCTTAAATCTCTATCTCTTGGCAAATCTTTCCATTTTTGATGTACTATGATGTTTAGAATATCAAAGTAGATATGTAAATGTTATTTTTGAGCCATGACACTTTGAATAAGTGTAAAACTATGTAAAGTTAGTGTATGTATCAAGAATAGAGTTTAATGAATAGAATTGTGTATTTTGACCACTTGGGAGCCCACTTGTGCATGTATGTTTATGGAAGTCACATGGTGAATTTGAGTTGTATGAGGGTTCAGACCTTATGAGGGACTTATTTATGCTTTCTAAGTTGCTCAAATGTGTGTGGAATAATAGATGGCTCATGTGAACCAAATTTGCCTCTTGTTGGGACCAAAATTGCCATATTCTTGAGCTATGGCAAAGTCTGACCAAATGACCTCTTCTTGATGTGAAATTTTGCATGCTACTAGATCTTGCCTATATATTTTTGGAAAGCTAAAGATCAGATCATTTGGAGGTCTGTAGAATTTTCTATGATTTTTGAAAGTTGGTATCAGAATTTCGGATTTGCACTGGTACTGTTCATTTGGTCAGTTGTGAAATTGTGTCATCCAAGGAGCAAACGTAGTCCAATGGCTACAAAATTTTATATTTAGAAACTAGGAATTCACAGTGACTTGTACAACTGGAAACACCTCATTTGGAGATCTGATCTGAGAGATATAAATTTTTGAATTTCTGGGACAGTAGCAGTAGCTCAGCACGACCTGAGTCACTATTCCATTGAATTTGGGTAGCTAAACCTGCCTTATCTGATCTGAGTCTATTTTTATCATAAAGTTAACATTCATATATTTCCAAATTGGTATTATTTTCATGGATTGGATTTTTTTGGAATTAATTGGACATTTTTGAAGTTCATAACAGACACTTGCATCAGTACCAGTAGCTGTCCTAACCTTTACCCTTTTCGTGTGTCAAACACTTTATGTGTCATGTTTCATGACCTAGAAATATTTTTGACATAAATTAGACATGTGTAGCTTTCTATAATGACCAATAATACATGATTCCAAATTTTCTAGAATTAGTTACGAATTTTGAAACTTCTTATCAGTAAACTGAACCAGTGGCCCAGACAGCAGCAACCCCAGTGGCTTTTCGGATATCAAATGATTTACCCTTAATTATTCATAAGCTGAAATTATTTTTAGCATAGGATCGACATCCAGAGATTTCTGGAATGATAAATGTTGTTGAGTTTCGATTTTTTTGGATTTAGTTATGAATTTTTGAAGTTGTGACAGAAAAACTGAGAATTTAGCCGAAAATAATAATGAGTTTGATGCTCCCCTTTGAATTCCACGAATTGTGGGCCAACTTTGGTGATGTAAATGAGTTGTATGTATGTAATTAAATATGAGAATGTGATGTATGAACTCATGATCCGCGTGACACTGAATGAAATTTTCATACGCTACGCAACGCGAAATAAGGCATTATTTTAATGCCATTTTCCATTCCCTTTTGTGCAATTCATCATGGGAAACTTAGAAATGATAGGAAGCAAGCTAGAAATATATAGTATAACATTATGCAAGTTGGGTCTTAGGTCTTTAATTCATTAAATCAGATTGGGCCCTTCCCAGATGCTCTCTTTTGGGCCAAGTCTCACATAAAAAGGTTGGGTCTGCACCTAAAATGATTGGGCCTCCATTAGTTCCTAACCTTGGCCTATTTAATTTAATTTGGGCCTAGATGGGGTTTCTAACTCAATTAAATCCCAAACTCGTATTAATAGTTTACCTCTCTAAAATTTTCATTCACTTAACTTGCCTAATTATCCTATATTAATTATTCTTAATTAACCTAAATCTATTATTAATACCTTAATTAATTTTGGGGTGTTACAATATGGACCAAGTTGATACCTTATATGGTGCAAAAATGACCATAATGGTGAGCTATAACACAAATGGTCTAAATGGGCTCTTCTTGGTTTGAAATTTGCCATGCATCTAGGTCTTGTTAAGAGCTTTTTGGGAAGCTAAAGTTAATAATGGTTAAAGATCTATAGAACTTTTGGCAAATTTTTGAAGTTGGTTGAAATTTCAGAACTTACTACTGGTACTGTTCATATGGTTTGAATTTTGATCTCTATCATTCATGGGGCAAAAGATGTCCAATTGCTGTGAAATTTTGTGAAAAGAAACTAGACCTTTCCAGTGACCTGTCCCAATTGGAAGCACCCCATTTAGATTTCTAGAAAGGGATACGAATTTTTGAAGTTTCTATTCTGTTCTGGGTATACAGTTAGATCTTCATCATTGTTCCATCAATTTTCGAGCTCTAAATGCTCTTGAATCAATCTGGAAATATTTTTTCCCTCTAGCTAACATCCACAAATTTTCAAACTAGTATAGTTTGCATGAAGTGGATTTTTTTGTAATTAATTATGAATTTTCAAAATTTATATCAATATCAGTAATTCTAGGAAATTTGACCTTTGTGCTTTTTCTATTATCAAAGATGGCCTAGATTGGATTTTGTGCAGAAAATTACTTTTGGTGTAATGTTAACATCCAGATCTTTCCAACAAGCTATTGTTTGCTTGATTTCAATTTGTCTAGATTTAGTTGTGATAATTGCCTCAAAAATCTGTCACTATGGAACCCGAGGCAAAATGTTAGAATTTGTGATTTTTGTCTCTTGGTCCATGGTTCATGTGAAGTTTTAAGATGTTTGTGATTTGTATGAATAGAAAATAATTAGAGAATATTGTTGGAAAGTTTTTGGGGTCCATGGATCAAAATTTGAATTTTTAACACTGACATAATGCAATTAAATTCATTATTTTAATGCATTTTTTAGAATTCCTTTGATAATTTGTGTAATCCCACTTAGATAAGGGAAATGGATGCTAGAAATTTTATGGTGTGACAATTTGAGCACATCCAACACTTCAATTACAGCATATAGAGGTATCATAATAGGTCCAAACCATCACGAAACTCAAAATTATCTTTTCACTTATTCTTATACACATGCATACTAAGGCTTAAGGATGTCAAAAACTTACATACTCATACATTTGGTTCCAAGTTTTGTTCATACATCATAATTACATACTTTTACACATGCTCAAGAGTTAACATCTTATAAACATTATATACACACATACTTTGACATCAAATTACACAAAATATTATTTTATTGTCAATGTCTCATCATTCAAACTCCTTGGCTTCCATTTCTTGCACTATGAGACTCACTTAGATATGGTTTGTAACACCCCAAAAATTAATTAAGGTGTTAATAATGTATTTGGACTAATTGAGAATAATTATTTTGAAATAATTAAGTAAACTATACGAATGAAAATTTACAGAGAAATAAGTTATTAATATGGGTTTAAGATTTCAATTAGATTAAAGCTTAATTTGGGCCTAAAATTAATTTGAATAAGCCATGGGTAAGGATTTATGGAGGCCCAATGATTTTAAGTGTAAGCCCAACTCCTTATCATGAGACTTGGGCCAAGAGAGATCACCTAACAATAGCCCAATTTGATTTAGTGAAATTGAGACCCACAACCCAATTTATATAAGCCCTTATAGTAGGCCCAACACACATTATGCAGACCCAAATTGAATTGACTCTTGGAACTTGGCCTAACCCAATCAAATTTCTGCAGCCCAACTTATGAAATAAGGCCCAACAAGTATGAAAATCTAAACCCACAATGAATTGGGCCATTGGGTCAGCACATCCCACTTCTAACTTTAAATTTTCTGCAGCCTATCTCATTTAACACCAGCCTACGAAATAATGGGCCCATTGGACCAGCCCATCTTCACTAAAACCCTAAGAAGCCTTCTCTCCACCCATTTGGCTGCCAAGGGATTCATGTTCTGTAGACTTAGAAAGTTATTTTCGCACTTGAAAAGAGGGGCTAGGGTTTTTCTGCATTCCTCCACCATTTCTCACTTCTAGAGGAAGATTTGGCCAAGGTAATCTATACAAAACATGTTCCTCTCATCCTCCTCTTCATTTTGGTCTGATTAATTTCTGGGTTTGAGCATTTTCATCTTCTTCTTAAATCTAAAATTTGGTGTTGGGTGATTCCTTGCAAGATTTTCGGACTTGGAGGTTAGAGGGAGGATTAGGTAAGCTTTTCCCTTCCATTTTGTGTGTCACATTGCTGGAAAATTCCCCTAAGGATGTATTATCATAATGGGTTCTGTTATTGTGTGAAATTACAAGGAGATAATGGTGGAAAACCCAATTTTCTAGGCTTGATGATTGAAATGCGAATTTTGGTGAGTCCATGGTGGATTTTCGGAGGTGAGGCTATGACTGTTGTTAAGTGAGTATATCCATCCCATTTTGATGCATTTTCTGTTAGTTTGAGACCCCTATAGTTGACCTATGATATGGGCTTTAGTTGCATGTGAAATTACCCAGAAATTGGAATGAACTATGGCAATTTTTGGTGTGGGAAAAGTTGGAATCCGAAATTAAATTCCTTGGTAATTAGGTGAGTAACCTCTAGTCTATCATTAGTAGTTCAACTCTTTGGATATTTGATTGTGATTAGAAATGATGATAATTATGCTTGTTATAGGCTTGGTGTGCATTTGGATTATTATGGTAGCTAGGGGAAGAGTAATTGGCTTCATTGAGGTAACTGGGGTTATTCTTCACTTCCATGTATATGTTCATGTTGATCTGATATTGTTTGCACATATATGGTTTTGAAATGTTAAATGATTGGTTGACTACTTGAATTGTTATTGTGATTGAACCTTGTGAGTCCATGGTGGAGCTGTGGTGCGGCTGCCACCCGTGCATGTGCTTTGATCGGGCACTGGGTTGTAATCAGACCCTAGATGCACTGAGCCCTGGTTGTGCTCATTATGGAGTAGGTGCCGTGGACGGACCTCTCCCGGTGTTATTGGCCATTAACATGTTGTGTATAACTGCTGGTATGGGACAGTAGTTATTTGTAGTTCAACTAGTTCATTTACAAATTGAATTGATGATTCTGGTATTGATGACATGAAATTGCATTGGATTGATTAACTTGTACATATATATGGAATCTGCCCTTTTGTTACTGAGATTGTATATCTCACCCCGTTATGGGCTAACATTTTCAAGAACTAGACCTCTTAGTGGCAAGAAGAAAATTAATGGGAGTTTGCTAAATGGTTTGGTAACACATCGGTTTAGGAGCTTTGACAAAATGTATTGTAACTAAATTACTAGTTTTGTATCATTGCTACATTGCATCATGAGTTGCCAAGTATAGGGATTGTATATGTAATTTGATTATCATGGGATTGCACATTTTGATTGTAATTAGATAATAATGGATAAGTGATTCGATTTTATATGAACATTAAGCATTGACCCCATGCACCTTGTGACTATAATACATTTACTGTCATTTATTCTTGAATTTGCTAATATAAGCTAGTTGGGCAAGTAGGAAATAGTATCTAAATTTTGCAATAGTAATGGAGGGATTGATGGGTAAATAGGATAGATAAATACCATTTGAGTCATATAAAATGAGAGAAAATGGTCCTAGAGTGCTCCTAGGGTGAGGATTAGAGTGTGTGGGACGAAACTTGGGTAATGTAGTCACAGAAGGGAGTCTTGCCGCGGCTAAGAGGGCTTCGCCGCGGCCAAATGAGTGACAGTGGCGAGGAGCACCGCGGCCTGATAAATTGCGCCGCAGCGCAAAGGGGGAAAAATTGCCTAAAAGCTAACAGAATGAAAATGCGCCGAGGCGCAAAAATATTACGCCGAGGTGGAGCTGACAGAATGGAAACTCGCAGAGGCGAGAATCGTGCGTTGAGAAAAGTAGTTCCAGGAGGCATTTTCGCCGCAACTCCATGAAGGCTGGCCGCGGCGCAAGTCCCCAAACTCCTACTTTGAGCCTAGAAACCTTAATTTCTTCAATGGTAATGGTAAGAAATGATATAGCAACACTTGTAAGAGGTTATTGGGTATTGAAACTGATGGACGGATAAATCATAAACCCCTTTATGATAGTAGGATTTCTTTTATGCAAATTTTGTTTTGTTTGTGGTGGTATGGTGATGACCCTCACATCAAGGTTCAAATTTTTCTATATTTTCACAATGTGATGAATTGTAACAACTCCAAGCCTTGATAATTAATGATTAATCGTATATTTAACCATAGTTACAATGATAGAAAGGTAGGGTTGTCACATGGTTAGACATAAAGTGGGGAAGAGTGAGATTCAAAAAAATCCCAATAGCTCGTTCACCCTTTCAAGCATACATATATGGCACATCTTCATGTCAAAGAATGCAAGCATGCTACAAATGCTTCTAGTAGGCATACATAGTCATATTTTCAAATCACATGAAGTCATTCCAATTCAAACATGAGCTTTAGGGACTTTTAGTCTAATCTCACCAAATTCTTTAGGACTTTTGGATTAGTCTCACCCATTTTTAAGGACTTTTGACTTAGCCCCACTCACTTTTGAGACTTTTAGCTTTGTCTCACTCACTCTTGAGGACTTTTGGCTTCTCCTCACCTATTCTAAAGGAATTTTGGCACAACCTCATCCACTAAGAGCCATACAACAAAACCATATATTTCTAGCTTATTTCATGATATTCATATGCTTTATATTGTCAAATTCAGGAAAGTGTAAAGAGAAAGGGAATAAAATAGTAAATTTTTTTGTGTTGCGTTGTACTTAAAAATTTCATTCGGAGTCATGTGGATTGTGTAAGCTCATATCATACTTTGTCATATTTAATTACATGAACACAACTCATTTATATCATAAAATGTGGCCCACAACTCAAGAAAACTAAAATGACACATGGACATTCATTTTCAGCCAGCTTTTGCCTCTTTTCTGCCAAAATGTTGAAAAATCATAACTAATTCTAAAAAAATTGAAAATATGCATTCTGGATTATTCTGGAAAGCTACAGATGTTTACTTCACACTAAAAATATGTCCAAACCATAACATCTATCACAGAGGAAAAAGGTTCAAAGGTTAAACTGCCTCCTGGAGCTGTCACAGATTTCTATAGCAAACTTTAAAAATGTCTAATTAATTCCAATAAAATTCAATCCATGCAAATGATATTAATATAGAAAGCTGTGGATGTTAGCTAGAGGGAAAAATATTTCTAGACCAGCTCAGGTAGCCCAAACCTCAAAATTCAATAGAACAGTAACTCAGGTTGGGTAAAACTCCTCATACTGGACAGAATGTTCAAAAATTCATATCTCCTTCTCTAGACCTCCAAATGAGGTGCTTCTAGTGGCACACATAATTGGGAATGTCTAGTATCTCTGTATAAAATTTTGTGGTAATTGGATATCATTTTCCCCATGAGTGACAAAATTTAATTTCGGACCAGTGCTATAGTACCAAGGACCAAAACTAGAAAATTTTCTAACTTCAACAATTCACCAAATATTCCACATGCCTCAAAAAATTACCAAATTTAGCTTCCCAAAATGATCTCAATAAGCTCTAGGAGCATGTCAAATTTTAGATGAAGGACTCATTTGGATAAAAAGTGACATAGCCTCATGAAATAGTCATTATTGCTCTCTATCAAGAGTCACTTTAGTCCAAATGGCCTCCTCTTGAGTTTGGCACTTCTTGGGCAAGTTTAAAAACATAATTATGACTTGTGGGAGATGCCCAAGTGGTCCCAAACCCTATGCATCTAAATTTGGTCATTCTACATCCAAGAATGCATAGTTGCATCAGGCCATCCAAGAGCCAATTTGCATAATTTCATGGATTTAGTGTCACATAAGGTCCATATCATATTCATACATTATTTTACATTTGTTCATGATATTACATCATGAAAATAATATGTACAAGCTCACTTTGACATTCAAATACAAGTAAGGTTACATAATATACAAAATACAATCTCTCAAGGTCTTTGGCTTGCACTCCTTGTTTCTTGAGCATCACCTAGGCATTTCAAGATAATGGAGGGAAGGGGAGTGAGATTCCCAGAATCTTAATAGCTCACACACCCATTCACACATACATTCAAAACATACATACATCAAAATCTCAAGTGTGCAAACATAAAGTGTATAATACTACATTGCCATGCCACATTTCCACATCAAGCCATTTTCATGCTCTAGGGACTTTTAGTTTTGCCTCACCCTATTTCTAGGACTTTTGGATTTGCCTCACTCTTGGTCTTGGGACTTTTAACCTAGCCTCACCCATCCAAGGGACTTTTGGTCTAGTCTCACCCATGCCTTAAGACTTTTGGCACATCCTTATCCACTTTAAGGGACTTTTGGCACCACCTCACCCTTGAGACCCATTCTCACAATTAATGGCTTTCAAGACAACACATTGGTACCAATGTAACTTCAAGACATCAAGTGGCATGTTCTCAAGTCACAAGAGCATATGCAAGCACACAACATATACATATGCACACAAGAATGCAAGAGAATGAGGTGGAGAGCTACCTTTCAATTAATGTAAGCTTTACTTTGCTAATTTCTTCCCCTCCTTGATTTCACAAGAGCACTTAGGTGGTTGATTGTTCTCTTGGCCTAGATACCACAAGGAGTACACAATAACATAATTGAAGTAAGCCAAGACATTAAACTAAAGCTTAAACACACACTTGGTTTCATACTTGGCATTATGGTTCCATAATTGGCCCAATGAAGCAACTCTTGCATTTCAAGTTCTAGGCTCCATTCTCTTATTATTTGTAGGATTCTTGGACTCATTTAAGGTCTTTGGAGCCATCACACATTCAATTGCACAATTGAAAAACCAAGTTGCTTCACAAAGCACCATTATGGACACTATTGTCCCATCTTCCAATCTATGGCTCCTAAATTTTTTCCAGTGGTTTCTCCCATCTTCTAAATAAAGGCTAGAAATATGCACCATAATGGAGGTTCATGGACTTTGTGATTTTTCCTTGATGGGAGAGCCATTTGGGAGGCTTTCTAGAGGTCTTAGGAGCTCAAGGGAACATTCAAATATCCAAGGAAACATTCACACAAAATCAGATTTTGCAAAACCCTAGAAAACACTACATTTTTTTAACTTATTTTCTATTGGTTTTTCTTAGAATTTCTTGCCATATTCCATCTCCCCATGGCCTAAAACCCTTGTTCCTTCCTTGTATTTAGGCAGAACATCCTCCCCTCCTTTAGTTCTGTTCTTGGCCGAAATACATACAAAGGGAAGGGGAAGAGAAGATGTAACAAAAAGCAAGGATTACCTAGGATTCAAGTGAGCTTTCAAGTGTCTTTCTCCTTGGTTCTCTTCTCCTTGGAAAATTTGAAATTCTCCCCTTGGTTCTGGACCTAAAATAGAACCAAAATGCTCAACTAAACCATAGAAAGAGAGGAGGAAAGGAGAGGAACAAGATTGGAAGAAGATCGAGCATGAAAATCTACAAATTTCCTTACCTTTTCCTTGATTTTTCTCCTCCTTTTCTTCCCCTTTTGATGCAACTAAGAGAGCAGATCAACTTCTGTATTTTAGGCAGAAAATTTCGTGCTTAAGAAGGTGGAAGAAGAAAGGAGAAGTCTGTGGGAGTTTCTAGAAGCATACTTTTCCAAAAATTTCAATTTTGTCCTTCTGTGGTGACAATTTTGTTTTGGCTTTGTTTTAGCTCATTTTTTAGAGCTTTCTTTTCCATTATAAAATTTAGGTTCCCAATTTAATAAAATACCTTTGGAATCACTCAATTTGGAGTTAAAACCTTACTAAACAAACTGTTCAAAGTTTGGATCAAGCAACGTAGAAAAACATACACCAGAGGGCTTTACTAGTCCCAAGGCTTTCCATAGTTTTTGGGGCCTCTGAGAACCTTGGGCAACTCAAAAATTTCATTTAAAAAGCCCTCCTATGTGGTTTTTCAAAAGTTTCATTTATTTACAAAAATGCCATTACATTTCATCAATTTTCGTCACAAATTATTTCTCTATCCTAACTCCATTTTTCTTTACATCTGAGCGTAGAATTATCATTTTTAAGAGTCTAGGACTCAACGCAAATTTTTTGGGACATTATCTAGGTCATTTTAGAGGACTTACTTTTATACGGCTCATTTCGTCGTTTTATGAAAATTACATTCATTACACGTACACATTTAAAATGTCATTTCAGAAACATAATGGTACCAAAGCATTAAACTAATAGCTATAGGCATATCTTATGATTTATGTAATAAGTTAGCCTCTTTACCTTTACGCATTAGTACCATAAGCTATCTCAATCCATAACATACATGATGGAGCACAATTGTAAGGAAGAATACGCCTTATATAAAGAAAGTAATGAATATTTAATGGGATTTAATAGTATTACATAAGGTTTCATTTCTTCATTTTATGCTCCATGGACCATGTGCACTCATCCACATCATTTTCTAATCTTAACACATCTATACAAGTAATACACATCACATTTGGTCCCATTCATTTCGGGCTTGGAGCTACATCTCACAAAATTAATGATTTACTCTCGGGTTCAATTTTTTGGCTTTCTAATACAACATTTGAAAATTTATAACTAATTCTAAAAAATTTGAACTTAAGAAAATCATACTATTCTAGAAAGCTATAGATGTCTACTTTTGAGTAAAAATAATTCTAGACCAGTGCAGTAGTCCTAAGCCACTGGAAATTGATGGAATAATAACATAGGTTAGGTTGTGTTACTGGTACTATCATGCAATTTAAAAAATTAATATCTCTCCTTACAAAGCTCCAAATGAGGTGATCTTAGTGGCTATGGAGAACTTATGATATCTAGTTTATGCTTGTAAACTTTCATGAGCATTGGACTTCATCTAGCCCATGTGTGATGTAGAGAAGTAAATTGACCAAATAAACAATAACTATACCATTTTTGCATAATTTTGCCAAATTTAAAAAATTATAATAAATTCTCTAGAGCTCCAAATTGAGTGCTCTTTAGGTTTTTGGAAAGTGCTAGATGAGACCTACTTGCTGGCTAAATTTCATGGAAAAACTCACTCATTTGGTCAGACTTTGATTTAGCATACAAAATGGTCAAATTTGAAGCTTTAAATGAGATTTTAAGACAACAAAAGTTTTTCTTGAATTTTCACAACCACTTGGGTAAGTCTAAAAGAATAAATACTATATATAAAAGCATGCCAAATTATCCAAATCTTCATGGAGCTCAATCCAACCTTGCCACATGCATACATACACAAGTATATCATATCACATGAGGGCAAATGGGTAGCAAAATCTCACTTCTCATTCATCTAGCTCCCACATTGATACATGCATCGTTCAAGGGTTTACATTAAGTATACATTTCATGTTTACATAGTTTGACATCAATATGCCATTAAAACACCTTTTTTTCATAACCATTTGTTAAAGTCTTGATCTTCAAGGTTGTTAGCCTTCATTTCTTTGTCCACTCAGCTCACCTAGATATGGTTAGGCATACGTAAAGGAAGAGTGAGATTCAAAGAATCTTAATAGCTCTTAACCCTTTCAAACATACATAATGGATGTATAAACAAGTCAAAGAATGCATGCATGATATTCAAGCAACTAGTGAACATGTATAAGGCATTTTCCTTGTCATATAAACTCATACATAACAAACATAAGCTCTCAAGGGCATTGGTCTAGCCTCACCCATCTTTCTTAGGACTTTTTGATGCCTCACCCACCTTCAAGGGACTTTTGACTAAGCCTCACTCTTTCTAAGACTTTTTACTTTGTCTTATCCATTGCTAAGGACTTTTGGCTCATCCTCACCCTTGCTATGAGACTTTTGGCACAACTAAACCCATGCAAGCCATAATGCAATCATAAACTCATTTCATAATATATAATGGTACCATAACATGTAAACATTGGCTAGAAACATTTCTCATGGCTCAAACATATGCACAAGCACTCAATGCCAAGAAAACAACCAAGCTATGCATGTGAGAAAGGTTAAAGAGTTACCTTGAAGTATGAACACAACACTTTCCTCTTGAACTGTTCTCCCCTTTCTTGGCCAAGCCTTGCTATTAAGTGGCTCTTAGCTCTCTTGGCCTAGACACATCAAAAGAGACATAAATCACTCATGGAAACAAGTTTTGGCATCATACACACTTTATGTGAAGCTACTTTGTTCTATAGCTCCATTATGCTTCCATACAAGACCTTATGAAGCAACTATGAGAATTCATGATCTTGGCTCCCATTTCTCATTCATTTTAAGTCTCTTAACTCCATCTAGATTCCTTAAAGTCATCATAAATTCATTCCCAAGAGCCTAGATACAAGTTGCTTCTTTAAGTCTCATTATGGAGCTTATACTTCTATCTCACAAATTAAGGCTTCTAAATTTTTTTCCATGGCTTCCTTTGATATTCTTCCATCATATTTAATCCCTTTCTAGTCTTAGAAAATTTAAAATTCTCCTTAGGTGCATGAAGAGCTCTTGGGCAAGACTATGCAAGCATATAGCACCCAAGGAGTTTGCTTGCTTTCTCTTAGAGAATTAGCACTTGTGAAGGCTTCGTATGTAACACCATAATTCTAGAACTCATTTTACATGACTATGAAGGTTCCTCCCATAACCATACAAGAAAAGGAAGGAAAAACTCATTAAAATAATCAATTTCTTTGTGTTGTATAGTGTATACTTTTTTTCATTTAGTGTCCCATGGACCATATAGACTCATTCAACTCATTATCATATTTAATTACACTTATACTACTCAAAACCATCCAAGGAAGTGGCCTAGAACTTGTGCAAGTGGATGGAGTACATGAAATTCAAGAGTGCAACCTCGCCAGAAATTTCAGTTTACTACCATAAACTTTGAAAAATCATAACTAATTCTAGAAAAAGTAATCATGCATTCTTTACCATTCTAAAAAGTGACAGATGTCTACTTTATGCTACAAATATGTCCAAATCTCACCAGGGGCTGCTAGTAATCAAAAATTGATAGAACAGTACCAAAGGTTGACTGTCATCCTTGGTACTGACCTCCAATTCAAAAATTTATATCTCCTTACTCAGAGGTCCAATTGGGGTGATCACGTGGCCATGAAGATCTTATGATGTCTAGTTTATGCCTATAAAATTTCAAGATCATTGGATATCATTTGTCCCGTGAATGACACAGCCTAAATTTCTAACCATATGAACAGTGTCTGCATCAGTTTAGTAGAAAAATACCAAACTTGAAAATTCATAATTAATTCCACAAAGCTCCAAATAATCTAGTCTTTGACTCCCTAAAAATATCTGGATAATATCTATATGTGTGCCAAATTTCATAGGCAAATTTGTTCATTTGGTCAGATCTTGACATTGGATTGCAAAATAGCTCATTTTGTGTCACCAACGGGATCCAAATGGTCCATTTTGAGTTCTAAGGCAACTATGACCATTTGAGCACGTGAGAATGCATCAAAATGACCTTTTAAACTTGTCTCAAAGGTGCATAAACCCAGAATTTGAAAACTCACTCTCTCACCCCATGCCATACACAAAATCATACAAGGCTAGTCTTGCTCTTCAATATCTAAAATGCATTATATCATACACGTAACATTAAATCTCATTTATACATAATACATTTGCATAATTACATATGTTCATAAGGTCATAGGACATATACAATAAGGGATTACAATATTTGCCACTCATATGGCCATAAAGAAGCAAAATCAAGGCACTTTGTTGTCATACTTTTACCTTCCAAGTTGATGGCTTCTATTACCTTGCTCACTTAGTCTGCCTAGCATGTTAGTACATTAGAGAGGAGGGAATGAGATTCAAAGAATCCTAATAGCTCATCTCCCTTTCAATCATACATAAAGAATGCAAAATAAGTCTTAAAAATGCATGCATGAGCATCATGAAGTGCATAATCATTCAAGAAGCATTTTTGGCACTTTAACAAGTCACGCAAAGTTTACATAGGCTTGCCAAATAGGTAGATTAGTCTCACATATTCTCTTATAGATTTTGGACTTGCCTCACCCATTTTCTTTAAGAGGTTTTGACTTAACCTCACTATTGGGAGTCAAACTCACTCTTGGGAGACTCTTTACTTTGTCTCAACCAAGCTTAAGGGTTCTTGGCTTATCCTTACCATGGCTAAGGGTTCTTGGCTTCACTACACTCAAGCAAACCCAAGCATACATACTAAGCATCATTTGAAAACATATTATAACATTATGGTATCACAATACATATGCACATGCTAGAACACTTTTCATGGCTTAAAACACACATACACATATCAAAGACAAGTTAAATACACATTCATGTATGAGAGAAGGAGGAGTGAGCTACCTTTGTTACAACCATACACTTTTCCTCTTGAAAGTGATCTCCCTTCCTCTGCCTCACACACACAAACATGTGGAATTAGTTTCTCTTGGCCTAAACACAATATATGGAAGCCAATTAGATTTCTAGAATCATTTCTAAGGCCACACATCCACTTGGAACTCTAATTTTGTCTTATGGTTCATTTATGGTTCCTAAATACACCTAATGAAGCAACACCCATCAAATGAGTTCTAGGCTCCTTTCTTTCCTTTCATTTATGATTCTTGACTCCTTTGAAGCCTCTTAGAGTCATCACATAATTAAAACAAAGAGTGTAACTACAAGTTGTTTCCTTAAGTCATATTGTGGAACTTATGACACTAATTCATTTTCTAGGCCTCCTAAATTTTTCATAAGGTTTTCCCTCACCTTCACTCATCATATATGACTTAAAAATAGGCTTGGAACAAATTAAAACTATCCCCAGGTACCTCATCCCCTTTAAGGTGAAACTATGCACCTTCTTGGGCTCTATGGGGTTTGCTTTGTTTTCTTAATGGAAGATGCATATGGGGAGCTTTCTAGGGATCTTAGGAGCTCATTTAAATATTCATTTAGGCCTAAGAATTATTGTACCAAATCAGATTTTACAAGGAACACCTAAAACCCTAACTTTGCTATCTTGATTTTCCATGGTTCTTTTGTTGTTTTCTTTACATATTCTTATTCTCCTCCCTTAAATTCCTAAGATTCATCCTTGGTTTAACTAGAAATTCAACTCCCTAAGGTTGGCCATATGTAGGTCGAACCACCCACAAGAGAAGGAAGGAGAAAGATTAAGTGAAGAGATACCAAAGTACCTTGATTTCCTTAGTTCTTCTTGCTTGTTCTTCACCTTCCTTGGCTTCATCACCTCAATTTCAAAATTTCCCTTCTATTCTACTCTCAAAATAGATCCAATAACTTCAAAAAAGCTATAGGAAAGAAGTGGAAATGGAGGAGAAGAGGTTTACTAAAGAGAAAGCATGAAAAAACTAAGAAAATCCATACCTTTCTACCTTGTTTTTCTCCTTCCTTTCTCCTCCTCTTGTGTACCTCACTCTTAGGGTTCTTCCTCTAATTTAGGGTGGAAACTAAATGAGCTAAATGAGTGAGGAAGGTGGGACGTCACATATATATAGGTAGATTTAAGAAATACTTTTTAAAAATTCTAATTTTGCCCTTTTGTCTTGGCATTTTCGTTTTTTGTTTGTTTTAGCTCTTTTTTTTAGAATCATCTTTTCTATTATAAAATTTGAGTTCCCAATTTAGTAAAATGTCTTTAGAATCACTCAAGTCAAAGCTAAATCCTTTCCAAACGAATTCGTTAAAGTTCAAGTTAACTGACATTGAAAAAGGTCTACCAGAGGGGTTTTAATTGTTCTGGGACTTTCTATAGTTTTCAGGGCCTCTGAGAACCCCCAAGAACTCAAAAATTTTATTTAAAAAGCCCTCTTGTGAGAATTCCAAAATTTGCTCAAAATTACAAAAATGCCATTACATTTCATTAACCTTTTATTCAATTTCGTTTCTTCATTCTAGCTTTGTTTTTCTTTCCGTTTGAGCTGAGGATTCTCATTTTTAGGAGTCTAGAATACTGCTTAAAATTTGTAGGATCTTAACTAATTCATTTCGGGGGACTTGCTTTGAAAACACACCTATTTCCGTTATTTAACAAAAACAAGACATTACAATTCTCCTCCCTTTTAAATAAATTTTGGCCTCAACATTTAGATAGCATACCTTATGGGAAGAGCTCTGGATGCTTCTTTCTCATCTCTTCCTCTAGCTTCTAGGTAGCTTCCTCTAGAGATAAACCCTTCCAAACCACTTTCACTAGCGGTATCATCTTATTTCGTAACTGCTTGAGTCTAATGTCCACAATCTGATCTGGTGATACTATATATGATAGATCATCCTGTAACTATATATTCTCATATTTTATGACATGAAAGGAGTCGAGTTGGTACTTTTTAAGCTATGAAACATGGAATATATTATATACTTAGCTCAGGTTCAGGGAAAGGGCAAGTTTATATGCCACAGGTCCTACTTTATCAAGAATTTAGAATGGACCTATGAACTTTAGACTGAGTTTTTTACTCTTTATAGACTAACCTATCCCTATGATTGGAAACACTCTAATGAAGATATAGTGTCCAACCTCAAACTCTAACTGTCATTTACATTTATCTGCATAACTCTTTTGTCTACTTTAGGTAGTCATCAGTTTCCTTTTTATGGTCTCAATTTGTCAAGAAGTTTGGTCCACTAACTCTGGGCCTATCAGGCTCCACTCTCCTAGCTTAACCCAACACATTAGAGACCTATACTTCCTTCCATACAATGCCTAATACAGTGCCATCTTTATACTTATATGATAACTATTATTATAGGCAAAAACTCCACTAGAGGCAATTATGTATCTTAATTTTCTTTCATTTCTAACACGCACACCCTCAACATGTCTTCTAGGGTTTGGATAGTTCTCTCCATTTGTCCATCTATCTATGGCTGATAGGCTGCACTAAATCTAAGCTTGGTACCTAGAGCATCCTGTAATAATTTCTAAAAATTCGAGGTGAATCTGGGATCCCTATCTAACACTATGCTCTTAGGTACATTATATAGTCTAACTATATCTCGGATGTACAACTGGGCTAATTTATCTAGAGTATAAGTGGCTTTTATGGCTAAAAAGTTTGCTGACTTTGTTAATCTATTCATTATTACCCATATTGCATCATGTCCCAATGAGGTTTTGGGTAAACCTATGACAAAATCCATTGCTATACTATCCCATTTCTACTCTGGAATATTTAGGGGCTGATGTACAGCTGGGCTAATTTATCTAGAGTATAAGTGGCTTTCATGGCTAAAAAGTGTGCTGACTTTGTTAACCTATCCACTATTACCTATATTACATCATGCCCCAATGAGGTTTTGGGTAAACCCATGACAAAATCTATTGTTATACTATCCCATTTTCACTCTGGGATATCTAGGGACTGATTAACCTAGCTGGTTTCTAATGTTCTATCTTAACTTTCTTACATACTAAACATCGGGAGACATACTCTGCTATATTTGCTTTCATCCTAGACCACCAGAATATTTTCTTTAAGTCCTGATACATTTTATTACTGCCTGGATGAATGGTGTACTTGCTCTTATGTGCCTTATCTAATATTCTCTCTCTGATTTCTATATTTCCATGCACATACAGCCTATCCCTGTATCTTACTATGTCATCCTCAGATAGATTGAACTTTTGGATGTTACCCTAGGCTATTTGAGACCTAATCTTACTTACATGATCATCCGTCTACTGAGCCTCTCTTATCAAATCTCTCAGGTGATTTTCTATTTAAGTTTCACTCATTAATAATTTTCCTAAATGCACCTCACATGAGAGACTCATATCTCTAAATCTCTCAATCAACTCTTGCTCTCGGATCATCATACAGGACATGTTTATGGATTTCCTACTTAGGGCATCAGCTACCATATTAGCCTTATCAAAATGGTAATTCAGTGTGAAATCATAGTCTTTCAAAAATTCTAACCATCTACACTATCTCATATTTAATTCTTTCATTTCAAATAAATACTTAAGGCTTTTGTGGTCGCTGTAAATTTCTATGGCTGCCCTATATAAGTAATGTCTCCATATTTTCAAAGTAAACACCACTGCAGCTAGCTCTAGGTCATGTGTGGGGTAATTTTCTTTATACAGTTTTAACTATCTAGAAGCATAAGCTACCACTTAGACTTTCTGCATGAGCACACATCCTAACCCTTTCTTAGTGGCATCACTATAGACTATAAAAGTCTCTCTAGGGTCAAGAAATACTAAAACTGGGGTCGTGGTTAACTTGTGCTTTAACTTTTGAAAACTCTTCTCACACTTTTCGTCCCACACAAATGTCACATTCTTTCTAGTAAGTCTGATTAGTGGCATCGCTATTTGAGAAAATCCTTGAATGAACCTCCTATAATAGCTTGCTAAACCACGGAAGCTCCTGATCTCTATCATTGTCCTAGGTCTCTTCCATTGTAACACTATTTCTTATAGAGATCTACTGTAACCCCTGCTTGGGAGATCACATGACCTAGGAATTGAACTTCAGTGAGGTATAACTCAGATTTACTAAGTTTAGCATACAATTGTTTCTCTCTCAGGGTTTCCAAGGATAATCTCAGATGTCGTTCATATTCTTCTCTCCTCTTTGAATATATAAGAATGTCATCTATGAAGACAACTATAGATCTATCTAACTATAGCTTGGATATTCTGTTCATGTAGTCCATGACACTATAGGTGTATTCGTCAACCCGAAGGGCATAACTAAAAACTCATAGTGACCGTATCTAGTTTTAAATGCTATCTTGGGAATATCCTTAGCCTTTATTCTAAGTAGATGATATCCCAACCTGAGGTATATCTTAGAAAATATTGACGTTCCTATTAACTGATCTAGAAGGTCTTCTATCTGAGGGAGAGGGTACTTATTCTTAATGGTTATCTTATTAAGCTCCCTGTAATCTATACACAATCTAAGGCTCTCGTCTTTCTTGTTTATGAATAAGACTGGAGCTCCCTATGGTAATACACTGGGTTTGATGAAACTCTTCTCTAAGAGCTCTTCTATCTACTTTTTAAGCCCAGCTAGCTTAATGGGAGCCATCCTATATGGGGCCTGAGACACTGGACCTACCCCAGGTATAATGTCTATGGGAAACTTAACCTCTCTCTTTAGGGGTAGTCCACTAATCTCTTTAGGGAATACCTCTAGGAACTCTCTCACTACTGGAATTTTCTTTATACCTTCTTCTTCCTCAGCTTAAACTAAAAAGAAAACTAGGTATCCTTGACAACCATGCCTTAGAAACCTCTCAGCCTAGGAGGTGTTCAATATAGATAACTCAGTCCTCATACTAGGTACAATCCCACATTTAGGTAAAGTAATACATTTATGGCTACAATATAGTGTGGCATTATTAGCCGACATCCAGTTCAAGCTAATGATCAAATTAATATCAATAAGAGGCATACAAATCAAATTAAGGGTGGTAAGGCAATGATTAAACTGGACCACATAATTCAAGCAAGCATGGGAGGTAATGGCTTGGTTTCCTGTGGGGGTAGACACATGCAAGTCATATGATAGTGTATGCATACTCATACCCAACGTCCTTGCATAGTCATATAATATGAAAAAAAGGCTAGCACCTAAATCAAATAATATAGTCCAATAAAAGTCATTCACTCTAATAGTACCTTGGATTAGACTCGAGGACTGGTAAGCCTCCTACTATAACAGGGTAAAGACTCTACCCTGGGCTGAGGTCTAAGAGCAGAAGCCATCTTCCTCTGCTGTACAAACTATTAAAGAGCCTGTGTGCAATCCCTAACCATGTGTCCTGGCCTACCACATCTATAACACATGTTCTACCTTACGTAGAATGGTTTGGTTCCATGGTTCTTGCCACATTGGGGATAAGCTGTAGGCGCAGAGTTACCTTTACTAGACTGAGTTCTCTATTTCTTGCCCTTTCTACTCTACTGGCTCCTACCACCTCTTCTACTAGTAACTGCGGCTTGTGATTCCTCTTTAGGTCTCTTGGGCTTAGAGAGGGGTAGTCTAGCATTGGAGGTAGCCTGCATAGTTTTGAAGTTTGCTTCTATCACTCTGCATATCTTAACTAGGGTATTGAAGTTCCTGGTTCTCTATGGAACAACCCTATCCTGAACTTCGGAAGTAAACTTTTCTTTAACTTGTCTGCTCTCCAATGCTCATCATTATGTCTTTGTAAATACAAGGAATATCTAGAGAGCTCTACAAATTTAGCCACATATTGGTCCACAGACATCCTCACTGTCTATCTCAAGAGTACAAAATCTAACTCCTTCTCATCTCTAATTGAGCTGGGGAAGTATCTCTTATAGAAGGCCTGGAAGAACGCCTCCCATGTAATCAGAAGGTTCCTCGCCCTGAAGATAGGCTCAGTGCCCCTCCACCAATAATCTGCCTCTCTCTGTAATTGAAAAATAGCCATTTTGGCGTTCTGCTTAAACATATACTCCATCACCTAGAAGATCTTTTCTAGCTATATTGTAACACCCCAAAAGTTATTAATGAGGATTATGGTGAATTAAGGAATTAATACAAGGATTTGGGAAAAAGTAAGGAAAATAAAGTTTTTAAAGAAATGGATTTGTTTTAGACATTTTGAGCCAATAATCATGTTTAGTTATTGTTAAATGGAGATATATTACATATAGTTATAGGGTTTAATTAAGGAGTTAACTAAGGGGAGTTGACATTTAATTTAGGCCGATCAATGTATTTATGTCATAAGCCAAATAAGAAAGCCCACTTCTGGTTTGTAAGAAGGTCCGATCTCATTTCTTAAAAAGCAAACTCTCATTCCATCAAGTAAACCCTTTAACTTATGCCCCAATAAGCACATATCTGAACCTAAATGGATTTTGGGCTTTAAGGTTGGCCCAAACCCATCTAAAACCCTAACTTAATCAGCCCCTTATCCTCTATTTAGTAGACCAACTCAATCTTAGGCAAGGGAGAACTCCATTTTCACATAGGAAGAGAGGAGGCTAGGGTTTTCTACATTCCTCCATCATTTCTCACTTCTAGGGGAAGATTTGGCCAAGGTAATGTATATAAAACATGTCCCTTTCATTCTTTTCTTCATTTTGGTCTAATTAGTTTATGGTTTTAGGCATTTTCATCTCCTTTTCAAATCTAAAATTTGGTGTTTCAGTGATTCCTTGCAAGATTTTCAGAGTTAGAAGTTAGAGGGATGATTGGGTAAGTATTTCCCTTCCATTTTATGTATTACTTTGCTGGAAAATTCCCCCAAGGATTGATTTTCATAATGGGTTCTGCTATTGTGCGAATTTACAAAGAGATGAAGGTGAAAAACTAAGACATCTAGGCTTGATGACATAAATTCGAATTTTGAAATTTCCCATGGTGTGTTCTTAATAGTTGAGGCTCAACTCAGTCCATTTGACCTTTCAGGTATATGGGTAAGTGTTCCCTCTTCTCTTATATGGTATATATACTGAATTTCCATCATTTGGACTGACTTTTGGTGTATGGCTTTTACATGTGCAAAAATAGAGATGTTAGGAGTGACCCATTGTGAGTTCTTGTTGTTGTGACCTTGAATTGGTGCTGTAAACCCTTAGGAAGCTTGGGTAAGAAGTACTTAATGTACTCTTGTTAAGATTAATATGTGGATAGGGAAATTCCTTACCAATGGTAGTTGAATAATGATGATTATGCTTATGTTAGGCTTGGTGTGCTTTGAATCATGATGGTAGCTAGAGGATAAATAATTAGCTTTATTGAGGTAACTGGGGTTACTTTCCTAATTCCATATATATGCCCATGTTAATATGATGTTTACTACACATGTTTGATTTTGAAATGCCAAATGATTGGTTGACTACTTGAATTGTTATTGTGATTGGACCTTGTGAGTCTATGGTGGAGTTGTGGTACGGTTGCCACCCGTACATGTGCTTCGATCGAGCACCAAGTTGCGATTAGAACCTAGATACACAAAGCCTTGGTTGTGCTCATTATGAAGTAAGTGTTGTGGATGGACTTATCCTAGTGTTATTAGCCATTAACATGTTGTGTATGATTGTTGGTATGGAACAGTAGTCATTGGTAGCTCAACTAGTTCATTTGTAAATGGAATTGATGGTTCTGGTATTGATGATATGAAATTGCATTGTATGGATTAATCTATACATATATATGGAATTTTCCTCTTGTTATTGAGATTGTATATCTCACCCTGTTTGTGGGCTAACATTTTCAGGGACCAGACCTCTTAATGGCAAAGAGAAAATTAATGAAAGTTTATTATGTGGTTTAGTAGTAGGTAGGTTTGGAAACCTTGTCAGATTGTATTCGTATAACTAGACTACTAGTTTTATGTAATTGCTACATTGTATCATGAATTACCAAGCATAAGGACTGTAATCATTTGATACATTAGATGTTAACTTAAACTAGTGATGTATAGAATTTCTAGTGGAACTTATGTTTGAATGGAAATGTGAGTAGTGCATGAACTCTTTGTTGTCATTGATCTATGAACTCACTAGTTTATGGTGACTAGAGGGTTAAGGAGACATTTGAGTTTTGAATGGGTAATAATAGATGTGTTAGGTAGATTAGGTAAAAGAAAGACACTAAATCTTCACAAACTAAGTTAAAGTGGCCTAGAGTGTTGCTAGACAGGGAATTGGAGAGCATGAGATGAAATATTATAAGTTATAGGAACAAAAGGGAATTGGTCATGGCCAAATGGTAACAGAGGGTAATTAGCCTAGGCTAACATTTAATTAGCCTCGGCCAAATGTGGCGAAGTTTCTAGGGAAGAAAACAGAAAGTAGTTGGCCACGGTGAATATTGAGGTTAGCCGCGACTAAGTCTGAGAGGCAGGTCTGGAGGTGTTTCAGAGGGTATTTGGCCGCGGCGAAATGTGCAAAACTTGTGAAGGTGTAAGGAGTTGAAGCTGAGAGTAATTAGCAACGGCACGAGGGAATTTAGCTGCGGTGAAGGTGCTCAATTTCTCATATTCACCTAAAAACCTTAGTTTCTTTTATGGTAATACTAAGGAATGATTTAGAAACACATGTAGGAGGTTTTTATGAGTTGGAATTGATGGATGGAAGAATCAAAGGCTCCTTATTGATGATTAAATTCACTTGTACATTCGAATAATTGTGGTTGTCTAATTAATGACCCTAATAACATCAAGGTTCAAATTTTCCTGCATTTTTTGAATATAATTAGTTGTAATGACTTTCAACCTTAATTTATGATTATTAATTACATCTTTAACCTTAATTACTATAATTTGAAGTTAGGGCCATTAAATGTATAATCCAGGCCTCAGCTTTCTCTATGTTTATCTCACCATCAAAGGTGGGAGCTCCAAATTTTCTGAACTGGGTGATAATTTGTCTGGTAGAGGGCTGCTCTTGGGCTAGAGGCGTCTAAGA
Organism: Erythrophleum ivorense; assembly: GCA_026724425.1. Lineage (NCBI taxonomy): Eukaryota > Viridiplantae > Streptophyta > Magnoliopsida > Fabales > Fabaceae > Erythrophleum > Erythrophleum ivorense. The sequence continues at coordinate 21,903,338 of JAIUCV010000004.1, read as the reverse complement.
CGATGGAGTAAGGGCAACCATCTATATGTGTGGCTACAGATCTAGGTGAGTCACCCCTGAATGCTTGGGATGATTTGAGCGGTGAGATGGCTATGGAGGAGGAGGTATAGGGCCTCAGCTATCTCTCTTAGCAAGTCATTCTTGTAACTGCATGATCACGGCCTGCTGCTGATCCAGGCGAGCCATAATAGCTTGTAAGGCTCCAACTACTAGATCACTGGGCTCGGTGCTATCATTTGCATGAGCCTCTCTAGATGGCCTACTTCTCCTAATGTTCACTATGGCTCTGAAACATCATAACAAACGTTAGCATCAAAGGGAACACTTTCACAACCATCACACACTCAATTCATTTGAAAATAGCTCATATACATCTAGGCAACTCATAAACACAAGCCACAACCTATATCAAGAGCTTTAACCTTTGATTTGATACCAATAAATGTAACACTGTAATTCTAGAACTCATTTCATATGACTATCAAGGTTCCTCCCACTGCTATACAAGAAAAGGAAGGAAAAACTCATTAAAATAATCAATTTCTTTGCTTTGTGTAGCGTATATTTTTTTCATTCAGTGTCCCATAGACCATACGACCTCATTCAACTCATTCTCATATTTAATTACACTTATACAACTCAAAGCCATCCAAAGAAGTGGCCTAGAACTCGTGCAAGTGGATGGAGTACATGAAATTCAAGAGTGCAGCCTCGGCTAGAAATTTCAGTTTACTACCATAAACTTTGAAAAATCATAACTAATTCTAGAAAATTCAAAGTCATGCATTCTTTACCATTTTGGAAATCTACAGATGTCTACTTTATGCTATAAATATGTCCAAATCTCAACAGGGGCTACTAGCCACCAGAAATTGATGGAATAGTATAAAAAGTTGACTGTCATCCCTAGTACTGACCTCCAATTCAAAAATTCATATCTCTCTACTCAGAGGTCCAATTGGGGTGATCTTAGTGGCCACAAAAATCTTATAACGTCTAGTTTATATCTATAAAATTTAAAGATCATTGGACATCATTTGACTTATGAATAATATAGCCGAAGTTTCTAACCATATGAACAGTATCTGAATTAGTTTAGTAGAAAAATGTTAAACTTGGAAATTCATAATTCCACAGAGCTCCAAATAATATGCTCTTTAGCTTTCCAAAAATACCTCGATAAGATATATATGCATGCCAAATTTCATGAAAAAATTCGTTCATTTGGTTAGATCTTGACATTGGGTTGCAAAATAGATCATTTTGTGTCACCAAAGGGGTCTAAATGGTCCATTTTGAATTCTAAGGCAACCATGACCACTTGAGCACATGAGAATGCACCAAAATGACCTTCTAAACTTGTCTCAAAGGTGCATAAACCTAGAATTTGAAAACCACTCTCTCACCCTATGCCATACACAAAAACATACAAGGCTAGTCTTGCTCCTCAATATCTAAAATGCACTATATCATACACATAATATTAAATCTCATTTGTACATAATACATTTGCATAATTACATATGTTCATAAAGTCATAAGACATATACGATAAGGGATTACAATATTTTCCACTCCTATAGCCATAAAGAAGCAAAATCAAGGCACTTTGTTGTCATACTTTTACCTTCCAAGTTGATGGCTTCCATTACCTTACTCACTTGGTCCACCTAGCAAGTTAGAACATTGGGAAGAAGGGAATGAGATTCAAAGAATCCCAATAGCTCATCTCCCTTTCAATCATTCATCAAGAATACAAAACAAGTCTTAAAAATGCATGCATGAGCATCATGAAGTGCATGATCATTCAAGAAGCATTTTTGGCACTTAAATAAATCACACAAAGTATACATAGGCTTGCCAAATAGGTGGATTAGCCTCACACATTCTCTTATAGATTTTGGACTCGCCTTACCCATTTTCTCTAAGAGGTTTTGACTTAACCTCACTATTGGGAGTCAAACTCACTCTTGGGAGACTCTTTACTTTGTCTCAACCAATTTTAAGGGTTCTTAGCTTATCCTCACCATGGCTAAGGGTTCTTGGCTTCACCACACTCAAGCAAACCCAAGCACACATACTAAGCATCATTTGAAAACATATTATAACATCATGGTTTCATAATACATATGCACAAGCTAGAACACTTTTCATGGTTTAAAACACACATACACACATTTAAAGATAAGTTAAGCACGCATTCATGCATGAGAGAAGGAGGAGTGGGCTATCTTTGTTGCAACCACACAATTTTCCTCTTGAAAGTGCTCTCCCTTCCTCTGCCTCATACACAAAAATGTGTGGAATTCATTTCTCTTTGCTTAAACACAATATATGGAAGCCAATTAGGTTCCTAGAATCAATTCTAAGGCTACACATCCACTTGGAACTCTAGTTTTGTCCTATGGTTCATTTATGGTTCCTAAATGCACCTAATGAAGCAACACCCATCAAGTGAGTTTTGTGCTCCTTTCTTTCCTTTCATTTATGATTCTTGACTCCTTTTAAGCCTCTTGAAGTCATCACATAATTAAAATAAAGAGTCTAACTACATGTTGCTTCCTTAAGTCATATTATGGAACCTATGACACCAATTCATTCTCTAGGCCTCCTAAATTTTTTCCAAGGCTTTCCTTCATCTTCACTCATATATATGACTCAAAAATGGGTTTGGAACAAATTAAAACTATCCCTAGGTACCTCACCCCCTTTAGGGCGAAACCATGCACCTTCTTGGCCTCTATGGAGTTTGCTTTATTTTCTTAATAGAAGATGCATATGGGGAGCCTTCTAAGGATCTTAGGAGCTTATTTAAATATTCATTTAGGCCTTGGAGTCATTATACCACATCAGATTTTACAAGGAACACCTAAAAGCCTAACTTTGCTATCTTAATTTTTCATGGTTCTTTGTTATTTTCTTTGCATATTCTTATTCTTCTCCCTTAAATCCTAAGATTCATCCTTGGTTTAGCTAGAAATTTAACTCTCTAGGGCTGGCCATATGTAGGTCGAACCACCCACAAGAAGAGGAAGGAGGAAGATTAAGTGAAGAGATGCCAAAATACCTTAATGTCCTTGGTTCTTCTTACTTGTTCTTCTCCTTCCTTGGCTTTCTCACCTCAATTTCAAATTTCTCCTTTATTCTACCCTCAAAATAGATCTAATAACTTCAAAAAAATTGTAGGAAAGAAGGGGAAATGGAGGAGAAGAGGTTTACTAAAGAGAAAGCATGAGAAAACTAAGAAAATCCATACCTTTCTACCTTATTTTTCTCTTTCCTTTCTCCTCCTCTTGTAGGCCTCACTCTTAGGGTTCTTCCTCTGATTTAGGGCTAAAACTAAATGAGCTAAATGAGTGAGGAGGTGGGGCACCATATATATAGGTGGATTTAAAAATCACTTTTCAAAAATCCCAATTTTGCCCTTTCATCTTGGCATTTTTGTTTGAAGTTCGTTTTAGGTCCTTTTTTAGAACCATCTTTTTCATTACAAAATTTAGGTTCCCAATTTAGTAAAATGCCTTTGGAATCACTCAAATCGGAGCTAAAATCTTTCCAAACCAATCCATTAAAATTCAGGTCAATTGACATTGAAAAATGTCCACTGGAGGGGTTTTAACTATCACAGGGCTTCCCATGGTTTTCAAGGCCTCTGAGAACCCCAAAGAACTCAAAACTCATTTAAAAAGTGCTCCTATGAGAATTTCAAAATTTGTTCAAAATTATGAAAATGCCATTATGTTTCATCAACTTTTCGTTCAATATCATTTCTTCATTCTAACTCTATTTTTCTTTTCATCTAAGCTGACGATTTTCATTTTTAAGAATCCAGAATGCTACTTAAATTTTTTTAGGACCTTAACTAATTCATTTAAAGGGACTTGCTTTAAAAATATACTTGTTTCTGTCGTTTAATGAAAATTGAACATTACATCCTAGATATCTTGAGAACTCATATATACCTTTAGATAACTTAATTTCAACTAGGAAGCTTTATCTTAGCCTTAGTGCAATTAAATCCCTAGGTTTGCTAACTTACAATCTAATGCTTCTTATTCAATTTCAATGGCATCTTCTTAATCCTCACACTTCATAAACCCTTGGTTCCATAAAAAACACAAGAAAAACTCTCCTCTTCACTTTCTTTCTCTAGGCTAAAACTTAAATTGCTTGGAAACATAAGATCTTACAAGGTTTCCAGTAATGTCTTTCCTTAAAATGAAGTTCTCTTTGCATAGATTATTTTTCACCAATTGGTTTCTTAAAAAGAGTTCCTTTTTGGCTTGGGTCAAACCTGCATCTTTAAGTTTTCAAAAAAAGAAAATCACCATTAGAGAGCTCTTAGAGAGAGGAACAACTTTCCTAACTAGCATGGGATGAAACGAGACTATTTACTTACCTAAACAGGAGCTTAAACTTCTTCTTTCTCCCTTCCTTTAATATCACACCATGGCTGCTTAAAATTCTAAGAATGGAAGCTTAGAGAAGGTGATATGGTGTAATCATACTTAAGAAGCCTCTTTTATAATTTTTCAAAATGACCATATTGTCCCTATGTGCCTGTTTGCTCTACTTAAGCTCATTTCAACTCCATTTTAATAACCATTTTTTTCATCATAAAATTTAGGTCCTCTAATTGATAAAATGCTTTGGTTTCATCCAAATTGGATTAAAAACTTTCCTGAATGAACTGGTCAAAGTTTGAGTCAATTGACGCTCTAAAACGTAAACTGGAGAGGTTTAAACAATTTTAGAGGTTCCTGTGGTTTTTAGGCCTCTGAGAACCTCGAGAAACTCATTTTTTCCATTTAAAAATATCTCCTTTAAGTTTCTTAAAAAGTGCCCAAAATTAAGATAATGCCACTACATCTTTGTTAAAATTCGTCTGGCTATTTTGGCTTTATTTTTAGGGCAACTCTGGCATCGGATCCTCATTATTTGAGGTCCAGATTATTATTCTAATTTTATTAGACCTCAAATCATTCTATCTAAAGGACTTCCTTTTATATCTGGTGCGTTTCATTCATTTACAAACAACAAAAATTATGTTTCTCATGTTTATAAAGGAACTAGATGTTACAAGTTAAACATTCATACAAGCATCAATGACAATCAAACAAGTAAGCTATGCATACAAAAAAATGGAGAGTTACCTTAAGTCAAGAATCACGAACTTTCTTCCCTCAATTCTCTTTCCCCTTCTTAGCCTCACACACACACTTAGGAGGAGCTTGATTTGCTTGGCCTAGGTACATCAAATAAGACACAAACACATCATTAGAACCACTACTAACATCATATAAACTCTACACAAACATATTCTAGCTTATGGTATGGTTATAGTTGCATACAAGGGTATAATGAAGCAACCCTTATGAGTCATGATTTTGGCTCCAATTTCTCACTCAATCTAAATCTCATGACTCCATGTAAACTCATTAGAGCCATCACAGACTCAATTCAAGGAAACAAACACTAAGTTGTTTCTTTATGCCTAAAAAGGAACCTAAACTTCCATCTTTCAAACCATAGTTTCTAAATTCAAACTAAGGGTTCCTTTGGTGTTTATTATTCAAATATAGACCATGTCTATCCTTGAAATCAAGGAAAACTCTCTCTAGGTACTTGTTGTCTCTCATGGGCGAGATATGTAGCAAGTAAAGAGCCCATAGAGTTTTCTTCATTTTCCTAGGAATTTGGCACTTGTGAAGCTTTCTAGATCTCTTATGAACTCATACATATTCTTAGATAAACTAGACTAGCATTAGAAAGCTCCAAAAATTGCTAGGTGCAACTAGAACCCTAGGCATCATACTTGAATGCTAAAGCTTTTCTTTTAATTTCAATTGCATATTCTTATTCCTTATGCTCTAAAAATTTTGTTCCTTACCTTGCTATGACCTGAATTCATCCTCTCCTAGATGGGCCTAGGTCTAGCCGAAATGGTGCATAGAAGGAGAAACCAAGAAGAAGTAAGAAAGCCATAGTATGTTACCTAGTTTTAAAGCCTTTCAAAGGAACTTTCTAAATTTTCTAAGCTCTCTTTCAAACTATATCTTCCTCCTACTAAACCAACCATGAAATAGCCCCAAATTAATCATCAAATCCATGAAAAAGAAAGATGAGAAGTTTAGTAAAGGGAGAAACATGAAAAAATAATGGTTTCTTACTTTTTTGCTTGAATTTTCCTCTATTCTCTTCTTCTTCTTGAGCGCCACTTCAAGGTGAGTGAAATTCTGATTTGAGGTAGAACAAGGTCAGTTAAGAAATGAGGAGGAAATGAGGCATGACTTTAAGAAGCAAAATGGCCTAATTATAACATATCCTAAATTCCCATTTTGTCCTTTCTCTTAGTTCTTTCCATTTAGGCTCATTTCAATTTCTTTTTGAAAACTATTTTTTTCCATCATGAAATTTAGGTTCTTTAATTCATGAAATGCCTTTGGTTTCACTCAAATTGGATTTAAAACTTTACTGAATAGTTTGGTTAAAGTTTTAATCAACTGACGCTTTAAAATGCATATCGAATGGGTTTTAACTATTCTAGGGGTTCCTATGGTTTTTAGTACCTCTAAGAATCCTAAGAAACTTTATTTTCCCATTTAAAGATCCCTCCTTTAAGTTTTCAAAATGTTGCTCAAAATTATAAAAATGCCACTGCCTTTCCCTATAATTTTGTTTAGCCATTCTAGCTATGGTTTCAGGGCATCTTTAGCTTTGTATTCTTATTTTTAGATGTCTAGAGTATCACTCTAATTTTGGTTGGCCTTTAATCATTTGAGTTAGAGGACTTCCTTTCGTAATTCCTTAGTTTTAGGTCATTTTAGAACAACAAGGAATTACATTTTTCCCCCCTTTAAATAGAATTTTGTCTTCGAAATTTAGATATATACCTCATTAAAATAGTTTTAGATTTTTTTTTTTCATCTCTTCTTCCAGTTCCTAGGTAGCTTCCTTAGGAGATCACCCTTTCTAAACCACTTTCACCAGTTGTATAGTCTTGTTCCTTAATTGCTTTAGCTTAGTATCCACAATCTGATCTAGTGATACTATATAAGATAGATTATCCTGTAAATGCACATTTTTATACTTTATAACATGTGAGGGGTCAGGCTGGTACTTTTTAAGTAGGGATACATGGAAGACATTATGTATTTGGCTCAGGTTTAGGGGAAAAGCAAGTTTGCAGGCCACAAGTCTAACTTTATCAAGAATTTGGAACGGACCTATGTACTTTGAACGGAGTATTTTACTCTTTATGGACCTACTTATCCATGTGACTAGAAACACTTTAATGAATACATGGTCTCAAACCTCAAATTCTAACAATCTTCTTCTTTTATCTGCATAACTCCTTTGTTTACTTTAGGCCATTAGAAGTTTCTTTCTGATGGTTTTTATTTGTCTTGAGGTTTGGTCCACTAATTTTAAGCCTATAAGTCTTCTCTTTCCAAGTTTAACCCAATATACTAGTGACCTACACTTCCTCCTATATAATGCCTCATACAGTGCCATTTGAATACTAGGTAGATAACTATTATTATAGGCAAATTCTACCAAAGGCAAATAGGTATCCCAGTTACCCTTTAGCTCTAATACACAAGCCCTCAACATGTCTTTTAGGGTTTGGATGGTTCTTTTTGTTTGATCATTTGTCTGAAGGTAATAAGCTGTACTGAACTTCATTTTGGTTCTTAGGACATCCTGTAATGATCTATAGAAATTCAAAGTGAATCTAGGATCTCTATTTGATACTATGCTCTTAGGTACACCATGTACTCTCACTATCTCCCTGATGTATAACTAGGCTAACCTATCTAAGGTGTAAGTGGCTTTCATTACTAAGAAATGAGCTGACTTAGTTAATCTGTCCACTATCACCCATATAGTGTAACACCATATTTATTTAGCATCAATTTTATACTAATGCTAGCTAAAAGTATCAATTTAAATCCATTTTCAAGAAATTCACACTTTAGGCAGCGAAAAAAATCGACATTATAAGCCAAAATAATTCAATTTTAATCATATGGACCATTTGGCCTTACCAACATTTTCTTCCATCATAATATACTTAGTGGACTAAAAACATCACAATTCAAAGCCTCCATTTCGGGTTTGGAGTAGGCAACACAAATTCAAGACTAAACTTGAACTTTCCTTAAATCCATAATCTGTTACAAAAATTGGAAAATCACAATTAAGTTTTAAAAATCCAAATCGTGCAAATCATAACATGCTAGAAAGCTTAGGATGTCCTCTAGCTACCATAAAAATTTAGATCAAAATGACTAGGTTTGCCCCACGAAATTCAATGGAATAGAACCATTAGTCACTAATGCATCTAGTAGCTAAACCTAAACTTCCAAAATTCATATCTTCTTCTATAGAGCTTCATATAGGGTATTTTTGGTGGCTATGTAAAGCTAAAGATGAGTACAAATTTCAAGGGCATATGAGTTCATTTGGCCTACAAAATCGATTGCATATCGAAGCTACTATAGTATTCAGGCACCATCAGACCTCTAATTTCAAATTTTCATAATTCTCACTATACAACTCCTTTCCATGCACATTGGTGGCCTTAGGAAGATTATAGTATCAGCTATATGCTTGTAAAATTTTATGAGCATTGGATTTCATTTGGCTCCTAAATGACACAGAAATGCAAACTAACCATATAAATAGTTTCCAAGGTAATTCTACATAATTTGGCCAATTTTGAAAATTCATAATAAATTCTCTAGAGCTCTAAAAATAGTGATCTTTAGCTCCATGAAAAGCTCTAGATGAGACATATTTTCATACCAAATTTCATGCACAAATCATCCATTTGGTTAGTTTTTGTTCAACTCAAGATTATGTTGCATTTTGTAACCATAATGGGGTCAAATGGTATCAAATGACCTTTTAGCCATTCCATAACCACTTGAGTACATCCTAAAGCATAAATGAAACATATAAAAGCTTCTCAAATGGTCCATAACATCATACATCTCAAAACCACCTTCCTAGTTGCTCTTATACATATGTATATCAAGGCTTCAAGATGTCTAACACGCACATTCTCATTCACTTGACTTCAACATTGGTTCATACATTATATTTACATACATTTGCTTGTGCTTAATGATCTACATTTCATAAACATCATGTATATACAAGTCTTGCCATCAAAATACATCAATTCTTTATTCTATTGTTAAAGTTCCATTCTTTAAGATGCTTTTCTATTTCTTACTTCACTTGGCTCACCTAGACATGGTTGGACATATGTGAGGGAAGAGTGAGATTCAAAGAATTCTAATAGCTTTTTACCCTTTTAAACATACATATAGGATACATCTTTATGTCATAAAATGCATGCATGCCATAAAAGTTTCTAATAAACATACATAAACATATTTCCATGTCACATAAACTCATACAAGTCAAACATAGGCTCTAAGGGATGTTGGGTTAACCTCACCCAATTTCTTTGGGACTTTTAGATTTGCCTCACCCACTTTAAGGAACTTTTGACTTAGCCTCACTCTTTCTTAAGACTTTTGGCTTTGTCTCACCCATTCTTAAGGACTTTTGGCATCTCCTGACTCATTTTAAGGGACTTTTAACATAACCTCACCCATTCAAGCCATCTTACATTCAAAACATGTTTTCAAAAAGCATAATAGTACTATAGCATTTCATCAAAAGTTATAAACATATCTCATGGTTCAAACATATACACAAGCATCCAATGACAATCAAACATCTAAGACATGCATGTAAGAAAGATTAAAGAGCTACCTTGAAATAAGAACATAAACTTTTCTCCCTTGGATATTTCTTCCCCTTTTTGGCCATACACCCACAATCAAGAGAAGCTTGAATCACTTGGCCTAGACACATCAAATGAGACACAATTACATCATTGGAACAAGTTCTAGCTTCACACGAACTTTATGTAAGCTTACTTTATCCTATGGCATGGTTATAGTTCCATATAAGTGCATAATGGGGCAACCCTTAGAATTCATGATCTTGGCTCCAATTTCTCATTGAATCTAAGTCTCTTGACTCCATTTCAACTCATTAGAGTCATTTAAGACTCAATTCAAGGAACCAAACACCAAATTGCTTCTTTATGCCTAAAAAGGAACATAAACTTTCAGCCTTTAAACCATGGTTCCTAAATTGTTCTTATATCATTTTAAGACTATTTGTAGTCCAAGGACCCATTGAACAACTTCCTAACCCTTGGAAATTGCTCTTGGCTAAATATGGAACCATAAAACTCTAACTTGCACATTCCAAAGTTTCAATCAATTCCAAGCTTAGATTATTGTTCCTTACATCAAACAACATCTAAATATACTAGGTAAGAATGGAAAATAACATGGATAGCCAATGAAGAAGCCTAGGTCAAACCATTACACAATCATGATCTACATTACATCTTTTCATGATTCAAGAAAAACTAATGTTAGAATGGAATCCTTACATGTTAAAACCCTTAGTTCCATCAAGAACACATGAAGAAAAACTATCCTCCTAATTTTTTTTCTCTAGGCCGAAGCTTAAATGGCTTGGAAACACAAAATTTGGTAAGTGTTTCAAGAAAAGTCTACCTTAAAACGAAACTTTCTTCGCATAGATTATTTTCCACTGATTAGTTTTTTGCAAAGAGTTCTTTCTTGACTTGGGTTAGACCTGAATCTTCAAGTTTTGAAGAAAAGAAAACCACCATTAGAGAGCTCTTAGAGAGAGAAATAACTTTCATAATTGGCGCGAGATGAAACGAGACCATTTACTTACTTAAATGGGAGCGTAAACTTCTCTCTCTCTTCCCTTAATGTCATGCCCTGGCTACTCTAAAATGTTGAAAATGGAAGCTTGAGAAGATAATGAGGAGTAATCTTACTTGAGAAGCCTCTTTATAATTTTTTAAAATGACCATTTTGCCTTTACACACCTATTTGATCCGTTTAAGCTCATTTTTCAGGCTTTTCAGGATCTGACTGCTCCTTACAATTTTTTGAGTCCTCTTCACATAAAAACATTAATTTTGGGGTTTTAATTGCTTAAAATGGTGAAAACAAACTTCACCTAAAGTTTTAGCACTATTAGACCCTTTTAGTGCCTCGAAAGGGCCTTAGTTGATTCTGACTGTTCCTACAGTTTTCAGAACCTTTGAAAACTCTGGTAACCATAAATTTAGACTTTAAAACTCTTTTCCTTGAGTTTCCTAAAATTTGCTCAAAATTACAATTTTGCCACTGATAAGCCCTTTTTCTTCGTTTTGCTATTTTAGCTTTGTTTTCTTTCTACGTATAATTTCTTATCCCTATTTCTTGACATGTTGATTAATATTTTACCCTTGTTTAGCCTTAATTCAATTTACTTTAGGTCTTCTTCCATTAACATAATGGTCTCAATTCAGTTAAAAATAATTGGTTATTACATATAGCATCATGCCCCGATGATGTTCTCGGTAATCCCATGACAAAATGCATAGCTATGCTAACCCATTTCCACTTAGGGATATCTAGGGGATGAAGTAACCCTGCAAGCTTCTGGTGTTCTATGTTAACGCTCTAAATACTAAACATTGGGAGGCATACTCAACTATGTTTGTTTTCATTCCATGCCATTAGGCATAAACTAGACAGATTTCTATGGCCACCAAGATCACCCCAATTGGACATCTGAGCAAGGAGATATGAATTTTTGAAGTTCAAGAATAGTACCAGTAGCGACAAGCAACCTTGGCTACTATTCCATCAAATTCTAGTATAGCTAAATGTTCCTGTTGTGGTCAAGAATTATTTTTAGCATAAAGTTGACATCTGTAGCTTTCCAAAATGGTATAGTGTGCTTGATTTCAATTTTTCTAGAATTAGTTTTGATTTTTCAAAATTTATAATAGAAAACTAAAATACCAATTCGAGGCTGCACACCTTATTTTCATGTATATACTCCATTAGCTCATGTTCTTGGCCACTTCTTGAGATGGTTATGAGTTGTATTTGTGTATTTAAATATGAGAATGAGATGGATGAATTCATATGGTCCACGGGACACAAAATAAAAAATTTATCTACGACGTAATGCAAAATAATTATTATTTTATTACTTTTTTCTTAAATGTGTGGAATTAAGGAAATGCAAGTTAAATTGGCATGAGATGAGTTCTATAATTATTGTGTTACATATGGCACATTTTCATGTTAAAGAATGCAAGCATGCTACCAATGCTTCTAGTAGGCATACATAATCATATTTTCAAGTCACATGAAATTATTCCAATTCAAACATGAGCTCTAGGGACTTTTAGTCTAATCTTAACTAATTCTTTAGAACTTTTAGATTAGCCTCACCAACTTTTATGGACCTTTGACTTAGCCTTACTCACTCTTGAGACTTTTAGCTTTGTTTCACCCATTCTTAGGAACTTTTGGCTTCTCCTCACCCATTCTAAAAGACTTTTGGCACAACCTCACCCATTAAGAGCCATACACATTCAAATTGTCATTTAAGAAACATAATAGTACTAAAGCATTAATCTAATAGCTATAGGCATATCTCATGATTTAAACATTTATATAAGCATCCAATGACAATCAAATAAGTAAGTAATGCATATAAGAAAAGATGGAGACCTTCAGTCAAGAATCACAAACTCTCTTCCTTGAGTTTTCTTTCCCTTTCTCGGCCTCACACACACACACACACACACCTAGGAGGAGCTTGATTTGCTTGGCCTAGACACATCAAATAAGACACAAACACATCATTTGTACCACTTATAACCTCACATAAACTCTACACAATTATATTCTAGCTTATGGCATGGTTATGGTTCCATACAAGGGCATAATGAAGCAACTCCTATGATTCATGATCTTGGCTCCTATTTCTCACTCAATCTAAGTATCATGACTCCATTTTAAACTTATTAGAGTCATCAGAAATTGAATTCAAGGAGCCAAACACTAAGTTGTTTCTTTATGCCTGAAAAGGAACCTAAACTTCAATCTTTCAAACCATGGTTTCTAAATTCAAACCAATGGTTCTTTTAGTGTTTATTATTCATATCTAGATTATTTCTATCCTTAGAATCAAAGAAAACTCTCTTTAAGTACTTGTTATCTCTTATGGCCGAGATTTGTAGTAAGTAAGGAGCCTATAGAGTTTTTTTGGTTTTCCTAGGAATTTTCCACTTGTGAAGCTTTCTAGATCTCTTATGAACTCATACATACTCTTATATAAACAAGATTATCATTAGAAAGCTCTAAAAATTGCTAGGTGCAACTAGAACCCTAGGCCACATAACTTGAATTCTAAAACTTTTCTTTTAATTTCAATTGCATATTCTTATTCTTCATCCTCTAAAACTCTTGTTTCTACCTTGCTATGACTTGAACTCATCCTCTCTTAGATGGGCCTAGGTCTAGCCGAAATGGTGCATGGAAGGAGTAACCAAGAAGAAGTAAGAAAGCCATAGTATGTTACCTTGTTTTATTACTGCCTGGATGAATGGTGTACTTGCTCTTATATGCCTCATCTAATATTTTCTCTCTAATTTTTGTATTTCTAGGCACATATAGCCTATCGCTGTATCTTACTATATCATCCTTAGACAGATTGAACTCCTAAATGCTACGCTAGGCTATCTGGGCTTTAATCTTATTTACATGGTCATCTATTCATTGGGCCTCTCTTATCTAATCCCTCAAGTCATTTTCAATTCAGGTTTCACTCATTAATAGTTTCCCTGAATGCACCTCACACGAGAGACTCATATCTTTGAATCTCTCAATCAATTCCTACTCCCGAATCATCATGCAGGGCATGTGTATGGATTTTCTACTTAAGGTATTAGCTACCACATTAGCCTTACCGAGATGGTATTTCAATATAAAATCATAATCTTTCAAAAATTCTAACCATCTTCGCTATCTTATATTCAGTTCTTTCTGTTCAAATAAATATTTAAGGCTCTCATGGTTGCTGTAAATTTCTATGGCTACCCCATATAAGTAGTGTCTTTATATTTTCAAAGCAAACACCACTGCAGCTAACTCTAAGTTATGTATGGGGTAATTTTCTTCATGAGGTTTTAATTGTCTAGAAGCATAAGCTACCACTTGGCCTTTCTGCATAAGCAAACATCACAACCCTTTCTTTGAGGCATCATTATAGGCTACAAAAGTCTCTCTATGATTAGGAAGTACTAAAATTAGGGCCGTGGTTAACTTGTGCTTTAACTCCTGAAAACTACCTTCACATTTTTCATTGCACACAAAAGGTACATTTTTTCTAGTAAGTGGGGTCAGTGGCATCGCTATCTGAGAAAAGCCCTGAATAAACCTCTTATAATATCCTGCTAAACCTAGGAAGCTCCTAATCTCTGTCACTGTCCTAGGTCTCTCCCACTGTAATACTGCCTCTACCTTATGGGGATCTACTGTGACCCCTGCTTAGGAGATCACATAGCCTAGGAATTATACTTTAATGAGCCAAAACTTACATTTATTTAGTTTAGCATACAACTGTCTCTCTCTCTTAGGGTTTCTAAGGCTAATCTCAGGTGCTGTTCATGTTTCTCTCTACTTTTTGAATAGATGAGGATGTCATCTATGAAGACAACTATAAATCTATCTATGGTCTAAAGATTATGTTCATGTAATCCATGAATACTATGGGTGCATTCATCAACCTGAAAGGCATAACTAAAAACTCATAGTGTCCATATCTAGTTTTAGATGTCATTTTGGGAATATTCTTAGCCATTATTCTGAGATGATGGTATCCTGACTTGAGGTTTATCTTAGAGAATAGTGACACTCCTACTAACTAATCTAGTAGGTCATCTATGCAAGGGAGAGGGTACTTATTCTTAATGGTTATCTTATTAAGTTCCTAGTATTCTATACGTAGCCTAAGGCTCCTATCGTTCTTCTTTACTAATAAGACTGGAGCTCCCCATGGCGATACACTGGGTCTGATAAAACCTTTCTCTAAAAGCTCTTCTATCTGTTTCTTAAGCTCAGCTAGCTCGGTGGGAACAATCCTATATGGGGCCTTAGACATTAGATTTGCACCAGGTATAATATCTAGAGGAAACTCTACTTCTCTCTCTGGCGGTAGTCCGCTAATCTCTTTAGAGAATACCTCTGGGAACTCTCTCATTATAGGAATCTCATCTATTCCCTTTTCTACCTCAGCTTGAACTGAAAAGAAAACTAAATATCCCTAGTAACCATGCCCTAGAGACCTCTCAGCTTGGGAGGTGGTCATAACAAATAAGTCAGTCTTCATACTAAGCATAGTCCCATACTCAGGTAAAGTAATACATCTATGGCTATAATCTTGTATGGCGTTATTTATAGACATCCAGTTCATGCCAATGATCACATGAATATCAATAAGGGGCATACAAATTAAATTTAGGGTGGTAAGACAATGATTAAACTGGACCACACAATTCAAACAAGTATGAGAGGTAATGGCTCAGTTTCCTGTGGGGTAGATACATGTAAATCATATGGTAGTATAGGTATACTCAGACCTAACCTCCTAACACAGTCATATGATATAAAAGAATGGCTAGCACTCGAATCAAATAATGTAGTAATAGAAAAATCATTTATTCTAATAGTACCTTGGATTAGACTCGGGGACTGGCTAGCCTCCTGCTGTAACAGGGCAAAGATTCTACCCTTAGTTTGAAGTCTGAGAGCAAAAGCCATCTCTCTCTATTGTGTGAACTGTGGAGGACCTTGGGTGTAGTCCTGAGAGGCTTTGTTACATAACCTCCAAAATAAAACTAGGTTGGATTAATTTTATAGTTAGTGGCACAACCTAGGTCATCTCCTTTAGAAATGGAATTCAATATTCAATTGACCTTTCTAAGTGTTAAAAGGTCCTAGAATTACCTAAATTAAGGGGGATTTTTAATCTAATTAAACTAAATTAAATTAAATTAAATTAAAATGACTATCCACCTAATTGTATGAATTATGGTTGAATGGTAGACTTGTGAATAGCTTTGGATTCATCCCTTGGTATCCACTATCCTTATCCTAATTCAATTATGATTAATTCTGGTCTAAGAGTCCCTAATTGTGTTCATAATAATGTATCTTGAGTTACCACGCAAGAGTCGAGATTAACAATTTAATGTTGAATTGAAACCTCAATCCCGCATCAAATCACTAACTCTTGTCATTGGGATCAATGAACACTTGAATTGAATGATTAATTAATCAATTAGCCTCTAAATTAACACCCTAGGATATTTAATTAATTAACCAAACTCCAAGGAATCCTCAAATTAAACAATAAAGCTCATATTTTCACTCATGCATTTCATCGAACACCTTGATGGCATATATGGGAAATTAAAGGAAAATGCAACATTCAGTACTTAATTCATGCAATTAATCAGTCAATATCTCTTCTAATTAGTGTCTAACTAACCACTAATTATAATTACACAAATTTTCAATCAAATACAACTTAACTAAGCATGTACAAGAAAAAGGAAAAGTATAGGAAATTAAGAAAATCTTAGCCAAAAATTCTGATTATAATCCATGGATTCAAGCTTCTCCAAGGACTTCTTCTAAGCTAATCATAAGATGAAGGATTAGAGCTTCATTAGAATGGAGAAATGGTGGAGAATGGAGTGGAAATGGCATGGAGTGGCTACTGGATGAAGGATGTGTTCTATATATGCAAATGAAATGACGATGGATAGATTTTGTGTATTTTCTTCGATGAATGGAATAGAGCCTATGAAATGTAGCATCTGGATCCTCTTTTCACATGATTTTTTAATAATTTCATATGCTGCCTCTCATTCCTTCTCATTGCCCATAGCTTAATTCTTCCAGCTTTTGCAAGCTTCTAAACATGAGCTCATGAATGACGTGGCTTCCTTGTGTTCACGTGTCATGCATGTGTGTATTGATATGGTGGAGCTGAATGTGTAAGTGGCTACTGCATGCTTTGTTCTCAGCTTCAGCTCACTTTTCTCCTCACTAAGCTGTAGCTTTTGCATGTTCTCCACGTGAGCTTCTTCATTTAAACCTTTCCTCATCAACCTGAAGCTTCTTCTTCTTCAAAAACTAAAGATTGCATCCCCTGTTTCTGCTCCACATGACTTCTGCTGTTTAAAAACCTTATGCTCAACTCACTGCTTCATTCTCTTCTCCATCACGAGCTTCATTTCAATCTCCTTCATGTGGTTCTCTTAATGCTTGCTTCTTCCTCTCAATGCTGCCTCAATTTTTGGTTTCATATGAGATGTTGATGCTTGTGATTACATTCTCCAACTCATTCTTCCTCCTCTTTGCTTGCTTTTCCCCTTTCATATTGCTTCCAAGCTCCTTCAACCTAGCCTCCTTTCCATATGCTCCAGCTTCTTTTACATGTTAATCTCTATGCCTCTTCTCATGTGAAACTTGAGACCTTTCTCCTTTAGCATCAAACCCATGGCATGTTCATATGGTTCTTCCACATGTTTTCCTTCACTTTTCTACATTCTGCTCATGCTTTCCCATGTGTGTTTATTCTCTTTTCTTACGTGGCACGTTCTACACATATGTTTGCCCAGTAGCTGATTGTTTCATTCTCTTCACACAAGCTACTCCTCCTTTCCATGCACGTTCTTCTCATTGACGTGTTTCTTCCTCGCTTTCTTCACATGCCCATGGATGTTTTGTTCAGCTCATTCCACATGCTTTGTGTGTTTCATGCATGCGTGTATGAAGGACTATGCAACAACATGTTTGATGTGGTGTTTGTTTACTCTCATTCATGAATGATCATTGTGCATGAGAGTGTGAGTTGTGGTTTACTTTTAAGTGCTGTGCAAGTGTGTTAATAGATGATGCTATGTGTTAGTGTGTGAGCCGCCAACATGGGTGAATGAGAATGCTATGTATGGTGAATGGAAATGGATAAGAATGATTAGTAAGAGTGTGTTTCCTGATGTTGCTTCTTATGTGAATGTGCTACAACATGGAGCATGGTTCAACGTGGGAATTCTGTAGCATGATTCATCCATTCCTACGTTCTGCACCACATAGCATAGTCTGGTCCCGCAGTTCTTACTGCACTGGGGACATGTCATTGATGCAAGGCTACCTCTACTAGACTGAGTTCCCATTTCTTGCCCCTCCAGCTCCACTGGCTTCTTCCACCTCTCCTGCTAGTAACTGCAGTATGTGATCCCTCTCTAGGTCTCTTGGGCTTAGAGAGGGGTGGTCTGGCACTTGAGGTAGGTTGCATTGTTCTGAGGTTCGCCTCTGTCACTCTGCATATTTCAACCAGGTGTTGAAGTGCCTAATTCTCTATGGCACTACCCTGTCTCTGATCTTTGGAAGCAAACCTTTCTCTAGCCTATCTGCTCTCCACCGATCATCATCATGCCTCCGTAAATAGGTTGAGTATCAGGAGAGCTCTACAAATTTGGCAACATATTGGTCCATGGACATCCCCTCTGTCTGTTTCAAGAGTATGAATTCTGACTCCTTCTCATCCCTAACTGAACTAGGGAAGTACCTCTCGTAAAAGGCCTGGAGGAATGACTCCTATGTAATCAGAAGGTTCCTCACCTATAAGATAGGCTCAGTGCCCCTCCACCAATAATCTACTTCTTTCTCTAGCTGGAAGATAGCGATAGTGGCTTTTCTGCTCAGACGTGCACTTCATTACCCAGAAGATTTTCTCTAGTTGCATAATCCATGCCTCGACTTTCTCTGTGTTCATCTCACCATCAAAGGTGGGAGGCCTGAATTTCTTGAATTGGGTGATGACCTAGCTAATAGAGTACTGCTCCTGAGCTAGTGGAATAAGGGCAACCATCTATATGTGTGGCTACGAATTTGAATGAGTCACTCTTAAATGCTCAGGATGATCTGAGTGGTGAGGTGGTTGTAGAGGAGGAGGTGTAGGGCCCTGCTATCTCTCTCCGCAAGCCGTTCCTGTGACTACATAATAATGGCCTACTGCTGATCCAAGTGAGCCATAATGGACTATAAGGCTCCAACTACCGGATCACTGGGCTCAGCTCTATCATCTGCATGATCCTCTCTAGAGAGCTGACCTCTCCTAATGTTCACCATATCTCTGAAACATTATAACAAACTGTAACATGAAAAAGGAAACACTTCCACCATCAACACACTCAATTCATCCATAAACAAGGTCATATACATCTAGACAACTCACAAACACAAGCCATAATCCACATCAAGAGCCTAAACCTTTGCTCTAATACCAATAAATGTAACACCATAATTCCCTAGATTATCTCATACTATTCTCATGCTTCACATTATACATTTCATGGAGGAGCAAGAAAAATCAATTAAAATGATGAATTTTTTAGTGTCGCGTTGTGTATAAAATTTTCATTCGATGTCCCATGGACCATGTGAGCTCATGTATCACATTCTCATATTTAATTACATAGATACAATTCATTTCCATCACTAAAATTGGCCTAGAGCTCGTGCAAGGCAAGGGAATGCATAAAGTTCATAGTTTCCATTTTAGCCAGAATATTACCTTTCTTGTCACAAACTTTGGAAAATCATAACAAATTCTAAAAAAATTGAAATCATGCATTCTTTGCCATTCTGGAAAGCTACTATAACACTATATATTTCTAGCTCATTCTATAACATTCTCATGCTTTACATTCATAATTTCCATGAAGGAGCAAGAAAAGAGAATTAAAATAATGCATTTTTTTGCTTTGCGTCGTGTATAAAAATTTCATTCAGTATCACGTGGGCCATGTGAGTTCATACAACACATTTTCATATTTAATTACATGAATGCAACTCATTTGAATCATCAAAAGTAGCCCTCACTTCAAGAAAACCGAAATGAAACATAAAACATGGACATTCATTTTCAGCCAGATTTGGCTAATTTTCTGACCAACTTTTGAAAATTCATAACTAATTCTAAAAAAATCAAAAACAAACATTCCTAGTCATTCTAGAAAGCTACAGATGTCTACATCACACTAAAAATATGTTTAGATCATAATATCTATCACAAAGGACGTTTGACATCCGAAAAGGTCTAGAGATCAAACTGCCTTCTGATGCTATCACAAATTTCTATAGAAAATTTTGAAAATGTCCAATTAATTCCAAAAAAATCTAATCCATGAAAATAACAACAATATGGAAAGCTATGGGTGTTCGCTAGAGGGAAAAAATATTTCCAGGCCAGCTTAGGCAACCGACTTTGAAATTTAATGGAATAGTAACTGTGGTCGGGTATGGGTCCTGATACTGGACAGAATCTTTAAAAATTCATATCTCCCTCTCTATACTCCAAATGAGGTGCTTCTATTGGAATGCGTCTTTGTGAATGTCTAGTTTCTATGTATAAAATTTCGTGGCAATTGGACATCATTTGAGCCCCGTGTGACAAATTTCATTTTCGAACCAAATGAATAGTGCAACAGACCAAAATCAGAAAAATTGCCAACTTTAAAAATTCATCAAATATTCTATAAACCTCCAAAAATTATGTACTTTAGCTTCCTAAAAGTCTCCCAACAAGACCTAATTGCATGCCAAATCTCAAATTAAAAGAACTCATTTCGCGAAAAAGTGATATAAGGTTCTATTATGGTCAATTTTGGCTCCATTTAAGGTACCAAAGTAACCAAATGGCTTTCCCTAGGGTTTGAAACCTTTTGGGCAAGTCTAAAAGCATGATTAAGACTTCTGTAAGCTACCCAAATGGTACCAAATTCCATGCATCTCATTTTGGCCATTTCATCCACACATGCATATTTCCATAAAACCATTCATGAAGCTAATATGCCATCTAATACTCAATTCATATTCTAGTGGCTACATAACATATTCTCTCATCATACATGGCATAATGTCATAATTACACATGTCTAAGATGTCATAGACCATATACATCAAGGGGCTACAACATTTGACACAATTATAGCCTTAAAGTGACAAAACTCAAACACTTGGTTATCAAGTTCTTTTCTTCAAGGTGGTTGGCTTCCATTACCTTGTGCACTTGGTCCACCTAGCATGTGAGATCATTGGAGATGAGGGAATGAGATTCAAAGAATCCCAATAGCTTATCTCCCATTCAATCATACAAAATGGATGCAAACAAGTCTCATAATGCATGTATGGTCATGTAAACATGTGCAAGCATTCAAGGAACATTTTCATCGTTCAAGAAAGTCATACATAGCATACAAAGACTTGCCAAGCAAGTGGATTGGCCTCACCCAATTTCTATGGATATTGGACTTGCCTCACCCATTCTTTAATGCATTCTTGGACTCAATCATGCTCTTGGGAACCCACTTTACTTTTGGGAGACTCTTTGCTTTGTCTTAACCAATCTTAAGAGTTCTTAGCTCATCCTCACTATGGCTAAGGGTTCTTAGCTCATCCTCACCATAGCTAAGGGTTCTTGGCCTCACCACACTCAAGCAAACCCAAGCACACATCAAAACATCATATGAGACGTAATATGTTATCATAAAATCATGGCATATGAAATCATGCCATCACACTTTTCATGGCTTGAAAATACAAATACACATATTCTAAGACAAGCTAGGCATACATCCATGCATGAGAGAAGGTGGAGAGAGCTACCTTGCACACAATCACACACTTTTTCTCTTGAAACTCCCTCCCTTGCTTCTGCCACATGTGACAACCCTACCTTCTTGACATGGTAATTATGGTTAAATACATGATTAATAATTAATGATCAAGGTTTGGAGTCGTTACAATTTATTACATTATGAAAATATAGGAAAATTTGAACCTTAATGTTAGGGTCATCACTAAATAACCACAAACATAAAAATGCATAAAAGAAATCATACTATCATGAGGTGTTTGTGATTCATCCATCCATCAGTTTTACCACACAAAAACCTCCCACAAGTGTTTCTATATCATTTCTTAGCATTACCATTAAAGAAATTGGGGTTTCTGGGCTAAAGGTAGGAGTTTGGGGACTTGAGCCGTGGCCTTGACCTTTCGCGCTATGGCTAAGTTACTCTCGAGAACCACTAGGCAACTTTCGCAAACCATGATGAGTTGGACCATTGCTGCGGCCAGCCTACATGGCACCGTACACAGAAATGCCTCCTGGAGCTACTATTCTAAGTCCCATGATCCTCACCTCAGCGAAATACACTTGCGCCGTAGCGAGACGCGCTACTAGACACTCCTTACTTTGGTTCCTCAACTAGCACCACGGCGCAGGCGAGACACGCTACTGGACACTCCTTACTTTGGTTCCTCGACTAGCCGCGGTGAGCTTTCATTCTGCATTGAGCTGCGGCGAGATTCATCCAGTTGCAGCATTCCTCGCCACTGTTACTCCCCAGGCCAATTTTCTTTGCTTACGCCGTGGCAAGATGCCTCATGCCACAGCGCCTCTTGCCTTTGTCACTCATTTGGCCACAACGGGGACTTCTTAGCTGCGATGTGACTCCCTCCTACAACTACATCTCCTAAATTTCATCCCCTACACTTTAATTCTCATCTTAGGAACACCCTAGGACCACTTTCTCTCATTTTATATGACTCTAATGGTATTTATCTACCCTATTCACCCAGCTATTCTACCATTACCAATTCAAAACTTAAATGTAAATTTTCACTACTCCAACTACCTAATATCAGCAAGTCTATAGAGTAATAACGATAAGAATTCATGCACTATTGCTAATTAACATTCGATATACATTTCGTTAGAGATTTCATACATCAATGGTTCATATCAATATGTAATACATCACATAATTATATTTCCAACAGTATATCATACCATAAATTTAGTAAAATTCATACATAAGGTGTTATGGGTTCATACATCCAATATCAAGCTAAGATGAGGCCTAATTCCTCAATAAATATATCTTAAGTAATCAAAATATAAGAGTCTACACTTGGTAACATGATTACATGATGATGCTATACAAAAAGAAATACAAAATTTAGCATCTATACTAAATAAATCAGCCTAAGTATAGCCTTCTCCCTACATGGTTAGAGCTTATGGATTTTCATCCACTTGGTTCCCTTTTTCCTTACTCAAAGAGCCTTCACCTGAAAGTATAATCCTATGAAACGGGGTGAGATGAGAATCTCAGTAACCAAGGTAAATTCCATTCATATATTCCACTTCAATTAACATATATGCATAATTTCACATAAGTATCAGAAAACATACCAGTCATATAAGTAAATGAAACAATTAGGCTATCATGATTATCATCCCATACTAGCAATCATATTTTCACATGTTAAAGGCCAATAACACCGGAAGAGGCCCGTCCACGGCACCTACTCCCCATTGAGCACAACCAGGGCTCAGTGCATCTGAGGTTTGATCATAACCCAGTGCTCGATCAAAGCACATGCACAGGTGGCAGCCGCACCACAGCTCCACCATAGACTCACAAGGTCTAAACACAATACAATAGATAGCCAACCAATTCATTTAGCATTTCAAATCATTCATGTATAGAAAATATGAAATTAAAGCAGATATATGCATGGAATTAATATAGTCTCAGTTACCTCACTTATAGACAAATTGTAAGAGCCACCAGTGGTACAAAATCCTCCCCACATTACAAAGTCCCAAAATTTGGAATGGAGGTGTCCTCTACCAGAAACTTCAATATATCACCCTAAATCCTAAGCAAATTCGTGAAAAATTAATACCCATACTATAATCCAATCATTGGGGTCTCAAACTAGAAAAAACACCTTAAAAAAAAGAGTTTATATTTACTTAATATCAGCCTTAGTCTCAACCTATGAAATTTCACCATGGAAACATCAAATGGCAAGTTTCATATTTTGGGTATGGGTGAAAGTGCTCTAATTGGAACATTAATTAGGTCAAATTAAAGAGAAAGATAAGAGGATTAAGTTATATAACTATTACCTTGGCTGAATCTTGCTCTAGAAGTGGGAAAAGGTGGAAACATGCTAAGAATCCTAGCTCCTCCTTTGGACCTCTGAATTTTGTGTGTGTCTCTTGTGGTTCTGCAGAATGGGGGGTGACTAGGTTAGTTTTTTAGGTTTAAGTTGGGTTTTTCTATGGGTTATGGGTTGCTCCAAGATCCAACTCTAATTGGGCCAGCTTTAAGGTGTTGGGCTACAGATTTCATTGGGCCAAACCTAGTTTTAAGAACTCCATTGTTTTGGGTCTGCATAAGATTTATTGGGCCATTCATAAGAGCTTGTGCAAGTTAGGCCTTAGGTCTCTAATCCATTAAATCAGATTGGGCCCTCCATTAGTTCCTAACCTTGGCCTACTTAATTTAATTTGGGCCTAGATGGGGTTTTCTAACTCAATTAAATCTCAAACTCATATTAATAATTTATCTCCCTAAAGTTTTCATTCACTTAACTCGCCTAATTATCCTATATTAATTATTCTTAATCAACCCAAATCCATGATTAGCACCTTAATTAATTTTGGGGTGTTACACCACATACCCAAAAAAGTATGGGAAGGTTTCTCTTGGCCTAGACACAATTTATGAAAGCCAATTAGGTTCATGAAATAATCTCTAAGGCCATGCAATTTGCTTAGATACTAGGTTGTTCTATAAGCCCCATTATGGTCTATAAATGCACCTAATGAAGCAACACCCCTCAAATAATTTCTAGGCTACATTCTTTCTTTTCAAATATGATTCTTGACTCCTTTTAAGCCTTTTAGAGTCATCACACCATTAAAAGAAAGAGCCTTACAACATGTTGCTTCTTTAGGTCATAATATAGAACCTAAAGCACCAAATTACTTTCTATGAGTTCTAAATTTTTTCCAAGGCCTCCCCTCATTTTCATTCATCATACATGACTCAAAAATGGCCTTAAAAAAATTTAAAACTCTCCTTAGCTACCTTAACCTTGCTTAGCTGAGACTATGCCCCTTTTTGGCCTCTTTGAAATTCTCTTTGTTTTCTTGAAGGAGGAAGTATGTGGAGAGCATCTTAGGGATCTTAAAAGCTCATTTAAACTCTTAATTAGACCTAGGGATCATCACACAAAATCAAAATTTGGAATGAACACTTGAAACCCTAGAATTTGCATCTTGAAATCTAACAGTTTTTTGATAATTCCCTTTGTATATTCTTAATCTCCACACCTTTTTTCCTTAGATTCACCCTTGGTTCTGCCTAAAAATCATCTCCTCCTAGGGTTTTCTCAAGTGGGATGAAATGGTGGAGAAGGGAACCAAAGATGACAACCATAGGAAGAGAAATTACCTTGTTTTCTTGCTTTTTCTCACTTGAATCTTGTGTTCTTTGAGCTTCTCTCTTCAAATCCAAATTTTCCCCTCAATTTTTCCTCTAAAACAGATCCATATACTTCATTATAATCATAGGAAATAAAGGAGAATGAAAGAGAAGAGGTTTGGAAGAGAAAGAGCATGAAAAACCATGAAAATCCATACCTTTCTATCTTGAATTTCTCCTCCTCTTGTGTGCCTCATCCCCTAAGGTTTTCCTCTGGTTTTGGGCAGAACATGGTCGTGCATAATGAAGGGAGAAGAAGGGTGCATCATATATATAGGTGGGAGTAAGTTATACTTTTCAAAAATTTCCATTTTACCCTTTATTTTTGGCATTTTCATTTCTCCTTTGTTTTAGCTCCTTTTTTAGAATCGCCTTTTCCATTATGAAGGTTAGGTTCCCAATTTAGTAAAAAGCCTTTGGAATCACTCAAATCAGAGCTAAAACCTTTCCAAACAAATCTGTCAAAATTCAGGTACACCAATATTGGAAAATGTCCATCGTAGGGGATTTAGCTGTCCCGAGGCTTTCCATAGTTTTTTGGGACTCTGAAAACCCTAGGGAACTCAAAAATTTCATTTAAAAAGTCCTCCTATGTGAATTCTAAAATTTTCTCAAAATTACAAAAATGCCATTATGTTTCTTAAGCTTTCTATAAGAAATTATTTCTTCATTCTAGCTCTATTTTTCTTTTCGTCTAAGATTGGGATTCTCATTTTTAGGAGTCTAGAATGCTTCCCAAATTTTTTGGGATCTTAACTACATCATTTCAGGGACTTCTATTTTATATTCAGTGAGTTTCGTTCGTTGACAGAGAAATTGTACGTTACGTTGCTCACATTTTCTCTCATTTTTAGAGAACTGGATATTACATTTCTCCCCCCTTTAAATAAATTTTGTCCTCAAAATTTAGGGTACACTTTCTCTTACTCTTTTCTTTTCTGGCTAACTACTATTTTCTTTCTCTTCTTCCTGGCTCTATACGCTTTCTCAGCGATTTCATTCTTTTGAATAGCTCTTAATAAGGGCTCTATTGCTATAAAATACTAGCTAGTTCTTTCTCAAAAGGGAAAGAAATTTCTAACTCTGGAGGCCTATCCTGGGAGAGCTTACTAGTCATGGCGGGTTAATGTTAACCCGTTCACAGGATTAACATTTCTTTCAATAGACTCATTTACACATCTAGGGAGGTAACTCATTTTGTATCATGTCTCCCATATCCTCTCTCAATGGCTTCTCATAAAATCATCATTTTTTCCGATCATTAAAGCCATCGGAGGTTTCTATCTGTCTGCTTATTTACATGTTCTATCCATTATTTATCTCTGCGTTCTTTCTTACTAGTTCATCCCATGATTACAGTTCACATTCTTTTTATTACAGGCTTCACATCTCAATTACTTACTGGGATTATAACTTCTTTGAGGAGTTTCAACTTTCAATGATTCCCCTTTCTCTATTTACTAGTACTTCTATCTCTATAGGCTGAGACTTTTCCTTACTTCTTTGCTTACTTAGAGTGGCATTTTATAGTCCCTCAATTCAATACTAATTGGCCTAACTTGTGTGTCTCATATTGGCATCGAAGAGCTACTACCACTAACTATGGCTGATTTCTGGTGGGATGCTAGCTATTCTCACAGTTTTACTCACTAGGGATATACGGTACCACTTGCCTCATATAAAAACTACACCTGACCCCTTTCTGAATACATAAGCTAGCATGCGAGGATCTCTTTATCCCTCAGTCAGGGTTATTGTTTGCTAGGTAGTGATTCATCTGGCTCTAACTTTGGAAAGCTAATTTCTTGCTTTCCTCATTCCATACACTATGCTCATATCTAAAGAGAGCTAGTCAGTGGTCTAACTATCTGAGTAAAGCCTTTATATCTCTGTAGCAACAGTCTACCAGACTCAGGAGGTCTCTAGTCTCTGAGACAAAAGCTAACTAAAACTGTACTGGTCTCTGAGACTAATTGCTCTATAAAACTATCTCAAGCCATCACCTCACCAGAGAACTATCATGCTGTGGCTAGGGCTCTCTATAACTCTATGGGATCTACTGTGACCCCTGGGTCTACTGCGACCTCTCAGAGTCCTGCTAGGGTCTACTGCAACTCGTTGTGCTATGCTAGGATCTACTGCGATCCATCTCTGGGAGACGTCAAAGTCTAAGATCACTGTATCTGACAGTAAAATACATGCTCACTAAGTCCAGTCACCATCGCTCATAATAGCTAAGGCTAAACTTAGAGGTACATCATGCTCTTCGTGCGAAATGGATTCTGTGTCATCTGATTCTCTAGGATCCCACTATACTGATACTAGGGAGCATTTTAATTTTTACTATCGCTCATCATAGGATCCTCAAATTTCCACTTTAGCCCTTTTTTTTTGCTTAGGCTTTCTTTTCTTACTTATTAACTTACTTCAACTGTACTCAGCTATCTTTCCTCTCATATCTTGCAATTTTTAATTATGCCCATGTTCTACTTTTAAGTGCTTTAGCACTAGGGCATCTCATATATTGAGTGTGGTGAACATCTCTAGCAGGAGAGAGGCTATACATTGGTCCCTATTCATTTTATTTATATATACTATAAGGGACTCGGGCTATGCATATTGAATCTGAACATTTTCTATTAGGGATTTCTTTCTGCATGCTTTTTTTATCATTATGATATTACTGGAATTCCTTTACTTTTCTTTCCTAACTTATCTTGTTATTTAACTATCTAGGATACCTTTCGTTTACTAGGACACTTTGGTGATTGATGTTGTCATTTGCTACGCACTCAAGTTACATTACTATTGGGTTGGCCAGACCCAATATCATGTAACCATTGTTGCAAGCAAACCATAACATCAAATACTAATATACAAGCGCCTCATGATTGAGCTCAAAGCCACTATTGCTTGTATATTACAAGTTTCTTAACAATCTAAAGTATTCCTTTCTTATTGCCCTATTCGCAAAGAGTGCTCGAGGAAAATAGGATTTTTTCTCTACCATATCCCAAGATTTCTTTGCATTGCCTGACTTTTTTTACTTCGGGTCATGCTAGAAGGGCATCTATGCCAAGGACAAGTATGCTTTCTTAAGTACTCAAGCACATTAACTAAATATCTATTCTTAATCTAATATGTCCTTAGCTTGAACATTGTTATATCTTCTCTTTCTACCTTTCTTATCCTCTTACTTAGGTAAAAAGATGTTTTACTACTAGCTATTTCTGTTACTAGTTCAGGTTTCTTTACGCTCAAGAGCACCTATATTTTCCTAAGGTTCCTCCACTTATTTACTCTTTGTAACATCAAGGGGGTCTATTTTTCGCTCATACTCTTACTCTACTCTTAGCTAGATCATCCCTTAGTAAGAAGGATTCTATTTCATATAATCCTAGGAATTTCAATCTATGGTGCTCTCGGCTTACACTCTTTCTCTACATTAAATGAGGCTCGCGTTCTTAAGCGGTCTCTAGCTCCTTTGAGCTTACCTAAGGGTACTAAGGCACTAACTGTCTGTCTCAGCTTATTTCTACCTTCGAATCAGAGCTAGGCTTTCTCTCTATTTAACCTCTTTAGCCTTATCCCCAGGAGCACAGTATACTATTTCTAGGGTTTTGCTAATCCAATCCAGAACACAAACTCTCAATGTCTGGATTCTACCACATTGAAAGCTTATGCTCTACTCGGTGCTCCAATCGTTCATATGCCTTAACCCTATATCATTCCCACATTAGGGAGCTCGTCTAATTAACTATCGACCTCCTATCTATTTACCTCTCTAGCTCAATTTACTCATTTAATCATTACTAAAGCGAGGGTATCTTTTCTGTAGCTAGTTTCTTAGCTCTTCCTCGCTTCCCTTATCACTACACCTTACGACTCAGGGGGTCTATCTAGGGGAATTTACTAACCACCACTGGGTGGTTTCCCCAGCATCAAGATGTCTCATCTTTTCTTTCTCAATCTAGGGAGAACTTTAACTGAGCCTTTTATTCACATATCTCACCTGGACAATGCTACTGGTCATCTCTTCCAGGCTTTAGCTTATGCTCAGCCTAGGCTAGCCATCTCATCTGACCCGTAGCTTACTAACTATTCTCTATGCTGAGCTCTTTTCTCAATCTCATTTGCTAGGCCCGCAGATTTCTTATTAATCTTTTGTAACTATTCAATACCCTTTTTTCTACTTATATTAGGGGTTTTTGCTCTGTGTGGATTGACTAATCCCTTATCAGTTCATTCTTGAATATGACCAATAAGGCATTCAAATTGTCATTCGCCATGGCTAATTTCTTAATTGGCCGAGGCGAGGAACTCTCTAGATTACCTCGCTGCTTCCATGGAATAATTAGCCCGACTAAGCAATTAATTGGCCATGGCTAACGGCCTCTGATTTGCTTACTTTTTCAGGGATTGGATTTTCACCCTTAGCTACCAACCTAAGCCTCATTGCCTCTATATCTAGCCCATCATCAAGCTAGAGGGTTTCACCTTTTACTTTATTCACGCACGGTTGGCTATTACCTTTGGGTCGTCAGGGCTTTAGGGTGTAACTTGTAACTCAACCTCTGGTCTGAGGGAATTTGTAACACCATATATTTCTAGCATGCTTCCGATCATTTCTAAGTCTCGCATGATCAATTGAACAAAAGGGAATGGAAAATGACATTAAATAATGCCTTATTTCGCGTTACGTCGCGTATAAAAATTCCATTCGGTGTCACACGGATCATATGAGCTCATACAACACGTTCTCATATTTAATTACATACATACAACTCATTTGCATAACCAAAGTTGGCCCACAACTCGTGGAACTCAAAGGGGACCATCAAATTCACACTCTTATTTTCGGCCAGAATTTCAATTTTTCTGTCACAACTTCGGAAATTCATAACTAAATCCATAAAATTCGAAATCCAACAAAATTTACCATTCCAGAAAGCTCTGGATGTCTACCCCATGATAAAAATAGTTTCAGCTCATGAAATATTAAGGGGAGAGCATTTGACATCCGAAAAGTCACTGGGGTTGCTGCTGTCTGGGCCCCTGGTTCAGCTTACTGATAGGAAGTTTCAAAATTTGTAACTAATTCTAGAAAAATTGAAATCGCTCATTCTTGGCCATTATAGAAAGATACACATGTCTCATTTATTCTAAAAATATGCCCAGGCCATGAAACATAACAGAAAACGTTTGACATGCGAAAAGGGGTTAAGGTTCGGACAGCTACTGGTGCTGATACAAGTGTCTGCTATGAACTTTGAAAATGTCCAATTAATTCCAAAAAAATCCAATCCATGCAAATAATACCAATTTGGAAAGCTATGAACGTTAAATTTATGGTAAAAATAGACTAAGATCAGAGGAATCACGCTTAGCTACCCAAATTCAATGGAACAGTGACTCAGGTCGTGCTGAGCTACTGCTACTGTCCCAGAAATTCAAAAATGCATATCTCTCAGCTCAGACCTCCAAATGAGGTGATTCCAGTTGCTACAAGTCACTGTGAATTCCTAGTTTCTAGATATAAAATTTCGTAGCCATTGGACCACGTTTGCCCCTCGGATGACATGATTTCAAAACTGACCAAATGAACAGTACCAGTGCAAATCCGAAATTCTGATACCAACTTTGAAAAATCATAGAAAATTCCACAGACCTCCAAATGACCTGGTATTTGGCTTCCCAAAAAGCTCTAGGCAAGATCTACTTGCATGCAAAATTCCAAGTCAAGAAGAGGTCATTTGGTCAGATTTTGCCATAGCTCAAGCTTATGGCAATTTTGGTCCCAACAAGAGGCAACTTTGGTTCCAATGAGCCATCCATGGTTCCACACACATTTGAGCAACTTAGAAAGCATAAATAAGTCCCTCATAAGGTCTGAACTCTCATGCAACTCAAATTCACCATGCCACTTCCATAAAGATACATACACAAATGGGCTCCCAAGTGGTCAAAATACATAATTCTACTCATTAGACTCTATTCTTGATACATACACTAACTTTACATAGTTTTACACTTGTTCAAAGTGTCATGGCTCAAAAATAACATTTACATATCTACTTTTACATTCTAGTCATCATAGTATATCAAAATATAAAGGTTTGCCAAGAGATGGAGATTTAAGCTCCTTGGCTTCCATCCTTTGGGTCTTGAACTCCACCTAGATCATATGAGATGAGAGAAAGGAGGGGGTGAGATTCATTGAATCTCAATAGCGCATACACCTATTCAATCACATTTTCAAGGCATATAACATGTCAAGGGTACAAGTATGCTACTACTCAATCAATGAAGCATTCAATTTCCACTTTATGTCACAAACACATGTCAAGAATAAGAATGAGCTCTAGGGACTTTTGGGTTGGCCTCACCCCATTTCTAGGACTTTTGGATTGCCTCACTCTTGGTTCTTGGGACTTTTGACTTAGCCTCACCCATCCAAGGGACTTTTGGCCTTGTCTCACCCATGCCATGAGACTTTTGGCATCTCCTCACCCACATTAAGGGACTTTTGGCACTACCTCACCCTTATGAGCCATTTCCATCATTCAAAGACATTCAAGAAAGCATATTGGTACCAAAATAGCAACATAGTATCAAGTGGCATGTCTCAAACATATAAACATACACACAAGCACACAATGACACCATATGCAACAAGAAAATGCAATAAGAAAAGGTGGAGAGCTACCTTGATGCAAATTCAAGCTTTACTTTGCTTGTTTCTTCTCCTTTTTGGTTCCACAAACACAAGGAGGTGGGGTTGGATTTCTTTGGCCTATTCACAATAAACAACACTAAATTATACTCTTGGAACAAATTATGACATCCAACTCACTCTTAAGACTACACTTTAGTCTATTTGTCACAATATGGTTTCATTAAGGACCTAATGAAGCAACTACCATAATTAACATTATTGGTTCCATTCTCTTGCCATATTTAGACCTCTTGACCTCATTTAAGGTCCTTGAAGCCATCACACACTCACTTTCACAAACCTAGGTCCATGTTGCTTCATAAGGTTACATTATGGAAGCCATTGCCTCATCTCCCAACCTAAGGCTTCTAAATTTTTTCCAAGGGTTTCTCCTATCTTCTTTTATCATATAAAGTCCCAAATCAAGCTTGGAACTATTTAAAATACTCCCTAGCTATCTCTAAGGGTCTTGACCTAGTTATGCTTCCATTAAAAACCCATAGAGTTTGGGATTTTTCCTTAATGGATGGGGCACTTGGGAGGCTCCCTAGGAGTCTTAAAAACTCAAACAAACACTCACATATGATGGGGAAGTCTTGAATCAACCCAGATTTTAACTTATGTTCAAGCACCCTACACTTTTCCAATTTGAGTTTTACTAGTTTTTCATGCATTTCTTTGGTATAATCCATCTTCCCATGCCTTAGTTTGATGGATTCTTTTAGATTATAAAACAGAAACTCTTCCCTCTTCATGGTTCTGGTTGAGACATCCTACCATGGAAGAGGAGAAGGAGAAAAAGAAGCAACAAAGGGAGAGAAACTACCTTGCAATCAAGCTCCCTTCAAGAGCCCTTCCTCTTCCCTCTTCCTCCTCCTTGAATTTCGAATTTCCCTCCTCTGATCTGGATCCAAATCAGCACCAAAAAATACCTTAAAACCATGGAAAGATGAACCAAGAAGGGGAGGATGAGGTTTCAAGAGGAAAGAGCATGAAAACCTTACACTTTCTCACTTTTTCTTTGGCTTTTCTTCCTCCAAAATTTCCTCCCTTTGTGTGCCTAAGACAGCAGCTCCATTTCTGAGTTTTGGGCAGAGGAAAGTCGGTTTAGAGAAGGGGGAGCTGAACGTGGCTTAAAAAGGGAGTTTGGAAGCTTCTTTTGTGCACTTTGTTTCCATTTTTGCCCTTCCATAATGGCATTTCCGGTTTGGCTTCGTTTTAGCTCCTTTTTGAGAACCGTCTTTTCCATCATAAAATTAAGATTCCCAATTTAATAAAATGCCTTTGGAATCACTCAAATTGGAGCTAAAACCTTCCCGAACGAACCGGTCAAAGTTTAGGTCAACCGACGTCGGAAAGAGTACACCGGAGGGGCTTTACCAGTCCCGGGGCTTCCCATGGTTTTTGGGGCCTCTGAGAACCCTGGGCAACTCAAAATTTCTATTTAAAAAGCCCTCCTAGGTGTTTTTCTAAAATTGCACTTATTTACGAAAATGCCACTGGCCTTTCGGCAAATTTTTTGAATCACTCCGACCTTAGTTTTTGGGCAACTCAAGGCTCAAATCTTTGTTTTCTATTATTTAAAATTTTATTCAAATTTTATTTGGCCTTGAATCACTCATCTCAGGGGACTTGCTTTTCAAACCGGCCCGTTCCAGCGATTGTACAATTTACCGGGCGTTACAGAATTAGCTTTCTGGGCTTTGAAATTCATTTATTGACGATTGTGTCACGCAATCTCAAATAAAACTAGGAAGCAAAATAAATTTTATAGTTAATGGTGCAATCCTAGGTCATCTCCCTTGGAGTTTATGCCTCAATTTGTTTATGGAAGGGGTATTCTAAGTATTGCTACTTGAAACTTATTTTGGGGGTTGAAGTACTATTTAATTGAACTAAATTTAATTGACAAAAATAAAAAAAAAATTAAAACTAAATGAGGTGAACAATTAAGAGAATATGGTAGCTAGCTTTGCATTGGACTCCCTAGAATTCAATTATCCTTGCCCTTGGTTTAGTTTACCAAATTTGGAATTAATTCCTTGCTCTTTAGTGTATTCCCTATAAAGATTCTTGAATAACCATCCAAGGTTCAATTTATTAATTATACAAGAAATTTGCAACCACAAGAAACCTTGAATAACTAATTAATTGAATTAAGAACAAGAATACGCTTTAACCAATTTTAATTAATTAATAGAATCTACTGCACAATTTACTTAAGATACTAATTAACCAATTAGATTAATTAATTTCTCAAACAATTAATTGCACAAAAATTCTAGTTAATTAATCCAACAACCATTGCATCAATTAACCCAAGATCAAGAGGAATTTGAAAGTAATTTGCACAGCACTAATTCTAGAATTTTTATAAGCATGTGATGATCATAATTAAAATTCCAAAATCAAATTATTTTAAATAATTCATTAAACAGACCAATCCAATAATTTTCAGCAATTAAATTCCTAAATCAATCAACTAAACCTAGTGAAATTAATAAAAAATTAAATGCTGGAATTAAAAGATATAGCAAGGAGTATTTATCCAAATTGATGAGAAAATATGGGGCTCAAATCTTCATCTGAGAGTTTCCAAACTTCAGCCAACCACCATGGGTGATTCAAGCTACCATGGAGATTTTAATTGGAGGAGAGTTGATGAATTTAGCAGCAGTCATGGATGGATTGATGAAAGAATGCTCCCTGGATTGTTCTCGTGTTCTGCACGTCCCAGGCGCTTCTTCCTTCTACTCTCTTCTGTTCTACGTCTCCTCTCCTCGTTTGGAAACCACACCTCCCTCTTGAATGAGTGAATGAATCTATATATAGGTGAGGATTTCCTAAATTATAGAGGCGTGAATGTGCTGGACTGTGCGAATGGATGAGAGGCGTGAATTCTTTTAATGATTCCTCGTGCTCACATGTAGCCTCCTTCGCTAGAACCTGTGGCTAGCTCTTTCTCAAATCCCTCATTCCACCAAAGCTCGAGACTTCTTCCATCTGCTCATTGCATTTTTCTGCCCAAGAAAACCAAACAAATATAAAAACCTAATATATTATTATTAATAAAAACAGAATTATCATCCAATCTTTTCCCTTAATTCATTTTAATTTTTCAAAAAGAAAATTCTGCACAAAATTAAAAAGTGTTTTAAAGATTGAAAATATTTAATCATCAAAGAATTTTGGAGAATAAAATCTTAGCAATTTAAATCCAAAAATTCTCCTAATTAATTCAAAATTGTATTATTTTCCAAAATTAACCACAAATTCAAATATTGCATAATAAATCCATTTAAGCTCAAATTAATCATCAAAAGCAATAATAAATGTGGATAAAAATATATGAAAATTAGCACTTATCATTTATACAATTGGGTGTTGTGGCTAGACGATAACTCTCTTTCTCATTCCCCTCTAAATTGGCCATGTGCAGCTGCAATCTACTCTCGTACTGCGCTGCATCATTACTTGTCTCTACATTAAGGAGGACATCTTGGAATGGTCTAGGTATGACTACCAAGGAGATTTAGGCCTCACATACTCTCTCTAGCAAGCCTCTTCCTATCAATGAGATCATTTCTCATCGTTCATATCTAGGACTTGCCGCTAATCCCGGCGAGCTATCATATCACATAAAGCTCCAATTGTCGGATCCCTTAACTCTGCCCAAATTTAGCTCTGTTCAAGCTACTCTAGAGGCCATTCTTTCTTGGCGTCCACTAGCTACTCTAAGACCATCATACAACTTACTCATCATGAACAAAGCCACAAACTATCCTGATACACCCAAGATATCTCATATAAGACTTTTTATGTCTATACAAGCCCTTTACATAGCCCAATTGCTATATCCTTAAGCCAAATCCAATTCGAAGGAGCCTGAAACTTTGCTCTGATACCAATAAATGTAATACCATATATTTCTAGCTCATTCTATAACATTCTCATGCTTTACATTCATAATTTCCATTAAGGAGTAAGAAAAGAGAATTAAAATAATGCATTTTCTTACTTTGTGTTGTGTATAAAAATTCCATTCGGTATCATGTGGGCCATGTGAGCTCATACACTACATTCTCATATTTAATTACATGAATACAACTCATTTGAATCATCAAAAGTAGCCCACACCTTAAGAAAACTGAAATGAAACATAAAACATGGACATTCATTTTCGGCCAGATTTGGCTACTTTTCTGACCAAATTTTGGAAATTCATAATTAATTCTAAAAAAATTGAAAACATGCATTCTTGACCATTATGGAAATCTATGGATGTCTACTTCACAATACAAATATGTCCAGGCCATAACATCCATCATAGAGGACGTTTGATAACCAAAAAGGTCCAGAGGTCAAACTGCCTTCTGGTGATGTCACAGATTTCTGCAGAAAACTTTGAAAATGTCTAATTAATTCCAAAAAAATACAATCCATGCAAATAATACCAATCTAAAAATCCATGGATGTTATCTAAAGGGGAAAAAATATTTCCAGGCTAGCTCAGGCAACCCAGACCTCGAAATTCATTAGAACAGTAACTGTAGTCGGGTATAGGTCCTGATACTAGACAGAATCTTCAAAAATTCATATCTCTCTCTCTAGACCAAATGAGGTGCTTCTAGTTGGAATGAGTCACTGTGAATGTCTAGTTTCTACGTATAAAATTTCATGCCAATTGGACATCATTTGAGCCCTGTAGGACATATGTCATTTTCGGACCAAATGAATAATGCAACAGACCAAAATCAGAAAAATTGCTAACTTTGAAAATTAATCAAATATTTTGTAGACTTCTAAAAATTATGTTCTTTAGCTTCTTAAAAGGCTCCCAACAAGACCTAATTGCATGCCAAATCTCAGATCAAGAAGAGCCCATTTGGCTAAAAAGTGATATAGGGTTCTATTATGGTCAATTTTGGCTCTATATGAGGTACCAAAGTAACCAAATGGCTTTCCCTAGGGTTTGGCACATTTTGGGCAAGTCTAAAAGTATTATTAAGACTTATGTAAGCTGCCCAAATGGTCCCAAACTCCATGCATCTCATTTTGGCCATTTCATCCACACATGCATATTTCCATAAAGCCATTCATGAAGCTAATGTGCCATCATATACTCAATTCATATTCTAGTGGCTACATAACATATTCTCTCATTCATACATGGCATAATGTCATAATTACACATGTCTAAGAGGTCATAGACCATATACATCAAGGGATTACAACATTTACCACTATTATAGCCTTAAAGTGACAAAACTCAAACACTTGGTTGTCAAATTCTATTCTTCAAGGTGGTTGGCTTCCATTACCTTGTCCACTTGGTCCACTTAACATGTGAGATCATTGGAGAGGAGGGAATGAGATTCAAAAAGTTCTAATAGCTCATATCCCATTCAATCATACATAATGGATGCAAATAAGTCTCATAATGCATGTATAGTCATGTAAACATGTGCAAGCATTTAAGGAACATTTTTATCATTCAAGAAAGTCATACATAGCATACAAAGGCTTGCCAAGCAAGTGGATTGGCCTCATCCAATTTCTTATGGATATTAGACTTGCCTCACCCATTCTTTAATGCATTCTCGGACTCAACCATGCTCTTGGGAGCCCATTTTGTTTTTAGGAGACTCTTTGCTTTATCTCAACCAATTTTAAGGGTTCTTGGCTCATCCTCACCATGGCTAAAGGTTCTTGGCCTCACAACACTCAAGCAAACCCAAGCACACATCAAAATATTATATGAAACGTAATATGTCATCATAAAACCATGGCATATGAAATCATGCTATCACACTTTTCATGGCTTGAAAATATACATACACACATTCTAAGACAAGCTAAGCATACATCCATGCATGAAAGAGGTGGAGAGAGCTACCTTGCACACAATTACACACTTTTTCTCTTGAAACTCCCTCCCTTGCTTCGGCCACACACCCATAAAAGTGTGGGGAAGATTTCTCTTAGCCTAGACACAATTTATGGAAGCCAATTAGGTTCATGAAATAATCTCTAAGGCCATGCAATTTGCTTAGATACTAGGTTGTTCTATAAGCCCCATTATGGTCTATAAATGCACCTAATGAAGCAACACCCCTCAAATAATTTTTGAGCTCCATTCTTTCCTTTCAAATATGATTCTTGACTCCTTTTAAGCCTCAATTTGGAAAGCATTCTAGACTCCTGAAAATGAGAATCCTAGGCTTAGACGGAAAGAAAAATGGAGCTAGAATGAAGAAACAATTTCTTATGAAAAACTTACGAAATGTAATGGCATTTTTGTAATTTTGAAAATTTTACAATTCA
Source organism: Erythrophleum ivorense (assembly GCA_026724425.1). Classification (NCBI taxonomy): domain Eukaryota; kingdom Viridiplantae; phylum Streptophyta; class Magnoliopsida; order Fabales; family Fabaceae; genus Erythrophleum; species Erythrophleum ivorense. The sequence goes on along the minus strand of JAIUCV010000004.1, from coordinate 21,864,966 downwards.
CATAGTAGGGCTTTTTAAATGAAAGTTTTGAGTTCCCCAGGGTTCTTAGAAGCCCTAAAGACCATGGGAAGGCCCGGGACAGCTAAAGCCCCTCCGGTGGACGTTTTCCAACGTCGATTTTCTTAAACTTTAATGATTCGTTCGAGAAGGTTTTAGCTCCAATTTGAGTGATTCCAAAGACATTTTACTAAATTGGGTACCTAAATTTCATAATGGAGAAGATGGTTCTCAAAAAGGGGCTAAAACGAAGGAGAAACGAAAATGCCAAGAATGAACGGCAAACTCAGATATTTTGAAAAGTGTAACTTCCTCCCACCTATATATATGATGCACCCTTCTTCTCCCTTCATGTTGCATGACCAAGTTCTGCTCAAAACCAAAGGAAAACCCTAGGGAGAGTGGTGTATAAGAGGAAGGCAAAGAGGAGGAGAAATCAAAGGCTTAAGGTATGGAAATTTAGTAGTTTTTCATACTCTTCCTCTTCCAAACCTCTTCTCCTTCATTCTCCTTTATTTCCTATAATTATAATAAAGTATATGGATCTGTTTTAAAGGGGAAATTAAGAGGAAATTTTAGATTTGAAGAGAGGAGCTCAAAGAACATAAGATTCAAGTGAGAAAAAGTAAGAAAACAAGTAAATCTTGTATCCCATGGTAGCTACTCCTCCCCCTTCTTCTCCATATTTTACCCTAAGTATGCAGATGCTAAAGGGCTAGAATTTTGAGGAGAACTAAGGGTGAATTCTATGAATTTAAGAGAGGAGAGTAAGAATATGCAAAAAAAATTCAAGAAAAGGCCATGGAATTTCAATGTGCAAAACCTAGGGTTTCAAGTGCACCTTGTAAAATATGATTTTGTATGATGATTCCTAGGCCTAAATAAGAGTTTAAATGATCTCCCAAGATCCCTAAGAGGCTCCCCATATGCATCCTCTGTAACACCCCATAATTAATTAAGGTATTAATCATGGATTAGAATTAATTAAGAGTAATTAATATGGGCTCATTGGGCAAGTTAAGTGAATGGAGACTTTAGAGAGATAAATTATTAATATGGGTTTGAGATTTAATTAGGATAGAAATTCTATCTAGGCCTAGATTATTGATCATGAGAAGAGGTTAATAGAGGCTCAATGGATTATGTGCAGATCTAACATAATTTAGTGGGATGGAGGCCCAAGATTTATCTTGTATAGACTCTTCTAAGTGGCCCAATAATCCTTGTGCAGATCCACATTCTTGAGCTTCTCAAACTTGGCCCAAACTCAATTAAATTTCAGCAACCCAAATGCATAAAAAACTGGCCCAGTAAATTCTGCAGCCCAACACCTCTAAACTGGCCCAACAAACTTAAAAATCTGAAGCCCAAGTGGAGATGGATCTTGGAGCAGCCCATGACCCATACTTGACCCATACTTGACCCAACTTAAACCCTAATACCCCACCCACTTACTCACTTGCTGAAACATAACATTCAAGAGGCAAAATCGGAGGTGGAGAAGGAGGCTAGGGTTTGGGACCAAAATTCTGCATTTTCTCATACTTAGAGCAAGATTCAGCCAAGGTAATAGTTATACAACTTAATCCCCTCATCTTTCCCTTTAATTTGGTCTGATTAGTTTTTCATTTAGAGCATTTTCATCCTACCCAAAAATTTGAAATGTGAGTGTTTGGGAGTTTTCTTGATGAAATTCGTAGGTTGAGCTTAGGGCTGACTTTGGATGAGTTTAGACCCTCCATTTTGATGCTTTAATGGTTAATTTGAGACCCCCATAGCAAATTTATAAAATGGGTATTAATTATGTACGAATTTGCTTAGGATTTTGGGTGGAATATTGAATTTTCTGGTGGAGGAAACTTAAATCCGAAATTGGGTCTTGTTGTGGCTGGGTAAATGATTCTTGGGTAGTCATTGGCATTTTAAATTCCTTGGGTACTGATTATGATTATTAATGATGAATTAGAGTAGTAATTATGTGATGTTATGGTTATAGGAGGAATTCTGCACCATTGGTGATTGGTACAAGTATCTACAAGTGAGGTAACCGGGTTTATATCAATTCCATGTGTATATTTGATTTAATTCCATATGTTGCTATATATGATTGATTGAAAAATGCTGAATGAATTGGTTGGCTATCTGTTGATTTGTGATTGGACCTTGTGAGTCCATGGTGGAGCTGTGGTGCGGCTGCCACCCGTGCATGTGCTATGATCAAGCACCGGGTTATGATCAAACCCCAGATGCACTGAGCCCCGGTTGTGCTCAATGAGGAGTAGGTGCCGTGGACGGGCCTCTCCGGTGTTAATGGCCTTTAACATGTGATAATATGATTGCTAGTATGGGATAGTAATCATGATAGCCTAATTGTTTCATTTGCTGTTATAATGGATATGATTCTGATGATGATTTTGATTTATGCATATATGGTAATTAAACTGGATATATAATAGAATTGCCTTGGTGACTGAGATTCATATCTCACCCCGTTTTATGGGATTAACATTTCAGGTGAGAGTTCCTCGGGTAAGGATAAGGGTAAGCAAGTGGATGAACATCCATGAGCTGAGGCCGGGTGTGGGGAGCTGCACTTGGTCTGAGTAGAGTAGGATAGATGCAATTTTTGTTATTAGTTTACATAGCATCATCATGTAATCATATTACCAAGTGTAGGTGCTCATATTTTGTTTGATTGGAATGTAATCGCTAAGAATTCAAGTTTCATTATAGTTGAACATTATTGTATGAACCTATAACATTATATATATATGTGGGTTTGCTGGAACTATGATATGGATTACCATATGCGGATTATAGTCATATGATGCCTTAGAGGTGAGCTCTTGTTCAATGGAATCTTTATAAAATTTGCATGGGATGTAAATTACTGATAATGTATGTGATCTTGCTGCCATTTATTTATGAATGTGTTGGTATGAGTTAGTGGAACAAGTAGGAAGTGACATGTGAGTTTCACAATGGCAATGGATGGATTGATGTGTAAATAGGGTAGATAAACACCATTAGGATCACTTAAAACAAGGGTAGGTGGACCTAGAGTGTTGCTAAGGTGAGAATTGGAGTGTAGAAGGTGAAATTCGGGTAATATGGTCACAGAGGGGAATCCCGCCGCGGCCAAGAAGGCTTCGCCGCGGCCAAAGCGGAGGCAGAGCCAAAAGACGCCGCGGCGCAACAAACCTAGCCACGGCGCGAAGCGAAAAATTCACCCAGGGGGGTAACAGAACCAAAAGCCGCCGCGGCGCAGTGTTTCCAGCTGCGGCGCGAGCCAGAAAATTAAAATTGTGTTGGACAGAGGCAAAACTCGCCGCGGCGCGAATATATTACGCCGAGGCGAGACTACTGGGAGTCGAGTAGAAGTTCCAGGTAGCATTTTCGCCGCGGCGCCACATAGGTTGGCCGCGGCGAAGGTCCAACTCGCCGCGGCGAGATTTGTGAAATTAGGAGAATGATACAAGATTACAAGCCGGGAGGTTATTGAGTGTTGAAACTAACGGATGGTTGAATCATGAGCCTCTTATGGTAGTAAGATTTCTTTTATGCACATTTTATTTTGTTAAGGTGGCATGGTGATTGCCCTAATCTCAAGGTTCAAATTCCCTCACATTTTTGTAATGCGGTAAAGTATAATGACCTAAAACCTTGATCATTAATTAATAAACCTTGTATTTAGCTATAATTACAATGATTAGAAGATAGGGTTGTCACATCCTCCCTTGAGAAAACAAAGCAAACTACAAAAAGCCTCATTTCTTCCATAGCCTTAGCCTAAAGGGGTTTGTGTAGCTAGGAAGACTTTTAAATTTTTTTAAGCCCATTTTTGAGTCATATATGATGAATGAATATAAGGAGAAGCCTTGGGAGAAATTTAGAAACTATAGAAAGTGAGTTAGTACTTTATGTTCCATATTATGACCTAAAGAAGCAATATATAGTTAAGCTCTTGGTTTTAATTGTGTGATGACTCTAAGAGGCTTAAAAAGAGTCAAGAATCATATTTGAAAGGAAAGAGTGGAGCCTAGAATTTATTTGAGGGGTACTACTTCATTAAGTGCAATTATGGAACCATAATGAGGTTTATAGATCAAGCTAGAGTTCAAGCAAGTGTGTGGCCTTAGAATTAATTCCATAAACTAAATTGGCTTCCATAAATTGTGTTTGGGCTAAGAGAAAACTTCCCCACACTTTTGTGTATGTGTGGCTGAAAAGGGGAGCTTGGATTCAAAGGAAAAAGTGTGTAATTCTGTACAAGGTAGCTCTGTCCGCCTTCTCTCATGCATGGATGTGTACTTAGCTTGTCTTAAATGTATTTATGTGTATTTTTAAGCCATGAAAAGTATTCTAGCATGACTTTAATTCCATGGTGCCATGATGTTATAATATTCTCTTATATGATGTTTTTGATGTGTGCTTGGGTTTGCATGATGAGGATGAACCAAGAACCCTTAGCCATGGTGAGGATGAGCTAAGAACCCTTGAGATTGGTTGAGACAAAGCAAAGAGTCTCCCAAAAGTAAGATGGGCTCCCAAGTGTATGGTTAAGTCTAAGAATCCCTTAAAGAAAGGGTAAGGTAGTCCAATATCCATAAGAAATTAGGTGAGGCCAATCCACTTGCTTGGTAAGCCTTTGTATGCTATGTATGACATTCTCAAATGATGAAAATGCTTCTTGAATGTTTGCATATGTCAACATGATCATACATGCATTTATGAGACTTGTTTGCATTCATCATGTATGATTGAATGAGAGATGAGCTATTCGGATTCTTTGAATCTCATTCCCTCCTCTCCAATGATCTAACATACTAAGTGGACCAAGTGGACAAGGTAATGGAAGCTACCTTGAGAAAGAGAACTTGACAACAAAATGCATGGTCTTTAGTTCTTTAAAGCCATATCCATGTCAAATGATGTAACCCATGCTTGTATATGGTCTATGACCTTTGGAACACTTGTAATTACAATAATATATGATGTAGAAATGAGAGAGTGTTATATGAATGATAGGATGTAAATTGAGTATATGATGGCACATTAGCTTCATGAATGGCATTGTGGATTTATGCATATGTGTAGATGAAATGGCCAAAATGAGATGCATGGAGTTTGGGACCATTTGGGCAGCTTACATAAGTCTTAATCATACTTTTAGACTTGCCCAAGAGGTGCCAAACCCTAAGGAAAGCCATTTGGACATTTTGGTATCCCATATTGAGCCAAAATTGACCATAATGGAATCCTATATCACTTTTTATCCAAATGAGCTCTTCTTGATCTAAGATTTGGCATGAAATTAGAGCTTGTTGAGAGCTTTTTGGAAAGCTAAAGAATAGATTTTTAGAGATCTAGAGAATATTTGATGAATTTTTAAATTTAAAATTTTTTTTGGTTTTGGTCATGTCACTGTTCATACTAGTCCAAAAATAAAATCTGTCACACAGGGCCAAAATGATGTCCAGTTGCCACACAATTTGTATAAAGAAAGTAGACAATCCTAGTGACTCATGCCAACTGAAAGCACCTCATTTGGACGTCTAAAGAGGGAGATATGAATTTTTAAAAAATCTATCCAGTATTAGGAACTTCACCCGATCTCAGTTACTGTTTGATTAAATTTTGAGGTTTGGGCGTGCCTGAACTGGTCTACAGTTATTATTTTCCTCTAGCTAACATCCATAACTTTCCAGATTGGTATCATTTGAATGGATTGGATTCTGGGGAAGTAATTGGACATTTTCAAAGTTTGTTATAGAAACCTGTGACAGCACCAGTGGATAGTTTGACCTCTGGACATTTTTGAATGTCAAACATTCTTTGTGATAGATGTTATGGTCTGAACATATTTTTAGTATTAAGTAGACACCTGTAGCTTTCCAAAATGGCTAAGAATGCAAGATTTTGATTTTTCTAGAATTAGTTATGATTTTCCAAAGTTGTGGCAGAAAAGTGGAAAAATCTAATCGAAAATATGTATGTATATTTTGAGCCTCCCTTCAAGTTTCTTGAGATGTAGGCCACCTATGATGATTCAAATGAGTTGTATCCATATAATTAAATATGATAATGTGTTGTATAAGCTCACACAGTCCATATAACACCGAATAAAATTTTTATACATGATGCAACGCAAAGAAATGTATTATTTTAATGGATTTTTCTTACTTCCTTCATGGAATGTATCATATAAGCATGAAAATGTGATAGAAATGACCTATAAATTATGGTGTTACAATTCAAGCTTAGAAAGTAGCAAATTACCTTAGATTTTTAGCCTTTCTTGGATGCTTCTTCCTTTACTTGGATTCTCCCTTTGAATTTCAAAAATCTCCCCTCTGTTCTGCCCTCAAAATAGACCCAAAAACTTCAATAAAACCATAGAAAGAAAGAGGAGAAGGAGAAGAATAACTTTGCTAAAGGAAAGACTAAGAAATTTCTTTGATTTCATACCTTTATCTTGACTTTTTCCCCTCCCTTGATTTTAGAGGACCTACTTTGAAAATGTATCCATTTCCATCATTTTAATGAAAACTAGACAATACACTAGGAAGTTGTTCAATGGATTTTAGGGACATGAATAGGCTTAAAATGATATAAGAATAATAATGGAAGTAGTAGATTGAATTTAGAAGTTATATTTTGGAAGTTGAAAATTTAGGGTTTAAGAAAGGGCAAAATGTAACCAATTTGTGTTAAGTTGTCTGAACAAGTTTGTAATGCCTTTAATGAATCCTAATATGGCAATATAAATCATATATGATGAGATTTTGAAGCCTAGAAATTGAATTTTAAAAGTTACTCCTTGAGGTTTAAGGTCATATAATGAGTTCTATTATGTTCAAAAGTGAAAATACCACATGAATAGTGCCAACAACCATGTGAATTGTAAATATGGAATTTGTGGTTTGAATTATGAATTTTAGAAGTATAAGTTAGCTTAGGATTTAAGTTTACTGAAAGCCTAATCTAAGAACCAATTATGGGGAGCTAAAATCTAAAAGGAATTTCATAAGTTTAAGCCTTTGAATATGGTAAAATTTGAGCATTTTAGATGGTATAATTGCCACCCAATAAGCATGTATCTTGAAAGTATGTAAAAGAGGATTTTAAGTACACCTTAAGTGGCCTAAATTGTAGATAAAAAGTCAAAGAAATTTAAGAGAGGTTGTTATGAGTTTTAGATGTTAATGATACGTTTATATGATATTTTTAAAACAAGCTAGTAAGGCTCCATCCCATTGTAGGTGTAGAGCCAAGAAAGAAAAAGATACAGAGTGGAAAAGTAAGAGGTTTTACTAGGTTCTTATCACCTATATAAGGTAGCTTACTCTTCCCTATTTAGTTGCATGCGGACTTGTTTGAGCTTGATATACATTATATTGTAATGGTTGCCTCTCGTAGTATATGCTATATTTCATTACATCATTTATATGTCATGTTTTTCATGTTATGTTTAATGAGCTAAGATTATAAGATAAAGAGTAACAATGAGAATGAACGTAGTAGTTCTTCTAAGTTTAAGTCAAAAGCCCAAGCCAAGTTAAGATTCATGCCCATGATAGAGTATGTTGTAAACATGTAAAGCATATGTGTTAGTTTCATGTGACCATGCATACTTGCATTATTCTTGTTTAACTGCCTCATGGTTATTTTGGGTGATTTGAGTATAGCTATTGAGATTCTCCATAATCTCACCCCCCATATGTAACAACCAGTAAAAAAAAAGAGAAAAAAAAGAAGAAAAGAAGAAGCTAAAAAATTTTTAAAGTCCTGACATTTTCTAAGTTTGTTAACTATAGCGAGAAATAGCCAGCTATAGCGAATGTACCTATTCGCTATAGCGAGAAATGGTTTGGCTATAGCGAGAGTGCCTTTTAGCTATAGTAAGAATGCTTCTACCTATAGCGAGTGCGGGCATCCCATACAAAAACCAGGGGGTTCCTCACCATAGCGCGCCGTAGCGAAAACAAGGGTCTGGGACTGATACGTGCTTGCCGTAACGAGGGTTATTCTTCACTATAGTGAGGGTTAGTCCGGAAAAGTGTGAAAAAGGGAGAATTTAACTTCTTAAAGCATCCAAATCCATTCCTTTTCTTTTAACAGACCTAACCTTCGACCAAAAGAGAGAAAATGGCTGTGGAGAGAGAGAGAGACCAAGAGAAGGAAGGAAGAACAAGGAAAAGATAAGCAAGCATAAGATTTCCCTAGCTTTTCTTCTTAGAATCTTGTTCTTCTCTCTTTGCCCTCTCTTTTTATAGTTTTGGTTGTTGAATTAGTTGGGTTTTGGGCTTGGTTCAGAAGAGGGAAGGTGGAAAACTACTCTTGAAGAAGGTTAGAACTCATGTAGCTTTACTTTCTTATTTTCCCTAAGTATGTTAGTTCTACCAACTTGAGAGCATGAGAAAGAAGAAGAGTTAGTGAAATTTTAGAGAGAGAAAGAACCCCTAGTTTCTTATATGCTTGGTAGGGTTTGCTATAAAAAAACTCCTAGCTTTGTGAATAAGTGTTGAGTTATGAGAGAGTAATTCCATGCTCTTTGTGTGTCTAAGCTCAAGAGAAGCACTTCCATCTAGTTGTGATTGTGAAATCAAGAAGGGAGAAGACAAATTGAAAGGGGAGGCTTGTGTTAGCCTATAAGGTAGCTCTCTCCCCCTTCTCTCATGCATGGATGTGTGTTTAGCTTGTTTTAGAATGTGTGTATGTGTATTTTCAAGCTATGAAAAGTATGCTAGTATGCCTTTACATTTCATGATCCTTGATGCTATGTTATGTGTTAAATGAATCCATGATGTTTGTATGAGTTTGCTTGAGTGTGGAAAGGCCAAGAACTCTTCCCTTGGTTGAGGATGAGCCAAGAACCCTCGAGCTTGGTTGAGATAAAGCAAAGGGTCTCCCAAAAGCAATGTGGACTCCCAAGAGTATGGTTGAGTCTAAAGTGCTCAAGAATGGGTGAGGCAAGTCCAAAATCCATAAGGAGAAGTGTGAGGCCAATCCAAACACTTGGTGAACCCTTGAATGTCTTGTATGCTTAATTCATATGCCAAGATTGCTTTTAAAATGTCCATGACTTCCACTTTTCCATACATGCATTTAAAAAGCTTGCTTTACATCTATTATATATGATTGAATGGGAGATAAGCTATTGGGATTCTTTGAATCTCACTCCCTTCTCTCCACGATCCTAACATACTAGGTGGACCAAGTGAACAAAGACATGGGAGCCACCAAGCTTGAAGCTAGGGAAATCGGCAAAGAATTTGTGAAATAGCCATTTTGTCACCATTTTGTTGTTAAGAGATGTAATCTAATGATGTACATGGGGTGTGCACTTATGAATACTTGTAAATGGATGTACTTAGTGTATATGTATGAGAATTAGAACTATAGTGCATGATGTAGCAAGTTTTTGGTATGAATAGCAAGATCTTGGCATTATGTACATGGTGTATGTTTTGGTGTGGGAGAGTGAGCTTTGCAAATCTGGTTTGTTAGGTATTTGAGCCATGTTTGATAGCCTATATTGATGCTTTCCCACGTGCTTATAGAGCTTTAGGAGTAGGAGAAGCAAATTTGAACCCTTGGAGCCCTCTTTTAATAAAAAAATTAACACTTTGCCTCATTATGTCAAAGTCTGACCAAATGACCTCTTCTTGATTGAAAATTTGACATGTGATTAGATCTTGCCTAGAGCTTTCTGGGCAGCCAAAGATTAGATCATTTGGAGGTCTATGGAATTTTCTATGATTTTTCAAAGTTGGTATCAGAATTTTGAATTTGCACCAATACTGTTCATTTTTTCAATTGTGTAATTGTGTCATCCAAGGGGCAAACGTGGTCCAATGGCTATGAAATTTTATAGAAAGAAACTAGACATTCACAGTGACTTGTAGCAACTAGAAGAATCTCATTTGGAGGTCTAGAGAGGAAGATATGAATTTTTGAAGTTTCTGCCTAGTATCAGTCATCTTGCCTGACCAAAAGTACTATTCCATCGATTTTTGAGAGCTTGGCTTGATGAACTGATCTGTAAATATTTTTTCTCTCTAGTTAATATCCATAGATTTCCATATTGGTATCATTTCCACATATTATATTTTTTTGGAATTAGTTGGATATTTTTGAAGTTTATATCAGTAAACTATGATAGCATCAGGACCCAGTCCAACCTCTAGACTAATTCGCATGTCAAACATCCTGTGTGTGGGGTGTTATCACTTGTACATATTTTTACCATGAAGTAGACATCCCAATATTTCCAGAATGTCTAAGATTATAAGTTTGTGATTTTTCTAGATTTAGTTATGATTTTCCAAAATTTGCCCAGAAATGGGGCCAAGTCTAGCCGAAAATGAATATACATGTCCCATATCTCTTTTCGATTTCCATGAGTTGTAGGCAAGTTTTTATGATAGAAATGAGTTGTAAAAATGAAATTAAATATGAGGAGGCATAGTATGAGCTCACACGGTCCACATGACACCGAAATGAATTGCTAGATATGATGCAATGCAAAAATATTCATTACCTCCCCTTGCGCTTTTATGAGAAACATACATCCTCCATGATAGTAAGTCATTGAAAGGCATGGGATGAGCTAGAATTTATGGTGTTACACCATATCTATTTTCCCACTAACTAGTGCCAGATGGAAGTTCCAGTGCCAACAAAGGAAAAGAGAAAGAATAATATTTGGATTTGCAAAATTATAGAAATATTTTGTATCTAATTTTATTACAATGTTATAGTGAATGTATATATTAAGCCTTACTTCCTCAGTAATGAATTCATGTGCACTAGTGTACTATTAATAGTGATGTTACTCCAGCTTGAGTTATTCATAACCAGATGATGATATATGTCCAGATTGTGTTATTTTGATGCTTTTATTATCTATATTTTTTCCACGTCTATGAATTCTGGGCTTCATATTTTGGAAATTTTGGATTTGATGTTTTTCGTCCATTAATAAATGGACTTGCTATTGAACCATAATAATAAAAGAAGAGCTAGATGGTTATGGTGTTACAATAACAACCGGTAAATATTCCGGATAATCCACTTACAGCCCCTCAAGACTAAATATGAACCCAACTTACTAATTAGTAGCTTTTAAATTGGCTTAAAAAGAACTGTCTACCCTTATTTGATGAGGAATTGAATGTGCAAAAAGTTGTATTTTGGAAATTTTGAATTTGATGTTTTTCTTCCATCAATAAATGGACTTGCTGTTGAACCATAATAATTAAAAAAGAGCTAGATGATTAAGGTGTTACAATAACAACCAGTAAATATTTCGGATAATCCATTTACAGCCCTTCAAGGCCAAATATGAACCTAACTTACTAATTAGTAGCTTTTAGATTGTCTTAGAATGAACCATCTACCATTATTTGATGAGGAATTGAATGTGCAAAAAGCAGAGGCATAGATTATACAATTGGAGAAAATTTTTAAACTAATGGGTTGTACTTTTAAATAGAAAGCTATGCTAACGACATTTATGTTAGAAAAAGAAGTTGATCATTGGTGGCGTAGCAAAGAAATTATGTAAACCTAGAATATCCCAATTAACTGGGAAAATTTCTTAGTTGATTTCTATGAAAAATATATTCCTAACTCAGATGGGGATTAGAAGGAGATGGAATTTGTCAATTTGAAATAGACAAAAGATATGATGTAACAACATATCTAAATAGCATTTAACTTGTAGCATAAATAGCCTATAATGTGCATTTTCATCAAATTAGCACCTTTAGTAGTAGAAAGTGTCATCATCATAAGGCAAATTAACTCATCTCTGCTTAAATATACCATTTGGGCTTATCAAAGTTATATTTCATCCATACCACACTTATTTAACCAAAAATATCACAATTTGATACATGAATTTCGGGTTTGAGGCATAAATCACAAATTCAACATCATACTTGCATTTTTCTTAAGTTCCATAATCTAATCCAAAATTTGAAATTTCATAATTAATTCTAGAAAATTCCAAATCATGCAAATTAGGACTTTATGGAAAGCTTAGGTTTCATCTAGCAACTATAAAAATTTTAGATCAAAACAATATCATTTGCCCCATGAAAACTAATAGAACAATAACTGGGTCAAAATATTAGATAATAGCAAACTTGAAAATTCAAAAATTCATATCTTTCTCTACACATATCCAAATTGAGTGCTCTCAGTTGCTATGGAAAAGCTTATAATGCCAACTATATGATATAAAATTTCATGAGTATTAGACTTCATTTGACCTCTCAACAGCACCAAAAACCAGGCTAACTAATAAATAGTACCACTGCCAGTTTCTACATAATTTGGCCAAACTTTAAAAATCATAATAAATTCTCTAGAGCTCCAAAAATTCTATTCTTTAGCTTTTTGAAAATCTCTAGATAAGATCTAAATGCTTGCCAAATTTCATGCCAAAACTCATCTATTTAGTCAGGTTTTGATTCAGGGCAAGATTATGGCTTAAAATGGTTATATTATAACATCAAATGGTCCAATATGGATTCCCATAGGAACCATGACCAATTGAGCATGTCCAAAAACTCAAGAACAATATATAAAAGCATTATAATAGGCTTACATCATCATGGAACTTAACCATTGTAATGTCCAATTTTTGTCAATTGACAAAAACGGGCATGTTTTCAAAGCAAGTCCCCTGAAATGAATTAGTTAAGGTTCCAAAAAATTTGGGGAACATTCTAGATTTCTAAAAGTGAGAATTCTATCCTTAGACAAAAGGAAAAACTGAGCTAGAGTGAAGAAACAAATTTTGACGGAAAACCTACGAAACGTAATGGCATTTTCGTAATTTTGGGCAATTTTTGGAATTCACATAGGAGGGTTTTTTAAATGAAAATTTTGAGTTCTCTAGGGTTCTCAGAGGCCCTAAAAACCATGGGAAGCCTCGGGACAGTTAAATCCTTTCCGGTGGACATTTTCCAATGTTGGTGTGCCCAAACTTTGACGGGTTCGTTCGGGAAGGTTTTAGCTCCTATTTGAGTGATTCCAAAGGCATTTTTCTTAATTGGGAACCTAAATTTTATAATGGAAAGATGGTTCTAAAAAAGGAGCTAAAACAAAGGAGAAACAAAAATGCAAAGTATGAAGGGCAAAATTAGAATTTTTGAAAAAGTCACTTTGCCCTAGCTATATATAGGTGATGCCTCACACTTGCCTTCATTTCACTTTAGATTTTCCAGCCCCAAATCAGAAGCAAAACCCTAAGGGAGAGGCACCCAAGAGAGGAAGAAGAAGGAGGAAGAAAACCAAGCTTAAGGTATGTTTTCATGGTGATTTTCCTTGCTTTACTTCATCCACACCTCCTTTCCTCCCTTCTCCTTTCTTTCCTTGGCTTAAAATGAAGTTTATAAATCTGATTTAAGGGAGAACTTCAAGGGAAAATTCTGATTTGAAGAGAGGAGCTTGGAGAAAGTAAGATTCAAGCTAAACTAAGCAAGGAAATAAGGTACAAATGCATCCTATGGTTTATATCTTCCATTCCATTTTGCCTAACCCCAGGAGCCATAGAAGGATATGATTTTCAAGCCCAACCAAGCATGAATCTTAGGTATTTGATGGAGAAGAACAAGAATATGCAAAGAAAACAACAAAATAGCCATTAGAATTCAAGATGAAAAACTTAGGGTTTTATGTGCACCTTCTAAATTCTGAATTTATGTGATGCTTCCTAGGTTTAATTAAGAGCTTAAATGAGTTCTTGAGACACCTAAGATGCTCCCCACAAGCTTCTTCCTTCAAGAAAACAAAGAAACCTCCATGTGGCCCAAATGATGCCTGTCTCGGCCAAAGAGGGTTTGAGTAGTGGGGGAGAGTTTTAAATTTTTCTAAGGCCATTCTTGAGTCAAATTTGATGAATGAAAATGAAGGGAGGCCTTGGAAAAAATTTAGAGCTCATAGAAAGTGATTTGGTGTCTTAGGTTTCATATTATGACCTAAAGCAGCAACATGATGTTAGGCCCTTTGTTTTAATGGTGTGGTGACTCCAAGAGGCACTCAAGGAGTCAAGAATCATATTTGAAAGGAAAGAATGAGGCCTAGAAGTCATTTGAGGGGTGTTGCTTCATTAGGTGCCTTTATAGACCATAATGGAACTTATAGAGCTATCTAAGGTTTAAGCAAATTGTGTAGCCTTAGAATATGTTTCATGAACCTAATTGGCTCCCATAAATTGTATCTAGACCAAGAGAAACCATCTCTACCAATTTGTGGGTGTGTGGCAGAAAGAGGAGGCTTGAATCCAAAGGGAAAAGTGTGTAATTGTGTGCAAGATAGCTCTCTCCACCTTCTATCATGCATGGATGTGTGTTTAGCTTATCTTAGAATGTGTGTATATGTATTTTCAAGCCATGAAAAGTATGCTAACATGATGTTATATGCCATGATTTCATGATGTCATGTTATGCTTTCAAATGAATGTATGATATTTGTTGAGTTTGCTTAAGTGTGGAGAGGCCAAGAACTCTTAACCATGGTGAGGATGAGCTAAGAACCCTTGAGATGGGTTGAGACAAAGTAAAGAGTCTCCTAAAAGCAAAGTGGGCTCCCAAGAGTATGGTTGAGCCAAAGCTCTTAAAGAATGGGTAAGGCAAGTCCAAAATCCATGAGGAAAAGTGTGAGGCCAATCCAAACACTTGGTGAGCTATGGAATTTCTTGTATGATTTGTTCACATGCCAAGCTTGCTTCTTAAATATTCATGACTTCTATGATATCCATGCATGTATTTTTAAGACTTGCTTTGCATATGTTATGTATGATTGAAAGGGAGATGAGCTATTGAGATTCTTTGAATCTCATTCCCTCCTCTCCAATGATCTCACATGCTAGGTGGACCAAGTGGACATGGTAATGGGAGCCAATTACCTTGAAGAAAGAAGATTGACAACCAAATGCTTAAGTTTTGCCACTTTAAAACCATAATTATGTCATATGATGTACCCCTTTGATGTATATGGTCTATGAACCCTTAGACATATGTAATTATGATATTATGTGATGTATAAATGTATGAACATGATGTATGAACCCTAGAATAGAAATTAGATATGTAATGCCAAAGTATGCATTTTAGAAAGCTTAATGTAATGTGCATATGTGTGGATGGAAAGGCCAAAATGAGATGCATGGGGTTTAGGACCATTTGGTCAGCTCACACAAGTCCTAAATGTGCTTTTAGACTTGCCCAAAAGGTGCCAAAACCAAAGGAAAGCCATTTGGCAAATTTGGTATCCCATATGGAGCCAAAAATGACCATAATAGAACCCTATGTCACTTTTTGGCCAAATGAGTTATTCTTGGTCTAAGATTTGGCATGCAATTAGGTCTCATTAAGAGATTTTTGGGAAGTTAAAGATCATAATTTTCGAAGGTCTACAGAATATTTGAGAATTTTTCAAAGTTGTCAATTTTTCTGATTTTGGTCTGCTGTACTATTCATTTAGTTTTAAAATGAAATCTGTCACATAGGGCTCAAATGATGTCCAATTGCCACAAAATTTTATACAAAGAAATTATACATTCATAGTGACTTGTACCAACTAGAAGCACCTCATTTGGAGGTCTAAAGAAGATATATGAATTTTTGAACATTCTATCCAGTATCAGGAGTTTTGCCTGACTTGAGTTATTATTCTATTGATTTCCAAGGTTTGGACTACCTGAGCTAGCCTGGAAGTATTTTTTCCCTCTAGCTAACATTCACAACTTTCCAGATTGGTATCATTTGCATAGATTGGATTTTTTTGAAATTAATTGGACATTTTCAAATTTTTCTACAGAATTCTGTGATAGTTCTAGAGTGTAGTTTGACCTTTGGACCAATTCAGATGTCAAATGTCCTCTGTGATGGATGTTACTATCTGGGCATATTTTTCATGTGAAGTAGACATCCATAGCTTTCAAGAATGGCCAATAATGCATGTTTTTAATTTGTCTAGATTTAGTTATGATTTTCCAAAATTTGGTCATAAAAAGGGCCAATTTTGGCCGAAAATGCACTTGGTTATTTTGAGCTCTTCTTTGATTTCCATGAGTTGTAACTATGATTTTATGATGCAAAAGAGTTGATTGATATAATTAAATATGAGAAAGTATAGTATGTACTCATATGGCCCACGTGACACTAAATGAAAATTTTTAAACACGACGCAACGCAAAATAGTCATTATTTTATTCCCTTTTTCTCTACACCTTCATGAAATCAATGATGTGAAGCCCAGAATGTCATGTAATGAGATAGAATTTATGGTGTTACGACCATCATTCCACTTATTTGTATACACAAGCATACCATGGCCCAAGATGTCAAAAAATTACATTTTCATACATTTGGCTCCAAAATCTTTACATACAACATACACATATACTTTTACATATGATCAAAGGTTTACATCTCATAAGCATCATATATATACATACTTTGACATTAAATTATATAAAAAATTTATCCTATTATCAAAGCATCATCATTCATGCTCTTTGGCTTGCATTCCTTGCTCTATAAGGCTCACCGAGATATGGTTAGACATGAAGTGGGGAAGAGTGAGATTCAAAGAATCCTAATATAATAGCTCACTCACCCTTTTAAGCATACATTTATGGCACATTTTCATGTCAAAGAATGTAAGTATGATATATATGCTTCTAGGAGACATACACAATCACATTTTCAAGTCACATGAAGTCATTCCAAATCAAGCATGAGCTCTAGAGACTTTTGGTCTATCCTTATCCATTTCTTTGGGGACTTTTAGATTAGTCTCACCCACTTTTAGGGACTTTTGACTTAGCCTCTGAGTGGATCGTCGCATAACTCTCAAAATAATACTAGGCTGATAGAATATGCAGTTAATGGCACAACCTAGGTCATCTCCCTTGGAATTGGCGTTCAATGTTTAATTGAGTTTTCTAAATATGAAAAGACTCTAAAATTTCCTAAACTAAGGGGGTTTTGATTTAATTAAACTATCCTAAAACTAAATTGTATTAAAATTCCTAAATTCTACCTAATTGTATGGATTATGAATGAAAGATGGACTTGTGACTAGCTTTGGATTCGTCCCTTGGTATCCACTATCCTTATCCTAATCTAATTGTGATTAATTCTGGCCTAAGAGTCCCTAATCGTGTTCATAACAAATTATCTTGGGTAACCACTCAAGATTCAAGAGATTAATAATCCAACGTTGAATTGAGACCTCAATCCCGCATTAAATTGTTAATTCTTGTTTCTAAGATCAATGAACACTCAATTTGATTGATTAACTAATTTGATTAGCCTCTGAATCATCCTAAATATTTAATTAACCAACTAAACATTAAGGAATCCTCAATTCAAACAAATAATCTCACTCATGTATTTTATTGAATACCTTCGAAGCATACATGGGAAGTCAAATAATATTGAAATTAATCAGATCAATTAATCAACAAAAATACTTCCTAATTAGTGTCTAACCAGCCACTAATTATAATTACACAAATTCCTTATCAAATACATCTTAACCAAGAAAATAAATGAAAGAGAAAAAAATGTAGGAAAAATAAAGAAATTCTTAGCCAAAATTCTAAATTTTCTCCATGGATTCAAGCTTCTCCAAGGACTTCCTCCTAGCTAGCCTCAAGATGGAGATTAGAATTTCATTGGATGTAGATGGAATGGAGTGGAGTGGAGAGAAGAGGATGGAGTGGACGAATGAATGGAGTTGCCCCCTTGAATGAATGAATGGCTTGATATATATAGGCATGAATTTCCAGAAATATAGAGACGTGGATGTGCTGGAGAGACGTGAATAAATCAAAGGCGTGAATGGAGGATGCGTGAATATGCTGGATGCTTGCTTCCCCTCACGTTTTGTTTTAATGATTCCACGTGCTCACATGCAGCCTCTTTCTTGCGTATTATGCTTGGATCTGAACTCTTGCTTCCTTTAAACCCCACGTGCTCAGCTACTTCTCTTAAACTCAAGCTGCCCACGTTGTTTTCTAATCTCAAAGCTCAGGTTTCTTCATTCTTTCTTCGTTTAGCTGCTGTGCTTCCCAATTTTTCCATGTTAGACCCACACTCGAGCTTCTTTTCGTGTTTCTGCCTTGCAACCCATTACTTCCAGCCTCTTCACGTTAAAACTGCAATTCAGCGTTTTATTTTCCACGTGATATGCTCAAGTGTTTCTGCATGTGTGTATAGGTGTGGGTCCGCTGTTTATTTTATTATATTTTACATGTTCTTCTACTGTTTCTGCAGCTCTTCTTCATCTCGCATTAACCAAGTTCTGCCCAGTTCAGCTCGTTCTTCTCCCATCTCATGCAAGTTCAGCTCGTGCAGCCCAGCTTCATCTGTTGCCCCTCCATTTCCAGCGTCTCCCATCGTCTTCCTCAACTTGTTTTCAGCTATTTCTATGTGAGTGTGAGCTCAGTTGGTGCTTCCTCGTGCTTCTTCACTTTATCCATGCAGCTCTTCTTTGCGTTAATATTCACGTGTTATCCAGCTCCCAATCTTCTTGTTCAGCTTGTTCAGCTTCTTTCATGCATTCTGCTTCTTCACTTAACCTTCAGTTCTCAAGCTTTCTGTTGCATGTTCTCCAGCTAGCTCGAGCTTCTCTTCTTCATTCTGCAGCTTTTCAGCATGATTCCTTTGTTCTGCAGCTCCTTGCTTGTGTTAGCTGGCAACTCTAAGAATCCATAGCTTTTCCGGCTGAACTTCTTTTCCATGAGTTCCTTCAACCCGTGGCAAGCTTCCTTTCCACGTAGCTTCTTAGCTTCTTCATGCGTGTAGCCCGTAGCTCTTTTTCTTCTTGCTTACGTGCTGCTGTACCCATTTAATTCTTTCTCACGTAGTCTTTAATGCTTAGCTTCATGATCTTGTGGCTTCACCTCACGTGTTTCTTTGCATGTGTGAATGATGTGCAACCTTGTGAATGAATAGACGTAGGAATAAGGTGAAAGTGCAACATGATTATGTAACGTGAGTGACCATAGCTTCATGTGAATGTGCATGCATATAATGCATGCAATGAGAGAGCATCCTATTCATGTGCCAACCACAATTCATTCTCCCATTTTTAAGCTATAACAAGAAGTACAATTGAGGCCTAATTCTTCCCCTTCTCTTCTCTAACTCAAGTTCTCATTCGAACATCTTTTAGCCATTGAAATCTACATAAAAGAATGAAAAGTGTTAGGTAGAAACAGCCAAAAAATTATTGAAAAGGAATTCATGCATTAAAACTCAATAATTTTGCAAATTAATTCATAAGGTGCAAAAATGGCCACTAAAATCAATTATCCACCTAAGTACATCCATTAAGCCTTATTTAACATTTAAAATACTTAAGTTAGGGGAATTAAAACATATAAAATTCATGCTTATCAGCCTCACTAACTTTGAGACTTTTGGCTTCTCTTCACCTATTAAGAGCCATACACTTTCAAATTGACATTTAAGAAACATAATGGTACCAAAGCATTAAACTAATGGCTATAAGCATATCCCATGAGTTAAACATATATACAAGCATCTAATGACAATTAAACAACCAAGCAATGTATATAAGAAAGGATGGAAAGCTACCTTGAGTCAATATGCACAAACTTTTTCCTTGAATATTACTTCCCTTTCTCAGCCTCTCACACACACACACCTAAGAGGAGCTTGATTTACTTGGATTAGATACATCAAATAAAACACAAACACATCATTAGAACCAATTCTATCCCTGACATAAACTCAGCATAAACCTATTGTAGCTTATGGCATGGTTATGGTTCCATATAAGAGCATAGTGAAGCAACCTATAAAATTCATGATCTTGGCCTCTTGAATTCAATTTGTGATGACTTTAATAAGTTTAAATAGAGTCATGAGACTTAGATTGAGTGAGAACACCAAGTTAGTTCTTTATGCCTAAAGGAACCTTAAACTTTCAATTTTCAAAATATGGTTTCTAAATTGCAACCAATGGTTTCTTTGATATTTATTATTCATTTCTAGACCACTTCTACCATTGGAATTAAGAAAAACTCTCCTTAGGTGTTGTCTTTCATGCTTGGTCGAGACATGAAGCCAAGTGAGAGCCCATGGAGTTTCATTCAATTTCCTAGGGAGTTTGGCATCCATGAAGCTTCCTAAATCTCTTATGAACATATTCTTATATAAACTAGATTATTATTAGAAAGTTTTCAAAATTTTCTAGGTGCAACTAAAACCCTAAGTAACATAACTTAAATTTTAAAGCTTTTCTTTTATTTTTAATTACATATTCTTACTTCTCATGCTCTAAAACCCTTGTTCCTACCTTGTTATGACTTAAATTCATCCTCTCTTAGATTGGCCTAGGTCTAGTCGAAACTCACACTTATGGAGCAACCAAGAAGAAGCAAGTGAAGCCATGGTATTTTACCTTGTTTTCAAGCCTTTTCAAGAGAGCTTCCTAAAGGTTCCAAGCTTTCCTCTAATTCCTCTCTGTAATGTTCGATTTCCTAAAAAAGTTAGAAACAAGCCAATTATAAAAGGAAGTCCCCTAAATAGAAAGATTTGAAGCCATATAAAATTAGTACAAAATTCCAAATAATGGAAAATGGAGATACAAGGCTTAGGATGGCCAAAAACTAGAGTTAGAGTAGCTAAATAAAATCAGACGAAAATCAGTGGCATTTTTGTAATTTTAGGCACTTTTTAAAAATTTCAAAAGAGGGATCTTTAAATGAAAAGAATTAAGTTTTACAGGGTTCTCAGAGGCCTTAAAAATCATATGAAGCGCTAAAATGGTTCAAACCCCTTCGGTTCACATTTTAGAGCATCGGTTGACCAAAACTTTGACCGATTCATTTGGGATGGTTTTAAATCCAATTTGGATGAAACTAAAGACATTTTATAAGTTAGAAGACCTAAATTTTATGATGAAAAAGACAATTCTTGAAAAAGGAGTTGAAATGAGCATTGAAGAAAAGAATCAAGAAAAGAGGACAAATTTGGGATTTTTAAAGTGTTTTAATACCTTGGCTTCTTATATCTCACATTCCACTCCTTTTGTAACACCATGTTTATCTAGCCTTTACCCATCTCATTTCTAGTTACATTTCTTTGGCCTAGCAAGAATCCAAGAAAATCCAATAAAAATAATGGATTATTTTGCGTTACGTAGTACTTAAATTTTTCGTTATGTATTTTGTGGACCATATTAACTCACCTATATCATCCTCCATTTTAGATGCATTCATACAACTTAAAACCATCTCAAAATATCATAAGAATCTTGAGTTTGGAACGTACATACACAAAATCACACAATCAGCCTCAAGTTCTACTGCTAGATTTTTTGTGCCAACTTTGGAAATTCATAATTAATTCTAGAAAAATCGAAATCAAGCGCATTATATTTTGCAAAGCTATAGATGTTGACTTTAGGCTAAAAATAAGTCCAGACTAAAATAGAAATATTTATCCACTAGAAATCGATGGAATAATACAAAGGATGTCGCTACATTACTGATACTAACTCCAAATTTCAAAAATTCATATCTCCTTACTCAAACTTCCAAATGAGGTGATCTTCGTGGCCATAGAAAGCTTATTATTTTCTAGTTTAGGCTTGTAAAATTTCATGACCATTGGATACCATTTGGCCCTCAAATGGCATAGGAGAAGAAATTGACCATATAAATAGTAACCATATTAGTTCAATAGCTTTTTGGCAACTTTGAAAATTCATAATTAATTCTCTAGAGCTCCAAATAATTTCGTCTTTAGCTTCCCAAAAATATCTAAATGAGATCTATATGCGTGCCAAATTTCATGGAAAAATGTGTCCATTTGGTCAGTTTGTGATATAGGGTTGTAAAATATCACTTTTATGGCACCTTAAGGGTCCAAAATGGTTCAATTTAGCTTCTAACTTTTCCAAGGCCACTTGAGCAAGTGGGAAAGCATAAAAATAGCCTACTAAACATGTCCTAAATGTCCAAAAACCCAAATCTCACAAAGTATGTAACACCTAATATTTATAGCTCATATCTATCACATTTATATGCTCATACGATACATTCCATGAAAGAAGTAAGAAAATCCATTAAAAATAATACATTTTTTTGTGTTGCATCATATATAAAAATTTCATTTGGTGTCACATGGACCATGTGAGCTTATATAACACATTCTCATAGTTAATTACATGAATACAACTCATTTGCATCATCAAAAGTGGCCTACATTTTCAAGGAACTTAATGGGAAGCTCAAAATACACATATTCATTTTTGGCCAGATTTATCCCCTTTCCTATCACAACTTTGGAAAATCATAACTAATTATAGAAGAAATCAAAATCTTGCATTCTTGGTTATTATGGAAAGCTACACATGTCTACTTTATGCTAAAAATATTTCCAGACCATAAAATTTAACACAAAGGATGTTTGGCATGCGAAATGGTCTAAAGGTCAGGCTGTTCACTAGTGCTATCACAAAATTCTACAGCAAACTTCAAAAACGTTCAATTAATTCCAAAACAATCCAATCCATGCAAATGATACCAATCTAGAAAGCGGTGAATGTTAGCTAGAGGGAAAAAATAATTCTAGACCAGCTCAGGCACGCTCAGATCTCAAAATCCAATCAAATAGTAACTGAGGTCGGTTGAAGTTCCTGATACTAGACAGACTCTTTGAAAATTCATATCTCCATCTCTAGACATCCAAATAAGGTGCTTCTAGTTGGCACAAGTCATTAGGAATGTATAGTTTCTCTGTATAAAAGTTCATGGCAATTAGACATCATTTGGGCTTTATGTGATAGATTTAATTTTCGGACTAGTATGAACAGTGATATGACCAAAACCAGAAAATTTTTTAAATTTGAAAATTCATCAAATATTATGTAGACCTCTAAAAATTATGTTCTTTAACTTTTCAAAAAGCTCTCAACAAGCTCTAATTGCATACCAAATCTCAGATCAAGAAGAGCTCATTTAGACAAATGATATAGGGTTTTAAATTGGTCAATTTGGGCTCCATATAGGATACCAAAATGTCCAATGGCTTTCCCTAGGGTTTGACACCTTTTGGGCAAGTCTAAAAGCATGATTAAGACTTGTATAAGCTGCCTAAATGGTTTCAAACTCTATGCATCTCATTTTGACCATTTCATCCCCATATATGCATAATTCTATCAAACCACCAATGAAGCTAATTCGCCACCATATACCTATTTCACATTCTAATGACTATAAAACATATTCTCTCATTCATACATAGCATAATATCATAATTACACATTTCTAAGAGGTCATAGACCATATACATTAGGGGGTTACAACATTTGACATCATTATGTTTTTAAAAAGTAAAGACTTAGCATGTTCGTGTCAAACTCTTCTCTTCAAGGTGGTTGGCCTCTATTACCTTGTCCACTTGGTCCACCTAGCATGTGAGATCATTGGAGAGGAGGGAATGAGATTCAAAGAATCCCAATAGCTCATCTCCCATTCAATCATACATAATGGATGCAAACAAGTCTCATAAATGCATGTATGGTCATGTAGACATGTGCAAGCACTAAAGAAATATTTTTATCATTTAAGAAAGCCATACATAGCATACAAAGGCTTGCCAAGTAAGTAGATTGGCCTCACCAAATTTCTTGTAGATATTGGACTTGCCTCACACATTCTTTAATACATTCTTGGACTCAACCATGCTCTTGGGAGTGCACTTTGCTTTTAGGAGACTCTTTGCTTTATCTCTACTAATCTTAAGGGTTCTTACTCATTCTCACCATGGCTAAGGGTTCTTGGCCTCACTACACTCAAGCACACATCAAAATATCATATGAAACATAATGTCATCATAAAACCATGGCATATGAAATCATGCTATCATACTTTTCATGGCTTGAAAATACACATACACACATTCTAAGACAAGCTAAGCATGCATCGATGCATGAGAAAAGGTGGAGTGAACTACCTTAGAAGCAATTACACATTTTTTTCCTTAAATCTCCCTTCCTTGCTTCAGCCATACACACACAAAAGTGTGAGGAAGGTTTCTCTTGGCCTAAACACAATCTATGGAAGCCAATTAGATTCATGGAATTAATTCTAACTCCACACACTTGCTTGAACTTTAGCTTGATCTATAAACCTCATTATGGTTCCATAGTTGCACCTAATGAAGCAACACCCCTCAAATAAATTCTAGGCTCCATTCTTTCCTTTCAAATATGATTCTTGACTCCTTTTAGACCTCTTGGAGTTATCACACAATCAAAACCAAGAGTCTTGCTACATGTTGCTCCTTTAGGTCATAATATGGAACATAAAGTACCAACTCACTTTCTATAGGTTCTAAATTTTTTCCAAGGCCTCCCCTCATTTTCATTCATCATATATGACTCAAGAATGGGCTTAGAAAAATTTAAAACTCTCCATAACTACACAAACTCCTTTAGGGCAAGGCTGTGGAAGAAATGAGGCTTTTTGGAGTTTGCTTTGTTTTCTCAAGGGAGGATGCATATGGGGAGCCTCTTAGGGATCTTGGGAGCTCATTTAAACTCTTATTTAAGCCTAGGAATTATCATAAAAAATCAGATTTTACAAGGTGCAATTGAAACCCTAGAAATTGCATCTTGAAATCTAATGACTTTTTGCTAATTCCCTTTGCATATTCTTAATCTCCATACCCTTTTTTCTTAGAATCACCCTTGGTTCTGCCTAAAAATCAAATCCTCTTAGGTCTTCTCAAGTGGGGCGAAATGGTGGAGAAGGGTAGCAAGGGGTATTAACTATAGAAGAAGAAATTACCTTGTTTTCTTACTTTTTGTCACTTGAATCTTGTGTTCTTTGAGCTCATCTCTTCAAATCCGAATTTTCCCCTCAACATCTCCCTTAAAAAAGAATTAAAAAATTCATTTTAATCAAAGGAAACAAAAAGGAATGGAGGAGAGGGGGTTTGGATGGAAGAAAGCATAGAAAACTACCAAGAATCCATACATTTTTCTTGATTTTTCTCCTCCTTTTCTTCCCCTTCTTGTGAGCCTAAGAGAGCAAATCATATTATGTCTTTTAGGCAAAAATTTTGTGCTTAAGAAGATGGGAGAAGAAAGGAGAAGTGTGTGAGAGCTTCTAGAAACACACTTTTTCAAAAATTCTAATTTTGTCCTTTTGTAATGGCAATTTCGTTTTAGCTTCGTTTTAGCTCCTTTTTTAGAACTGTCTTTTCCATTATAAAATTTAGGTTCCCAATTTCATAAAATGCCTTTGGAATCACTTAATTTAGAGCTAAAACCTTACCAAATGAACTGATCAAAGTTTGGGTCAATCGACATTAGAAAACATCCACTAAAGAAGATTTTACTATCCTGGGGCTTTTTATGGTTTTCAGGGCCTCTGAGAACCCTAGGCAACTCAAAACTCTATATGTTTTTCCAAAAGTTGCACTTATTTAAGAAAATATTATTATGTTTCGTCAATTTTTGTCATAATTTTGTTTTTCATTCTAGCTCCATTTTTCTTTTCGTCTGAGCTTGAGATTCTCATTTTTAGGAGTCTAGAATGCTTCCTAAATTTTTTGGGACCTTAACTACATCATTTTAGGGGACTTCCTTTTGTATCTAATGAATTTTGTTTGTTTATGGAGAAACTGTACATTACGTTTTTCACGTTTTCTCTGGTTTTTAGAGAACTGGATGTTACAAATTCACTCTCCCACTTGACAATATACATAAGGAACATATAAGCATCATCTTGCATTTCTATGTCAAAAACATACACTATCATTCATATGGGTCCAATTCTTATACATACATCATATATCCATACATTTACAAGTGTTTAAGGGATTATACATCAAATACATCATCCGAGTACATCATTTGACAATGTTATGGTTACAAAATTGAACAAATAACAACTCCTTTGTCAAGCTTCTTGCCTTCAAGTGTGGTGGCTCCCTTTTCTTGGTTCACTTGGTCCACCTAAACATGTTAGGCAATAGGGAGGGAGATTGAGATTCTAGGAATACCAATAGCCCTTCTCCCTTTCAAACACACATAATGGATGCAATTTTAAGTCCAAACATGCATGCATGGCTATCTTGAAATTTATAAATATACATGGAATATTTCCTTCATTCAAGAGGTTACATACAACATACATAGGCTTGCTAAGACAATGGTTTAGCCTTACCCATTCTCTTTGGGACTTTTAGACTTGGCTCACCTATTTTCAAGTGACTTTTGACTAAAGCCTCACTCTTCTAGAGACTTTTGGCTTTGTTTCACCCATTCATAAGGACTTTTGGCTCATTTTCACCCTTGATAAGGGACTTTTGGCTTCACCAAGTTTATATAAGCAAAACATGTTCATAAGGCATCTTTCAACATATAAACAAAGCATTATGGTACCATGGCATATACATGTAACTAGAAATATTTTTTCAGAGCTTAAACATACACACACATATTCAAAGATAAGAAAATGGCCAAACATACATGAGAGAAAGGAGAGAGAGCTACCTTGTATACAAGAACACACTTTAACCCTTGAAATTGCTTCCTCTCCCTTAACCAAATACCTATAAGGAGGTTAGCTTGATTCCTTTGGTCTAAACCCATCAAATGGGATCTAATTACACTCTTGAAACAATCTCTAATGCCACGCACACTCTAGAAGGACTTTGGCACTCATATGGTTCAATTATGGTTCCATAAAGCACCTAATGAAGCAACACCAAGAATTCATGATCTTGGCTCCATTCTTTCCTTCCATCTATGATTCTTGGCTCTATTTAGACTCCTTGGAGCCATCAAACAATTAATTTGAGGAGCCTAACTATAGGTTGCTTCTTTAAATTATAATATGGAACCTAAACCTCCATCTCACTTCTTAGGCTTTCTAAAATTTTTCCAAGGCTTCCTCTCATACTCTCCCATCATATATGATGCAAATCTAGGCTTGGAAGAAATTAAAACACTCTCTAGGTGCTTCCCCCCTTCTTGGCCAAGACATGACTTCTCCTTGGCACTAAGTTGTTTTGATTTCTTTGATGGGAGATGCATGTGGGAAGCTTCCTTGATGTTTTAGGAGCTTATATGAACTATTAGACATCTTAAATTATGGTTAGAAACTTTCCTACAAACCAAGGTGCAACTAAAACCCTAGGTTATGCATCTTGAAAAATCATGGTTCTTTTTTTGTTTTTTTTTTTTACATATTCTTAATTTTTACACTCTAATTTCTAAGATTCATCCTTAGTTTGGTTTAAAAATAACTTCCTCTTGGCTATCCATATAGTGGCTAAACCATATATAAAGGAAGACAGGAAGAAGAAGCATGAAAACTAATGGATTTATCTTAGATTCAAGCTTTTCTCAAGAGCTTTCCCTTTTACCTTGGTCCTCCTCTTGAAATTCGAACTCCTTCCCTATGGTTTGGGTTCAAAGCAGAACCAAATATTTTAATAAAACCATGAAAAGAAAGAGGAGAAGGAGGAGAATAAGTTTACTAAAATAAAGACCAAGAAATCCATGAATTTTTCTACCTTTTTCCTTCTCTTTCTCTTTTAATGGTGTGCCCTTTCTTGCTGGCCTATCTTTCTCCTTTATGTTCATAGCCACGGCCTAAGCTAGATAAAGCACCAAGGAGTAGTTTTAATTCATTCCAAGCTTGATTTTGAGTCATATATGATAGGATAGGATGAGAGGAAGCCTTAGAAAAGTTTTAGGAGCCATGGATAGTGAGATGGTATCATAGGTTCCATATTATGGCTTAAAGAAGCAACACCTAGCTAGGCTCCATAAATTAATTATGCAATGACTCCAAGAGGCTTAAAAGGAGTCAAGAATCATATACGAATGGAAAAAAATATAGCCAAGATTATGTTTTCCTAAGGTTGCTTCATTAGGTACATTATGGAACATAAAAGAGCGATATGAACCATCTAGCTTTTGAAATGAGTATGTAACTTTAGAATTTATTTCAAGAGTGTAATTGGTTTCCATATTATATGTCTAGGCCAAAGGAACCAAGTCCCACCTTCTTATGTGTGTGTGTGGCCAAGGGAGAGGAAGCATTCTTGAAGGGAAAAGTGTGCATTTATGATAAAGATAGCTCTCTCTTCTTTCTCGCATGCATGAGTAGATGTTTATCTTGTCTTTGAATGTGTGTAGGTATGTTTTAAGCCATGAAAATGTTTTAGCATGTATCTAAATGCCATGGTACCATGATGTTATTGTTATTCATTCAAATGATGCTTTGTGAAGTTGCTTTGGTTTGCTTGAGTGTGGTGAAGCCAAAAGTCCCCTTGTAATGATGAGTATGAGCCAAGAACCCTTAAGCATAAGTAAGACAAAGCCAAAAGTTCATAAAAAGTGAGGCTTAATCAAGAACCCTCAAGCATGGGTGAGACAGCCAAAAGTTTATAAAGAGTGAGGTTTAGTCAAGAACCTTTTAAGAAAATGGGTGAGGTAAGTCCAAAATCCTTAAAGAGAATGGGTAAGGCTAAACCACTTGCTTGGCAAGCCTATGCATGTCTTATATGATTTCTTGAATGCTAGAGATGTTCCATAAATGATTATATGCTTTATGATATTCATGCATGCATTTTTTGACTTGGATTTGCATTTCTTAGGTATGGTTAAAAGAGAGAAGAGCTATTGGGATTCTTAGAATCTCATCCCTTCCTCCTCATTGTCTAACATGACTAGGTGGACCAAGTGAACTAAGAAATGGGAGCCACCAAGCTTAAAGAAGAGAGTTTGACAACAAAAGGTGTAAAAATGTCTATTTTATAGACATATGAATGGTGTATAATGTAATCCCTTGTTGTATATGATGTATGACCTCATGAACACATTTAAATATGTGAATATATTATGTATAAATGAGATTTGATGTCATATGTATGATATAGTAAGTTTTTGGGCAGTGAATGGCTAGATATGGCTTATGTGTTCTTGTGTATGCTTTGGGGTGAGAGTGTGATTTTGTGAAATTTGGATTTGTGCACCTTTGATACATGTTTAATAGATCATTTTGGTACTTTTCCATGTGCTCAAGTGGCCATGGATGTCTTAGAAGTGGATTTGGACCATTTCAGACCCTTATAAAACACAAAAAGTGTCATTTTGCAACCCTATATCACATTCCAACCAAATGAATGAATTTGATCATCAAATTTGGAATGAATATAGATCTCATCTAGATATTTTTAGGAAGCTAAATATCATATGATTTGGAGCCCTGTGGAATCAATTATGATTTTTCAAAGTCTTCAAATTTTAGTTGTTCTGATATGATTACTGTTCATATGGTTAGTTTTTTCTCCTGTGTCATTCGAGGGACAAATAGTGTCCAATGATCATGAAATTTTACAAACATAAACTAGACATGATAAGATTTCTATGGACACCAAGATCACTAAAATTGGATATCTAAACATGGACATATGAATTTTTAAAGTTCTGTGACAGTACCAATAGTGATAGGTTACCTTGGTTACTGTTCCATCAATTTCCAGTGACTAGATGTCCTTATTCAGGTTAGGACTTATTTTTGACATAAAGTAGACATCTATAAATTCCTAAAATGGTATAGTGTACTTATTTTTTATTTTTTGAGAATTAGTTAAAGTTGATGATAGAAAACAGGCACACTAACTCGAGGCTGCACTTGTAAAATTTGTGTAAATGTTTCATGAACTCGAGTTCTTGGCCACTTCTTGAGGTGATTTTAAGTTGTATTTGTGTATTTAAATACTAGAATGAGATGGATGAGTTTATATGGTCCATAAGACATGAAATGAAAAATTTATCTATAACGTAACACAAAAATAATCTATTATTTTATTGCTTTTTCTTGAGTAAATACACTAGACCAAGGAAATGCAAGCTAGAATAGTATGAGATGAGGGAAATGAATATGGTGTTATACTTTATTGGTATCAGAGCAAAGGCTCAAGCACTTTAATGTGGGTTGTGGCTTGTGAACATAAGTTTGCCTTTGTATATGAGCTAGTTGTGGATGAATTGAGTGTGATGGTGGTGAGTGTGTTCATATTTGATATTAAAGTTTACTAATGGTATTTCAGAAAGATGGTGAATACTAGGAGAGGTAGGCCTTCCAGAAAGGCTCATATAGATAATAGAGCTGAGCCTAGTAATCCAGTAGCTCCCTGTAGGCTATAGTGGCTCACCTGGATCAACAGCAAGCCATGATTATGTAGTTACGGGAATAACTTGCACAGAGATAGTAAAGGCCCTACACCTCCTCCTCTATAACCACCACAGCACTTAGATCATCTTGAGCATTCAGGGGAAACTCATTTTGATCCATAGCCACACGTACAAATACAGCAAACTGCTCAGGCTCCACCTACTCAGATACCTCAAATCCTGGAGCAATCTTCCACTAGACAAGTTATAATGCAATTTAGAAAGTTTAGGCCTCCCACCTTTGATGGTGAGTTGAACATAGAGAAAGATAAGGCTTGGATTATGCAACTTGAGAAGATATTTCAGGTCATGGGGTACTTCTGAGCAGAAAGCCATTATGGCTATTTTTCAGTTAGAGAAAGAAGCAGATTATGGGTGGAGGAGCACTGAGTCTATCCTGAGAGTGAGGAACGTTCTGATTACTTGGGAGGCATTCCTCTAGGTCTTCTATAAACAATATTTCCTTAGCTCTATCAAAGATCAGAAGGAGTCAAAGTTTGTACTCCTGAGGCAAGCTGAGTGATTGTCTGTGGATCAATATGTGGCAAAATTTTTTAAGCTCTCTGTGTGACGACCATAACTTCTAATCATGATAATTAAGCTTAAGCATATGATTAATAGTTATAAATCAAGGTCTAACACCATTTAAATTAATCAATTTAGGAGAAAGTGGAGAAATTTGAACCTTAATGTTATTAGAATCATTAACCAAGCATTTACAAACATCCATGTACATAAGTGAAACAAATCTCCAATTAAAAGCCTTTAAATCTATTCTCATTGATTTTTAACTCTCAAGAACCACTTACAAGTGCTTCTAAGTCATGCCTTGATGTTATCATAGAAAAAACCAAGGTTTCTAGGTTAATATAAGAGTTTCAGGACCTTCGCCACGGTTAAATTATATCACACCGCGGCCAATTGCTCTTGGGTTCACTTCTTACAACTTCATAGATTTCGCTACGATGAGCCTACATGGCACTGTGGCGAGAGGACCTCCTAGAGCCTACCTCACTTGCCTCTCACTTTTGGTCATGGTCAAATTCCATACTTGCCATGGCTAATTCCTCTCTAAAACACTTGACACATTTTTCCAAAGTTTTTCGCGGCCAATTACCTATTTCGTTGCGGTGAATTACTCTCTGGAAGACTTCTAGTTTAGCCTCTCACATTTTACTGTGGCTAATTCCACTCTTGTTGTGGCAAATTGCCCTCTGGTACTTGCCCTGGGCAACTTCGCCTTTATTGGCTGCGGCTAAGAATATCTTGGCCGTGGCAAAATGCCTTCTGATCTCACAACTTTGAAAATCTTGTTTCTTACACTCCAATTCACCCCCTAGTGACACGCTAGGGCCAATCTACCTTAATTTGTAGGGCTCTAATAGCTTTTACTTACCTAGTTTACCCAGCTTATCAATCATTACTAGTTCAAGACTTAAGTGTTAATATCTACTCCTCCAACTATCCTATATCAGCAAGTTCATAGAGTAATAACAGTAAGGATTCATGAACTATCAATAATTATCATTCAATATGCATTCCATTAAAGATTCCACACACTGCTGGTTCAAAATCAACATCTAATGTATCACATGATTACAATTCCAATGGTAGACCATATCATAAATTCAACAAAGTTCATATATCCAATACCAAGCAAAAATGAGGCCTAACTCCTTAATAGATACATTGTAAGTAATCAAAATATAAACACCTACACTTGGCAATATGATTACATGATAATGCTATAAAAGAATAACAAAATTTGCGTCTACTCTACTCATATCAGCCTAAATGTAGTGATAAACATGATTTTTTATACATTTTAGTCTCCTTAACTTAAGCATTTTAATGAGCAAATATGGCTTTAATACTTTTAATCAGGTGAAATTTGATTTTATTAGCCATTTATACACTTTATGGATTAATTTACAAAATTATTGAGTTTTAATGCATGAATTTCTTTTAAATAATTTTGTGGATAATTCTACTCAATATTTTTCATTCTTTTGTGCAAGTTTTAATAGGCAAATGAAGCTTAAATGAGAATTTGAATTAAAGAAGAAAAAAAGTGAAGAATTGAGCTTCTAAACATGGTAATTATGGTTAACTACACAATTAATAATTAATGATCAAGATTTGGAGTCTCTACAATTTATTACATTATGAAAATATAGGGAAATTTGAACCCTGATGTTAGGGTCATCACTAAACAACCATAAGCGTGAGAATGCATAAAAGAAATTGTACTATCATGAGGGGTTTGTGATTCATCCATCCATCAGTTTCAACACACAAAAACCTCCCACAAGTGTCCCTATATCATTTTCTAGCATTACCATTGAAGAAACTGGGGTTTCTAAGCTAAAGGTAAGAGTTTAGGGACCTGCGCCTGACGATTGTGTCGCGCAATCTCAAATAAAACTAGGAAGCAAAATAAATTTTATAGTTAATGGCGTAACCTAGGTCATCTCCCTTGGAGTTTATGCCTCAATTTATTTATGAAAGGGGTATTCTAAGTATTGCTAATTGAAACTTGTTTTGGGGGTTTGAAGTACTAGAATTTAATTGGACTAAATTTAATTGACAAAAAATCAAAAACTTAAAAACTAAATGAGGTGAACAGTTAAGAAAATATGGTAGCTAGCCTTGCATTGGACTCCCTAGAATTCAATTATCCTTGCCCTTGGTTTAGTTTACCAAATTTGGAATTAATTCCTTGCTCTTTAGTGTATTCCCTATAAAGATTCTTGAATAACCATCCAAGGTTCAATTCATTAATTATTCAAGGAATTTGCAACCACAAGAAACCTTGAATAACTAATTAATTGAATTAAGAATAAGAACACACTTTAACCAATCTCAAATAGAACCTAAGCAAGCTTGAAGTGGCACACAAGAAGAGAGAGTGAGAGAAAGGAAACCAAGGCTTGAAAGTGTAAGAGTTCAAGACTTTTTCATGCTTCTTCTTTCTTAAACTTATTCTCCTCTCTCTTTTCATGGTTTTGGTGTCTTAATTGGACATGTTTCATGTTTGGTTTAGTAGAAGGAAGAGAGGAATTAGAGAAAAGCTTGGAAGCTCCCTTAAAAATGCTTGAAAACAAGATAAAATACCATTGCTTCATGTAATATGGTTGTTCTAAAAGTCCTAAAACTAAGGAAATTACAAAAGGAAGTCCTCTAAATTGAATGATTAGAGGCCAAATAAAATTAAAGTGATAATCTAGACATCTAAAAATGAGAATACAAGGTTAAAGATGCCCAAAAATCAAAGCCAGAATAGCTAAACAAAATTAGATGAAAGGGCAGTGACATTTTTTGTAATTTTGGCTAACTTTTAGATTCCTCAAAGAAGGGATTTTTAGATGAAAAATTTGAGTTTACAGGGGTTCTCAAAAGCTGTAAAAATGATAAGAATGCCTAAAATGGTTAAAAGCCCTTTAGTTTACATTTTTGGTTATCAATTAACCAAAACTCTGATCGGATCATTCAGTAAGGTTTCAAATCCAATTTGGGTGAAACCAAAGACATTTTATGAAATAGAGAACCTAAATTTCATGATGAAAAACTTAATTCTAAAAAAGGAGTTGAAATGAGCTCAAATGGAAAGAACAAAGTGTAGGGATTAAATTGGAATTTTGAAAGATGTTATAATTAGGCCATTTTTCTTCTTAAAGTCACACCCCATCTCCTCATCATTTCTTAACTGACCTTATTCTACTGCGAATTTGAATTTCACTCACCTTGAAGTGGAGCACAAGAAGGAGAAGAGAAGAGAGGAAAATTCAAGCAAAATGAGTAAGAAACCATCACTTTTTCATGCTTATCCCTTTACTAAACTTCTCCACCTCTTTCTCCTCTTTTCTCTCATGGTTTTGATCACTTATTCAAGGCCGTTCTATGGCTAGTTCATTAGGAGGAAGAAAGAATTCAAAGGAGAGCTTAAAAGCTTTAGAAAGTTCCTTTGAAAGTATAACGAACGTAATTTTCATAAAATGACAAAATGAGCCATATAAAAACAAGTCCTCTAAAATGAGCTAGATAATATCCTAGAAAATTTTGGTAGAGTCCTAGACTCCTAGAAATGATAATTTTAGGCTCTGACGAAAAGAAAAATGGAGCTAGGATGGAGAAACAAATTGTGGTGAAAACTGATGAACCGCAATGGCATTTTCATAAATAAGTATTAATTTTTGAAAAACACATAGGAAGGCTTTCTAAATGGGAAATTTGAGTTGCCTAAGGTTCTCAGAGGCCCTAAAAATCATGGGAAGGCCTGGGATTGGTAAAGCCCCTCTGGCGTATGTTTTCTAATGTCGATGAGCCTGAACTTTGACGAATTTGTTTAGGAAGGTTTTAGCTCCAATTTGAGTGATTGTATAAGCATTTTATTAAATTGGGGTCTTAAATTTTATAATGGAAAAGACAGTTCTAAAAAAAGAGCTAAAACGAAGCCGAAATGAAATTTCCATTATGGAAGGATGAAATTGAAATTTTTGAAAAAGCTAGCTTCTTAAATGTTCCATAAGCTTTTTGTCTCTTCTCCCACATTCTTAAGCACGACTTTCTCTGCCCAAAATACAGAAATTGATCAGCTCCTTTAGGCACACCAAGAGAAGGAGACAAAGAGGAAGAAAAAGGTAAGAAAGGCAAGGAAATCTAAGGAATTTCATGCTCCATCTTCTTCCAATTCTATTCCTCTCCTTACTTCCTCTCTTTCTATGATTTTCTTGAGATGATTGGTGCTATTTTTGGACCAAAACCAAGGGCAAAATTTCATAAATCTAGAAGGGGACTCAAGCCAAGGAAGAAGCATAAAAAAGGAGCTAGAATTCCAAGGTCTTTTCTTGTTCTTATTGCTTCATCCTCTTGCTCCTTGATTGTGTGTATTTTGGCCAAAACAGAACCATATGAGGGGGAGATGTTCTGTTCAAAAAGAAAAGAAGGACTAGGGTTTTAGACCATGAGGAAGAGGAATATGACAAGAAATTGCAAGAAAAACCTATGGAAAATAAGTTAGAAAAGTGTAGGCTTCTTTAAGGTTTTGGAAAATCTGATTTTGTGTGAATATTTTCTAAGCTATTTGAATGTTCCTTTGAGCTCCTAAGACCTCTAGAAACCCTCCCAAGTGGTTCTCCCATCAAGGAAAAATCAAGAAGTGTAAGAACCCTATTTATGGTACTTATCTCAGTCTAAGCTGATTCTATGGGCTAAAGAGTATTTTAATTTGTTCTAGCCTTGGTTTGAGACTTTATATGAAGTTAGAAGATGGGAGAAACCATTGGGAAGAATTTAGGAGCCATGAATTAAGAGATGAAACAATGGTGTCTTGTGAAGCAACTTGATTTTCCAATTGTGCAAATGAATGTGTGATGGCTCCAATGACTTTGAATGAGGCCAAGAGGCCTAGAAATAGAAAGACATAGGAGCCTAGAGTTTGAATTGTGAAGGTTACTTCAATAGGCCATTTATGGAACCATTATGCCACTTATGGAACCAAGTGTTATTTAATAGTGAGTTTCGTGCCTTGGCTTGCTTCAACTATGTAATTGTGTGTTGTTTATGGTGTCTAGGCCAAGAGAATATCCACCCACCTAAGTGTCCTTGTGAGGCTGAGAAAGGGAGGGAGTAAAGCAAAGGAAGCTTGTATCCATTGAAAGGCAGCTCTCCACCTCATTCTCCTTGCATTCTTGTGTACATATGTATGTCTTTGTGTTTGTGTATACTCTTGTGACTTGAAAACATGCCACTTGATGCCTTGACATTACATTGGTACCAACATGTTTCTTTGAATGGCTTTGGTTGTGGAAATGGCTCATAAGGGTAAGGTGATGCCAAAAGTCCCTTAATAAACGTGAGGAAATGCTAAAAGTCTCATGGCATGGGTGAGACAAGGCCAAAAGTCTCTTAGAAGGGTGAGGGCAAGTCAAAAGTCCCTAGGCCAATAGTGAGTCAAATCCAAAAGTCCTAGAAATAGGGTAAGACACAACCAAAAGTCCTTAGAGCATGGTCTTAGCTTAAATGTGAATAAGTGGCATGAAAATTGTGACTTTGCATACTTTATGGTTGCCAAACCTTTCATACACATGCTTTGATGTATATATGCCTTGAATGTGTACGTAAATGGGAATGTGAGCTATTGAGATTCTAGGAATCTCACTCCCCTTCCCACCATTATCTTAAAATGCCTAGGTGATGTCCAAGAAGCAAGGAAGGCAAGCCAAGAGCATTAAAAAGTGGACAAAGTACCAAAGTTACTTTGTACATATTATTTTTGAGATGTAAGCTCATGGACCAATGAAATATGATGTATGAATATTGTATAACTCTTATGTGGTATTAGAACAACGAGAATGTAGAATTTGACACCTTGATAGCTTGTGATGATTGTGCATTCTTGAGTGTGGGATAGCCAAATTAAGATGAATGAGGTTTGGAACCACTTGGACAGTTCCTACAAGTCATATTCATGCTTTTAAACTTGACCAAGAGGTGCCAAACCATTGGAGAAGCCATTTGGACAAACTTGACACCTTATGGAAGCCAAAATTGACCATTTTAGTGAGCTATATCACTTTCTATCCAAATGAGCTCTTTTTAGTTTGAAATTTGGCATGTATCTAGAGATTGTTGAGAGATTTTTGAGAAACTAAAGTGGGTAATTTTTGGAGATTTATAAAATATTTGGAAAATTTTTGAAGTTAGAAAAATTTTCTGGTTTGGACATTAGTACTATTCATATAGTCCAAATTTTATTCTTTATCATTCATGGGGAAAATGATGTCCAATTGTCGCAAAATTTTACAAGGTGAAATTAGACTTTCCTAGTGACTTGTATCAATTGGAAGCACCTCATTTGGATGTCTAGAGAGGGAGATATAAAATTTTGAAATTGTTATCTAGTATCAAGTGACTAGTCATACCTATATTACTATTTTATTGATTTTCAGGGTCTTAACGTTCTTGGATTAGTCTAAAGTTATTTTTTTCCTCTAGCTAACATATGTAGCTTTCAATATTGATATCATTTTCATGGATTGGATTTTGGGGAATTAATTGGACATTTTTGAAGTTTATGATAGTAAACTATATTAGTATTAAAAGGCAATTAGACCTTTGTGGATATTTCGTTGTCCAATATGCTCCAAAGGCTATATTCATGTCCCAAATTTATTTATGTACCTTTAACACTCAAATCTTTCCAGAAAGTTATGGTATGGCAGAATTTGATTTTTTTACAGTTAGTTATGATTTTTCAAAGTTATCCCTAAAATCTGCCACATGTGATCCTAGAACAAATAATGGAATTTCTAGGTTTTGAGCTTGAAATTGTGGAATTGTGTGATGTTTTAAGTTTTTTGTGATTTTTTCCAATGATAAATAACTAGGAAACATTGTTGGATAATACATAGGGCCCACATAATGTGAACTAAAAAATTTTACCCTGACGCAACGTTATAAAAGTGTATTATTTTCATACTTTTCCTTACTTTTGTCTTGTGAATGTGCACCAATTGCCTGGAATGGAAGAGTATGATAATAGAAATATAAAGTATTATAGAAAGCCTTTAAAACAAGGTTGTTTCCTTACTATGGCTTTCTTGCTTCTCCTTGGTTTCTCCTCCCATGAACCATTTCGGCCAGACCTAGTGTAACATCATAAAATTAATTAAGGCGTTAATCATGGATTAGACATAATTAAGAATAATTGGGCCAACCATGTGAATGAGAATTTAAAGAAGAATAAATTATTAATGTGGATTTGAGATTTAATTGGGTTAGAAACCTCATTTAGGCCTAAATTAAATTAAGTAGGCCATCATTAGAAACTAATAGAGGCCCAATAATTATAAGTGCAAACGCAAAATAAACGGGCTCTTAAAACTTGACCTAACCCAACTAAAAATCTAAACTCTTGTAGTTGGCCCAACATTCCTTATGCAGACCCAAACTAAATGAACTCTTGAAATTTGGCCTAACTCAACCGCAACTCTGTAGCCCAACTCATGAGACTTAGCCCAACTGATACTGACCTTTGAACCCACTAAAATTTGGGCCTTAAGGTTAGCACACTTCATCTTAATTCAAACTTTTTTGCAACCCACCTCAACAAGCAAAGACCCAATGACTAGAAAAGAGCTCAAATAGACCATGAGCTAATGGGTTAGCCTATTTCCCCCTAATAACCTTAAGGTTTCGTTTAGTATAGAGGATTAGTTTTTTATGGAATAGGAATGAGAATGGAAAGGAATCTTGTACCTCATAATTATGTTTAGTATAATGGAAGAAGAAATATGAATGTTTTTACTTTTTTATATTTATTTAGATAGAAATGACATAAAAATAAAATGAGAAGAAAATTAAAAAATCAAAATACCTCTAATTATTTTTTTTATTACTAATAATTATAAAATGTAATGAAATATTTATTTTTAATTACTAATAATAATAAATAATAAATTTATTATTTTTAATTACTAATAACAATAATAAAATCATATTTTAATTTAAAATTTTATTTTTGATTATCTTTAATAAAAAAATTATTTTTTCCATTTCTTTTTCATGGAAAGCCCAATCCTTTGCATGAATAGAGGAGAGTAGATTCTTAAGAATATAGGAATGGCCAAACCCAGGGAAAGAGGCTTTCTGCATACTAAATAGTTCAATTGCTAGATTCGATCTCCCTCTCCCATTCCCTCCTTCTGATTCCATCATATCAAACGTGGCCTAAAGGTTCAACAATTTCTTCCCTCATTCAACAGAAAACACAAAAGGCAAGAAAGGAAATTCGGAGGTCTAAGGGAGGCTAGGGTTCTACTAACATTGTAGCTCCATTTTTTACTTTTAGAGGGTGATTGGGCCAAGGTGGTTATACATAAGTTGATCGTCTCATTCTCCTCTTTATTTTGGTCCAATTAGTTTATGGTCTTGCCCATTTTCATCTCCTTCTCAAATCTGAAATTTGGTGTTTGGGTAATTCCTTGTAAGATTTTTAGAGTTTGGAGTTAATGGAACCATAGAGTAAGTGTTTGCTTTTATTTTGTGGTGTAACCTTACTTAAATTTGATGTTATAAGCTGGTTTTGGTATATGGCTGATTCCATGTGCGAAAATCCAAGTTTTAAGGATAGCCCATGGTGTGTTTTTAGTAGTTAAGGCTCAACTCAGTCCATTTGACCTCTTGGGTGTATGGGTAAGTGTTCCCTCTTCTCTTGTGTGGTGTATATGTTGAATTCCCACATTTTGGATTAACTTTTGTTTTATGGTTTGTACATGTGCAAAAATAGAGTTGTGGGGTGTGAATCATGATGAGCTTTGATGTATGGACCCTAAATTGGTGCAATAGATCATTAGGAAGCTTAGGTAAGAAGTTCTCAATGATTTCTTGTTAAGATTAATCTATGGGTAGGGAGAATTTCCTTGCTAATGATAGTTAAATGATGATAATCATGCTTATGTTAGGCTTGATATGCTTTGGATCATAGTGGTAGCTAGAGGAAGAGTAATTAACATCATTGAGGCAATTGGGGTTTTTTTTTCTTAATTCCATGCATATACTCATGTTAATCTTATATTTATTACACATGCTTGATTTTGAAATGCTAAATAATTAGTTGAATACTTAAATTATGATTGTAATTGGACCTTGGGAGTCCATGGTGGAGCTATAGTATGGCTGCCACTTGTTCTTGGGCTTCGATCGAGCACCAAATTGTGATTAGACTCCAATACACTGAGCCCTGGTTGTGCTCATTATAGAGTAGGTTGTGACGACCTTAACTTCTAATCATAGTAATTAAGGTTAAAGACACGATTAATAATTATAAATCAAGGTTTGAAGTCATTACGATTACTTACATTAGGAAAAGGTGAGGAAATTTAAACTTTGATGTTGTTAAAGTCATTAACTAATTACTCATAACCATTTATGCATATGAGGGAATCAAACCAGTAATTATCAACCTTTAATCTCATCAGCCATTCATTTCTAACTCCTAAGAACCCCTATAAGTATTCCGAAATCATTCCTTAGCATGTCCATAGAGAAAACCAAAGTTTCTAGGTTAATATGAGAAATTAAGCACTTTCAATTAAACTTAAATACATGAATATCAACCATGATTCAAGGTTTAAAGTCATCACGATTGATTACTTTAAGAAAAAGAAGAAAAAATTTTAACCCTAATGCTCTTAGAGTTATTACTAATTAATCACAACCATTCAAGCACATAAGTGAATCAAATTTCCTAAGTAAAACCTTTAAATCTATTATCTATTAATTTCAAGTCTTAAGAACCCCATATGAGTGTTTCTGAACCATCTCTTAGCTTTGCCATAAAAAGAACCAAGGTTTTCTAGGTTAATATAAGAAATTGCAATCATTAGCCATGGCTAAATGTTTTCTCGCCACGGCCAATTGCTCTCAGGTTTAACTCCTTACACCTTCAAAGATTTCACACATTTCGCCACGACCAAATATCCATTTTGCCATGGTGGATTACCTTCTGGAACACCACCAGACTTGCCTCTCACATTTCACCATGATGAATTCCTCTCTTTTTCCTTCTATAGGCAACTTCGTTTCTTTTGGCCACAGCCAATTCTCTTCTATTTCTGTAACTCCTAAGATTTCATCTCATGCTCTCTAATTCTCCCTCTAGTAACACTCTAGGCCACTTTAACTTAGTTTTTGAAGATTTAATGTCATTCTTTTACCTAATCTACCTAACACATCTATCATTACCCATTTAAAACTTAAATGTGGATCCTTAACCCTCTAACCATCATAAACTAGTGAATTCATATATTAATGACAGCAAAGAATTCATACACTATTCATATTTCCATTCAAACATAAATCTCAGTAGAAATTCCATACATCACTAGTTTAAGTTGACATCTGATGTATCAAATGATCACAGTCCCTATACTTGGCAATTCATGATGCAATGCAGCAATTACATAAACCTAGTAGTCTAATTATACAAATACAATCTGACAAGGTTTCTAAACCTATCTACTACTAAACCACATAGTAAGCTTCCATTAATTTTCTCCTTGCCACTAAGAGGTCCAGCCCCTGAAAATGTTAGCCCACAATCGTAGTGAGATGTACAATCTCAATAACAAGAGGAAAATTCCATATATATGTACAAATTAATCAATACAATGCAATTTTATATCATCAATACCAGAATCATCAATTCAATTTGCAAATAAACTAGTTGAGCTACCAATGACTATTCTCCCTTGCCAGCAATCACACATAACATGTTAATGGCCAATAACACTTGGAAAGGTTTGTCCACGGCACCTACTCCCTAATGAGCACAACCAGGGCTCAGTGCATCTGGGGTCTAATCACAACCCAGTGCCCAATCGAAGCACATGCATAGGTGGCAACCGTACCACAGCTCCACCATGGATTCACAAGGTCCAATCATAATCATAATTCAAGTAGTCAACCAATCATTTAGCATTTCAAAATTAAGCATGTCTAACAAAAATCATATTAACATGAGCATATACATAGAATTAAGAAAAATAACCCCAGTTACCTCAATAAAGCCAATTACTCTTCCTCTAGCTACCACCATGATTCAAAGCATACCAAGTCTAACATAAGCATGATTATCATCATTTAACTATTATTAGCAAGGAAATTGTAATACCATATTGTCTCTAACATTGACCCCTTCTTGCAAGTGAGATTATACAAGTTATCCAAGAAATCTCAAGATAATACATTAAAATAATGAATTAAATTGTGTTGCGTAGAAGATAAATTTTTCATTTCGCATCTTCGGGGCCCCATGAACTTACCAATAACATTCTTTAATTATTTTCCATTCATACAAATCATAACATTATCAAAACTTAGCACAAACCACGAATCAAGGGTCAAAAATCCAAAATAGTCTTGTTTTGCCTCGGGTTCTAGGGTAGCAGAATTTACGGCAACTTTGAAAAATCATAACTAAATGTAAAAAAATCAAAATCACCGAAACCATAGCTTTTTAGAAAGATCTAGATTAAAATTTACACTAATAATAAGTCCGAGCAATGAAAATCCCATCTAGACTAAGTTTGACAATAGAAAAAAGTAGGAAGGTCTGTCTGCCCCCTCTGATACTGATATAGATTACTAATATAAGTTTTGGAAATTCATAATTAATTTTGCAAAAATATAATCCATGCAATCTATACCAATTTGGAAAGATACATATGTTAACTAGAGGAGAAAAATAGTTTCAAACCAATCCAAGAGGATTCAGACCTCGAAAACTAATCAAACAATAACATGGGTCTGACAGGGCACCTGACATTGGATAGCAATTTCAAAAATTAATATCTCCCTCTCTAGACATCCAAATGAGGTGCTTCCAATTGACACAAGTCATTGGGAAGGTCTAGTTTCTACTGCAAAATTTTATGGCAATTGGACATCATTATCCTCATGAGTGACAGAGAACAAATTTCAAACCATATGAACAGTACTAGTGGCCAAACTAAAAAAATTTTCTAATTTCAAAAATTTGCCAAATATTTGTAGACCTCCAAAAATTACTCACTTTAGCTTCCCAAAAAGCTCTAGATGCATGCCAAGTTTCAGACCAAGAAGAGTACATTTGAATAGAAAGTGACCTAGTCTCACAAAATAGTCAATTTTGGCTTCCATAAGGTGTCAAGTTTGTCCAAATAGCTTCTCTAATGGCTTGGTGCCTTTTGGACAAGTTTAAAAGTATAAATATGACTTGTAGGAACTGCACAAGTGGTCCCAAACCCCATGCATCTTAATTGGGTCATTCCACTTTCATTAATGCA
The DNA here is from genome assembly GCA_026724425.1 of Erythrophleum ivorense. Lineage (NCBI taxonomy): Eukaryota > Viridiplantae > Streptophyta > Magnoliopsida > Fabales > Fabaceae > Erythrophleum > Erythrophleum ivorense. The sequence goes on along the minus strand of JAIUCV010000004.1, from coordinate 21,821,884 downwards.
CTAATAGATCAAATCGTCAAGAAGTCAAAATTCCTATTTCCATTGATTTCATGCTACATATGGTCTATACAAGAGTCATATATCATATTACAATTGTTCATAATCTTACATTATAAAAATAATATGTACAAAGCAACTTTGATATTCAATTACATAACAAGCTACATAACTATCAAGACTTGGCTTTTCAACTTCCTTAGCTTGGATTCTTTGTTTCTTAAACTCCACTTAGTCATGTCAAGAGGAAAGGGGAAAGAGGAGTTAGATTCCTAGAATCTCAATAACTCACACCCATTCGCACACACATTCATGGCATATACACATCAAAGCATATGTATGGAAGGTTCAACAACCATAAAGTGTGCAAAGTTATAATTTCCATGCCACTTATTCACATTCAAGCTAAGAACATGCTCTAAGGACTTTTGGTTTTGCCTCACCCCATTTCTAGGACTTTTGGTTTTGCCTCACCCCATTTCTAGGACTTTTGGATTTGCCTCACTCTTGGCCTAGGGACTTTTGACTTAGTCTCACTCTTTCAAGAGACTTTTGGCCTTGTCTCACTCATGCCATGAGACTTTTGGCATCTCCTCACCTTCATTAAAGGACTTTTGGCATCATCTCACCTTTATGAGTCATTTCCACAACCAAGGCCATTCAAGGAAACATATTGGTACCAATGTTATGTCAAGGCATTAAGTGGCATGTTCTCAAGTCACAAGAGTATACACAAATACACAAAGACACAGATATGCACACAAGAATGCAAGGAGAATGAGGTGGAAAGCTACCTTGAATTTATGCATGCTTTTCTCGATCCTTTTCTTTCCTTTTTTCAGTCCCACAAGCAAACTTAGGTGATGTATGTTCTCTTGTCCTAGACACCATAAAAAATACACAATCACATACTTGAAGCAAGCCAAGACACCAAAGATACTCTTAAAAGTATACTTAATCCTACAAGTGGCATAATGGTTTTATATTTGACCTATTGAAGCAACTCTCACATTTCAAGTTCTAGGCTCCATTCTCTTGTTATTTTTAGACACTTAGACTCATTTAAGGTCTTTAGAGCCCTCACACATTCACTTGCACAATTGAAAAACTAAGTTCCTTCATAAGGCATCATTGTGGACGCCATTATTCCATCTTCCAATCCATGGCTCTAAAATATTTCCCAAGGGTTTCTCCTTTCTTCTAACATCATAGGAAGTCTCAAACCAATGCTAGAATAATTTAAAACACTCCCTAGCCTATAGAACTAGCCTAGGCTGAGACAAGCACCATGTAACACCATAAATTCTAGTTCATCCCATGCTTTTCAATGACTTAATATCATGGAGGATGTAGGTTTCTCATAGAAAAGCAAGGGAAAATAATGAATATTTTTAAGTTACGTCGTATCTAGAAATTCATTTCGGTGTCACGTGGACCGTGTGAGCTCATACTATGTCTCCTCATATTTAATTACATTATTACAAATCATTTGTATCATAAAAACTTGCCTATAACTCATGGAAACCGAATTGGGAGGTGGAAAATGAAGTTTCATTCTCGGCCAGAATTGGCCTCCTTTCTGGGTAAATTTTGGAAAATCATAATTAAATCAAGACAAATTGAAAACATGTAATCTTGGTCATTATGGAAAGCTTGGGATGTCTACTTCATGAAAAAAATATTTACAAGTCATAAAGTCCCACACATAGTGCGTTTGAAACATGAAATTGTCCGGAGGTCGGACTGGGTCCTGATGCTGTCACAGTTTACTGATATGAATTTCAAAAATGTCCAATTAATTCCACAAAAATCCAATCCTGATACCAATCTAGAAAGATATGGATGTCAACTAGGGAGGAAAAATATCTCCAGATCAGTTCATCAAGCCCAAAGCTTAGAATTCGATGGAACAGTACTTTTGGTCGGGCAAGGCTACTGATACTGGACAGAAATTTCAAAAATTCATATCTTCCTCTCTAGTCCTCCAAATGAGGTACTTTTAGTTGTCACAAGTCACTGTGATTTCCTAGTTTCTCTGTATAAAATTTCATGCCAATTGGACATCATTTAGATCTCAAATGATAGAAAACAATTTCGGACCAATTGAATAGTGTAGCAGACCAAATCCATAAAATTTTCCAATTTCAAAAAATTATCAAATATTCTGTAGACCTCTAAAAATTATGATCTTTAGCTTCCTAGAAAGCTCTTACTGAGACCTAATTCCATGTCAAATTTCAGACCAAGACTAACTCATTTGGACAAAAAGTGACGTAGGATTCTGTAATGGCCAAATTTGGCTCCATATGAGGTACCAAACTTGCCAAATGGTCTTCCGTTGGTGTTGGCACCATTTGGGCAAGTCTAAAAGCATATTTAAGACTTGTGTGAGCTGCCCAAATGGTCCCAAATCTCATGCATCTCATTTTGGCCATTCAACCCTCCCTTATACACATATTCATCAAACTTTAAATTCTCATTCTATAGCCTTACATACTCAAAACATGAACTAGTGGTCATATATCATAATCATACATCTAAACATCACATAATAGTGTATTTACACATGTCTCAACGTTCATAGTACATATACATCCTCATATACATGATGAACCATCATTATGGTTCTAAAATCAACAAAACAAGACACAAGGTTGTCCATCTCTCTTCTTCATCGTTGTTGGCTCCTTTCACCATAATTGCTTGGTCCACCTAGCATGTTAGATCATTGGAGAGGAGGGGATGAGATTCAAAGAATCTCAATAGCTCATCTCCCATTCAATCACACGTAATATGTGCAAAGCAAGCTTTACAAATGCATGCATGGAGGAAATAAAAGCCATGGACATTTTAAAGCAAACTTGGCATGTGAACAACTCGTACAAATTATTCAAGAGCTCATCAAGCGTTTGGATTGGCCTCACACTTCTCCTCATAGATTTTGGACTTGCCTCACTCATTCTTGATCATTTTGGACTCAACCATACTTTTGGGAGCCCACTTTGCTTTTGGGAGACTCTTTGCTTTGTCTCAACCAAGCTTGAGGGTTCTTGGCTCATCCTCACCTAAGGGAAGAGTTCTTGGCCTCCCCACACTTAAGTAAACTCATACAAACATCATGCACTAATTAGAAAACATAACATGGCATCAAAGATCATAGCATATAGAATGCTAGCATACTTTTCATAGCTTAAAATTATACATACACACATTCTAAAACAAGCTAAACACATATCCATGCATGAGAGAAGATGGAGAGAGCTACCTTATATACAAGCACACACTTTTTCCTTAGCTTTCAAGCCTCCTCTTTTGGCCACGCACCCACAATTTGGTGGAGATGGTTTCTCTTGGCCTTGATAAATTTATAGGAGCCAATTAGTTCCATGAAACATATTCTAAAGCTACATCACTTGATAAAACACTAGATTGCTCTATAGGCTCCATTATGGTCCATAATCACATCTAATGAAGCAACACCCGCCAAATGACTTCTAGGCCTCATTCTTTCTTTTCAAATATTATTCTTAACTCCTTTTAAGCCTCTTGGAGTCATCAAACCATTAAAACCAAAGGCTTAGCATCATGTTGCTTCTTTAGGTCACATTATGGAACCTAAGGCACCAAATCAATTTCTATGAGTTCTAAATTTTTTCCAAGGCCTCCCTTCATCTTTATTCATCAAATATGACTCAAAAATGGCCTTAGAAAAATTTAAAAATCCCCCCACCTACATAAACTAGCCTAGGCCGAGACTATGGCATCCTTTGACCTCCATGGGAATTTCTTTGCTTCCTTGAAGGAGGAAGCTTGTGGGGAGCATCTAAGGTGTCTCAAGAACTCATTTACACTCTTACTTAGACCTAGGAAGCATCATACAAATTTAGAAATTGGAAGGTGCACTTAAAACCCTAGGTTTTGCATCTTGATTTCTAATGCCTATTTCTTGGTTTCCATTGCATATTCTTATTCTCCTCCATCAAATACCTAAGAATCATCCTTGGTTTGGTTGAAAATCTTACTCCTTGGGGCTGTCTATGTCTAGGTCGAAATGCTCAAAGGAAGGAAGGAAGAAGACTAAGTGGAAGTTACAAAATACTTTGTTTTCCTTGAATTTCCTTGCTTGTTCTTGCTTTCCTTGGCCTCCTTACTTGAGTTTCGAAATTTTCCCTCTGTTCTCCCTTCAAAACAGCCCTCAAAACTTCAGAAAAATCATGGAGAAGAAGAGGGAAAAAGAGGATAAGAGGTGGGTGGAGAGAAAGCATGAAAATAACCAATTTTTCATACCTTTAGCTTGGGATTTTTTCTTTTCTCCTCCTCTCTTGGTGCGCCCAAGACCCTTGCTCTCCCTTCTAAAATTATGCAAAATTTTTGGATTCTAAATGGGAAGGAAAGTGGGGCGCTACATAGAGGAAAGGAGGGAAAATTGACTTTTTCAAAATTTTAATTTTGCCCTTTGTACTTTGCATTTTCGTTTCTCCATCGTTTTAGCTCTTTTCTGAGAACCTTCTTTTCCATCATAACAAATAGGTTTCCAATTTAATAAAATGCCTTTGGAATCACTCAAATTGGAGCTAAAACCTTTTCGAACAAATCGGTCAAAGTTCGAGTCAATCGATGTCAGATAGAGTACACCAGAGGGGCTTTACCGGTCCTAGGGCTTCCCATGATTTTTGGGGCCTCTGAGAACCCTAGGTGACTCAAAATTTCTATTTAAAAAGCCTTCCTAGGTGCTTTTCCAAAATTACACTTATTTACGAAAATGCCATTGGCCTTTCGGTAATTTTTTTGAATCACGCCAACCGCCGTTTCTGGGCAACTCAAGGCTCAAATCCTCATCTTCTATTATTTAAAATTTTATCCAAATTTTATTTGGCCTTGAATCACTCATCTTAGGGGACTTGCTTTGAAAACTGACTCATTTCGATATTTTACTAAAAATCAAAGTTACATTTCTACCCCCTTAAATAAAATTTCATCCTCAAAATTTAAAAGACTTACCTTAGGGGAAGAGTTCTGGATATTTCTTCCTCATATCATCTATAACACCATACGTCTAGGACTCAATTCATACAATTCTCATGCCTCATCTTATGTTTATTCTATGGAAACAATATAGTGGCATAGGGAGTGATGAATAAAAGTGCATTTCTTTACAGGTAAAATTTTTCTTTCAGAGTCCTGTAGTCCATATGAAAGCATCTATCACGTTCTCATACTTAAACACATGAATATAACTCATTTCCATAATCAAATTTGGCCTACAACTTGTGGAAAGCAAAGGAGCACATAAAATCCATGTTTGTATTTTCAGCCAGAATTTCCTCTTTTCTGTCACAAACTTTGAAATTTCATAACTAAATATAGAAAAATAAAAAACATGTAAACTTGGTCATTCTGGAAACCTTAGGATATCTACTTCACACTAAAAATACACCCAAGTCAAAAAATTCATCATACAGGACGTTTGACATCAAAAAATCTACAGAGTCGCTGGCTGCCTGGGCTGTTGTTCAGTTTACTGATACAAATTTCTGAAATTCATAACTAATTCTGGAAAGCTACAAATGTTAACTTGATGGTAAAAATAATTCCAGAATGAAATAGATACGTTTAGTCAGTTGGACCCTATGGAACAGTAACAGGACTCATGGGGCACTACTGATACTGACAGTTAACTTCAAACATGCATAACTCACTGCTTAGACCTCCAAATGAGGTGATCTCGGTGGTCAAAGAAATATTATGAACTCTAGTTTATTCATATAAAATTTCATAAGCATTTGACACCATTTGGCCATCAGGTGACACAGAATTAAAAACTACCAGTATGAACAGTACCCATACCAGAATCCATGAAAATCCCAACTTTGAAAATTCCTCAAATATTCTCTATGTCTTCGAAAATTATGATCTTTAGTTTCATAAAAAGCTCTTAATGAGACCTAATTACATGCCAAATCTCAGATCAAGACTAACTCATTTGGCCAAAATGTGACATAGGGTTCCATTATAGTCAAATTTAGCTCCATATGAGGTACCAAATTTGCCAAATGGCCTTCCCTTGGTTGTGACACCTTTTGGGCAAGTCTAAAAGTACATTTGAGACTTGGGTAAGCTGTCCAAATGGTCCCAAACCTCATGCATCTCATTTTGACCATGCAACCCACACTTATGTATACATTCATCAAAGTTCCATATTACACACTTTGATCTTACATACTCAAAATAAGTGCTATAGGTCATATATCATTTTCATACATCTAAACATCACATAATAGTATATTTACAAATGTCTCAAGGTTCATGGTACATATACAACATCATATACACTATGAACCATTATTATGGTTCCAAAATAGGCAAAATACTATATAAGCTTATCACTCCTTGCTCTTCATGGTTGTTGGCTCCCTTCACCATAAGTGCTTGGTCCACCTAGCATGTTAGATCATTGGAGAGGAGGGGATGAGATTCAAAGAATCTCAATAGCTCATCTCCCATTCAATCATACATAATATGTGCAAAGCAAGCTTTACAAATGCATGCATGGAGGAAATAAAAGCCATGGGCATTTTAAAGCAAACTTGACATGTGAACAACTCATACAAATCATTCAAGAGCTCACCAAGTGTTTGGATTGGCCTCACACTTCTCCTCATGGGTTTTGAACTTACCTCATCTATTCTTGAGCACTTTGGACTCAACCATACTCTTGGGAGCCCACTTTGCTTTTGGGAGACTCTTTGCTTTGTCTCAACCAAGCTCGAGGGTTCTTAGCTCATCCTCACCAAAGGGAAGAGTTCTTGGCCTCTCCTCACTCAAGTAAACTCATACAAACATCATGGATTCATTTAAAATATAACATGGCATCAAGAGTCATAACACATAGAGGCATGCTAGCATACGTTAAATAGCTTGAAAATACATATACACACATTCTAAAACAAGTTAAATACACATCCATGCATGAGAGAAGATGGAGAGAGCTACCTTGCACAATTTCACACACTTTTTCTTTAGCTTTCAAGCCTCCTCTTCCGGGCACACAGCCACAAGTTGGTGGAGATGGTTTCTCTTGGCCTATATACAAATTATAGGAGCCAATTAGGTTCATGAAACAAACTCTAAGGTCATACAACTTGATGAACCACTAGATTACTTTATAGACTTCATTATAGTCCATAATTACACCTGATGAAGCAACACCCCTCAAATGATTTTTAGGCCTCATTCTTTCTAATCAAATATGATTCTTGACCCCTTTTAATCCTCTTGGAGTCATCACATCATTAAAACAAAGGGCCTAGCATCATGTTACTTCTTTAGGTCCTAATATGGAACCTAGGCACCAATTCACTTCCTTTGAGTTCTAAATTTTTTTCAAGGCCTCTACTCATTTCACTCATCAAATATCACTCAAGGATGGCCTTAGAAAAATTTAAAACTCCCCCCACCTATACAAACAAGCCTAGGCTGAGACATAGGCTTCCTTTGAGTTTCTTGGAGTTCTCTTGGTTTTCTTGAAGGAAGAAGCTTATGGGGAGCATCTTAGGTGTCTCAAGAACTCATTTAAACTCTTACTTAGACCTAGGAATCATCATACAATTCCAGAAATTGGAAGGTGCACTTAAAACCCTAGATTTTGCATCTTGATTTCTAATGCCTATTTCTTGGTTTTCTTTGCATATTCTTATTCCTCTCCATCAAATACCTAAGAATCATGCTTGGTTGGGCTTGAAATTTAACTCCCTAGGGAAGAACACATGTGGGGCGAAATGGAGAAGAAAGGCCATGGAAGGTATCAACCATAGGATGCATTTTTACCTTGTTTCCTTGCTTAGTGTGGCTTGAATCTTGATTTCTCCAAGCTCTTCTCTTCAAACCCGAACTTTCCCTTGAATATCTCTCTTGAATCAGATTTATAGACATCATTTTAATCCAAGGAAAGAAAGGAGTATGAAGGAGAGGTGGTGGAGATGAAGAAAAGCAAGGAAAGACATCATGAAAGCATACCTTAAGCTTGGATTTCTTCCTCCTTCTTCTTCCTCACTTGGGCATCTCTCCCTTAGGGTTCTTCTTCTGATTTGGGGCTAAATTTTCTAAAGTTAAATGAGGGCAAATGTGAGGCACCACATATATATAGGTAGGGAAAAGTGACTTTTCCAAAAATTCCACTTGCGCCCTTCATACTTTGCACTTTCGTTTCTCCTTCGTTTTAGCTCCTTTTTGAGAACTGTCTTTTGCATTATAAAATTTGGGTTCCCAATTAAGAAAAATGGCTTTGGAATCACTCAAATTAGAGCTAAAACCTTTCCGAATGGACCCGTCAAAGTTCGGGCAAACTCACGTTGAAAAACGTCTACCGGAGGAGATTTAACTGTCCCGGGGCTTCCTATGGTTTTTAGGGCCTCTGAGAACCCCGGAGAGCTCAAAATTTTGGTTTAAAAAGCCCTCCATACTCAATTCTAGACCACATAAGTTTTAACACAAAACCTTGTACTTGCTGGTGAAAACTTTGTCGACAAGGTCTTGGAAATTGCACTACAGACTACAGGATCTTGTCGACAAGATCTTTGACCCCGATGATAATCTTATTTCAGCCCATAAATTAACTTGGTCCACTACCATCCTTCATGCTCAACATACATTCTAATGGTTGCATAACATAATCTCTTATTTTCAAGGAATCGGATATTACATCATCCTCTAGTTCCCAGGTGGCTTCCTCGGGAGATAACCCCTTCTAAACCACTTTCACCAGCGGTATCATCTTATTCCGTAACTACTTGAGTTTAACATTCACGATCCGATCTGGTGATATTATGTATGACAGGTCATCCTGTAACTGCACATTCTCATATTCTATGACATGTGAGGGGTCAGGCTAGTACTTTTTAAGCAGGGAAAAATGGAACACATTGTGAACTTGGCTTAGGTTCGGAGGAAGGGCTAGTCAGTATGCCATAGGTCTTACTTTATCAAAGATCTGGAAAGGACCTATATACTTTGGACTGACTTTTTACTTTTGATGAACCGACCTATCCCTGTGACTGGAGACACTCTAATGAAGACATGGTCTCTAATCTCAAACTCTAACGGCCACCTACGTTTATCTGCATAACTTTTCTTTCTACTTTGGATCGTCAGAAGTTTCTTTTTGATGGTTTTTATTTGTCTAGAGGTCTGGTCTACTAATTCTAGGCCTATGAGGCTCCGCTCTCCTAGCTCAATCTAACACATTGGGAACCTACACTTCCTCCCATACAATGCCTCATACGGTGCCATCTGTATACTGGCATGATAACTGTTATTGTAGGAAAACTCCTCTAGAGGCAAGTATGTATCCAGTTCCCTTTCATTTCTAGCACACATGCCCTCAACATGTCCTCTAGGGTTTGGATGGTTCTCTTTGTCTGTCCATCCGTCTACGGGTGATAGGCCGTACTGAATCTAAGTCTGGTGCCTAGAGCATCCTGTAATGATCTCCAGAAATTCAATGTGAATTTGGGATTTCTATCTGACACTATGCTTCTAGGCACACCATGCAATCTAACTATCTTTTTGATGTATAGTTGGGCTAACTTATCTAGGGTATAAGTGGCTTTCATAGGTAGAAAATATGTTGATTTGGTTAACCTATCCACTATTACCCATATTGCATCATATCTCGATGATGTCCTGGGTAAACCCATGACAAAATCCATAGCTATGCTATCCCATTTCCACTCTAGGATATCTAGGGGCTAAAGTAACCCAACTGGTTTCTGATGTTCTATTTTACTCTCTGGCATACCAAACATTGGGAGACATACTCTGCTATGTCTGTTTTCATTTTGGGCCACTAGACCATTTTCTTCAAATCCTAGTACATTTTATTACTACCCGGATGAATGGTGTACTTACTTTTATGTGCCTCATCTAATATCTTTTCTATAATTTATATGTTTCTAGGCACATACAGCCTATCTCTATATCTTACTATGTCATCCTCAGACAGATTGAACTCTTAGACATTGCCCTGGGCTATTTGGACTCTAATCTTATTTACATGGTCATCTATCTGCTGAGCCTCTCTTATCTGATCCCTTAGGTCATTTTCTATTCGGGTCTCTCTCATTAATAATTTTCCTGAACACACCTCGCAGGAGAGACTCATGTCTCTAAATCTCTCAATCAATTCCTGCTCTCGGATCATCATACAGGCTATGTGTATGGATTTTCTACTCAAGGCATCAGCTACCATATTAGCCTTACTAGGATGGTATTTTAATGTGAAATCATAATCTTTCAAAAATTCTAACCATCTCTGTTGCCTCATATTCAGCTCTTTTTGTTCAAATAAATATTTGAGGCTCTTGTGGTCGCTGTAAATTTCTATTGCTGCCCCATACAAATAGTGTCTCCATATTTTCAAAGCAAATACCACTGCGGCTAACTCTAAGTCATGTGTGGAATAGTTTTCCTCATGAGGCTTTAATTGTCTAGAAGCATAAGCTATCACTCGGCCTTCTTGCATAAGTACACATCCTAACCCTTTCTTAGAGGCATCACTGTATACTACAAAAGTTTCTTTAAGGTCAGGGAGTACTAAAACTGGGGCCATGGTCAACTTATGCTTCAATTCCTGGAAACTACTCTCGCATTTCTCATTCCACACAAACGGTACGTTCTTTCTAGTAAGTCGGGTCAGTGGCATCGCTATCTGAGAAAAGCCCTGAATGAACCTCCTATAATACCTTGCTAAACCTAGAAAGCTCCTTATCTCTATCACTGTCCTAGGTCTCTCCTACTGTAATCCTGCCTCTACCTTATGGGGACTATTGCAAGCCTTGCTTAGGAGATCACATGACCTAGAAACTGAACATCAGTGAGCCAGAATTCACATTTACTAAGTTTAACATACAACTGTTTTTCTCTTAGGGTCTCTAAGGTTAATCTCAGGTGCTGCTCATGTTCCTCTCTACTTTTTGAGTAGATGAGGATGTCATCTATGAAGACTACTACGAACCTATCTAAATGTGGTCTAAAAACTCTGTTCAAGAGAAGAAGAGGGAAAAAGAGGAGAAGAGGTTCGTGGAGGAAAGCATGAAAACAACCAATTTTCCATACCTTTAGCTTGGGATTTTTTCTTCTTCTCCTCCTCTCTTGGTGCACCCAAGACCCTTGCTCTCCCTTCTGAAATTATGCAAAATTTTTGGATTCTAAATGGGGAGGAAAGTGGGACGCTACATAGAGGAAAGGAGGGAAAAGTGACTTTTTCAAAATTCTAATTTTGCCCTTTGTACTTTGCATTTTCGTTTCTCCTTCATTTTAGCCCTTTTTTGAGAACCGTCTTTTCCATCATAACAAATAGGTTCCCAATTTAATAAAATGCCTTTGGAATCACTCAAATCAAAGCTAAAACCTTTCCAAACGAATCAGTCAAAGTTTAAGTCAACCGATGTCAGAAAGAGTACACCGGATGGGCTTTATCGGTCCTGGGGCTTCTCATGGTTTTTGGGGCCTCTGAGAACCCTGGGCAACTCAAAATTTCTATTTAAAAAGCCCTCCTAGGTGCTTTTCCAAAATTGCACTTATTTATGAAGCCTTTCGGTAATTTTTTTGAATCACGCTGACCCCTGTTTCTGGGCAATTCAAGGCTCAAATCCTCATATTCTATTATTTAAAATTTTATCCAAATTTTATTTGGTCTTGAATCACTTATCTCAGGAGACTTGCTTTAAAAACTGACTCATTTTGGTATTTCACGAAAAATCAGACGTTACACACCATAAATGGGGTTATTAGACTTCTTGATTTTTCCTTGATAGGAGAGCCACTTGGGGAGGTTTTTAAAGGTCTTAGGAGCTCAAGGAAACATTCAAATAGCCAAGGAATTATTCACACAAAATCAATTTTACAAAACCCTAAAGAAGCCTACACTTTTCTATTTTGTTTTCTATATGTTTTTCTTGCAATTTCTTGCCATATTCCTATTCTCCATGGTCTAAAACCCTTGTTCCTTCCTTGTTTTTGGATAAAAGTTCCCTCTCTCATATGGTTCTAGTTTAGGCCAAATAAGCACCAAGAAAAGAGCAAGAAGGAGAAGCAACAAGAATGGAGAATTACCTTGGATTTCTAGCTCCTTTTTTATGCTTCTTCCTTTGCTTGAATTCCCTTCTTAATTTTTGAAAATTCCCCCTTGTTCTACACCAAAAAAAAACTAATCCCTTTAAGAAAACCATAGAAAGAAATCATAGAAGGAGGGGAGCAAGGTTGGAGGAAGAAAGAGCAAGAAAATCTACAAATTTCCTTCCCTTTTCCTTGATTTTTCTCCTCCTTTTCTTCCCCTTCTTGTGCGCCTAAGAGAGCAAGTCATTTTCTATATTTTGGGCAGAGGAAAGTCATGCTATATAAAGGAAAGAAGAAGGGAGAAGTGTGTGGAAGCTTCAAGAAACACACTTTTTCAAAAATTCCAATTTCATCCTTTTATAATGGCAATTTTGTTTCGGCTTCATTTTAGCTCCTTTTTAAGATTTTGTCTTTTCGATTATAAAATTAAGTTCCTAATTTAATAAAATGCCTTTGAAATCACTCAAATTGGAGCTAAAACCTTCCCGAACGAATCCGTCAAAGTTTGGGCTCATTGATGTTTGAAAATGTACACTGAAGGGGCTTTACTGGTCTCGAGGCTTCCTATGGTTTGTAGAGCCTCTGAAATCCTTGGCCAAGTCAAATTTCCCATTTAAAAAGCTCTCTTATGTGTTTTTCCAAAAGTTGCACTTATTTACAAAAATGCCATTACGTTTCATTAATTTCTATCATAATTTGTTTCTCCATCCTAGCTTCATTTTTCTTTCCGTCTGAGCCTACAATTATCATTTTTAAGAGCCTAAGACTTTATCCAAATTTTTTAGGACATTATCTAGCTCATTTCAGAGGACTTACCTTTATACGGCTCATTTTGTCGTTTTATGAAAATTACATTTCATACAAAAATTCTCTTTATCCATAGATTAATCTTAACAAGAAATCATTGAGAACTTCTTACCCAAGCTTCCTAATGATCTATTGCACCAATTTAGGGTCCATACATTAAAGCTCACCATGATTCACTCACCACAACTCCATTTTCGCACATGTACAAACCATGCAGCAAAAGTCAATCCAAAATATGGGAATTCAACACATACATCACATAAGAGAAAAAAGAACACTTACCCATACACCCAAGAGGTCAAATGGACTGAGTTGAGCCTTAACTACTAAGAACACACCATGGGCCATCCTTAAAACTTGAATTTTTACACAAGGAATCAGCCATATACCAAAGTCAGCTTATAACATGCAATTTGAGCAAGGTTACACCATAAAATGAAAGCAAACACTTACCCTATGGTTCCATTAACTCCAAACTCTGAAGATTTTGTAAGGAATCACCCAAACACCAAATTTTATATTTGATAAGGAGATAAAAATACCTAAAACCAGAAACTAATTGAACCAATATGAAGAGGAGAATGAGGGGGATATGTTTGATATAGATTACCTTGGCCAAATCTTCCCCTAAATATGAGAAATGGTGGAAGAATGCAGAAAAACCCTAGCCCCTCTTCTCAAGTGCGAAAATGGCTTCCTTATTCTGTAGAACATGAGTGTCTTAGCAGCCAAATAGGTGGGGAGAAGGGCTCTTAGGGTTTTAGTGAAGATGGGCTAGTCCAATGGGTCCATTATTTCAAGTGGGAAACTGCTAGGTGAGATGGGTTGCAGAAACTCTTGAGGTTGGGGAGAGTGTGTTAATTTAAAGGCCAAAAAATTCATTTAGATTATGGTGAGAATTTATTGGGCCACAAGTTAGAGGGTTTATGGTGGGTTTGGGCTATTTTAAGGGCCCATTTAGCTTAGGTCTGCACTACATAGATGTTGGGCCACTTCGAAGTGGAATTAGATCCTTCTATGATTAAGATTAGGCTTTTACATTTTCTCCAAAACTTAATTAAGTTATCCATATGGCCTAAAGTAAAAGTCCCCTCTCTTAATTAATTTTTCTAATTAGTTCACATTAACTCCTTAATTGCCATAATTAAGTTAATAAATTTTAGGGTATTACATTCTCCCCTCCTTTTAAGAATTTTATCCCCAAAATTAGTCATACATTATTCAATTTATGTTAGATAATCCTTCCTCATACCCTCCTCTTTGATTTCTTAAATAGTTTAACCAGAAACTACTCCTTCCCTATTGCTTTCCTGAAGAGGACGTTCTTTTTATGTTACTACTTTACTTGGTATCCACAATTCTATTGCTTCTAATCAACCTAGGTCAAATGACATGCAAATTTGAACATTTCATTTTCCTCCTTTGTCCACAACTAAAAAGATCCTAACCAGGTTACACTTGATCATCTTATAGCAAGCTCTAGGCACCTAGCTTAACTAAATCTCAACCTTTCTCCCTTTATAGATATTGTTTTGTTCTGTTTTATCTCTTTCTCTCTTTTTCTTTTCTTTTCTTTTTTTTTAGTACCAACAGTCAACCACTAAAATTTCATGCTAACTTCCTTTCCTTCTTAACTCTCAATTCGTTTACAGAATATCTCCAAATGCTTAGTCTAACTCTCCTTAACAGTTAGCGTCAAGAGCTACATAAAATTTCACTTAGTTAGCCTTATAGTATTTATTCCACTAATAGCAACATAGGTAAATAGCCTTACTTCATAAAGAAGTTTCATTCGTCCCTTACTCAAAATATTCCCACATTTCTTTAGTTGAACCTTCTTAATTAAAGCAGGTCTTCTTTTATAGGATCATCTAGTCTAGGTTTCTAGTTCTTATGTCCAATTATCTCAAAAATTATTGCACATATTAGATCCTCATTTATTGTCTGTCAGAAAAAGGTCTATTATTTCCATTAGATACATAAATTATCCTCTCTTTGATAACTCAAATATTCTCTATATCTTTACTCATTAACTATGGATTTTTGTTAATGAATTGATGATGTTTTAAGCTTTAGTGAATATTATTTGGATTAGGAAATAAAATATTATCTTTTGAAATTTTAGTGAATAACTTGGACATTTTACTGGTATTTTATTTCCTAGATAAGAATTGTATTCCATAGGCCATTGACTTTGTTTATTTTGACTTAGGGCTTTTGATGTAAAAGGAAGTAGATTTATTCTTTCACATGTTGCGTAGGCTTTCTCAAGTTCGCTTAACCAACCATCAAGCCAAGCATATGAAGAAGCAGCTCCTTACATCCATTCCTAGTAAAGCTTTTATCCATTCCACCAAAAAGAAGCACTTCCATGTAGCAAATGAGTCACACAAAAGCCACATGATTAGTAAGGTTTTTACATGGAATAAAGAAGCAACATGGCTGGAGCAGGGAAAGGGGAGAAGGAAAGAGAGGCTAGAGTTGTGTTCTGTGTAGAAAAGAGCTTGCATAGAGACAACATGAGAAAGGAGACCATGTGGGATAAAATAAAAGTAGAACAAGGAACAAAAAACTACGTGGAATGAAGAGATGGATAGAGTGAGCCAAAAAGAAGAAGCTATAGGCTGGAATATGCATGAAGCACTCTCGAGTTGAGCAACATAAAGTAAGAAGGCTTGAGAGGAAAAAGCATGTAGCTCGAGTTGAAGAAGTTACGTGGAAGTGAGGTTGAGCTTGGGTGGATGGCTATGAGTTACTGGGCAGAAGTTACATGAGGCATGGCTTGGGTGTTGAGGCTGGAGAACAAAGCTTAAGAGCATACGGACTGAAAGAGAAGCAAAGTAGAACAAGTGAACAGAAGCTATAGTCTTGAGTTTCACATGAGAAGAGGCATAGAGATTAACATGTAAAAGAGCTTAATCACATGGAATGTGAGCAAAAAGAGGAGAAGAAGGCCAAAACCACAGGTAGCAGCAGAAAATGAACACATAAAAAGCTACGCATTGACGTGGAGAAGGAAACTCAAACACATATGCAGATTCTAACGTCGACGTTATGTAGTGAGTAGCCACGTGGAAGAGTTTCAAGTGGGAAGGATTCAAGAAGAATAAGCATGTGAGAAGAGAGCTGAAGGTTAAGCTATAAGCTGGGAGCTGGCGGAATAAAAATGCGAGGAAAAGAGGTGAAGGGCAGCTAAAGAACAACGCAAAAAAATGACGTGGAAGATGATGTGGATTTGCATGAATCTAAATTGAAGAAGCTACACAAGGAGAATCACATGAGCAAGGAGTAGCTACAGGTTATGAGATGCCACGTCAGTTCACGTGAGGAATAAATGAAGCATGTGAATGAGCTAAAGAGAGGCATATGAATTATAAAATCATTCGGGTAGTAGCATCCATTCACCATCTCATCTAGACCATTCATTCAGACATCAACCCATCTAAGCCACACATCATCGAATAAGGTGATCCACACTCTATTCGAAATGAGACATTCATGCGTCCATCGTCATTCACACCCCTTCGTACACTTTATCCACAAACCATTCCATTCTCATATTCTCCCATACATGCTATAGCTTCATTTCACCCATTTCCTCCATTTCCATCCACCCAATGAAGCTTTAATCCTCCTTGTGGCTAGCTAGGAAAAGATCCTTGGTGGTAGCTTGAATCCATGGAGAAGAACTCATAATTTTGGCTAATATTCTTTATTTTTCCAGCACTTTTCTTTTCTTATATTCTCTTGGTTAAGATTGTATTTGATTGGGAATGTGTGTTGTCTATAGTTAGTAACTGGTTAGACACTAATTAGGATACTTTTTGTTGATTAATTGATTAGATTAAATATTGGATTTTTCATTATTCTCTAATTTTCCATGTATGCTATGAAGGTGTTCGATGAAATACATAAGTAAAATTATGTGCTTGATTATTTGATTTGAGAATTCCTTTGAGTTTAATTGGTTAATTAAACATCTTAAAGTGATAATTCAGAGGCTAATTTATTGATTAATCAAGCAAATTGAAGTGTTCTTTGATCCTAAAGGCAAGAGTTAGCGATTTGATGCAGGGTTAAGGTTTCAATTCAATATTATCTTGTTAATTTCTTGAATCTTGGATGGTAATTCAAGACCATTTGCCATGGACATAATTAGGGACTCTTAGGCCAGAATTAATCACAATTGAATTAGGATAAGGATAATAGATACCAAGGAAGGAATCCAACGATAGTCACAAGCCCATTATCAACCATAATTCATCAATTAAGTAGCAATTAGGAATTTTAATTCGGTTTCATTTAAATTAGTTTAAGTCAATCAAACCCCCTTTAGTTAGGAAATTTTTAAAGTCTTTTAACACTTAGAAAACCTAATTAAACATTGAATTCCATTTTCAAGGAAGATGACCTAGGTTGCACCACTAGCTATATATTTTTCAATCTAATTTTATTTTGAGGGTTGCCTAACACACCCGTCACTCTTCTCTAGTCCGTGCCCAAGTTCCCCTTTTTTTATCTATCAAGGTTTCCAAAGGTTAGAAATGATGTAATGTCTGATCTTACGACTAATCCATTTAAGGCATTCAAACACTTTAAGGTCACCTTCCATCTAATCAAAATCAACCATAATCTCTTAAGAAAGAACAAACATAATTCTTCAAGTCTAGGTTATATTCCTTTATAAGGCTTGATTTCAAGGGTGAAAGCACCTTGTCTAGAGTATCAAAGTAATCTTTTAAGACTTAGGAATGAGTTTCCTTAAATCTTACAAGCCATAGCTTAGGTGGATGCTTTATTAGATGACAGCTTCAACAACTTGCCTATAACATTAAAATTTTCGATTCATGGTGGTGGTTCATTATAGGCAATCTAATCATCATCCATAGGTGTAACCAATATAGGAAAACCCTTAATAGATCTCTTCTCTCTCTCTCTCTTATCCTTTTTTTTTTGGTTCATGTATTGTATTGGTGAAGGCACCACCACAATCACATGTATGTAATTCCAAAGACTACTATAATCAATAGATCCAAGTGTTTCATCTTAGTTTTCCACTACTACAAGCATTAGTAGTCAACTTAATGGCATCTATACTCATTTGATGTCAACTGAACATCTTTCTGGGTCTTAAGCCATTATATAGTCCTAACAGACTGCTCCTTCGTACCCTTTACACCTAACTGAGGTATTTTCACACAAGCATAATCATACTTCGAATAGCATACTACTTATCATCTTTAGGATGCAACAAATTCTCTTTAACTTTTTCACATATAACTGAGGTTTTTTTTAATGTCTTACAATTTAGAAGTTCATAATAGCTTCTAAAGAGTAATAAGATAATATCTTGTCAACAAGGTTCAAGATCCTATTGGCAAGGGCTGGTATTCAATAATGTAAAATCTAAAACCTTATTAATAAGGTGTTCTAACAATAAGTACAAGGTCTTTTGACATTAAGTTATAGCACATAATATACGATTATATGATAATTTTCACCCTTATACAATAATCTATGACAACCATAACAAATTCTTTCACTCTCTAAAAGTTCTTAAGTCTTAATTTTTTACACTTGGCTGTTAAGAGTTAAATTAACATAATGAGGAGACTTGGTGAGTCTTTTCGTTATCAAGCATTCCTTAATTATTGACGAGTTAAGTAGGGATTCCCAATAAGAAACTTCTAGTTTCACCTACAACTAGTGATTCATCTTTCCTCATCTGTTATTGTACTAAGGTTTTATTGTGATAGCATAAGTTAATTACATTACTACCATCTCTTGTTCCCTTCCTAAAGCTATTATTCTCAATCAATGAGTTCTCTTTCAAAGTTAGGGGATCTTACCACTAAAGTGAATACTAGTCCATCTTGAATTCCTAATGTTGTCTCTATTCCCTTAATCACACCACACATGATACATAACAATAAGATTACTGATGGAAAAATCAAACTTTAGCTTCAATATTGCAGCAATTCTTTTCTGTGGCCATACACATGCTCATCACTACATGATCACCGTATCTCAACCACTTGTACACACATGGGTACCATTTTATTCTCTTTTTGGGTGGACCCTTCTATCAATATCTCTTCTTTACCTTCTAGGTAGAAAGCTACTTAGTCTAGTTTGATGCCAATTTGGTGGTCAAAATTCATCAAATCATATGATAAGTGGCATGCCCCGCATGCCCCTGGCACCAAAGTGCCGGTAAATGAACACGTTCCATATGCCTCTAGCACTAATGTGTTGTAGAATCTTACCTTACACTCCCCGAGTGTATCATGCACGTAAAGAGCCTCTAACCACCACCCAAATGCACATCAACACATAGTATAAGTAAACTGAATCATACAAAAGAGACAACATGCATAAGCACCAGATGCCTATACATCTTTCTCTTATCACACTAGGGCTTCTCTCCCCATCACAAATTCCCTCTCTTGTCTGGGTACACTATGGGAGGAGCCTCAAAGCTCTCAAGATTCCTTCTAAAACATCATCTTTCTTAATTTCTTACTTTAAAGTTGCTATCCCTCATTCATAAATAGATTTTAAAATTCTAAGGGTTTTCTACCTTCCTTCCTTGTCATCATTAACTAAAGATAGCTTACTCACTCCAATAGTTTGAATGGAACTATTTGAAATGTTCTTTAGCTCTTATTGCCCTTGTTTATTATGTAACACCCTAAAATTAATTAAGGCATCAATCATGGGTTAGATATAATTAAGAATAATTATTATAGAATAATTCGGCAAATCAAGTGAATGAGAATTTAGAGAACAATAAATTATTAATATAGGTTTGATATTTAATTGGGTTAGAAACCTCATCTAGAACCAAATTAAATTAAGTAGGCCATGGTTAAAGACTAATGAAGGCCCAATGATTATAGGAGCAGACCCAATTTCTTATTATGAGACTTGTCCCAAGAGAGAGGCCACTTAGCTTTGCCCCAATTGGGTTCAGTGAGGTGGAAGCCTAACTATGCCATAAGCTTAGTAGGAGATCCCAATACTAGTCTCCTTATGGGCTTAACTTAAATTTTCTGGAAAGCCCAAAACTCATTAGTAAATTTAAGTAAGATAAGAGCCCATTTAGCCTTAGCCCAAACTTAGGGAACTGAGGCCAATTAGGTCTTGAGCTATTTGATCAACATACTTCATCCCTAATACAAAAACAAAAAAAAAATCTACAGCCCAAACCAATGAACCTTGGCCCAATTCTGAAAATAAATTAGACCATGGGTAATATTTAGGTCCTTAAGGCTACCTAAACCCACCATAAACCTTCCATCTTGCAGCCTAATAAATTCCCACCATAATCTAAATGGATTTTTGGGCCTTTAAATTAGCACACTCTCCTCAACCCTAAGAGTTTTTGC
Organism: Erythrophleum ivorense; assembly: GCA_026724425.1. Classification (NCBI taxonomy): domain Eukaryota; kingdom Viridiplantae; phylum Streptophyta; class Magnoliopsida; order Fabales; family Fabaceae; genus Erythrophleum; species Erythrophleum ivorense. The sequence goes on along the minus strand of JAIUCV010000004.1, from coordinate 21,801,578 downwards.
TGCCTATCTCACTCAGTACCAACCCGCTTGAAATAATGGGTCCATTGGACCAGTCCATCTTCACTAAAACCTTAAGAGGCCTTCTCCCCACCCATTTGGCTACTAAGGCATTCATTTTCTACAGAATAAGAAGAAGAAATTCGCATGTTAGAAGAGGGGCTAGGGTTTTTCTGCATTCCTCCACCATTTTTCACTCTTATAGGAAGATTTTGCTAAGGTAATCTATATAAAACATGTCCCTCTCATTCTCCTCTTCATTTTGGTCTGATTAGTTTTGGTTTTGGGTATTTTCATCTCCTTCTCAAATATAAAATTTGATGTTTGGGTATTTTCTTGCAAGATTTTCAGAGTTATAAGTTAGAGGGGTGATCGAATAAGCATTTTCCTCTTATTTTGTGTATTATTTTGCTGAAAAATATCCTCAAGGATTGATTTTCATAATGGGTTCTGCTATTGTGCGAAATTACAATGAGATGAAGGTGAAACAATGAAATTTTTGGGCTTAATGACTCAAATTCGAATTTTAGAATGAAGTTGAGGCTCAAACCAATCCATTTGACCTTCTGGGTGTATGTGTAAGTGTTCCCCTCTCTCTTGTGTGGTATATATATTGAATTTCCATCATTTAGACTGACTTTTGGTGCATGGCTTCTACATGTGCGAAAATGGAGATGTTAAGTGTGACCCATTGTGAGTTCTTATTGTTGTGACCTTAAATTAGTGTAATAGATCATTAGAAAGCTTGGGCTTGGCATGCTTTGGATCATAGTGGTAGCTAGAGGAAGAGTAATTGGCTTTATTGAGGTAATCGGGGTTAATTTCCTAATTCTATATATATATTCATGTTAATCTGTTATTGTTTGCACATATATGATTTTGTGCTAAATGATTAGTTGACTACTTGAATTGTTATTGTGATTAGACCTTGTGAGTTTGTGGTAGAGCTGTGGTGTAGCTGCCACTCGTGTATGTGCTTCGATCGACCACCGAGTTGTAATCAGACCCTAGATACACTGAGCCCTGATTGTGCTTATTATGGAGTAGGTGCTGTAGATGGACCTTTCCTGGTGTTATTGGCCATTAACATATTTTGTGTGATTGTTGGTATGAGATAGTAGTCATTAGAAGCTCAACTAGTACATTTGCAAATTAAATTGATGATTTTGGTATTGATGATATAAAATTACATTGTATTAATTAATTTGTACATATATATGGAATTTTCCTCTTACTATTGAGATTGTATATCTCACCTCAGTTGTTTCCTAACATTTTCAGGGATTGGACCTCTTAGTGGGAAGGAGAAACTAATGAAAGCTTATTATATGATTTGATAGCACATAGGTTTGGGAACCTTGTCAGATTGTATTGTGTAATTAGGTTATTAATTTTATGTAATTGCCACATTGCATCATGTATTTCCAAGCATAGAAACTGTAATCATGTGATACATTAGATGTCAACTTGAACTAGTGATGTATGAAACTTCTACTGGGATTTATGTTTGAATGGAAATGTGAGTAGTTTATGAACTCTTTGCTATCATTGATCTTTGAACTCATTGGTTTATGGTGGCTAGAGGATTAAGAATCCACATTTGAGTTTTGAATGGGTAATGATAGATGTGTTGGGTGGATTAGATAAATGACTGACACTAGATCTTCATAAATTAAGTTAAAGTGGCCTAGAGTGTTATTAGAGGGAGAATTGGAGAGCATGGGATGAAACCTTGGGAGTTATAGGAACAGAAGGTAATTGGTTGTGGCCAAAATTTAATTGGCCTCGGCCAAAGGCAATGAAGTTACCAGAGAGAGTAACAAAGAGTAATTAGTCACAGTGAAATGGATAGTTGACTGCGGCCAATATTGAGGAGCAAGTTAGGAAGCTCTAGGAAGTCCTCTAGCCGCGGCAAAGGTTCTTAAACCCTTATATTAACCTAGAAACCTTGATTTTCCTATAGCAATATCAAGGGAAGACTTAGAAACATTTGTAAGGGGTTCTTGAAAGTTGAAAATTAATGGGTAATAGATTTAAAGGCTTTTAATTGGGGATTTGTTTTGCTTATGTACATGAATGGTTGTAAATATTAGGTTAATGACTCTAATAACATTAATGTTCAAATTTCTTCACTTTTTCCTAAATTAATTAATTTAAATAGTTATAGACCTTGATTTATGATTATTAACCATATGTTTAAGCTTAATTACTATGATCAAAAGTTAGGGTCATTGCACATTAGGCCCAAGTTGCAGTAGCTAGGATTGAGTAATAGTGTTCTTTAATAACCGGGATCAAGCAAGTGGGTTAGGACCTCTATACCTATAAAGCCTCAGCCTTGGGGACCTTTCGAAGCCTACATAATTCTAACTCATTATGGATTGTACATCACTCCAAATATTTAGTCAATCATACTAATCTATTGTACACTAGTTCTCAAACTCCCATTGTTGATATCTCAACCGTAAGTAAGACTTACTCCTTACCTTCCGTAAGGCATCCATAACTAGTTAAGTGTTCTACTATGTATCATTGCCTTCTAAGTTCTCAACATCACTCTAGATGGCCATTGAAAAGTTTAAAATTTCACTTAGGTAAAGAATTGCTACTCTTCTTATGATAATTAACAATTTAGGTAGGCCAGTCAACTGGTCGGCCATACCCAATTGACTTGGTTAGTGAACGGTGGTCAACAGGTCATAAATACTATTAGTAGCTTTGTTCATTATCCTCATCAGTTACCTGGTCTTATTCATTCAGTTAACTGATGCCTCATAGTGAATGACCAGTGCATTTAATGTGTAGCCAGTCAGTAACAAGCCTCAACCGATTGTCTATCAAGACTGAGACCAGTAACCCAATCTCATAAGAAAAAGAAGGACAAAATTTTAGTCTTTTCATTGGCATTAACAACCTCAAGTCTTAAAATTAGTATTATTGAAGTGTTATGGGGTATAATTGCACTACACTCTATTATTCTCAGGGGCATGCTTATTATGATGAGTGATCTCCTCACTAGAATTCAAGAAACATTTGTTTAAACAATCACTATAAGCCTTACATCATTATTCCTCTATATTTCTTCTTTGAAGGTGAAAAGCAAAAGTATGTTCACATAATTAGCTATTCCTATAAGCTAATGCTATGCCAAGTATGCATCATGATTGCCAAGCTTCTAACCATAAAATTTAAATTAGAATAGTTTTTTAGAACCATTGCTCTGATACCAAATGTGATGACCCTAACTTCTAATCATAGTAATTAAGGTTAAAGATGTGATTAATAATTATAAATCAAGGTTTGAAGTCATTATGATTACTTACATTAGGAAAAGGTGAGGAAATTTAAACCTTGATGTTGTTAAAGTCATTAACTAATTACTCATAATCATTTATGCATATGAGGAAATCAAACCCGCAATTATCAACTTTTAATCTCATCAATCATTAATTTCTAACTCCCAAGACCCCCTATAAGTGTTCCGAAATCATTGGTTTCTAGGTTAATATGAGAAATTGAACCCCTTTCATTAAACTTAAATATGTGAATATCAACCATAATTTAAGGTTTAAAGTCATCACGATTGATTACTTTAAGAAAAAAAGGAGAAAATTTTAACCCTAATGCTATTAGAGTTATTACCAATTAATCATAACCATTTAAGCACTTAAGTAAATCAAATTTCTCAAGTAAAGCCTCTAAATATATTATCTATTAATTTCAAGTCTTAAGAACCCTATACGAGTGTTTTTGAACCATCCCTTAGCTTTGCCATAGAAAGAACCAAGGTTTTCTAAGTTAATAAAGAAATTGCGAACATTAGCCATGGCCAAATGTCTTCTCGCCACGGTCAATTACTCTTGGGTTCAACTCCTTACACCTTCACAAAATTTGCACATCTCAGCATGGCCAAATATCCTTTTCTCTTTAACGAATTACCCTCTAGAACACCACCAGACTTGCCTCTCACATTTTGTCATAGCTAACTTCATTTTTCACCGCGATGAATTCCTCTCTATTTCCTTCCTTAGGCAACTTTGTCGCTTTTGGCCACTATTAATTTAATTTTGGGCACGACCAATTCTCTTTTGTTCTTATAACTCTTAAGACTTCATCTCATGCTCTCTAATTCTCCCTCTAGTAACACTCTAGGCCATTTTAACTTAGTTTCCAAACATTTAGTGTCATTCTTTTACCTAATCAACATAACACGTCTATCATTATCCATTTAAAACTTAAATGTGGATCCTTAATACTCTAGACACCATAAAACAGTGAGTTTATAGATTAATGACAGCAAAAAGTTCATATGCTATTTACATTTCCATTCAAACATAAATCCCAATAGAAATTCCATACATTATTAGTTTAAGTTGACATTTGATGTATTATGTAACACCATACTTTTAGGACTCAATTCATACAATTCCCATGCCTCATCTTATGTTTAATTTTTCCAAGGCTTCCTCTTATCCTCTTCCATCCTACATGACTCAAAAATAAGCTTGAAACAAATTAAAACTTTCCCTTGGTACTCTTTCTAGCCTAGGTCAACATTATGGAAGTATTTAGGGTTCAAGGGGTTTCCAATTTTTCCTTGATGGGAGAGTCACTTGGGAGGCTTCCTAGAGGTCTTAGAAGCTCAATCAAATACTCACACATGCAAGGAAACTCATATATCAAAGCAGTTTTTGCAAAGTGTTCAATAGCTCTACACTTTTCTAGCTTAGAGTTCATTAGTTTTTCTTGCAATTTCTTTGCTTTCTTGGATGGGAGGTGCATGTGGGAAGCTCTCTAGGGGTCTTAGGAGCATGTTTAAACATTCAATTAAGTCTAAGAACATTCATATAAAATCAGATTTGCAAGGGAGCATTTGGATCCCTAATGGTTCTATCTTGTCTCTTAATGCTCCTTTCTTGATTCTATTAGTTCCTTCTTAATCCTTGCTATCTAAAACCTCTAATCCCTCCATAAATTGGGTAGAAAACAGCCCCTAAGAATTGGGCTCATGGTGCCCAAATTCGTGCAAGAGGAAGGGGGAGGGAGAAACTACCAAAGAAGGAAAGTTTTACCTTGTTTTCTTGCTTTTCTTTGCTTGCTCTTCCACTTGGTTGGCTTGCTCCCTCAATTTTCGAAATTTCCCTCTCTGTTCTGCCCCCAAAACAGCACCAAACTCTCCATTAAAACCATAGAAATAAAGCTTGAGAGGAGGGGAGCAAGTTTGAAGAAGGAAGGATATGGAATTTCTTAAAGTTTCTTACCTTTTTCTTGAATTTCTTCCTCCAAAATCCTCCTTCTCTTGTGCGCCTAAGAAGCTGGAGTTCTTCTCTGAAAATGGGCAGAAGCAAGTCGGTTTAATGAAGGAGAGGAAGAACGTGACTTATAAAAAGAGTTTGGAAGCTTCCTTTAACACTTAAATTCCATTTTTGCCCTTTCATACTTTGCATTTTCGTTTCTTCGTTTTAGCTCCTTTTTTAAAACTGTCTTTTCCATCATAACAAATAGGTTCCCAATTTAATAAAATGCCTTTGGAATCACTCAAATCGGAGCTAAAACCTTTCCGAACGAATCGGTCAAAGTTTGGGTCAACCGATGTCGGAAAGAGTACACCGGAGGGGCTTTACCAGTCCCGGGGCTTCCCATGGTTTTTGGGGCCTTTTAGAACCCTGGACAACTCAAAATTTCCATTTAAAAAGCCCTCCTATGAGTATTTCAAAAAGTGCCCATATTTACGAAAATGCCACTGGCCTTTCGGCAAATTTATCAAATCACTCTGGCCTTGATTTCTGGGCAACTCAAGACTCAAATCCTCATTTTTTATTATTTAAAATTTTATCATAATTTTAGTTGGCCCCAATTCCTTCTATTTCGAGGACTTCCTTTTATATTTGGCCCATTTTTTACGTTTACGGAGAAACCGAACATTGCGTTTCTCACTTTTAGGGAGGGACCAGATGTTACATATTAAATGATTACAGTCCCTATACTTGGCAATTCATGATGCAATGCAGCAATTACATAAGACTAGTAGTCTAATTATACAAATACAATCTGACAAGGTTTCCAAATCTACCTACTACTAAACCACATAGTAAGCTTCCATTAATTTTCTCCTTGCCACTAAGAGGTCCAGCCCCTAAAAATGTTAGCTCACAACTGGGGTGAGATGTACAATCTCAATAACAAAGTTATTGTCTACTTGTGTGTGTTCTTGTGACTTGATGATATGCCACCTGATGCCTTGACATTACATTGCTTCCAATGTGTCTTCTTGAATGACTATGGTTGTGGAAATGGCTCACAAGGGTGAGGTGATGCCAAAAGTCCCTTAATAAAGGTGAGGAGACGCCAAAAGTCTCATGGCATGGGTGAAATAAGGCCAAAAGTCTCTTAAAAGGGTGAGGCCAAGTCAAAAGTCCTTAGGTCAAGAATGAGGCAAATCCAAAAGTCCTAGAAATGGGGTGAGACAAAACTAAAAGTCTCTAGAGCATGGTCTTGGCTTGAATGTGAATAAGTGGCATGGAAGTTATGACTTTGCACACTTTATGGTTGCTAAACCTTCCATATGTATGCTTTGATGTATATATTCCTTGAATGGGTGTGTGAGCTGTTGAGATTAAAGGAATCTCACTCCCCTTCCCCTTTGCCTCTTGACATGACTAGGTGGTGCTCAAGAAACAAAGAATGCAAGCCAAGGGAGTTGAAAAGCCAAGTCTTGATAGTTATGTAATTGAATGCCAAAGTTGTTTTGTACATATTATTTTTATGATGTAAGATCATGAAAAAATGTAATATTATGTATGAATGATGTATAGACCTCATATGGTGGCAAGACAATGGAGATATGGAATTTGAACAATTTAGTGCACATTTGAATGCATGCATTCTTGGATGTGGAATAGCCAAATTGAGATGCATGGTGTTTGGGACCATTTGGAAAGTTCATACAAGTCATATTCATGCTTTTAAACTTGTCCAAGGGATGCCAAACATTAAAGGAGGCCAATTGAACTAAGTTCGTACCTCATATGGAGTAAAAGTGACTAATTTTATGAGCTATATCATTTTTTGTCCAAATAAGCTCTTCTTGGTTTGAAATTTGGCATGCATCTAAATCTTGTTGAGAGCTCTTTAGGAAGCTAAAGTGGGTATTATTTGGCAGTCTACAGAATATTTGGTGAATTTTTGAAGTTGGAAAAATTTTTTGGTTTGGTCACTACTACTGTAGCTATAGTCTGAAAATAAATATGTGTCAATCCTGGGACAAATGATATCCAATTCCTATGAAATGTTATCGGGAGAAACTAGATCTTCCTGGTAATGTGTGCCAATTGCAAGCACCTCATTTGGAAAAGAGGGAGATATTAATTTTTGAAGTTGTTGTCCAGTACCAAGCGACTAGTTAGACCTGTGTTACTGTTTGATTGATTTTTAAGGTCTGAACATTCTTTGATTGACCTAGAGTTATTTTTTCCCTCTAGCTAACATCTATAGCTTTCTAGATTGGTATCATTTTCATGTATTGGATTTTTGTGGAATTAATTGGATATTTTTTAAGTTTATAACAATAAACTGTATTAGTATCAGGTGGTAGTCGGACCATTGTGGCTAATTTATTTTCAAATACAGTCCAAATGGGATTTTTTGGCCAAACTTATTTTTAATGTAAAATTGACATCCATAGCTTTCCAAAAAGCTATGGTTTGTATGATTTTGATTTTTCTACATTTAGTTATGATTTTTCAAAGTTGCCCCTGAAATCTATCTTGTACAGCCACGATGAATGAAGGAAATTTTAGGGTTTTTGACCCATGATCCATGGTTTATGTGGAATTTTGAGATGTCTATGACTTATATGGATGGCAAATAATTAGAGAATGTTGTTGATGAGTTCATGGGGTCCCAGAGACGCGAAATGAAAAATTTATCCATTACGCAATGCAATTTAATTTATTATTTTAATTAATTTCTTGAGAACTCATGGATGAATTGTACAATCTCACTTGCAAGAAGGGGGTTCAATGTTAGAAATAATATGGTATTACAATACCTAAGGAGATTTTTTGTTAATCCTAATGGAAGAAGTGGTTTAGAAATGAATAATAAACACCAAAGGAACCAATGGTTGGAATTTAGAAACTATATTTTGAAAGTTGAAAGTTTAAGGTTCCTTTAGACATAAAAAAGCAACTTGGTATTTGGCTCCTTAAATTAAATTTGTGATGACTCTAATGAGTTTAAATAGAGTCATGAGACTTAGATTGAATGATAAATGAGAGCCAAGATTATGAATTTTATGGGTTGCTTCATTATGCTCTTGTATAAAACCATAACCATGACATAAGCTACAATAAACTTATGTAGAGTTTATGTGATAATAGAATTAGTTCCAATAATGTGTTTGTATTTTATTTGATGTATCTAGGCCAAGAAAATCAAACTCCTTCTAGGTGTGCGTGTGAGGCCGAGAAAGGGAAGTAAAGTTTAAGGAAAAATTTTGTGCTTCTTGACTTAAGGTAGCTTTCTATCCTTTCTTTTGCATTGCTTGGTTGTTTGATTATCATTGAATGCTTGTATATATGTTTGAATCATGAGATATGCTTATAGCTATTATTTTAATGCTTTGGTACCATTATATTTCTTAAATAAAAATTTGAATATGTATGGGTATTAATGGGTGAGGTCGTGTCAAAAGTCCCTTAGAGTGGGTGAGGAAAAGGCAAAAGTCTCTAAGAATGGATAAGACAGAACCAAAAGTCTCAAGAGTGAGTGAGGTTAAGTCAAAAGTCCCTAAAAGTAGGTGAGGCTAATCCAAATGTCCTAAAGAATTGGGTGAGGCTAGACTAAAAGTCCTTAAAGCTCATGTTTGATTTGGAATGATTTCATGTGACTTGAAAATGTGATTATGTATGTCTCTTAGAAGCATATGTATAATGCTTGCATTCTTTGACATGAAAATGTGCCATATATGTATGCTTGAAAGGGTGAGTGAGTTATTGGGATTCTTTGAATTTCACTCTTCCCCACTTCTTGTCTAACCATGTCTAAGTGAGTCTCATGGAGCACAGAATAGATGCAAGGAGCATGAATGATGATACTTTGACAATAAGATAGCTTTTGATGTAATTTTGATATCAAAGTATGTATATATATGATACTTATAAGATGTAAATCTTTGATCATATGTAAAAGTATATGAGTATGTTGTATGTGATGAATTTGGAACGAAATGTATGAAAATGCAAGTTTTTTACATCCTTTGGCCATGGTATGCTTGTGTATATGGATAAGTGGAATGATGGTTTTGAGTTCTATGACGATATAAGCCTATTACAATGCTTTTATATGCTGTGCTTGAGCTTTCGGATGTGCTCAATTGGTTATGGTTCATGTGGGAAGCCATATTAGATTATTTGATGTTATAATGTGACTATTTTGAGCCATAATCTTACCCTGAACCAAAACCAAATCAAATCGATGATTTTTGACATGAAATTTGGAAAGAATTTATATTTGATCTAGATATTTTGATAGATCCAAAGAATAGAATTTCTGAAGCTCTAGAGAATTTATTATGATTTTTCAAAGTTGCCCATATTATGCAGAAACTGTCAGTGGTATTATTCATTTAGTCAGTCTAGTTTTTGGTGCCTTTAAGGGGCCAAATGAAGTATAATGCTTATGAAATATTATAGACATATAATTGGCATTATAAAATTTTCACAGCCACCAAGAGCACATAATTTGGATTGGTGTACAGGGAGATATGAATATTTGATGTTCTAGGTCTGCTGCTACCTGAGATTTTGACCTAGTTATAGTTCCATTGATTTTTGTGAGCAAATGATATTTATTTTTATCTAAAATTTTTATAGTCGCTAGATGACATCCTAAGCTTTCTAGAAAGTCTTAATTTTCATGATTTGAAATTTTCAAGAATTAGTTATGAATTTTTAAAATTTGGGTCAGATTATGAAACTTGAGGAAAAATGCAAGTATGGTGTTGAATTTGTGATTTATGCCTCAAACCTGAAATTCATGTCTCAAATTGTGATGTTTATGGTTAAATAAGTTTGTTATGGATAGAAGATGACTTTGATAAGCCCAAATGGACTATTTAAGCAAAGATGAGTTAATTTGCCTTATAATGATGGCAATTTCTGCTACTAAAGGTGCTAATTTGATGAAAATGCACATTCTAGGCTATTTATGCTATAAGTTAGATGCTATTTAGATATAGTGTTATAGAGGATGGTGGATCAATATGTTGCCAAAGTCATATAATTGTCTTGGTATTCCTCCTACTTCCATAAATGCAACGACAAAAAACATAGGTGCAAGCAATTTAAGAAAGGATTAAAACCCTCCATTTGAGATAAAGTAGCTCCACAAGGAGTTAGAACATTTAATGCCCTTGTGGAGGTTAGTAGGGTAACTATAAACAACTTGCAAGATATAATATAGGTAAGGGCTAGTTAGAAGGAGACCCCAAAATTAAAAGAGGTCGAGGAAAGGAGATAATGTAAGTGCCGCTACTAGCAACAAAAAGAAAGGTAAAGTATCCTAGAATAGGAAAGCACAGAAAGGAAAGAAGTTCCAACCTAGCAGAGATGGTGCCTCTAACCTAGAAATATGAGGAACCAAGAGATATAGCCCAAAATTGTTTTCAAATAGAGATGGTGCCTCCACCTAGACCACAAACCCAAGGCAAGGTGTTTGCATTTGCTTAGCAGGAGGCCAATGCATCTCCTAGTTTGATTCGAGGTATGATTAAGGTTAATGACATTCCTATGATTGCTATATTTGATTTGGGTGCTAGTCACTTGTTTATATCTTATGACTTTGCAAGAAAATTGGGTCTATATATTGGTACTTTACTATATGATTTATCTATATCCACCTTGCTAGAGGTTGTATGATTACTTTTCATGTTTGTTTGAATGTCATTGTATAATTTAACTATTGTTTTACTACTATTGATTTGATTTGTATGTCTTTTCTTGATATTAACTTGATTATTAGCATGAATATGATGGTTCCTAGTAATACTGTACTTGATTGTATATGTAAAACCATTATCTTACCTAAATGTGGGACCATACCAAGTACCAAGGTCGAGTTATCTTTCTTGTCTACCACTCAGACTAAGAGATACTTAGAACATGGAAATTAAGGGTTTCTAGTCTTTTTCTTTATACAAGCAAAGATAGAGGATGGGATAAATGATGTAACACCATAATTTCTTAACTCATTTCATACTATCTCCATGTTTAACATCATGTATTTCATGGAAGAACCAAGAAAATAGCATAAAAATAATGAATATTTTAGCGTTGCGTTGCACATGAAAATTCCATTTGGTGTCACGTGGAGAATATGAGCTCATGTATCATATTCTTATATTTAATTACATAGATACATCTCATTTCTATCACTAAAAGTGGCCTACAACTCGTGGATGGCAAAGGGAAACATAAAATTCATATATACATTTTTAGCCAGAATTTTACCACTTCTGTCACAAATTTTAGAAATTCATAACTAATTCTTAAAAAATCAAAATCATACATTCTTTGCTATTATGGAAATCCACACATCTCTACTTTATGTTAAAAATATGTCCAAATCATGAAACACAACACAGAAGATATTTGATATTTGAAAAGGTGTAGAGGTCTGACTAGCTACTGGTACTGTCACAACTTTTTGCTATAAAATTAATAAATATCCAATTAATTTCACAAAAATCCAATCTAGGCAAATGATACCAATATGGAGAGCTACAGATGTTAGCTAGAGGGAACAAATAACTTTGGACCAGTTAAGGCACATCCAGACCTTGAAACCGAATCAAATAATACCTGAGGTTAGTTTGAGTACCTGATACAGGGCAGAATTTTTAAAAATTCATATCTCTCTCTTTAGACCACCAAATGAGGTGCTTCTAGTTGACACAAGTCACTGGGAATTTATAGTTTCTACATATAAAATTTTGTGGCAATTGGACATTATTTGAGCCCTGAGTGAAAGATTTCATTTTTGCACTTGAGTGAACAGTACATCAGACTAAAACCAAAAATTTTTGCCAACTTTAAAAATTTATCAAATATTCTCTAGACCTTCGAAAATCCTATTCTCTAGCTTTCCAAAAATCTCTCAACAAGCTCTAAATTCATGCCAAATCTCAAATCAATAAGAGTTCATTTGGACAACAACTGGTATAAGTTTCTAATATAGTCAATTTTTACTCCATATAGGATACTAAAGTGTCCAAGTGAATTTCCTTGGTGTTTGGCACCTCTTGGGCAAGTCTAAAAGTATGAATATGACTTGCATGATCTGTCCAAATGGTTCCAAACCTCATACATCTCAATTTGGCGATTTCACTTCCATTTGTACATAATTGCATAAAGTCATTCAAGAAGCCAAATTGCCATAATATACTCAATTTACATTCTAATGGTAACATAACATAATCTCTCAATTATATATCACATATTAACATAATTACAAATGTTCAAAAGATCATAGACCAAATACAACAATGAATTACATCATTCGACATTAATATGGCCTTAAAGAACAAAAACTATGCACTTTGATGTCAAGTTTTCATTTCTCATGTGGTTGGCTTCCATTTCCTTGCTCTCTTGGTCCACCTATCATATTAGGACATTGGAGAGGAGGAAATGAGATTCAAAGAATCCCAATAGCTTATCTCTCATTTCAATCATACAAAAAGTATGCAAAAATTATGCCTTACAAATGCATGGATGACATATCAACATGTGCAAACATTTAAGACGCATTTTCAATATTTGAGCAAGTCATATATAGCATACAAAAGCTTGCCAATCAAGTGGATTAACCTCACCCATTCACTTATGGATTTTAAGCTTGCCTCACCCATTATTTAAGAGGTTCTTGGACTTTGGGAGACTCGTTTCTTTGTCTTAACCAATTCTATGGTTCTTGGCTCATTCTCACCATGGTTAAAGGTTCTTGGCCTCGCCACACTCAAGCAAACCAAAGCAAGCATCATAAACATCATTTGGAATCATAATACATCATCATGGTACCATGGCATGTGAAATCATGCTAGAATACTTTTCATAACTTAAAACACACATACACACATTCAAAGACAAGCCAAGCATACAATCATGCATGAGAGAAGGAGGAGTGAGCTACCTTGGAAGCAACTACACACTTTTTCTCTTGAATCAATGCTCCCTTCATTGGCCTCACATGTACAAAGGTGTGGGAATGATTTCTCTTAGTCTAAACACAATTTATGGAAGCCAATTAGGTTCATGGAATTAATTCTAAGGCCATACAACTTGCTCACACATTAACTATGTCTTTAAACCCCTTTATGTTTCCAAAAATGCACCTAATGAAGCAACACCCATCAAATAAATTCTAGGCTCCATTCTTTCCTTTCAAATATGATTTTGGACTCCTTTTAAACCTCTTGGAGTCATCACACAATTAAAACAAAGAGCCTAACTACATGTTGCTTCTTTAGGTCATATTATGGAACATAAAGCACCAACTCATTTTCTAAGCTTCCTATATTTTTTCTAAGGCTTCCCCTCACATTCATTCATCATATATGACTCAAAAATGGGCTTAAAAAAATTTAAAACTATCCCTAGCTTTGCTAACCCTTCTTGGCTGAACCTATGGAGGATTTTGGCCTTCATGGACTTTGGCTTATTTTCTTGATGGAGGAAGCACATGGGGAGACTTCTAGGGATCTTAGAGCTCATTCAAACAATTATTTAAGTCAAGGAATCATTGTATAAAATCAGATTTTGCAAGGAACACTTGAAACCCTAAAAGTTGCATCTTGAATTTCCATGGTTATTTGTTAATTCCCTTTGCATATTCTTAATCTCAACACTCTTTTTTCTAAGAATCACACTTGGTTCTACCTAAAAACCAAGCCTTCCTAGGACTTCTTGAGTGGGGCAAAATGGGTGGAGATGAGGAGCAAGGGGTAGCAACCATAGAAGAAGAAATTATCTTGTTTTTCCTTGTTTTCTCACTTGAATCTTTTCTTCTTTGAGCTCTTCTCTTCAAATCAGAATTTTCCCCTTAATTTATCCCTTAAAATAGATTTATAAACTCCATTATAATCATAGCAAACAAAGGAGAATGAAGGAGAGGAGGTTTGGAAGGAAGAAAGCATGAAAAACTACCAAAATTCCTTTCCTTCAAGCCTTGATTTCTCCTCCTCTTCTTCTTCCCTCAGTATGCCACTCTCCTAGGGTTTCTTCTCTGCTTTAGGGTAGAAAAACATGAGGCTATGTGAGTGGGAGAGTGGGGCTCCTTCTATTTATAGGTGGAGGAGAAATGACTTTTCAAAAATTTTTGTTTTGCCCTTCATTTTTGGCATTTTCATTTCTAATTCATTTTAGCTCCTTTTTGAGAATGGTCTTTTCCATTATGAAATTTAGGTTCCAAATTTAGTAAAATGCCTTTGGAATCAGTCAAATTAGTGCTAAAACCTTCTCAAACGAATCTGTTAAAGTTCAAGAATACTGACATTGGAAAACATCCACCGGGGGGTTTTAACTGTCCCGGGGCTTCCTATAGTTTTCAGGGGTACTAAGAACCCTAGAGAACCCAAAAATTTTATTTAAAATACCCTCCTATGTGAATTCCAAAATTTGCTTAAAATTACAAAAATGCCATTACGTTTTGTAAGCTTTTCGTAAGAAATTGTTTCTTTATTCTAGCTTCATTGTTCTTTCCGTTTAAGTCTAGCATTCTTATTTTTAGGAGTCTAGAATGTTACTCAAATTTTTTGAAACCTTAACTAATTCATTTGGTCGAGGACTTTCTTTGAAAACACTCCCATTTTCATTGTTTAACGAAAACCAGACATTACAATTCTCCCCTTTTAAAAAAGTTCATCCTTGAAATTTAGATAACATACCTTATGGGAAGTGTTCTAGATGCTTCTTTCTTATATCTTCCTCTAACTCCCAGGTAGCTTCTTCGGGAGATAACCCCTTCCAAACTGCTTTCACCAGCAGTATCGTCTTATTTTGTAACTGCTTGAGTCTAATGTCCATAATCTGGTTTGGTGATACTATGTATGATAGATCATCCTGTAACTGCACATTCTCATATTCTATGATATATGAGGGGTCAGGCTGATACTTTTTAAGCTGTGAAACATGGAATACATTGTGTACTTGGCTCAAATTTAGAGGAAGGGCTAGTCTGTAGGCCACAGGTCCTACTTTATCAAGAATCTGTAAATGACCTATGTTTAGACTAAGCTTTTTTACTTTTTATGGATCGACCTATCTCTGTGATTGGAGATACTCTAATGAAGACATAGTCTTTAATCTTAAACTCTAATAGCTATCTATATTTATTTGCATAGCTTTTCTATCTACTCTAGGCTGTCAGAAGTTTCTTTCTAATGGTCTCAATCTGTCTAGAAGTCTAGTCCACTAACTTTGAGCCTATAAGGCTCCGCTCTCCTAGCTCAACCCAACACATAGGAGACCTACACTTCCTCCCATACAATGCCTCATACAGTGCCATCTGTATACATATATGATAGCTATTATTATAAGCAAACTTTGCCAGAGGCACGTATGTATCCTAATTTCCTTTCATCTCTAGTACACACACCTTCTACATGTCTTATAGGGTTTGAATGGTTTTCTCCATCTGTCCATCTATCTGTGGGTGATAGGCTATGCTAAATCTAAGTCTAGTACCTAGAGCATCTTGTAATGATCTTCAGAAATTCAATGTGAATCTGGGATCTCTATTTGAAACTATGCTCCTAGGCCTACCGTGCAGTCCAACTATCTCCCTGATGTATAGCTGGGCTAGTTTGTCTAGCGTATAAATGGCTTTCATGGCTAAGAAGTGCACTATCTTTGTTAATCTATCCACTATTACCCATATTGTATTATGCCCCAATGATGTCCTGGATAAAGCCATGACAAAGTCTATTGCTATACTATCCTATTTCCACTCTAAGATATTTAGGGGCTGAAGTAACCCAGCTAGTTTCTAGTGTTCTATTTTCACTCTCTAGCATACTAGGCATTGGGAGACATACTCTACAATATATGTTTTTATTCCAACCCACCAGAACATTTGCTTTAGGTCCTGATACATTTTATTACTACCTGGATGAATGGTGTACTTGCTCTTATGTGCCTCATCTAATATTTTCTCTCTGATTTCTGTATTTCTAGGCATATATAGCCTATCTGTGACGACCCTAACCTCTAATCATTGTAATTAAGGTAAATCACATGATTAATAACCATAAAGCAGGGCCACATGGCATTGAGACTAATTACATTATGGAAATACAGGAAAATTTGAACCTTAATAGTGTCAGAGTCATCAAACACATAATCATAACCACTTACATACCTCAGGGGGAAGCAAACATTCATTTATAAGTCTTGATTATATTACCTATCATTCCCACATTACATTGATCTTCTATTAATGTTTCTAAATCATCCCTTGAGGTTACCATAAGAAAAACCAAGAACTTTTAGTAAATATAAGAATTTCGGGACATTCGCCGCGACCAATTCTCCTCGGCTTGACCCCTCGCATTGTTACTAATTTCACCGCGGCTACCTTAGCCGCGGCCAACCTACATGGCGCCGCGGCGAAGAAGCCTCCTGGAACTTCCCTTGCTCGCCTCTCGATATTGGCTGCGGCCAATTACTCACTTCGCCGCGGCCAATTCCTCTCTGGAATGCCTAGCTCATTTTCATAAAAGTTCGCCGCGGCCAATTCCTCAATTTGCCGCGGCGAATTTCCCTCTGGACGACTCCCAGTTTAGCCTCTCGAAGTTAGCCGCGTCCAATTACATATTAGCCGCGCACAAATTTCTCTCTGGTGCTCTCCCTGGGCAATTTCGCCACTATTGGCCGCGGCCAACCACCTCCTGAACCTACAACTCTTAAAACCTTGCCTCATACTCTCCACTCTTCCTCCAATAACCCCCTAGAGTCACTCTACCATGAATTATGCAACTCCCATGGTGTTTATGCACCTTATTTACCCAGCTATTCTACCATCTCTAATTTGAAATTGAAGTATGAAATCCTACCCATCCAACTACCATATGTCAGTAATTACACATATTGATATTTCAAGAAGTTACATAAGCTTCCAACAATTAACATTCCGTTAAGGTTCCATACATCACTGATTCAAGTCAACAATCTAATATCAAAGGATTTCATTGCTCAAAATGAATGTCAAGGTTCATACATCCATCAATAGCTAAAGTAAAGCCTATATCTCATTAGTTACATTCCATGCTATCAAAATACATTCTCCTACACTTGGCAATGCAGATACATGATGATGTTATACAAGACTTAACAAAATTAGCATCTACCCTATTCTACTCAGACCAAGTGTAGCTCCCCACACCGGGCCTCAGCTCATGGATGTTCATCCACTTACTTACCCTTATCCTTACTCGAAGAACCTTCACCTGAAATATTAATCCCATAAGACGGGGTGAGATATAAATCTTAGTAACCAAGGCAATTCCATTATATACTCTATATTAATTTGCATACATGCATAATTTCATATAAACGCCAGTAGTAGACCATTCATATCGGTAAATGAAATAATTAGGCTATCATGATTACTATCCCATACTAGCAATCATATTATCACATGTTAAAGGCCATTAACATCGGAGAGGCCCGTCCACGGCACCTACTCTTCATTGAGCACAACCAGGGCTCAATGCATTTGGGGTTTGATCATAACCCGGTGCTCGATCGAAGCACATGCACGGGTGGCAGCCGCACCACAGCTCCACCATGGACTCACAAGGTCCAATCACAATTCAACAGATAGCCAACCAATTCATTCAACATTTCAAATCATTCATGTACAACAAAATATGAAATTAACACAGATATAAAAATGGAATTAATGTAAACCCAATTACCTCACTTGTAGACACTTGCAACAATCACCAATGGTGCAGAAATCCCCCTATAACCATAGCATCATAGAATTACTACTCTAATTCATCACTAATAGTCATAATCAGTACCCAAGGAATTTAAAATGCTAATGGCTACCCAAGAATCATTTACCCAGCCACAACAAGTCCCAATTTCAGATTTAAGTGTCATCTACCAGAAAACTCCACATTCCACCCAAAATCTTAAGCAATTTCGTGCAAAACTAACACCCATTTTCTAAATCAGCTGTGGGGGTCTCAAATTAACCAATAAAGCATCAAAATGGAGGGTTTAAACTTATCCAAAGTCAGCCCTAAGCTCAACCTACGAATTTCATCAAGAAAACCCCCAAACACTCACATTTCAGATTTTGGGTGGAGTGAAAATACTCCAAATGAAAAACTAATCGGACCAAATTAAAGGAAAAGATGAGGGGATTAAGTTGTATAACTATTACCTTGGCTGAATCTTGCTCTAAATGTGAGAAAATGCAGAATCCTTGCCCCAAACCTTAGCCTCCTCTCCAAGCTCCGAATTTGCCTCTTGAGTTTCAGAAAAATATGAGAGTGGCTGAAGCATTAGGGTTTTAAGTGGGCTTAAGTAGGGTCAAAGTGGGTCATGGGTTGCTCCAAGGTCCATCTTCATTTGGGCTTCAGATTTTTAAGTTTGTTGGGCCAGTTTAGAGGTGTTGGGCTGCAGAATTTACTGGGCCAGTTTTTACACTTAAGTTGCTGAAGTTTAACTAGGTTTGGGCCAAGTTTGAAGAGCTCAAGAGTTTTAGGTCTGCACAAGGATTATTGGGCCACTTAGAAGAGTCTATACAAGGTAAATCTTGGGCCTCCATCACACTAAATTATGTTAAGTCTGCACATAATCCATTGGGCCTCCATTAGCCTCTTCTCATGATCTATTAATTTAGGCCTAGATAGAATTTCTATCCCAATTAAATCTCATACCCATATTAATAATTTATCTCTCTAAAGTCTCCATTCACTTAACTTGCCGAATGAGCCCATATTACTTACTCTTAATTAATTCTAATCCATGATTAACACCTTAATTAATTATGGGGTGTTACACTATCCCTATATCTCACTATGTTATTCTCAGATAGATTGTACTCTTGAATGCTACCCTGGGCTATCTGGGCTTTAATCCACTTACATGGTCATCTGTCTGCTGGGCCTCCCTTATCTGATCCCTCAGGTCATTTTCAATTCGAGTTTCATTCATTAATAGTTTCCCCAAATACACCTCGTAGGAGAGACTCATATCTTTGAATCTCTCAATCAATTCTTGCTCTCAGATCATCATGTAGGCCATGTGCATGGATTTTCTACTTAGGGCATCAGCTACCACATTAGCCTTACCGGGATGGTATTTTAGTGTGAAATCATAGTCTTTCAAAAATTCTAACCCTCTCCACTGTCTCATATTCAACTCTTTTTGTTCAAATAAATATTTAAGGCTCTTGTGGTCACTGTAAATTTCTATAGTTACCTCATACAAGTAGTGCCTCCATATTTTCAAAGCAAACACCACTATGACTAACTTTAGGTCATAGGTGGGGTTGTTTTCTTCATGAGATTTCAACTATTTAGAAGCATAAACTACAACTCAGCCTTTTTACATAAGCACATATCCTAACCCTTTCTTAGAGGTATCACTATAGATTACAAAAGTCTCTCTGGGGTCAAGGAGTACTAAAACTGGGGCCGTGGTTAACTTGTGCTTCAACTCATAGAAACAACCCTCACATTTTTCATTCCACACAAACGGTACATTCTTTCTATTGAGCTGGGTCAATGGCATCGCTATCTGAGAAAAGCCTTGAATGAACCTCCTATAGTAACCTGCTAAACCTAGGAAGCTTATGATCTCTGTCACTGTCCTAGGACTCTCCCACTGTAATACTACCTCTACTTTGTGGGGATCCATTGTGACCCTTGCCTTAGAGATCACATGACCTAGAAATTGAACTTCAGGGAGCCAAAACTCACATTTACTAAGTTTAGCATATAATTGTCTTTCTCTTAGGGTTTCCAAGGATAATTCAGGTGCTACTCATGTTCCTCTCTACTTTTTGAGTAGATGAGGATGTCATCTATGAAGACAACTACAAATTTATCTAAGTATGGCCTGAAAACTCTGTTCATATAATCTATGAACACTATAGGTGCATTCGTCAACTGAGTGATCTGTCGCGCAACCCTCAAAATAAAACTAGGCTAATAAAATATGCAGTTAGTGGCACAACCTAGGTCATCTCCCTTGGAATTGGAGTTCAATGCTTAATTGAGTTTTCCAAATGTTAAAATACTCTAAAAATTTCTAAACTAAGGGGGGGTTTTTGATCTAATTAAATTAAGTAAAATGAATTTAAAATAAAATTCCTAAATTCTACCTAATTTGATGAATTATGGGTGGAAGATGGTCTTGTGACTAGCTTTGGAATCATCCCTTGATATCCACTATCCTTATCTTAATCCAATTGTGATTAATTCTGACCTAAGAGTTCCTAATTATGTTCATAACAAATTATCTTGAGTTATCACGCAAGAATCAAGAAATTAATAATCTAACGTTGAATTGAAACCTCAATCCCGCATCAAATTACTAACTTTTGTTTTAAGATCAATGAACACTCAATTTAATTGATTAACTGATTAATTAGCCTCTGAATCATCATCCAAAAATGTTTAATTAACTAACTAAATACTAAGAAATTCTCAAGTTTAACATTCAGACACATAATTTCATTCATGCATTTCATCAAACACCTTCGAGGCACACATGAGAAATTAGAGAATAATGAAAAATCAGTGTCTAATCAGATCAATTAATCAACAAAAGGCTTCCTAATTAGTGTCTAACCAGCCACTAATTACAATTACACAAATTCCTAATCAAATACAGCTTAACCAAGATTGTACAAGAAAAAGAAAAAGTGTAAGTAATTAAGAAAATTTTAGCCAAAAATTTTGTGTTCTTCTCCATGGATTCAAGCTTGCACCAAGGTCTTTCTTCCTTACTAGTCATGGATGAAGGCTTAGAACTTCATTTGAATGGAGGAATGGAGTGGGAATAGAGGAGATGGCTGCTGTGAATGGCTCTCGACGAAGTGGGATGAAAGGTGTGAATGGATACAACTTGTGTGCATTGATATCACGATGAAATGGAATGACCCCCCAGCTCGCGTTGATCTTCCGTCCTCTCTCATGTGCTACCCACATTCTCTCCTTCACTTAATAATCATGTGCCTCATTTATAATCTTCCCGTAAGTCTCGTGCTGATGGTACTGCATTCGTGTATAAGAGTGGACCCCACTTCAGCCTGAACTTCCTAAAACCTGTAGCTTATTCATTCAGCTTGTGTAAGCTTCTTTCCATGACAACTCGTGCTACTCATACGCTACTCCTTCATTTGTTTTTCACGTCCCATGCAGCTGCTTCACTCTTTATCCAGCCAGTGTGTGTGTTGTTCTCTACGTGAAGCTCCTTTCAAGCCTTTTTTGTTTCTTCAAACCCGAGCTCATCATGTAGCTTTCTTTCTTCTTCCCACAAATAGCTCATTTTCTACTGTTCACGAGTTACTCTCCTTCTTCCTCTCAAAGAACCAGAACCCATGGCTGTTTTTTCTCTATTGCAGCTGCTTTTCTTTTACGTGTTCCATATTCTACTCTTTACTTCTCTTCGTTCTCAGCTCCTGTCGCTTCATTTGTGAGTTGCTTCATGTTTTACTCATGTTTCTGCTATAGCTCGTGGTCACTTCTTCTTATCCACTCCATTCTCGACCTCACTTCCACGTTATTTCTTTACTCGAGCTGCATACCTCTATGTGTATGAATCTTCTTTTGCTCATTCCTCATGCAACCCGTGGAAATCTTCTTGCTTACGTGCTGCTCTTTAATGAATCACATGCACAGGCCATTTCTAGCTTCTGACCCAGCCCCCTTTATTTAATCTCGTGCCATCCATGTGAGCTCATTTAACCTTGTTTCTTTGCTCCTCACGTGCTCTTCTCTTTACTCTCAACCCAAAGCCAGATTCATGCGAGCTTCTTCACGATTTCCTACTCATCCTAACATCCTCATGCTTCTTGTGCTACGTGTGTATGAACTGGACTCGTGGCTTTGTGTGTGTAACCTTGTGAAGAAGCTACTCTCTTAATGTTGCTTCCTTGGACTTGGAAAGTTTCCACCTCTTTTCCTTCTCTTCTTTAAATCAAATTCTCATTCAAGTTTTATTGGCCAATTAAAACCTACACAAAAGAATGAGAAGAATTCAAATAGGAATATTCACAGAATAATTTGAGATAAAATTGAGCATTAAAAACTAATAATTTGTAAATTAATTCCTTAAATGTAGAAAATGGCTATTTGAATAAAATCTTATCTAATTAAACCCCTAGAACCATATTTGGATACTAAAATGCTTAAGATAAGGAGAATAAAATATATATAAATCATACTTATTATCAACCCAAAAGGCATAACTAAAAACTTATAGTGTCCGTATCTAGTTCTAAATGCTATTTTGGGAATATCCTCAGCCTTTATTCTAAGCTAGTGATATCCCAACCCGAGGTCTATCTTGGAGAAAACTAACGCTCCTACTAACTAATCTAGGAGGTCATCTATGCGAGGGAAATGGTACTTATTCTTAATGCTTATCTTATTGAGTTCTCGATAATCTATACATAGCCTAAGGCTCCCGTTTTTCTTCTTTACGAATAAGATTGGAGCTCCCCATGACAAGACACTGGGTCTGATAAATCCCTTCTCTAAGAGTTCTTCTATCTATTTTTTAAGCTCATCTAGCTTGGTGGGAGCCATCCTATACAGGGCCTTAGACACTAGACCTGTTTAGGTACAATGTCTATAGGAAACTCTACCTCTCTCTCGGGGGGTAGTCTGCTAATCTCTCTGGGAAATACCTCTGGGAACTCCCTCACTATAGGAATCTCATCTATACCCTCTTCTACCTCAGTCTGAACTAAAAAGAAAACTAGGTATCATAATAGATAACTCAGTCCTCATATTAGGCACAGTCCCATACTTAGGTAAGGGGCATACAAATCAAATCAAGGGTAGTAAGGCAATGATTAAACTAGACTACACAATTCAAGCAAACATGGGAGGTAATGGCTCAGTTTCCTATAGGGGTAAATACATGTAAATCATATGGGAGTGTATGCATACTCAAACTTAACTTCCTAGCACAGTCATATGATATGAAAGAATGGCTAGCGCCTAAATCAAATAATGCAGTTACAGAAAAATCATTTATTTTAATAGTACCATAAATCAGACTCGGGGACCTGCTAGCCTCTTGTTATGATAGGGAAAAGACTTTACCCTAGGTCTGAGGTCTGGAAGTAGGAGCCATCTCCCTCTGCTATGTGAACTATGAAAGAGCCTAAGTGCAGTCCTTAGTCATGTGTCTTGGCCTACCACACCAGAAACATACGTTCTACCTCGCATAGCATGGTCTAGTTCCATGGTTCTTGCCACACTAAGGACATGTGATAGGTGTGAAGCTACCTCTATTGGACTGAGTCCTCCTTTTCTTGCCTCTTCAGCTCCATTGGCCTTCTGCCACCTCTTCTACTAGTAACTGTAGCCTATGATCCCTTTCTAGGTCTCTTGGGCTCAAGAAGGGGTAGTTTGGCACTGGAGGTAAGTTGTATCCTCCTGAGGTTTGCCTTTGTCACTCTGTATATCTTAACTAAGGTATTAAAGTGCCTGATTCTCTGTAGCACTACCCTTTCTTTAATCTCAGGGAGCAAGCCTTTCTCTAACCTATTTGCTCTCCACCATTCATCATCATGTCTCTGTAAATAAGAGGAATATTGGGAGAGCTCTACAAATTTCATCACATATTGGCCCACGGACATCCCCTCTGTCTATTTTAGGAGAATGAATTCTAACTCCTTCTCATCCTTAACTGAATTGGGGAAATATTTCTCGTGGAATACCTGGAGGAATGCCTCTCATGTAATCAGAAGGTTCCTTGCCATTAAAATAGGCTCGGTGCCCCTTCACTAATAATCTGCCTCTTTCTGTAATTGAAAGACAGCCATCTTGGCTTTCTGCTCAGACGTGCACTCCATCACCTCGAAGATCTTCTCTAACTGCATAATCCAAGCCTCAGCTTTTTCTGAATTCATCTCACCATCAAAGGTGGGAGGCTCAAATTTCTTGAATTGGGTAATGACCTGGCTAATAGAGTGCTGTTCCTGGGCTGGAGGCATCTGAGCTAGTGGAATAGGAGCAACCATCTGTACGTATGGCTGCAAGTCTGAGTAAGTCGCTCCTAAATGTTCAGGATGACCTGGTGGTGAGGTTGCTGTTGTAACACCTCTTCTTAATACCCTTCTTTATGTT
Source organism: Erythrophleum ivorense (assembly GCA_026724425.1). Taxonomy (NCBI): domain Eukaryota; kingdom Viridiplantae; phylum Streptophyta; class Magnoliopsida; order Fabales; family Fabaceae; genus Erythrophleum; species Erythrophleum ivorense. Next base: position 21,777,202 of record JAIUCV010000004.1, on the reverse strand, counting down.
ATATATTTATGAAGAATTCCTTATTTGAGTTTAATCACTTTTTTTATTTAAATTATTCCTTTACAAAAAAATCTAATTAATGGCGTAGCGGACTATAGTAATAACAAAAATACACTGTAACTTATACAAATTAGTTCAAGAGTTCCCTCATAAGGGAACGGGCTCATACAAGTCACATCACATCAAAAGGGAATCTATCCTATAACCATTCAAAAGAAAGTCCCCCAGATAACAAAAGGGTTAGTATTAGTGACTGGGCCTCTATTCAAGCAAACTGAGGAGCAGGAGGGTCAACTCCACCCACTGGAAAATGTGTGGGACTCTAGCTCTCCTAGGGACACAAAACATACCGGTACAGCACAAACAACGTCATCACATGATATGATGCATATATTATGGATAATGAAGACCCATCCCCTGAGTGGGAACTGGATCCACTCCGCCTGGAGTTCTAGGGTCACTTGATAGATTAGCATCTAAGAAAAATATAAACCACACTAGAGTGAGAAATAATTTTCTCAGTAACATAGACATGATTAATAACACATAATATCCATGAAGAAGAGCTAAGTACTTTCAACAGACAACAAGGAATATAGCGGTAAGACAGTTAATTTACTGACAACACAAGCAGAGGGATATACCTGTTGGCAATATCCAACGTGAATATGAAATAGCAAAGTGAATAGGCATGTTACATCTAAAGATAGGACTTGAATAAAATACAAGGATTGTCTTAACATAATTAATATTTAGCAGTTGCAAGGCATTCATGAGATTTCCACATATATAGAATATAGAAAATATCACAAACAACATTTATTCTCTTTTGACCATTAGGCCTTGGAGACCGCCAGGCCCAACACTTAGATCGTGTAGCATTGGCTTAGGCAGGCTTAAGCCTAGCTCATCTTGCACTGCCATGACATAGTAGGCTCACCCTTACTTCCTTTACTGAGGCATCCCCCAGTGGGTACCCAAGGAAAGTCATATAATATTACAATAATATGTCATCCAAGCCATCATTTGATTAAGCCATGTAGGTATATTTAGGAAAGAATTGCCTTGCACAACTCTGTGCATAAATAATCTCAATAGCATGACTGTGTATTGGAGTCCAAAAATTAGTTGTTTAAACATTTTCAAATATCTTTGAGATTAGACATCAAATACAACAGCAGCTACCTAATGGTCAACTCTGGCACATACATAGGGCTCACCCCCTGTCCACCCTATATATTGGCCAGTTCTTTGGGCTCACCTCCTGTCCGCCCTCTATATTGGCCAGTTCTTTACCAAATAACCCATGCTCATATAATTAGGTAGTACACAACATATTATCCATTTTAAGAAATCAGATATCATGTCAGCATAGCAAACAGTGCAATTCCAAAACACATGTTACCATATATTCTATTCTTGACATACTACTGCATAATTTCCAACTATCTCAAATGGGCTCCAAAATTCACAAAAAAAAATATCAACATAATTCAGGTAGCACCTAGAACATCTTAGGCCACAACAATCATCCAAAACATGTCAAATAACATTAGGAAAAATTCAAGAACATCTTGGTCAACACTTTTTCTCAAAAATTTGACTTTTTATACAGTGATCCATAATTTACCAAAATTTCACCATAGGCCTTATTTTTTATGTAGATTAACCTAATTTAGTTAGATTTAAGAAACTCTTCCCTAGGTATATGTACATGTGTTGGCTGAACCTATGCATCCAAAAAGACATGTGATTTTGCTTCATTTTCATGTCACCAAATTGCCACACATACATATTCAAGGATGATAAACAAAAGCCCTCAATCAATTTCTAGAGATTTCTTATGGATTCTACAATTTTCCCAAGTTAAGATTCTAGGGTTCCTTGCCAATTTCTTTATGAAAATCAAAGTTGTATTAATCTTCCTCTTCCTTAGGCTTTTATCCATCACTTATCCCTTTATTTTCTCCTCAATTTCTCCCATGGCATCTTGAAATATAAAGCTTCTTGATTTGTAGAAAAATTGCCAAGAATAGGAATTTTCTTGAATCACATGAATCCATAAGCCATATATATGATTTCTCCATCTCTTCTTGGCCAAGATCTATGGAAACAACAAAATTTCCCATCTCCTCATGCCATGTACGAAATTTAGAGAGAAAGAGAAGAGAAGAATTCTTGGAGAAAAATAGAAGAAAAACCAAGAAGAAGAAAGTCTATCTATGTTACCTTAGCTCCGTGGTGTTTGATTTTCCCCCGGTGGCTTTTCCTTCTCTCTTCCTTCTCCCTTCTCTTCTTCCTTAGGCCGAGCTCCTTCTCCTTCTTCTCTTTGTCTTAGCTGAATTTTGGTGTGTATTTTGTGTGTGAGAAAATGGCATAAAAGTGTGTGGGTGGCTTATATATATACTAGTTATGAATGGTTAAGATTTAATTAACTTTAAAGCTGAAGATCTTGGCCTTTAGATTAGATCAAAGGTGGTGGTTTAATCTTGAAAAGGTGAAGAAATCTAAGCTATTAGATTGCATCAACGGTTTAGATCGTATCACATTTTACGGATGAATATTAACCATTATATTATCCTGGTTACTTTTTCATAATATGTGACGATAAGATTGCATTTAATACCGCTTAAGTTAGTGTCTATGTCATGCTGAAGTCAGCAGTAACTTTTTCGTAATGTGTGAGATTTCTAAGATTTACTTACACAAGCTTATGTAATCACTCCGTAGCTCATGTAGTTTCCAAAATTCTCTTCCAACTTCTAGCTTCTTCTTCACACATGGCGCCACATCATCTCTCTCTTTTCTACATGGTGCCACATTAGTAACTTCCCAACTTCCTAGTGCCACGTCTACTCTTCCTCGATTAGACTTATGAAATTGCCACTATTTTCCTGGGTTTTCTATAATGTCTTATTTAATATGTATTTTCTAAGTTCTCTGCTATATTTTAATATTATTTGTCCCTATGTGGGTCCCGTTCAATGTTTCCAAAAGGTCCCGAAGAATCTCTAAAGTCAAGTATGAAGGAGCCGGGGACTAAAATGCAAAGAAAAGTTATATGCGGGGCAAAATGTATAAATTTCCTGAAAGTTTAGGGAACTCTAGTTTCACCCTCAATTTGTGGCTTTAGGCACAAATATAAAAAAATTGGGTAAGAAACTCAGAAATTCGTGACCCATGGTTCAGTTTGATGAGACGGGTCTAATGACATCATGTTGTCCGGATGGTCAAGCGGGATCCGGTCCGGAATCTGGTTAGCCCCATCAATAACCATGAGCTAGATAGAAAAAGAAGTTGTAATAATTATAGAAATAGAAATAGCTAAAGGGCTAAGAAACCTTGAAGAAGTTTTAGGGGTTATTTATTCCCCTAATATTCCCATTCCTTCTAGAAAATTTTATCAAAGTTTGTCCAGGTGGCAGGTCTCTTGAAGGTTGATTTGACAGTTCCATCAGAGAGTTTTTCCAAAATAGGAGGAGTAGATGTATGGAAATTTGTTTATCTATCATGAAACTCTTTTTCATAGTTAATAACCCATTCAAGAGGTATGAGTTAAAGCAAATCTTCTCTGGGAATCTGCTTAGGGATCTGGATAATAGTAGTGTTATCAAGTCTGTCAAAAACCATATAAAGAACATCATCATTGGTGTTGGACCCCCTAAAATCTCAAAAATTCCTATGGGTCCTATTTAGCTTATAATTCTTATATACGAAGCTATTTTGTTCAAATTCTTTTTATTAAAGCTTAATAAATTCATTACATAAAAATACTAAATAATTAGAAAATCCTAATTTTAAGGATGTTACAGCTATAAGGGAGGACGTGTAGGGCCTTGGCTCTCTCTCTTAGCAAGCCATTCCTGTAACTGTATAATAACGGCTTGCTGCTGATCCAGGCGAGCCATAATAGACTGTAGGGCTTCGGCAACTGAATCACTAGGCTTGGCTTTATCATCAGCATGAGCCTCTCTAGAGGGCCAACCTTTCCTAGTGTTCACCATCTTGCTGAAACATCATAACAAACTTTAACATGAAAAAAGGAACACTTCCACTATCAACACACTCAATTCATCCACAAATAAGCTCATATACATCTAGGCAACTCACAAACACAAGCCACAACCCACATCAAGAGCCTGAACCTTTGCTCTGATACCAATAAATGTAACACCATATTTTCTTAGCTTATTTCATACTATCTCCATGTTTAACATCATGTATTTCATGAAAGAACCAAGAAAATAACATAAAAATAATGAATATTTTAGCATTGAGTCGCGTATGAAAACTTCATTCTGTGTCACGTGGAGCATATGAGCTCATGTATCATATTCTCATATTTAACTACATAGATACATCTCATTTCCATCACTAAAAGTGCCCTACAACTCTTGGATGGAAAAGGGAAGCATAAAATTTATATATGCATTTTCGACCAGAAATTTTGCCACTTCTATCACAAATTTTAGAAATTCATAACTAATTCTACAAAAATTGAAATTATGCATTCCTTGCCATTCTGGAAAGGTACACATCTCTATTTATGCTAAAATATGTCTAGATCATGAAATACAACACAAAAGATGTTTGACATTTGAAAATGTGTAGAGATCTGGCTGGTTATAGGTACTATCACAACTTTCTGCTACAAATTTAACAAATGTCCAATTAATTCTAAAAAACTTCAATCCATGAAAATGATACTAATATGGAAAGCTACAGATGTTAGATAGAGGGCAAAAATAACTTTGAACCAGTTCAGGCACATCCAGACCTCAAAACCTAATCAAACAATACCTGAGGTCAGTTTGAGTGCCTGATACTGGGCAAAATCTTTAAAAATTCATATATCTCTCTTTAGACCTCCAAATGAGGTGCTTCTAATAGACACAAGTCACTAGGAATGTCTAGTTTCTTCATATAAAATTTTGTGGCAATTGAACATCATTTGAGACCTGACTGATAGATTTCATTTTCAGATTTGAATGAACAGTACATTAAACCAAAACCAGTAATTTTTGCCAACTTTGAAAATTTATCAAATATGCTTTAGACCTCCAAAAATTTTGTTCTTTAGCTTCCCAAAAATCTCCCAATAAGCTCTAAATGCATGCCAAATCTCAAATCAAGAAGAGCTCATTTAGACAAAAACTAGTATAAGTTTCCAATATGGTCAATTTTTGCTCTATATAGGATACCAAAGTGTCCAAATGAATTTCCTTGGTATTTGGTACCTCTTGGGCAAGTCTAAAAGTATGAATATGACTTGTATGAGTTGCCCAAATGGTCCCAAGCCTCATGCGTCTTAATTTGGTGATTCCACTTCCATTTGTACACAATTACATAAAGTCATTCAAGAAGCCAAATTGCCATAACATACTCAATTTACATTCTAATGGTAACATAACATAATCTCTCAATTATATATCACGTATTAAGATAATTACACATGTTCAAAAAGTCATAGATCATATACAACAATAAATTACATCATTTGACATCAATATGGCCTTAAAGAACAAAAACTATACACTTTGATGTCAAGTTCTCATTTCTCATGTGGTTGGCTTCCATTCCCTTGCTCTCTTGGTCCACCTATCATATTGGAACATTAGAGAGGAAGGAATGAGATTCAAAGAATCCCAATAGCTCATCTCTCATTTCAATGATACATAAAGTATGTAAAAACTATGTCTTACAAATGCATGCATGGCATATCAACATGTGCAAACATTCAAGAAACATTTTCAACATTTGAGCAAGTCATATATAGCATACAAAGGCTTGCTAAGCAAGTGGATTAGCTGCACCCATTCACTTATGGATTTTAAACTTCTCTCACCCATTATTTAAGAGGTTCTTAGACTCAACATTGCTCTTGGAAGTCAACCACACTTTGGGAGACTCTTTGCTTTGTCTTAACTAATTCTAAAGGTTCTTAGCTCATCCTTACCATGGCTAAGGGTTCTTGGCCTCACTACACTTAAGCAAACCAAAGCAAGCATCATAAACATCATTTGGAAACATAATACATCATCATGGTACCATGGCATGTGAAATCATGCTAGAATACTTTTCATGGCTTAAAACACACATACACACATTTAAAGACAAGCCAAGCATACAATCATGCATGAGAGAAGGAAGAGTGAGCTACCTTAGAAGCAACTATACACTTTTTCTCTTGAATCAATGCTCCCTTGCCTGGCCTCACATACACAAAGGTGTGGGAATGATTTCTCTTAGCCTAAACACAATTTATGGAAGACAATTAGGTTCATGGAATTAATTCTAAGGCCACACGGCTGGCTCACACACTAACTTGGTCTTTAAAACCCTTTATGTTTCAAAAAATGCATCTATGAAGTGACACCCATCAAATAAATTCTAAGCTCCATTATTTCCTTTCAAATATGGTTCTGGACTCCTTTTAAGCCTCTTGGAGTCATCACACAATTAAAACAAAGAGCCTAACTACATGTTACTTCTTTAGGTCATATTACGGAACATAAAGCACTAACTCATTCTCTAAGCTTCTTAAATTTTTTCCAAGGCTTTCCCCCACATTTATTCATCATATATGACTCAAAAATGGGCTTAAAAAAATTTAAAACTATCCCTAGCTATGTTAACCCCTCTTGGTCGAACCTATGAAGGATTTTGGCCTTTATGGACTTTAGTTTGTTTTCTTGATGGAGGAAGCACATGGGGAGACTTTTAGGGACCTTAGGAGCTCATTCAAACACTCATTTAAGTCTATGAATCATTGTATAAAATCATATTTTGTAAGGAACACTTGAAACCCTAGAATTTGCATCTTGAATATCTATGGTTATTTGTTAATTCTCTTTGCATATTCTTAATCTCCATACCCTTTTTTCTAACAATCACACTTGGTTCTATCTAAAAACCAAGCCCTCCTAGGACTTCTTACGTGGGGCAAAATGCGTGAAGAAGAGGAGCAAGGGGTAGCAACCATGGAAGAAGAAATTACCTTGTTTCTCCTTGTTTTCTCACTTGAATCTTATCTTCTTTGAGCTCTTCTCTTCAAATCCGAATTTTCCCCTTAATTTCTTCCTTAAAATAGATTTATAAACTGCATTATAATCATAGGAAACAAAGAAGAATGGAGGAGAAGAAGTTTGAAAGGAAGAAAGCATGAAAAACCACCAAAATTTTTTACCTTCAAGCCTTGATTTCTCTTCCTCTTCTTCCCTTGGAGCGCCACTCTCCTAGGGTTTCTTCTCTGGTTTGGGCAGAAAAATATGAGGTTATGTGAGTGGGAAAGTGGGGCGCCTTCTATTTATAGGTGGAAGAGAAATGACTTTTCAAAATTTTTTATTTTGCGCTTCGTTTTTGGCATTTTTATTTCTAATTCGTTTTAGCTCCTTTTTGAAAATTGTATTTTCCATTATGAAGTGTAGATTCCCAATTTAGTAAAATGCCTTTGGAATCACTCAAATCGGAGCTAAAATCTTCCCTAACAAATTAGTCCAAGTTCAAGTATACCGATATTGGAAAATGTCCATCGGAGGGGTTTTAACTATCTTGGGGCTTTCCATGGTTTTCAGGGGCACTAAGAACCCTAGAGAATTCAAAATGTTCATTTAAAATGCCCTCCTATGTGAATTCCAAAATTTGCTCAAAATTATGAAAATGCCATTACGTTTCATAAGTTTTTTGTAAGAAATTGTTTCTTCATTCTAGCTCTATTTTTCTTTCTGTCTGAGTCTAGAATTCTCATTTTTAGGAGTCTAGAATATTACTCAAATTTTTTAGGACCTTAACTAATTCATTTCAGGGGACTTGCTTTGAAAATGCGCCTATTTTCGTCGTTCAAAGAGAACTGGACATTACAAATGGAAATCTTGTAGTTAGAGAATTTTCAAAAGTTTTCCAGATTTTGATTTTAGTGGTCTACCTTTTGAGAAAGAAATAAACTTTCCTATTAATATTGTTCCTGGGGTTGGATTGGTGTCTAAAGCTCCTTAACAGATGTCTAAAGCTTCTTACTCTATTAACTTACTTACATATACTCGTTTTAGCCCTCCTCTCATATCTTGCAGTTCTCACTATGCCTACGTTCTACTTTTAAGTGCTTTGGCACTAGAGCATCTTACACACTAAGTGTGGCTAACATTTATGGTGGGAGAGAGGCCATGCACTGGTTCCTACTCATTTTATTTATATATACTATAAGGGACTCGGGCTATGCATATTGAATCTGAATATTTTCTACTGGGGATTCCTTTTTGCATGCTTTTCTCATTATTTTGATATTACTAGAATCCCTTTACCTTTTTTTCTAACTTATCTCATTATCTAACTAACTAGGATACTTTTCGATTATTGAGACACTTTGATAATTCATGCCATCATTTGCTACACACTCAAGTCACATTACTATTGGGTTGGCTAGACCCACTACCATGTAACCATTGTTGCAAGCAAACCATAACATCAAACACTAATACACAAGTGCCTCATGACTAAGCTCAAAGCCATTATCGCTTGTATATTATAAGTTTCCTAACAATCTAAAGTATTCTTTTCATACTTTTCTCTATCTGCCCTATTCTCATAGAGTGTTTGGGGAAAATGAGATTCTTTCTCTACCACATCCCGAGATTCCTCTACATTGCTCTACTATTTTTACTTTGGGCAGTATCATGCTAGAAGGACATTTATGCCAAGAATGAGTGTGCTTTCTTTAGTACTCAAGCACATTAACTGAATATTTATTCTTTATTTACTATGTCCTCGACTTGAACACTGTCATACTTTCTTTCTCTTTTTACCTTTCTTATCCTCTTACTTAGGTAAAAGGATATTCTACTACTGGCTATTTCTGTTGCCAGTTTAGGTTTCTTTACGCTCAAGAGCACCTGTACTTTTCCTGGGTTCCTATACTTATTCACTTTCTATAACATCAAGGGGGTCCACTTTTCATTTATGCTCTTATTCTACTCTTAGCTAGACCATCCCTTAGTCAGAAGAATTTTATTTCATATAATCTTAGGGATTTCATTCTATGGCACTCTCAAGTTACACTCTTTCTCTACATAACATGAGGCTCACCTTCCTAGGCAGTCTCTAGCTCTCTTGAGCTTCCCTGAGGATACTAAGGAACTAACTATCTGTCTCAGCTTATTTCTACATTCGGATCAGAGCTAGACTTTTTCTCTATTTAATCTCTTTAACCTTATCCCCAGGAGCACAATATACTATTTTTAAGGTTTTACTAACCCCATCTGGAACACATACTCTCAATATCTAGATCCTATCTTACTGAAAACTTATGCTCTACTAGGTGCTCTAATTACTCACATGCCTTAACCCTATACTATTCTCATATTAGGGAGCTCATCCAATTAGCTATTGGACTCCTATCTATTTACCTCTCTGGCTCAGTTTACTCATCTAATCATGACTAAAGTGAAGGCATCTTTTTTGTAGCTAGTTTCTCAACTTTTCCTTGCTTCCTTTATCACTATACTTTATGACTCAGGGGAGTCTATCTAGGGAAATTTACTAATCACAACTGGGTGGTTTCCTCAACTCAAGATGTCTCATCTTTCTTTTCTCCATCCAGGGAGAACTTTCATTGAGCTTTTCATTCACATATCTCACCTGGAATGATGCTACTGGTCATCTTCCCTAGGCTTTAGCTTATACTCTGCTTGGGCTAGCCATCTCATCTGACCTGTAGTTTACTAACTATCCTCATTTTTTTAGAGCCTCTGTTACCGGGCTAGTCATACTTACCTCTAGGTGTTACCTATAAGGTCCTTTAGGTGTTACCTATGAGGTACACCTTTTTAGGCTACTCACTTTGTGCCTCACTGCTAGTAGTCTTATCTTATGTTATTTTGATGCTACACTAACATTCTGTCATTCAGTGTCTCACAGGGTAGCACCCAGGGTTGGAGTCAATGCCTTAAAGGTAGGTCTCAACAACCTTATCATTCTTGTGTCTAACTTTCTCTATGCTGAGCTCTTTTCTCAATCTCTTTTGCTCGACCCATGGATTTCTTACTAATCTTTCGTAACTACTATATGCCCTTTTTCTCTACTTATACTAGGGGTTCCCACTTTCTGTGGGTTATCTAACCCCTTATCAACTCCTTTCTCAAGTTAGCCTAAATATGACTAACAAGGCATTTATGGTGCCACTTGTCGTAGCTAACCTATCAATTTACCATGGATAATTAGCCTTGGGTTCACTTTAGTTTTCTTATCTGAGTATTGTTCGTGGCTAACTTCTTAACTAGTCGTGGCGAGGAACTTTCTGGATTGCCTCGCTATTATCTATAATTAATTGGCCATAGCTAAGGGTCTCTAATTGGCTTACTTTTTTAGATATTAGATCTTTATCTTTAGCTACCATGCCGAGCCTCATTTCCTCTATATCTAGCCCGTCATCAAGCTAGAGAGTTCTATCTCTTGCTTCGTTCATGCATAGCTAGCTATCACCTCTGGGCTGTCAGGGCTCTGAAGGGTGTGGCTTATAACTCAAATCTCTGGCCTAAGGGAATTAACCTTTTGGCCTCTAATACTTATTTAGACATTTGGGTGTTGTGGCTAAGGGGTAACTCTCTTTCTCATTCCCCTCTAAACTAGTCCTGTGCAACCGCAGTCTCATCTCATACCGTGCTGCATCACTACTTGTCTCTACATTAAGCAAGACATCTCGAAATGGTTTGAGTATGACTACCAGGGAGAATTAGACCTCACATACTGTCTCTAGCAAGCCTCTTCATATCAACGAGATCATTTCTCATCATTTATGTCTAGGGCTTGCCACTTATCCCAACGAGCTATTACATCTCATCAAGCTTTAGTCGTCAGATCACTCAACTCTGCTCAAGGTTAGCTCTGCTCAAGCTACTATAGAGGCCAACCTTTCCTAGTGTCCACTAACTACTCTAATACCATTCCATAACTTAATCATCATGAACAAAACCACAAGCTATCTTCACACACCCAAAATGTCTCATATAAGGCTCTACCTATCCATTTAAGCCTTTACATAACCCAGTTGCTATAACCTCAAGCCAAATTCCAATTCAAGGGAGCCTGAAACTTTGCTTTGATACCAATAAATATAACACCATATATTTCTAGCTCATTTCACAATATATCTATGCCTCACATCAAGCAATTCATACAAGAGGCAAGAAAATGACATTGTTTTAATGCATTTCTTAGCGTTATGTCACGTGTAAAAATTTCATTCAGTGTCACGTGAACCATATGAGCTCAAACATCATATCCCGATATTTAATTACATCAATACAGCTCATTTACATGATAAAATATGGCCCACATCTAAAGAATCATGAAGGGAAGCTCAAAACAGGCATATTAAAATTTGGCCAGATTTTGCTCAAATATGCCACTAACTTTGAAAAATCATAATTAATTCTATAAAAATTAAAATCATGAATTCTTAGCCATTATAGAAAGCTAATGATGTTTAATTCATACTAAAAATATGTCCAGACCATAACATCCATCACAAAGGGCGTTTGACATCTGAAAAGGTCTAAAGGTCAAACTGCCTTATGGAACTATCACAGATTTCTGCAGCAAACTTTGAAATTGTCCAATTAAGTCCACAAAAATCCAATCCATGTAAATGATACTAATTTAGAAAGCTATGGATGTTAGATAGAGGAGAAAAAATATTTCTAGACCAGTTCAGGCAGCCAAGACCTCGAAATTCAGTAGAACAGTAACTCAGGTCGGGTAAAACTCCTAATACTGAACAGAATGTTCAAAAATTCATATCTCCCTATCTAGACTCCAAATGAGGTGCTTCTAGTTGGCACGAGTTACTATGAATCTCTAGTTTCTTTGTATAAAATATCGTGGCAATTGGACATCATTTGGGCCTTGTGGGATAGATTTCATTTTCAGACCAAATGAATAGTGCAACAGACCAAAATCAGAAAAATTGCCAACTTTGAAAATTCATCAAATATTCTATAGACCTCCAAAAATTATGGTCTTTAGCTTCCCAAAAAAACTCTAATTTTCTACCAAATCTCAGATCAAGAAGAGCTCGTTTAGCCAAAAAGTGACATAGAGTTCTATTATGGTCATTTTTAGCTCCATATGGGATACCAAAGTGACCAAATAGTTTTCCTTTGGTCTTGGCACCTTTTGGGCAAGTCTAAAAGCACATTTAGGACTTGTATGACCTGCCTAAATGGTCCCAAACCTCATGTATCTCATTTTGGCCTTTTCATCCACACTTGTGTATGTTTCCATAAAGCCATTCATGAAACTCTAATGCCATAACATACTCAATTTAGATTCCATTATTCACATAACACATTCTTTCATTCCAACATCATATAATATCATAATTACATGTCTCAAGGGTTATAGACCATTTACAAAAATAATATACATCATTAAGCATCATTATGGCTTTAAAAAGGCAAAGCTAGGCATATTGGTGTCAATCTCTCTTCTTCAAGGTGGTTGGTTCCCATTACCATATCCACTTGGTCCACCTAGCATATTAGATCATTGGAGAGGAGGGAATAAGGTTCAAAGAATCCTAATAGCTCATTTCCCATTCAATCATACATAATAGATGCAAAGCAAGTCTTAAAAATGCATGCATGGATACAATGGAATCATGAACATTCAAGAAGCAAGCTTGGCATGTGAATCAATCATACAAGACATTCAAGAGCTCACCAAGTGTTTGGATTGGCCTCACCCTTTTTCCTCATGGATTTTGAATTTGCCTCACCCATTCTTTAAGAGATTCTTAGACTCAACCATTCTCTTGGGAGCCCACTTTGCTTTGGGAGACTCTTTGCTTTGCCTCAACCAATCTTAAGGGCTCTTGGCTCATCCTCATCATGGTTAAGAGTTCTTAGCTTCTCCAAACTCAAGCAAACTCAAATAAACATCATGGCATCATTTAAAAACACAACATGTCATCATGAAATCATGGCATATAAAATCATGCTAACATACTTTTCATGGCTTGAAAATACACATACACACATTCTAAGACAAGCTAAACACACATCTATGCATGAGAGAAGGTGGAGAGAGCTATCTTGCACACAATCACACACTTTTTGTAACACCATAACTTCTAGCTCATTTCATGACATTCATACGCTTCACATTATGATTTCCATGAGAGCACATGAAAAGGGGATGAAAATAATGGGTTTATTTGTGTTGCGTCATACTTACAAATTTCAATCGATGTCACGTGGACTGTGTGAGCTCATACTATACATTCTCATATTTAATTATATCAAACAACTCATTTGCATCACAAAATTATGCCCACAAGTTATGGAAACCAAAAAGAAGCATAGAATATGGAGATTCATTCTCGGCCAAATTTGCTATAGTTTTTGACCAAAGTTTGGAAAATTATAACAAAATCTAAAAAATTTGAAATCATGCAATCTTGGTCATTCTAGAAGCTATAAATGTCTTCTTCACACTAAAAATATGCTCAGGCCATAACAGCCATCATAGACGACGTTTGACATCCAAAATGGTCCAGAGGTCAGACTGCATTCTAGAACTGATATGGAATTCTGTAGAAAACTTTGAAAATGTCCAATTAATTCCACAAAAATCTAATTCATACAAATGATACCAATCTGGAAAGCTGTGGATGTCAACTAGAGAGGAAAAATATCTTTAAACCAGTTCATCAAGTTCAAACCTTAGAATTCAATGGAATAATACTTTTGGTCTGGTAAAATTACTGATACTAGATAGAAACTTCAAAAATTCATATCTCCCTCTAGACCTCCAAATGAGGTGCTTCTAGTTGGCACGAGTCACTGTGATTGTCTAGTTTCTTTGTATAAATTTTTGTGGCAATTGGACATCATTTGAGCTACGTGTGATAGAATGCAAATTCGGACCAAATGAATAGTCATGTATCAAATATGACTTAAAAATGGCCTTAAAAAAATTTAAAACTCTCTCTAGCTATATAAAGAATGCTTGGCCGAGGCTACGCCTAGGTTAGGGTTCCATGGAGTTTTCTTTGTCTTCTTGAAGAAGGAAGCTTATGGGGAATATCTTAGGTGTCTCAAGAACTCATTTAAACTCTTACTTAAACCTAGGAAGCATCACATAAATTTAGAATTTGGAAGGTGCACATAAAACCCTAAGTTTTGCATCTTGAATTCTAATGGCTATTTCATGGTTTTCTTTGCATATTCTTATTCCTCTCCATCAAATGCCCAAGATTCATACTTGGTTGGGCTTGAAAATTAGATCCTTTTATGGCTCCTAGGGTTAAGCAAAATGGAGAAGAACAGTGATGGAAGATATCAACCATAGGATGTATTTTTACTTTGTTTCCTTGCCTAGTTTGGCTTGAATCTTGCTCTCTCTAAGCTCCTCTCTTCAAATCCGAAATTTCCCTTGAAGTTCTCCCTTGAATCAGATTTATAATTTCACTTTAAGCGAAGGAAAGAAAGGAGAAGGGAGGAGAGGAGGTGTGGATGAAGAAAAGCAAGGAAAATCACCATGAAAACATACCTTAAGCTTCGTTCTCTTCCTCCTTCTTCTTCCTCTCTTAGGCACCTCTCCCTTAGGGTTTTGCTTCTAATTTGGGGTTGGAAAATCTAATGCCAAATGAGGGAGAGTGTAAGGTGCCACCTATATATAGCTAGGGTAAAAGGACATTTTCAAAAATTCTAATTTTGCCCTTCATACTTTGCATTTTCATTTCTCTTTTTTTTTAGCTCCTTTTTGAGAACAACCTTTTCCATTATAAAATTTAGGTTCCCAATTAAGAAAAATGCCTTTGAAATCACTCAAATCGGAGCTAAAACCTTTTTGAACGGATCCGTTAAAGTTCGGGCACACTGACATTGAAAAATATCTACCGGAGGGGATTTAACTATCCCGGGGCTTCCTATGGTTTTTTAGGGCCTCTGAAAACCCCAGAGAACTCAAAATTTTGGTTTAAAAAGCCCTCCTACATAAATTCTAAAAAATTACCCGAAATTATGAAAATACCATTACGTTTCGTAGGTTTTCCGTCAAAATTTGTTTCTTCATTCTAGCTTCTTTTTTCCTTTCGTCGGAGGCAAGAATTCTCATTTTTAGGAGTCTAGAATATTACTCAAATTTTTTGGAACCTTAACTAATTCATTTCGGGGGACTTGCTTTGAAAATGAGCCTGTTTCTGTCAGTTGACGAAAACTAGACATTACATTTTTTCTCTTGAAAATCCCTCCCTTGCTTTGGCCACACACCCATGAAAGTGTGGGGAAGGTTTCTCTTGGCTTAAACATAATTTATGGAAGCCAATTAGGGTCATTAAACAAATTCTAAGGCCATACAACTTGCTTAAACACTAGGTTGTTCTATAAATCCCACTATGGTCCATAAATGCACCTAATGAAGAAATACCCCTCAAACAATTTCTAGGCTCCATTCTTTCTTTTCAAATATGAGTCTTGACTCCTTTTAAGCATCTTGGATTCATCACACAATTAAAACAAAGGGCCTATCATCATGTTGCTTCTTTAAGTCAAAATATGGAACCTAAAGCACCAAATCACTTTTTACGAGTTATAAATATTTTCCAAGCCTCTCCTCATTTTCATTCATCAAATATGACTCAAGAATAGCCTTAGAAAAATTTAAAACTCTCACTACCTATGGAAACTTAACTAGGCCGAGACTACGGGGGTTTTTGGCCTCCTTGGAGTTTTCTAGGTTTTCTTGAAGGAGGAAGCATATGGGGAGCATTTTAGGGATCTTAGGAGCTTATTTAAACTTGAAATCAGATTTTAGAAGGTGCACACAAAACCCTAGAATTTGCATCTTGAAATCTAATGGTTTTTTGATAATTCCCTTTGCATATTCTTAATCTCCACACCCTTTTCCTTAGATTCATGCTTGGTTTTGCCTAAAAATCATCTCCTCTTAGGGTTTTCTCAAGTGGGGTGAATTGGTGGAGAAGGGAACCAAAGATGACAACCATAGGAAGAGAAATTACCTTGTTTTCTTGCTTTTTCTCACTTGAATCTTATGTTCTTTGAGCTCCTCTCTTCAAATCCAAAATTTCCCTTGAATCAAGTTTATAAACTCCATTTTGATCAAAGGAGAAGGGAGGAGAGGAGGTGAGAATGAAGAAAAGCATGAAAAACTACCATGGAAACATACCTTCAGCATGGATTTTCTCCTCCTTTTCCTCTCCCCTTGGTGCGCCACTCTCCTAGGGTTTTTCTTCTGATTTGGGGCAGAATAATATGAAGCTAAGTGAGGGAAAGTGTGAGGCGCCACCTATTTATAAGGGAGGAAGAAACACTTTTTCAAAAATTTCTATTTTGCTCTTCATTCTTGGCATTTTCGTTTCTCCTTCGTTTTAGTTCCTTTTTGAGAACCGTATTTTCCATTATAAAATTTAGATTCCTAATTTAATAAAATACTTTTGGAATCACTCGAATCAGAGCTAAAACCTTCCCGAATGAATATGTCAAAGTTCAAGTGCACTGACATTGGAAAAAGTCCACTGGAGGGGATTTAATTGTCCCAAGGTTTTCCATGGTTTTCAAGGCCTTTGAGAACCCTGGGGAACTCAAAACTTTCATTTAAAAAGGCCTCCTATGTGAATTCCAAAATTTGCTTAAAATTATGAAAATGCCATTATGTTTCCTAAGCTTTTCGTAAGAAATTGTTTCTTCATTCTAGCTCCATTTTTCTTTCCGTTTGAGCCTAGGATTCTCATTTGTCAGAGTCTAGAATGCTTCCCAAATTTTTTGGGACCTTAACTATATCATTTCGGGGGACTTCCTTTTGTATCCGGTGAGTTTCGTTCATTGACAGAGAAATCGTACGTTACATTTTGAGACCTCAAACAGAGGTTAAAATAGCCAGACATAATTTAACAAAATAGCAACAAAACATAATGGCATTTTTGTAATTTTGGGCAATTTTTAAAATACTCATAAGAGGACTTTTTAAATGAAAAATTTTAGTTCTCTGGGGTTCTCAGAGGCCCTATAAACCATGGGAAGCCCCGGGACAGTTAAAATCGCTCCGGTGTATGTTTTCTAATGTCGGTTGACCCAAACTTTGACCATTTCATTTGGGAAGGTTTAAGCTCTAATTTGAGTGATTTCAAAGGCATTTTATTAAATTGGGAATCTAAATTTTATTATGAAAAAGATAGTTCTCAAGAAGGAGCTAATGCCATGATGAAAGGGTAAAATTAGAATTTTGTGAAAAAGTAGCTTCTTGAACTCCCTATAAACTTCATGCCACATCTCCTCCTCATTTCACTGACTTGCTTCTGCCCAAAAATAGAGAGGAAGACTAACTCTCTTAGGCACACCAAGGAGGAGAAGAAAAAGCAAGAAAAAGGCAAGGAATTTCATGGATTTTCTTGGTTCTTTCTTAGTAAATCCATCCATCTCCATTTTGCCCTCTTTTCCATGGAATTTTTTATGTATCTGGGATTATTTTGAGGTCAGACCAAGGAGGGAAATTTCGTGTTTGGAGAGGAGAAGTCAAGCAAGGGAAGAATCATCCAAGAAACCAAGGAAAAACAAGGTAAAATCTCATCTCCATGGTAGCTCCTCCTTGTTCCTCCTCCTTGCATGTTCAGCTAGCCTAGGGAGATCCAAAAAGGTTTGGATTTTGGGCAAAACTAAGGGTGAATCCTAAGAAATTGTGTAATATCTGGTTTTCTGAAAACGAGGAAAAATGCGAGAAACATAACGTACGATTTCTCCATTAACGAATGAAACTCATCGGATATAAAAGGAAGTCCCCCGAGACGATGTAGTTAAGCTCCCAAAAAACTTGAGAAGTATTTTAGACTCCTAAAAATGAGAATCCTAGGCTCAGACAGAAAGAAAAATGAAGCTAAAATGAAGAAACAATTTCTTACAAAAAGCTTACGAAATGTAATGGCATTTTCATAATTTTGAGCAAATTTTGGAATTCACACAGGAGGGCTTTTTAAATGAAACTTTTGAGTTTCCTAAGGTTCTTAGAGGCCCTAAAAACCATGGAAAGCCTCGGGACAGCTAAATCCCCTCTAGTGGACGTTTTCCAACGTTAGTATACTTGAACTTTGACCGATTTACTCGGAAATGTTTTGGCTCTGATTTGAGTGATTCCAAAGGCATTTTATTAAATTGGAACCTAAATTTCAAAATGGAAAAGACGGTTCTAAAAAAGGAGCTAAAATGAAGGATAAACGAAAATGCCAAGAACGAAGGGCAAAATGGAGATTTTTGAAAAGTGTAACTTACTCCCACCTGTATATATGATGCACCCTTCTTCTCCCTTCATTATGCACGACCATGTTCTGCCCAAAACCAGAGGAAAACCCTAGGAGATGAGGCGCACAAGAGGAGGAAGAAAAGGAGGAGAAATTCAAGGTAGAATGATATGAGTTTTCATGGTTTTTCATGCTCTTTCTCTTCCAAACCTCTTCTCCTCCATTCTCCTTTGTTTCCTATGATTATAATGAAGTTTATAAATCTGTTTTAAGGGAGAAATTGAGCAGAAAATTCGGATTTGAAGAGATGATCTCAAAGAACACAAGATTCAAGTGAGAAAAAGCAAGAAAACAAGGTAATTTCTCTTCCTATGGTTGTCATCTTTGGTTCCCTTCTCCACCATTTCACCCCACTTAAGAAAATCCTAGGTGGACTTGATTTTTAGGCAGAACCAAGGGTGAATCTAAGGAAAAAGGGTGTGGAGATTAAGAACATACAAAGGGAATGATCAAAAAACCATTAGATTTCAAGATGCAAATTCTATGGTTTCAAGTGTTCCTTCTAAATTCTGATTTTATGTGATGATTCCTAGGTCTAATTAAGAGTTTAAATGAGCTCTAAAGATCCCTAAGATGTTCCACACATGCTTCCTCCTTCAAGAAAACAAAGAGAATTCCAAGGAGGCCAAAAAAGGGCATAGTCTCGGGCAAGCAAGGTTGGGGTAGCTAGGGAGAGTTTTAAATTTTTCTAGGACCATTCTTGAGTCATGTATGATGAATGAAAATGAGGGGAGGCTTTGAAAAAAATTTAGAACTCATAGAAAGTGATTTGGTGCTTTAGGTTCCATATTATGACTTAAAGAAGCAACATATTGTTAAGCTCTTTGTTTTAATGATGTGATGACTCCAAGAGGCTTAAAAAGAATCAAGAATCATATTTGAAAGGAAAGAATAGAGCCTAGAAATTATTTGAGGGGTGTTGCTTCATTAGGTGCATTATGGACCATAATGGAGTTTATAGAACAACCTAGTGTCTAAGCTAGTTGTGTGGCCCTAGAAATTATTTTATAAACCTAATTGGCTCCCATAAATTGTGTCTAGGACAAGAGAAACTTTCCCCACGCTTTTGTGGGTGTGTGGCTAAAGCAAGGGAGGGAGTTTCAAGAGAAAAGTGTGTGATTGTGTGCAAGGTAGCTCTCTCCACCTTTTCTCATACATGGATGTGTGCTTAGCTTGTCTTAGAATATGTGTATGTGTATTTCCAAGCCATGAAAAGTATGCTAGCATGATTTTATGATGACATATTATGTTTTCAAATGAATGTATGATATTTGTTTGAGTTTGCTTGAGTGTGGAGAGGCCAAGAACTCTTAACCATGGTGAGGATGAGCCAAGAACCCTTGAGATTGGTTAAGATAAAGCAAAGAGTCTCCCAAAAGCAAAAGTGGGCTCCGAAGAGTATAGTTGAGTCCAAGAATCCTTTAAAGAATGGGTGAGATAAGTCCAAAATTCATGAGGAAAAGTGTGAGGCCAATCTAAACACTTGGTGAGCTCTTGAATGTCTTGTATGACTTGTTCACATGCTAAGCTTGCTTCTTGAACGTTCATGACTTCTTATTTATCCATGCATGCATTTTTAAGGCTTGCTTTGCATATATTATGTATGATTGAATAGAAGATAAGCTATTGGAATTCTTTGAATCTCATTCCCTCCTCTCCAATGATCTCACATGCTAGGTGGACCAAGTGGACAAGGTGATGGAAGCCAATTATCTTGAAGGAAAGAGTTTGGCAATTAAATGCAAAGTTTTTAGTTCTTTAAGGCTATAATTATGTGAAGTGTTGTAACCCTTTCACGTATATGGTCTATGACCCTTTAGACATGTATAATTATGATATTATGTGATATATAAAGGTATGGATATGATGTATGAACCCTAGAATAGAATTTGGGCATGTAATGCCAAGGTATGCATTTTGGAAGTTTGATGTAAATGTGTATAAGTGTGGATGAAAAGGCCAAAATGAGATGCATGAGGTTTGGGACCATTTGGGCAGCTCACACAAGTTTTAAATGTGCTTTTAGACTTGCCCAAAAGGTGCCAAAACTAAAGAAAAGCCATTTGGTAATTTTGGTACCCTACATGAGCCAAAAATTGACCATAATGAAACCCTATATCAGTTTTTAGCCAAATCAGTTCCTCTTGATCTAAGATTTGGTATGCAAATAGGGCTCATTGAGAGCTTTTTGGGAAGTTAAAGACCATAATTTTCGGAGCTCTACAAAATATTTGATGAATTTTCAACATTGGCAATTTTTCTTATTTTGGTCTACTGCATTATTCATTTGGTCCAAAAATGAAATCTATCACACAAGGTCCATATGATGTCCAATTGCTACAAAATTTTATACAAAGAAACTAGGTATTCACAGAGACTCGTGTCAACTAGAAGCACCTCAATTGGAGGTCTAGAGAGGGGGATATGAATTTTTGAACATTCTATCCAGTATCAGGAGTTTTTCCCAACTTGAGTTACTATTCTATTAAAATTTGAGGATTGGGCATGATGAACTGGTTTGGAAATATTTTTTCTCTCTAGTTAACATCTACATATTTCTAAATTGGTATCATTTGCATTGATTGGATTTTTTTGGAATTAATTGGACATTTCAATATTTGCTGTAGAATTTTGTGACAGTTCTAGAGTGCAATTTGACCTCTGGACATATTGGGATGTCAAACATCCTCTATGATAGATTTTATGGTCTAGACATATTTTTAGTGTGACGTAGACATCCATAGCTTTCTAGAATGATCTAGAATGCATGTTTTAGATTTTTCTAAAATTAGTTATGAATTTCCAAAGTTTGGTCAGAAAAGAGCCAAATTCTGGCCGAAGTTATACATGAGTATTTTAAGCTTTCCTTTGATTTCCATGAGTTGTGAGCCACATTATATGATGCAAATGAGTTTTATTTATGTATGAAAATGTATGGTATGAGCTCACATGATCCACATGACACCGAATGAAAATTTTATACACGACGTAATGCAAGAAATTATATTATTTTAATCCCCTTTTTCATGCTCCTCCATGGAATTTATGATGTGAAGTATGGTAACATGATGAAATGGACTAGAAATATAAGGTGTTACAAATTGAGTGTGGAGAATAAGAATATGCCAAGGAAATTAACTAAGAATCATTACATTTCAAGATAGGGAGGCTAAGGTTTTGGTTGCACCTTGAATTCTACCATAAATCCTAGCCATATTTTATGATGTTTAAGAGTTCATATAGGCTCCTAAGACATCAAAAGAGCTTTATACATGCTTCTCCCATCAATGGAAGCAAAGAAACTCCAAGGGTGCCTTAATAAAGCATAGCCACGGCCTAGAGAAGTTGGAGCACTTAGGGGTAGTTTTAAATTGTTCCAAACTTATTTTTGAGTCATATATGATGGAAAAGGATGAGAGGAAGCTATGAAAAACTTTTAAAAGGTATGGATACTAAGATGGTATTATAGGTTCCATATTATGACTTAAAGAAGCAACACCTACCTAGGCTTCTTAATTTGATGGTGTGATGACTCCAAGAGGCTTAAAAGAAGTCAAGAATCATAAATAAATGAAAAGGATGGAGCAAAGATCATGATTCCATAGGGTTGCTTCATTAAGTGCATTATGGAACCATAAAGGAGTCATATGAACTAACTAGCTCTTCTAATGAATATATGACTTTAGAATTTGGTTCAAGAGCATAATTGGCTTTCACATGATGTGTATAGGCCAAGAAAAACAAGTCCCACCTTCTTTTGTGTGTGTAGGCAAGGAAGAGTGTAACACCATAAGTCTTTAGCCTTTCTCATGCAAATTCTATGTCTCATGCCATGCACGTCTCAAGAGAACAAGGAAATGGCATTAAAATAGTGAATATTTTTGCATTATGTAGTGTATGAATTCTTCATTTGGTATCCCGTGGACCATATGAACTCATTCAACTCATTGCCATATTTAATTACACCAATATAACTCAAAACCATCCAAGTAAGTGGCCTAGAACTCATGCAAGAGGATGGAGTACATGAAATTCAAGAGTGTACCCTTGGCTAGAATTTCTAGATTACTGTCATGAACTTTGAAAAATCATAACCAATTCTATAAAAGTCAAAATCATTCATTCTTTACCATTATGGAAAAATACAGATGTATAATTTATGGTAAAAATATTTTCAAACCTCAACAAGGGCTGCTAACTATTGAAGATTGATAGAACAATACCAGAGGTTGACTATCATCCCTACTACTGACCTCTAACTTCAAAAATTCATATCTCTTTGCTTAGAGATCCAATTAGAGTGATCTTAATGGCCATGAAAATATTATCATGTCTAATTTATTCTTGTAAAATTTCATGAGTATTGGACATAATTTGATTCATGAATGACATAACTCAAATTTCTAATCATATGAACAGTACCTATATTAGTTCAACAGAAAAATGCCAACTTTGAAAACTCATGATTAATTCCACAGAGCTCCAAATAATCTAGTCTTTCATTTCCTAAAAATCTCTGGATAAGATCTATATCTGTGCCAAATTTTATGAGCAAATTCGTTCATTTGGTCAGATCTTGACATTAGATGCAAAATGGCTCATTTTGTGTCTTACAAAAGGTCCAAATGGTCCATTTTGAGCTCCAAGGCGAACATGACCACTTGAGCATGTGAGAATGCACAAAAATGACCTTTTAAACGTGTCTCAAAGGTACTCAAACCCAGAATTTGAAAACTCACTCTCTCACCCCATGCCGTACACAAGATTACACAAGGCTAGTCTTGCCATTCCATACCCAAAATGCACTATACCATTCATATAACATCAAATATTATTTGCACATGATACATTTGCATAATTACACATGATCATAAGATCATAGGATATATACAATAATAGATTACAACATTTACCACTCATTTGGGCATGAAGAAGCAAAATCAAGACACTTTGTTGTCATACTTTCATCTTCCAACTTGATGGCTTCCATTACCTTGCTCACTTGGTCCACCTAGCATGTTAGGATATTGGAGAGGAGGGAATGAGATTCAAGAAATTCCAATAGCTCATCTCCCATTTCAACCATACATAAAATACACAAAATAAACCTTGAAAATGCATGCATGAGTACAAGGAACAATATGGGCATTCAAGAAGCATTCTTGGCATATGAGTAAGTCATATAAAGCAAACATAGGCTTGCCAAGTAAGTGGATTAGCCTCACCCATTCACTTGTGGATTTTGGATCTACCTCACCCATCTTCTATAGGAGGTTTTGGCTCAACCTCACTCTTCGGAGACACTTTGCTTAGTCTTAACCATTTTTAGGGGTTATTGGCTTATCCTTACCATGGCTAAAAGTTCTTTACTTCTCCACACTCAAGCAAACCTAAGCAAACATGTTAGACATCATTTGAAAGCATAATGTAACATGATGGCATCATGGAATAAAAACTCATGCTAGAATACTTTTCATAGCTTAAAACACACATACACGTATTCAAAGACAAGTCAAGCATACATTTATTCATGAGAGAAAGAGGAGTGATCTACCTTTGTTGCAACCACACACTCTTCCTCTTGAAACAATGCTCCCTTTCTTGGTGTCACACACACAAGGGTGTATGATTAGTTTCTCTTGGCCTAAACACAATATATGGAAGCCAATTAAGTTCTTGAAGTCATTTCTAAGGCTATACATCTACTTGAAACTCTAACTTTGCCTTATGGTTTATTTATAGTTCCTAAATACACCTAATAAAGCAACACCCATCAAATGAGTTCTAGGCTCCATTATTTCCTTTCATTTATGATTCTTGACTCCTTTTAAGCCTCTTGGAGTCATCACACAATTAAAACAAAAAGCCTAACTACATGTTGCTTCCTTAGGTTATATTATGGAACCTATGACACCAACTCATTCTCTAGGCCTTCTAAATTTTTCCCAAGGTCTCTTTTCATCTTCACTCATCCTATATGACTCAAAAATGGGCTTGGAACAAATTAAAACTATTCCTTGGTACCCAACCCTCCTAGGCTGAGATAATGCTTGTTTTTAGCACCTATGGACTTTGTTTTGTTTTCTTAGTTGAAGATGCACATGGGGAGCCTCTTAGGGATCTTAGGAGCTCATTTAAACATTCATTTAAGCCTAAGAATCTTGGTATCAAATCAGATTTTGCAAGGGACACTTGAAATCCTAACTTTGCTATCTTGATTTTCCATGGTTCTTGTTTTCTTTGCATGTTCTTATTCTCCTTCCTTAAACTCTTAAGATTCATCCTTGGTTTAGCTAGAAGTTCAACTTCCTAGGGCTGGCCATATATAGGTTGAACCACCCACAAGAGAAGGAAGGAGGAAGATTAAGTAAAGAGATGCCAAAATACCTTGATTTCCTTAGTTCTTCTTGCTTGTTTTTCACCTTCCTTGGCTTCCTCACCTTAATTTCGAATTTTCCCCTCTGTTTTTCCCTAAAAAAAATCCAATAACTTCAATAGAACCATAGAAAATAAGGGAAAAAAGAGGAGAAGAGGTTTGCTAAAGAAAAAGCTTAAAAAACCAAGAAAATCCATACCTTTTCTACATTGTATTTCTCCTTCCTTTCTCCTCCTCTTGGTGCACCTCACTCTTAGGGTTCTTTCTCTGATTTAGGACAGAAACATATGTGGCTAAGTGAATGAGGAGGTGAGGCATGACACCTATATATAGGGAGGTTAAGAAAAACTTTTCAAAAATCCCAATTTTGCCCCTTCATCATGGTATTTTTGTTTTTGGTTCATTTTAACTCCTTTTTGAGAATTGTCTTTTCTATTATGAAATTGAGGTTCCTAATTTAAGAAAATTTCTTTAGAAT
This sequence comes from Erythrophleum ivorense, assembly GCA_026724425.1. NCBI lineage: Eukaryota > Viridiplantae > Streptophyta > Magnoliopsida > Fabales > Fabaceae > Erythrophleum > Erythrophleum ivorense. Next base: position 21,752,041 of record JAIUCV010000004.1, on the reverse strand, counting down.
CACTCAAATTGAAGATAAAACCTTCTCGAACAAATTAGTCAAAGTTTAGATTAATTGTAGTTGGAAAACATCCACCGGAGGAGTTTTAACTATCTTGGGGCTTCCCATGGTTTTTAGGGCCTCTAAGAACCCCAAAGAACTCAAAACTTTCATTTAAAAAGCCCTCCTATGAGAATTCCAAAATTTGCCCCGAAATTACAAAAATGCCATTACATTTCATCAATCTTTTGTTCAATTTTGTTTCTTCATTTTAGCTTTATTTTTCTTTCTGTCTAAGCTTAGGATTCTTATTTTTAAGAGTCTATAATGCTACTTCAATTTTTGGAGAACTTAACTAATTCATTTCGGGGGACATGCTTTGAAAACGCACATGTTTCCATCATTTAATGAAAATCGGATATTACAAAGAGCAACCAAATTCAAGAGAAAAAGTTTGAATTTGTAACAAAGGCAGCTCTCTCTTCTTTCCTCATGCATGAGTGGATGTTATCTTGTCTTTGAATATGTGTATGTATGTTTTAAGCCATGAGAAAATGTCTTAACATGTATCTAGATGCCATGGTACCATGATGTTGTATTATGTTTTCAAATGATATCTTGTGACTTTGCTTTAGTTTGCTTGAGTGCGGTGAAGCCAAGAACCCTCTAATCATGGTGAGGATGAGCCAAGAACCCCTAAGAATGGTTTAGACTAAGTTTAGAGTCTCCTAAGAGTAAGGCTTAACTCAAGGCCTTTAAGGAAAAGGGTGAGGCAAGTCCAAAATCCTTGAAAAGAATGGGTGAGGCTAATCCACTTACTTGGCAAGCCTATGTATGCTTTGTATGACTTTTAAAATACCAAGAATGCTTCTTGAATGATTACATGTTCCATAACATTCATGCATACATTTCTAGACTTGGTTTGCATTCTATATGTGTGATTGAAAGAGAGAAGAACTATTGGGATTCTTAGAATCTCATTTCTTCCTCCCCACATGTCTAACATGTCTAGGTAGACCAAGTGAGCCAAAGAATGGAAGCCATCAAGCCTATAGAATGAAGATTGACAACAAAGTGTGAAAAATTGCTATTATGTAGCCCTTTGAGTGGCATGTGTTGTAATCCATTATTGTATATGTTGTATGACTTCATGAACACATCTAAATATGTAAATGTATCATGTATGTATAAGATTTAATGCCATATGTATTATAGAACACATTTTGGGTATGGGATGGCAAGACTTGACATATGCATTCTTGTGTATAACTTGAGGTGGATGAGTGAGTTTGAGAAATCTGGGTTTGTTCACCTTAGAGACAAGTTTAGTAGACCATTTTGGTGCTCTCCCACATGCTCAAGTGGCCATGGTTGTCATAAAAGCAATTATGGACCATTTGGACCCTATATAAGACACAAAATGAGCTTTTTTGCAACCCAATGTCAAGATTTAGCTAAATGAACGAATTTGCCCATGAAATTTGGCATGCACATAGCTCTCATCTAGATATTTTTAGGAAGTCAAAGAACAAATTATTTGGAGCTTTGTGGAATTAATTATGATTTTTCAAAGATGGAAATTTTCTATTGCTCTGATGCAAATACTATTCATATGGTCAGTTTCTTGGGCTGTGTCATTTGAGGGCCAAATGGAATCCAATGCTCATGAAATTTTACATACATAAACTTGACATAATAATCTTTCCATGGCCACTGAAATCACTGCAATTGGACATCTGAGTAGCGAGATATGAATTTTTGAAGTTAGAGGACAATAGTGATAGGCGACCTTTGTTACTATTCCATCAACTTCTGGTAGTTAGATGTCCCTGTTATGATCTGGAATTATTTTTATCATAAATTATACATCATTAGATTTCTAGAATGGTATAGTGTGCTTGATTTCAATTTTTTTAGAATTAGTTATGATTTTTCAAAGTTCATGACAGAAACTTGGAATTTCAGTCCGAGGCTGCACACCTTGTTTTTATGTATCCACTTCCTTTGCTCAAGTTTTAGGCCACTTATTGAGATGGTTTTGAGTTTTAATTTTGTATTTAAATATGAGAATGAGATGAATGAGTTCATATGGTCCACGAGATACTAAATGAAAAATTTATGCATGACGTAACTCATTTATATTGATTATTTCAATGCCTTTTCTTTGACAATTCTATGAAATTGAAAGAAGTGAACCCACAAATGATATGAAATGAGCCTAGTAATTATGGTGTTCCAAAATATCCATTTATATCAGAAACATCACAATTCACCTCAAGAATCTCAAATTTGCAACTATATTTCAAGAAACCAGAATTTTGCTCTCATGTTGGTGTTCCAAATTTCTAATATGAATGTTGGAAATTTATAACTAATTATAGAAATATCAAAATCATGTATATGATAGCATTCTAGAAAGATTTACATATTAAATGACTACTAAAAATAATTCCATATCAATACAATAGTGTTTAACCCATGAAAAATAATGGAACAATATATTAGGTCATGCTCTCAGATAGCTACAGATCCTAGAAATTCAAAAATTTGTTTCTCCCTCTACAGAGCTCCAAATGAGGTTCTCTTGGTGGCCATGGAAAGCTTATGATGTCTAGTGTACGCCTATAACATTTCATAAGCATTGGACTTCATTTAGCCCATAAATGACATAGGAAAGCAAACTGATCATATAAATAATACCCTTGACAATTTCTACATAATTTGGCCAATTTTAAAAAATCATAAAAATTTTTATAAAGCTCCAATTTAAGTACTCTTTAGCTCTATGAAATGCTCTAGATGAGACCTATTTTTTGGCCAAATTTAATGCAAAAACTCATCAATTTGGTTAGATTTTAGTTTAGCTCAAGCAATGGTCAAAATTGAAGTCCATAAAGGGTTCAACATGCACCAAATGGCTTTCTCATCTTTCCACAACTACTTAAGCACATCTAAAAGCATAATTACATCCTATAGAAGTATGCCAAATGGTTTAAATCATCATGGAGCTCATTCTCACCTTACCACTTGAATTTATACACATGCATATCTTGGCATATGGGTGGCAAAGTCTCACATATTCATTCATTTGACTTCAAAATGAATACATAAATTATATTTACATACATTTGAACATAGTCAAAGGTATACATCACATATACAATATAAGGTTACAAATTTTGACATCAAAAAGCTATCAAAATGCCTAATATTCTTCATTGCCAAAGTCTTACTTTTCAAGATGCTTGGCCTCCATTTCTTGGTCCATTTGGCTCACCTAGACATAGTTAGATATATGTGGAGGAAGAGTGAGATTCTAAGAATCCCAATTTCTCTTTATCCTTTCAAACATATATAATGGACTCATTTATATGTCAAAGAATGCATGCATGACATTTAAGCTACTAATGAACATACATAAATAATTTTCCTTGTCATATGAACTCATACATGTCAAACATAGGCTTTAAAGGGCATTGGTCTAGCCTCACCCAATTTCTTTAGGGCTTTTGGATTTGCCTCATTCACTTTCAAGGGACTTTTTGTAATGTTCGATTTTCGTAAAAATGATGGAAACAGGCATGTTTTTAATGTAAGTCCTCTTAAATGAATTGGTTAAGGTCCAGAAAAATTAGAATAATGATCTAGACATTAAGTAATGAAAATATGAGGCTAAAGGTGCCTTAAAATAGAGGCTAAAATAACTAGACAAAATTTAACGAAATAACTATGTAACATAATGGTATTTTCATAATTTCAAGCAAATTTTAGAATACTCATAGGAAGGCTTTTTTAAATGAAAATTTTGAGTTCTTTGGGGTTCTTAGAGGCTCTAAAAATCATGGGAAGCCCCAGGACAATTAAAACCACTTCGGTATACATTTTTTAACATCAGTTGACCTAAATTTTAACCATTTTGTTTATGAGGGTTTTAGCTCAAAATTGAGTAATTTCAAAGGCATTTCATAAGTTGAGGACCTAAATTTTATGATAGAAAAAAGAGTTCTAAAAAAGGAGCTAAAACAAACTAGAAACAAAAATGCAAAGTTTACAAGACATAAATGAAATTTCTTTAGAACAATTTTATTTCTCCACCTATATATAGGTCATGCCCCACTCTCCTCCTTATTTGGCTAGTTTTATTTTTACCCTAAAATAGAAGAGAGACCTAGGGAGAGTGGCGCAGAAGAGAAGGGAAGAGGAAAAGCAAAAACAAGGGAAAAAAAGTATGTTTTCCATGGAATTTCCTAGTCTTTTCTTTAGTAAACTTGCTCTCCTCCTTCTCTTCCTTCTTTCTATGGATTTTTTTATGTATTTGGGTTTGTTTTGAGATCAGACCAAGGGAGAAAATTTTGAGTTTGAGGAGAAGAATCTAAGCAAAGAGAAGAGCTCTTGAAGAAACCTAGAAAACCAAGGTATTTTGCTACTTTTATGCTTGCTCTTTCTTGTTCCTTTTCTTGAGTTTTTCATCCCATATATGGACAGCCAAGAATGAGTGAATTTTGAATCAAGCCAAGGATGAATCTTAGAAAAATGAGTGAGGAGAATAAGAATATGCAAAGGAAACAAAGAAAGAACCACAAAATTGTAAGATAGAAAAGCTAGGGTTTTAGTTGCACCTTAGTTTGTAATATGAGTTCTAGCCACTAATTAAGATGTTTAAGAGTTTATATGAGTTCCTAAGACACCAAGAGAGCCTCCCACATGCTTCTCCCATTAAAGAAATCAAAAAAACTCCTTAGGTGTTTTCATGAAGCATAGCCTCGGGCTAGCATGGAAGGAGCACTAAGAGAGTGTTTTAATTTCTTCCAAGCTTGGTTTTGTATCATATATATGATGGGAGAGGATGAGAGGAAGCCTTAGAAAAATTTAGGAAGCCTAGGAAGTGAGATGGTATCATAGGTTCCATATTATGACTTAAAGAAGTAACATATAGTTAGTCTCCTCAAATGGATTATGTGATGACTTCAAAAGATCTAAATGGAGTCAAGCACCATGGATGGAAGGAAAGAATGGAGCCAAGATCATATATTATGGGTGTTGCTTCATTAGGTGCATTATGGAACCATAAATGAGTCATAAGAATAATCTACATTTTAAAATGAATGTATGGCTTTAGAAATTGTTCCAAGAGTGTAATTGACTCATTAAAGAACCAAGTCTCATATCCTTGTGAGTGTGTGGCTGAGGGAGAGGAAGCATTTTCAAAGGGAAAAGTGTGTTATTGTGCACCAAGGTAGTTCTCTCTTCTTTCTCTCATCCATAAGTGGGTGTTAATTTTGTCTTTGAATGTGTGTGTATGTTTTAAGTCATGAAAGATGTTTTAGCATAATTAAACTTAAATACATGAATATAAACCATAATTCAAGGTTTAACGTCATCACGATTGATTACTTTAAGAAAAAGAGGAGAAAATTTTAACCTTAATGCTATTAGAGTTATTACCAATTAATCACAGCCATTCAAGCACATAAGTGAATCAAATTTCCCGAGTAAAGCCTTTAAATCTATTATCTATCAATTTCAACTCTCAAGAACCCCATATGAGTGTTTCTGAACCATCTTTTAGCTTTTCCATAGAAAGAACCAAGGTTTTCTAGGTTAATATAAGAAATTGCAAACCTAAGCCATGGCCAAATATCTTCTCACTGTGCCTAATTACTCTCGAGTTCAACTCCTTACTTCACAAATTTTGCCATAGCCAAACACCCCTTTCATCGCAACAAATTATCCTCTGGAACACCACCAGACTTGCCTCTCCCATTTTGCCATGACTAACATCGTTCTTCACCGTAACTAATTCCTCTTTATTTCTTTCCTCAAGTAACTTTATCACGTTTAGCAGTGGCCAATTCCATTTTAGCTGTGGCCAATTCTCCTTTGTTCCTATAACTCTCAAATTTTCTCCTATGCACTCCAATTCTCCCTCTAGGAACACTCTAGGACCATTTTCCCTCAATTTATGAAACTCTAATGGCATTTATCTACTTGATTTACCTAGCTAATCTATCATTATCCACTTCAAAATTTAAGTGTTGATTTCTACTCACGAAACTATGATACATAAGTGAATTCCATAATTTAGTGACAGCAAAAGTGTTTTGACCACAAGGAGCGTAGGGCCAATGCTTAATGTTCATACAAGATTAAGTCACTCATCCATTATTAGCCAATAACAACCATAATATTCAATTCAATGATAATTATATTATATGTACAGTCCCTATACTTGGCAATTCATGATACAATGTGGCAATTATATAAAACTAGTAATCTAATTACATAATACAATTTGACAAGGTTTACAAACCTATATTCTACCAAACCATATAATAAGCTTCCATTAATTTCTCTTTGCCACTAAGAGGTCCGGTTCTTGAAAATGTTAGCCCACAATCAGGATGAGATATACAATGTGATAACCCTACCTTCTTATCATTGTAATTATAGTTAAATACAAGATTATTAATTAATGATCAAGGTTTGAGGTCATTATATTTTACCACATTACAGAAATATGAGGAAATTTGAACCTTGATGTTAGGGTCATCACCATACCATCACTACAAGATAAAACTTGTATACAAGAAATCTGACTACCATAAGGGGTCAATGACTTAACCGTTCATCAATTTTTATTACCCAATAACCTCCCACAAGTGTTCTTATATCATCTCCTACCATTATTGTTGAAGGAATTGAGGTTTCTAGGTTCAAAAGAGTGGGTTAGGGACTTACGCCGCGGCCTAAACCTCCCCCGCTGCGGCCAGATTACTCTCTGGAATCATTGGGCAACTTTCACAAATCTCGTCGCGGCCGACCTATACGGCGCCGCGGTGGAACGCCTCTTGGAATTATCGCTCTCACTCCCAGGGTTCTCGCCTCAGTGCAATATATTCGCGCCGCGGTGAGTTTTGCTTCTGTCCAACCCTAATTTAATTTTCTAGACTCGCACCGCGGCGGGACACACTGAGCCGCGGCGGGTTTTGGTTCTGTTACCCTCCTGGGCGATTTTTTTCACTTCACGCCGCGGCGAGGTTCGTTGCGCCGCGGCTTCTTTCGTCTCTGTCTCTCGTTTGGCCACAACGAAGCCTTCTTGGCTGCGGCAGAATTCCCTTCTGTGACCACATTACCCAAATTTCGCCCCCTACACTCCAAATCTCATCTTAGGAACTCTCTAGGTCCACCTTCCCTTGTTTTATGTGATCCTAATGGTGTTTATCTACCCTATTTACCCATCAATCCATTCATTACCATTGTAAAACTTAAATGCTACTTCCTACTTGTCCCACTAGTTCATATCAACAATTTCAAGAATATATGACAGCAAGATCACATGCACTAGTAGCAATTTACATCCTATGCAAATTCCATAGAAATTCCATTCCGCAATAGCTTACCTCCAAGGCATCATATAACTTCAATTCCCATATAGCAATCCGTATCACAATTTCAGCAAAACTACATATATTTAATGCTATAAGTTCATACATTGATATTCACTATAAAGAGACTTGAATCTTTAACGGTTACATTTCATTTAAACAAAATATAAATGCCTACACTTGGCAACATGACTACATGATGATGCTATGTAAACTAATTACCAAAATTGCATCTACCCTATTCTACTCAGACCAAGTGTAGCTCCCCACACCCGGCCTCAACACATGGATGTTCATCCACTTGCTTACCCTTATCCTTACCTGAAGAACTTTCACCTGAAATATTAATCCCATAAAATGGGGTGAGATTTAAATCTCAGTAACCAAAGCAATTCCATCATATATCCAATTTAATTAACATATAAGCATGAATCAAAATCACATCAGAATTATATCCATCATAACAGCAAATGAAATAATTAGGCTATCATGATTACTATCCCATACTAGCAATCATATTATCACATGTTAAAGGCCATTAACACCGGGAGAGGCCCGTCCATGGCACCTACTCCCTATTGAGCACAACCGGGGCTCAGTGCATCTGGGTTTGATCATAACCCGGTGCTCGATCGAAGCATATGCACAGGTGGCAGCCGCACCACAGCTCCACCATAGACTCACAAGGTCCAATCACAATTCAACAGATAGCCAACCAATTCATTCAATATTTCAAATCATTCATATACAGCAACATATGAAATTAAATCAAATATACACATGGAATTGATATAAACCCGGTTACCTCACTTGTAGACACTTGCAATAGTCACCAATGGTGCAGAATTCCTCCTATAACCATAGCATCATATAATTACTACTCTAATTCATCATTAACAGTTACAATCAGTACCCAAAGAATTTAAGATGCTAATTACTACCTAAGGATCACTTACTCAACCACTTTAAGTCCTAAATTCGGATTAAATTGTCCTCCACCAGAAAACTCAATATTCCACCCAAATTCCTAAGCAATTTCGTACATAATTAATACCCATTTTATAAATTAGCTATGGGGGTCTCAAATTAAAAAATGAAACATCAAAATGGAGGGTTTAAACTCACCCAAGGTCAGCCCTAATCTCAACCTACGAATTTCACTAAGAAAATCCCCAAACACTCACATTTCAGATTTTGGGTAGGATGAAAATGCTCCAAATGAAAAACTAATCAGGCCAAATTAAAGAGGAAGATGAGGGGATTAAGTTGTACAACTATTACCTTGGCTGAATCTTGCTCTAAGTGTAAGAAAATGCAAAATTTTGGTCCTAAACCCTAGCCTCCTTCTCCACCTCCGAATTTGCCTCTTGAGTCTTATATTTCAACAAGTGAGAAAGTGGCTAGGGTATTAGGGTTTAAGTTGGGTTTTAGTTGGGTCAAGTATGGGTCATGGGCTGCTCCAAGATCCATTTTCATTTGGGCTTCAGATTTTTGCTTGTTGGGCCAGTTTTTAGAGTGTTGGGCTACAGAATTTTACTGGGCCAGTTTTATGCATTTGGGTTGCTAAAATTTAATTGAGTTTGGGCCAAGTTTGAAACGCTCAAGAATGTGGGTCTGCACAAGGGTTATTGGGTCACTTAGAGGAGTCTATACAAGGTAGATTTTGGGCCCCCATCACACTAAATTGGGTTGGGTCTGCATCTCACCAATTGGGCCTCCATTAGCCTTTTCTCAAGATTTATTAATTTAAGCCTAGATAGAATTTCTATCCCAATTAAATCTCAAACCCATATTAATTATGCTTAATTAATCTAACCCATGATTAATACCTTAATTAATTATGGGGTGTTACATACAATCTTAGTAACAAGAGGCAAATTCCATATATATGTACAAATTAATCAATACAATGTAATTTTATATCATTAATACCAGAATCATCAATTCAATTTACAAATGAACTAGTTAATCTACCAATGACTATGGTCATATACTAGTAATCACACACAACATGTTAATGCCCAATAATATAGGGAGAGGTCCGTCCACGACACCTACTCTATAATGAGTACAACTAGGGCTCAGTGCATCTGGGTCTGATCACAACTCAGTACTCGATCAAAGCACATGCATGGATGGTAGCTGTAGCACAGCTCTACCATAAACTCACAAGGTCCAATCACAATCATAATTCAAGTAGTCAACAAATCATTTAGCATTTCAAAATCAAGTATGTGTAACAAATATTAGATTAACATGAGCATATACATGGAATTAAGAAAAATAACCCTGGTACCTTAATAAAGCCAATTACTCTTTCTCTAGCTTGGTCTATGATCCAAAGCATACCAAGCCTAACATAAACATGATTATCATCATTTAACTATCATTAGCAATGAAATTTTCCTTATCTACAGATTAATCTTAACAAGAAATTGTAGAGAACTTCTTACCCAAGCTTCCTAATGATCTATTGCACCAATTTAGAGTCCATATATCAAAGCTCACCATGATTCACTCCTCACAACTCCATTTTCGCACATTTACAAACAATGCAGTAAAAGTCAATCCAAAATGTGGGAATTCAGCACATACACCACACAAGAGAAAAGGGAGCACTTACCATACACCTAAGAGGTCAAATGGACTGAGTTAAGCCTCAACTACCAAGAACATATCATGGGATATTCCAAAATTCAAATTTGAGTCATTAAGCCTAGAAACCTTAGTGTTTTACCTTCGTTTCCTTATAATTTCACATAATAGTAGAATCCATTATGAAAATCAATCCCTAGGGACATTTTCCAGCAAAATAATACACAAAATAGAAGGGAAATATTTACCCAATTATCCCTCTAACCTTCAACTCTGAAAATCTAGCAACAATAATCCAAAAACTAGATTTCATCATAAGAAGAAATGAAAATTCTCCAAATGACAAACCAATTAGACCAAAATGTAGAGGAAGATAAGAGGGTCAAGTTATATAGAACCTACCTTGGCTAAATCTCCCTCCAAGAGTGCAAATCTGAGCCAAAATGTTAAGAAGCCCTAGCCCTTTCTAACATATGAATTTCTTCTCTTGCCTTTTGTGTTTTTTACTAAATGGGGGAAGAAACTACTGAACTTTTAGGGTTATTAGGGGAAAATAGGCTGACCCATTAGCCCATGGTCTATTTGGGCTCTTTTCTAGTCATTGGGCCTTTGCTTGGGTGAGGTGGGCTGTAGAACACTTTGAATTAAGATGAAGTGTGCTGACCTTAAGGCTCAAATCCTAGTGGGTTCAAAGGTTGGTGTTAGTTAGGCCATGGTTTAAGTGTTAAATGGGTTAAATATGAGTTAGGCATGTAAGGAGACTAGTGTTGGGCTTTCATGAAATGAAGCTAGACCTCCATCACAATAAAATTGGCATTATAATAATATTCTTATCATACATGAATTATTCATGGCCAAATAATGCTTAAATCCCAAAATCATTATTTTACTTCCCTCAAAATTATCCAAATAATTGTTAGACTTCTATCTCCTTATAATCTTCCTTAATTAACCCAAATCTGCAACTAATACATTTAATAAATTTTGGGGTGTTACATGGCATATCTCTATATGCCATGGTATCATGATGTGTTGTTATGCACTTAAATGATGTTCTATAAACTTGTTTTGGTTTGCTTTAGTATAATGAAGTTAAAAGTCCCCTAACTAGGGTGAGGATGAGCCAAAAGCCCTTAAGAATGGGTGAGACAAAGCCAAAAGTCTCTAAAAAGTGAGGTTTAGTCAAAAGTCTTTTAAGAAAATGGGTGACGCAAGTTTAAAATCCCAAAAAGAATGGGTAAGGCTAAACCACTTTCTTGGCAAGCCTATGTATGTTTTAAGTGACTTCTTAAATGTAAAAAATGTTCCATGAATGATTATGTAATCTATGATATTCATGCATGCATTTTTAGACTTGAATTTGCATCCTTTATGTATAGTTGAAAAGGAGAAGAGCTATTGGGATTCCTAGAATCTCATTCCTTCCTCCTCATTGCCTAATATGTCTAGGTGGACCAAGTGAACCAAGGAATGGGAGCTACCAAGCTTCAAGGAGAAAGATTGATAAGAAAGTGTGTTATTTTGTTCACTTTTAACCATTTTGATGGCGTATGATGTAACCTTATGATAAATATGTTGTATAACTATTTGAACATGTGCAATTACTTAGATACTTAATGTATATATGAGATTTGATGCCATGTGAATGATATAGCAACCTGTTGACATTGAATGACAAGATGAAGCTTATATGTTCTTATGTATGCCTTGGGGTGAGAGAATGAGTTTGTGAAATCTGGGTTTATGGACCTTTGATACATGTTTAATAGACCATTTTGATGCTTTCCCACGTGCTCAAGTGGTCATGAAAGCCTTGAAAGCAAATTTGGACTTTTTGTGACCTTTTAAGAACAATAAATTGACCATTTTGCAACCCTATGACACAATCTGACCAAATGAACAAATTTTCTCATGAAATTTGGCATTCATATAAGTTTCATCGAGAGCTTGTTGGGAAGCTATAGACCAGATTATTTGGAACTCTATGGCATTAATTATGAATTTTCAAAGTTGCCAAATTTCAGCTATTCTGGTATGGCTACTGTTCATATGGTCAACTTGTTCTCCTATGTCATTTTGAGGGCCAAATGGTATCCAATGCTCATAAAATTTTACAAGCATAAACTAAATGTGATATATGGCCACTAAGATCACCCCAATTGGATATCTGAGCAGGGAGATATGAGATTTTGAAGTTCTGTGTTAGTACTAGTAGCACCAACTGAGTTTATGTACTATTCCATCAATGTCTAGTGAGTAGATATTCCTGTTTTGGTCTAAACATATTTTTAACATAAAGAAAACATCTGTAGCTTTCTAGAATAGTATAGTTTGCTTAATTTTGATTTTTTTAGAGTTAGTTATAATTTTTCAAAGTTCATAATAGAAACTTGGCACATGAACCCGAGGCAACATTTCAATATTTTGTGTATATATGCTATGAGCTCGAGTTGTTGGCCAATTTTGAGATGATTTTAAGTTGTATGTGTGTAATTAAATAGGAGAATGAGATGGATGAGTTCATATGGTCCAAGGGACATGAAATAATAATTATATCCACTACATAATGCAAAAATAATGTAATATTTTAATAGAATTTTTCTTAAAAGCTTGCTATATCAAGGGAAGGCACTTAGAAATAAGATGAGATAGGCTAATTAAATATGGTGTTATACTTTTGACTTAACCTCATTCTTTTGGAGGCTTTTGGCTTTGTCTCACTTATTCCTATGGATTTTTGGCTCATCCTCACCCATGTTAAAGGACTTTTGGCATAACTATATCCATTCAAGCCACATTACATTCATAAACACATTTCAAGAAAACATAATGGTACCATACATGTAATCAATGGCTAGAAATATATCTCATAGTTCAAACATACACATAAGCACTCAATAACAAAACAAACATCTAAGAAATGCATGTGAGAAAGGTTAGAGAGCCACCTTGAAGTAAGATTACAAACTTTTCTCTTTAATATTTCTTCCCCTTTTTGGTCAAACACATGCAACAAGGTGGAACTTAATTCTCTTGGCCTAGGCACATCAAATAAGACATGATTCAATCTTTGGAAAAAGCTCTAGCTTTATAGAAACTCTATGCATGCTTACTCTTTCATATGACTCCATTATGTTTTCATACAAGACACAATGAAGCAACCCTTAGAATTCATGATCTTGGCTCCCATTTTTTATTCAATCCAAGTCTCTTGACTCCTTAAATCCGTCACAATTTCAATTCATGGAGCCTAGATACAAGTTTCTTCTTTGTGTCTTAAAATGGAGCCTAAACCTTCATCTTACAAACCATGATTTCTAAATTCATTCCAATACTTCATTTGATGTTTACTAATCATATCTAATCCCTTTCTAGCCTTAGAACTAATTAAAACTCTCCCTATGTAACGCCGTATATTTCTATCTTATTTTGTAACATTTCTATGCTTTACATCATCAATCCCATAAAAGAGTAAGAAAAAGGGATCAAAATAATACATTTTTTGTATTACGTCATGTGTAAAAATTCCATTTGATGTCATGTGGACCATGTGAGCTCATACAACACATTCTCATATTTAATTATATGGATACAACTCATTTGTATCATGAAATGTGGCTTACAACTCATGGAACTTGAAGGGAAGCTTAAAATATACATATATATTTTTGGCCAAAATTTGGCTCTTTTTTGTCACAAATTTGGAAAGTCATAACTAATTCTAGAAAAATCAAAATTATGCATTCTTGGCTGTTCTGGAAAGTTACACATGTCTAATTTATGATAAAAATATGTCCAGACCATAACATCCAACACAGAGGACGTTTGACATTTGGAAATGTCCAAAGGTTAGGCTATTTACTGGTGCTGTCACAGATTTCTATAGTAAACTTCAAAAATATCCAATTAATTCTAAAAAAATTAAATCTATGCACATGATACCAATATGGAAAGCTATAGATGTTAGCTAGAGGGAAAAAATAACTCTAGACAAGTTCAGGGAAGCTAAGATCTCAAAATAAAATCAAATAATAACAGAGGTTGGCTACAATTCTTGATATTGGATAGTTTTTTTGAAAATTCATATCTCCCTCTCTAGACATCCAAATGAGGTGCTTCTAGTGGGGACAAGTCATTGGAATTTCTAGGTTCTTTGTAAAAAATTTTGTGGCAATTGGACATCATTTGAGCCCTGTGTAATAGATTTCATTTTTAGGCCAGTATGAACAGTGACATGACCAAAACCAAAAAAATTTCCAACTTTGAAAATTCATCAAATATTCTCTAGACCTCCAAAATTTCTGTTCTTTAGTTTTTCAAAAATCTCTCAACAAAATCTAATTATATGCCAAATCTTAGATCAATAAGAGCTCATTTGGATAAAAAGTGATAAGGAATCCATTATGATCAAATTTGGCTCCATATAGGATACCAAAATGTCCAAATGACTTTCCTTAGGGTTTGGCACCTCTTAGGCAAGTATAAAAATATAATTAAGACTTGTGTGAGCTGACCAAATGGTCCCAAACTCCATGCCTCTCATTTTGGCTATGCCACATGCAATTATACATACTCATATCAAACTTCCAAGAAGTATAACTTAGTATTATATACTCAAATTGCATTCTAGTGGTCACATAATACATTCTCCTATTTAAACATAACATATTAGCATAATTACATATGTTCAAGAGGTCATAGATCATATACAACCATAGATGATAACATTTGCCACCTTAATGGCCTTAAAACAAATTTCATATATTTCAATGCCATACTCTCATCTCTTAAGTGGTTGGCTTCCATCTCCTTACTCCCTCAGTCCACCTAGCATGTTAGAACATTAGAGAGGAGGGGATCAGATTCAAAGAATTCCAATAACTCATCTCCCATTCAATCATGCATAATGGATACAAATAAGTCTCATAAATGCATGTATGGTCATGTTGACATGTGCAAACATTCAAGAAGCATTTTCACCATTTGAGAATGTCATATATAGCATACGAAGGCTTGCCAAGCAAGTGGATTGGCCTCACCCAATTTCTTGTGGATATTGGACTTGCTTCACCCATTCTTGAAGAGATTCTTAGATTCAACCATACTCTTGGGAGCTCATCTTGCTTTTAGGAGACTCTTTGCTTTGTCTCAACCAATCTTAAGGGTTCTTGGCTCATCCTCACCATGGCCAAGGGATCTTGGCCTCACCACACTCAAGCAAACCCAAGCATGCATCAAAAACATCGTATAAGAGCATATTATAACATCATGGCACCATGGAATTAAAGTTATGCTAGAACACTTTTCATGACTTCAAAATACACATACATATATTTAAGACAAGCTAAGTACATATCCATGCATGTGACAAGGTGGAGAGAGCTACCTTGTACACAATTACACACTTTTTTTCTTGAATCCAAGCTCCCCTCTTTTGCCACACACACACAAAAGTGTCAGGATGGTTTCTCTTGGCCTAAACACAATTTATGGAAGCTAATTAGATTCATGGAATTAATTCTAAGGCCACACAACTCACTTAGACACGAACTTGCTCTATAAACTTCATTATGGTTCCATAATTGCACCTAATGAAGCAACACCCCTCAAATAAAATTCTAGGCTCTATTCTTTCCTTTCAAATATGATTCTTGACTCCTTTTAAGCCTCTTGGAGTCATCACATAATTAAAACTAAGAGCCTAACTACATGTTGCTTCTTTAGGTCATACTATAGAACCTAAAGCACCAATTCACTTTCTATGGGTTCTAAACTTTTCCCAAGGCCTCCCCTTATTTTCATTCATCATATATGACTCAAGAATGGGCTTAGAAAAATTTAAAACTCTCCCTAACTACACAAACCCCTTTAGGCTAAGGCTTTGGAGGAAATGGGGTTTCTTGGAGTTTGCTTTATTTTCTCAAGGGAGGATGCATGTGGGGAGCTTCTTAGGGATCTTGGGAGCTCATTTAAACTCTTATTTAGGCCTAGAAATCATCATACGAAATCATATTTTACAAGGTGCAATTGAAACCCTAAGTTTTATACCTTGAAATTCCATGGCCTTTTCTTTGAATTTCTTTGCATATTCTTACTCTCCTCCCTTAAATTCATGGAATTCACCCTTGGTTCTCCTTAAAATTCCATCCCTCTAGCATCTACACACATGGGGCAAAATATGGTGAAGAAGAGGGGAGGAATAGCTATCATGGGATGTAAGATTTACCTTGTTTTCTTGTTTTTTCTCACTTGAATCTTGTATTCTTTGAGCTCCTCTTCAAATCCAAATTTTTCCCTCAATTTCTCCCTTAAAACAGATCCATATACTTCATTATAATCATAGGAAATAAAGGAGAATGAAGGAGAAAAGGTTTGGAAGAGAAAGAGCATGAAAAACTACTAAATTTCTATACCTTAAGCCCTTGATTTCTCCTCCTCTTTGCCTCCCTCTTGTGCGCCACTCTCCCTAGGGTTTTCCTCTAGTTTTGGGTAGAACTTGGTCGTGCAAAATTATATTTATAGGTGGGAGGAAGTTACACTTTTCAAAAATTCTCATTTTGCCCTTCGTTCTTGGCATTTTTGTGTCTCTTTCGTTTTAGCTCCTTTTTTAGAACCGTATTTTTCATTATGAAATTTGGGTTCCCAATTTAATAAAATGCCTTTCAAATCACTCAAATTGGAGCTAAAACCTTCCCGAATGAATCCGGCAAAGTTTAGGAACATCGACATTGAAAAACGTCCACCGGAGGGGTTTTAGCTGTCTTGGGGCTTTCTATGGTTTTCAAGGCCTCTAAGAATCCCGGAGAACTCAAAACTTTCATTTAAATGCTCTCTTGTGTGAATTCCAAAATTTGCTCAAAATTACAAAAATGCCATTACATTTTGCAAGCTTTTCTTAAAAAATTATTTTTTCATTTTAGCTCTATTTTTCTTTCCGTTTGAGCCTAGGATTCTCATTTTTAGGAGTCTAGAATACTTTTCAAATTTTTTGGGATCTTAACTATCTCATTTTGGAGGACTTCCTTTTGTATCCGGTGAATTTCGTTCATTTACGGAGAAAGCGTACGTTATGTTTCTCATGTTTTCTCTGGTTTTCAAAGAATTGGATGTTACACCCTAAATGCTTGGAGTGGTCTTGGCCGAGACATGCACATTGATAAGCATAATTTATATACATTTTATTCTCCTTAATTTAAGCATTTTAGTGACCAAATATGATTCTAGGGGTGCATTTAGATGGAATTTTGTTTTAATAGCCATTCTTTGCACTTTATGAATTAATTGGAAAAATAATTGATTTTAAATACATAAATCATTTTAAATGAATTATGTGAATTTTTCTATTTCATATCTTCCATTCTTTTTATGCAGAATTTTAATATGTAATTGGAGTTTTGAATAGAAAATTAAATAGAAGAGAAATTAATGAAGATGCACATGAGCAAGCACTAGTGCTACGTGGCAAAAGGATTCACATATGCAAGTTGGTCAATGTGATTTACTAAAGAAGTTGCACATGGAAAGAAGCTTGCATGGAGAAAACATAAGGGCTGGACTTCTCTTAACATCACACATTAGTTCTTGTGGAGGCACACACTCATTCGAACTCAAAAGCTGAAGTGGAAAACAAGAACGAATGAAGGACTAGAACGTGCAAAGAAGCAAGGGGTTCTACGTGAGAACAAAGCAAACAACACAGAGGAAGGAGACCATGTGGGAAGTGAATGAAAAGCATGCAGCAACTTAAGTGGAGGAATCACGTGGAAGAGCTTGGGTTGATGTGGATGCATGGGCTGAATGAGTTGTGTGAAGAGAAAGAGCTGCATGTGAGACAAGAAGCTACGAGTTGAAGGAGCTAGTGTTAAGTCAAGGGAAGAATAAACTCCAGAACATGCAGAAACTCGAGCTGAAGCTAACAATGAGCTGGGAAGGAAGAGCTGAAGCAAAGTCTTGAATATGGGTTCTGGTTCGAATAGAAAACAAGAGCTGCAAACAGAAGCTACGTTTTTAACGTGGCTGGAGAAAGAACATGCAGGAGCAGTACGTGGCTAGAGTTCAAGCGAGAAATAAGGAAGCTTCTTCATTCATTCAGTTTGGAAGCTCACACTCATGCAGAAACAGCTAAAAACGAATGAAAGAAGCTGCACATAAGCTAGAACAGAAGCTGGAAAATGCTGCATGAATAAGCAAGCATGAGGCAGTCTTGAGCTGGGCAAAAGACGCTGGATTAATGAAGCTTGAGAGCTGAAGGAAGAATGAGCAGAACGAAGAGAATGCAGAAACAAGAAGAGAGCTACGTGAAAAACGCATAAAGACGCTGAAGAAGCTACAGGCAAGGAGCAGAAGCTGAACGTGGTTTTGCATGAATCTTGATATTATATTCAATATGGAATGAAGTGGGACCCATCGTATATATATAGAATAAACAAACATGAATAAAAAAAAGGCTGGAGACGTGGGAAGGGCTGACGTTAAGAAAAATAACGAAAAGAAGAAGCTTGGGCACGTGATTTTTTAATAGAGAGAAGCTTCATTCTAACACGTCTCCTTCGTTCATTTACGCCTCTCATAGTCCAATTCAATCACACCTCAAACTCTTAGCAAATCCTTGCCTATTTATTGAGGCCACCATTCATCCATCCACCATGCCACATCCACACCATATACATCTCCATTCCATCCATCCATTCTATCTACATCCCATGAAGTTTTAGTTCATCTTGAGGCTAGTAAGGAGGAAGTTCTTGGAGAAGCTTGAATCCATGGAAGAATAATTCAGAATTTTGGCTAAGACTTTTCTATATTCCTACACTTTTTCTCTTTCATTTATTTTCTTGGTTAAGATGTATTTGATAAGGAATTTGTGTAATTATAATTAGTGGCTGGTTAGACACTAATTAGGAAGTATTTTTGTTGATTAATTTCAATATTATTTGAATTCCCATGTACGCTTCAAAGGTATTCGATAAAATACATGAGTGAGCTTAATTGTTTAAATTGAGGATTCCTTAATGTTTAGTTGGTTAATTAAATATTTAGGATGATTCAGAGGTTAATCAATTAGTTAATCAATCAAATTGAGTGTTCATTGATCTTAAAAACAAGAATTGACAATTTAATTTGGATGTGAGGTTTCAATTCAACATTAGATCGTTGATTTCTTGATTCTTGTGTGGTTACTCAAGATAAATTGTTATGAACACGATTAGGGACTCTTAGGCCAGAATTAATCACAATTAGATTAGGATAAGGATAGTGGATACCAAGGGATGAATCCAAAGCTAGTCACAAGACCATCTTTCACCCATAATCCATATAATTAGATAGAATTTAGGAATTTTAATTCAATTTAGTTTTTGCTTAGTTTAATTAAATCAAAACCCCCTAATTTAGGAATTTTTAGAGTCTTTTAATAATTGGAAAACTCAATTAGACATTGAACGCCAATTCCAAGGGAGATGACCTAGGTTGTGCTACTAATTACATATCTTATCAACCTAGTATTATTTTGAGGGTTGCACGACGAGCCACTCACACATGCTTATGGACCTATGGACTTTTGCAAATTTTCTTTAGGGAATTGTCACATATGAGACTTATTAGGTGTCTTGGGAACTCATACACACTCTTAGATAATCTAAATTATCATTGGAAAGTCTCATTTGCTAAGATGCAACAAAATCCCTAGCTTCCATAACTTACATTCTAATGCTTTTCTTTTGAATTTAATGGCATAATTTGTTTCTCATACTCTAAAACCTTTGTTCCTTGCTTGGTTTTGGTTAGAACTCAATCCCTCCTAGGTGCTCTATAGTTGGTTGAAACTCTCCCTAAGAAAAACAAGCAAAAGGAAGCAAGAAAAGCTATAGTTCTTATCTTGGTTTTAAGCCTTTTCAAGAGCTCTTTCCCTTGCTTCTATCTTCTCCTTCAAATTTTGACTTTATCCTACTGAACTAGTCCTAAATCAAACATTAAAACCATAGGAAAAGAGAGAAGAAAGAGGAGAACAAGATTTGTAAAGGAAGGAGCATGAAGAACCATAGTTTTTTCACCTTTTTGCTAAGCTTTTTGTCACACCATATTTTCTAGCTCATTCTATAACATTCTCATGCTTTACATTCATAATTTCCATGAAGGAGCAAGAAAAGAGAATTAAAATAATGCATTTTCTTGCTTTGCGTCATGTATAAAAATTCCAATCAGTGTCATATGGACTGTGTGAGCTTATACGATACATTTTCATATTTAATTACATAGATACAATTTATTTGCATCATCAAAAGTGGCCCACAACTCATAAATCATGAAGGGAAGCTTAAAATATACATATTAAAATTCAGCCAGAATTTGCCCCTTTTCTGACACAAATTTGAAAATTCATAACTAATTCTAAAAAAATCAAAATCATGCATTCTTAGCTATTCTGGAAAGCTATGGATGTCTTCTTTGTACTAAAAATGTGTCTAGACCATAACCTCTATCACAGAGATTGTTTGACATCCGAAAC
Organism: Erythrophleum ivorense; assembly: GCA_026724425.1. Taxonomy (NCBI): domain Eukaryota; kingdom Viridiplantae; phylum Streptophyta; class Magnoliopsida; order Fabales; family Fabaceae; genus Erythrophleum; species Erythrophleum ivorense. The sequence goes on along the minus strand of JAIUCV010000004.1, from coordinate 21,731,575 downwards.
ATTCCAGAGGTCAAACTGCCACTAATGCTACCACAGATTTCTGCAGCAAATTTTGAAAATGTCCAATTAATTCTAAAAAAATCTAATTCATGCAAATGATATCAATCTAGAAATTTGTGGATGTTAGCTAGAGGGAAAAATAGCTCCAGCTAGTTTAAGTAGCCCAGACCTCTGAATTCAATGGAAAAATAACAGAGGTCAGCTGGAATCCCTGATACTGGATAGAATTTTCAAAAATTCATATCTCCCTCTCTAGATATCCAAATGAGGTGTTTCTAGTTGGCACGAGTCATTGTGAATGTCTAGTTTCTTTATATAAAATTTCATGGTAATTGGACATCATTTAAGCCTTGTGTGATAGATTTTATTTTTGGATCAAATGAATAATGTAGCAAACCAAAATTAGAAAATTCACCAACTTTGAAAATTCATCAAATATTATGTAGACCTCCAAAAAATATGTTCTTTAGCTTCTCAAAAATCTTTAAACAAGCTCTAATTTCATACCAAATCTCAGATCAAGAAGAGCTCATTTGAGTAAAAACCAATATAGGATTTCATTTTAGTAAATTTTGGCTCCATATGAGGTACTAAACAAACCAAATAGCTTTCCTTAAGGTTTGGCACCTTTTGGGCAAGTCTAAAAGCATGATTGGGGCTTTTGTGAACTGTCCAAATGGTCAAAAACCTCATGCATCTCATTTTGGTCATTTCGTCCACACGTCCACACATATGCATAATTCCATAAAACCGTTCATGAAGCTAGTTTGCCATCATATACTCAAATCACATTCTAATGGCTACATGACATATTCTCTCATTCATACATGACATATTATCAAAATCACATATGCTCAAGAGGTCATAGACCATACACAATAGTGGGTTACATTATTTGACGTACATATGGCCTTAAAGAACTAAAACTATGCATTATGTTGTCAAGCTCTTTTCTTCAAGGTGGTTGGCTTCCATCACCTTATCTACTTGATCCACCTAGCATGTTAGAACATTGGAGAGGAAGGAATGAAATTCAAAGAATCCCAATAGCTCATCACCCATTTAATCATACATAATGGATGCAAGCAAGTCTCATAAATGCATGTATGGTCATGTTGACATGTGCAAACATTCAAGAAGCATTTTCATTATTTGAGAATGACATACATAGCATACAAAGGCTTGCCAAGCAAGTGGATTGGCCTCACCTAATTTCTTATGGATATTAGACTTGCCTCACTTATTCTTTAATGCATTCTTCGACTCAACCATGCACTTGGGAGCCCACTTTGCTTTTAGGAGACTCTTTGCTTTGTCTCAACTAATCTTAAGGGTTCTTGGCCACACCACACTCAAGCAAACCCAAGTACACATCAAAACATCATGTGAAACATAATATGTCATCATAAAACTATGGTATATGAAATCATGCTATCATACTTTTCATGGCTTGAAAATACACATAAACACATTCTAAAATAAGCTAAACATACATCCATGCATGAGAGAAGGTGGAGAGAGCTACCTTGTATACAATCACATACTTTTCCCTTTAAATTCAAGCTCCTCTTTTCGGCCACACACACAATAACTTGTGGAGATGGTTTCTCTTGGCCTAGATACAATTTATGGAAGCCAATTAGGTTCATGAACTCAATTCTAAGGCCATACAATTTACTTAGACACTAGGTTGGCTTATAACCTTATTATGGTCCATAAATGCACCTAATGAAGCAACACCCCTCGAATAAATTCTAGGCTTCATTCTTTCCTTTCGAATATGATTTCTGACTCCTTTTAAGCCTCTTAGAGTCATCATACAATTAAAACCAAGAGCCTAACTATATGTTGCTTCTTTTGATCATAATATGGAATCTAAAGCACCAACTCACTTTCTAGGAGTTCTAAATTTTTCCCAAGCCTCCCCTCATTTTTATTCATCATATATGACTCAAGAATGGGCTTAGAAAAATTTAAAACTCTCCCTAGCTATGCTATCCTTACTTGGTTGAGGCTATGGAGGAAATGGAGGTCCTTGGAGTTTGCTTTGTTTTCTTAAGGGAAGAAGTATATGAGGAGCCTCTTAGGGATCTTAGGAGCTCATTTAAACTCTTATTTAGGCCAAGGAATTATTATACAAAATTAGATTTTATAAGGTGCAATTGAAACCCTAGAACTTGCATCTTGAAATCTAATGATTTTTTGTTAATTCCCTTTGCATATTCTTAATCTACACGCCCTTTTTCCTTAGATTCACCCTTGGTTCAGCCTAAAAATCAAGTCCTCCTAGGGTTTTCTCATGTTAGGTGAAATGGAGGAGGAGGGAACCAAAGATGACAACCATGGAAAGAGAAATTACCTTGTTTTCTTGCATTTTCTCACTTGAATCTTGTGTTCTTTGAGCTTCTCTCTTCAAATCTGAATTTTTCCCTCAATTTTTCCTCTAAAATAGATCCATATACTTCATTATAATCATAGGAAATAAAGGAGAATGAAGGAGAAGAGGTTTGGAAGAGAAAGAGCATGAAAAACTATGAAAATCCATACCTTTCTACATTGAATTTCTCCTTCTTTTCTTCCTCCACTTGTGCCTCTCATCACCTAGGGTTTTCCTTTGGTTTTGGGCAGAACATGGTCGTGCATAATGAAGGGAGAAGAAGGGTGTATCATATATATAGGTGGGAGTAAGTTACACTTTTCAAATATTCCTATTTTGCCCTTCATTTTTGGCATTTTCGTTTCTCCTTTGTTTTAGCTCCTTTTTTAGAACCATCTTTTACATTATGAAATTTAGATTTCCAATTTAGTAAAATACCTTTGGAATCACTCAAATTAGAGCTAAAACCTTCCTGAATGAATTCGTCAAAGTTTAGGTACACTAACATTGGAAAATGTCCACTGGAGGGGTTTTAGCTGTCCCAGGGCTTTCCATGGTTTTTAGGGCCTCTAAGAACCCCGAAGAACTCAAAAATTTCATTTAAAAAGCCCTCCTATGTGAATTCCAAAATTTGCTCAAAATTACGAAAATGTTATTATGTTTCGTAAACTTTTCGTAAGAAATTGTTTCTTCATTCTAGTTCCATCTTTCTTTCCATCTGAGCCTGAGATTCTCAATTTTAAGAGTCTAGAATGCTTCCCAAATTTTTTAGGACCTTAACTACATCATTTCGGGGGACTTCCTTGTATATCTGGTGAGTTTTGTTCATTGATGGAGAAATCATACGTTACGTTTCTCATGTTTTCTCTCGTTTTCAGAGAACTGGATGTTACATTTCTCCCCCCTTAAATAAATTTTGTCCTCGAAATTGGGGGTACACTTTCTCTTACTCTTTTCTTTTCTAGCAAACTACTCTTTTCTTTCCCTTTTTCCTAGTTCTATATGCTTTCTCAATGATTTTATTCTTTCGAATTTTCTTTTAGCCAGGGGATTTTTTATTGCTAGTTTTTAATAAGGGCTTTATTGCTATAAAATACTAGCTAGTTCTTTCTTATAAGGAAAAGAAATTTCTGACTTTAGAGGCCTATCCTGGGAGAGATCACTAATCATATCGAGTTAATATTAACTCATTCATAGGATTAACGTTTCTTTCAGTAGACAGGCCTATCTTGCGTTCTTTCTTTCTGCCACAGGCCTCACATCACAATTACTTATTAGGATTGCAGCTCTTTTGAGGAGTTTCTACTTTTAATGATCCCAACTTCTCTATTTACTACTACATCTATCTTTGTAGGCCAGGATTTTTTCTTACTTCATTTGCTCACTTACAATGGCATTTTATAGTCTCTCATTTCAATACTGATTGGCTTAACATATATCTTATACTGGCACTGAAGAGTTACTACCACTGACTACTAGTAGGATGTTAGTTATTTTCATAATTTTTCTCACTAGAGATATACTGTACCACTTACCTCATATAGAAACTGCACCTGACCCCTTTATGAATACATAAGCTATCATGTGGGGTTCTCTCTATCCCTTTTCAAGGCTACTATTTGCTAGGTAGTGGTTCATCTGGCTATAACTCTAGAAAGCTAATTTTTTTCTTTTCTCATCCCATACACTATGCTCATCTCTAAAGAGAGCTAGTCAGTGGTCTAACTGTCTGAGTAAAGCCTTCATATCTCTATGGTAATTGTCTACCAGACTCAGAAGGTCTCTAGTCTCTCAGATAAAAGCTAGTTAAAACTATACTAGTCTCTGAGACTAACTACTCTATAAAACTATCTCACGTCGTCATCTCACCAGAGAATTATCATGCTGTGGCTAGGGCTCTCTGTAACTCTGTGGGATCTACTGTGAGCCCTAGGTCTACTGCGACTTCTCAGAGCCTTACTAGGGTCTACTGTAACTCGTTGTGCTATGCTGGGATCTACTCCGATCCATCTCTAGGAGATGTCAAAGCCTAAGATTAATGCATCTGACAGTAAAACAAATGCTCACTAAGTCCAGTAACCATCACTCATAATAGCTTAGGCTAAACTCAGAGGTACATCATTCTTTTCATGTGAAGTGGGTTCTGTGTCATCTGATTTTTTAGGATTCCATCATGCTGATACTAAGGATCATTTTAATTTTCACTCATCGCTCTTCATGAGATCCTTAGATTCCCACTTCAGCCCTTTTTGCTTGGGTTTTCTTTTCTTACTATAACTATACTTGTCTATCTTTTTCTCTCATATCTTGCAATTTCTAACTATACCCATGTTCTATTTTTAAGGGCTTTGGCACTAGTGCATCTCACATATTGAGTGTGATGAACATCTCTCGCAAGAGAGAGGCCATATACACTGGTCCTTATTCCTTTCATTTACATATACTATAAGGGACTTAGGCTATGCATACTAAATCTGAACATTTTCTACTGGGGATTCCTTTCTGTATGCTTTTCTTATTATTTTGATATTGCTAGAATCTTTTTACCTTTCTTTTCTAACTTATCTCGTTATCTAGCTAACTAGGATACCTTTCGATTATTAGGGCACTTTGATGATTGATGCCATCATTTGCTATGCACTTAAGTCACATTACTACTGGGTTGGCCAGACCCAATATCATGTAACCATTGTTGCAAGCAAACTATAATATCAAATACTAATACACGAGTGCCTCATGACTGAGCTCAAAGCCACTATAGCTTGTATATTACAAGTTTCCTAACAATCTAAAGTATTCCTCTCTTACTTTTCTCTGTATGCCTTATTCTCGTAGAATGCTCAGGGAAAGTAGGATTTTTCCTCTACTACATCCTAAGATCTCTCTGCATTGCCTAACTATTTTTACTTCGAGTAGTATCATGCTAAAAGGGCATCTGTGTCGAGGACAAATGTACTTTCTTAAGTACTCAAGCACATTAACTGAATATCTATTCTTGATTTAATATGTCCTCAGCTTGAGCACTGTTATATCTTCTTTTTCTACCTTTCTTATCCTCTTACTTAGGTAAAAGGATGTTTTACTAATGGCTATTTTTGTTGCTAGTTTAGGATTTTCTATGCTCAAGAGCACCTGTATTTTCCTGGGGTTCCCTTTACTTGTTCACTCTTTAGAACGTCAAGGGGGTCTACTTTTTCTCATACTCTTGCTCTAATCTTAGCTAGACCATCCCTTGGTAAGAAGGATTCTATTTCATATAATCACAGGCATTTCATTCTATGGTGTTCTCGGCTTACACTTTTCTTTGCATAACATGAGGCTAGCCTTCTTAGGTGGTCTCTAACTCTCTTGAGCTTCCCTGAGGGTACTAAGGCACTAACTGTCTATCTCAGCTTATTTCTACATTCGGATCAGAGCTGGGCTTTCTTTCTATTCAGCCTCTTTAGCTTTACCCCTAGAGCACAATATACAATTTTTAGGGTTTTGCTAACCCAATCCGGAACATATACTCTCAATGTCCAGATTCTATCTCACTGAAAATTTATGCTCTATTGGGTGCTCTAATCACTTGCGTGCCTTAACCCTATACATTCTTATATTAGGGAGCTCATCTAACTAATTATCGAACACCTATCTGTTTACTCTTCTAGGCTTAGGTTTTTCATCTAATCATGACTAAAGCGAGGGTATCTTTTTTGTAGCTAGTTTCTTAGCTCTTCCTTGCTTCCCTTTATGACTTAGGAGGGGTCTATCTAGGGGAATTTACTAACTACTACTGGGTGGTTTCCCTGACTTAAAATGTGTCATCTTTCATTTCTCAATTCAGGGAGAACTTTCACTGAGCCTTTCATTTACATATCTCACCTGGAATGATGCTACTGGTCATCTTCCCCAAGCTTTAACTTATGCTCAGTTTAAGCTTGCCATCTCATCAGACCTATAGCTTACTAACTATCCTCATTCTCTTTTAAGCATTTGTCACTGGACTATTCATACTTACCTCTAGGTGTTACCTATGAGGTACACCTTTCTAGGCCACTCGTTAAGTGCCTCACTACTAGTAGTCTTATTTTATGTTATTTTGAGGCTACACTAACATTCTATCATTTAGTGTCTCATAGGGTAGCAACCTAGGCTAAATTTTTAGAGCTCTGTAGAATTTATTATGAGTTCTCAAAGTAGGCTAAATTATATAGAAACTATTAGTGCACTATTCATTTGGTCAGTCTTGTTTTTTGGGTATTTAAGAGGACAAATGAAGCCCAATGCTCATGAAAGTTAACAAACATATAGTTGGCATCATAATATTTCCATAACCACTAAGATTACCCAATTTTGAGTTCTTTATCATAAGATATAAATTTTTAAAGCTCCAAGTTTGTGCTTGGATGAAATACTGATAGAGCTACTCTTCCATTAGAATTTCATGTACCAAATGATATTTTTTTGATCTAAAATTTTTATAATAGTCAGATTATGTCTTGGGCTTTCCATAAAGTTCTAGTTTTAATGATTTGGAGTTTTTTAGTTCAAGTTATAAATTTTTAAAGTTGTGACATAATTATGGAAGCTAAGGAAATGGATGCATGTTATGCTATCTTGATGTTCATGGCTTATGTCTGAATTCCTTGCCACTTTTTGTGATGTTTCTATATGAACAAGTGTATTAAGGATGAAAAATGAGTTTGGTGAGTTAAAATGGTTCATTTAATCAGAAATAAATTAATTTGACATCTTTGTCAGTAAATTCTGCTACTAAACTATTGAAATTGCAAAAATGGATGAGTTTATTTTGTGTTATGAATTAAGTGCTATCTACCTATGGTATTACATTTATTGGTATCAGAATAAAAGTTCAGGCAACCTAGATCTATGATTGGCTTTTAAATGGTTGAAAGGCATTGTGCTATGGTGTGTTTTGTTAGGAAATTAGTGGAATGCATGCATATATTATTGAATTGTACTTGTATACTAAGGTTGTGTTTATTTTCAGATAGAATGGTGAATACTAGAAGAGGTAGGCCAACTAGGGTTGAATGGGTTGAACCTAAGGGTCCTATGAGGACTATTATGAATAGATTAGACCAGTAGCAGGCCATGATTTAGCAGCAGCATGAAATGATAGTGTAGCTGTAGAATGCCTTAGCTAGGTAAGAAGAAATGAGAAGAGAAGCCCCTGAACCACATCCAACCATCCTTGACAATCCACTAGCACCCCTTCAGGAGCTAGTATAGGCCCAAGTATCTAGTCAAAAGCTGCTTAATCAATTTAGGAAGAATGGTCCACCTTTGTTTGACAGAGAATTAAATGTACATAAAGCTGAAGGATAAGTCATGCATCTTGGAAAGATCTTTAAGGTGATAAGTTGTACATTCAAACAAAAAGCTATGCTCGCCACATTCATGTTGGAAAAAGAAGCAGATAGATGGTGGTGCAACATAAAATTAATTATTAGACAAAGAATATCCTAATCATTTGGGATAACTTCTTGGTAGAATTCTATGAGAAATATTTTTCTAGCTCTATCTGAGATCAGAAAGAGATGGAGTTTATGGAATTAAAGCAAATAGATGACATGTCAATAGACCAGTATGTGGGAAAATTCATTGAATTGTCTTGGTACTCCTCCTATCTCTAAAGATATGATGATGAGCGTTAGAGATGTGAGAGATTTGAGAAGGGATTGAAGCCTTTGTTCAAAGACAGAGTTACTTCATAGAGAATTAGAACATTCAATGCCATTGTGGAGATCAACAGGGTAATAGAGAATAACTTGCAGGATATTCTACCAACAGTAGCTAGAACAAGCTAGAAAGGGGCTTTAGAGTTGAAAAGACTGAGACTTAAAGATAATGTGAGTGTGGCACCTAGCAACAAGAAGAAAGGGAAGGAATAGAAGGCCACATAAGAGCAAAAAGGTACAGCCTAGCAAGACTCAGTCATCCCTAGTAACATGCTTCAAAAGTGGGAAGTCAGGGCACATTGCCAAAAATTGCCCTTAGACAGAGATAGTGCCTCCATCTAGGCCACAGACCTAGGGCAAAGTGTTCATCCTCACTCAGCAAGAGGCCAATAGTCTCCCACTTTGATTTGAGGTACAATCATAGTAAATTGTTTTCCTATAATTATTATTTTTATTCAGAAATTATTAGAGAGAGAATTTATATGCCTTAGTGTGTCACCCTAGGGAGCTCTTGTATTATTTGTGAAAAAAAAAAGATGGTAACTTGAGATTGTATATAGATTATAAAGAGTTGAATAAGGTTACTATTAAAAAAAATATCCTCTCCCTAGGATAGGTAATCTATTCGATTAGTTAGCTGGGGTATCAGTATTCTTTAAGATAGATCTTAGATCTGGGTATTATTAGTTTAGGGTTAAAGCTGAAGACATCACAAAGATAGCCTTCGGGACTAGATATGGCCATTATGAGTTCCTAGTGATGCCATTTGATTTGATGAATGTATCGACTGTGTTTATTGATTATATGAACAAGGTATTTAGACCATACCTAGATAAATTTGTTGTGACCTTTATTGATGACATTCTTGTGTATTCCAAATCATTTAAGGAGCGTGAGAGACATCTAAGAATAGTTTTAGAAACCTTGAGAGATAATATATTATATGCCAAACTTAGTAAATATAAATTTGACTAATCTAGGTGAAATTCTTAGGTCACATGATATCTGTAACACCATAATTTCCTAGACTTTCTCATGCAAATTCTATGCTTCATGCTATGCACTTCTCAAGAATTACAAGAAAATGATATATAAAATAATGGATTTCTTTGTGTTGCGCTATGCATAATATTTTTTTTTTAAAGTCTCATGGGCCATATGGACTCGTGAATCATATTCTCACATTTAATTACATAGATACAACTCAAATCTATCACCAAAATTGGCCTAAAGCTCATGCAAAGCAAGGGAATACATAAAATTCATAATTGCTATTTTAGCCAGAATTTTTCCTTTTCTGTCACAAATTTTGGAAAATCATAAATAATTCTACAAAAAACAAAATCATACATTTTTTGCCATTCTAGAAAGCTACACATGTCTACTATATGTTAAAAATATGTCCAGACCATGAAAGATAACACAGAAGACTTTTGACGTTCAAAAGGATGTAGAGGTCTGACTGGGCTACTGGTATTGATATAAGTTTTTGCTATAAATTCTAAAATGTCCAATTAATTTCACAAAAATCTAATCTATGTAAATGATACCAATATGGAAAGCTACAGATGTTAGCTAGAGGAAAAAAATAACTTCAGACCCATCCAAGTACATCCAAATCTCAAAAACTAATTAAATAATACCTGAGGTCTGTCTGAACTCCTGATACTAGGCAGAAATTTCAAAAATTTATATCTCCCCCTCTATACATCAAAATGAGGTGCTTCTAGTTGGAAAAAGTCACTGGGAGTGTCTAGTTTCTCTTTATAAAATTTTGTGGCAACTAGACATCATTCACCCCTTGAGTGACAGAATTCATTTTTGGACCTAAGTGAACAATACACTAAACCAATTTCAAAATTTTTCCCAACTTAAAAATGCATGACAAATCTCAGATCAAGAAGAGTTCATTTGGACAAAAAGTGGTATAGGTTTCCAATATGATCAATTTTGATCCATATTAGATACCAATGTGTCCAAATGGCTTCCCTTGATGTTTGGTACTTCTTGGGAAAGTTTAAAAGCATGAATATGACTTGTATGAACTGCCCAAGTGATCCCAAACCTCATAAATCTTAATTTGGCCCTTCCACTTCCATTTATACATATATTTCCATATTGCTAGCTTGCCATTACATGTCTAAAATACACATTTCGATACATATAACCTTAGCTCTCATTTATACATGATACATTAACATAATTATACATGTTCATGACATCATAGGACATATATAACCATAGGTTACAACATTTGCCATTCATATGGCCTTAAAGTAATAAAGTTTAATCACTTTCTTGTCACAATCTCACCTTCCAAGGTGTGGGCTTCCATTGCCTTATCCACTTTGTCCACCTAGTGTAACATCTGGTTCTTTAAAAACCAGAGAAAATGTGAGAAACATAACATATAGTTTTTTTGAAAATGAACAAAACTCACCGGATATAAAAGGAAGTCCCCCAAAATGAAGTGGTTAAGGTCCCAAAAAATTTGGGAAGCATTCTAGACTCCAAAAAATTAGAATCCCAAGCTTAGACGAAAAGAAAAACAGAGCTAGAATGAAGAAATAATTTCTTACGAAAAGCTTATGAAACGTAATGGCATTTTTGTAATTTTGAGCAAATTTTAGAATTCACACAAGAGGGCTTTTTAAATGAAAGTTTTGAGTTCCCCAGGGTTCTTAGAGACCCTGAAAACCATGAAAAGCCTCGGGACAACTAAAATATCGGTGTACCCAAACTTTGACAGATTTATTCGAGAAGGTTTTAGCTCTGATTTGAGTAATTCCAAAGGCATTTTACTAAATTGGAAACCTAAATTTTATAATGGAAAAGAAGGTTCTCAACAAGTAGCTAAAATGAAGGAGAAACGAAAATTCCAAGTACAAAGGGCAAAATAAAATTTTTTGAAAAGTGTAACTTCCTCCCACCTATATATATGATGCAGCCTTCATTTCCTTTCATTATGCAAGACCATGTTCTACCCAAAACCAGAGGAAAACCCTAGGGGATGAGGCGCACAAGAGGAGGAAGAAAAGGAGGAGAAATTCAAGGTAGAAAGGTATGGATTTTCATGGTTTTTCATGCTTTTTCTCTTCTAAACCTCTTCTCCTTCATTCTCCTTTATTTCCTATGATTATAATAAAGTGTATGAATACGTTTTAAAGGAGAAATTGAGGGAAAAATTCGGATTTGAAGAGAGGAGCTCAAAGAACACAAGATTCAAGTGAGAAAAAAAAAGAAAACAAGGTAATTTCTCTTCCTATGGTTGTCATCTTTGGTTCCCTCCTCCTCCGTTTCGCCTAACATGAGAAAACCCTAGGAGGACTTGATTTTTAGGCTAAACCAAGGGTGAATCTAAGGAAAAAAGGTATGGAGATTAAGAATATGCAAAGAAAATTAACAAAAAACCATTAGATTTCAAGATGTAAGTTCTAGGGTTTCAATTGCACCTTGTAAAATCTGATTTTGTATGATGATTCCTAAGCCTAAATAAGAGTTTAAATGAGCTCCTAAGATCCCTAAGAGGCTCCCCATATGCTTCTTCCCTTGAGAAAACAAAGCAAACTCCAAGGAGCTCCATTTCCTCTATAGCCTCGACCAAGCAAGGATAGTATAGCTAGGGAGAGTTTTAAATTTTTCTAAGCCCATTATTGAGTCATATATGATGAATGAAAATGAGGGGAGGCCTTAGGAAAAATTTAGAACTTGTAGAAAGTGAGTTGGTACTTTAGGTTCCATATTATGACCTAAAGAAGCAACATATAGTTAGACTCTTAGTTTTAATTGTGTGATGACTCCAAGAGATTTAAAAGGAGTCAAGAATCATACTTGAAAGGAAAGAACAGAGCCTAGAATTTATTTGAGGGGTGTTGCTTCATTAGGTACATTTATGGATCATAATGAGGTTATAAGCCAACCTAGTGTCTAAGCAAATTGTATGGCCTTAGAATTGAGTTCATGAACCTAATTGGTTTCCATAAATTGTGTCTAGGCCAAGAGAAAGCATCTCCACAAGTTTTTGTGTGTGTGGCCAAAAGAAAAAGCCTTGATTCAAGAAGAAAAGTGTGTGATTATGTACAAGGTAGCTCTCTCTATCTTCTCTCATACATGGATGTATGCTTATCTTGTCTTAGAATGTATGTATGTGTATTTTCAAGCCACGAAAAGTATGATAGCATGATTTCATATGCCATGGTTTTATGATGACATATTATGTTTTATATGATGTTTTAATGTGTACTTTGGTTTGCTTGAGTGTGGTAAGGCTAAGAACCTTTAGCCATGGTGAGGATGAGCCAAGAACCCTTAAGATTGGTTGAGACAAAGCAAAGAGTCTCTCAAAAGCAAAGTGGACTCCTAAGAGCATGGTTAAGTCCAAGAACGCATTAAAGAATGGGTAAGACAAGTCCAATATCCACAAGAAATTAGGTGAGGCCAATCCACTTGCTTGGCAAGCTTTTGTATGCTATGTATGACTTTATCAAATGATGGAATCCATGGATATATATGTATCATGATGTTATGAACATATGCAATTATGATAATATGTCATGTAGGAATGAAAGAATAGGTTATGTAACCATTAGAGTGTGATTTGAACATATTATAGCCTTGTAGCTTCTTGAATTAGTTTCTGGAATTATGCATATATGTGGATGAGATGGCCAAAATGAGATGCTTGAGGGTTGGGACCATTTAGGCAGCTCACACAAATCTTAATCATGCTTTTAGACTTGCCTAAAAGGTGTCAAACCCTAGGGAAAGCCATTTGGTTACTTTGGTACCTCATATGGAGTCAAAATTGACCAAAATAGAACCCTATGTCACATATATAAAAATTTGTATACAATTAGAGCTTGTTGAAAGCCTTTTGGGAAGCTAAAGAACATAATTTTTAGAGGTCTACAGAATATTTGATGAATTTTCAAAGTTGGAAAATTTTCTGATTTTGGTCTGCTGCACTATTCATTTGGTCTGAAAATAAAATCTATCACACAAGGCTTAAATGATGTCCAATTACCATAAAATTTTATACAGAGAAACTAGACATTCATAGTGACTCATACCAACTAGAAATACCTTATTTGAAGGTCTAGAGAGGGAGATATGAATTTTTAAATATTCTTTCTAGTATCAGGAGCTTCATCCGACCTTAGTTATTGTTCTATTAAATTCTAAGGTTTAGGCTGCCTAAACTGGTATGGAGTTATTTTTTGCCTCTAGCTAACATCCACAGATTTCCATATTGGTGTCATTTGCATGAATTAGATTTTTGTGGAATTAATTGGACATTTTCAAAATTTGCTATAAAAATTTGTGACAACATCAGTGGCAGTTTGACCTCTGGACCTTTTCGAATGTCAAACATCCTCTGTGATGGGTGTTATGATTTGGACACATTTTTATTATGAAGTAGAAATCTATAGATTTCCAGAGTAGCCAAGAATGTATAATTTCAATTTTTCTAGAATTAGTTATGAATTTCTAAAATTTGGTCAGAAAAGAGGCAAATTCTGGCCAAATTTTAATGTATATATTTTAAGCTTCCCTTCATGATTTATGAGTTGTAGGCCACTTTTGATGATGCAAATGAGTTGTATCTATAACAACCAGAAAAAAAAAAAGAAGAAAAGAAAAAAAAAGCTAGAAAATTTTCGATAGGCTAAAAATTTTCTAAGTCTGCTAGCTATAGCCTAGCTATAGCGAATATTCCTGTTCGCTATAGTGAAAAATGGTCTAGATATAGCAAAAGTGCCTTCTCGCTATAGCGAAAATGCTTCTAGCTATAGCGAGTACAAGCATCCTATACAAAAACCAGGGCATTGCTCGCCGTAGCGCGTACCGTAGCGAAGGCAGGGGTCTGGGACTGATACGAGCTTGCCGTAGTGAGGGTTATGCCTCGCTATAGCTAGGGTTAGTCTAAAAAAGCATGAAAAAAGAGAATTTTACTTTTTAAAGCCTCCAAACTCCTCATTTCTCTTTGTAACCGACTTAAGCTCCCTTTAAGGTAGAGAAAAGGGCAAAAGAGAGAGAGAGAAACCTAGAGGAGGAAAGAAGAATAAGAAAAAGGTAAGATTTGTATGGCTTTTCTCTTAGAATATTGTTCTTCTCTCCTTGCGCTCTCTTCCTATGATTTTGGTGATTGAAGTGGTTGGCCTTTGAGCTTGGTTCAGAAGAGGAAGAGTGGAAAACCCCTCTTGAAGAAGACCAAAACTTATGTATTTTTACTTCTTCTTTGCTTTCTTTTTTGAGAGCTTGAGAGAGAAAGGACAGTTGGTGAACTTCTAGAGAGAGAAAGAATTCCTAGTTTTTTATATGCTTGGTAGGGTTTGCTATAGAGAAACCCCTAGCTTTGTGAATAAGTGTTGAGCTATGAGAAAGTAATTCCATGCTCTTTTGTGTCTAGGCTTAAGAGAAGCACTCCCATCTAGGTGTGATTGTGAAATCAACAAGGGAGGAGACAAATTGAAAGGGAAAGCTTGTGATTAGCCAATAAGGTAGCTCTCTCCACCTTCTTTCATGCATAGATGTGTGCTTACATTATCTTGCATGTGTGTATGTATGTTTTTAAACCATGAAAAGTATGCTAGCATGATGATGCCTTATGTATTTCAATGATGTATTATGTGATTGCTTTGGTTTGCTTGAGTATGGAAAAACCAACAATCCCCTAGCCATGGTGAGGATGAGCCAAGAACCCTAAAGTTGGTTAAGACAAAGTAAAGAGTCTCCCAAAAGTGAGGTTGACTCCCAAGAGTAAGGTTGAGTCTAAGAACCTCTTAAAGAATGGGTGAGGCAAGTCCAAAATCCCCAAGTGAATGGGTGAGGCTAATCCATTTGCTTGGCAAGCCTTTGTATGTTATGTATGGCCTACTCAAATGTTGAAAATGCTTTTCTTACGATTTCACATGCTAATCTGCCCACACATACATTTGTGAGACTTGTTTGTATGCTTTATGTATGATTGAATGAGAGATGAGCTATTGAGATTCTTTGAATCTCACTCCCCCTCTCCACCATCCTAACATGCTAGGTAGACCAAGTGAGACAAGAGATGGGAGCCACCAAGCTTGAAGCTAGAAGATTGGCAAAGGAGTTGTGAAGTAGTCATGTTGTCACTATTTTGTAGTTAGGCAAAGAGATGTACTCTAATGATGTACCTAATGTAGCAAGTATGAATACTTGTAAATGAATGTATTTATCATATATGTATGAGAATTAGAACCATCTTGAATGATGTAGCAAGTTTTGTTATGAATAGCAAGATCTTGGCATTATGTGCATGGTGTATGTGTTGGTGTGGGAGAGTGATTTTTGCAAATCTGGGTTGTTAGACATTTGAGCCATGTTTAATAGCCTATGTTGATGCTTTCCCACGTGCTCATAGAGCCTTAGAAGTAGGAGAAGCCAATTTGAACCCTTGGAGCCCTCTTTAGCAAGATAAACTAGTCACTTTGCCCCATGATGTCCAAGTCTAACCAAATGACCTCTTCTTGCCTTGAAATTTGGCATGTGACTAGATCTTGTCTAGATATTTTTGGGAAGCTAAATATCATGTTATTTGGAGGTCTATGGAATTTTCTATGATTTTTCAAAGTTGGTATCAGAATTTCGGATTTGCATAAGCACTGTTCATTTGGTCAGTTGTGAAATTGTGTCATCTGAGGGGCAAACGTGGTCCAATGGCTACAAAATTTTATAGGCAGAAACTAGATAGTCACAGTGACTTGTAACAACTAGAAGCACCTCATTTGGATTCTAGAGAAGAAGATATGCATTTTCAAATTTCCTGCCCAGTATCAGTCATCTTGCCTGACTAGAGGTACTGTTCCATCAATTTCTAAGAGTTTGGCTTGATGAACTGATCTGAAGACATTTTTCCTCCCTAGTTGACATCCACATCTTTCCATAATGGTATCATTTTCATGCATTGGATTTTTTTGGAATTGGTTGAACATTTTTGAAGTTCATATCAGTAAATTGTGACAGTATCAGGACCAGTCCGACCTCCAGACCAATTTGCATGTCAAACGTCCTGTATGTGGGATGTTATGACTTATACATATTTTTAGAGTGAAATAGACATCCCAAGCTTTCTAAAATGATGGAGATTACATGTTTTCAATTTTTTTATATTGAGTTGTGATTTTCCAAACTTTGCCCAGAAATAAGGCCAAGCCTGGTCAAAAATGAACATGCATGTTTCAACCTCTTTTTGGTTTCCATGGGCTAAAAGTATGTTTTTGGGATTGAAATGAGTTGTAATGGTGCAATTAAATATGAGGATGCATAGAATGAGCTCACACGGTCTATGTGACACTGAAATCAATTTTTAACCATGTCACAACTCTAAGAAAGTGTATGAATCAAATGAGGAAGATCTCAACTTATTCTTCCTATACCTCATATGAGCATGTAAGGCATGATGCGTATGAGCTAGAAATGACGGTGTTATAGTATCCATGTAATTAAATATGAGAATGTATTGTATGAGCTCACACGGTCCACGTGACACAGAATGGAATTTTTATACACGACGCAAAGCAAGAAAATGCATTACTTTAATTCTCCTTTCGTAATCCTTCATGGAAATTATGAATGTAAAGCATGAGAATGTTATAGAATGAGATAGAAAAATATGGTGTTACACCTAGCATGTTAGAATATTGGAGAGGAGGGAATGAGATTCAAAGAATCCCAATAGATCATCTCCCTTTCAATCACACATAAAAGATGCAAAACAAGTCTCACAAATGCATGCATGGGCATGTTGACATGTGCAAACATTCAAAACGTAATATCCGATTCTCTATAAACGAGAGAAAAAGTGAGAAACGTAACGTACAGTTTTTCTGTAAACGAACGAAATTCACCTAATACAAAAGCAAGTCCCCCAAAATGACTTAATTAATGTCTTGAAAAAATTGGGAAGCATTCTAGACTCCCAAAAATGAGAATCCTAGGCTCAGACGGAAAGAAAAACAGAGCTAGAATGAAGAAACAAAATGTAACAAAAGATTGACGAAACGTAAGGGCATTTTTGTCATTTTGAGCAATTTTTGAAATTCTCATAGGAGGGCTTTTTAAATGAAAGTTTTGAGTTCTTCAGGGTTTTCAAAGGCCCTGAAAACCATGGGAAGCCTTAAGACAGTTAAAACCCTTTAAGTGGACATTTTCCAATGTCAGTTGACCCAAACTTTGACTAATTTGCTCAGGAAGTGTTTAACTCTGATTTAAGTGATTCCAAAGGCATTTTATTTAATTGAGAACCTAAATTTTATGATGGAAAAGATGGTTCTCAAAAAGGAGTTAAAATGAGCCTAAACGAAGCAAACAGGTGCATAGGGGCAAAATGGTCATTTTGAAAAATTGTAAAGGAGGCTTCTTAAGTAAGATTACACCTAATCACCTTCTTCAAGCTTCCATTTGTAGAAAAATGGACAGCAATGGCATGACATTAAGAGGGGAGAGAGAGAAAAAGTTTAAGCTTTCGTTATGGTAAGTAAATGGCTTCGTTTCATCCCGCACCAATTAAGAAAGTTGTTTCTCTCTCTAAGAGCTCTCTAATGGTGGTTTTTTTTTCTTGAAAACTTTTCAAGTCTAACCCAAGCCAAAAAGGGACTCTTATCAAGAAATCAATTGGTAAAAAATAATCTACGCGAAGAGAGCTCGTTTTTAAGGTAAGACTTCACTTGAAACACTTGCAAAATATTGTGTTTCTAAGCCATTTAAGCTTAGGTCTAGAGAGAGAAAGTGAGGAGGAGAGTTTTTCTTTATGTGTTCTTGATGGAACCAAAGGTTCTGGAGTGTGAAGATTAAGAATATACAACTAGAATTAAAAAGGGAGCTTTAGAATGCAAGTCATGGAATTTAGGGATTTGATTACACTTAGGCTAAGATGAAGCTTCCTAGTAGTCATTTAAGTTGTCTAAGAGTATATATGAGTTCCTACGACACCAAGAAAGCCTCCCACGTGCTTTTCCTATGAAAGAAATTAAAACAACTCAAGTGATGCCATATGGAAGCATAACTTCGGCCAAGAAGAGTTCATACATCTAGGGAGTGTTTTAATTCCTTCCAAGCTTAGTTTTATATCATGTGTGATGGGAAAAAATGAGAAGAAGCCTTGGAAAAATTTTAGAAAACATAGATAGTGAGATGGCATTATATGTTCCATAATATGGCTTAAATAAGCAACACCTACCCAAGCTCCTAGAATTGATTGTATGATGACTCCAAGAGGTTTAAATAGAGTCAAGAATCATAAATAGATGGAGAAAATGGAGCCAAGATGATTTTTTCTAAAGGTTACTTCATTAAGTGCATTATGGAACCATAAAAGAGCCTTATGAGTCACCTAGCTTTTCTAGTGATTGTGTGGCCTTAAAATGTGATTCAAGAGTATAATTAGCTTCCATATAATGTGTCTAGGCCATGAGAAGTGATCTCCACCTTCTTAGGTGTGTGAGGTCAAGGGAGAGGATTCAAGACTCAAGGAAACAGTGCGTAAATGCAAGCAAGGTAGCTCTCTCCACCTTTTCTCATGCAAAAATGTATGTTTACATTGTCTTGAATGTGTGTATGTATGTTTTAAACCATGAAAAGTATTCTAGTATGATTTTATATGCCATGGTACCATGATGATGTATTATGTTTCTAAATGATGTCTAAGATGCTTGCTTTGGTTTACTTGAGTATGGTGAAGCCAAGAACCCTTAGCCATGCTGAGGATGAGCCAAGAACCCTTAAGATTGGTTAAGATGAAGTAAAGAGTCTCCCACAAGTGAGGTTGACTCTCAAGTGTAAGGTTGAGTTTAAGAGCCTCTTAAAGAATAGGCGAGGCCAATCTACTTGCTTAGCAAGCCTTTGTATGCTATGTATGACTTGTTCAAATGTTGAAAATGCTTATTGAATGCTTGCATGTGTTAATATGTCTGTAACATCCGATTTTCTGAAAATCAAAGAAAACGTAAGGAAACGCAAGAAACGTAACATATGGTTTCTTCATCAACATACGAAATTTACCGGATATGAAAGGAAGTCCCCCAAATAGAATAAATTGATGTCTAATAAAATTAGAATAATATTCTAGACCGTAAATAATGATGAGTCAAAGCCAGAGGTGCCCTAAAATTAGGGCTAAAATAGATGAAAAAAAAATATTAGAAAAAGGTCTCGAAGAGCCTCCAAAGTCAAGTATGAAGGAGCCAGGGACTAAAATGCAAAGAAAAATTATATGTCGAGAAAAATGTATAAATGGCCCTAAAGTTCAGGGGGCCCTAGTTTCACCCTTTATTCGTACTTTAAGCATGAATATCAAAAAATCGGGTAAGAATCTCAAAAATCCGTGACCCACGGTTAAACTCAGTTTGATGAAACAGGTCCAATGATGCCAAGTTGTCCAGATGGCTGGGCGGGATCCGGTCTAGGATCTGGTTATCCAGATCAGTAGCGATGAGCAAAATAGAAAAAGGAAGTTGTAATAACTATAGAAATAAAAAATACCTAAAGGGCTAAGAAACCCTGAAGGAGTTTCAAGGATAGAATTATAGTAAAGGAAAAGTTTATAGCACAATCGTAATACAGAATGGTGAAAATTACACTTATAGACCCGGGTGTCCGATTAACACCAAAATTTGTGAGGATTGAGGTTAAGGGCCCCTGAACCATGTTTGAAGCTCAGTATGGCCAGAAAGTAGAGGAAATAATATTTGTAAATTTTAGAAAGTCTAGAGGTATGTATTGTACCGTAAAACCTTAATTGGGCCCAGACACCAATGTTAGACTGCAATAAGAACCAATAGCTGATTCTAAAGGCCCAAAAAGAGAAGAGAAGATATAATTAGGATTTTAAAGATGATGAAACCCAAATATAAATTTAATATGAAAAAGAAAGGAGAAAATGATTTTAGTTATTTTAAAGAATTAATCATGGTTAAGTTAGAAACTAACTATGGTTGAGTTTGAAGTTGACCATGGTTGAGTTAAGAAATTAACCATGGTTACTATCCATAACTTAAGGGCTAAGGCAAGGCTTCCAAGTGTGTGGCCAAGAATTTTTGGAAGAAGATATTCAGTTATGAAATTAGAAAATCAAAAGAAAAAAAGGAATGGAAGGTTAAGATTTGATCTTGAAAAGGTTGATCCAAGGTTCCAAATTTAGTATGACCATTTAATTTCATTAGATTCATCTTGTTCACCTCCATTCCACCATTTTCACGTCACACATAAGGAAGAAAGAAAGAAAAACGTGAAGAGAGAGAGAGGGAGAAAAAGTGGAAGATGAAGTGAAACCAAGCAAAACTACCACCATTCTTCACCAAATTTCTCCATCTTCTCCATCCTCCAACCTTTTCCTCCAAAGGGCAGCTACATATTCATATTTTCTTCAAGGTGAAATTTTGCTCTAAGTGGGAAGAGAAAGGATTTTAGTGTGAGAAAAGCAAAGGAAGCAAGGCTTAAGCTTAAAGAGTAAGTTTTCTCCATCTTATACTTGTAAATCACATGCTTTAAGCTAGTTTTGTTAAACCCTAGCTATGAGTTATTTTTGGACAGCATATGAATCATTAGAAATGGAGTTTATATGTTGAATATGAAGGCCTTGAAATGAATTTTATATGTTGAACATGAAGGCCATATGAGCTTAGTTATTGTTGTTATGTGCTGAAACTTTGGAAAACACAAAGATTGTAATTTTTGGAAAAATAGAAAGCATGGGGAGATGCTGTCCGAATTTTCCCATAATTTTTATGGTATTTTCTTAATGTCTTAAAGTAATGTATACCAAATTTCAAGTCTTAAAACATAAAGGAAAAGGCTATGGAATTTTTAGAACCAAAGAAACACACTTTGAGCCTAAAACAGAGCTAGATTATGTGATGACCAAAACGTGATGTTGGGGCTGGAATTTGATGATTTTATCCACTCCAATGGATTCAAAATGGTGTTTAGAGCTAGGAATACCTATGGGAAAGCCCCCAAAGCTTATGGGATAAAATTCCTAAAGTTTGGCCAAGAAATGCATACTATTCGGCCATAGTGAATGGGAAGGGAAGGAGTCAGATTTTTCTAATTCCAGTGGTCCCATTAAGTTTAAAAGAGGTCATCCTATTTTAGAAGTTAAGGTTTATGTGTTGATTGTAATGAATTATCATTATGATTATAGGGTTTGATGTTGTTTTAGGAACTCCAAAAGCAAGTAAACTGAGTCCTAAGGATTGAGGAGAAAAGTTTGCTTAGGTAGTAGTTTTTCTCTCTCTTTCTTTAAGCTTGTATGTTTGTATAATGATAAGTGGTATGCTATATCAAGTTGTCATTTATGTTATAAGAAGAGATATGTATGCTTAGATTGTGCTTGGTCTTATATGAAATCCCTTGTATTACTATGTGGTATATGGCACGTTGATTGGCATTATGTTATGTACTTACATGCTTGCTTGTGAATGAGACTAGTTTACTACTACTGAGATTTCATAATCTCACCCTAAATATAACCCATGCTGGGTTTGAGTTCAAGCAAATAAAGGGGCAAAGGATGTGGAAGCATAAATTGAGGACCTTACTTTTATGTATCACATTTTGTTATGTAATTAAATATTTTAGATTATTGCATGCATGAGTTACGTTATGATACTGTAAGGTACTCTGGTATGAAATGGAAAGCCATGTATATACCTAACCCTGAAGTAAAAAGAGTATGACTAGCATGCATAAGATGCAAGAATGCCTGTACTTATATAAAGGCAAAATAATAATAATAATAATAATATGATCAATAAGGGGTAAAATTGTCCAATTTGTTGTAAGGATAACTTTATATGAAGTTATATGCACTCTGTTAAGTAAGTATTTTCCCTGTGTGAAAGGCTTAGAGAGCTTGAAATAGAGCCCTGAATTAACCTCATACGATTTTTCTATAATTAAGTATGTATTTTCAAAGTTAGATAAGAATTTAGAAATAACTAAATAAATAGTGAAATTGTATGAGGAAGTTTTAAAATTAAAATTTTTTATCAATTCAAGTTTCCGTTGACTTCTCTCAGTAATATATGAGGTAATTGTAGTAGGAAAATGGTTATAAAATAAGATATGACAATGTCCATGCATGCAATTGTATGATTTGTTTTGCATACTTTATGTATGATTGAATGGGAGATGAGCTATTAGGATTCTTTGAATCTCATCCCCTCTTCTCCAATGTTCTAAAATGCTAGGTGGATCAAGATAACAAGGAGATGGGAGCCAATCACTTGGGAAATGAGAGCATGACATTGAAATGCGTAGAATTGGCTTCTTTAAGGCCTTCAAAGTGGCAAATGTGTAATCTATGGTTGTATATGACAAATGGCTTTATGAGTATGTATAATCATTGTAACATCCAGTCCTCGCAAATATAAGAAAACGCAAGGAAACGCAAGAAATGTAATATACGATTTTTTCGTCAATGTACAAAATTCACTGGATACAAAAAGAAAGTTCCCCAAGATGATGTAGTTAAGGTCCCAAAAAATTTGGGAAGCATTCTAGACTCCTAAAAATGAGAATTTCAGGCTCAGACGGAAAGAAAAATGGAGTTAGAATGAAGAAACAATTTCCTACGAAAAGATTACGAAACATAATAACATTTTTGTAATTTTGAGAAAATTTTGGAATTCACATAGGAGGAGTTTTAAAATGAAAGTTTTGAGTTCCTCAAGATTCTCAAAGACCCTGAAAACCATGGGAAGCCCTGGGACAGTTAAATCCCCTCCGGTGGACGTTTTCCAATGTTAGTGTATCCAAACTTTGATCGATTTATTCGAGAAGGTTTTAACTTCGATTTGAGTGATTCCAAAGGCATTTTATTAAAATGGGAATCTAAATTTTATAATGGAAAAGGCGGTTCTAAAAAAGGAGCTAAAACGAAAGAGAAACAAAAAAGTCAAGTATGAAGGAGATAGGGACTAAAATGCAAAGAAAAGTTATATACAAAAAAAAATGTATAAATTGCCCAAAAGTTTAGTGAACTCTAGTTCCACCCTCTATTCGTGGCTTTAGGCATGAATATCAAAAAATCGGGCAAGAATCTCATAAAGTCATGACCCACAATTAAACTCAGTTTGATGAGACAGGTCTAATGATGCCACATTGTCTTAATAGCCGGACGAGATCCGGTTTGGGATCTGGTTAGCCCAACTAGTAATTATGAGCAAAATAGAAAAAGAAAGTTGTAACAACTATAAAAATAGAAGTAGCTAAAGGGCTAAGAAACCTTGAAGGAGTTTCAGGGACTAAATTACAGTAAATGAAAATTTTAGAGCACAATCACAATACATAATGGTGAAAATTACACCTATAGACTCGGGTGCCTGATTGACACCGAAATTTATAAAGATTGAGGTTAAGGGCCCCTAATCTATGTTTGAGGCTTAGTATGGCTAGAAAGTAGAGGAAACAATATTTATAAATTTGAGAAGGTCTAAAGGTATGTATTATACCGTAAAACCTTAATCGGGCCCGGATATTGATTTTTAGATTGTTGTAAGGCCTAGTGGCCAATTCTAAAGGCCCAATAAGAGAAGAAAAGATATAATTAGGGTTTTAAAGAAGACGAAACCTAAATATAAATATAAAATGAAAAGGAAAGAAGAAAAGAATTTTAGTTATTTATAAAATTAACCATGGTTAAGTTAGAAACTAACTATGGTTGAGTTAAAAGTTGACCATGGTTGAGTTAGGATTAACCATGGTTACTATCCATAACTTAAGGGCTAAGAAAAGGTATCCAAGTGTGTGGCCAAGAATTTTTGAAAGAAGATATTTAGTTATGAAATTAGAAAATCAAAAGAAAAAAGGAATGGAAGGCTAAAATTTGATCTTAAAAAGGTTGATCCAAGGGTCTAGATTTAGTATGACCATTTAACTTCATTTAAATTCATCTCTTTCACCTCCATTTCACCATTTTCATGCCACACACAAGGGAGGGGGAGAGAAAAACGTGAAGAAGGAGAGCAAGGGAGAAAAGGTGGGAGAGGAAGTGAAATCAAGCAAAACTACCACCATTCTTCACCAAATTTCTTCATCTTCTTCATCCTCATCCTCCAACCATTTTCTCCAAAGGGCAGCTGCATCTTCATCTTTTCTTCAAGGTGGAATGTTGCTCTAAGTGGGAAGAGAAAGGATTTTAGTGTGAGAAAAGCAAAGGAACCAGGGATTAAGCTTAAAGAGTAAGTTTTCTCCACCTTGCACTTGAAAATCACATAGTTTAAGTTAGTTTTGTTAAACCCTAGCTATGAGTCACTTTTGGACAGCATATTTATTATTAGAAATGGAGTTTATATGTTGAATATGAATGCCTTGAAATGAAGTTTATATGTTGAACATGAAGGCCATATGAGCTTAGTTATTGTTGTTATGTGCTGAGACTTTGAAAAACACAAAAAATTATGATTTTTGGGAAAATGGAAATGTTGGGGAGATGATGTCCGAATTTTTCCAAAATTTTTATGGTGTTTTCTTAATGTCTTAAAGTCATGTATACCAAATTTCAAGTCCTAAAACATAAAGGAAGAGGCTATGGAATTTTTGGAACCAAAGAAACTCAGTTTTGGGCCTAAAATGGAGCTATGTTATGTTATGACCACAACGTGTTGTTGCGGCTGGAATTTGATAATTTTATCTATTCTAATGGATTCAAAAGGGTGTTTTTAGCTAGGAACACCTATGGGAAAGCCCCTAAAACTCATGGAATAAAATTTCAAAAATTTGCCTAAGAAATGCGCACTATTCGGCCATAGTGAATGGGAAAGGAAGGAGTTGGATTTTTCCAATTCCCATGATCCCATTAAGTTTAAAAGGGTCATACTATGTTAGAAGTTGAGGCTTATGTGTTGATTATGATGAATTATCATTATGATTATAGGGTTTGATATTTGTTTTGGAAACTCCAAAAGCAAGTAAACCAAATTCCAAAGATCAAGGAGCAAAGTTTACTAAGGTAGTAGTTTTCCTCTCTCTTTCTTTAAGTTTGTATATTTGTATAATGATTAGTGTTATTCTATATCAAGTTGTTATTTATGCTATAAGATGAAACACGTATGTTTCAACCGTGCTTGGCCTTGTATGAAATTCCTCGTATTCCTATGTTAAATGTGGCACCTTGATTGGCATTATGTTATGTACTTACATGCTAGCTTGTGAATGAGATTAGTTTACTACTACTGAGATTTCATAATCTCACCCCAAATATAACCCATGCTAAGTCTGAGTTCAAGCAAAGAAAGGGCAAGGAGTGTGGAGGTATAAATTGAGGACTTTACTTTTATGCATCACATTTTGTTGTGTAATTAAATATCTTTGGATTATGGTATGTATGAGTTGTATTATAATGTTGTATGATAATAGGGCATGTAACAAAAGTCATGTAATCAATGCATGTTATCATTGACTCCTCTAAGTTCTATATGAGGTATTCGTAGTGGGAAATGTGTTATATAGTAAGGTATGACAATCATGATAATATGTCATATATAAATGAGAGATTACGTTATGTGACCCTTAGAATGTATATTGAGTATGTAATGACAAATTTTGCTTCTTGAATGTTTGAAGCATTAGTGTATAAATGGATGTGGAATAGCCAAATTGAGATGCTTGAGGTTTGGGACTATTTGGGCAGTTCATACAAGTTATAATCATGCTTTTAGACTTGCCCAAGAGGTGCCAAACGCTAAGGAAACCATTTGGACCTTTTGGTACCTTATATGGAGCCAAAATTGACCATAATAGAACCCTATATCACTTTTTATCCAAATGAACTCTTCTTGATTTGAGATTTGGTATGCAATTAGAGCTTGTTGAGAACTTTTTTGGAAGCTAAAGAATAGAATTTTTGGAGGTCTAAAGAATATTTGATGAATTTTCAAAGTTGGGAATTTTTTTGGTTTTGGTCATGTCACTGTTCATACTAGTCCGAAAATGAAATTTGTCACACAAAGCTCAAAGGATGTTCAATTACCACAAAATTTTATATAGAGAAACTAGACATTCCCAATTACTTGTTACAATTCAAAGCACTTCAATTGGTTGTCTAGAGAGGGAGATATGAATTTTCAAAGAATCTATCTAGTATGAGGAATTCCACCCAACTTCAGTTACTGTTGGATTGGGTTTTGAGGTCTGGGCATGCCTGAACCAGTTGAGAGTTATTTTTTTCCTCTAGATAACATCCACTAATTTCTAGATTGGTACCATTTACATGGATTGTATTTTTGTGGAATTAATTGGACATTTTCGAATTTTGCTGTAGAATTCTGTGATTGTACCAATGAATAGCATGACCTCTGGACTTTTTCTAATGTCAAACGCCTTCTGTGATGGATATTATGGTCTAGAAATATTTTTATCATGAAGTAGACATGTGTAGCTTTCCAAAATGGCCAATAATGCATGATTTCAATGTTTCTAGAATTAGTTATCATTTTTCAAAATTTGTAACAGAAATGTGAAAAAATCTAGCCAAAAATATATGTATGTATTTCATGCTTCCCTTTGAGTTCCACGAGATGTAGGCCACTTTTAATGATGAAAATCAGTTATATTCATGTAATTAATATGAGAATGCGATGTATGAGCTCACATTATTCATGTGACACTGAATAAAATTTTTATACGCGATGTAATGCTAAGAAATGCATTATTTAATGCTATTTTCCTTGCCTCTTTGTGAGTTATTTGATATGAGGCATAGAGATAGTATGAAATGAGATAAAAATATATGATGTTACATAAGAAGCATTCTTAGTATTTGGAAAAGTTATACATGGCATACATAAGCTTACCAAGAAAGTGGATTAGTCTCACCCATTCACTTGTAGATTTTGGACTTGCCTTATCTATTCTTTAGGAGGTTCTTGGACTCAACCTTACTCTTAGGAGGCAACTTTACTTTTGAGAGACTCTTTACTTTGTCTCAACCAATCTTAAGGGTTCTTGGCTTATCTTCACCATGGCTAAGGGTTCTTGGCTTCACCACACTTAAGCAAACCAAAGTAAGCATCATAATATCATTTGAAAACATAATGCATTATCATGGTACCATGGAGTAAGAGCTCATGCTAGAACATTTTTCATGGCTTAAAATATACATACACACATTTAAAGACAAGCCAAGCATACATTCATGTATAAGAGAAGGAGGAATAAGCTACCTTGAAAGCAACCACACACTTTTCCTCTTGAATTTGCTCTCCCTTCCTCAGCCTCACACACACAAAGGTGTGGGAATGATTTCTCTAGGCCTAAACACAATTTATGGAAGCCAATTAGATTCATGGAATTAATTCTAAGGCTACACATCTTCCTCACATGCTAACTTTGTCTATTAACCCTTTTATGGTTCCAAGAATGCACCTAATGAAGCAACACCCATCAAATGAGTTCCAAACTCCATTCTTTCCTTTCATATATGATTCTTGACTCCTTTTAAACCTCTTGGAGTCATCACACAATCAAATCAAAGATCCTAACTACATGTTGCTTCTTTAGGTCATATTATGGAACCTAAGGCACCAATTCATTCTCTAGGCCTCCTAAATTTTTCCTAAAACTTCTCCTCATTTTCACTCATCATATATGACTCAAAAATGGGGTTGAAAAAATTTAAAACTCTCCTAGGTGTCTTAACCCCCTTTGGCCAAAACTATGCATCATTTAACCTCTATGGAAGTTTGCTTTGTTTTCTACATGGAAGATGCATATGAGAGACTTCTAGGGATCGTAAGAATTCATTTAAACATTTATTTAGGTCTAGGAATAATCACATCAAATCAAATTTTTAAGGGAACCTATGAAACCCTAGGTTTGCCACCTTGAAAATCAATGGCATTTTCTTGAATTTCTTTGCATATTCTTTACTTTTCTCCCTAAAATTCATAGAATTCACCCTTGGTTCTACCCAAAATTCAAGCCCTCTTGCATCTACATACGTGGGGCAAATAGGGAGAAAAAGAGGGAAGAAGTAGCTACCATAGGATGGAGATTTTACCTTATTTTCTTTCTTGTATCTCACTTTCCTTGGCCTCCTCTCTTCAAATCCGAATTTTACATCTTGGTCTTACCTCAAAACAGCACCAAAAACTTTAAGAAACTATAGGGAGAAAGGGGAGAAGGAGGAGAAGAAATTTCCTAAAGAGAAGGCTAGGAAATTCTAATAAATTCTTACCTTTTTCTTGAGTTTTTCCCTTTCCTTTTGCCTTGTTCTTGTGCGCCATCCTCCTTTAAGTCTTCTCTGGTTTTTGGGCAAAATAGGTTGACCTAAAATGAGGGGAGAAAAAGGCACCTCATATATATAAGGGGTTCAAGAAGGATTTTTTCAAAAATTCCCATTTTACCCTTCATTCTTGGCATTTTCGTTTCTAATTCGTTTTAGCTCCTTTTTGAGAACCATCTTTTCCATTACAAAATTTAGGTTCCCAATTTAGTAAAATGCCTTTAAAATCACTCAAATCGAAGTTAACACCTTCTCGAACAAATTCATCAAAGTTCAAGTGCATCGACATTGAAAAATGTCCACTGGAAAGGTTTTAACTATCCTGAGGTTTCTTATGGTTTTCAGTGCCCCTGAGAACCTTGGAGAACTCAAAATTTTCATTTTAAAAGCCCTCCTATGTGAATTCCAAAATTTACTCAAAATTACGAAAATGCCATTATGTTTCGTAAGTTTTTCGTTAAATTTCTTCTTTGCATTCTAACTCCATTTTTCTTTTCATTTGAGCTTGGGATTCTCATTTTTAGGAGTTTAGAATGCTTCCCAAATTTTTTGGGTCCTTAATTAATTCATTTTGGGGAACTTGCTTTTGTATTATGTTAATTTTATTCGTTTATGGAGAAACTAAATGTTACATTTCTCGCGTTTTCTCTCATTTTTGGAGAATCGGATATTACAATATCACAGGCATAGGTTGTAGTTGATCCCCATAAAGTAGAAGCTATGTTACAATGGGATAGCGCTAAAACTATCATCGAGGTTTGGAGTTTTCTATGTTTGGCAGGGTATTACAAACAATTTATATAGGGCTTTCCTTAGATAGCCTTATGACTGACGAGGTTAATTAGTAAAAAGACACCTTTTATGTAGGATAACAAATGTGAGAGGAGTTTCTAAAAGTTGACACTCCGATTGATAACTGCCCTTGTACTTATTATACTTGATCTTAGTAAACCATTTGTGGTTTATAGTGATAATTCAATAAAAGGGTTAGGATGAGTGTTGATGCAACAAGTTACAACACTAATTCTTAATTACTGTGATTAAGCTTAATTATACGGTTAATTATTGTAAATCAAGGTCTAAATCATTACAATCAATTAAATTAAGAAAAAGTGAGGGAATTTGAACTTGGATATCATTAAGGGTTATTAACTAAACAATCAAAACTATTTGAGTCTACAATTAAATTATCAATTAAAAGTCTTTGATTCATTTAACCACTGATTCCACCTTGTAAAAAACCTCTTATAAGTGTTTCCAAGTCCATCAAATAACATTATTGTGAGAGAATCGAAGGTTTCTAACGTAATAAAAGAGTTTGGGAACTTTTGCTGTGATTTGGACCTTTCGCGTCATAGTTAAGTTGGTTAATGGAATCTAAAAACCAAGTTCGAAGACTCCTGCTGCGACTTGGTGCACCTATGCGGTGGCATAAATGGCTATTATAACTCAAAATTGAAAAATTGCACCTTGCATTACTACTTAGGTTTCTATGCTGTGGTAAAGTGCTCTCGAGGACCTACTGTTCATGTTTTCATGATTGTATCATTGCGTTGAGTGGAGCCTTGCTGTAGTAAACTATGTGGTGTTGTAGTGAGAGACCCTCCTGGAGCATTCTAAGCTCACCTCTCAACCTTTACTGTAGCAAGTTTCCCTTGCATTACAGTGAGATTGTTCACTGTTACCCTCCTGGGTGAATTTTTCACCCTGCACTACAGCTCTCCTTACTTTTGATTGACTTTTGGCTGCAACTTAAGTCATTTTAGCCATGGCTCAACCCCCTTACTACACCTATGGCTCCCAAATTTTCTCCCATATACTCTAACACTCCCTCTAGTAGTACTCTAGAGCCACTTTACCTTAATTTGTGGGGCTTTAATGACATTTAACTACCTAATTTACTCTGTATGTCTCTTATTGCCAAATCAAATCCTAGGTGTTGATTCCTAGTCCATCTGCTATCATACATCAACAATTTATGTATCAATGACAACAAGAAGGATTCATAACCACAAACATTATCATTCATGTTAATACTGTAACGCCCCATAATTAATTAAGGTGTTAATCACAGACTAGATTAATTAGGAATAATTAATATGGTTGAGATTTAATTAAGATAGAAATTCTATCTAGGCTTAAATTAATAGATCATGATAAGAGGCTAATGGAGGCCCAATGGGTTAGGTGTAGGCCCAACCCAATTTAGTGTGATGGAGGCTAAAATCCACCTTGTATAGACTCTTCTAAGTGGTCCAAAAACCCTTGTGCAGACCCACATTCTTAAGCTCTTAAAACTTGGTCTGGCCCAATTGAATTTCAGTAACCCAACAATCTTGAAACTGGCCTAACAACTTAAAATCTGAAGCCCAAATGGAGATGGCCCTTAGAGCAACCCATGACCCATTTTTGACCTAACTTAAACCCAACTAAAACCCTAATACATCAGCCTCTTCCTCACACTTGCTGAAACACAAAACTCAAGAAGCAAAATTCGGAGGTTGAGAAGGATGCTAGGGTTGGGGGCAAGAATTCTACATTTTTTCACATTTAGAGTAAGATTCAGCCAAGGTAATAGTTATACAACTTAATCCCCTCATCTTTCTCTTTAATTTGGCCTGATTAGTTTTTCATTTGGAGCATTTTCATCCTACCCAAAATATGAAATATAGGTGTTTGGGGATTTTCTTGGTGAAATTCGTAGGTTGAGGTTAGGGCTGACCTTGGGTGAGTTTAAACCCTCCATTTTGATGCTTCATTTGTTAATTTGAGACTCCCATAGCTGATTTATAAAATGGGTATTAATTCTGTACGAAATTGCTTAGGATTTTGGGTGGAATATTGAGTTTTCTGGTGAAGGACACTCTAATTCGAATTTGGGATTTGTGAGGGCTGTTGCAAATTTGTCTACAAGTGAGGTAACTGGGTTTATATGAACTCCATGTATATATCTGATTTAATTTCATATGTGGATATATATGAATGATTTGAAATGTCGAATGAATTGGTTAGCTATCTGTTGAATTATGATTGGATCTTGTGAGTCCATGGTGGAGCTGTGGTGCGGCTGCTACCCATGCATGTGCTTCGTTCGAGCACCGAGTTATGATCAAACCCCAGATGCACAGAGCCCCGGTTGTGCTCAATAGGGAGTAGGTGACGTGGATGGGCCTCTCCTGGTATTAATGGCCTTTAACATGTGATAATATGATTACTAGTATGGGATAGTAATCATGATAGCTTAATTGTTTCATTTGCTGATATGATGGATATGATTCTAATGTTGATTTTGATTCATGCATATATGCTAATTAAACTGGATATATGATGGAATTACCTTAGTTACTGAGATTTATATCTTACCCCGTTTCATGGGATTAACATTTCAGGTGAAGGTTCTTCGAGTAAGGATAAAGGGAAGCAAGTGGATGAAAATCCATGAGCTCCAACATATGAGAGAAGGCTACACTTAGGCTAGCTTATTTAGTAGAGATGCAATTTTGTTATTAGTTTACATAGCATTATCATGTATTCATATTGCCAAGTGTAGGCATTCATATTTTATTTGATTGAGATGTAACCGTAAAGGATTTAAGTCTCATTATAGTTGAATATTAATATATGAACTTATAGTATCATATATGTAGTTGAAATTGTGATATGGATTACCATATGGGAATTGTAGTCATATGATGCCTTGGATGTGGACATAAGCTATTGTTGAATGGAATCTCTATGGAATGTACATGGGATGTAAATTGCTGCTAATGCATGTGTTCTTGCTATCATATATTCATGAATTTGCTTATATGAGCAAGTTGGGCAAGTAGGAAGTAGTATTTAAGTTTTGCAATGGTAATAGACGGATTGATGGGTAAATAAGGTAGATAAACACCATTAGAATCACATAAAATAAGGGTAGGTGGACTTGGAGTCTTTCTAAGATGAGAATTAGAGTGTAGAGGGCGAAATTTGGATAATGTAGTCACAGGAGGGAGTCTCGCCGCGGTTAAGAAGGCTTCGCCGCGGCTAAATGAGAGACAGAACCGAAGGGCACCGCACATAACCAATCCCGCCACGGCGCAAGGGAAGAAAATTGGCCCAGGGAGTGACAGTGGCGAGGAGCGTCGCGGCCTGATAAATCTTGCCGTGGCACAGAGCGAAAAAATCACCCAGGAGGGTAATAAACCAAAACTCGTCACGGTGCATTATGTCCTGCCACGACGCGAGTCGAGGAAATTAATTAAGAGCTGGACAGTAGCAAAACTCATCGTGACGCAAATGTATTGTGCCGAGGCGAGAATCGTGGGGGTTAGGAACAGTAGTTCCATGAGGCGTTTCCACCGCGGCGCCATGTAGGCTGGCGGCGGTGAAATTTGCCCAATAATTCCAGATAGCAACCTAGCCGCGGCGGGGAAGGTATATGCCGCGGCGTAAATCTCCAAACTCATAATTTTAACCTAGAAACCCCCGTTTCTTCAATAGTAATGGTAGAAAATGATATAGGAACACTTGTGAATGGTTATTGGGTATTGAAACTGATGGACGGTTGACTCATAAACCCCCTATGGTAGTAGGATTTCTTTTATACAAATTTTGTTTGGTTGTGGTGGTATGGTGATGACTCTAACATCAAGGTTTAAATTTTTCCCATATTTTCACAATGTGATAAATTGTGACCACTCAACCTTAATAATTAATTATTAATCGTATATTTAACCATAATTACAATGATTAGAAGGAATGGTTGTCACAAATACCATATCATACTTCTAAGAAACAAGTCATATCTATATATATCCATCTAACAAGGTTCCATATCAGATATAAACTAGTGCATACATCAAACACGAAATTGTAAAAATCCAAACCCCTATTAGTTACATCAGATTCGATGATAATTAGATTACATAACTGGTCCTTATACTTGGCAATTCATGATGCGATGTGGTAAATACATAAAACTAATATTCTTGTTACATAAATCCAAATTGATAAGTTTTTTAGACCTATGTGCTACCAAATCACACATTATGCTTCCATTAATTTCTTCTTGCCCTTAAAAGGCCCGGTCCCTGAAAATGTTAGCTGACAACCTGGGTGAGATATACAATCTTAGTAACAAGAGGAAAATTTCATATATTTGTATAGATTAATCAACATAATACTTTTTCATATCATCAAATACCAGAATTATTAATTCAATTAGCAAATGAAATAGTTAATTTACCA
Organism: Erythrophleum ivorense; assembly: GCA_026724425.1. NCBI lineage: Eukaryota > Viridiplantae > Streptophyta > Magnoliopsida > Fabales > Fabaceae > Erythrophleum > Erythrophleum ivorense. The sequence continues at coordinate 21,698,031 of JAIUCV010000004.1, read as the reverse complement.
ATGACTACTGTCCCATAACAATAATCACATACAACATGTTAATGGCCAATAACACTAAGAAAGGCCCATTCATAGCACCAACTCCTTAATGAGCACAACTTGGGCTCAGTACATTTAGGGGTCTGATCATAACCCAATGCCTGATTGAAGCACGATGCACAGGTAGCCACACCACAGCTCTACCATGGACTCATAAGGTCCAATCACAACCCAATTCAAGTAGCCAACCAATTATTTGGCATTTCAAAATCATATATGTACAATAAAATCATATTAAAATGAGCATATACATAGAATTAGAAAATTAACCCCGCTTACCTCAATGGAGCCCAATACTTTTTCTCTAGCTACCATCATGATCCAAATGCACTTCAAGCCTAAGATAAGTATAATTATCATCATTTCAAGGAACAAATCAGATACCCAAAGAGTTGAACTACCAATAACTACCTAAAGGTTATTTACCTAACTACCAATGGATTCCAATTTCGGCTTCTAACTTCCCCACACCAGAAACCATAATAGTTCACTCTAATTTTCTGGGTAATTTTGCATAAAATAAAGGCCCATATTATAAATCAACTATAGGGGTCTCAAACTAGCAATAGATGCATCAAAATGGGAAGAGAATACTTACCTAACAACACCCATAACCTCAACTTTCGAAAATCCACCATGGAAGCACTAAACAACAAGTTTCAGTTTTGGGTGGAAGACAAAAATGCTCTAAATGAGAAACCAATTAGTTCAAATGGATGAGAAAGAAGAGATGGTTAAGTTTTATACATGTTACCTTGGCTAAATATTACTCTAGAGGTAGGAAACGATGGAAATATGCAAGGAACCCTAGCCTCTCTCCCGTGGACCTTTGAAAATCTCTTCCTCTTCTTGCATTTTTGTAAAATGAGGAAAAAGGGAAGGGTTTCTTTAAGGGTTTTAGTGAGAAATGGGCTGACCCATTAGCCCAAAATCTAATTCGGTGCCTTCCAAGTAGCTAGGCTATGGTTTAATGAATGGGTTGCAGAAAATTTAGAGCTAAGAGTGGAATACGCTGACCCAAAGACCCAATTTCTTGTAGGTTCAGATTTTGGTTAGGCTAGGCCATGGATTCTAAGGTTACATGGGTTAAATGAGGGTTGGATCAAGCTTCAAAGGTCCATTATTCCATGTGGGTTGATGTTTAATATGTTGGGCCATGGTATATGGGTTAGTTAGATTCAAAATGGGTTGGGCTTCCCTAAGAATAGAGTTGGATCATATTTAGATGAAGTTGAGCCTTCATATAAATAAGCTTGGGCTTCTAATAATGTTCTTAGCACACATAAATTAATCATAGACCCAAATTATACTTAAATCTATAAATATCATTTTACTTCCCTTAAAATGGTCCAATTAATAATTATTATGTTAAGATACTCAAATTTGCCATTTTTCTTAAGGTTCCTATTTTCTCATAACTTTTCTTAACTCTCTCTTAATAATTTCATAATCTCCAAATGATTACTATTAATTAATTTTGGGGTGTTACATTCTCCCCTCCTTTTAGAATTTTTGTCCTCAAAATTAGTCATGCCTTACTCCTCAAAAGCACTGGATAATCCTTCATCGTTGTCCCTCCTTGGTTTTCAAATAGTTCTTCTAGAAATTAGTTCTTTCGTACTACTTTCATGATGCAGACATTCTTATTATGTTACTACCTCACTTGGTATCCATAATTCTATTTATTATCATTATTACTATTATTTTTATTTTTATTTTTCCAGTTAACCAAGGTCAAATGACATATAGACCTACGTATTCCATATTCCTTCTTTCTCCACTATTAAAGAAATCTTGACCAAGTTACACTTGATCACCTTATAGCAAGTTCTAGACACCTATCTCAAATAAATCTCAATTTTCTCTCCCTTCATAGCTTTTGTTTTGTTTTATTTTATTTATTTATTTTTCTCTTTTCTTTTTCTTTCCCTCTTTTTTTAGTACTAACAGTCGACTACTGAATTTAATGTTAACTTCCTTTCCTTCTTAACTCTCAATTCATTTAAGAAATAACTCCTAAATGCTTAGTCTAACTTTCCTTAATAGTTGGTGTCAAGAGCTACATAGAATTCCACTTAGTTAGCCATATAGTATTTATCCCACTAATAGCAACACAAGTAAATAATCTTATTTCATTATGAGGTTTCATTCGTCCTTCACATAGATTATCCCTACCTTTCTTTATGCTAACTTTTTAATTGAAGTGGGTCCTACCTCTTATAGGGTCATCTAGTCTAAGTTTCCAAGTCTCATGTCCAACGATCTAAAAAATTAATGCACACATTATATCCTCATTTATTGTCCATCAATAAAAGGTCCATTATTTCCATTAGACACATAAAATCTCTTCTTATCACTAGTCAGTACCTAAGTTTTCTCTCTTTTCATTCATCAAGATTTCCAAATTTTGGAACTAATATAAAGCTTGACCTTACAACTAGTACATTTAAGGCATTCAAACACTCTAATGTCACCTTCCACCTAATCAAAATCATACATAATCTCTTAAGTGAAAATAAACATGATCCTTCAAGTCTAGGTTATATTCCCTAATTTCAAAGGTGAAAGTACCTTGTCTAGAGTATTAAGGTAATCTTTTAAGACTTAAGAACAAGTCTCCTTAGATCTTACAAACCATAGTTCAAGTGGATGTTCTTTTAGATGACATAACTTTAATAACTTGCCTATAACATTAGAAATTCCCAATTCATGATGATGGTTCATTATAGAAAATCTAATCATCGTCCATAGGTATAATCCTACATAGGAAAACCCTTAGTAGACCTATTCTCTCTCTCTTGTTTTTTTAGACTTATGAAGACAACACCACAATCACATACATATGATTCCAAAAATTACCATGATCAATAGATCTAAATGTCTCATCTTGATTCTCAGTTACTACAAGCTTTAGTAGTCAACTTAATGACATTTATACTTGTTTGAAATTAACTAAACATCTTTTTAGATTTTATGCCATTATACAGTCCTAAAGGACTGCTCATTCATATCTTCTATACCTAACTAAGGTATTTCCATACAAGTATAGTCATACTTTAATTAGCAAACTTCTTACCCTTTCTTTACAATACTCCAAATCCTCTCGAACTTCCTCCCATACAACTAAGTTTTTTTTTCTAATTTAAAAATTCATAATAATTCCTAAAAAGTAATGAGATAAAATCTTTTCTGACAGTAAATACAAGGTCTTTCGATAGTAAGTTATAACATTTAATATGTGATAGTATGATAGTTGTTGTCCTTCTACCATGATTTGTGTTAAGCACAACTAACTATTCCACTCCTCTAAAAGTTCTTAGGCCTTAATTCATGCTTGGCTATTAGGAGTTAAGTTAACAAAATAAGGAGACTTAGCAAGTGTTTTCATTATCAAACATTCCCCAATTATCAACAAATCAAGCAGGGATTCTCAATGAGAGGTTTCTAGTATCATCTCCATCTAGTAATTAATTCTTCCTTGACAATCATTTCGTTAATGTTCCACTATCATGGTGTGACTTGGTTACATTACTACGATTTCTCATTTGCTTACCAAAGCTATTATTTTGTATTAGGGAAAAAAATTTAATTAAGGAATTTTACCATTAGGGTAAATACTAGTTAACATCTCATATTTCTAATGTAGTCTCTATTCTCATAATCACACCACACATAATATATGACAATAAAGCTATTGATAGTGGAATTAGACTTTGCCTTTAATATTAGTAGGCAAATCTTTTCCTTGACCATAAACATACTCATCACTCCATGATGACTGTATCTCAAGCACTGGTACACACAAGGATACCAATTATTCTCTTCTTAGGTGGATCCATATCATCAAGATCTCCTTTTTACCTTTTAGGTAGAAAGTCTACTTAGTCTAGTTTGATGCGAATTTGGTGGTCAAAACTCATCAGATCAAATGATAAGTGGTATGCTCACATGCCTCTACCACTGAAGTGCTAGAAAATGAGCATGTCCTATGTGCCTCTAGCACCAAAGTGCTGTAAAATCTTAGCTTACACTCCCAGAGTGTATCATGCACATATAGTGCCTCTAACCACCACCCAAATGCATAGCAACACATAGCCTAAGTAAATTGAATCACACAAAAGAGACAACATGCATAAGCACCACATACATGTACACCTCTGCCTTATCATACTAGGGGGTTATCTTCCTCTTATCACAATTTTTTTCTTCTTTTTTCCTTTTTTTTTTGGGTCATGTACACTAAGAGAGGAACTTTGAAGCTCTCTAGTTTCCTTTCAAAGCATTATCTCCATTTAACCTCTTGCTTTAAGGTCACTACTACTCACTTGAAAATAAATTTCATAGGTTTCTTGTCATCACTAACAAAAGATAGCTTACTCGCCTCAATAGTTTGAATGAAACTATTTGAAATGTTCTTAAGCTCTTATTGCCCTTATTATTGGGCCTAAAATATGGTAGCTAGGATCGAGTAATTGCATTCTTTATTAACCAAGATCAAGCAAGTGGGTTAGGATCTTTGTACCTACCAAGCCTCAGCTTTGGAGGACCTTTCAAAGTCTACATAATTTTAACTCATTATGGATTATGTATCACTTTAAATATTTAGTCAATCATACTAATTTATTATACACTAGTTCTAAACTCCCATTAGCAATTTCCAAATCATATGACATACATTTTACCCTTCCATAAGGTTTTTATAACTAGTCAAGTGCTCTACTTCGTACCATTGCCTTATAGGTTCTCAATATCACCCTAGATGCCCCTTGAAAAGTTTATAATTTTACCTAGGTATAGAATTGCTACACTTGTTATGATCAGTTAATCACTTCAATAGGCTAGTCAACTAGTCACAGATACTATTAATAGCTCTGTTCATCATCATCATCAATTACTTGGTCTTATTCATTTAGTCAGCCGGTGCCTCTCAACAAGTGACTGGTGCATCTACCGCATAGCTAATTGGCAACAAGCCTCAACCGGTTGACTATCTAGTTTAAGACTAGTAACCCAATTTTAGAAAAAAGAAGGGTAAAATTCTAGCCTTTTCATTGGCACTAATAACCTCAAGTATTAAAAACTAGAGTTACTGAAGTAGCATGAAATAGGATCTTATTGTATTCTATTATTCTTAAAGGCATACTTGTTAAGATAAATGATCTTCCAAATAAGATTCAAGGAACATTAGTTTTAGTAGTCACTACAAGCCTCATATCATTATTCCTCTATATTTTCTTTCAGGAGGTAAAAAGCAACAAGAACATGTTCACATAATTAGCTACTCTTATGAGCTAATACTATGCCAAATATGCATTATGATTGCCAAGCTTTTAACCATAGAATTTCAATTAGCATGGTTTTCCTAAACTATTACTTTGATACCAAATGTAACAACCCTAATTCTTAATTATCGTGATTAGGCTTAATTATACTGTTAATTATTGTAAATGAAGGTCTAAAATCATTACAATTAATTAAATTATGAAAAAGTGAGGGAATTTGAACTTGGATATCATCAAGGATTATTAACCAAACAATCAAAACCATTTGAGTCCATAAGTGATTCCAATTATCAATTAAAAGCCTTTGATTCTTTTAACCATTGATTCCACCTTGCAAAAACCTCTTATAAGTGTTTCTAAGTTATCATATAACATTATTATAAGAGAATCTAAGCTTTCTAAGTTAATAGAAGAGTTTAGGAACCTTTGCCATGACTTAGACCTTCCCTGTCATAGCTAAGTTGGTTATTGGAACCTAAAAACCAAGTTTGGAGTCTCTAGCCACGACTTGGTGCACCTGTGCCATGCCATAAGTGGCTACTATAACTCGAAACTAAAATTTTGCACCTTGCACCATCACTTAGGTTTTCGCGCCATGGTGAAATGCTCTCAGGGACCTACTGTTTATGTTTTCATGATTTCATTGCTGTGGCAAACCTATATAGTGCTGCAGTGAGAAATCCCCTTGGACCATTCCAAGCTTGTCTCTTGATGCTTGCCACAGTGAGATTGTGCACTATTACCCACTTGGGTGAATTTTTCGCCTCGTGCCATAGCAAGATAGCCACGTCGTAGCTCTTCTCACTTCTAGCTGACCCTTGGCTGCGACTTGAGTCATTTTGGCCATAGCTCTACCCCCTACTACACCTATGGCTCCCAAATTTCATCCTATATATTCTAACACTTCAACTACTTAATTTATTCTGTATGTCTCTCATTGCCAAATCAAATCCTAGGTGTTGATTCCTACTCATCTACTATCATAGATTAACAATTTATGTATCAATGACAGCAAGATGTATTCATAACCAATGACATTATCATTCATGGTAATACCATAACATACTTCTAAGAAACATGTCATATATATATATATATATATCCATCTAACAATGTTTCATATCAGATATAAACCAGTGCATACATCAGACACCAAATTGTAAAAAACTTAACCCCTATTAGTTACATTAGATTTCATAATAATTAGATTACATAACTAGTCTCTATACATGGTAATTCATGATGCAATGAAGCAAATACATAAAAACTAATATTCTTGTTACACAAACCCAAATTAACAAAGTTTTCAAACCTATGTGCTACTAAATCACACCTTATGCTTCTATTAATTTCTCCTTGCCACTAAGAGGTCTAGTACCAAAAAATGTTAGCCTACAACCGGGGTGAGATATACAATCTCAATAACAAGAGACAAATTCCATAAGTATGTATTGATTAATCAATATAATGCATTTTCATATCATCAAATACTAGAATTATCAATTCAATTGGCAAATGAACTAGTTGAGCTACTATAATACCTTAACCATTTAGCCTACTTGTTCCATTACAAGGCCTAGCTTCCATCACTTACATGAAGATAATGCATAAATAATAGAATTAAATTGTGTTACGTAAGACCCAAAAATTTAATTTTGTGCTTCATAGACCATATGAACTCATCCATGTCATTTTCCATTCATAACGAATCTATACAAGTCATACGCATCACAACATATTCCAAGAGTTTCATATTTTAGAGCATATTCCACAAAATTAATGGTTTGTTCTCGGGTTATAGTGGTAGATTTCTGACCTCAAATTTAGGAAATCACAATTAATTCTAGAAAATCAAAATCAAGTAAATAATAGCTTTCTAGAAAGTCCTAAATGTCAACCATATGTTAAAAATAATTGTAGACCATAAAAACATCAAGTCGACCATGAATAACAATAGAATAGCACCAAAGGTCCATGTACTTAGGTTTTCTATCATAGGTTTCTAATAAAAACTTTAAAAATTCATAACAAATTATAGAAAAATCAAAACCTAGTAAACCATACTATTCTATAAAGCTGTGAATTTCTACTAATGAGTAAAAATAGTTTTAGATCAATGCCATGGTTTTTATAGAAATTGATGGAACAGTAGCTTATGTCAAGCTGTTTTACTAGTACTATCATACAACTTCAACAATTCACTTCTCCTTCTACAAAGCTCCAAATGAGGTGGTATTAATGGATATGGAAAGCTTATGGTGTCTAATTTATGCTTATAAAATTTAATGAGCATTGGACCTTATTTGGCCCACGTGTGATATAGAGACAAAATCTAACCATATGAATAGTACACATTACCATTCTACATAATTTTGCCAAGTTTAAAAAATCATAATAAATTCCATAGAGCTCCATTGGGTACTCTTTAACTTTATGAAAATCTCTTGATGAGTCCTAGTTGCTGGCCAAATTTCATGTAGAAACTCATATATTTGGTCAGACTTTAGTTTAGCTCATGATTTGGTCACTTTTAATGCTCAAAGTGGGTTCATAAGGCACTATTTGACCTTTCTCTAGCTCCATAGCCACTTGAGCATGTCCCATAGCACAAACACAACCTAGGAAAACCTCTCAAATGGTCCCAAATATCATGGAGCTCAATCTAACCTTGCCATGTGTAATCATACACATGTATATGCTAGGACATGGGTAGCGAAAAATTCACATAAATATACATTTAGTTCTAATTTCCATTCATTCATGATATTCACATACTTTTACATATGCTCAATAGTTTACAAGCCATAAACTACTCATACATACATACTTTGACATTACATTACATTAAAAGCTATTTTATTGTCAAAGTGTGGCAACTTGTAATACCTTGACCTCTTAGCTATTATACCATGGTCTCATTATCCATCTTGTTGCATTTCAAGGGTATTGGAGCACAAATATATAGAGACACAAGCACCTTCCATGAGAAAGGCAATAATTTAATGATATTATTTGCGTTATGTAAGATCTCATTTCTTTAATTTATGCCCTATGGACCATGTGAACACATCAACATCATTTTTTAGCCACAACACATCCATACAAGTCATACACATCATATTTGATCTCATTCATTTTGGGTTTGGAGCTACATAACATAAAACTCATGGTTTGCTCTCGGGTTCAATTTCTAGTTTTCTGATACAAATTTTGAAAATTTATAACTAATTCTATAAAAATCAAAATCAAGCAAACCATATTGTTTTGGAAAGCTATGGATGTCTAATTTTGATAAAAATAAGTCCAAACCAATGCAATAGCCTTACACTACCAGAAATTGATGGAATAGTAATACAAGTCAGGTTGCATTACCAGTACTATCATGTAACTTCAAAAATTCATATCTCCCACTACAGAACTCCAAATGCAGTGATCTTAGTGGCTATGGAAATCTTATGGTGTGTAGTTTGTGTCTATAAAATTTCACGAGCATTGGACTTCATTTGTTCTAGGTGTAACATTGAGAAGAAAATTGACCAAATAAACAGTAACCATACCATTTCTACATAATTTAGCTAACTTTGAAAAATCATGATAAATTCTCTAGAGATCCAAATTGAGTTCTCTTTAGCTCTTTGAAAAGATCTAGATGAGAACTACTTGTTGGCCAAAGTTCATGGAAAAGATCAATCATTTGGTCATACTTTGATTCAGCTTACCAACTGGTCAAGATTGAAGCCAAAAATAGGACTTTAAGACACCAAAAGCTCTTCTTGAATTTCCACAACGACTTGAGCAAGTGTAAAAGCATAAATTCTATATATAAAAGCATGCCAAATGATCCAAATCCTCATAGAGCTTAATCTTACCTTGCCACTTGCATATATACATAAGAACATCATATCACATAAGGGCAAAAAAGTGGCAAAATCTCACATTCCCACTCATCTAGCTTCCAAATTAATGCATACATTAGAACATGCTCAAGGGTTTACATCATATATACATCTCATGGCCATATAGTTTGACATCAAAACACAAATAAATGAGCCATTTCCCCATCTTGTTGTCACAATCTTGCTTCTCATGCTTATTAGCTTCCATTTCCCTGTTTACTTGGCTCACCTAGGCATGGTTAGACATGTGTGGGGGAAGAGTGAGATTTAAATAATTCCAATAGCTCTTAACCTTCTCAAACATACATATGAAAGTATATTGTAACATCATGGCACCATGGAATCAAATTCATGCTAGAACACTTTTCATGGCTTAAAAATGCACATACACACATTCAAAGACAAGTAAAGCAAGCAATCATGTATGAGAGAAAGAGTAGTGAGCTACCTTGGACGCAACTACACACTTTTTCTCTTGAATCAATGCTCCCTCCTTCAACCACACAGACACAAAGGTGTGGCGATGGTTTCTCTTTGCCTAAACATAATTTATGGAAACCAATTAGGTTCATGAAATTAATTCTAAGGCCACACACTTACTTACACACTAGCTTGATCTATAAACCTTATTATGGTTCCATAAATGCACTTAATGAAGCAATACCCCTCAAATAAATTTTAGACTCCACTCTTTCCTTTCAAATATGATTCTTGGCTCCTTTTAAGCCTCTTGAAGTCATCATACAATCAAAACCAAGAGCCTAACTACATGTTACTTCTTTAGGTCATATTATGGAACATAAAGCACTAACTTATTCTCTAAGCTCCCTAAATTTTTCCCAAGGCTTCCCCTCATATTTATTCATCATATATGACTCAAAAATAGGCTTGGAAAAATCTAAAACTCTCCCTACCTATCCTAACCTCTCTTGGTCGAGACAATGGAGGGTTTTACTCTCCATGGACTTTGCTTTATTTCCTTGATGGAGGAAGCACATGGAGAGACTTCTAGGGATCTTAGGAGCTCATTCAAACACTTATTTAGACATAGAAATTAAGAGATTAAATCAGATTTTAGGAAGAACACTTGAAACCCTAGAAATTGCATCTTGAAATTTCATGATTTTTGGTTAATTCTCTTTGCATATTCTTAATCTCCACATCCTTTTTCCTAAGAATCATCCTTGGTTCTACCTAAAATCAAACCCTTTGAGAGTTCTTAGGTGAGGCGAAATGGAGAAAGGAGAGGAACAAAAGGTAGCAACCCTGGGAGAAGAAATTACCTTATTTTTTTTTCTCACTTGAATCTTTTATTCTTTGAGCTTCTCTCTTCAAATCCAAAATTTTTCCTTAATATCACCCTTAAACAAATTTGTAAACTTCATTTTAATCAAAGAAAACAAAGGAGAATGAAGGAGAGGAGGTTTGGATGGAAGAAAGCATGAAAAACTACCAAGAAACCATACCGTAAGCCTTTGATTTCTCCTTCTTTTTCTCTCCCTTTGGTGCACCTAAACCCTAGCTCTCTGCTTTGAATTTGGGCAGAAAAATATGAAGCTATGTGAGTGTGAGAGTGGGGCGCCACCTATTTATAGGTAGGAGGAAGAAACACTTTTCAAAAATTCCCATTTTGCCCTTCATTCATGGCATTTTCGTTTCTCAATTTTTTAGCTTCTTTTTGAAAACCGTCTTTTCCATTATAAAATTTAGGTTCCCAATTTAGAAAAATGCCTTTGGAATCACTCAAATCAAAGCTAAAACCTTCCCGAACAAATCCGTTAAAGTTCAGGTACACTAACGTTGGAAAACGTTTACCATAGGGGATTTAATTATCTCGGGACTTCCTATGATTTTTAGGGCCTATGAGAACCTTAAAGCACTCAAAAATTTCATTTAAAATGCCCTCTTGTGTGAATTCCAAAATTTGCTCAAAATTACAAAAATGCCATTACGTTTCGTAAGATTTTCATTAAAATTTGTTTCTTTATTCTAGCTCTATTTTTCCTTTTGTCTGAGCCTAAAATTCTCATTTTTAGGAGTCTAGAATGTTACTCAAATTTGTTAGGACCTTAACTAATTCATTTAGGGGGACTTGCTTTGAAAATGCGCCCATTTCTGTCACTTAACAAAAATCGAACATTACAATTCTTCCCCCTTTTAAAAAATTTCGTCCTCAAAATTTAGATAACCTACCTCATGGGAAGAGTTCTGGATATTTCTTTCTCATATTTTCCTCTAGTTCCCAGGTAGTATTTTCGAGAGGTAACCCATTCTAAACCACTTTCACTAACGATATCGTCTTATTCTGTAACTGCTTGAGTCTAACGTCCACAATCCAATCTAGTGATGCTATATATGATAGATTATCCTATAATTGCACATTCTCATATTCTATGATATATGAGGGGTCGAACTGATACTTTTTGAGCTGTGAAATATGGAATACATTATGTACTTGGCTCAGGTTTGGGGGAAGGGCTAGTCTGTAAGCCAAAGGTCCTATTTTATCAAGAATCTGGAAAAGACCTATGTACTTTGGACTAAGCTTTTCGCTTTTAATAGACTGACCTATCCCTGTGACTGGAGACACTTTAATGAAGACATGATCTCCAATCTCAAACTCTAAGTTGGGCACCTAAATTTTCCATTATAAAATTTAGGTTCCCAATTTAGAAAAATGCCTTTGGAATCACTCAAATCGAAGCTAAAACCTTCCCGAACAAATCAGTCAAAGTCCAGGTACATGACGTTGGAAAACATTTACTGAAGGGGATTTAATTATCCCGGAACTTCCTATGATTTTTAGGGCCTATGAGAACCTTAAAGAACTCAAAACTTTCATTTAAAATGCCCTCCTGTGTGAATTCCAAAAGTTACTCCAAATTACGAAAATGCCATTACATTTCGTAAGATTTTTGTTAAAATTTGTTCCTTTATTCTAGCTCTATTTTTCCTTTTGTCTAAGCCTAAAATTCTCATTTTAGGAGTCTAGAATGTTACTCAAATTTGTCAGGAACTTAACTAATTCATTTTGAGGGACTTGCTTTGAAAATGCGCCCATTTCTGTCGTTTAACAAAAATCAGACATTACAATTCTTCCCCCTTTTAAAAAATTTTATCCTCAAAATTTAGATAACATACCTCATGAGAAGAGTTCTGGATATTTCTTTCTCATATCTTCCTCTAGTTCCCAGGTAGCATTTTTGGGAGGTAACCCCTTATAAACCACTTTCACTAACGGTATCGTCTTATTCTGTAACTACTTGAGTCTAACGTCCACAATCCAATCTGGTGATGCTATATATGATAGATCATCCTATAATTGCACATTCTCATATTCTATGATATATAAGGGGTCGAGTTGATACTTTTTGAGCTGTGAAATATGGAATACATTATGTACTTGGCTCAAGTTTGGGGGAAGGGCTAGTCTGTAAGGCAAAGGTCCTATTTTATCAAGAATCTAGAAAAGACCTATGTACTTTAGACTGAGCTTTTTGCTTTTAATGGACCGACCTATCCCTGTGACTGGAGACACTCTAATGAAGACATGATCTCTAATCTCAAACTCTAACAGTCATCTACATTTATCTGTGTACTCTGGGCTATAAAGAGTTTCTTTCTAATGGTGTCAATTTATCTGGAGGTCTGGTCCACTAACTCTGGGCCTATAAGGCTCCGCTCTCCTAGCTCAACCCAACACATTGGAGACCTACAGTTCTTCCCATACAATGCCTTATACAGTGCCATCTGTATACTTGCACGATAACTATTATTGTAGGCAAATTCCGCTAGAAGCAAGTATGTATTCTAGTTTCCTTTCATTTCTAAGACACATGCCCTCAGCATGTCCTTTAGGGTTTGGATGGTTCTCTCTGTTTGTCCATCCATCTATGGGTGATAGGCTGTGCTAAATCTAAGTTTGGTACCTAGAGCATCTTGTAATGATCTCCCAAAATTTTATGTAAGACTAGGATCTCTATTTGACACTATGCTCCTAGGTATACCTTGCAATCTGACTATCTCCCTGATGTATAGCTAGGCTAACTTATCTAGGGTATAAGTGGCTTTCATAGGTAGAAAGTGCACTGACTTTGTTAACCTATCAAATATTACCCATATTGCATCATGCCCTGATGATGTCCTGGGTAAACCCATGACAAAATCCATAGCTATACTATCCCATTTCCATTCCAAGATATCTAGGGGCTGAAGTACCCCAGCTAGCTTTTGGTGTTCTATTTTCACTCTCTGGCATACTAGACATCGGGAGACATACTTTACTATATCTATTTTCATTCCAGGCCACCAGAACATTTTCCTTAAATCTTGGTACATTTTATTACTTCCCAGATGAATGGTGTACTTACTTTTATGTGCCTCATCTAATATTTTCTCTCTGATTTCTATATTTCTGGGCACATACAGCCTATCCCTGTATCTTACAATATCATCCTCAAACAGATTAAACTCCTGCATGCTACCCTAGGTTATCTTAGCTCTAACCTTACCTACATGGTTATTTGTCTACTCGGCCTCTTTTATTTGATCCCTCAGGTCATTTTCTATTATGGTTTCACACATTAATAATTTTCCCGAATACACCTCGTAGGAGAGACTCATATCTCCGAATCCTTAATTAATTCTTGCTCTCGAATCATCATATAGGCCATGTGTATGGATTTTCTACTTAGGGCATCAGCTACAACATTAGCCTTACCGAGATTGTATTTTAGTGTAAAATTATAATCTTTTAAAAATTCTAACCATCTCTGTTATCTCATATTTTACTCTTTCTATTCAAATAAATATTTAAGGCTTTTATGGTAGCTATAAATTTCTATAGTTGCCTCGTATACATAGTGTCTCCATATTTTCAAAGTAAATAATACTGCAGCTAACTCTAGATCGTGTGTAGGGTAGTTTTCTTCATGAGGTTTTAACTGTCTAAAAGCATAAGCTACCACTCGGTCTTTCTGCATAAGCATGCATCTTGACCCTTTTTTTGAAGCATCACTATAGAATACGAAAGTCTCTTTAGAGTTAGGGAGTACTAAAACGAGGGCCATGGTTAACTTATGTTTCAACTCTTAAAAACTACTCTCACATTTCTCATTCCACATAAACGGTACATTCTTTCTAGTAAGCTAGGTCAGTGGCATCGATATCTAAGAAAAGCCTTGAATGAACCTCCTATAATGACCTGCTAAACCTAGGAAGCTCTTGATCTCTGTCATTGTCCTAGGTCTCTCTCATTGTAATATTTCCTCTACCTTATGGGGATCTACTGCGACCCCTGCCTAGGAGATCACATTACCTAGAGACTAAACTTCAGTGAGCCAGAACTCACATTTACTAAGCTTAGCGTATAATTATTTCTCTCTCAAGGTCTCCAAAGCTAATCTCAGGTGTTGCTCATGTTCCTCTCTACTTTTTGAGTAGATGAGGATGTCATCTATGAAGACAACTACAAATCTATCTAAACATGGCCTGAAGACTCTGTTCATGTAATCCATGGATATTGCAGGTGCATTCATCAACCTAAAGGGCATAACTAAAAGCTCATAGTGCCCGTATCTAGTTCTAACTACTATTTTAGGAATATCCTCAGCCTTTATTATAAGCTGATGGTATCCTAACTTAAGGTCTATATTGAAAAATACTGATGCTCCTACTAACTAATCTAGGAGGTCATCTATGCGAGGGAGAGGGTATTTATTCTTAATGGTTATCTTAATGAGTTCTCGATAATCTATACATAGCCTAAGGCTCTCGTCTTTCTTCTTTATAAATAAGACTGAAGCTTCCCACAGCGAGACATTGGATCTGATAAAACCCTTTTCTAAGAGCTTTTCTATCTATTTCTTAATCTCAACTAGCTCGGTGGGAGTCATTCTATACAGGGCCTTAGACACTAGACCTGCCCCAAGTACAATGTCTATAGGAAACTCTACCACTCTCTCTAGAGGTAGTCCACTAATCTCTCTAAGGAATACCTCAGGGAACTCTCTCACTATAGGGATTTCATCTATACCCTCTTTTACCTCAGCCTGAACTGAAAAGAAAACTAAGTACCCCTGACAACCATGCCCTAGAGATCTCTCAGCCTGGGAGGTGGTCATGACAGATAACTCAGTCCTCATACTAGGTATTGTCCTACACTCAAGTAAAGTAATACATCTATGGCTACAATCTAGTGTGGCATTATTTGCAGATATCTAGTTCACGCCAATGATCACATCAATATCAATAAGGGGCATACAAATCAAATCAAGGGTGGTAAGGCAATGATGAAACTAGATCACACAATTCAAACAAGCATGGGAGGTAATGGCTCGGTTTCCTATGGGGGTAGATACATACAAATCATATGGTAATGTATGCATACCCAAACCCAACCTCCTTGCACAGTCATATGATATGAAAGAATGGCTAGCACCTGAATCAAATAATGTAGTTATAGAAAAATCATTTATTCTAATAGTACCTTGAATCAGACTCGGGGACTAGCTAGCCTCCTGCTATGACAAGGCAAAGACTCTACCCTGGGTCTGAGGTCTAGGAGGAGGAGCCATCTCCCTCTGCTGTGTAATCTATGGAGGAGCCTATGTACAATCCTTGGCCATGTGTCCTAGCCTACCACACATGAAGCATACATTTTGCCCTGCATAACATAGTCTAGTGCTGTGGTTCTTGCCATATTGGGGACATGTGATCAGTGTGAAGCTACCTTTGTTAGACTAAGTCCTCCGTCTCTTGCCTTCTTAACCCCACTAGCCTTTGTCGCCTTTCCAGCTAGTAACTATGGCCTATGATCCCTCTCTAGGTCTCTTGGGCTCAGGGAGGGATGGCCTAGCACTGGAAGTAGGCTGCATCATCCTAAGGTTCGTCTCCGTAAATCTACATATCTCAACAAAGGGTATTAAAGTGTCTAATTCTTCATGGTACTACCCTGTCTCTAATCTCAAGGAGCAAGCCTTATTCTAATCTGTCTGCTCTCCACCTCTCATCATCATGCCTCTATGAGTTGGAGGAGTATCGAGAGAGCTCTACAAATTTCATCATATATTGGTCCACGGACATCCCTCAATCTATTTCAAGAGAATAAATTCTGATTCTTTCTTATCTCTAACTAAACTAGGGAAATACTTCTTGTAGAATACCTGGAAGAATGCCTCCAATGTAATCAGAAGGTTCCTCGCCCTTAGAATAGGCTTGGTGCCCTTCCACCAATAGTCTGCTTCTTTCTACAACTGAAAGATAACCATCTTAGCTTTCTACTCAGACATGCACTTTATCACCTCGAATATCTTTTCTAACTACATAATCTAGGCCTCCACTTTTTCTAAATTTATTTCACCATCAAAGGTGGGAGGCCCAAATTTTCTAAACTGGGTGATGATCTTTCTGGTTAAAGGCTGCTGATGAGCTAAAGGCATCTGAGCAGGTGGAATAGGGGCAACCATCTATATGTGTGGCTGTGGATCTAGGTGAGTCGCCCCTAAATACTCAAGATGATTTGAGTGGTAAGGTGGCTATGAAGGAGTAGGTGTAGGGCCCTAACTATCTCTCTCAGCAAGCCATTCCTATAACTGCATAATAACGGCCTATTGCTAATCTAGGCGAGCCATAATAGACTGTAAGGCTCCAGCAACCGAATCACTAGGCCTGGCTCTTTCATTAGCATGAGCCTCTCTAGATGGCCAACCTCTCCAAGTGTTCACCATCTTGCTGAAACATCATAACAAACTTTAACATGAAAAAGGAACACTTCCACCATCAGCACATTCAATTCATCCATAAATAAGCTTATATGCATCTAGGCAACTCATACACACAAGCCACAACCCACATCAAGAGCCTGAACCTTTGTTCTGATACAAAAAATGTAACACCTTATATTTCTAGCTCATTCCATCACATTTCCATGCTTTACATCATACAATCCATGAAGGAGCAAGAAAAAGGGGATTAAAATAATGACTTTTCCAGTGTTGCGTCTCATATAAAAAATTTCATTCTATATCACTAGACCATGTGAGCTCATACATCACATTCTCATATTTAACTACATGAATACAACTCATTTGCATCATAAAAAGTGGTCTACATCTTGTGGAAACCAAAGGGAAGCATAAAATACATATATATTTCAACCAGATATTCCTCATTTCTATCACAAAGTTTGGAAAATTATAAATAATTCTAGAAAAATTAAAATCTGCATCCTTGACCAATCTAGAAAGCTATATATGTATACTTTATGCTAAAAATATGTCCAGACCATGAAGCACAATACAAAAGACGTTTGACATTTGAAATGGTCCATAGGTCAGGCTGTCCAATGATACTATCACAGAATTCTGCAACAAACTTAAAAAATATTTAATTAATTCCAAAAAATTCCAATCCATACAAATGATACCAATATGGAAATCTATGGATATTAGCTAGAGGAAAAAAATAACTTTAGATCAGTTCAGATACCCTCAGACCTCGAAATATAATCAAATAATACCTGAGGTTAGTTGGAGCGCCTAGTACTGGACAGATTATTTGAAAATTCATATTTCCCTCTCTAGACATCCAAATGAGGTGCTTCTAGTTGGCACAAGTCACTACAATGTCTAGTTTCTTTTTATAAAATTTCGTGGCAATTGGACATCATTTGAGCCCTGTGTGATAGATTTCATTTTCAGATCTGAGTGAACAGTGACATGACCAAAACCATAATTTTTCCAACTTTGAAAGTTCATCAAATATTCTCTAGACATCTAAAACTTTTGTTCTTTAGCTTCCCAAAAAGCTCTCAACAAGCTCTAATTGCATACCAAATCTCAGATCAAGAAGAGCTCATTTGGATAAAAAGTGATATAGGGTTTTATTATGGTCAATTTTGGCTCCATATAGGATACCAAAATGTCCAATTGACTTTCCTTGGGGTTTGGCACCTCTTGGGCAAGTCTAAAAGCATGATTATGACTTATGTGACGTAATGTCCAGTTTTTGTTAAACGACGAAAACTGACGCATTTTCAAAGCAAGTCCCCCGAAATGAATTAGTTAAGGTCCCAAAAAATTTGAGTAACATTCTCGCCTCCTAAAAATGGAATCCTAGCCTCAGATGAAAGGAAAAACGAAGCTAGAATGAAGAAACAAAATTTGAAGAAAACCTTACAAAACGTAATGGCATTTTCGTAATTTTGAGCAATTTTTGGAATTCACACAAGAGGACTTTTTAAATGAAAGTTTTAAGTTCTCTGGGGTTCTCAGAGGCTCTGAAAACTATGGGAAGCCCCAGGACAGTTAAATCCCCTCAGGTGGACGTTTTCCAACGTCGATGTGCCCAAAATTTGATGAGTTCGTTTGGGAAGATTTTAGCTTCGATTTGAGTGCTTCCAAAGGCATTTTTCTTAATTGGGAATCTAAATTTTATAATGGAAAAGACGGTTCTCAAAAAGGAGCTAAAACAAAGGATAAACAAAAATGCAAAGCACGAAGGGTAAAATTGGAATTTTTGAAATAGTCCTTTTGTCCTAGCTATATATAGGTGGCGCCTTATATTCTCCCTCATTTAGCATCATATTTTCCATCCCCAAACCAGAAGCAAAGCCCGAGGAGAGTGGCTCACCAAGGGAAGAGAAGAAGGAGGAAAAATTCAAGCTTTTAGGTATGAAAATTTGCTTGTTTTTCATGCTTTCTCTTAGGCAATCTCTTCTCCTCTTTTTCCCTCTTCTTCTCCATGATTTTTCTGAAGTTTTAAGGGCTGTTTTGAAGGGAGAATAGAGGGGAAATTTCGAAACTCAAGTAAGGAGGCCAAGGAAGGCAAAGAACAAGCAAGGAAAAGCAAGGAAAACATGCAATCCTTCCACTTGGTCTTCCTCCTCCCTTCCTTTGTGTATGTTTTGACCTATATATGGTTTACCCTAGGGAGTTAAATTTCCAACCAAGCCAAGGGTGAATCTTAGGTATTTGATGGAGGAGAATAAGAATATGCAAAGAAAACAACAAACTAGTCATTAGAATTCAAGATGCAAAACTTAGGGTTTTATGTGCACCTTCTAAATTCTGAATTTATGTGATGCTTCCTAGGTTTAATTAAGAGTCTAAATGAGTTCTTGAGACACCTAAGATGCTCCCCACAGGCTTCCTCCTTCAAGAAAATAAAGAAATCTCCATGTAGCCCAAATGATGCCAATGTCTTGGCCAAGGAGGGTTCTTGTAGTGGGGGAGAGTTTTAAATTTTTCTAAGGCCATTCTTGAGTTATATTTGATGAATAAAAATGAAGGGAGGCCTTGGAAAAAATTTAGAACTCATAGAAATTGATTTGGTGCCTTAGGTTCCATATATGACCTAAAGAAGCAACATGATGCTAGGCCCTTTGTTTCAATAGTGTGATGTCTCTAAGAGGCTTAAAAGGAGTCAAGAATCACATTTGAAAGGAAAGAATGAGGCCTAGACATTATTTGAGGGGTGTTGCTTCATTAGGTGCCCTTATGGACCATAATGGGGGTTATAGAGCAATCTAGGGTTTAAACAAATTGTGTAGCCTTAGAATACATTTCATGAACCTAATTGGCTCCCATAAATTGTATCTAGGCCAAGAAAAACCATCTCCACCAATTTGTGGGTATGTGGCCGAAAGAAGAGGCTTGAATCCAAAGGGAAAAGTGTGTGATTGTACACAAGGTAACTCTCTCCACCTTCTCTCATACATGGATGTGTGTTTAGCTTGTTTTAGAATGTGTGTATGTATATTTTCAAGCTATGAAAAGTATGCTAGCATGCCTTTATATGCCATGATTCTTGATGCCATGCTGTGCTTCCAAATGAATACATGATGTTTGTTTGAGTTTTCTTGAGTGTGGAGAGGCCAAGAACTCTTCACCATGGTGTGGATGAGCCAAGAACCCTTGAGATTGGTTGAGACAAAGTAAAGAGTCTCCCAAAAGTAAAGTAGGCTCCCAAGAGTATGGTTGAGTCCAAAGCTCTTAAAGAATGGGTGAGGCAAGTCCAAAATCCATGAGGAGAAGTGTAAGGCCAATCCAAACACTTGGTGAGCTCTTGAATATCTTGTATGATTTGTTTATATGCCAAGCTTGCTTTTTAAATGTCCATGACTTCCATTTTCTCCATGCATGCATTTGTAAAGCTTGCTTTGCACATATTATGTATGATTGAATGGGAGATGAGCTATTGGGATTCTTTGAATTAAACCCTCCTCTCCAATGATCTAATATGCTAGGTGGACCAAGTAGCTATCGGAATGGGAGCCAACAACAATGAAGAAGGAAGATTGACAACCATATGCCTAGTTTTATTCTTTTTGAATCCATAATGATGCTTCACAATGTATATGGTGTTGTAAATGGTCTATGACCCTTGAGACATGTGTAAATATGACATTATGTGATGTTTAAATGTATGGATATGATGTATGAGCTCTAACATATATTTTGAGTATGTAATGCCCAAGTATGCAATTTGGAAGTTTAATGTAAATGTGCATAAGTGTAGGTTGAATGGCCAAAATAAGATGCATGAGGTTTGGGACCATTTGGACAGTTCACACAAGTCTTAAATGTACTTTTAGACTTGCCCAAAAGGTGCCAAGACTAAGAGAAATCCATTTGGCAACTTTGGTACCCTATATAGAGCCAAAATTGACCATAATGGAACCCTATGCCACTTTTTAGCCAAAAAAGTTAGTCTTGATCTAAGATTTAGGATGCAATTAGGTATCATTGAGAGATTTTTGTGAAGTAAAAGATCATAATTTTTGGAGGTCTATAGAATATTTGATGATTTTTCAAAGTTGGCAATTTTTATGGTTTTGGTCTGCTGCATTATTCATTTGGTCTAAAAATGAATTCTGTCACACGAGACTCAAATGATGTCTAATTTCCATGAAATTTTATACAAAGAAACTAAACAATCACAGTGACTCGTTCCAACTAGAATCACCTCATTTGAAGGTCTAGAGATGGAGATATGAATTTTTAAAGTTTTTATCCAGTATCAGGACCCTTACCTGACCAGAGTTACTGTTCTATTGAATTCCAAGGTTTATGTTGCCTGAACTGGTCTAGAAGTATTTTTCCCCTCTATCTAACATCCACATCTTTCTAGATTGGTATCATTTACATGAGTTGGATTTGTTTGGCATTAATTGGACATTTTCAAAATTCTCTACAGAATTCTGTATCAATTCTAAGATGCAGCAGAACCTTTGGACTATTTTAGATGTCAAAAGTGCTCTATAGTGAATGTTATGATCTAAACATATTTTTAGTGTGAAGTAGACATTTGTAGCTTTCTAGAATGACCAATATTGTATGATTTCTATTTTTCTTGATTTAGTTATGATTTTCCAAATTTTGGTCAAAAAATGGAGTAAATCTGGCCGAGAATGAACCTCCATATTCCATGATCCATTTCGGTTTCCATGAGTTGTGGACATAATTTTGTGATGCAAACGAGTTTTTTTGATGTAATTAAATATCAAAATGTATAGTATGAGCTCACACAGTCCACGTGACACTGATTAAAATTCTTAAGTATGACGTAATGCAAATAAACCTATTATTTTCATTCCCTTTGTCATATGCTCTCATGGAAATGATGATGTTAAACTTATGAATGACATAAAATGAGTTAGAATTTATGGTGTTACATGTGAGCTAACCAAAGGGTCCCAAACCTCATGCATCTCATTTTGGCTATCCCACTTGCATTTATACACAATTTCATAATGCCATCCAAGAAGATAGGTTGCCATAACATACTCAAATCACATTATAATGGTCACATAACATATTTTCCCATTTATACATGACATATTATCATAATTACATATGTTCATAACATTATAGTACATATACAACCATTGATTACATCAATTGCCATTTATATGGCCTTAAAGTAGCAAAATTCAAACACTTTAATGTCATCCTCTCATCTTCAAGGTGGTTGGCTTTCATTATCTTGCCCTTGTGGTCCACCTAGCATGTTAGAATATTGAAGAGGAGGGGATGGGATTCAAAGAATCCCAATAGCTCATCTCCCATTTAATCATACATAAAAGATGCAAACAAGTCTCATAAATGCTTGTATGGTCATGTTGACATGTGCAAATATTCAAGAGGCATTTTCATTATTTGAGAAAGTCATACATAGCATACAAAGGCTTTTCAAGCAAGTGGATTGGCCTTACCAATTTACTTGTGGATTTGGACTTGCCTCACCCATTTTTTAAAAGGTTCTTGGACTTAACCATGCTCTTAGGAGTTAACCTTACTTTTGGGAGACTCTTTAATTTATCTCAACTAATCTTAAGGGTTCTTGGCCTCACCACACTCAAGCAAACCCAAGCACACATCATAAACATCATATGAAAGTATATTGTAACATCATGGCACCATGAAATCAAAGTCATGCTAGAACACTTTTCATGGCTTAAAAATACACATACACACATTCAAATATAAGTAAAGCAAGCAATCATGTATGGGAGAAGGAGAAGTGAGCTATGTAACACCATAAATTCTAGCTCATCTCATGCCTTTCAATGACTTACTATCATGGGGGATGTATGTTTCTCATAAAAGCACAAGGGGAGGTAATGAATATTTTTACGTTACATCGTATCTAGCAATTCATTTCTGTGTCATGTGGATCGTGTGAGCTCATACTATGCCTCCTCATATTTAATTGCATTGTTATAACTCATTTGTATCATAAAAACTTGCCTACAACTCATGGAAACCAAAAAGAGATATGGGACATGTATATTCATTTTCAGCCAGACTTGGCCCCATTTCTAGGTAAACTTTGGAAAATCATAATTAAATCTAGAAAAATAAAAAACATGAAATCTTAGACATTTTGGAAATCTTGGGATGTCTACTTCATGGTAAAAATATGTACAAGTGATAATATCCCACACACAGGACGTTTGAGATGCAAATTGGTCTGGAGGTTGGACTGGATCGTGATGCTGTCACAATTTGCTGATATGAATTTCAAAAATGTCCAACTAATTCCAAAAAAATCCAATACATGAAAATAATACTAATATGGAAATCTGTGGATGTTAACTAGAGAGGAAAAATATTTCTAGATCATTTCATTAAGCCAAACTCTCAAAAATTGATGGAACAGTACTTCTGGTCAGGTAAGATGACTGATACTGGGTAGAAACTGCAAAAATTCATATCTTCCTCTTTAGACCTATAAATGATGTGCTTCTAGTTGATACAAGTCACTATGAATTTCTAGTTTCTTCCTATAAAATTTCGTATCCATTGAACCACGTTTGGCCCTCGAATGACATAATTACACAACTGACCAAATGAATAGTACTGGTGCAAATCTGAAATTCTGATACCAACTTTGAAAAATCATAGAAAATTCCACAGACCTCCAAATGACCTGATCTTTGGCTTCTCAGAAATCTCTAGTCAAGCTCTAATCACATGCCAAATTTCCAATCAACAAGAGGTCATTTGGTTAGACTTTGACATAATGGGGCAAAGTGTCAATTTTTTATTAAAAGAGGGCTCCAAGGGTTCAAATTTGCTTCTCCTACTCATAAGGCTCTATGAGAACGTGGGAAAGCATCAACATAGGCTATCAAACATGGCTCAAATATCTAACAAGCCAGATTTGTAAACCTCACTCTCCCACACCAAAACATACACCATGTACATAATACCAAGATCTTGTTATTCATACCAAAAACTTACTACATCATGCACTATAGTTCTAATTCTCATACATATACAATAAGTATATCCATTTACAAGAATTCATAAGTGCACACCCCATGTACATCATTAGATTACATCTCTTAACAACAAAATGGTGACAAAATGACTATTTCACAAATCCTTTGCCGATTTTCCTAGCTTCAAGCTTGGTGGCTCCCATGTCTTTGTTCACTTGGTCCACCTAGCATGTTAGGATAGTGTAGAAAAAGGAGTGAGATTCAAAGAATCCTAATAGCTCATATCCCATTCAATCATACATAATAGGTGCAAAGCAAGCTTTTCAAATGTGTGTATGGAAAAGTGGAAGTCATGGACATTTTAAAAGCAACCTTGGCATGTGAATCAAGCATACAAGACATTCAAAGGTTCACCAAGTGTTTGGATTGGCCTCACACTTCTCCTCATGGATTTTGGACTTGTCTTACCCATTCTTGAGCACTTTGGACTCAACTATACTCTTGGGAGTCCACATTGCTTTTAGGAGATCCTTTGCTTTGTCTCAACCAAGCTCAAAGGTTCTTGGCTCATCCTCACCCAAGGGAAGAGTTCTTGGCCTCTCCACACTCAAGCAAACTCATACAAACATCATGGATTCATTTAACACATAGCATAGCATCAAGGATCATGACATGTAAAGGCATGCTAACATATTTTTCATAGCTTGAAAATACACATACAAACATTCTAAAATAAGCTAAACACACATCCATGCATGAGAGAAGGGGGAGAGAGCTACCTTATAGGCTAACATAAGCCTCCTCTTTCAATCTGTCTTCTCCCTTCTTGATTTCACAATCACAACTAGATGGAAGTGCTTCTCTTGAGCCTAGACACACAAAGAGCATGGAATTACTCTCTCATAACTCAACACTTATTCACAAAGCTAGGAGTTTCTTTATAGCAAATCCTACCAAGCATATAAGAAACTAGGGGTTCTTTCTCTCTCTAGAATTTCATCAACTCTTCCTCTCTCTCATGCTCTCAAGTTGGTAGAACCAACATACCTAGGGAAAATAAGGAAGTAAAGCTACATGAGTTCTAACTTTCTTCAATAGTGGTTTTCCACTTTCCTTCTTCTGAACCAAGCCCAAAACCCAACTAATTCAATAACCAAAACCATAGAAAGAGAGGGCAAAGAGAGAAGAACAAGATTCTAAGAAGAAAAGCTAGGGAAATCTTAAGCTTGCTTACCTTTTCCTTGTTCTTCCTTCCTTCTCTTGGTCTCTTTCTCTCTCTACACCCCTTTTCTCTCTTTTGGTTGAAGGTTAGGTCAGTTAAAAGAAAAGGAATGGATTTGGACGCTTTAAGAAGTCAAATTCTCCCTTTTTCACACTTTTTCAGACTAACCCTCGCTATAGCAAAGAATAACCCTCACTACAGTGAGCAAGTATTAGTCTCAAACCCCTATTTTCGCTATAACACGTGCTATGGCGAGGAACCCCCTGGTTTTTGTATGGGATGCCCGCACTCGCTAAGCTAAAAGGCACTCTTGCTATAGCTAAACCATTTCTCGCTAAAGCGAACAGGTACATTCGCTATAGCTAGGCCATTTCTCGCTATAGCTAGCAAACTTAGAAAATTTCAGGACTTCAAAAATTTTTCAGCTTCTTTGTTTCTTCTTTTTTTTTTATTGGTTGTTACAAGCTACCTTGGAAGAAACTACACACTTTTTCTCTTGAATCAATGATCCCTCCTTCGGCCACATAAACACAAAGGTGTGGTGATGGTTTCTCTTAGTCTAAACACAATTTATGGAAGCCAATTAGGTTCATGGAGTTAATTCTAAGGCCACACACTTACTTTGACACTAGCTTGATTTATAAACCTCATTATATTTCCATAAATGCACCTAATGAAGCAACACCTCTTAAATAAATTCTAAGCTTCATTCTTTCCTTTCAAGTATGATTCTTGACTCCTTTTAAATCTCTTGGAGTCATCATACAATCAAAACCGAGAGCCTAACTATATGTTGCTTCTTTAAATCATATTATGGAACATAAAGCACTAAAGCTCCCTAAAATTTTTCCAAGGCTTCCCCTCATATTCATTCATCATATATGACCAAAAAATGAGCTTAGAAAAATTTAAAACTTTCCCTAGCTATCCTAACCTCTCTTGGCCGAGACAATGGAGGGTTTTACTCTCTATGGACTTTGCTGTGTTTCCTTGATAGAGGAAGCACATGAGGAGACTTCTAGGGATCTTAGGAGCTCATTAAAACACTTATTTAGACATAGAAATTAAGAGATCAAATCAGATTTTAGAAGGAACACTTGAAACCTTGCAAATTACATCTTGAAATTCCATGGTCTTTTGTTAATTCTCTTTGCATATTCTTAATCTCTACATCCTTTTTTCTAAGAATTACCCTTGGTTCTACCTAAAATCAAACCCTCCTAGGGTTTCTTAGGTGAGGCAAAATGGAGAAAGGAGAGGAACAAAAGGTAGCAACCATGGGAGAAGAAATTACCTTGTTTTCTTGTTTTTTCTCACTTGAATCTTGTGTTCTTTGAGCTCTTCTCTTCAAATCCGAAGTTTTTCCTTAATATCTCCCTTAAAACATATTTGTAAACTTCATTTTAATCAACGGAAACAAAGGAGAAGGGAGGAAAGGAGGTTTGGATGGAAGAAAGCATGAAAAACTACCAAGAAACCATACCTAAGCCTTTAATTTCTTCTTCTTCTTCTCTCCCTTTGGTACTCCTAAACCCTAGCTCTCTCCTCTGAATTTAGGCAGAAAAATATGAAGCTATGTGAGTGTGAAAGGGGGACACCACCTATTTATAGGTGAGAGGAAGAAACACTTTACAAAAATTGTCATTTTGCCCTTCGTTCTTGGCATTTTAGTTTCTCATTTGCTTTAGCTCCTTTTTTAGAATCATCTTTTCTATTATAAAATTTAGGTTCCCAATTTAGTAAAATGCCTTTGGAATCACTCAAATCAAAGCTAAAAGCTTTCTGAATAAATTTGTCAAAGTTCGAGTATACTGACAATAGAAAATGTCCACTGGAGGGGATTTAACTATCCGGGGGCTCCCATGATTTTCAGGGCCTCTGAGAACCCCGGTGAACTCAAAAATTTTATTTAAAAAGCCTTCCTGTGTGAATTCCAAAATTTGCTCAAAGTTGCAAAAATGTCATTACGTTTCTTAAGATTTCTATCAAAATTTATTTTTTTATTTTAGCTTCATTTTTCCTTCTAGTTGAGCTTAAAATTCTCATTTTTAGGAGTCTAAAATGATGTTCAAATTATTTGAGACTTTAACTAATTCATTTCAGGGGACTTGCTTTGAAAATGCCACCATTTTCATCATTTAACAAAAATTGGACGTTACATATCCTATATGCCTATAAAATTTTATGAGCATTGAACTTCATTTGACCCCTAAGTGACAGCAAAAACTAAATTGACCACATGAACAATAATAGTGACAATTTTTTTATAATTTGGTTAATTTTGAAAAATTATAACAAATTCTTTAGAGCTCTAAAAACTATGTTCTTTGGCTCTGTGAAAAGCACTAGATGAGACCTATTTTGTTGCGAAATTTCATCCACAAATTCATCCATTTGGTCAGTTTGTGGTTCAGGTCAAGAATATAACCAATTTTGGGACTATGATGGGGCCAAAGTGCACCAAATAGCCTTCTAATCATACCATTACCATTTGAGCACGTCCAAAAGCATAAACACAGCATATAAAAACACCCCAAATGGTCCAACTTATCATGAAACTCAAAATCACCTTCCTAATTGTTCATATACACATTACATCAAAGCTCATGAATGTCAAAAACTCACATACTCATACAGTTAGTTCCAAAATTGATTCATACATCATAATTACGTACTCTTACTTGTGTTCAATGGTTTACATCTCATAAACTTCATATACATACAAACTGACATTAAAATACATAAATTTCCTATTCTATTGTCAAAGTTTCATTCTTTAAGTTGCTTGACTCCCATTTCTTGCTGTATGTGGCTCACCTAGACATGGTTAGACATAATATGAGAAAGAGTCAGATTCAAAGAATCTCAATAGTTTTTTTACCCTTTCAAGCATACATATATGGTACATTTTCATGTCAAGGAATGCAAGCATGCAATGAAAGCTTCTAGTAGACATACGTAATCATTTTCATGTCACATAAACTCATTTAAATCAAACATAGGCTCTAGGGACTTTTGGTTTAGCTTTACCCAATTTTCTTTGGGACTTTTAGATTTGCCCTATCCATTTTTAGGGACTTTTGACTTAACCTTACTCTTTCTTGAGACTTTTGGCTTTATGTCACCCATTCTTAGGGACTTTTTGCTTCTCCACACCTATTCTAAAGGACTTTTGGCACAACCTTACCCATTAGGAGCCATATTGTATTCAAAACATGTTTCAAGAAGCATAATGGTACCATAGCATTTATTCAATGGCTATAAATATATCTCATGGTACAAGTATACATACAAACATCCAGTGACAATCAAACATCCAAGGATTGCATACATGAAAAGATAGAGAGCTACCTTGAGTCAAGAATCACAAACTTTCTTCTTGGAATTTTCTTTCCCATTTTTAGCCTCACACACACACCTAAGTGGAGCTTGATTTGCTTGGCCTAGATATATCAAATAAGACATAATAACATCATTAGAATAAGTTCTAACCTCACATAAGCTCTATGCAAGCTTGTCTTAACATATGTTATGGTTATGGTTCCATATAAGAGCATAATTAAGAAATCCCTAGAATTTATGATCTTGGATCTAAATTCTCATTCAATATAAGTCATATGACCCCATTTAAATTCCTTAGAGTCATCACAAACTCAATTCAAGGAGCCTAAACTCAAATTGCTTCTTTATGCCTTCAAAGGGACCTAAACTTCCATCTTATAAGCTATGATTTCTAAATTGAAACTAATGGTTTTTTTGGTGTTTATTATTCATCTCTAGACCATTTCTATCTTTGGAATCAAAGAAAACTCTCCCTAGGTATCCTTTCCCTTCCTTGGCTGAGATATGTTATAAAGTGAGAGCCCATAGAGTTCTTTTGGTTTTCCTAGGGAATTTGCCACTTGTAAAAGCTTCCTAGATGTCTTATGAACTCATACATAAGCTAGATTGTCATTAGAAAGTTTCAAAAATTGCTAGGTACAACTAGAACTGTAGACATTACAACTTGAATTCTAAAGCTTTTCTTTTAGTTCCAATTGCATTCTTACTCTTCTTGCATTGAAACCCTTGTTCCTACCTTGCTGTGACTAGAAATCCTTCCTTCCTTGAAAGGATTAGGGTTGACCAAAACATATAAGAGAAGAAGTAACCAAGAAAATGTAAGAAAGCCATGAGAGTTTACCATATTTTAATGCTTTTCCAAAGCTTCTCACCTCTCCCTCAAGTTCTCTCTTCCTCCTACTAAACCAGCCATGAAATAGCTCTAATTAAGTCATCAAAACTATGAGAGAAAAGAAGAGAAAGAGGAGAAGAAGTTAGAAGAAGGAGAAAGCATGAAAAGCCTTGAATTTCTTACACTGTTCTACTTGGTTTCTTCCTTCCTTGCTCTCATTCTTGTGTGCCTCCTTAAGCCTATCCAAGTTCTATTTTGGAGTAGAATGAAGTTAGTGGAAAATGAAGAGAGGAGGTGGCATGCTAAAATAAGGAGTAAAGGGGTCATTTTATTTTTTTTTCAAAATTCCAATTTAGTCCTTTTCCTTAGCTCTTTCTATTTGGGCTCATTTCAACTCCTTTTTGATAACTATCTTTTCCATTATAAAATTTAAGTCCTTTAATTCATAAAATGTCTATAGTTTCACCTAAATTGGATTTAAACCTTATCGAGCGAATTGGTCAAAATTTTGGTTAACTAACACTCTAAATTACATACCGAAGGGTTTTTAACCATTCTAGGGGTTCCTATAATTTTTAAGACCTTTGAAAACCCTGGAAAACTCAAATTTTCCATTTAAAGATCCCTCCTTTTAGTTTTCTAAAAGTTGACCAAAATTACAAAAAAATGCCACCGCTTTTCATCTAATTTTTTTTAACTATTTTGGCTTCAATTTTAGGGTATCTTTAGCCTTCTATCCTCATTTTTAAAGGTCTAGATTATCACTTTAATTTTATTTGGCCTCTAATCATTCAATTTAGGAGATCTCCTTAGTTTAAGGCTTTTAGAATAATGAGATATTACATTTCTTTTCCCCTTAAATAAAAATTTATCCTCGAAATTTAGATACAAGCATCATTAAAATAGTTTTGGATATTTCTTTCTCATCTCCTCTTCTAGCTCTCAATTGCTTTAGCTTAGCATCCACAATCCGATCTGGTGATACCATATAAGATAGATTGTCCTATAAATGCACACTTTCATATTCTATGACATGTAAGGGATTAGATTGGTATTTTTTGAGTTAGGATATATGGAAGAAATTATGTATTTGGATTAGGTTTAAGGGAAGCGAGAGTTTGTAGGCCACACATCTAACTTTATTAAGAATTTGGAATGGACCTATCTACTTTGGACTGAGCTTTCTACTCTTTATGGACCTACCTATCCCTACGATTGGAGACATTCTAATAAACACATGGTCTCCTACCTTAAACTCTGATGGCCTTCTCCCTTTATCTACATAACTCTTTTGTCTACTTTGCGTTGTTAAGACTTTCTTTCTAATGGTTTCTGTGTGTTTAAAGGTTTGGTCCACTAATTCTGAGTCTATAAGGCTCCTCTCTCTAAGCTCAACCAAACACACTAGGGGCGTACTCTTCCTCCCATATAATGATTCATACGGTGCTATCTGAATACTAGATTGATAACTGTTATTGTAGGTGAACTTCACTAGAGGCATATAGGTATCCCAATTACCCTTTAGCTCTAAGACATAAGCCCTCAACATATCTTTTAAGGTTTGGATAGTTCTTTTTACTTAACCATCTGTCTGAGGGTGATAGGCTGTACTAAATCTCAATTTAGTTCTTAAGGCATCTTGTAATGATCTTTAAAATTTTAAAGTGAATCTGGGATCTCTATCAAATACTATACTCCTAAGGACACCATGTAGTCTCACTATTTCCTTTATGTATAGCTAGGCTAACTTATTTAAGGTGTAAGTGGCTTTAATTGCTAAGAAATGATCTGACTTGGTTAACCTATCCATTATCACCCATATGACATCATGACAAAATCCATAACTATGCTATCCTATTTCCACTTAGGGATATCTAGGGGCTAAAGTAACCTGACTAGCTTCTAGTGTTCTATTTTAACTCTCAGACATACTAAATATTGTGAGACATACTCAGCCATATCTATTTTTATCCCAGGCCAACAAAGCGTTTTCTTTACATCATGATACATTTTGTTATTGCTTGAATGAATGGTGTATTTACTTTTATGTGCCTCTTCTAATATCTTTTCTCTTACTTCTAAATTCTTAGGCACATACAGCCTATTCTTATACCTCATTATTCCATCCTCAAACAGATTGAAGTTTGAAGTGCTACCCTGGGACATTTGAGTTTTAACTTTTCTCACATATTCATCTTCTTACTAGGCTTCCCTTATTTGATTTCTCAGGTTGTCACACTATATTTAATTAGACTCTATATTCTCATATTCAAGGTGACTTTCATGTGCAACCAAAGAAAACTAAGAAAAAGGAATAAAATATTGCTATTTCCTTGCATTATGTCAAGGTAAAAAATTCAAATTTCAATCTATGGAGCTTGAAAACTCTCCAATAACATTCTCTATTTATTTTCCATCTAAAAAAGTCACAAACATCCTAAAACATTCCATAAACCATGGATTAGAAGCCAAAAACCAAGAATTTCACGTTTTAGTCTCGAGTCAAAATTTGTGTTTTCTACTAGTAACTTTGGAAAATTATAACTAATTCTAAAAAAATTGAAATTAAGCAACCCATAGCTTTCTGGAAAGCTCTAGATGTTAACTTTATAGAAAAATAATTCCAAGCCACAAGAACCTCATATGGACCATGTTTGATAATAGAGAAGTGGCGAAGGTCAGAATGTCCAGCGTTTATGATATAAGTTACTAATATAAATTTCAAAACTTCATAACTAATTCCACAAAAATTCAATCTTGGCAAACTATACTAATTTGGAAAGCTACAGATGTTAACTAGAGGGTAAAAATAAGTTTAGACTAATTCAAATGCATTAAGACCTTGGAAATCGATAGAACAATAACAAAGGCCAGTCTGCACTACTATCACTGATCTAAAATTTTAAAAATTCATATCTCCCTCTACAGAAATCTAATTGAGGTGTTCGTATAGTTCACTGTGAATGTCTATTTTCTTTATGTATAATTTCATAGCCATTAGACATTATTTGACCCATGAATGATAAGGCAAAATCTCGGACCAAATGCACAATAACAATACTAGAATCGTGAACATTTGCCAACTTTGGAAATTCACCAAATATTCTTTAGTGCTCCAAAAAAATATGCATTTTAGCTTCCTAAAATGCTCTAGACAAGCCCTATATGCATGCCAAATTTTAGACCAAGAGGAGTTCATTTGGATAGATTTGACTACAGCTCACCATTATGGTCATTTTAAGACTACAAAGGGGTCAAAATTGGTCCAATTGGCTTTCTACATGCTCTAACACACCATGGGCAAGTTTGAAAGAACAAATATACCATATATGAATTGCCCAAGTGGCCTAAATCATCATACATCTCAATTTGGTCATTCCACATCTAAGAATGTATAAGTATTTGCAAGCCATCACATAGCCAATTGGCTTTACATTGTTTTGACACCAAATATGGTTCATACATCACATACATATGCTTTTATATTTGCCCAAATATTTACATCTAAAAAATAGCATATGCATGTCCCTTTTGACATCTAATTACAAGAAAATATATATATTTGCTAACGTAAAGTCTCTCAAACTCCTTGACTTGCATTTTTCCCTTCTTGGGCACCGCCTAGACATATTAAGATAAAGGAGTGAAGGAGTTGAGATTCATGGAATTTGAATAGATTATATGCCCATTCAAACACACATTCAAGGCATGTCACATGTCAAATGTACAAGTATGGAAGCTAACATAACCATAAAGTATGCAAAGTCACATTTCCATGCTACAAGGTCACAATAAAATCAAGAATGAGCTCTAAGGACTTTTGGTAAAGCCTTACCCCATTGCTAGGATTTTTAGATTTTCCTCACCCTTGGCCTAGGGACTTTTGACTTGGCCTCACCCATCCATGAGACTTTTGGTCTTGTCTCACCCATGCCTTAATACTTTTAGCATCTCCTCACTCACATCAAGGGACTTTTGGCATCACCTCACCCTTATGAGCAGTTTTCACAACAACTAATATTCAAAAAAGCACATTGGTATCAATGCAACATCATAACATGAAGTGGCATGTTCACAAGACACAAAAGCACTCACAAGACACAATGGCATATATATAACCAAGATTGCAAGAAGAATAAGGTGTAAAGCTACCTTGGTGAAAATCTAAGCTTTACTTTGATTGTTCCTTCCCTTTATCGGTTCCACTACTATAACTAGATGGGGCTTGCCTTTCTTGGCCTAAACATAGTAAACAATACTTAATTATACTCTTGAAGTAAGCCTAGATCTTAAACACATATTAATGGAACATACTTTATGTACTAGTTACATAATGGTTCCATTAATGGCCTAAAGAAGCAACTACCATGATTCAAGTGTTTGGCTCCATTCTCTTCCTATAACTAGGTCTCTTAACTTCATTTAAGGTCTTTGGAACCATCACACACACTTTCACAAGCCTAGGTACATGTTACCGCATAAGGTTACATTATGGAAGCCATTATCTCATCTCCCAACCTATAGCTTCTAAATTTTTCCTAAGGGTTCCTCCCACCTTCTACCATCATATGAAGTCCCAAACCAATGCTAGAATAAATTAAAACACTCACTAACCTATTCATCCTAGCTTGACCGAAACTATGGAGGGAGGAAGAGTCCATGGGCTTCTTGATTTTTTCTTGATGGGAGACACACTTGGGAGGCTTTTTAGAGGTCTTAGGAGCTCAATTAAACATTCACACATGCAAGGAAACTCATTTATTAAATCAGTTTTTGCATTATGCTCAAGAACTCTACACTTTCCTAACATGAAATTCATTAATTTCTCTTATAATCTCTTGGCATATTCAAACTTCCCATAGCCTAAATCAATGGTTCCATGCTTGCTCTAAGCCAAAAACTCCCCCTTCTTCCTAGCTCTCAAGTTGGACGAAACACTTAAGAAGAAGCAAAGGAAGAAGCAACCAAATAGAAAGAAATTACCTTGAATCAAGCCTTCTTCAAAAGTGTTTCTTCTTGCCTTAGCTTCCTTTTTGAATCTCTAACTCTTCCCCTCTGGTTCAAGTTCAAAACAAAACCATTTCTCTCATCAAAGCCATGGAAAGAGAGCTTGAGAGATAGGAACAAGGTTTCAAGAAGAAGAAGCATGGAAATCCTTAAGATTTCTTACCTTTTTCCTTGAATTTCTCCCTTTCTTCCTTAGCTTCTTGTGCGTCTCTCTCTCTAGCCGTCTTCTCTATTTTGGACAAGCTCAAGTTGATTAGAAGAAGCAAGGAGATGGAATGCCTAATTAAAGAAGCTTCAAGACTAAATTTGTTTTAAAAAATGACATTTACGTCCCGCGTATGTGGCATTTTTGTTTTAGCTTCATTTTAGCTCTTTTTTAGGACTGTCTTTCTCTCATAAAATTTAATTTCCCAATTGTATAAAATGCCTTTGGAATCACTCAATTTGGAACTTAAACCTTCCTGAACAAATCAGTCAAAATTCAGACTCACTACCATTAGAAAACGTATACGAGAGGGGCTTTAATTGTCCTAAGGCTTCCCATGGTTTTCAGGGCCTCTAAGAATCCCGAGAAGCTCAAAATTTTCATTTAAAAAGTGCTCCGGTGAGTTTTTCAAAATGTTTCCATATTTACAAAAATGCCACTAGGCTTTTGGCAAATTGTTTAAGCCACTCCAGCCTCGGTTTTTAGACAACTTGAGACCAAAATCCTCATTTTTCATTATTTAAAATTTTATTAAATTTTTATTTGGCCTTAAATCACTCATCCTAGGAGACTTACTTTTATACAGCTCAATTCTAATTTTTTACGAAAACTTGTTCATTACATTTTTCACCCCTCTTAAAATAAATTTTGTCCTTGAAATTTAAATGCGCACCTGAGGGAAAAAGCTCTAGATACTTATGCCTCATTTCTTCCTCGAGCTCCCAGGTTACCTCCTCAGATGTTAGACCCCTTCATACCACTTTCACAAAAGGAATGTTCTTGTTTCTCAGCTATTTTAGCTTGGCATCCACAATTCTCTCTGATTTCACTACATAGGAAAGATTTTCTTGCAATTAAATATGCTTATATTCTATGACATGTTAGGGGTTTGGTAAGTACTTTTTCAGTTATGAGACATGAAAAACATTATGGATTTAGGCTAGGTTAAGAGGTAAGGCTATCTAGTAGGCCATGGGTCCAATTTTCTCGAGGATTTCAAATGTATCGATATACTTAGGGCTGAGCTTCCTTACCCCTATAAACCAACCAACCCCAATCACTAGAGACACTCGAATGAACACATCATCTTCAATCTCAAACTTTAACAGCCTCCTTCTCTTATTAGCATAATTTTTTTATTTACCTTGGGCTGTAAGAAGTTTCTTCCTAATTAATTCTATTTACCGGGTGGTTTAGTCTACTATCTCAGTTCTTAATAGACTCCTCTCACCTTGTTTAACCCAACACAGAAGGGATCTACATTTCCTCCTATATAGAGCTTCATCAAGGGCTATTTGAATACTAGAATGGTAACTGTTATTGTATACAAACTCTGCTAATGGCAGATATGCATCCCAGTTACCCCTCATTTCTAACACACATGCCCTCAGCATGTCTTCTAGGATCTAGATGGTTCTCCTAGTCTAACCATCTATCTGGGGGTGATAAGCGGTACTGAATTGTAACCTAGTCCTTAAGGCATGCTATAACGACCTCCAGAAGTTTGATGTAAACCTGGGGTCTCTATCAAATACTATGCTATTGGGTGCTCTATGAAGTCGCACTATCTCTCTTATGTATAACTGGGCTAATCATCTAATGTATGGGTAGCCCTAATAGCTCAAAAGTATGCAGACTTTGTCGATTTATCTACAATTACCCAGATAGCATCGTGTCCAGAGGATGTTCTGTGTAACCCCATAATAAAATCCATGGCTATGCTATCCCATTTCCACTCAAGGATATCTAGGGTTTGCAACTATCTAGCGGGTCTCTAGTGTTCTACCTTCATCCTCTAACATACTAAGCATTTAGCCATGTAATCTGTCACATCATTTTTCATTCTTGGCCACCAAAAAATTTTCTTTAAATCCTGATACATCTTGGTGGCTCTTGGGTGGATAGTGTGCTTACTTTTGTGTGCCTTTTCTAGAGCTTTTTCTCTCAATTTATTTTAGTTAGGCATACAAATTGTATCTTGGTATATTATCATGCCATTCTCAGATACCTTAAATTATGATGTTTTACCCTGGGAGATCTCACTCCAAATTTGTCTTAAGAATTAATCTTCTCTCTAGGAATCTAAGATCTATGTTCTCTATTCATTCTCAATTCGGGTCTCACTCAAATACAATGTACCCAATACCACTTGGCAGGAGAGGTTTAAATTTATAAATTTCTCTAGGAGTTCCTGTTCCCTAATCATCATATGGGATGCATAGATAGATTTTCTACTCAGGGCATCAGCGACCACATTGGCTTGACCTAGATGATACTTCAACATATAATCATAATCTTTTAGGAATTTCATCTATCTCTTAAATCTCATGTTGAGTTCTTTTGTATCAAATAGGTATTTCAGACTCTTGTGGTCACTATAGATCTCGATGGTTGCACCATATAAATAGTGCCTGTATATTTTAAGAGCAAACACTACAGTGGCTAACTCTAGGTCATGTGTGGGATAATTCTCCTCATAAGGCCTTAACTTCCTAGAGGCATACACCACTACTCTACCTTGTTGTATTAACACACATTCTAACCTTTTTCCTCGAGGCTTCATTATAAACCATAAATGGTTCACTAACATTAAGGATAATCAGTACAGGGGCAGTAGTCAAATGGAGTTTCAACTCCTGAAAACTTCTCTCACATTTATCATCCCACACGAAAGGAGAATCTTTACTAGTCAGCCCATAAGTGGCAAGGCTATATGAGAAAAGCCCTGAATGAACCACCTATAGTACCTTGCCAAACCTAGGAAACTCTTAACCTTGGTGATAGTCCTAGGTCTATCCCACTGTAACACAGCTTCCACTTTATAGGGGTTTACTGCGACCCCTTCTCATAATATCACATGACATAAGAATTTCACCATGGTTAGCCAGAACTTATATTTGCTAAGTTTGGCATACAATCTCTTGTCTTTTAAGGTCTTTAGGATTAATTTAAGATGCCTCTCATGCTCCTCAAAGGATCTAGAGTACACTAACATGTCATTAGTAAAGACCACCACAAACTTATCTAGATACGGTATGAATACCTATTCATATAATCCATGAATACAATGAGTACATTCATCAGCCCAAATGACATCACAAGGAACTTATAATACATATATCTAGTTCTGAAGGCCATTTTTAAGATGTCTTTAGCTCTCACTCTCAGCTGGTGTTACCCAAATCTAAGGTCTATCTTAGAAAATCCAAATGTCCCTACTAACTAGTCTAACAGATCATCTATTCTAGAGAGAGGATATTTATTCTTCATGGTAATCTTATTTAACTTTTTATAATCTATACATAATCTTAAACTACCTTCTTTTTTTTTCACAAATAATACCAGAGCTCCCTAGGGTAAAACACTAGGGTAGATAAACCTTTTTTCTAACAACTCTTCTATCTACTTTGTCAACTAAGCAAGTTTGGTGGGAGCCATCCTGTAAAGAATGACCTCTACCACCATGATGGGAGCCATCCTGTAAACAACATAACATTGTGTCCAGAGGATGTCTGGTTAACACCATAACAAAATCTATGGCTATGCTATCTCATTTCCACTCGGGGATATCTAGGGGTTGCAACTACCCAGCGGGTCTATGGTGTTCCACCTTCATCCTCTGACACACTAGGCATTTAGCCACATAATGTATCACATCATTTTTCATTCCTGGCCACCAAAATTTTTTCTTTAGATCCTGATACATCTTGGTGGCTCCTAGGTGGATTGTGTACTTACTCTTATGTGCCTCTTCTAGAACTCTTTGGCCTTAAATCACTTGTCTCAGAGGACTTGCTTTTATATGGCTCAATTCTAACGTTTTACAAAAAATGTTCATTACACAGGTCACTCCCTATTCGAATCTCACTTATCAATAATTTCCTAGAATGCACCTGACATAAGAGATTCATATCTCTAAATCTCTCAATGAGTTCCTACTCCTTTAACATCATGTAGGCCATATGTATGGATTTTCTACTCAGTGTATCTATGACCACATTTACCTTACTTGGATGGTATTTCAAAGTGAAATTATAATCTTCTAAAAACTCTAACCATCTCTTTCGCCTCATATTTAACTCATTTTGCTCAAATAGATACTTAATGCTTTTATAGTCACAGTATATATCTATGGATACACCATACAAGTTGTAACACCCCAAAAATAATTAATAGTAATCATTTGGGGATTATGAACTTATTGAGAGGGATTTAAGAAAAATTTATAAGGAGATAAGAGTCTTAAGGAAAATGGCAGATTTGAGTATTTTAACATAATAATTATTAATTGGATAATTTTGAGGGAAGTAAAATAATGATTATAGATTTGAGTATGATTTAGGCCCAGTGAAACATGGACCCATAGGCCATTAAGTCAACCCAAAATCTTAAACTTTTTTGTTTGAGGCCCAATAAGCTTACACCAGAACCTAAATGGATTTTTGGTGTAACGCCATGCATTTATAACCTTGCCTCATGTTACTTCTAAGTCTCATGCCATGAATTACACTAAAAAGTGGAAAATTAGCATCAAAATATTACATTTCTTTGAATTGCGCTACACAAAAATTTTTCTCTCAGAGTCCTGTGGGCCGTATGGACTCATACATCACATCCTCATATTTAAATACATAAATACAACTCATTTTCATCATCAAAAGTGGCCTACATCTCAAGGAACTCAAAGGGAACCATGAAATATACATACATATTTTCAGCCAGATTTTTCCACTTTCTATCACAACTTTTAGAAATCATTACTAATTCTAGAAAAAATTGAAATCATGTATTATTGGACATTTTAGAAAACTACAGATGTCTACTGCATATTAAAAATATGTCCAGATCATAATATCCAACACAGAGGACGTTTGACATTCAAAATTTTCCAGAGGTCAAACTGCCCACTGGTGCTGTCACAGATTTCTCCAACAAGTTTCAAAAATGTCCAATTAATTCCACAAAACTCCAATCCATGCAAATGATACCGATTAGGAAAGCTATGGATGTTAGCTAGAGGAAAAAAATAACTCCAGACTAGCTCAGGCATGCCCAGACCTCTAAATCCAATCAAATAGTAATAGAGATCGGTTGGAGTTCCTGATACTGGATGGAATCTTTAAAACTTCATATCTCCCTCTCTAGACATCCAAATGAGGTGCTTCCTATTGGTACAAGTCTTTGTGAATATCTAGTATCTCTGTATAAAATTTTGTCACAATTGGACATCATTTGAGCCCTGTGTGACAGATTTCATTTTCGGACCAGTATGAACAGTGACATGACCAAAATTAGAAAATTTCTCAACTTTGAAAATTCATCGAATATTCTCTAGACCTCTGAAAATTCTTTTCTTTAGCTTCCCAAAAAGCTCTCAACAAGCTCTAATTGCATGACAAATCTCATATCAAGAAGAGCTCATTTGGGCAAAAAGTGATATAGGATTTCATTATGGTCAATTTTGGCTCCATATGGGATACCAAAATGTTCAGATAGTTTTTCATGGGTTTGGCACCTCTTAGGCAAGTCTAAAAGCATAATTAGGACTTATGTGAGCTGCCCAAATGGTCCCAAACTCTATACATCTCATTTTGGCCATCTCATCCACACATATGCATAATTCCATGATACCATTCATGAAGTTAATTTGCCAACATATACTTAAATCACATTCTAATGGCTACATAACATATTCTCTCATTCATACATGAATTATTAACATAATTACACATGTTCAAGAGGTCATAGGTCATATACAACCATAGATGACAACATTTGCCACCTTGATGGCCTTAAAGAAGCAAATTTCATACATTTTAATGTCATATTCTCATCTCTTAAGTGGTTGGCTTCCATCCCCTTGCTCTCTTAGTCCACCTAGCATGTAAGAACATTGGAGAGGAGGGGATGAGATTCAAAGAATCCTAATAGTTCATCTCCTATTCAATCATACATAATTGATGCAAATAAGTCTCATAAATGCATGTATGGCCATGTTGACATGTGCAAACATTCAAGAAACATTTTCATCATTTAAGAAAGTCATACATAGCTTACAAAGGCTTGCCAAGCAAGCGGATTGGCCTTACCCAATTTCTTATGGATATTGGACTTGCCTTACCCATTCTTTAAGAGATTCTTAGACTCAACCATACTCTTGGGAACCCATCTTACTTTTGGGAGACTCTTTGCTTTGTCTTAACTAATCTCAAGGGTTCTTGGCTCATCCTTACCATGGCTAAAGGCTCTTGGCCTCACCACACTCAAGCAAACCCAAGCACACATCGAAAATATCATATAAGAGCATATTGTAATATCATGGTACTGTGGAATTCAAGTTATGCTAGAATACTTTTCATGGCTTAAAAATACACATACATACATTTAAGACAAGCTAAGCACACATCCATGCATGAGAGAAGGTGGAGAGAGCTACCTTGTACACAATCACACACTTTTCTTCTTGAATCAAGGCTCCCTTTTTCGGCCACACACACACACAAGTATGGAGATGGCTTCTCTTGGCCTAAACACAATTTATGGAAGTCAATTAGGTTCATGAACTCAATTCTAAGGCCATACAATTTGCTTAAACACTAGTTTAGTCTATAACCTCATTATGGTTCTATAATTGCACCTTATGAAGCAACACCCCTCAAATAAAGTCTAGGCTCCATTCTTTCCTTTCAAATATGATTCTTGACTCCTTGTAAGCCTCTTAGAGTCATCACACAATTAAAACCAAGAACCTAACTACATGTTGCTTCTTTTGGTCATAATAAGGAACCTAAAGCACCAACTCACTTTCTATGGGTTCTAATTTTTTTTCCAAGGCCTCTTCTCATTTTCATTCACCATATATGACTCAAGAATGGGTTTAGAAAAATTTAAAACTCTCCCTAGCTAGGAGAACCCATCTAGGCCGAGGCTATGGAGGAAATGAAGTTTCTTGGAGTTTGCTTTGTTTTCTCAAGGGAGGGTGCATGGGGGGAGCCTCTTAGGGATCTTAGGAACTCATTTAAACTCTTATTTATGCCTAGATATTAACATACAAAATTAGATTTTACAAGGTGCACTTGAAACTATAGAAATTGCATGGAAGAAAGCATTTAAAACTACTAAGAATCCATTTAAAACTACTAAGAATCCATACCTTTTCTTGTTTTTTCTCCTCCTTTTCTTCCCCTTCTTGTGAGCCTAAGAGAGCAGATCATATTCTATATTTTGGGTAGAAATTTTGTGCTAAAGAAGATGGGAGAAGAAAGGAGAAGTGTGTGGGAGTTTCTAGAAACACACTTTTTCAAAAATTCTAATTTTATCCTCCCGTAATGGCAATTTTGTTTTAGCTTCATTTTAGCTCCTTTTTTAGAATCATCTTTTCCATTATAAAATTTAGGTTCTCAATTTAGTAAAATTCTTTCGGAATCACTCAATTTGGAGCTAAAACCTTACCAAATGAATCGGTCAAAGTTTAGGTCAACTGACATTGGAAAACGTCCACCGAAGGGGATTTAACTATCTCGGGGCTTCCTATAGTTTTCAGGGCCTCTAAAAACCCTGGACAACTCAAAATTTTCATTTAAAAAGTGCTCTTATATGTTTTTTCAAAAGTTGCACTAATTTACAAAAATGCCAATACGTTTCGTTAGTTTTTTGTAAGAAATTATTTCTTCATTCTAGCTCTATTTTTCTTTTTGTCTGAGCTTGGGATTCTCATTTTTAGGAGTCCAGAATGCTTCTCAAATTTTTTGAGACCCTAACTAGATCAGCTCGAGGGACTTCCTTTTGTATTCGGTAAATTTTATTCGTTGACAAAGAAACCATACGTTACGTTTCTCACGTTTTCTTTC
Source organism: Erythrophleum ivorense (assembly GCA_026724425.1). Classification (NCBI taxonomy): domain Eukaryota; kingdom Viridiplantae; phylum Streptophyta; class Magnoliopsida; order Fabales; family Fabaceae; genus Erythrophleum; species Erythrophleum ivorense. Next base: position 21,655,631 of record JAIUCV010000004.1, on the reverse strand, counting down.
GTTTTCAGAAAATTGGATGTTACACATTGTGCTTTGATCGAGCACTTGGCTGTGATCAGATCCCTGATGCACTAAGCCCAGGTTGTGGGCTAACATTTTGAAGGACCAGACCTTTTAATGGTAAGAAGAAATTATTGAAAGTCTATTGTATGGTTTGGTAGCATATAGGTTTGGAAACTTTGTTAGATTGAGTTTGTGTCATGAGAATTCTAGTTTTATGTATTTGCCACATTGCATCATGAATTGACAAGTATAGGGACTGGTTATGTAATGTAATTATCATGGAATCTGATGTATGTATTTGCTTACAATCTAATATGAAACATTACTAATCCTGAGATATGACTTATTAGCTGAGAATGTAATCATATGTTGCCTTAAATGTTGATTTAAACTAGCAATGTATGAAAGTTTTGTGGGAATTTACATTTGAATGATAATAGTAATATCTTTTGCATCCCTTAATGTCATGATTCATGATTTGCTGATATATGGTATATGGATGGGTAGAGAAAACCCCTAATTTTTTAATTTGATTAGAATTGGTATGCTGAGTAATTTGGATAGTATGAGACTATTAGAACCTTACAAAAATAACCTTAAGATGTTGATAGAGAGAGGTCTAGTATGTGAAGGATGAAATTTAGGGAGTCTAGGTGTAGAAGTGGGTTGAGTTGCGGCCAAAACTACTTAAATCGCAGCCAAGGGAGTTCTAAAAGCTAGGTGCACCATTGCGCGAGATGCCTCATATAACATCCAATTCCTCTGTAAATGTGAGAAATGTAATGTTTGGTTTCTCTGTAAATGTACAAAACTCACTAGATATAAAAGGAAGTCCTCTAAATAGAATGATTTGAGGTCAAATAAAATTAGAAAAATATTCTAGACCTCAAATAATGAGGATATAAGGCTAGAGGTGCCTTGAAAGCAAAGCCAAAACAATGAAATGAAAATGGATGAAACATAATGGCATTTTTAAAATTTTAGTCACTTTTTAGAAAATTTTAAGGAGGAACTTTTAAATACGAAAATGAGTTTCTTAGAGTTCTCAAAGGCCTTAAAAACCATAGGAACCTCTAGAATGTTTCAAATCCCTCTGGTTGATGTTTTACATCATCAATTGATTTGAACTTTAACTAGTTCATTTGAGAAGGTTTTAGATCCAAATTAAGTGATTCCAAAGGCATTTTATAAGTTAGAGAACCTAAAGTTTATGATGAAAAGGAAAATTCTAAAAAAGGAGTTCAAATGAGCCTGAAATAAAAAATCCAAGAAAGTAGGACATAAATGTAATTTTTAAACAAAAAATTTAAGAAAGCCTGTGATATATGTCGTGCTCCTTCTCCTCCCTCACTTAGACTAGCTTATTTTTTGGCCAAAACCAAGAGAGGACCAGTAGGGAAGGATGCACTAAGAGAGAGGAAGAAGAGAAGGAAAATTTCAAGAAAAAGGTAAGAAAAGTGTAGAAATGCATGCTCCTTCTTTTGGTAAACTTGTTCTTCTCATTCTCCTTTTCATTCTTATGGTTTTAATGGCTCATATAGGACTAATTTATGGTTGGTCCAGAGGAGAGAGCTTAGAATTTTAAGAAGTTTGAAGTAATGAAAAGAGCTCTTGAAAAAGTCTTGAAATAAGGTAAATTTCTTAGCTTTTCATGCTTCTCTTCTTGCTCTCTCTCTCTTTATGTATTTCATCCCACCTAGAGCCTATCCAAGAGAGTATGAATTTAAGACACCTAAAAAGTCTCTCAAGTAGTCAACTCCTTAAAGAAAGCAAGCAAAATCGTTTGGTGCACAACCAAGAAGCATGTCTCAGCCTAAGTGGGATTGGACACCTAGGGTGAATTTTAATTTGTTCTAAGCCTAGAATAGGACTAGATATGATGGGAGAACATCAAAGGAAGCCTTAAGAAAAATTTAGAAGCCATGGAATGTGAGATAGAGGTATAGGTTCCATAATGTGACATAAAGAAGCAACATATAGTTAAGTTCCTTAAAATGAATGTGTGATGGTTCCAAGGAGTCTAAATGGAGTCAAGAGTCTTAGATTGAATAGGAAATGGGAGCTAAGATCATGAATTTTAAGAGTTGCTTCATTGTGTCTTATATGGAAGCGTAATGGAACCATATGAGAAAGTAACATAGTATAGCACTTGAGAGAAGTCAAGGCTTATTTCCCATGACCTAATATGCCTCATTTGGTGTGTCTAGGCCAAGGAAACTAAGGGTCACCTAATAGCAAGTCTTGGCCGAGAAGGAAGAGGAAGATTTCAATGAAAAAGTGTATGGCAATGGCTTCAATGTACCTCTCTAGCCTTTCTCTCATGCATTCTTGGTTGTTTTATTATTTTTAGATGTGTGTATGTATGTTTATGCTATGAGAAATGTATATAGCTATTTTCTACATGCCATGGTACTATTATGTGTGTAACGAATGTAATTTCTATAAAATGATGAAATGAGCTGTATAAAAGCAAGTCCTTTGAAATGAGCTAGATAATATCTAGAAAAATTTGGATAGAGTCCTAGGCTCCTAAAAATGATAATTCCAGGCTCAAACAGAAAGAAAAATGGAGCTAGGATGAAGAAACAAATTAGAATGAAAACTAATGAAACATAATGGCATTTTCATAAATAAGTGCAACTTTTGGAAAAACACATAAGAGGTTTTTTTAAATGGAAAATTTGTGTTATCCAAGGTTCTCAGAGGCCCTAAAAATCATGAGAATCCCCAGGATTGGTAAAGCCTCTCAAGTGTACATTTTTCAATGGTGGTGAGCCCAAACTTTGATGGATTTGTTCAGAAAGGTTTTAGCTCCAATTTGAGTGATTCCAAAGGTATTTTATTAACTTGGGAACCTAAATTTTATAATGGAAAAGACAGTTCTAAAAAAGGAGCTAAAACAAAGCCAAAACGAAATTGTCATTACGAGAAGATGAAATTAGAATTTTTGAAAAAGTGAGTTTCTTGAATGTTCCATAAGCTTCTTGTCTCTTCTCCCCCTCATATAGCACGACTTTCCTCTCCCAAAATATAGAAAATTACTAGCTTCTTGAGGCCCACCAAGAGAGGAAGAAAAGGAGGAGAAAAATCAAGGAAGAGGTAAGGAAATTTGTAGAATTTCATGTTCTTTCTTCCCCCAACCTTGCTCTTCTCCTTCTATGCTTTCTTTCTGTGGTCTAGTTGAGCTTTTTAGTTCTATTTTGATTCCAGAACACAAGGGGAGAGTTTGAATTAATTGAGATGAGGCCAACTAAGGAGAAAAGCTCTTGAAACTAAGTTGAAATTCAAGGTAATTCATGCTTTAAGTTGCCTCTTCTCTTTGCTTCCTCTTGCTATGAGTTTCGGCCAACTTAGGGAAGAGTAGGAAGGACTGGATTTTGGGTAGAATCAAGGGAGAATCCTAGGAAAAGGAGTGTGAGGATTAAGATTATGCAAAGAAATTGCAAGGAAAACTAATAGAAATCTAGTTAAGAAAGTGTAAACTTCTTTAGGGTTTTGGAAATTTTTTATGTGAGTAATTTCTTGGCTATTTGAGTGTTTCCTTAAGCTCCTAAGACCTCTAGAAACTCTCCCAAGTGGATCTCCCATCAAGGAAAAATCAAGAACTCCATGAACCTCTATTATGGTGCATATCTTGGCCTAGGCTGGCACAAGTAGTTAGGGAGTGTTTTGATTTGTTCTAGCCTTGGTTTGGGACTTTATATGATGTTAGAAGATGGGAGAAACTATTGGAAAAAATTTAGAAGCCATGAATTGGTAGATGGGACAATGGTATCCATAATGGTGCTTTATGAAGCAACTTAATTCCAAGCTTGTGTAAATGATTGTATGAGGGTCCAAGGACTTTGAATGATGGCAAAAGGCCTAGAAAATGGAAAGAAATGGGAGCCTAGAGCTTGAATTGTGAAGGTTGCTTCAATAGGCCATTTATGGAACCATTATGCCACTTATGGAACCAAGTGTATGTTCAAAAGTAAGTTTAGTGTCTTGGCTTGCTTTAAGTGTGTAATTGTGTGTTGTTTATGGTGTTTAGGTCAAGGGAACACTAACCCACCTAGGTGTGCTTGTGAAGCCAAAAAAAGGAAAGAGAAAGACTAAGAAAAGCTTGCATAAATTTAAGGTAGCTTTCTACCTCATTCTTCTTGCATTCTCATGTGCATATGTATGTCTTTGTATACTTGTGGGTGCTCTTGTAATTTAAGAACATGCCACTTGATGTCTTGAGATTGCATTGGTACCAATATGTTGTCTTGAATGCTATTGATTGTTAGAATGGCTCATAAGGATGAGGTCCCTTAATGTGGGTGAGGAAGTGCCAAAAGTCTCAAGGCATGGGTGAGACTAGGCCAAAAGTCTCTTGGATGGGTGAGGCCAAGAGTGAGGCATATCCAAAAGTCCTAGAAATAAGGTGAGGCAAAAACCAAAAGTCCCTAGAGCTTCTTGATGACATGATTGTGAAAGTGTGGAATGGAAATCTTGAAAATGTGCACTCATGATCCAAGTAGCTTGTTTATTTGTACACTTGATATATGTATGTCTTGAATATGTGTGTGAATGGGAGTGTGAGTTATTGGGATTCTAGGAATCTCATCCCCCTTCCCTCCATCATTTCAAAATGTCTATGTGGCACACAAGAAGGGAGAAATGCAAGCTAAAGAGATTAGGATGCTATACTTTGAACAATTGTAACTCCTTTTGTATCTAAATGTCAAAAAGGATATGTACATCATACTTTTGAGTTGTATACTATTGAATAAATGTAAAATGATGTATGAATATGATATAGACCTTATGTGACACCAAATCAATGGAATTATGCAAATTGGCTCTTGGATGGCTTGCATGTAACTATGCATAAATGGATGTGGGATAGCCAAAGTGAGATGCCTGATATTTAGGACCATTTGGATAGTTCACACAAGTCATATTCATGCTTTTAAACTTGCCCAAGAAGTACCAAACATTAAAGGAGGCCATTTGGATAGATTTGGTATCTCATATGGAGCAAAAATTGCCATTTTGGTGAGCTATGTCACTTTCTATCCAAATGAGCTCTTCTTCGTCTAAACTTTAGCATAAATCTAGAACTTATTGAGAGCTTTTTAGGAAGCTAAAGTGGGTATTATTTGGAGGTCTACAGAATATTTGAAAAATTTTTGAAGTTGGTAATTTTTCTAGTTTTTGGTCATTGCACTGTTCATTTGGTCCAAAATTTTTCTATCTTAATCATGGGGTAAATGATGTACAATTGTCATGAAATTTTATAGTAAGAAATTAGACCTTGCCAATGACTTGTGTCAAATGGAAGCACCTCATTTGGATGTCTAGAGAGGGAGATATAAATTTTTGAAATTGTTATTCTGTTCTAGGTGCACCTACAAACCCATGGTACTATTTGATTCATTTTCAAGGTCTGAATGCTCTTGAATTGATCTAGAACTATTTTTTCCCTTTATTTAACATCTGTATCTTTTCAAATTGGTATAGATTTCATGGATTCAATTTTTGTGGAATTAATTATGAATTTTCAAATTTTATATCAGTAAGCTATATTAGATTTCTAGACAGTTCAACCTCCCTACTTTTTTGTTGTTAAACATGGTCCGAATGGAATTATTTTTAGTGTAAATTTAGCACCTATAACTTTGTAATAAGCTATATTTTGCTTGATTTTTATTTTTCTAAAATTAGTTATGATTTTTCAAAGTTGCCTCAAATTCTGCTATCCTGGAACCCAAGCCAAAATGTGATTATTTTGGGATTTTGACTCTTGATCCATGATTTGTACTTAGTTTTAAGAATGGTATGATTTGTATGAAGGGAAAATAATTAGAGAATGTTGTCTATGAGTTCATGGGGTCTCGGAAACACGAAATAAAAAATTTATACGTTACGCAATACAATTTAATTCATTATTTTAATGCATTTTTTATTTCTTTGAAGAATTGTATAATCCTACTTGCACATAAGAAGATCAATGTTAGAAATAATATGGTATTACAATGTGATTAAAATGTGTTTTATGAATGTATTATAGTTTGAATGAACTTGGTGAAGAAGTTTCTTAGCAAAGGTGAAGATGAGCCAAAAGTTGTTAGGATTGGGAAAGACAAAGCCAAAAGTCTCAAGAAGAATAAGGCTTAGTCAGAAGTCCCTTAAAAATGGATGAGACAAGTTCAAAAGTTCTAAAGGAAGGGGGTTAGGTTAAACCAATGCTCTTGAAAGCCACTGTATGATATGTATGAGCTTCTTGCAAATGAAAATAAATTAATATATGGTTACTAGTAACTCTATTCATATATGAAATCTTGGACTTGAAAATATAGCTATTATGTATGATTAAAAGGGTTAAGAGCTATTAGGATTCTTAAAATCTCACTTTTTCTTCTCTAATGTCTAATTATATATCTAGGTGAGCCAAGTGAGCTAAGGAATGCAAGCCACCACTCATGAAGACAAGGACTTTGACAAAGAATTTGCTATATAGTCATTTTATTGACATATTAGTGTCAAATGATGTAACTGTAATGACCCTAACTTCTAATCATGGTAATTAAGATTAAAGATGCGATTAATAACCATTAATCAAGGTTTGAAGTCTTTACGATTACTTATATTAGGAAAAAGTGGAAAAATTTAAACCTTAATGTCGTTAGAGTTATTAACTAATTACTCATAACCATTTATGTACATGAAGGAATCAAACCCATAATTATAACCCTTTCATCCTATCATCCATTAATTTCAACTCACAAGAATCTCCTACAAGTGTTCCTAAATCATTATTTATTATTTCCATAGAGAAAACTAAAGTTTTTAGGTTAATATGAAAAATTTAGAACCTTTATCGAGGCTAAATGCCTTCACAGGAACCTCCCAGCTTGCTCCTCAAAGTTAGCGGCGACTGGCTTCCTTCTTCACCACGGCTAATTTCTCTCTAGAACACATCTAGACTCGCCTTTCAAATTTTGCCATGGCTAGGTTCATTTTTTGTCGCGACAAATTCTTCTCTATTCCTTCCTTGGGCTACTTTATCACTTTTGGCCACAGCCAATTCCCTCCTATTCCTATAACTCCTAAGATTTCGTCCCTACCCAACACATCTATCATTACCCACTAAAAACTCAAATGTGGATCTTTAACCCTCTAGCTATAACACCATATATTTTTATCTCATTTCATATTATATCTATGCCTCACATCATACAACTCACATAAGAGGCAAAATAATGGCATTAAAATAATATATTTCTTAGCTTGCATCGCATATAAAATTTTTCTTCGGAGTCCCGTGGGCCATATGGACTTATGTATCACATTCTCATATTTAATTACATGGATAAAGCTTATTCCCATCACCAAAAGTGGCCTACAACTTATGGAAACCAAAGGGAAGCATAAAATACATATATACATTTTCAGCTAGAATTTGCTCATTTCTGTCACAAACTTTAGAAAATCATAACTAATTCTAAAAAAATCAAAATTATACATTATTGGCCATTTTGGAAAGCTACACACGTCTACTTCTTGATAAAAATATGTACAGACCATAATATCTAACACAGAAGATGTTTGACATTCGAAATGGTCTAGACATTTGGCTGTCTACTGGTGCTGTCACAAAATTCTGTAGCAAATTTCAAAAATGTCCAAGTAATTCCACAAAATTCCAATTCATGCAAATGATACCAATTTGGAAAGCTGTGGATGTTGGATGGAGGGAAAAAATAACTCCATACTAGCTTAGGCATAGCTAGACTACAAAAACTAATCAAATAATACCCAAGGTCAGTTAGGGCGCCTGATACTAGGCAGAATCTTCAAAAATTTACATCTCCCTCTTTAGACCTCCAAATGAGGTGTTCTAGTTTATAAAAGTCACTGGGAATTTCTAGCTTCTCCATATAAAATTTTGTGGTAATGGGATATCATTTGAGCCCTATGTAATAGAAATCATTTTCGGACCAAGTGCATCAAACCAAAATTAGAATTTTTGCCAAATTTGAAAATTCATCAAATATTCTCTAGACCTCCAAAAATTATGTTATTTAGCTTTCCTCTTAATAGGCTCTAATTTCATGTCAAATATCAAATTAAGAAGAACTCATTTGGACAAAAAGTTGTGTAAGGTTTTAAATTAGTCAATGCTTGGTCCATGCAAGATACCAAAATGTCCAAATGGCTTTCCTTGGTGTTTAGCACCTCTTGGGCAAGTCTAAAAGCATAAACATGACTTGTATAAGTTTCCCAAATGGTTCCAAACCTCATGTATCTCAATTTGGCTACTCCACTTCCATTTATACACTAATGCATCACACTTTCAAGAAGCAAAGTTTGCCATCTCATGCTTTATATACATTCTAATGGTCATAAAATATAATCTCTCATGTCTACATCACATATTAACATAATTATACATGTTCCAGAGGTCATGGGTCTTATGCAATAATAGATTACACTAATTATCATTCATAAGCCTTAAAGTAGCCAAATCCATGCACTTTAGTGTCAAGCTCTCATTTCTCATGTGGTTGGCTTCCATTCCCTTGCTCTCTTGGTCCTCCTAGCATATTAGAATATTGGAGAGGAAGGAATGAGATTCAAAGAATCTTAATAGCTCATCTCCCATTCAATCATACATAAAGCATGCAAAACAAGTCTCACAAATGCATGTATGACATATGGACATGTGCAGTCATTCAAGGAGCATTCTTGGCATTTGAAAAGGTCATACATAGCATACAGAGGCTTGCTAAGTAAGTGGATTGCCCTCACCCAATTACTTATGGATGTTGGACTTGCCTCACCCATTCTTTAAGAAGTTCTTAGACTGAACCATGCTCTTAGGAGTCAACCTCACTTTTAGGAGACTTTTTACTTTGTCTTAACCAATCTTAAGAGTTCTTAGCTCATCCTCACCATGGTTAAGGGTTCTTGGCCTCATCGTGCTTAAGCAAACTAAGACAAACATCATAAACATCATTTGGAAAACATAATGCATCATCATGGTACCATGGAGTAAGAGCTCATGCTAGAACATTTTTCATGGCTTAAAATACAGATACACACACTCAAAGACAAGTAAAGCAAGCAATCATGCATGAGAGAAGGTGGAGAGATAGAGAGAGCTACCTTGCTAGCATTTGTACATCTTTTCCTTAAGCCTTGAATCCTCTCTCTTGACCTCATACACCTATGAAGGTAAAGATCATTCCTCTTGGCCTAGACACATCATATGGAAGCTAATTTTATTCTTGAAGTAAAATTTAAGGCCACACAACTTGCCTAAACTCTAGCTTGACCTATAAACCCCTTTATGGTTCCAAAATACACCTAATGAAGCAACACCTCTCAAATAAATTCTAGGCTCCATTGTTTCCTTTCAAATATGATTCTTGACTCCTTTTAAGCCTCTTGGAGTCATCACACAATTAAAATAAAGGGTCTAACTACATGTTGCTTCTTTAGGTCATATTATGGAACATAAGGCACCAACTCACTAGTTTTTAAATTTTTTTCAAGGCCTCCCCTCATCCTCATTCACCATATATGACTCAGGAATGGGTTTAGAAAATTTTAAAACTCTCCTTAACTATGGTAACCCTTCTTGGCTGAGACAATGAAGTATGATGGCTTCTATGGAGCTTGCTTTGTTTTCTTAAGGGAAAATGCACATGAGAGGACTTATAAGGATCTTAGGAGTTCATTTAAACACTTATTTAAGCATAGGAATTAAGAGATCAAATCAGATTATGGAAGAAACACTTGAAACCCTAGAAATTGCATCTTGAATTTCTATGGTTTTTTGTTAATTCTCTTTGCATATTCTTAATCTCCACACCCTTCTTCCTAAGAATCACCCTTGGTTTTGCCTAAAAATCAAACCCTCCTAGGGTTTCTTAAGTGGGGTGAAATGATGGAGGAAGAGGAGCAAGGGGTAGAAACCATGGAAGAAGAAATTACCTTATTCTTTTGCTTTTTCTCACTTGAATCTTGTCTTCTTTGAGCTCCTCTCTTCAAATCCAAATTTTTCCATTAATTTCTCCCTTAAAATATTTTTGTAAACTTCATTATAATCATAGGAAGAAAGCTCAAGAGGAGAAGAATAAGTTTGGCAGAAGAAGGAGCATGAAAATCTATGAAATTTCTTACCTTTTCCTTGTTTTTTCTCCTCCTTTCTTCTCCTCCATGGTGCGCCTAAGATAGATGGTGTTTTCTCTAGTTTTTGGGTAGAATGGGTTGTGCAAATGAAAGGGAGAAGAAATAAGAAACTTAAAGTGTGTTCAAGAAGCTTCCACTTTCCCAAAAATTCTAATTTTGCCCTTTATTTTTGGCATTTTCTTTTCTAACTCATTTTAGCTCCTTTTTTAGAACTGTCTTTTCTGTTATCAAATTTAGGTTTCCAATTTAGTAAAATGTCTTTGGAATCACTCAAATCGGAGCTAAAACTTTCTCGAATGAATCCGTTAAAGTTTAGGTACACCGACATTAGAAAATATCCACCGAAGGGGTTTTTACTGTCTTAGGCCTTCTCATAGTTTTCAAGGCCTCTGAAAACCCTGGGGAACTAAAAAATTTCATTTAAAAAGTCCTTCTGTGTGAATTCCAAAATTTTCTCAAAATTACGAAAATGCCATTATGTTTCGTAAGTTTTCCATAAGAAATTGTTTCTTCATTCTATCTTCATTTTTCTTTCCATCTAAGCCTGGGATTCTCATTTTTAGGAGTCTAGAATGCTTCTTAAATTTTTTGAGACCTTAACTACATCATTTTGGGGGACTTCCTTTTGTATCCGATGAGTTTCGTTTGTTTACGGAGAAATCATACGTTACGTTTCTCACATTTTCCTTTGTTTTTAGAAAATTGGATATTACACTAGCCACCATAAACTACTGAGTTCATAGATCAATGAAAGCAAAAAGTTCATAAACTACTCACACTTCCATTCAAACATAAATTCCAATAGAAGTTTCATACATCACTAGTTTAAGTTAACATTTAATGTATCAAATGATTACAATCCTTATGCTTGGCAATACATAATGCAAGGTGGCAAAATTATGACACAACAAATAATGCTAGAATACCTACTATACAATCCATTTAAACAAGGAATTTAAGCCTATACTCTACTAAACCATTCTGATGAGCTTCCATTAACTTCTCCTTGCTACTAAAATGTCTGATCCCTAAAAATATTAGCCCACAACTGGGGTGACATATACAATCTCAATAACAAGAGGAAATTTTCATATATATGTATAGATTAATCAATACAATGCAATTTCATATCATCAATACTAAAATCATCAATTCAATTTGCAAATAAACTAGTTGAACTACTAATGACTAATGTTCCATACTAATAATCACACACAACATGTTAATGGCCAATAACACCAGGAGTGGTCCATCCATGGCACCTACTCCATAGTGAGCACAACCAAGACTCAGTGCATCTAGGGTCTGATCACAACCCGATGCTATCAAAGCACAGGCACGGGTAGCAGCCGCACCACAGCTCCACCATGGACTCACAAAGTCCAAACACAATACAACAGATAGCCAATCAATTCATTTAGCATTTCAAATATTTCATGTGTAGTAAATATAAAATTAAAGTAGATATATGCATGGAATTACAAAATCCCCTGTTACCTCAATAAAGCCAATTACTCTGCCTCTAGCTACCCTTATAATTCAAATACACACCAAGCCTAAAACAAGTATAGTCATTATCATTTCTAGCAATAAATCATATATTTAGGTTAAACCACCAATGACTACCTAAGAGTTACTTACCTAGCTTTTTAAAGAGTCAATTGCCCCAATTCAAGGTCAACACATTAAAGCTTACAATGGTTCAATCCACACATCTCCATTTTTGCATACATACAAGCCATGCACCAAAAGTCAGTCCAAATGATAGAAATTTAGTATATACATCTCATAAAAGGAAAGAAATTACTTACCCATACATCTAAGAGGTTAAATGAACTAGGTTGAGCCTCAACTACTAAGAACACACCATAGGACATTCCCAAATTCGGATTTGAGTTATCAAGCCTAGAAATTTCAGTCTTTCACATTCATATCCTTGTAATTTCGCATAATAGCAGAACCCATTATGAAAATCATTCCTTAGGGATATTTTCCAGTAAAATAATACACAAAAATGGAAGGGAAATACTTACCCAATCATCCCTCTAACTTCTAACTTTGAAAATCTTGCAATGAGTCACATAAACACCAAATTTCAGATTTGAGAAGGAGATGAAAATGTCTAAAACCATAAACTAATCATACCAAAATAAAGAGGAGAATGAGAGGGACATGTTTTATATAGATTACCTTAGCCAAATTTTCCTCTAAAAGTAAGAAATCATGGAGGAATATAGAAAACCCTAGCCTCTTCTCTTTTTATGCGAAAATGGAGTTCTCCCTTGCCTAAGATTGAGTTGGTTTGTAGAATAGAAGATAAGGGGCTAAGTAAGTTAGGGTTTTAAATGGGTTTAGGCCAATCCTAAAGCCCAAAATCCACTTAGGTTCAGATATGTGTTTATTGGGCCATAAGTTGAAGGGTTTAGTTGATGAAATGAGAGTTGGGCTCTTAAGAAATGAGATTAGACATTCTTACAAACTAGAAGTGGGCTTTCTTATTTAACTTATGGCATAAATACATTGATCATAAGGCCTAAATTAAATATTTAACTCCCCTTAGTTAATTCCTTAATTAAACCCATAACCATAATTAATATATCTCCACCTAACAATTGTTGGGAATTCTGGGACATGCAATAGAAAATTAAAATTTATAAACCCCGAATCTCTTCTCATGAATCCATCAGTGTCATTTAAAATGAGTAGATCTAGAAATATTTACCTTTATTATGTGATACTTCTTTCACTGTCAGATCTCAGAAACTGATCTTTAGATTTGCTCCCTTTATCGGCATCCACACGAACAGTTGTTCAACTCGAATGGCATGCTAGCACCTCTAACCAACATCCGTACACGTTCTTGCTAGAGAATACACTATCCTCTTTCCCTCTCTAGGCATCCGTACAGTATCCATACCCTTTCTCTCTCTAGATTTTTTCCTTCTCTCTCTCAAAGTTATGTTTTCTTAGTCGTTTTAGGAAACCCTAACCTCTTTTTTTAATAAAGGTATCTCATTTGGGTTTTAGATATATTTAATTAATTTAAAATATATTATTTTAAATCAAATCAAATCTTAATTAAATAAATTAGTTTAAATTTAAATCTATCTAATATATTAAATTTAACCAATTATTTAATCTAAATCTAAAATTAAATTTAAATTTAATTTACCTCATAAGTTAAATTTAAATCCATATTAGTCTAAAGTTAAATATATCATATAGACTTGAATTTAAAACTAATTCCTTTAAATTAATTAAAGGATATATATATCTCTAACATATAAATATATATATGTGTGTGTTTCAAATTTTATAAACTATATATATATATATCAAAAAGATATATATTTATTTATTTATGAAATTCTTTCACCTTAGATTGAACGTGACATTCATTGAATTTAGATGCAATTTCAAATTCAGTGAATTTGGACATTCTAGCTCGAGTTGACTCGCTCTTGTGTGTGACCCTGGAGGCCCATATGACGTTAGCAGTGGGCTAATGATACTATTTGACCTATAAGTTACAAGTGGTCTCTAGCAAGACATTATTACTACCCAAATTATATAGCGATTGGTGATCCAATGTAACCTATCATATAACCCTATCACATCCTTCTTGTCACATGATATCTAGATGAAGTATTAGCATGGAAATGTCATCCTTATTTTACTTGATCATCACTTTCTTGATCTACGTGCAGACTGATAGTACAAATGGAAAGCTTTCCATTTGAGCACGGCCATGTATTTCTCAATCTCACTGATCAAGGAGCCCAGAGATATCTCTCTATTAATCAGAGGGACAAATTCTATCTTGATCACTCATCTTCTTTTACTTAAATTCCACTATGCCTGATCATAGCCCTTATAATCATTCGATTAAAGATAACTTTTAACTATGCCAAAACATAGTGTTCCTTATATTGGAAACTATGGTGCTCTTAAGTCTAAGGGCTTAATGACATGGTTATATATGAGATACACTTATGACTTAATCAATGTAGCTATCTTATGACGAGTCGATCCTACATCTTGTTCCTTAACAAATGCTTATAATTTTGATTCATATCTATAGACATGATTAACACATATTCATCAAGCAAAATTATACTAGTCTTAGTTTATCATCATTCCCACAATGATAATCGACTAGGGATATTTTGGACAATTAATATGATTTATCCAAGGATATTATTATATAGAACATGCAAATAATAATAATGTAATAAAAGAAAACTCTTATTTCTTAATAAAGTATAATATTTACAATACAATGATTGGCCTAAGGCACAATCTCCAATAACTCCCACTTATACTAGGCCCAATCATTGATGTGTCTAATACCCATTGACCTAACATGACACTCATGCTTTGCCTATACAAGCAGTATAGTAAGTGGATCAACAACATTGTCATCAGTTGGTACTTTACATATCTGTATATCACCTATATCAATGATTTCTTTGATGAGGTGATGTCACCTAAGTATGTGTTTGGCTCTTTGATGTGACCTAGGCACACTTTATGTAACATCCGATTTTCTGAAAATCCAAGAAAACGTAAGGAAACGCGAGAAATGTAACATATGGTTTCTCCATCAACGTACGAAATTCACCGGATATGAAAAGAAGTCTCCCAAATAGAGTAAATTAAGGTCTAATAAAATTAGAATAATATTCTAGACTGCAAATAATGATGAGTCAAGGCCAGAGGTGCCCTAAAATTAGGGCTAAAATAGATGAAAAAAAAAGGAATCAGAAAAAGGTCCCGAAGAGCCTCCGAAGTTAAGTATGAAAGAGCCAAGGACCAAAATGCAAAGAAAAGTTATATGTTGAGCAAAATGTATAAATTGCCCTAAAGTTCAAGGAACCCTAATTTCACCCTCTATTCGTGGCTTTAAGCACGAATATTAAAAAATTGGGCAAGAATCTCATAAATCCGTGACCCACGGTTAAACTCAGTTTGATGAGACGGGTCCAATGATGCCAAGTTGTTCGGATGGCCGGGCGGGATCTGGTCTGTGATCTGGTCTGTGATCTGGTTAGCCCGATCAGTAGCCATGAGCAAAATAGAAAAAGGAAGTTGTAACAACTATAGAAATAAAAATAGCTAAAGGGCTAAGAAACCCTGAAGGAGTTTCAGGGACAGAATTGCAGTAAAGGAAAAGTTTATAGCACAATCGTAATACAGAACGGTGAAAATTACACCTATAGACCCGAGTGTCCGATTGACACCGAAATTTATAAGGATTGAGGTCAAGGGCCCCTGACCCATGTTTGAAGCTTAATATGGCCAGAAAGTAGAGGAAATAATGTTCATAAATGTTAGAAAGTCTAAACGTATGTATTGTACTGTAAAACCTTAATTGGGCTCAGACACTGATTTTTAGACTGCTGTAAGGCCCAACAGTTGATTCTAAAGGCCTGGTAAGAGAAGGGGAAGAGAATATATGATTAGGGTTTTAGAGAAGATAAAACCCAAATATAAATATAGAATGAAAGGAAAAGAAGAAAAAGATTTTAGTTATTTTAAAGAATTAACCATGGTTAAGTTAGAAACTAACTATGGTTGAGTTAAAAGTTGACCATGGTTGAGTTAAGAAATTAACCATGGTTACTCTCCATAACTTAAAGGCTAAGGCAAGGCTTCCAAGTGTGTGGCCAAGAATTTTTGGAAGAAGATATTTAGTTATGAAATTAGAAAATCAAAAGAAAAAAAGGAATGGAAAGTTAAGATTTGATCTTGAAAAGGTTGATCCAAGGGTCCAAATTTAGTATGACCATTTAACTTCATTAGATTCATCTTCTTTACCTCTATTCCACCATTTCCACGCCACACACAAGGAAGAAAGAAAGAAAAACGTGAAGAGAGAGAGAGAGAGAGGGAGAAAAAGTGGAAGATGAAGTGAAACCAAGCAAAACTACCACCATTCTTCACCAAATTTCTCCATCTTCTCCATCCTCCAACCATTTCTTCCAAAGGGCAGCTGCATAAGCAAAACTATAACGTCTAATTTTTTGTTAAATGACAAAAACAGGTGCATTTTCAAAGCAAGTCCCCTGAAATGAATTAGTTAAGGTCCTGAAAAATTTGAGTAACATTACAGACTCCTAAAAATAAGAATTTTAGCCTTAGATGAAAAGAAAAATAGAGCTAAAATGAAGAAACAAATTTTGACAAAAATTCTACAAAACGTAATGGCATTTTCATAATTTTGAACAAATTTTAGAATTCACACAGGAGAGCTTTTTAAATGAAAAGTTTTGAGTTCTCTAGGGTTCTTAAAGTCTCAAAATACCCTGGGAAGCCCCAGGATAGTTAAATCCCCTTCGGTGGACATTTTCTAATGTTGGTATACCTAAACTTTAACAAATTCGTTCGAGAAGGTTTTAGCTTCGATTTGAGTGATTCTAAAGGCATTTTATTAAATTGGGAACCTAAATTTTATAATGGAAAAGAAGGTTCTAAAAAATGAGCTAAAATGAAGAAGAAACAAAAATGCCAAGAACGAAAGCAAAATGGAAATTTTTGAAAAAGCCATCCTCCTCCCCTTATAAATAGGTGGTGCCCCAGTCTCTCCTTTATTTAGACTCAGAATTTTCTTTCCAAGTTTAAAGAAGAAGGCTAAGGTTTAGGCGCACCAAAGGGAGAGAAGAAGAAGAAGAAATCCAAGCTTTAAAGTATGATTTTCTTGATAGTTTTTCATGCTTTCTTCCATCCAAACCTCCTCTCCTTCATTCTCTTTTGTTTCCTTTGATTAAAATGAAGTTTACAAGTCTGATTTAAGGGAGAAACTTAGGAGAAATTTTGGATTTGAAGAGGGGAGCTTGGAGAAAGCAAGATTCAAGTGAGAAAAAAATAAGAAAACAAGGTAATTTCTCCTCTCACGGTTGATACCTTTAGTTCCCCTCCTTCTCCATTTCCCCTAACCTAAGGAACCCGAGGAGGAGTTTATTTTTAGGTAGAACCAAGGGTGAATCTAAGGAAAAAGGGTGTGGAGATTAAGAATATGCAAAGGTAATTAACCAAAAGCCATTAGATTTCAAGATGCAATTTCTAGGGTTTTATGTGCACCTTGTAAAATATGATTTTATATGATGATTCCTAGGCTTAAATAAGAGCTAAATGAGCTCCTAAGATCCCTAAGAGGCTCCCCACATGCATCCTCCCTTGAGAAAACAAAGCAAACTCCAAGAAGCCCCATTTCCTTCATAGGTTCGACCAAGAGAGATTCATGTAGCTAGGGAGAGTTTTAAATTTTTCTAAGCTCATTCTTGAGTCATATATGATGAATGAAAATGAGGGGAGGCCTTGGGAAAAATTTAAAACCCATAGAAAGTGAGTTAGTGCTTTAGGTTCCATATTATGACCTAAAGAAGCAACATGTAGCTAGGCTCCTGGTTTTGATTGTGTGATGACTCCAAGAGGCTTAAAAGGAGTCAAGAATCATATTTGAAAGGAAAGAATGGAGCCTAGAATTTATTTGAGGGGTGTTGCTTCATTAGGTGCATTTATAGAACCATAATGAGATTATAAGCCAAGCAAGTTGTGTGGCCTTAGAATCGAGTTCATGAAACTAATTGACTTCTATAAATAGTGTTTAGGCTAAGAGAAATTATCCCCACACTCTTGTGTGTGTGTTGCCAAAAAAGGGAGCTTGGATTCAAGAGGAAAAGTGTGTAATTGTATCCAAGGTAGCTCTCTCCACCTTCTCTCATGCATGTCTTTGAATGTGTGTGTGTGTATTTTTGAGCTATGAAAAGTTCTTTAGCATGACTTTGATTCTATGGTGCCATGATGTTACAATATGCTTTCATATGATGTTTATGATGTGTGCTTGATTTGTTTGAATGTGGTGAGGCTAAGAACCCTTAGCTAGGGTAAGGATGAGCTAAGAACCCTTAAGATTAGTTGAGACAAAGTAAAGAGTCTCCCAAGAGCATGGTTGAGTCCAAGAATCTCTTAAAGAATGGGTGAAGCAAGTCCAACATCCACAAGAAATTGGGTGAGGCCAATCCACTTACTTGGCAAGCCTTTGTATGCTATGTATGACTTTCTCAAATGATAAAAATGTCTCTTGAATATTTACACATGTCAACATGAGTATACATGCATTCATGAGACTTGTTTGCATCCATTATGTATTATTGAATGAGAGATTAGCTATTAGGATTCTTTGAATCTGATTTCCTCCTCTCCAATGTTCTAATATGCTAGGTAGACTAAGAGAGCAAGGTAATGGAAGCCAACCACTTTGAGAAAAAGAGTTTGACAATAAAGTGCTTGAATTTTGTTACTTTAAAGCATGCAAAGGGCAATTGATGTAACCAATGGATGTATATATATTATGATATCATGAACACATGTAGTTATGATAATATGTCATATATGAATGAGAGAACATATTATGTGACCCTTAGAATGTGATTTGAACATGTTTTGGCAAATGGGCTTCTTGGATGACATTATGGAAATGTGTATAAGTATGGATAAAATCATAATAATGAGATGCATAGAGTTTGGGACCATTTGGACAGCTTACACAAGTCTTAATTATGCTTTTAGACTTGCTCAAGTGGTGTCAAACCCCAAGGAAAGTTATTTGGATATTTTGGTATCCTATATGGAGCCAAAATTGACCATAACGGAACCATATGTCACTTTTTATCCAAATGAGCTCTTCTTAATCTAAGATTTGGCATGAAATTAAAGTTTTTTTAAAGCTTTTTGGAAAGCTAAAGAATATAATTTTCTAAGGTCTACAGAATATTTGATGAATTTTCAAAATTGGCAAATTTTCTAGTTTTGGTCATGTCACTATTCACTTAGGTCCAAAAATGAAATCTATCACACAGGGCCCAAATGATGTCCAATTGTCACAAACTTTTATACTGTGAGACTAGACACTCCAAGTGACTTGTTTCAATTAGAAGCACCTCAATTTGATATCTAGAGAGGGAGATATGAATTTTCAAAGAATCTATCCAGTACCAGGCGCACCACTTGACCTCAGTTACTGTTTGATTGCGTTTTGTGATCTGGGCATACTTGAACTGGTCTGCTCTCTAGCTAACATCCACATATTTCTATATTGGTATCATTTGCAAGGATTGGATTTTTTTAAAATTAATTGGACATTTTGGAAATTTGCTGCAGAATTTGATGACAACACCAGTGAATAGCCTAACCTTTAGACCATTTTGAATGTCTACTGTCCTCTGTGTTGGATGTTTTGGTCTAGGCATATTTTTAACATAAAGTAGACATGTGTAGCTTCCAAAATAACCAAGAATGTATAATTTTAATTTTTTTAAAATTAGTTATGATTTTTCAAGGCTTGTGATAGAAATGAGCAAATTCTGGCCGAAGATGAATATGTATATTTCATGCTTCCCTTCGAGTTCCTTGAGACGTAGGTCACTTTTGATGATGTAAATGAGTTGCATTCATGTAATTAAATATGGGAATATGTTGTATGAGCTCACATGGTCCACGTGACACTGCATGAAATTTTTATACACAATGCAACGCAAGGAAATGTATTATTTTTAATCCCTTTTCCTTACTCCTTCATGGAATTGATGATGTAAAGCATGGGAATGTTATGAAATAAGATAAGAATATATGGTGTTACAGTATCGCTGTATGAGAAAAGCCTTGAATGAACCTCTTATAATAACCTGCTAAACCTAGGAAGCTCCTAATCTCTATCACTATCCTAGGTCTCTCTCAATGTAACACTGCCTCTACCTTATGGGGATCTATTGTGACCCTTACTTGGGGGATCACATAGCCTAAGAATTGAACTTCAGTGAGCCAGAACTCATATTTACTAAGTTTAGCGTAAACTGTCTCTCTCTCAAGGTCTCTAAAGCTAGTCTCAGGTGGTGCTCGTGTTCTTCCTTACTCTTTGAATAGATGAGAATATCATCTCTGAAGACAACTAGAAATCTATCTAGGTATGGCCTGAACACTCTGTTCATATAATCCATTAACACTATAGGTGCATTCATCAATCAAAAGGGCATAAATAAAAACTTATAATACTTGTATCTAGTTCTAAAAGTAGTCTTAGGAATATCCTTAACTTTAATCCTAAGCTGATAATATCCTGACCTGAGGTCTATCTTAAAAAATACCGACACTCCTACTAATTGATCTAGAAGGTCATCTATGTGGAGGAGAGGGTACTTATTCTTAATGGTGATTTTATTGAGTTCCTTGTAATCTATGAATAGTCTAAGGCTCCCATCTTTCTTCTTTACAAATAAGACTAAAGCTCCCCACTGCGACACACAAGGTCTAATGAAACCCTTCTTTAAAAGCTCTTCTATTTGTTTCTTAAGCTCAGCTAGCTCGATGGGAGCCATCCTATACGAGGCCTTAGACACTGGACCTGTAATATCTAGTTCTCTGAAAACTAGAGAAAACGTGAGAAATGTAATGTACAGTTTCTCCGTCAATGAACGAAACTTACCAGATAAAAAAGGAAGTCCCTCGAAATGATGTAGTTAAGGTCCCAAAAAATTTGGAAAGCATTCTAGACTCCTAAAAATGGGAATCTCATGCTCAGAGGGAAAGAAAAATGGAGCTAGAATGAAGAAACAATTTCTTACAAAAAGCTTACGAAATGTAATGGCATTTTCGTAATTTTGAGCAAATTTTGGAATTCACATAGGAGGGCTTTTTAAATGAAATTTTTTAGTTCTCCGAGGTTCTCAGAGGCCCTGAAAATCATGGAAAGCCTTGGGACAGTTAAAACCCCTCCGGTAGATATTTTCTAACGTTAGTTGACCCAAACTTTGACTGATTCATTTGGGAAGGTTTTAACTCCAATTTGAGTGATTCTAAAGGAATTTTACTAAATTGGAAACCTAAATTTCATAATGGAAAAGAAGGTTCTCAAAAAAGGGCTAAAACGAAGGAAAAACAAAAATACCAAGAATAAAGGGCAAAATGGGAATTTTTGAAAAGTGTAACTTATTCCCACTTATATATATGATGCATCCTTCTTCTCCCTTCATTATGCACGACCATGTTCTGCCCAAAACCAGAAGAAAACCCTAGGGGATGAGGTACACAAGAGGAGGAAGAAAAGGAGGAGAAATTCAAGGTAGAAAGGTATGGATTTTCATGGTTTTTCATGCTCTTTCTCTTCCAAACCTCTTCTCCTTCATTCTCTTTTGTTTCCTATGATTAAAATGAAGTTTATAAATCTGTTTTAAGGGAGAAATTGAGGGGAAAATTCGGATTTGAAGAGAGGAGCTCAAAGAACACAAGATTCAAGTGAGAAAAAGCAAGAAAACAAGGTAATTTCTCTTCCTATGGTTGTCATCTTTGGTTCCCTTCTCCACCATTTCTCCCCACTTGAGAAAACCCTAGGAGGAGATGATTTTTAGGCAAAACCAAGCATGAATCTAAGGAAAAAGGGTGTGGGGATTAGGAATATGCAAAGAGAATTATCAAAAAACCATTAGATTTCAAGATGCAAGTTCTAGGGTTTCAATTGCACCTTGTAAAATTTGATTTTATATGATGATTCCTAGGTCTAATTAAGAGTTTAAACGAGTTCTTAAGATACCTAAGATGCTCCCCACAAGTTTCCTCCTTCAAGAAAACTAAGAGAACTCTAAGAAGGCCAAGGAAGCCCATAGTCTCGCCCAAAGAGGGTTCTTGTAGTGGGGAAGAGTTTTAAATTTTTCTAAGGCCATTCTTGAGTCATATTTGATGAATGAAAATGAAGGGAGGATTTGGAAAAATTTAGAACTCATAGAAATTGATTTGGTGCTTTAGGTTCCATATTATGACCTAAAGAAGCAACATGGTGCTAGGCCTTTTGTTTTAATGGTGTGATGACTCTAAGAGGCTTAAAAGGAGTCAAGAATTATATTTGAAAGGAAAGAATGAGGCCTAAAAATGGTTTGAGGGGTGTTGCTTCATTAGGTGTATTTATGGACCATAATGGAGCCTATAGAGTAATCAGTATCTAAGTAAGTTGTATGACCTTAGAAATTGTTTCATAAACCTAATTGGCTCCCATGAATTGTATCTAGGCCAAGAGAAACCATCTCCACCAATTTACGGGTGTGTGACCCAAAAGAAGGCTTGAAATCCAAGGAAAAAGTGTGTGATTGTGTGTAAGGTAGCTCTCTCCACCTTCTCTCATGTATGGGTGTGTGTTTAGCTAATTTTAGAATGTGTGTATGTGTGTTTTCAAGCTATGAAAAGTATGCTAGCATGCCTTTATATGCCATGATTCTTGATGCCATGTTATGTTTTCAAATGACTACATGATGTTTGTATGAGTTTGCTTGAGTGTGGAAAGGCTAAGAACTCTTCCCTTTGGTGAGAATGAGCCAAGAATCCTTGAGCTTGGTTGAGACATAGCAAAGAGTCTCCCAAAAGCAAGGTGGGCTCCTAAGAGTATGGTTGAGTCCAAAGCTCTTAAAGAATGGGTGAGGCAAGTCCAAAATCCATAAGGAGAAGTGTGAGGCCATTCCAAACACTTTGTGATCTCTTGAATGTCTTGTATGATTTGTTCATATGCCAAGTTTGCTTTTAAAATGTCTATGACTTCCATTTTCTCCATACAAGCATTTGTAAAGCTTGCTTTGCACATATTATGTATGATAGAATGGGAGATGAGCTATTGGGATTCTTTGAATCTCATCTCCTCCTCTCCAATGTCTTAACATGCTAGGTGAAACAATTGAGCAAGGTGTTGGAGGCCACCAAGCTTAGAAGAAGAAGATAGGCATCAAAGTATATGAATATGCCTAACTTTGCCTTCTTTTTAGCCATATACATGGCATATGATGGAATCTCATGATGAAATTGTTATGTAACTATATGAACATGTGCAAATACCCAAATGTATGATGTATGAATGAAATTTGATGCCAAATGTATGAGATAACATGTTTTGGGTATTGAATGGCAAGTTTAGCTCTTGAATGGCTAGATAGATTAGTGTAATAATGGAAGTAGAATGGCCAAATTTAGATGCATGAGGTTTAGGACCACTTGGGCAGTTCATACAAGTCTTATTTATGCTTTTAAACTTGCCCAAGAGGTGCCAAACACCAAGCAAGACCATTTGGGCACACTTGGTCTCTAATATGGATCAAAATTGACCATATTGGAAACCTATACCACTTTTGTCCAAATGAGCTCTTCTTGATCTAAGATTTGGCATACAACTGGATCCTATTGAGATCTTTTTGGGAAGCTAAAGTGCAGAATTTTTGGAGGTCTATAGAATATTTGATGAATTTTCAAAGTTGAGAAATTTTTTGGTTTTGGTCTGGTGTACTGTTCACTCAGGTCCGAAAATGAAATCTGTCACTCAAGGGGAAAATGATGTCTAATTACCACAAAATTTCATAGAGAGAAACTAAACACTCCTAGTGTCTTGTGCCAATTGGAAGCACCCCATTTGGATGTCTAGAGAGGGAGATATGCATTTTTGAATTTTCTGTCCAGCATCAGGCATCCTAACTGACCTAGGGTACTATTTGATTAATTTTGATACCTGGAAATGCATGGATTGGTATGACGTTATTTTTCCCCTCTAGTTAACATCTGTGGCTTTTTGGATTGGTATCATTCATGTGTATTGGATTTTTTTGGAATTAATTGGACATTTTTGAAATTTGCTGCAGAAGCTTGTGACAGTACCAGTAGCCAGCCAGACCTCCGTCCCTTTTTGAATGTCAAACGTTTTTTTGTAACTTTTGATGGCCTGGTCATATTTTTAGAATAAATTAGACATGTGTAGCTTTCTAGAATGAAAAAGAACACATGATTTAAATTTTTTTAGAATTAGTTATGATTTTCCAAAATTTGTGACAGAAAAGAGGAAATTCTGACCAAAAATGCAAACATGGATTTTATGTACTCCTTTGCTTTCCACGAGTTGTAGGCCAAATTTGATGATGGAAATGAGTTGTAATTATGTGTTTAAGTATGAGAATGTGACAAATCCATTCATATGGCCCACGGGACTCCGAAAGCAAAATTTTACCCGTAGAGAAATGTATTTTAATTTATAACTCCCTATGCCACTATATTGTTTCCATAGAACAAACATAAGATGAGGCATGGGAATTGCATGAATTGAGTCCTAGAAGTATGGTGTTACAGGACCTGCCCCAAGCACAATGTGTATAGAAAACTCAAACTTTCTCTTTGGAGTAGTCTGCTAATATCTTTAGGAAATACCTCTAAGAACTCCCTCATTGCTGGAATTTCCTCTATACCTTTTTCTACCTCAGCCTGGACTAAAAAGAAAATTAGGTATCTCTGACAACCATGTCCTAGAGACCTCTTAGCTTGGGAGGTTGTCATAACAGATAACTCAGAGCAATCAAGTGTGGCATTATTTACAAACATCTAGTTCATACTGAAAATCAAATTAATATCAACTAGAGGCATACATATCAAATCAAGGGTAGTATAACAGTTATTAAACTGGACTACACAATTCAAGCAGGCATGGGAGGTAACGGCTCTATTTCCCTTAGGGATAGATACAAGCTCTATTTCCCTTAGGGATAGACTGAGTCCTCCTTCTTTTGCCTCTTCTGTACCATTGGCTTCTACCACCTCTCCTGTGTGATGACCTTAACTTCTAATCATGGTAATTAATGTTAAAGACATGATTAATAATCATCAATTGAGGTTTAAAGTCATTATAAGATTACTTACATTAAGAAAAGGTGAGGAAATTTAAACTTTGATATTGTTAGAGTCATTAACTAATTACTCATAACCATTTATGCATATAAGGGAATCAAAACCACAATTATAAACTTTTAATCCTATCATCCATTAATTCCAACTCACAAGAACCTCCTATAAGTGCTCCTAAATCATTTCTTATCATTTTCATAGAGAAAACCAAAGTTTCTAGGTAAATATGAGAAATTGAGCACTTTTGCTGCGGCTAAATTCTCTTGCACCATAGGCAATTACTCTCAGGTTTAACTCCTTATACCTTTACAAATTTCACACATTTTGCCACAACCAAATACCCTTTTTGCCGCGGCGAATTACCTTCTGGAACATCATTAGACTTATTTTTCACATTTTGCCATGGCTAACATCACTCTTCACTATTGCCAATTCCTCTCTGTTTCCTTCCTTGGGCAACTTCGTCACATTTGGCCGCAGCCAATTCCCCTCTGTTCTTGTAACTCCTAAATTTCCTTCCATGTACTCCAATTCTCCCTTTAGGAGCACTTTAGGACTATTCTCCCTCAATTGTAAGATTTTAATGGTATTTTTCTACTTGATTCACCTAACTAATCTATCATTACCTGTACAAAAGTTAAGTGTTGGTTCCAACTCATTCATTTGTCCTATAATCATAATTTCATGAATTAATGTCAGCAATGATTTATAAACTACCAATAATTGTCATTCAAATACACATACCATTAAAGGTTTCATGCATCACTAGCTTAAGTCATCATCTAGTATATCATGTGATTACATTTCCAAAAAGTAAACCATATCACAAGATCTATAAAGTTCTATGTCAGATGTTATGAATTCATACATCAAATATCCATTTAATATGAGGCCTAACTCCTCAATAGACACATTTTGTGTTGTTCAAATACAAACTCCTTCACTTGGCAACAAGATTACATGATGATGCTATATAAAATAATAGCAAAACTGGCATCTACTCTACTCAGATCAGCCTAAGTGTAGCCTCCCCCACACATGATTGGAGCTCATGGATTTTCATCCATTTGCTTGCCCTTATCCTTACCTGAAGGACCTTCACTTGAAATAGTTAATCCATGAAACAAGGTGAGATACAAATCTCAGTAACCAAAGGTAAATTCCATTTATATATTCCAATTTAATTAATAGATATACATGATACCAAACAAGCATAAAAAAATGTACCAATCATATCAGCAAATAAAATAATTAGGCTATCAATGATTACTATCCCATACTAGCAATCATATTTCCACATGTTAAAGGCCAATAACACTGGGAGAGGTCCGTCCACGACGCCTACTCCATAATGAGCACAACTAGGGCTCAGTGCATTTGAGGTCTAATAATAACCCAGTGCCCGATCGAAGCATATATACGGGTGGCAGCCACACCACAACTCCACCATAGACTCACAAGGTCTAATCATAATACAATAGATAGCTAACTAATACATTAGAATTTCAAAAACTTAATTGTGCAACAGATATAAAATTAAATTAGGCATATACATGGAATCTAATCATAACCCCCAGTTACCTTACTTGTAGCCAATTTGGGAAGCTAACAGCAATACACAAATCCTCTTATAATTATAATACTAGAAAATTACCACTCTAAGTTAATCCATTATCATCCCCATTCATCAATTATGGCAACAACCTAATAATCAAAGAATTAATCCATTAATAATTGCCTAAGGGACACTTACCTAACCACCAAGAGACTCAATTTTCGGATTTTGCCTTCCCTAGACCAGAAACTTCAAAATATCATCCTACATTATGATTATTTTTGCATAAAAATAGAGCCCATATCATAAGTTAGCTAATGGGGTCTCTAACTAGCAGAGAAAGCATCAAAATGAGGAGTTTATACTTATCTAACAACACCCCTAGCCTCAACCTCTGAAATTTTACCATAAAAACACCAAATAAACAAGTTTCAGATTTGGGGGTGTGGGTGAAATGCTCCAAATGAAACCTTAATTAAGTCAAATTGAAGATAAAGAGGTGAGGATTAAGTTATATAACAATTACCTTGGCTGATTTTGAGCTTAGAAGTGAGAAATGGTGAAAATGTGTCAAGAACCCTAGCCCCTCTCCAAGACCTCCGAATTTTGCTTTGCCTTTTGTGTTTTTTCTGCAAAATGGCAAGGAGGCTGATTGTATTTAAGGTTTAGTTAGGTATAACTTGGGCCTTAACTGTGTTATAGGTTAACCCAAAGGCCTAAATCCATATGGGTTCAAATTTTATACTTGTTGAACCAGATTTCATGAGTTGGGCTGCAGAAATTTGATTGGCTTAAGCCAAGTTCCAAGAGCCAATCCAATTTGGGTTTGCATAATGTATGTTGGGCTAACTATAAGGGCGCATGTAAATTGGGTCTTGGGCCTCTATCTTATTAAATCAAATTAGGTCATTGTTAGGTGATAACTTTTAGCCCACGTCTCATAATAAGGAGTTGGGCCTACACCTAAAATCATTAGGCCTTCATTAATCCTTACCTATGGCTTACTAAAATTAATTTGGACCTAAATGAAGTTTCTAACCAAATTAAATCTTCAACCCATATTAATAGTTTATTTTCCTATAAATTCCCTTTCCTATAGCTTGCCCAATTACTCAATAATAATTATTCTTAATTAACCCAAATCCATGATTAATACATTGATTAATTTTGGGGTGTTATATCCTGCTAGTGGTCATGGCTTGTGTCTCTTTTCTAAGTCTCTTAGGCTCAAGGAGGGGAGGCCTGGCACTAGAGGTAGGCTGCATAGTTCTGAGATTTGATTCTATAACTCTACAAATCTCAACTAAGGTGTTAAAGTTCTTGATTCTCTGTGGAACCACCCTATCTCTAATCTCAGGTAGCAAACCTTTCTCTAACTTGTTTGCTCTCCAATGCTCGTCATCATGTTTCTTTAAATATGAGAAATATCTAGAGAGCTCTACAAACTTGGCCATATATTGGTCCACAGACATTCCCTCTATCTGCCTTAGGAGTACAAATTCTTACTCCTTCTCATCTCTAATGGAACTAAGGAAGTACCTCTCATAAAAGGCCTGGAAGAATGCTTCTTAAGTAATCGAAAGGCTCCTCACTCTCAGAATAGGCTCAGTGCCCCTCCACCAATAATATGCTTCTTTCTCTAACTAAAAAATAGCCATGGTAGCTTTCTGCTCAGAGATACACTCTATCACCCAGAATATCTTCTCAAGCTATATAATCTAGGCCTTGGCTTTCTCTGTATTCATCTCACCATCAAAGGTGGGAGGCTCAAACTTTCTGAACTGAGTAATAATCTATCTAGTAGAATGCTACTTCGAGGCTGGAAGTGTCTGAGCTAGTAAAGTCTAAGCAACCTGATATATCTGTATATGTGGTTATGGGTTAGTATGAATCACCCCTAAATACTCAGGACAATCTGAGTGCTATGGTGGTTGTGGAGGAGGAGGTGTAGGGCCTTGACTATCTCTCTCAACAAGCCATTCCTATAGCTGCATAATCACGGTGGCCTACTGATCCAGGCAAGCCACTGTAGCCTGCAAGGCTCTAGTTACTACATCATTAGGCTTGGCTCTATCATCTGCATGAACCTCTCTAGAAGGCCTACCTCTCCTAGTGTTCACCATCTTACTGAAACATCATTAACAAACTTTAGCATCAAAGGGAATACACTCACCACCATCACACACAATTCATTCACAACTAGCTCATATACATAAGGGTAAATCTTGTATTCATAAGCCACAACCCACATCAAAGTGCCTAAACCTTTGCTCTGATACCAACACCATAATTATAGAACTCATCTCATGTCAAGTTAGCTTGCATCTCCTTGATTCCACACACTCACTTAAGAAAAGTAATAAACATAATAGATTATTTCTGCGTTACGTCAAAGAAATTTTTTTTGTTTTCCGTCCCGTGGACCATATGGACTCATTCATCTCATTCTCATATTTAAATACACAAATATAACTCAAAACCATCTCGAGAAGTAGCCAAGAACTTGAGCTAATTAAGTATATACATAAAAATAATATGTGCAGCCTTGGGTTGATTTTCCAGTTTTCTATCATAAAATTTAAAAAATCATAACTAATTATAGAAAAATTGAAATCAAGCATACTATACTATTTTGGAAAGCTATAGATGTCTACATTATCTTAAAAATAAATTCAAACCACAATAGGGATGTCTAATGACTAGAAATTGATAGAATAGTAACCAAGGTCGCCTATTATTATTGGTACTGTCCATGAACTTCAAAAATTCATATCTCCTTACGCAGATGTCCAATTGGGGTCATCTTGGTGGCCATAGAAGGCTTATCATGTCTATTTTATGCCTCATTGGACACCATTTGACCATTAAATGACACAGTACAAGAAATTGACCATATGAACAAAACTTATACTAGAATAGCAGAAAAATGACAACTTTAAAAAATCATAATTAATTCCACAAAGCTCTAAATAATCTGATCTTTGGCTTCCCAAAAATCTCTAGATAAGATCTATATGCATGCCAAATTTCATGAGTAAATTTGTTCATTTAGTCAGATTTTGACATTGAGTTGCAAAATTGATCTTTAAAGTTTCTTGAATAGTCTCAAAAGGTTCAATTTTGGTTCCAAGGCTCCCATGCCCACTTGAGCATGTAGGAAAGCACCAAAATGGTCTACTAACCATGTCTCAAAGGTGCACAAACCTAGATTTCACAAACTCACTCATCCATCCTAAGATATACACAAGAGCACATATACTAGTTCTTGCCATTCAATGCCCAATTCATGCAATACTATACATATGGCATCAAATCTCATTCATATATCATATATTTACATATTTACATGTGTTCATGAAGTCATATAACATATACAATAAGGGATTACATTATATGCCACTCATATGGCTACAAAATAGCAAATTTTCACACTTTGTTGTCACTCTTATTCCTTTAGGCTTGGTGGCTTCCATTCCTTGGTTCACTTGGTCCATCTAGACATGTTAGACATATCTAGAGGAAGGAATGCGATTTTAAGAATCCCAATAGCTCTTTTCCCTTTCAACCATACATAAAGAATGCAAATCCATGTCTAAAAATGCATGCATGAACATCATGGAGCACGTAGTCATTCATAAAACTTTTCTAGCATTCAAGAAGTCATACAAAACATATATAAGCTTGCTAAGGTAGTGGTTTAGCCTCACCCATTCTCTTTAAGGATTTTAAACTTGCCTTACCCTTTTTCTTAAAGGCTTTGAACTAAGCCTTACTCTTGTGAGACTTTTAACTTTGTTCCAACCATTCTTGAGGGTTCTTGGCTCATCCTCACCATGGCTAGAGGGTTCTTGGCTTTACCACACTCAAAAAAACCAAAGCAATTTCACAAAGCATCATATGAAGAAATAATGTAACATCATGATACCATGGCATATAGATGCATGCTAAAACATTTCTCATGGCTCAAAACAAACATACACACATTCAAGACATGGTAAACATCCACTTATCATGAGTGAAATAAGAGAGAGCTACCTTTGTTACAACAACACACTTTTTCTCTTGAATTTGGTTGCTCTTCCTCGACCACACATAGACAAGAAGGTGGGACTTATTTCTCTTGGCCTAAACACATCATATGAAAGCCAATTATACTCTTGAACCAAATTCTAGAGCTACATATTCATTAGAAAAGCTAGGTAGTTCATATGGCTCTTTTATAGTACCATAATGCACCTAATGAAGCAACCCTATGAAAACATGATCTTTGTTCCATTCTCTTCATCGATTTAAGATTCTTGACTCCATTTAAGCCTTTTGGAGTCATCACACAACTAATTCAAGGAGCCTAGCTAGGTGTTAGCTTCTTTAAGCCATAATATAGAACCTATAATTACATCTCACTATCTATGGTTTCTAAAATTTTTCCAAGGCTTCCTCTCATTCTCTTCCATCATATATGACTCAAAAACAATCTTGGAACAAATTAAAACTACCCCTTAGTGCTCCAACCTCTCTAGGCCATGGCTATGGACCAAGGAAGTACCAAATGGATTTGTCTTGTATTTTTAATGGAAGATGCATATAAGAAGCCTTCTAGGGATCTTAGAAGCTCATCCAAACACTCATTTAAGCCTACAAATTCTTGTATCAAAACAAAATTTTAAAGGAACACTTGAAACCCTAACTTTTCTTTCTTGAATTCTAATTGTTATTTTGTTGTTTCCTTTGCATATTCTTGTTCTTCTCCCTCATTTTCCTAAGATTCATCCTTGGTTTAGCAAGAAATCTAACCTCTCTTGGCTGGTCTTACATAGGGCGAAACATGCACGAGGAAGAATAAGAAACATCAAGCTTGAAGATGGCAAAAATACCTTGATTTCTTAGTTCCTTTGGCTTGATCTTCACTTGGTTAACTTCTCTTGATTTTTGAAAATTCCCCTCTAGGCCTGACCTCAAAACAGACCTAAATGCTTTAATAAAATCATAGGAAACTAGGGAAGAAAAAGGAGAAGGAATTTACTAAAGAGAAACCATGAACAACCATACATTTTCCTTGCTTTTTCTCCTTCCTTTCTTCTCTTCCTTGTGCACCTCACTTTCTTAGTTCTTTCTCTAGTTTAGGGTAAAATAAAATGTTCTAAGTGAAGAGGAGAGTGGGGCATGGTCCTATATATAGGTAGGTTTAAGAAGTTGTTTCCAAATATTTTAATTTTATCCTTTAATCTTGGCATTTTTGTTTCTAGTTCGTTATAGCTCCTCTTTGAGAACCATCTTTTTCATCATAAAATTTAGGTTTTCAATCTTATAAAATGCCTATGGAATCACTCAAATTGAAGCTAAAACCTTCTCGAACAAAAAGGTCAAAGTTTGGGTCAATTGATGTTGAAAAACGTATACCAGAGGGATTTTAACTATCCCGGGGCTTTCCATGGTTTTTAGGGCCTCTAAGAACCCTAAAGAACTCAAATTTTCCATTTAAAAAGCCCTCCTATGAGAATTCCAAAATTTTCCCAAAATAACAAAAATGCCATTACGTTTTGTAACTATTTTGTTAATTTCCTTCTGTCCATTTTAGCCTTTATTTCAAGGTATCTCTGGCCTCCTAAATTTATTATTTAATGTTTAGATTATTATTCTAAATTTTATGGACCTTAACCAATTCATTTCAGATGACTTTCTTTGAAAGCATATCCATTTTCGTCTTGTTAACGAAAACTGGACATTACACATATTACTTGCTGTCTTTCAGAATTATTACTTGACTTTTCTTCATGGATATTATTTCATATTAATTTTGCCTATGTTATTGAGAAAATTATTTCTTACTCTATTGTAATTTATATTTTTCTTAGATGCCTGTCTACAAAATAACCTTAGAACTCCAACCAGAATGGATCCAGTTCCCAATACGAGGGTGGACGTTCGTCATGCACAACATTAGGGTTATTACTTATGATAAATTAGTTCATGCTATACCTATCATATTTGTGGCAACAGCTGAGCAGAATCCCCTGTTCCCTATAGGAGGGATGCCTTCTCTGTTCCTATAAATGGAAATTCTGAACTAATCTTGATATGACCTTTTATGCGAATAAGGGACTAACTTTTTGTTCTTTTGTTATTAGGAGATTTTCTTTTTGACTAGTTATAAGATAAATCTCTAGTGCTATGATGAGATTTGTACTTATAATCACACTCCCCTATATCTAAACTCTTGACTGTACTTAATAACATTAGTTTTATTTTCATCATATTTCATGATTTAATATGCTATATAGGTTAGTTGGTGTAATAAAGAATTTCTAAAAAAAAATCACTGAAAAGGAAATTAGAAAAGGTGTTGCACCCCACACTGTGACTAAACATGACATTGGAGCTTTTTTCCTAAAATTTCATGATTTTTGTCATGGCTCAGACTCCCTACATCGAGGTGAGGTGTATCTTTGGAGCCATTGTTTTGAGTTCCTCAATTCTCACCACAATAAGACTGCTCTTGGAAGCACTCTCCTCGAATTTTCCTTAAGTTGCATCACAGCTAAGAAACTTATGCCACAGTGCAATTCAGTTCCGTTACCCCTTGGAGGTGATTTAGCCGTAACTTAAATAGTTTTAGCAATGACTCAACTCCTTTCTAGTCCTAAACTCTTTAAGACTCACTCTTACTCACTTGTAACTCCTTCCAATTAATGTTTAGAGCCCTCATAAGGCAAAAATACATGGTTTTGATGTAATATTCCTCTTATATGTTATAATTTACTATCTTTCATAATTTAGGGAACTATGTTTAAGTTAGAGTAACTAAACCTTGAATTATGTCAGCAAATCTCCCTCTATGACAGCAAGAAGAAATGTGGAGCTTCATATGTCTATCTCAAATTGCACTATTCCTTATCAATTGACCTCAAACCACTTTAGACATGTTTTGATAGGTGAATCTAACACATTCCTATCCTCTAAGCTCTACAAAAATCTCAAATGTAAATTATTAGCATGGCACATCCCAAATCCACATTCACAAGATATATGACAATAGAAGTTTCATATAACCAAATTCAAACTAAGCATTTAATCAATTACTTAACCATGTTCTTGGAAAATACATAACATGTTCCATACATCAAGTAATACATCAAATTCCTTTTAAGTCAGACCTAATAACTAATGATCCATCCATTAGCTACATAAGTGTCAAAATACCTACACTTGGCAAAAATGCATATAACATGATGCTATACAAGTTTGATTACAAAAGAATAGCATCTATACTAATTTTAAATAGATCCAAGTGTAGAAATCCCATACAAGATCTTAAATTAGGGATATTCATCTACTTACTTTCTCTTTTCCTTAATCAAAGATCTTTCACTTGAAATAGTTAGCCTATAAAAAGAGGTGAGATATGAATCTTAGTAACTAAATAAAAATTCCATATATATGTACATATTAACTAACTTAAATACATTATAAGCAAGTAAACAACAAATATATTAACACAATTAGCCAATGAACTAGTTAGGCTACTAGTGACAACTATCCCATACTAGTAATCACATACAACATGTTAATGGCCAATAATAGAGGGAAAGGCCTGTCTACGACACCAACTCCCTATCGAGCACACTTATAGCTCGTTATTCTAGAGTCTGATCACAACTAAATACTTGATTGAGCACAATGCACGGGTGGCAGTATGATCACAGCTCCACCAAAGACACAATTATAATCCAAACACAATTTGGTAGCCAACTAATCATTAGCACATAAAATTATATAAGTGCAACAATTATAAATGAAAATGCATGCTCCCTTGCAAATATGCACCAATATACCAAATATATGTTGGAATAGCCTAGGTGACCATTGTGTAAGAGTTAGGAGGTTATGGTATTACACAAACTCATCCTAAATACACTTGCTCAACCAAAAATATCACAAAATAAGCATAGAAATTGGGTTTAAGGTCAAGCATCACAAGTTAACACAAGTACACCATTCCATGTAATTTTATAATTCTGCCACTAGTTTCAAAAATTCATAACCTAAGTTAGAGAACTCCAAATCATGCAACTTAAGACTTTTTAGAAAGCTCAGGACATCATTTAACTATTGTAAAAATTTTAGATCAAAAGAAAAACATTTGACTCACAAAAACTAATAGAACAATAACTGGGGTCTGTTTCTCATACTACAGTAAATATGCAACTTTAAAAATTCATATCTTAGTATACAAAGCTCCAATTTGAGTGCTCTTAGTAGTTATGGAAAGCTTATGATGCCACCTACATGTTCATAAAATTCCATGAGACTTCATGTGACCCTTTAAAGACAACGAAAACCAGACTATCCAGAAGAATAACACCATGACAGTTTCCACAAAATTTGACCAACTTTGAAAAATCATAAGATATTCTATAGAGCTCTAAAAATTCTGCTCTTTAGCTCTATAGCTCTGTAAAACAATCCCAAAGAGATCTATATGCTTGCCAAAATTTCATGCCAGAATTCTTTTATTTGGTATGGTTTTAGTTCAAGGGTAAAATATGGCTTATAATAGTAATCATATAGCTCCAAATGGTACCAAATGGCCTCCTAAATAAACCATGACCATTTGAGCAACTCTAGAAGTTCAAATACAATATATAGCAGCATCATAACAAGTCTAAATCCTCATAGAACTCAGATTCACCATCCCACATGCTTTTATACTCAAGCACACCATAACTCAAGGATGTCAAAATCATTCATTCTCATACATGTGGTTCCATATTCATTAGATATAACATATTCATGGACTTTTACATATGATCAAAGTTTACAACTCATACAAAGCTTATACATATATACTTGACATCAAATTACACAAAATCCTATTCTATTGTCAAAATATCATCATTTATATTTTTTGGTTCCCATTATTTACTCCATGAGCTTTACCTAAACAAAGTTAGATGGAAAGTAGGGGAAAGTGAGATTCAAATAATCCTAATAGCTCTTTACCCCATCAAGTAAGCACATATAGCATATTATCACGCTAGAAAACACAAGCATGCACTAAAGCTTCCAAGAATCAAACATAGATATGCTTTCAAGATCACATACACATGTCAAGATCAAAATCAAGCTTTAGAGACTTTTGGTTTAGCCTCACCCAACTATTTGGGACTTTTGGATTAGTCTTACCCACTTTCTAGAAACTTTTGACTTAGCCTCACTCATTCCAAGAGACTTTCGGCCTTGTCTCACCCATTTCTAGGTACTTTTAATTTCACTTCACCTAATCCAAAGGACTTTTGGCATCACCTCACCCATCAAGAACAAAGTAACTTTGCAAACACAATTCAATAAGCATAATGGTACCATAGCATCAAACCAATAGCTAGAGGCATGTTTCATGATCAAACATACATACAAGCATTCAATGACAATCAAACAACCAAGAGATGCATACAAAAAAGGATGGAGAGCAACCTTTCTCAAGAAGCACCACTTTTCTTCCTTGATTTTTTACTTTCCCCTCTGGGCCTCACAAGCATACTTTGGAGAGACTCGATTTGTGTGGCCTAGACACATCAAAAAACACACAAAGGATCAATGGAACCATCTCTAGCCTCATGTAACACTATATATTTCTAGCTTATTTCATAACATTCTCATGCATCATATCATGAATTCCATGAAGTAAGTGAGAAAATTCCATTAAAATAATGCATTTAATGGCGCTGCATCGTGTATAAAAATTCCAGTTAGTGTCACGTAGACTGTATGAGCTGATACAATACATTTTCATATTTAATTACATGATTACAACTTATTTACATCATAAAAATGTGCCCTACAACTCATGGAATTAAAGGGAAGCTCAAAATACTCATGTATATTTTTGGCCAGAATTTGGCTCTTTTCTGACAAATTTTAAAAATTCATAACTAATTCTAGAAAATTGAAATCATGCATTCTTGGCCATTTTGGAAAGCTACAGATGTCTATTCCATATAAAAATATTTTCAGACCATAAAATTCATCACAGAGGACATTTGACATCCGAAAAGGTTTAGAGGTCAAGCCATCCACTGGTGCTGTCATAGATTTCTGCAGCAAATTTTGAAAATATCCAATTAATTCCACAAAAATCCAATCTATGTAAATGATACCAATCTAAAAATTTATGGATGTTAGTAGATGGAAAAAATAACTTTAGACTAGGTCAGGCATGCCCAGACCTTGAAATTTAATAGAACAATAACTGAGGTTGGGTGAAGCCCCAGATATTAGATAGAATCTTTAAAAATTCATATCTCCCTCTCTGGACCTCCCAATGAGGTGCTTCTAATTGGAACAAGTCTCTAGGAATGTGTAATTTCTCTGTATACAATTTTGTGGCAATTAGACATCATTTGTGCCCTGCGTGACAGATTTCATTTTTAGACCAGTATGAACAGTGACATGACCAAAACTAGAAAATTTTCCAACTTTGAAAATTCAGCAAATATTCTGTAGACCTTCGAAAATTATGTTCTTTAGCTTCCCAAAAAGATCTTAACAAGCTCTAATTTCATGCCAAATCTCAGATCAAGAAGAGCTCAATTGGATAAAAAGTGATATAGGGTTCTAAATTGGTCAATTTTGGCTCCATAAGGGATACCAAAATGTCCAAATAGCTTTCCTTGGGGTTTGGAACCTCTTGGACAAGTCTAAAAGCATAATTAAGACTTGTGTGAGCTACCCAAATGGTCCCAAACTCAATGCCTCTCATTTTGGCTATGCCACATGCAATTATACACATACTTCTATAATGAAAACTTGCCAATAGATAACCAAAATGTGCAATTCATACATATAACTTTAACTCTCATTCATACATCACTTCCTAACATAATTACACATGTTCAAGAGGTCATAGGTCATATACAACCATAGATGATAACATTTACCACCTTGATGGCCTTAAAGAAGCAAATTGCATACATTTCAATGTCATGCTCTTATCTCTTAAGTGGTTGGCTTCCATCTCCTTGCTCTCTTGGTCTGCCTAGCATGTTAGAACATTGGAAAGGAGGGGATGAGATTCAAAGAATCCCAATAGCTTATCTCCCATTCAATCATACATGATGGATGCAAATAAGTCTCATAAATACATGTATGGTCATATGGATATGTGCAATCATTCAAGGAGTATTCTTAGCATTTGAAAAAGTCACACATAGCATAAAAAGGCTTGCCAAACAAGTGTATTGGCCTCACCCAATTTCTTGTGAATATTAGACTTGCCCCGCCCATTCTTTAAGACATTTTTGGACTCAACCATGCTCTTGGGAGCCCATCTTACTTTTGGGAGACTCTTTACTTTGTCTTAACCAATTTAAGGGTTCTTGGCTCATCTTCACCATGGCTAAGGATTCTTGGCCACACCACATTCAAGCAAACCTAAGCACACATTATAAACATCATATAAAATATAATATGTCATCATAAAACCATGGCATATGAAATCATGCCATCATACTTTTCATGGCTTAAAAATACACATACACACATTCTAAGATAAGCTAAGCATACATCCATGCATGAGAGGAGGTGGAGAGAGCTACCTTGTACACAATCACACACTTTTCCCTTTGGATTCAAGCTCTTCTTGTCGGCCACACACACTCAAAAAGGTGGAGATCATCTCTCTTAACCTAGACACAATTTATGGAAGCCAATTAGGTCCATGGAATTATTTCTAAGGCCATACACTTGCTTGAACTCTGGCTTAGTCTATAAACTTCATTATGGTTCCATAATTGCACTTAATGAAGCAACACCCCTCAAATAAATTCTAGGCTCCATTCTTTCCTTTCAAATATGATTCTTGACTCGTTTTAAGCCTCTTGGAGTCATCACACAATTAAAACCAAGAGCCTAGTTTTACATTGCTTCTTTAGGTCATAATATGGAACATAAAGCACTAACTCACTTTCTATGAGTTTAATTTTTTTCCAAGGCCTCCCCTCATCTTCATTCATCATATATGACTCAAGAATGAGTTTAGAAAAATTTAAAACTCTCCCTAGCTATGCTATCTCCCTTAGGCCAAGACAATAGAGGTTTTTGCTCTCCATGGACCTTGCTTTGTTTTCTCAAGGGGAAATGCATGTGGGGAGCCTCTTAGGGATCTTAAGAGCTTATTTAAACTCTTATTTAGGCCTAGGAATCATCATACAAAATAAGATTTTACAAGGTGCAATTGAAACCCTAAAACTTTCATCTTGAAATCTAATAGTTTTTTTGTTAATTCCCTTTGCATATTCTTAATCTCCATACTCTTTTCCTTAGATTCACCCTTAGTTCTACCTAAAAATCAAGTCCTCCTAGGGTTTTCTCATGTTAGGAGAAATGGAGGAGGAGGGAACTAAAGATAACAATCATAGGATGAGAAATTACCTTGTTTCTTGCTTTTTCTCACTTGAATCTTGTGTTTTTTAAGCTCCTCTCTTCAAATCCGAATTTTTCCCTCAATTTATCCTTTAAAATAGATCCATGTACTTCTTTATAATCAAAGGAAATAAAGGAGAATGAAGGAGAAGAGTTTGGAAGAGAAAGAGCATGAAAAACTACTAAATTTTCATACCTTAAGCCTTTGATTTCTCCTCCTCTTTGCCTTCCTCTTGTGCCCCACTCTCCCTAGGGTTTTCCTCTGGTTTTGGGCAGAACTTGGTCATGCAACATGAAGGGAGAAGAAGGGTATAACGCTCGGTACATTGTACAATCACTGGAACGGGCCGATTTGAAAAACAAGTCCCCTGAGATGAGGATTCAAGGCCAAATAAAATTTGAATAAAATTTTAAATAATAGAAAATGAGGATTTGAGCTTTGAGTTGCCCAAAAACTGGGGTCGGAGCGATTTAAAAAAATTGCCGAAAGGCCAGTGGCATTTTCGTAAATAAGTGTAATTTTGGAAAAACACCTAGAAGGGCTTTTTAAATGGAAATTTTAAGTTGCTCAAGGTTCTCAGAGGCCCCAAAAACCATGGGAAGCCCCGGGACCAGTAAAGCCCCTCTAGTGTATTCTTTCCAATGTCGGTTGACCCGAACTTTGACCGATTTGTTCAGGATAGTTTTAACTCCGATTTGAGTAATTCCAAAGACATTTTATTAAATTGGGAACCTAAATTTTATGATGGAAAAGACGGTTATCAAAAAGGAGCTAAAACGAAGCCGAAACAAACTTGCCATTACGGAAGGGCAAAATTGGAATTATGGTTTCTTGAATGTTCTAAAGAGTTTCACACTTTTCTCCCTTCTTATCCTCTTTAATGAGCATGACCCATTCTGCCCAAAATACAGAAAATCTATAGCTCTCTTAGGCACACCAAAGGGAGGAGAAAAAGAGGAAGAAAGCCAAGGAGAAACTAGGTAATTTCATGAAATTTCTTGCTCCATCTTCCTCCAATCTTGTTTTCCTCTCTTCCTTCTTTCTTTCCATGGATTTTTTGAATGATTTGGTTCTGTTTTTGACCCAAACCTAAGGGGAGAATTTTGAATTCGCTAAGGAGAAGAGAATGAAGGAAAAAGACACTTGAAAGCTCACTTGAACCCTAAGTAATCTTTGCTTTTTGTTGCATCTTCTCTTCCCCCTCCCTTTGTGTGTATTTCAGCCAAGAACAGAACTAAAGGAGGGGAGGATGTTCAATCCAAATATAAGGAGGGAACAAGGGTTTTAGGCCACGGGGAGATGGAATATGGCAAGAAATTCTAAGAAAAACCAATTAAAAAACAAATTAGAAAAGTGTAGTGTTTTCTAGGGTTTTGCAAAATCTGATTTTATGTGAATGTTTCCTTGGCTATTTGAATGTTTCCTTGAGCTCCTAAAACCTTTAGAAAGCCTCCCAAGTGGCTCTCCCATCAAGGAAAAATCACAAAGTCTATGAACCTCCATTATGGTGCATATTTCAGCCAAGCTAGGTTCATTAGGCTAGGGGATGTTTTAATTTGTTCTAGCCTTATTTTGGGACTTTATATGATGTTAGAAGATGGGAGAAACCATTGGGAAAAATTTAGGAGCCATAGATTGGGAGATGGCCTAATGGTGTCCATAATGGTGCTTTGTGAAGCAACTTGGTTTTCCAATTGTGCAATTGAATGTGTGATGGCTCCAAGGACCTTAAATGAGTCCAAGAAGTCTAGAAAGAACAAGAGAATGGAGCCTAGCACTTGAATAATATGAGTTGCTTCAATAGGCCATTTATGGAACCAATATATCTATTTTGGAACCAAGTGTGTAATAAGCTTTAGTTTAATGTCTTGGCTTGCTTTAAATGTGTAATTGTGTGATGTTTGTAATGTCTAGGCCAAGAGAACCCTACTCCACCTAAGTGCTCTTGTGAAACCAAGGAGGGGAAGGAAATTGCAAAGTGAGCTTGCATACATAAAAAGGTAGCTCTCCACCTCATTCTCTTTGCATTCTTGTGTGCATATGTATGTCTTAGTGTGCTTGCATGCATTCTTGATGCTTGATAATATGCCACTTGATCCTTGTTATGCATTGGTACCAATGTGTTGTCTTGAATGACTATGGTTGTGGAAAGAGCCCATAAGGGTGAAGTGATGCCAAAAGTCCCTTGATGAAGGTGAGGAGATGCCAAAAGTCTCATGGCATGGGTGAGACAAGGCCAAAAGTCCCTTGAATGGGTGAGGCAAAGTCAAAAGTCCCTAGACCAAGAGTGAGGCAAATCCAAAAGTCCTAGAAAAGGGGTGAGGCTAAACCAAAAGTCCCTAGAGCATGAAAGTAATCTTGACATGTGAATGTGGCATGGAATGGAATTTATTGCACACTTTATGCTTGTATGGTTATGCATTTGGTATATGTATGCCTTAAATGTGGTGTGAATGGGTGTGTGAGCTATTGAGATTCTTGGAATCTCACCCCCCTTTCCCCTTCATCCTTGAATTGTCTAGGTGGTGTTCCAAGTCAAGGAGATGCAAGCCAAGGACATTGAACATATTTGTTTTGGTGTATTATGTACTTTAAATAGTGGTTAAATGTCAAAGTAACGATGTATATAATATTTTTGTGATCTAAGACCATGGACAAGTGTAAAATGATGTATGAATACGATGTAGACTTTATATGACACTAAATCAATAGTATTGTGCAAATTGGCTCTTGGATGGCTTGATGTAACTATGCATAAATAGATGTTGAGAGACCAAAATGAGTTGCATGAGGTTTGGGATCACTTGGACAGCCTCCACAAGTCATATTTGTGCTTTGAAACTTGCTCAAGGGGTGCCAAATTCAAGAAGAGGCCATTTGGTGCAAAGTGACTCTTGGTAGGAAGCAAAAATGACCATTTCATGAAGCTATATCACTTTTTATCCAAATGAACTTTTCTTGACCTGAAATTTGACATGCATCTAGAGCTTATTGAGAGCTTTTTGAAAAGCTAAATTTGGTAATTTTTGGAGGTCTGTGGAATATTTAGCGAATTGTTGAAATTGGAAAATTTTCTGGTTTTGGTCCTTGGTACTGTAGCACTGGTCCAAAATTGAATTCTGTCACTCATGTGGCAAACGATGTCCAATCGCCAAGAAATTTCATACAGAGAAACTAGACATTCACAGTGACGTTTTCCAACTGGAAGAACCTAATTTGGAGTTCTATAGAGGGAGATATGAATTTTTGAACATTCTGTCCAGTATCAGGACCCTTACCCGACCTGATGTACTGTTCTATTGAATTTCGAGACTTTGGGTACCTGAACCGGTCTGAAAGTATTTTTCTCCTCTAGCTAACATCCACAGATTTCCACATTGGTATCATTTTCATGGATTGGAGTTTTTTGGAATTAATTGGACATTTTCAAAGTTTGCTGCAGAATCTGTGACAGCATCAGGAGGCAGTTTGACCCCTGGACATTTTCAGATGTCAAACACCCTCTGTGATGGGTATTATGGTCTGTACATATTTTTACTGTGAAGTAGACATCCGTATATTTCCAGAATGTCTAAGAATGTATGATTTTGATTTTTCTAAAATTAGTTATAATTTTTTGAAATTGTGCCAGAAAGGGGCCAAATCTGGCCGAAAATAAACCTCCATATTCTAGGTTCCATTTCGGTTTCCATGAGTTGTGGGCATGATTTTATGATGCAAATGAGTTGTATACATGTAATTAAATATGAGAAATTATAGTATGGGGTCACTTGCCTCACACGGCACAGAATGAAATTTCCATACTCGATGCAACGCAAAAATAACTAATATTTTAATGTCATTTTCTTGCCTCTTATATGTATTGATTGATATGAGGTATAAAGGTAGCATGGAAGGAGCTAAGAAATTATGGTATTACAAAGGGTGCATCATATATATAGGTGGGAGGAAGTTACACTTTTTAAAAATTCTAATTTTTCCCTTCGTTTTTGGCATTTTTGTTTCTACTTCGTTTTAGCTCCTTTTTTAGAACCGTCTTTTTCATTATGAAATTAAGTTCTCAATTTAGTAAAATTTCTTTGGAATCACTTAAATCAGAGCTTTTTGAATGAATCAATCAAAGTTCATATCAACTAACATGAGAAAAAGTCTACCATAGGGGTTTTAACTGTCTCGGGGCTTTCCATGATTTTCAGGACCCCTCTGAGAGCCCCAGAGAATTCAAAACTTTCATTTAAAAAGCTCTCCTGTGTGAATTCCAAAAATTGCTCAAAATTACAAAAATGCCATTATGTTTTGTAACTTTTTGGTAAGAAATTGTGTAACACCATACTTTTAGGACGCAGTTCATACAATTCCCATGCCTCATCTTATGTTTATTCTATGGAAACAATATAGTGGCATAGGAAGTTATGAATAAAAGTACATTTTTCTACCGGTAAAATTTTTCTTTCGAAGTCCCATAGGCCATACAAAAGCATCTATCACTTTATCATACTTAAACACATGAATATAACTCATTTCCATCATCAAATTTGGCCTACAACTCATAGAAAGCAAAGAAGCATATGAAATCCATGTTTGTATTTTCGGCCAGAATTTCCTCTTTTCTGTCACAAACTTTGGAAATTTATAACTAAATCTATAAAAATCGAAAACATGTAATCTCCGTCATTCTGAAAATCTTAAGATGTCTACTTCATGCTAAAAATATGTAGAAGGCTTAAAATCTCATATATAATGCGTTTGACATGCGAAATCATCTACTGGTCGGAGGGTTCCTGATACTGTCACAGTTTACTAATATGGACTTCAAAAATGTCTAACTAATTCCACAAAAATCCAATTCTTGCAAATGATATCACTATGGAAAGATGCGGATGTTAACTAGAGGAAAAATATCTCCAGATCAGTACATCAAGCCAAGTGCCAGAAAATCGATGGAACAGTACCTCGGGTCTGGCAAGATGTCTGATACTGGGCAGAACCTTCGAAAATGCATATCTTCCTCTCTAGACCTCCAAATGAGGTGATCTTGGTGGCCACAGAAAGCTTATGACCTCTACTTTATGCATATAAAATTTCATAAGCATTGGATACCATTTGGCCATCGGGTGACATAGAATTTAAAACTGCCAGTATGAACAGTACCCATACCAGAATCCATGAAAAATCCCAACTTTGAAAATTCCTCAAATATTCTCTAGGTCTCCGAAAATTATGATCTTTAGCTTCCCAAAAAGATCTTAATGAGACCTA
Organism: Erythrophleum ivorense; assembly: GCA_026724425.1. Classification (NCBI taxonomy): domain Eukaryota; kingdom Viridiplantae; phylum Streptophyta; class Magnoliopsida; order Fabales; family Fabaceae; genus Erythrophleum; species Erythrophleum ivorense. The sequence goes on along the minus strand of JAIUCV010000004.1, from coordinate 21,611,535 downwards.
ATTGCATGCCAAGTTTCAGGGCAAGACTAACTCATTTGGCTAAAAAATGGCATAGGGATCCATTATGGTTAATTTTGGCTCCATAGTGGGTACCCAAATTGCCAAATGGATTTCCCTTGGTATTGGCATCTTTTGGGCAAGTTTAAAAGCATATTTAAGACTTTTCTAAGCTACCCAAATGGTCCCAAACCTCATGCATCTCATTTTGGCCTTTTCATCCACACTTATACACATTTGCATCAAACTTCCAATTTGCATAACTTGGCATTACATACCCAAATTCATTTCTAAAGTTCATACATCATATCCATACATGTATACATCACATAATATCATATTTACATGTGTCTCAAGGGTCATATGCCATTTACAATAATCATATACATCATTGGACTATCATTATGGTTCCAAAATAGCTAAAATAACACATAGGCTTGTCAATCCTTACTCTTCATGGTTGTTGGCTCCCTTCACCATAAGTACTTGGTCCACCTAGCATGTTAGGTCATTGGAGAGGAGGGGATGAGATTCAAAGAATCTCAATAGCTCACACACCCATTTACATCACATTCAAGGCATACATATACCAAATGCATAACCATACAAGCATAAAGTGTGCAATAAATTCCATTCCATGCCACATTCACATGTCAAGATTACTCTCATGCTCTAGGGACTTTTGGTTTAGCCTCACCCCATTTCTAGGACTTTTGGATTTGCCTCACTCTTGGTCTAGGGACTTTTGACTTTGCCTCACCCATTCAAGGGACTTTTGCCCTTGTCTCACCCATGCCATGAGACTTTTGGCATCTCCTCACCTTCTTCAAGGGACTTTTGGCATCACCTCACCCTTATGGGCTCTTTCCACAACCATAGTCATTCAAGACAACACATTGGTACCAATGCACAACAAGGATTAAGTGGCATATTATCAAGCATCAAGAATGCATGCAAGCACACTAAGATATACATATGCACACAAGAATGCAAAGAGAATGAGGTGGAGAGCTACCTTGCACAATTTCACACACTTTTTCTTTAGCTTTCAAGCCTCCTCTTTCAGCCACACACCCACAAATTGGTGGAGATGGTTTCTCTTGGCCTATATACAAATTATGGGAGCCAATTAGGTTCATGAAACACATTCTAAGGCTACATAACTTGATGAACCACTAGATTACTCTATATACTTCATTATGGTCCATAATTACACTTAATGAAGCAACACCCCTCAAACGATTTCTAAGCCTTATTCTTTCTTATCAAATATGATTCTTGACCCCTTTTAAGCCTCTTGGAGTCATCACATCATTGAGACAAAAGGCCTAGCACCATGTTGCTTCTTTAGGTCATATTATGGAACCTAGGGCACTAAGGCACTAAATCACTTTCTTTGAGTTCTAAATTTTTTCTAAGGCCTCTACTCATCTTCACTCATCACATATGACTCAAGAATAGCCTTAGAAAAATCTAAAACTCTCCTTAGCTATAGGAACTTGCCTAGGCCGAGACTATGGGGGGAAGAAGAGTTCATGGCCTTCTTGATTTTTCCTTGATGGGAGACACACTTGGGAGACTTCCTAGAGGTCTTAGGAGCTCAATCAAATACTCACACATGCAAGGAAACTCATATATCAAATCAATTTTTGCAAAGTGTTCAAGAGCTCTACACTTTTTCTACTTAGAGTTCATTAATTTTTCTTGCAATTTCTTTGCTTTCTTGGATGGGAGGTGCATGTGGGAAGCTCTCTAGGGGTCTTAAGAGCATGTTTAAACATTCAATTAAGTCTAAGAACATTCATATAAATTCATATTTGCAAGGGAGCATTTGGATCCCTAATGGTTCTATCTTGTCTCTTAATGCTCCTTTCTTGATTCTATTGGTTCCTTCTTAATCCTTGCCATCTAAAACCTCTAATCCTTCCATAAATTGGGCATAAAACAGCCCCTAAAAATTGGGCTCATGATGCCCAAATTCGTGCAAGAGAAAGGGGGAGGGAGAAACTACCAAAGAATGGAAGTTTTACCTTATTTTCTTGCTTCCTTTGGCTTGTTCTTCCACTTGGTTGGCTTACTCCCTCAATTTTTGAAATTTCCCTCTATGTTCTGCCCCAAAAACAGCACCAAACTCCCCATTAAAATCATAGAAAGAAAGCTTGAGAGGAGAGGAGCAAGGTTCAAGAAGGAAGGATATGGAATTTCTTAAAGTTTCTTACCTTTTTCTTGAATCTCTTCCTCCAAAATCCTCCTCCTCTTGTGCGCCTAAGAAGCTGGAGTTTTCCTCTGAAATTGGGCAGAAGCAAGTCGGTCTTAGAGAGGAGAGAAAGAACGTGGATAAGAAGGAGCTAAAAGGCACTTTATGCAACTTCTTACTTTTGCATTGTAGTCCCTTTTCTTGGCTTTTCCATTTTAGACTCATATCAACTCCTTTTTGAAATCCGTCTTTTCCATCATATTCCTTAGGCTCTTAATCATAAGAATTGCCTTTGGAATCACTCAAAAAGGATCTAAAACCATTCCGAACCATTTGGTCAAAGTTTTGGTCAACTTTTGCCGAAATCGCTCACCGGAGGGGTTTCAACTGTTTTAGGGGTTCCCATGGTTTTCAGGGCCTCTGAAAACCCCGGAAAGCTCAAATTTTCCATTTAAAAAGCCCTCCTATGAGATTTCAAAATTTTCCAAAAATTACAAAAATGCCCCTACTTTCTTCAGCCAATTTTCTAAGCTCTTCTGGCTCTGGTTTCTGGGCATCTCAAATTCAAATCCTCATTTTCTAATATTTAAAATTTTATCATAATTTTAGTTGGCCCCAATTCCTTCTATTTCAAAGACTTCCTTTTATATTTGGCCCATTTCTTATGTTTACGGAGAAACTGAACATTGCATTTCTCACGTTTACGAAGGGACCGGATGTTACAAATTGTTTCTTCATTCTAGCTCTATTTTTCTTTTTGTCTGAGCATGGGATTCTCATTTTTAGGAGTCTAGAATGCTTCCTAAATTTTTTGGGACCTTAACTAAGTCATTTCAGGGGACTTCCTTTTGTATCTAGTGAGTTTAGTTTGTTTACGGAGAAATCATACGTTATGTTTCTCACGTTTTCTCTTATTTTTAAAAAATTGAATGTTACACCTCACACAAGCCTTATATAAGATATTTCTAGCTTTAGGCATCCATATGGCTCCATATAGTAACATAATGAAGCAACTCATACAATTCATTATTTTGGCTATAATTTCTTACTCAATATAAGTCACATGACTCCATTTAAGCTCATTAGAGTCATCACAAACTCAAATCAAGTAACCTAACACCAAGTTGCTTTTCTATGCATAATGGAACCTTAAACTCCTAACTTTCAAACTATGGTTCCTAAATATAAACCAATGGTTCCTTGGGTGTCTATAATTTATATCTAGACCATTTTCTATCTTTGAAATCAAAGAAAACTCTCCTTAGGTACCATACAAACCCTTTGGCTGAGACATACACATATCAAGGAGCCTATGGAGTTTTGTTTGTTTTCCTAAGGAATTTGCTACTTGTGAAGCTTCATAGATGTGTCTTGAAAACTCAAGCATACTCTTAGATAAGCTGAATTATCCTTAGAAAGCTTCATAAATTCTTAGGTGCAATCAAAACCTTAATTTTCATAACTTGTTATCTATAGGCTCTTTTTGTGTTCTATTGCTTACATATGATTCCTTATACTTCAAAACCCCTCTCTATATCATGTTGGGACCAAAATCAAACTCCCTGTAAGGTGCTCTAATTCTAGCCAAAACACTCAGGCAAAAGAGAGCCAAGAAGAAGTAAGTTGGGCCATGGTTTCTTACCTTATTTCAAAGCTTGTCAAGAGAGCTTTCTTAAGCTTCCAAAGTTTCCTCCAAACTCTTCCTTCCCTCTACTAGACCATTCATAAAACACCTCCTTTTAGAACATCAAAACCATGAAAAAGTATTTTAGTAAAGGGAAAAGCATGACAAAGTAGCAAAATCTTACCTTTTTGTCTTTGTTTTCTTCCTCCTTTTTCTCCCTCCTTAGTGTGCCACTTAAGGCAAGTTCTATTTCTATTTTAGAGTGAAAGTGAGTTAGTTAAGATGAGGGAGAGAAGTGGGACGTGATTTAAGAGCTGGAGGACCATTTTTAACAATTTTTAAAATTTTAACTATGTCCCTAAACTTTAGTTTCTCCATTTGAGCTCATTTCAAATCCTTTTTGAAAAATACCTTTTTCATCATAAAATTTAGGTTCTTTAATTCATAAAATGCCTTTAGTTTCACCCAAATTGGATTTAAAACCTTACTGAATCATCTGGTCAAAGTTGGGGTCAACCAAGGCCTTAAATAGCATACTATACGGGTTTTGACTATTCTAGGGGTTCTTATGGTTTTTAGGGCCTCTAAAAACCTTGAAAAACTCAATTTTTCCATTTATAACTCTTTCCTTTGATTTTTCCAAAAAGTTGTACAAAATTATAGTTTTGTCATTGCCCTTCGTATCTTTCTGTTTGATCGTTTTAGCTCTGATTTCGGGCTATCCTAAAGGTCTTAACTATATTTTTAGATATTTTAATTAAAATCCAAATCTCAATTAGCCTCAGTTCACTTTACTCCAGGGTCCTCATTCATTAATCAAACAATTATAATTTCAGTTCTCGTAGTTCCTACTGGCCTTCGCTAAGCCTATAACCCCCTGTAAGTAATTCATTCCACTTTTTAGAAATGATTTTGGATTTCTAAATCATAGGATATTACAATGTATGATAGCTATGGAGGTTCTAGAATTCACCTAGAATTAGTGGAATATGGCTAGGAAGTGAGAAAGTGAGAAAATAGGATTAGAGGGGGATAAAGTTGAGGCTAAAACTATTTAAGTTACAGCCAAGAGTCATCCAAAGGTGAGGAGTACCGCGATGCAAAAAGGTTGAGGCATGGCACAACACAAGAATTTTAGGTCTAAAGGTTGCCCAAAAGCAATCTTATCACAGTGAGTGTCAGGTGAAATGGTTGGTAGAGTATTAGGAAGCTCTCTCATCGTGATGCCATGTAGGCTAACCACAGCAAGGCTTGTGAAAATTTTCCCTGGGAGTTCCAAAAAGGAACCTCACCATGACTTAAATGGTTCAAGTCGTGCAAGGCTTGGGTTTTATGGACCATGTCTATATGAAGCTTAACTCATGGCAAAATTGGCATATAACACTTATTTGCATGAAAATAACACTTTTAGCAGTAGTTACCATGTAAGTTTACCAAATTCATTTTTCATCCATAACATATTTTTTCAACTAGAATTGTCATAATTGGGAGCTCAAAACTTAGATCCAAGCAATAGAACACAAAATCACATTACATTTTGCATTTTGCCATACATTCCATATTCTAATATGAACTTTATAAAATCATAACTAATCCTAGAAATATCAAAATCATACAAATTATACCATTTTGGAAAGTTACAAATTTCCTCTAAGCACAACAATAATTCCAAATCAAAACAACTAGGTTCGGTTCATGAAAATTGATGAAACAATACATCAAGTCACTAATGCATCTTACAACTAAACTCAAATTTCAAAAATTCATTTCTCCCTCTATAGAGCTCCAAATGAGATTCTCTCTACAGGTACAAAAAGCTTAGATGTCTTGTTTATGCTTGTAAAACTTTATGAGTATTGGACTTCATTTGACTCACATATGATATAGAAATGCAAATTGACTATATGAATAATGATTGGGACAATTCTACATAATTTGGCCAATTTTGAAAATTCATAATAAATTCTCTAAAGCTCCAAATTAGGTGCTCTTTAGCTTTGTGAAAAGCTCTAGATAAAAACTATAATTATACCAAATTTCATGCACAAAATCACCCATTTGGTCAGTTTGTGGTTCAACTTAAGATTATGTCAAATTTTGGAACTACAAATGAGTCAAAATTGCACTAAATGGTCTTTTAATAATTCCACAACCATTTGAGCATATTCAAAAGCATAAACATAGTCTATGAAAGCATCCCAAATGGTCCAAGTTATCATACATCTTAAAACCACTTTCCCACATGACTTTTATACATACATGCATCAAGGCTCTATGATGTCAAATTTTCACATACTCATTCATTTGACTTCAAAATTGATATGTACATCATAGTTATATACATTTAAACATGCTTAATGGTCTACATCATATATACATCATATAGTTACAAAGTTTGACATCAAAATACATCAATTCTCTATTCTATTGTCAAAATTCCATGCTTCAAGGTCCTTGGCCTCTATTTCATACTCCATTTGGATCACCTAGACAAGGTTAGACATATATAGGGCAAGAGTGAAATTCAAATAATCTCAATGGCTCTTTTACCCTTTCAAGCATAGATACATGGCATATTTTCAAGTCAAAGAATACAAGCATGTATTAAAAGCATCTTCTTATCATACATAAACATTTTCTCATTTCACATAAATTCATACATTGTCAAATATAGGCTCTAAGAGTTTTTGGTCTATCCCTACCCAATTCCTTAGGACATTTGGATTTTGCTCACCCATTTTTAAGGACTTTTGACTTAGCCTGACTCCTCCTTGAGACTTTTGGCTTTGCCTTACCCATTCTTAGAGACTTTTGGTATCTCCTCACTCATTCTAAGGGACTTTTAGCATAACCTCACCCATTCCAACCATCTTACATTCAAAAACATGTTTCAAGAAGTATAATGGTACCATAGCATTTCATCAATAGCTATAAACATATCTTATGGTTCAAACATACATTCAAGCATCCAATGACGATCAAACATCCAAAACATGCATGTAAGAAAGGTTAAAGAGTTACCTTGAATCAAGAATCATAACTTCCTTCCTTGGACTTTCCTTTCCCCTTCTCATCCTCAAACACACAACTAGGTGGGGTTGGATTTATGTAGATTAGACACATCAAATGAGACACAATTATATCATTTGAGTAAGTTCTAGCTTCACATAAACTTTATGCAAGCTTACTTTGTTCTAAGATATGGTTATAGTTCCATGTAAGTGCATAATGAAGCAACCCCTAAGATTTATGATCTTGGTTCTAATTTCTCATTCAATCTAATTCTCTTGACTCCATTTAGACTCCTTAGAGTCATTAAAAGTTCAATTCAAGGAGCCTAGATTCATGTTGCTTCTTTATGTCTTAAAAAGAAACCTAAACCTCTATCTTATAAACCATAATTTCTAAATTCAAACCAATGCTTCCCTTGATGTTTATTAATCATATCTAGGAAATTTTCATCCTTAGAATTAATTAAAACTCTCCCTAGGTGCTTGAAGCATGCTTAGCTAAGACATGAGCAAGAGAATGGACCTATGAAGTTTGCTTGATTTTTTTAGGGAATTGGCACTTGTGGTACTTTTTAGATGTCTTAAGATCTCATACATACTTTTACATAGGCTAGACTATCCTTAGAAAGCTTCAATAATGGCTAGGTGCAACAAAAACCCTAGGTTATACAACTTGAATTCTAAAGCTTTTCTTTTAAATCTAATTGCATATTCTTGTTCCTCATACTTTAAAACCCTTGTTTTTTCCTTGCTAAGACCAGAAATCATCCCCTTTTGTGTTGAAGACTGTGTCTTAGGGCAATCATTGTATTATGAACATTTTACTTCATTAAGAAAAGGAAGTTTCTCTTTTATTATGTTTATTATATTGTTTACATGTTTTCAATAATAATAATATCCTTTGATAAATCATATTGATTATCTTAAATATTCCTAGTTGATCATCTTTGTGGAAACGATAATGAACTAAGGCTAATATGATTTTAATTGATGATTATGTGTTAATCATGTATGAAGATACGAATCAAAATTGTAACACCATATCTAACTAACTTTCCTCATCTCATTTCAAGTTCATTTCTTGTGGCCAAGCAAAATCTAAAGAAAGACTCCATTAAAATATTGCATTATTTTACGTTGTGTAGTGGATAAAAAATTTCATTTCGTATCTTGTGGACTATACATACCCATCCATCTCATTCTCCTATTTACATACATAAATACAACTCAAAACCATTTTAAAAAGTTGCCAAAAACTCGAGCTCATAGTATGCATTCACAAAATAATATAAGGTTGCCTCGGGTTCTGCTGCTAGATTTATGGTACCAACTTTGAAAAATCATAACTAAATCTAGAAAAATCAAAATCATGCACACTATGACATTCTAGAAAGCTACAATGTTAAATTTATGAAAAAAAATAAGTCCAAACTAAAACAATAACGTCTAACCACTAAAAATTGATGGAATAGTACCAAAGGTATTGTTGCATTACTAGTACTAACTTTGAACTTCAAAAATTCATATCTCCCTACTTAGACATCCAATTGGGGTGATCTAGTTTATGCCTATAAAATTTCATGAGTATTGGATACCATTTGACCCTCGAATTACATAGGAAAAGAAACTAACCATATAAACAATAATATCAAAACAACAGAAATTTGACAATTTTAAAATTTCATAATTAATTTCATAAAGCTCTAAATAATCTAGTCTTCAGCTTTCCAAAAAGCTCTAGGTGTGATCTATATGCGTGCCACATTTTATGAGAAAATTCATTCATTTGGTCAGATCTTGACATAGGGTTGCAATTTAGTCATTTTTTGTGCTTCTTAAGGGTCACAAAGGGTCCAACTTGGCTTCTAGTATTTCTAGGGCCACTTGAGCACATGGGAAAGAATCCAAATAGCTTATTAAACATGTCTCAAAGGTTCACAAGTCTAGATTTCACAAACTCACTCTCCCACTTGATGATATACACAAGAACATACAAGCTCTACCTTGCCATTCAATGTCAAAAACATGTTATATCATTCCAATGCTGTCAATTCTCATATATACATCACATATCCATATATTTATATATGTTCAAAAGGTTATACATCATACAAATCATTGGATTACATATTGTGACAACAAAGTGGTTACAAAAGAGCAAAATAATACATTTCCTTATGATTCTCTCATCTTCCTACTTGGTGGCTCCCATTTCCTTACTCACTTGATCTACCTAGACATGTTAGGTAATGGGGAGAAAAGAATGAGATTTTAGGAATCCCAACAGTTCTTCTCCCTTTCAAGCACATATAACGGATGCAAATTCAAGTCTAAAAATACATGCATGTCTATCTTAAGATGCATAAACATGCATGGAACATTTCTTGCATTCAAGAAGTCACATATAACATACATATGCTTGCTAAGGCAATGGTTTTACTTTACCCATTCTCTTTGGGATTTTTAGACTTGCCTCACCCATTTTCTTAAGGGACTTTTGACTAAGCCTCATTCTTTAGAGACTTTTAACTTTGTCTCACCCATTATTGGTATAACACCATATATTTCTAGCTCATTTCATCATATTACTATACTTCACATCATAAATTCCATAGTGGAGCAAGAAAAAGGGGACTAAAATAATACATCTTCTCGCGTTACGCTGTGTATAAAAATTCTATTCAATGTTATGTGGACCGTGTGAGCTCATACAATACATTTTTATATTTAATTACATGAATACAACTCATTTGCATCATCAAAAGTGGCCTACACCTCAATAATCAAGAAGGGAAGCATGAAATATTCATATCCATTTTCGGCCAGCTTTTGCCCCTTTTCTGTCCAAATTTTAGAAAATCATAACTAATTCTAGCAAAATTGAAATCATTCATTCTTGGCTATTTTGGAAAGCTATAGATGTCTAATTCATAATAAAAATATTTTCAGACCATAACATCCATCACAAAAGACGTTTAAGATTCGAAAATGGTCAGAGGTCAAACTGCCCCCTGGTGCTGTCACAGATTTCTGCAGCAAATTTTGAAAATGTCCAATTAATTCCAAAAAAATCCAATCCATTCAAATGATACCAATCTGGAAATCTGTGAATGTTAGCTAGAGGGAAAAATGACTCTGGGCCAGCTCAGGCACACCCAGACCTCGAAATTCAATAGTACAATAATTGAGGTTGGGTGAAGCTCCTGATACTGGATAGAATCTTTAAAAATTTATATCTCCCTCTTTAGACATCTAAATGAGGTAATTCTAGTTGGCAAAACTCACTGGTAATGTCTAGTTTCTTTGTATAAAGTTTTGTAGTAATTGGACATCATTTAGGCCCTGTGTGACAGATTTCATTTTCTAACCAGTATGTACAATGACATGACCAAAATCAAAAGATTTGCCAACTTTGAAATTCATCAAATATTCTGTAGACCTCTGAAAATTATTTTCTTTAGTTTTCTAAAAAGCTTTCAACAAGATCTAATTTCAAGCAAAATCTCAAATCAAGAAGAGCTCATTTGGACAAAAAGTGATATAGGGTTCCATTATGGCCAATTTTGGCTCCATATAGAATACCAAAATGTCCAAATGGTTTTCCTTGAGTTTTGGCATCTTTTAGGCAAGTCTAAAAGCATAATTAGGAATTGTGTAAGTTACCCAAATGGTCCCAAATCTCATGCATCTCATTTTGGCCATTTCATCCATACATTTGCACTTACATCAACTTTCCAAGAAACATAACTTGGCATAACATACTCCATTTACATTCTAGCATTCACACATCATATTCTTTCATTTATACATTACATATTATCATAATTACACATGTCCAAAAGGTCATAGACCATAAACATCAATGGATTACATCATTTGACATAATTATGGTCTTAAAGAACTAAAAACTTTGCATTTGTTGTCATTCTTTCATCCTCAAGGTGGTTGGCTTCCATTACCTTGTCCACTTGGTCCACCTAGCATGTGAGATCATTGGAGAGGAGGGAATGAGATTCAAAGAATCCCAATAGCTCATCTCCCATTCAATCATACATAATGGATGCAAAGCAAGTCTTGAAAATGCATGCATAGATATAATAGATGTCATGAACATTCAAGAAGCAAGCTTGGCATGTGAATAAGTCATATAAGATGTCCAAGAGCTTGCCAAGTGGATGAATTAGCCTTACCCTTTTCCTCATGGATATTGGACTTGCCTCACCCATTCTTTAAGAGATTCTTGGACTCAACCATGCTCTTAGGAGCCCGCTTTGCTTTTAGAAGACTCTTTGCTTTGTCTCAACCAATCTTAAGGATTCTTGGCTCATCCTCACCACGGTTAAGAGTTCTTGGCCTCTCTACAGTCAAGCAAACTCAAACAAACATCATAACATCATTTAAAAACATAATATGTCATCATGAAATTATGGCATATAAAATCATGCTAGCATACTTTTCATAACTTGAAAATGCATATACACACATTCTAAGACAAGTTAAACACACATCTATGTATGAGAGAAGGTAGAGAGAGCTACTTTGCACACAATCACACACTTTTCCTTTTGAAAGAATGCTCCCTTTTTCGTCCACACACACACAAAAGTGTGGGATGCTTTCTCTTGGCCTAAACACAATTTATGGAAGCCAATTAGGTTTATGAAACAAATTCTAGGGTCACATAACTTGCTTAGACACTAGGTTGGCTAATAACCTCATTATGGTTCCATAATTGCACCTAATGAAGCAACACCCCTCAATTAAATTCTAGGCTCCATTCTTTCCTTTCAAATATGATTCTTGACTCCTTTTAAGCCTCTTGGAGTCATCACACAATTAAAACAAAGAGCTTAACTACTTGTTGCTTCTTTAGGTCATAATATGGAACCTAAAGCACTAACTCACTTTCTATGAGTTCTAAAATTTTTCCAAGGCCTCCCCTCATTTTCATTCATCATATATGACTCAAGAATGGGTTTAAAAAAATTTAAAACTCTCCTTAACTATCCCAACCTCTTTAGGCCGAGACCATGAGGCTTAATGGTCTTTATGGATTTTGCTTAGTTTTCTTGAAGGACGAAGCATGTGGGAAGCATTTTAGGGATCTTGCAAACTTATTTAAACTCTTATTTAGACCTAGGAATCATCATACAAAATCTAATTTTACAAGGTGCACATAAAACCCTAGAATTTGCATCTTGAAATCTAATAGTAGTTTGTTAATTTCCTTTGTATATTCTTAATCTCCACACCCTTTTTCCTTATATTCATCCTTGGTTTTGCCTAAAAATAAAATCCTCCTATGGTTCCTAGGGTTAGGTGAAATGGAGAAGGAGGGAGGATGAAGATAGCAATCATAGGAAGAGAAATTACCTAATTTCCTTGCTTTTTCTTGCTTGAATCTTGCTTTCTCCAAGCTCCTCTCTTCAAATCCGAAATTTCCCCTATGTTTCTCCCTTAAACCAGATTTATAAACTCCATTTTAATCAAAGGAAATAAAGGAGAATGAAGGAGAGGAGTTTTGGATGGAAGAAAGTATGAAAAACTACTATGGAAGCATCCCTTTAAGCTTGGATTTCTCCTTCTTCTTCTTCCTCTCTTATACGCCTAAAACCCTAGCTCCCTTCTCTGAAATTAGGCAGAAAATTCTGAGTCTAAATGAGGGAGAAAGTGGGGTGCCACCTATATATAGGGGGAGGAGGAAGCATTTTTCAAAAATTTCCATTTTGCTCTTCGCTCTTTGCATTTTCGTTTCTCTTTTGTTTTAGCTCCTTTTTTAGAACTGTCTTTTCCATTATGAAATTTAGGTTCTCAAATTAATAAAATGCCTTTGGAATCACTCAAATTAGAGCTAAAACCTTTCCGAATGAATCCATCAAAGTTCGGGTACACTAACGTTGGAAAACATCAACCCAAGGGGATTTAACTATCCTGGGGCTTCCCATGGTTTTCAGGGCCTCTGAGAACCCCAAAGAACTCAAAACTTTCATTTAAAAAGTCGTCCTATGTGAATTCCAAAATTTGCTCAAAATTACGAAAATACCATTACATTTTGTAAGATTTTCGTCAAATTTTGTTTCTTCATTCTAGCTCTATTTTTTCTTCCATCTAAGTCTAGGATTCTTATTTTTAGGAGTCTAGAATATTACTCAACTTTTTTGAGACCTTAACTAATTCATTTCAAGGGACTTGTTTTGAAAACGTGTCCGTTTTCGTTGTTTAATGAAAATCAGACATTACAATTGGGGACTTTTGGCTTATCCACATCCTAGTTAAGGGACTTTTGGCTTCACCACACTCAAGCAAGTCATGTATGTTTATAAAAATATCATTCAAGTGCATAAACAAAGCAACATGGTACCATGGCATATAGATACATGCTAGAAACATCTTTTATGGCTTAAACATACACACACATTCAAAGATAAGAAAAATGTAACGAATGGCAAATCTTGTAAAACGACGAAATGAGTTGTATAAGGGTAAGTCCCCTGAAATGAGCTAAATAATGTCCCAAAATATTTAGGTAGTATTCTAGACTCCTAAAAATAATAATCCCAGGCTCAGATAGAAAGAAAAATGAAGCTAAGATAATAAAGTAAAATTTGTTACGAAATTCACAAAATGTAATGGCATTTTTGTAAATACATGTAATTTGTGGAAAAACTCATAGGAGGGTCTTTTAAATGGAAAATTTGAGTTTCCAAGTTTCTCAAAGGCCTTGAAAATTATGAGAAGCCCTGGGACAGTTAAAGCTCCTCCGGTGAACCCGAACTTTGACAAATTTATTCGGGAAGGTTTTAGCTCTAATTTGAGTGATTCCAAAGGCATTTTATTAAATTGGGAACCTAAATTTTATAATGAAAAAAAATAATTCTAAAAAAAGAGTTAAAACAAAGCTAAAATGAAAATGCTATGATGAAAAGGACAAAATTGGAATTTTTGAGAAAAATGGCTTCTTGAATCTTCAATATTATTCATGCCACACCTCCTCCCTTCTTAAGCCTACTTTATTCTATAAAAATTACGGGGGAATTCATCCAAAAGTGGTGTACAAGAGGAGGAGAAATTTGGAGGAAGAAAAGCTAGGAAAGGTAAGAAAATTCAAGGAATTTCATGCTTCTTCCTCTTCCAATTTTGTTCTTTTCCCTCCAAGCATCCTTTCTATGGTTTTGTTTTGAGTCCAAAACAAGGGGGGATGGTTCAAAATTTGTCATACCATATATTTTCTATTATTATACTCTTCCATTCAAGTTATTAAATACATGTTCTTAGTACAAGACCAATAAAAGGCCACAATTCAAGCATTTTTATTGTGCTACATTGAGGTAAAATTTTCAATTCATGTTACGTGAGCCCCATGGATGTTCCAACAACATTCCCTAGTCATTTTCCATCTGTACAAATCTCAAATAGACCAAAACATCACACCATCCATGGGTTTCAAGTTAAAAATCCCAAAATTTTCACTTAATCCCACGGACAACATATGGCAGATTTCAAGGGCAACTTTGAAAAATCATAACTAAATCTAGCAAAATTGAAATCAAGCAAACCATAGCTTGTTGGAAAGCTCTGGATGTTAACTTTATAAAACAAAGTAATTCCCAGCCACAAAAATCTCATCTAGACCACACTTGATATTAAAAAAAGTAAGGAGGTCAAGCTATCTATAAATCTGATACAACTTACTGATACAAATTTTGGAAATTCATAATTAATTCCACAAAAATCCAATTGTCACATTCTAAATTTTCTGTAACTATTAACATGATCAAAGTTAGTGAGGAACTAACTTGTTTAATAAATACTAGAGAAAATGGTAGATGCTAGGAAACCTAAAAGAGATAATAGCACATTCATTTGTTTAATATGAGAGTAAGTAGGAATAATTTAAGACAAGCTTGCAACCACTTATGGTAGCATCTCCTTAGTTCCACCTACATAGGGATGTGGGTATGTGTACTCGGCCAAGTAGCAACCCCATTAGCCTTATATATTATAAGTTTAAAACTACCAAAATCTTGGAATGAGTCTTTGAATTACTAACATATACATGGCTGAATGAATGTGATAGGGAAGAAATCCTAATGAACCAACCACACACACACCTCATGCTTCCATCATGACATCTATATATTTATTGCCTTTAGTGTTGCTAAATCCTTTAGCCGTGGGGGGAGTGATAGACAATTACATGTAAATGAATAGCCTACATAACCTAAACTACAGACACCTAGCATGCACAATGGGGGAGAGACTAAATGGAGGAAGAATAAAATAAGAAAACTACAAACCTACTCTTGAAAGGCTCCACCGAAGATATATGTGTGTGCAGCCACTAAAATACTCAGGTATAGAAATAATCCTAGTTGTGAAGTGGAGAAAGCATCCATTTAATGTAGCTTAATGGAGGAAAGAATATATATATATATCATATGCTGCCACTTAATATGTAAACCAAATAGAAAATGAAGTAGCAAAAGAATTAAATAAACATCCTTGACACCTCATGCTTCACTTTTCAAAGATATATATATATATAATTGCCATGGGTTAGTGCTCATATGCTGGTTGCTGTGGAAGTTAAAGACCAATTGCAATATATGTATTAAGTGGAGATAACATAGATAGGACACTACCACTAGCCTTACACCGGACAAGAAATTGGAGAAAATGGAATGCTTAATCACTTGAAGGAATCCAAATAGCAGTGGGAAACCATGAGCTGTCCATTGCATTGACTATCCTTCACTTAGCTTTATTCTCTGGTCGAAAGAAAGAGTGGTAGGAAGGGAGAAGGAAACTCAGAGAGCCATAGAAGAGGAGAAATGAAAAGATGAACCAAGGTACAAGGACTCCATAAAAGGTAAGTAGAAGATTTAGAATGTTCTAAGTTGCTTCCTTCTTTTACCTAGTCAAAGTTCTGGACCTAGAACATTTTGCCTTTTGTTGAATTAGCTAGAAAAGGATTTTAAAGTCCAAAATTTTATCACAGGTCATCCATTCCTTATACTTGAAACCTGGAAAATTTTAGAATTTTTGGGACAAGGTAGATCAAAGAAACAACCTACTAATTCAACTTAGCTTCTGGATGGGACAGCTTGGGGCTGATTTCATAACAAATTTTGTTAAATGGGTAAATGAAGAAATTAGTGCATGAAATTTGGTGGGGAGGTAGCAAAGACATAAACATTTAGGTCTGAAAAGTCTTATAATTTTCTGAACTTATTTGGTAGGAAAACAAGGCCAGAAACAGCAAGGGCAGTGTACAGCGAGCTCAACTGTGGTAGTGGCCAAAACAATAGCAGCTTGGGGGTTATCCTTGGGAATTCTTGAAAACTGTTTCTGTGGCTTATAATTAACATAATAATGGGTCATTCTGCCAATTTTTTATGATTTTTGGAGGTCATTTAATGGAGGAAAGAAATTTCACAAAAATAGGTCCGAAAATGTAGTTAAATTGAGACTATGGTAGCTTTCGTTTCTCGCTATTGTAGTGTGAATTTGTATGGTAAATTAGAGAATCAAGCTTGAAAAAAAAGATTAAGGACTTAACTTCAAAGCATTGGACCACACATGAACAACTTAGATAGTAACTAATTAATGAGAAGGAAAAGAAAATGAAGAGGTGATTGTTTACAATTAGGAATTTCAATCATCAACTAACGAAAGGGGTTTAGGTGTACGGGGGGATTAGTAGTTTAATTGCAATATAAATATCAACCATGACTTGTTCTTAATTAAGGTAATGCATGATTGAAATTTAGAAAGGCAATTGGGACAGCAAGAGCTAAGGAATAACGTGACAGGACAACAATGATGAAACAGGTAGTTAACATGGCATTCTGTCTGTTTACATACATAATTGCACTGAATGATTTCTTTCTTATGCTATGTATGGCTGCATATATACCACTAATGTGACTCTCTTGAGTACTAGATCATTGTTATTGGCCAATGACCAAAGTATAATAGCCTAATGAACGAATGTACCCTGCTACCTTGGGATTTACATGCTCTTGCACCGAATTGTACATCAAAGTATTCTTATTCAGTGTTCTTTGTATGTGTAAACTGTGAATCTATTATTATCTACTAGGATTATATCTCATTATAAAGCTAACTATTTTTCAAGTAATATCCGTACTATAGATGAAATCCAATAGACAGAGGATAACGAACCAATTTGAAGACTGTATTGACTGTAGTTCATTGTAATTTCCCTAAATAATGTTAAATGCCAAAAGTCTAATTTTAGTTGAATACTTAATGTTATTTACTAACCCCTTGTTGGTTTTTGTATAAATATTTCATATGAGGAATTTACCGCAAGCTAGCAACGATGTTTATTAGGACTACCGAACTCCATGTACAAGTAATCTCTTATAATTGCATTTGCATGAAATGGATTATCATAATCTTGGAAGCAATTCTAGAATAATAGTAGGTAACCGTGTTTAAGCTTATACAGGGGTTTCTTAAGTGGATTGAAATGACAGAACATACGTGATATGTAATGTTGTATGGTTGTGCCTTATGAGCAAGCTGAAGTTTAGTAATTCCATTTCCCCACAATGAAGTAAGAACCTGTAGGCTAATCAGAATAATAACATTATCAACTTATGGTTTTCTTGTGAAAATGATAAAGGTTATCTAGGTATGGCACCAATCCATGAAATCTATACCAATGTAGAAAGCTACAGATGTTATATAGAGTGAAAAATAGTTCTAGACCAATCCAAGAACATTCAGACCCTAGAAATCAATGGAATAGTACTGAGGGTCTGGAGGTGCGCCTAGAACAGAATAGCAACTTCAAAAATTTATATCTCCCTCTCTAGACATCTAATTGAGGTGCTTCCAATTGGCACAAGTCATTAGGAAGGTCTAGTTTCTTCTTGTAAAATATCATGGCATTTGGACATCATTTTCCCCATGAGTGACAGAGATTCATTTCGGACCATTTGTATAGTACACTGAACCAAAAGTAAAAAATTTTCTAACTTCAAAAATTCACCAAAAATTCCATAGACCTCCAAATATTCTGTACCTTAGCTTTTTAGAAAGCCCTCAACAAGCTCTAGATGCATACCAAATTTCAAACCAAGAAGAGCTCATTTGGATAGAAAGTGGTATAGCTCACCAATTTGGTCCATTTTGCTCTATATGAGGTACCAATTTTGTCCAAATGGCTTCCTTTAATGTTTGGCACCCCTTAGACAAGTTTAAAAGCATAAATACAACTTGTGTAAGCTGTCCAAGTGATCTCAAACACCATACCTCTCAGTTTGACCATCCCACACTTAATAATGCATGCATCCAAGTGTTCAAAATTCATATTCTCATTGTCTTGGTACCATACAATGTTCATACACCATTTGCATATGATATTACAATTGCTCACTAATTCATAATTTAAAAATAACATTTACATAATCATTTTAAATATTAGGTACAAAAGGAACTACATGATAATCAAATTACGGTCTCTTTAAGATGCTTGGCTTGCATTCTTTGGTTCTTGAGAGCCACTTAAAGTCATAGGGGTAAAGGAGGGAAGGGAAGTGAGATTTCTAGAATCTTAATAGGTCACACACCCATTCACACATACATTCAAGGAATACATACATCAAGTGCATAAATACAAGGATGATATGGACATAAAACATGCTAGAAGTTCATTTCCATGCCACCATTCCATATCAACTCAAGAATATACTTTAGGGACTTTTGGTTTTGCCTCACCTCATTTCTAGAACTTTTGGATATGCCTCACCCTTGGCTTAGAGACTTTTGACTTAGCCTCACCCATTCAAGGGACTTTTGGCCTAGTCTCACCCTTACTGTAACACCATATATTTCTAGCATGCTTCCGATCATTTCTAAGTCTCACATGATCGATTGAACAAAGGGAATGGAAAATGATATTAAAATAATGCCTTATTTCGCGTTACGTCGCATATAAAAATTCCATTCGGTGTCACACGGACCATATGAGCTCATACAACATGTTCTCATATTTAATTACATACATACAACTCATTTGCATAACCAAAGTTGGCCCATAACTCGTGGAACTCAAAGGGGACCATCAAATTCACACTCTTATTTTCGGCCAGAATTTCAATTTTTCTGTCACAACTTCAGAAATTCATAACTAAATCCACAAAATTCGAAATCCAACAAAATTTACCATTCCAGAAAGCTCTGGATGTCTACCCCATGATAAAATAGTTTCAGATCATGAAACATTAAGGGGAGAACATTTGACATCCGAAAAGCCACTGGGGTTGATGCTGTCTGGGCCACTGGTTCAGTTTACCGATAGGAAGTTTCAAAATTTGTAACTAATTGTAGAAAAATTGAAATCGTTCATTCTTGGCCATTCTGGAAAGCTACACATGTCTAATTTATTCTAAAAATATGCTCAGGCCATGAAACATAACACAGAAAACGTTTGACACGCGAAAAGGGGTTAAGGTTCGGACAGCTACTGGTACTGATGCAAGTGTCTGCTATGAACTTCGAAAATGTCCAATTAATTCCACAAAAATCCAATCCATGAAAATAATACCTATTTGGAAATCTATGAATGTTAAATTTATGGTAAAAATAGACTTAGACCAGAGAAAGCACACTTAGCTACCCAAATTCAATGGAACAATGACTCAGGTCGTGCTGAGCTACTGCTACTGTCCCAGAAATTCAAAAATTCATATCTCTCAGCTCAGACCTCCAAATGAGGTGCTTCCAGTTGCTACACGTCTCTGTGAATGCCTAGTTTCTATCTATAAAATTTCGTAGCCATTGGACCGTGTTTGGCCCTCGGATGACACAATTTCAAAACTGACCAAATGAACAGTACCAGTGCAAATCCGAAATTCTGATACCAACTTTGAAAAATCATAGAAACTTCCACAGACCTCCAAATGACCTGATCTTTGGCTTCCCAAAAATCTCTAGGCAAGATCTACTTGCATGCAAAATTCCAAGCCAAGAAGATGTCATTTGGTCAGATTTTGCCATAGCTCAAGCTTGTGGCAATTTTGGTCCCAACAAGAGGTAACTTTGGTTCAAATGAGCCATCCATGGTTCCACACACATTTGAGCAACTTAGAAAGCATAAATATAGCATAAATAAGTCCCTCATAAGGTCTGAACTCTCATGCAACTCAAATTCACCATGCCACTTCCATAAAGATACATACACAAATGGGCTCCCAAGTGGTCAAAATACATAATTCTACTCATTAGACTCTATTATTGATACATACACTAACTTTACATAGTTTTACACTTGTTCAAAGTGTCATGGCTCAAAAATAACATTTACATATCTACTTTTACATTCTAGTCATCATAGTATATCAAAATATAAAGGTTTGCCAAGAGATGGAGATTTAAGCTCCTTGACTTCCATCCTTTGGGTCTTGAACTCCACCTAGATCATATGAGATGAGAGAAAGGAAGGGGTGAGATTCATTGAATCTCAATAGCTCATACACCTATTCAATCACATTTTCAAGGCATATAACATGTCAAGGGTACAAGTATGCAACTACTCAATCGATGAAGCATTCAATTTCCACATTTTTATGTCACAAACACATGTCAAGAATAAGAATGAGCTCTAGGGACTTTTGGGTTGGCCTCACCCCATTTCTAGGACTTTTGGATTGCCTCACTCTTGGTTCTTGGGACTTTTGACTTAGCCTCACCCATCCAAGGGACTTTTGGCCTTGTCTCACCCATGCCATGAGACTTTTGGCATCTTCTCACCCACATTAAGGGACTTTTGGCACTACCTCACCCTTATGAGCCATTTCCATCATTCAAAGACATTCAAGAAAGCATATTGGTACCAAAATAGTAACATAGCATCAAGTGGCATGTCTCAAACATATAAACATACACAAAAGCACATAATGAC
Organism: Erythrophleum ivorense; assembly: GCA_026724425.1. NCBI lineage: Eukaryota > Viridiplantae > Streptophyta > Magnoliopsida > Fabales > Fabaceae > Erythrophleum > Erythrophleum ivorense. The sequence continues at coordinate 21,590,773 of JAIUCV010000004.1, read as the reverse complement.
ACCATATGCAACAAGAAAATGCAATAAGAAAAGGTGGAGAGCTACCTTGGTGCAAATTCAAGCTTTACTTTGCTTGTTTCTTCTCCTTTTCGGTTCCACAAACACAAGAAGGTAGGGTTGGATTTCTTTGGCCTATTCACAATAAACAAAACTAAATTATACTCTTGGAACGAATTATGACATCCAACTCACTCTTAAGGCTACACTTTGGTCTATTGTCACAATATGGTTCCATAAGGACCTAATGAAGCAACTACAATAATTAACATTCTTGGTTCCATTCTCTTGCCATATTTAGACCTCTTGACCTCATTTTAGGTCCTTGAAGCCATCACACACTCACTTTCACAAACCTAGGTCCATGTTGCTTCATAAGGTTACATTATGGAAGCCATTACCTCATCTCCCAACCTAAGGCTTCTAAATTTTTTCCAAGGTTTCTCCTATCTTCTTTTATCATATAAAGTCCCAAATCAAGTTTGGAACCATTTAAAATACTCCCTAGCTATCTCTAAGGGTCTTGACCTAGTTATGCTTCCATTAAAAACCCATGGAGTTTGGGATTTTTCCTTAATGGATGGGGCACTTGGGAGGCTCCCTAGGAGTCTTAGAAGCTCAAACAAACACTCACATATGATGGGGAAGTCTTGAATCAACCCAGATTTTAACTTATGTTCAAGCACCCTACACTTTTCCAACTTGAATTTTACTAGTTTTTCATGCATTTCTTTGGTATAATCCATCTTCCCATGCCTTAGTTTGATGGATTCTTTTGGATTATAAAACAGAAACTCTTCTCTCTTCATGGTTCTGGTTGAGACATCCTACCATGGAAGAGTAGAAGGAGAAAAAGAAGCAACAAAGGGAGAGAAACTACCTTGCAATCAAGCTTCCTTCAAGAGCCCTTCCTCTTCCCTCTTTCTCCTCCTTAAATTTAGAATTTCCCTCCTCTGATCTGGACCCAAATCAGCACCAAAAAATACATTAAAACCATGGAAAGATAAAGCAAGAAGGGGATGATGAAGTTTCAAGAGGAAAGAGCATGAATGTAACAACCCAGAAAAAGAAAATAGAAAAGAAAAAGAAAAGAGAAAGCTGGAAAATTTTCGAAGAGTTGAGAATTTTCTAAGTCTTCTCGCCATAGCGAGATATGGAATCGCCATAGCGATAATGCCTCCTCGCAATAGCGAAGATGTTCCTAGCTATAGCGAGTGTGGCATTCCATATAGAGACCAGGGAGTTGCTCGCCGTAGCGACACCATAGTGAAGGCAGAGGTCTGGAACAGACACGATCTCGCCATAGCGACGCCATAGCGAAGGTCGAGAATAGACACGATCTTGCCGTAGCGACGCCATAGCGAAGGCAGAGGTCTGGAGCAGACACGAGCTCACCGTAGCGAGGGCACTAACTCGCTTGTAGCGAGAGCGGTCCAGAAAAGCGAGGAAAAAGAGAATTTAACTTTTTAAAGACTTCCAAATCTCTTCTTTCTTCTTCTAACCGACTCAAACTCATCTTAGGAGAGAGAAAAGGGCGGAGGAGAGAGTGAGAAGCTGAAGAGAAGAGGAAAGCACAAGAAAGGTAAGGATTCTCATGACTTCCTCTTAGTATTTTGCCCTTCTCCCCTTTCCCCTTTTTTCCTACGGTTTCAATGGTCGAAAATGGCTAGGTCTTGAGTCTGGTTCAGAGGAGAGAGAGTGGGAAACCATTCTTGAGAGAGATTAGAAGTATATAGTCTTCTCTATCTTGCTTTTCCCTTTCTTAAGAGCTTGAGAGGTGAGAAAAGAGAGAGGATAGCTAATGGACCCTAGAGTGAGGAAGAAACCTAGAGTGAGAAGCTTAGTAGAGCTGATTAGAAGTGATCCCTAGCTTAAGAATTGAGTATTGAAGTATTGATTCCATGCTTCTGTGTGGTTAGGCTCAAGAGGAACTCTCCATCTAGAAGTTGTTGTGAAACCAACAAGGGAGGAGACCATTGACAGAGCAAGTAGGAAATAGCCAACAAAGGTAGTTCTCTCCACTTTCTCTCATGCATAATTGTGTGTTTACATTGTCTTGTTTGTGTGTATGAATGATATGAGCTATGAGAAGTGTGTTAGCATGATTATGTGATATGATTGAGATGATGTTTTAAATGCTTGATTGGTTTGCTTGAGGAAATGGAAAAGCCAATAACCCTATAGCCAATGTGAGGATGAGCCGAAGCCCTAAGTTGGTTGAGCCATGTCTCCCAAAATGAGGTTGACTCCCAAAGAGTAAGGGTGAGGTCTAAGTACCTCTAAAAGTATGGGAAGGCAAATCCAAAAGCCATAAGGAAGGGGTGAGGCCGATCCAAGTACTCAGCGAGCTCATGAATGTTATCCATGGCCATTTCACATGTTTTAAATGTTTTTCATCATGTTTTATATGCTAACATGCCATACATACATAAGGAGACTTGTTGCATGCAATATATGTATGTTTGAATGAGAATTGAACTACTGAGATTCTCCAAATCTCACCCTCCCTCTCCACCATCCAACCATGCCAGGTGGCCCAAGTGAGATTAGGGATGGGAGCACCCACCACCAAGCATGAGGCTAGGGATAGAGATGAAGAAGAATGTAAAGACCTTTTGTAATACATTGTATATGAGAATTGTACATGAGATATGAAATGTAAATGATGTATATGATGTAGCATGCACAAATGTTGTAAGACAATGTATATATTAATGATGAATGTATGAGAATGAGATTTATGATGAATGAAAGAACATGGTTGAATGAGAAAGAATCAATGATAGCCTAGTATGCAGGGGTGCACAAGTGGGCATGGGGTAGTGAGTTTCCCCAATCTAAGTTATTAGATACTTGAGGCATGATTGATGGCTCCTAAAGATGCTTTCTCATGTGCTCAAAGAGTCATAGAAGTAGAAAAATTAAGATTGGACCCCATTAGCCACACTTTTGGCCAAGAAAGGGCCTTTTGCACATGATGTCATGGAATAGCCATATGACCTCTTTTAGCTATGAGATTTGACATGTAGCTAGATTATGTTTAGAGCTTTCTGGGAAGCTAGAGTTCATATCAAATAGAGGTCTATAGCATTTTCTATGATTTCTCAAAGTTGACATCAGAAATTCGGATTTCAGAAAATCACTGTTCATTTGGTCAGTTTTGAAATCATGTCATCCGAGGGGCAAACGTAGTCCAATGGCTACGAAATTTTATACACAGAAACTAGATGGTCACAGTGACTTGTAGGAACTAGAAGCACCTCATTTAGAGGTCTAGAGAGTGAGTTATGCAATTTCGAAGTTCCTGCCCAGAATCAGACACCCAACCAGACCCGAGGTACTGTTTCATCGGTTTCCGGGAAATTGGCTAGGTGAACTGATCTGGAGATATTTTTCTCCTCTAGCTAACATCCACATCTTTCCATAAAGATAGAGGTTATGAGCATGGGATTTTTGTGGAATTAGTTAGACATTTTCAAAGTCCATATCAGTAAACTGTGACAGTAAAGAAGTCCCCTCTGACCAGTGAACTATTTCGATGTCAAACGCAGAGTATGTGAGAGATTGAGATTTCTACTTATTTTTAGCATGAAGTAGACGTCTCAAGCTTTCTAGAATGACCCAGATCATGCAGATACGAGTTTTCTGCATTTAGTTATGTAGTTTCAAAGTTAGCCCAGAAATGAAGCAAAATCTGCCCATAGCGAAAATGCATGTCTCCAATCCCTTTTTGCTTTCCATGAGTTTGAAGCATATAGTTGGGATTGAAATAAGTCTCAATAGTGTAATTGAGCATGAGGGAGCATAGAGAGAGCTCAATCGGTCCATATTACTTCTAAGTGGAGCTCTACCCACACATAGTGCCATAGAGAGAGTAAGCATAAGGTAGAGAAAGTGTCTCCCTTATGAGTTCCGCATTGCCATATGGGCCAGAGGGCACGTTGGGTATGAGCTAGAGGTCAAGGTGTCACAATGAAAATCTTACACTTTCTCACCTTTTCTTTAGCTTTTCTTCCTCCAAAATTTCCTCCCTTTGTGCGCCTAAGACAGCAGCTCCATTTCTGAGTTTGGGGCAGAAGAAAGTCGGTTTAGAGAGGGGGGAGCTGAACATGGCTTAAAAAGGGAGTTTGGAAGCTTCTTTTGTGCACTTTGTTTCCATTTTTGCCCTTTCATAATGGCATTTTTGGTTTGGCTTTGTTTTAGCTCCTTTTTAAGAACCGTCTTTTCCATCATAAAATTAAGATTCCCAATTTAATAAAATGCCTTTGGAATCACTCAAATCGGAGCTAAAACCTTCCCGAACGAACCGGTCAAAGTTTAGGTCAACTAACGTCGGAAAGAGTACACCGGAGGGGCTTTACCAGTCCCGGGGCTTCCCATGGTTTTTAGGGCCTTTGAGAACCCTGGGCAACTCAAAATTTCTATTTAAAAAGCCCTCCTAGGTGTTTTTCTAAAATTACACTTATTTACAAAAATGCCACTGGCCTTTCGGCAAATTTTTCGAATCACTCCGACCCTAGTTTTTGGGCAACTCAAGACTCAAATCCTCGTTTTCTATTATTTAAAATTTTATTCAAATTTTATTTGGTCTTGAATCACTCATCTCAGGGGACTTGCTTTTCAAAACCAGCCCGTTCCAGCGATTGTACAACGTACCGGGCGTTACACTTACCTTGAGACTTTTGGCATCTCCTCACCCACATTAAGGGTCTTTTGGCATCATCTCACCCTTGTGAGCAATTTCCACAAGCAAAGCCATTCAAGAACATACATTGGTACCAATGCAATCTCAAAGCATCAAGTGAGATGTTCTCTAATCACATAGACACATACATGCACACATAGACATACATACACACAACAATGCAAGGAGAATGAGGCGAAGAGCTACCTTGAATCTTATGCAAGCCTTACTTTGCTTGTTCCTTCTACTTTTCGATTACACAAGAGCACTTAGGTGAAGTGAGGTTTTCTTGACCTAAACATCACAAATATCATATAATCATGCACTTGAAGTAAGCCAAGATACCAATTTTATTCTTAAACACACACTTGGTTCTATAAGTGATATAATGGTTCTATAAATGGCCCATTGAAGCAACTTTCATTATTCAAGCTTTGGGCTTCATTCTTTTTTCATTTCCAGACCTTTTGACCTCATTCAAGGTCCTTGGAGCCCTCACACATTCATTTGCACAATTGAAAAACCAAGTTGCTTCATAAGGCACCATTATGGGCACCATTGTCTGATTTTCCAATCCATGGCTCCTATATTTTTCCTAATGGTTCCTTCCTTCTTCTAACATCATATGGAGTCTTAAAGTAAGGCTAGAACAAATTAAAACACTCCCTAGCCTATCTAACCTTGCTTGGCAAGACATGGGCAATAATAGGGTTCTAGGAATTTCAATTTTTTCCTTGATGGGAAAGCCACTTGGGAAGGTTTCTAGGAGTCTTAGGAACTCAAGGGAACACTTAAATAGCCAAGGAAGTTCATGTATAAAATCAGATTTCATAAAACCCTAGAGGATCTTACACTTTCCTAGCTTGATTTCTATTGGTTTTTCTTTGAATTTCTTGCCATATTCTATTTCTTCATGTTCTAAAACCCTAGTTCCTCCCTTGTTTTTGGACAGCACTTCCTCCCCTCTCATGGTTCTAGTTTGGCCAAAAATGCACCGAGGGAAGAGCAAGAGAAGGGAAACAACAAAAGGCAAAAGTTACCTTGGATTCTAGCTTCCTTTTAAGACTTTTTCTCCTTAGTTTGCTTTCTCTCAAGCAATTAGAATTCCTCCCCTAGGTTCTAGATGAAAAAAAAATCCAATCATGTCAATTAAACCATGAGAAGAAAGCATGGAAAGAGAGGAGCAAAATTGGAAGAATTGAGCATGAAATTTCTCAAATTTCCTTACCTTTTCCTTGATTTTCTTCTTCCTTCTCTCCCTCTCTTAGTGCACCTTAAGGATCTACTATTTTTTTGTATTTTAGGCAAAAGAAGGTTGGCCAAGGAAATAAGAAGTGGAGTGAAGATGGTAGAAGGCTCAAGAAACAAACTTTTTCAAAAATTCCCATTTCATCCTTCTGTGATGGCAATTTTGTTTTGACTTCATTTTAGCTACTTTTTTAGAATTGTCTTTTCCATTATAAAATTTAGGTTCCCAATTTAATAAAATACCTTTGGAATCACTCAAATCTGAGTTAAAAACTTCCTGAATGAATCCATCAAAGTTTGAGTTCACTGCCATTGAAAAAAGTATACTGGAGGGGTTTTACCGGTCTTGGGGCTTCCTATGGCTTTTGAGGCCTCTAAGAACCCTGGGCAACTCAAAATTTTCATTTAAAAAGCCTTCCTGTGAGCTTTTCCAAAAATTTCACGTAATTACCAAAATGCCATTACGTTTCATCAAATTTTATAACAATTTAATTTCTCTGCCCTAGCTTTATTTTTCTTTTCGTCTAAGCTTGGAATTATCATTTTTGGGAGCCTAGGACTCTATCTAAAATTTCCTGGACATTTTCTGGCTCATTCTAATAGACTTGCTTTTATATGGTTCATTTCGTAGTTTTATGAAAACTACATTTGTTACAAAATTCTTGAGGAGAAGCAAACCAAGAAGAAAGGCTCTTGAAAGCAAGCTTGAATCCAAGGTAATTCTTGTTCTTTGTTGCTTCTTCTCTTTGCTCTCCTTTTGTGTATATTTCAGCCAAGAATAGAAAACAAGGGATGGGAGGATTTTCTGCCCAAAAACAAGAGAGGAACTAGAGTTTTAGACCATGGGGAAGTAGAATATGCTAAGAAATTGCAAGAAAAACTAATTGATTTCAAGTTAGCAAAGCGTAGGATTCTTGAAGAGTTTGTAAAATCTGTTTTGATTCATGAATTTCCTAGGCTATGTAACTGTTTAATTGAGCTCCTAAGACCTTTAGAAAGCCTCCCAAATGGCTTTTGTAACATCCAGTCTCTCAAAAATGAGAGAAAACGTAACAAAATGCAAGAAACATAATGTATAATTTCTCCGTCGACGTATGAAATTCATCGATATGAAAGGAAGTCCCTCAAATAGAGTGAATTGTGTAACATCCGGTTCTCTGAAAAACGAGAGAAAATGTGAAAAATGTAACGTATGATTTTTTTGTCAATGAATGAAACTCACCGGATACAAAAGGAAGTCCCTTGAAATGATGTAGTTAAGGTCTTAAAAAAATTTGGGAAGCATTCTAGACTCCTAAAAATGATAATCTTAGGCTCATACGGAAAGAAAAACATAGCTAGAATGAAGAAACAATTTCTTACGAAAAAATTACAAAACATAATGGAATTTTTGTAATTTTGAGCAAATTTTGGAATTCACACAAGAAGGCTTTTTAAATGAAAGTTTTGAGTTCTCCAGGATTCTCAGAGGCACTGAAAACCATGGGAAGGCCTGGGACAACTAAAGCCCCTCCAGTGGATGTTTTCCAATGTCGATACACTTGAACTTTGACCGAATTCATTTAGGAAGGTTTTAGCTCTTATTTGAGTGATTTCAAAGGCATTTTACTAAATTGAGAACCTGAATTTCATAATGGAGAAGATAGTTCTCAAAAAGGAGCTAAAACAAAGGAGAAACAAAAATGCCAAGAACAGACAAAATGGAAATTTTTGAAAAGTGTAACTTCCTCCCACCTATATATATGATGCGCCCTTCTTCTCCTTTCATTTTTCAAGACCAAGTTCTGTCCAAAACCAAAGGAAAACTTTAGGGAGAGTGGTGCACAAGAGAAAGGCAAGGAGGAGGAGAAATTAAAGGCTTAAGGTATGGAAATTTAGTAGTTTTTCATGCTCTTTCTCTTCCAAACCTCTTCTCCTTTATTCTCATATATTTTTTATGATTATAATAAAGTATATAGATCTGTTTTAAATGAGAAATTGAGGGGAAAATTCGGATTTGAAGAGAGGAGCTCAAAGAACACAAGATTCAAGTGAGAAAAAGCAAGAAAACAAGGTAAATCTTGCATCCCATGATAGCTACTCCTCCCCCCTTCTTCTCCATATTTCACCCCATGTATGTAAATGCTAGAGGGCTGGAATTTTAAGGGGAACCAAGGGTGAATTCCATGAATTTAAGGGAGGAGAGTAAGCATATAAAAAGAAATTCAAGAAAAAGCTATGGATTTCCAAGATAGCAAACCTAGGGTTTCATAAGTTCCCTTGAAAATCTGATTTGATGTAATTATTCCTAGGAGTAAATAAATGTTTAAATGAGTTCCTAAGACCCCTAGGAGTCTTCCCATATGCATCTTCCATGAAAAAAACAAAGCAAACTCTATAGAGGCTAAAAGGAGACATAGGTTCAGCCTAGATGGGTTTGTGTACCTAGGGAGAGTTTTAAATTTTTCTAAACCCATTTTTAAGTCATATATGATGAATAAAGATGAGGGGAGGCCTTGAAAAAAATTTAGAAACCATAGAAAGTGAGATGGTGCTTTATGTTCTATAATATGACCTAAAGAAGCAACATGTAGTTAAGCTCTTTGTTTTAATTGTATGATGACTCCAAGAGGCTTAAAAGGAGTCAAGAATCATATTTGAAAGGAAAGAATGGAGCCTAGAATTTATTTAAGGGGTGTTGCTTCATTAGGTGCAATTATAGAATCATAATGAGGTTCATAGATCAACCTAGTGTCTAAACAAGTCTGTGGCCTTAGAATTGATTCCATGAACCTAATTGGCTTCCATAAATTTTGTTTAGGCCAAGAGAAATCATTCCCACACTTTTGTGTGTGTGTGGCTAAAGGAGGTGGCATTGGTTCAAGAGAAAAAGTGTGTGATTGTGTGTAAGGTAGCTCTCTCCACCTTCTCTCATGCATGGATGTATGCTTAGCTTGTCTTAGAATGTGTATATGTGTATTTTCAAGTCATGAAAAGTATGATAGCATGATTTCATATGCCATGGCTTTATGATGACATATTATGTTTTATATGATGTTTATGATGTGTGCTTGGATTTGCTTGAGTGTGGTGAGGCCAAAAACCCTTAACCATGGTAAGGATGAGCTAAGAACACTTAAGATTGGTTGAGACAAAGCAAAGAGTCTCTTAAAAGCAAGATGGACTTCCAAGAGCATGGTTGAGCCCAAGAATTTCTTAAAGAATAGGTGAGGCAAGTCCAATATCCACAAGAAATTGGATAAGGCCAATCCACTTGCTTGGCAAGCCTTTGTATGCTATGTATAACTCTTGAATGTTTGCACATGTCAATATGACTATACATGCATTTATGAGACTTGTTTGCATCTATTATGTGTGATTGAATGGGAGAGGAGCTATTGGGATTCTTTGAATTTCATCCCCTCCTCTCTAATGATTTAACATGCTAGGTGGATCAAGTGGACAAGGCAATGGAAGCCAACCACCTTGAAGAAGAGAGCTTGACAACATAATGCATGGTTTTAGTTCTTTAAGGCCATGTTTATATCAAATGATGTAGCCCACTATTGTATATGGTCTATGACCTCTTGAACATATGTAATTATGATAATATGTTATGTATGAATGAGAGGATATGTCATGTAGCCATTAGAATGTGATTTGAGTATATGATGGCAAACTAGCTTCATTGATGGTATTATGCAATTGTGTACATGTGTGGATGAAATAGCCAAAATGAGATGCATGGAGTTTGGGACCCTTTGGGCAGCTCATATAAGTCCTAATTGTGCTTTTAGACTTGCCCAAGAGGTGCCAAACCCCAAGGAAAATCATTTGGACATTTTGGTATCCCATATGGAGCCAAAATTGACCATAATGGAATCCTATGTCACTTTTTGTCCAAATGAGCTCATCTTGATATGAAATTTTGCATACAATTAGAGTTTGTTGAGGGCTTTTTGGGAAGTTAAAGAACATAATTTTTAGAGGCTAGAGAATATTTGATGAATTTTCAAAGTTGGCAAATTTTCTGGTTTTGGCCATATCAGTGTTCATACTAGTCTGAAAATGAAATCTATCACACAGGGCCCAAATGGTGTCCAATTGATACAAAATTTTATACAGAGAAACTATACATTCACAGTGACTAGTGACAACTAGAAACACCTCATTTTGATATCTAGAGAAGGAGATATGAGTTTTTTAAAGATTCTATCCAATGTTAGGAACTCCAGCCGACCTCTGTTACTATTTGATTGGATTTCAAAGTTTGGGCATGCTTGAGCTAGTCTAGAGTTATTTTTCTCCTCTAGATAACATCCACAACATTCCATATTGGTATCATTTGTATGAATTGGATATTTTTGGAATTAATTGGACATTTTTGAAATTTGCTTCAAAATTTTGTGACAGCACCAGTGAATAGCCTGACCTCTAGACCTTTTTGAATGTTAAACATTCTCTGTGTTAGATGTTATGGCCTGGATATATTTTTAGTATGATGTAGACATCTGTATCTTTCTAGAATATCAATAATGCAAGATTTTAATTTTTTTAGAATTAGTTATGATTTTCCAGAGTTATGATAGAAAAGTGGAAAAATTTGGCCGAAAATATGTATGTATATTTCATGCTTCCCTTCGAGTTCCTTGAGATGTAGGCCACTTTTGATGATACAAATGAGTTGTATTCATGTATTTAAATATGATAATGTGATGTATGAGTCCATATGGCTCACGGGATTCTGAGAGAAAAATCTTTGTATTACGCAATGCAAAGAAATGTAATATTTTAAAGCTATTTTCCCACTTTCTAGTGTAATTCATGGCATGAGACTTAGAAGTAACATGAGGCAAGGTTAGAAATGCATGGTGTAACAAATTGAGATCCAATAAAATTAGAATAATATTATAAACCGTAAATAATTATGAGTCAAGGCTAGAGGTGCCCTAAAATTGGGGCCAAAATAGATGGAGAAAAAGGGGTTTTGAAGAGTCTCCAAGGTTAAGTGTGAAAGAGCCAAGGACTAAAATGCAAAGAAAAGTTATGTACCGGGAAAATGTATAAATTGCTCGAAAGTTCAGGAAACCATAGTTTCATCCTTTATTCGTGGCTTTAGGCAAGAATATTAAAAAATCGAGCAGGAATCTCAGAAATTCGTGACCCTTGGTTAAACTCAATTTGATTAGACATGTCTGATGACGCCACATTGTTCGGATGCCTGGACGGGATCTAGTTTAGAGTTCGAGTAGCCTAATCAGTAGCTATCAGCAAAAAAGAAAAAGGAAGTTGTAACAACCATGGAAATAAAAATAACTAAAGGGTTAAGAAACCCTAAAGGAGTTTCAGGGACTAAATTGCAATAAATAAAAATTTTAGAACATAATCATAATACAGAATGGTGAAAATTACACCTAAAGACCTAGATGCACGATGACACTGAAATTTATGAGGATCGAGGTTGAGGACCCCTGATCCATGTTTGAGGTTCAGTATGGCCAAAAAGTAAAGGAAATAATATTATAAATTTTAGAAAAAATCTAAAGGTATGTATTGTACTGTAAAACCATAATTGAGCTCGAACACCAATTTTTAGACTACTGTAAAGCCCAATAGCTGATTCTAAAGGCCCAATAAGAGGAAAGAAGATATAATTAAGGCTTTAGAGAAGATGAAATCCAAATATAAATATAAAATAAAAAAGGAAGAAAGAATTTTAGTAGTTTAAAGAATTAACTATGGTTAGGTTAGAAATTAACCATGGTAGAGTTAAGAAAATTAACCATGATTACTAACCATCAAATCACCATAACTTAAGGGCTAATAATAAGCATCCAAGTGTGTGCCTAAGGAATTTTGGGAAGAAGATATTTAGTCATGAAATTAGAAAATCAAAAGAAAAAGGAATGGGAGGCTAAGATTTGATCTTGAAAAGGTTGATCCAAGGGTCCAAATTTGGTATGACCATTTAACTTCATTTAAGCTCATCTCCTTCACCTCCATTCCACCATTTTCATGCCACACACAAGGGAGAGGGAGAGAAAAATGTGAAGCAGGAGAGCAAGGGAGAAAAGGTGGGAGAGGAAGTGAAATAAAGTGAAACTACCACCATTCTTTTCCAAATTTCTTCATCTTCTTCATCCTCCAATTATTTCCTCCAAAGGGCAGCTGCATCTTTATCCTTTCTTCAAGGTGACATGTTGCTCTAAGTGGGAAAAGAAGGGATTTTAGTGTGAGAAAAGCAAAGAAAGCAAGGATTAAGCTTAAAGAGTAAGTTTTTTCCACCTTGCACTTGAAAATCACATGGTTTAAGTTAGTTTTGTTAATCCCTAGCTATGGGCCACTTTTGGAAAGCATATGAATAATTAAAAATGGATTTTATTTGTTGAATACGAAGGCCTAGGAATGAATTTTATATGGTGAACGTGAAGGCCATATGAGCTTAGTCATTGTGTTATGTGCTGGGACTTGAAAAACACAAAGATTATAATTTTTGAGAAAATAGAAATTATGGGGAGATGCTGTCCGAATTTTCTCAAAATTTTTATGGTACTTTCTTAATGTCCTAAAGTCATGTATACCAAATTTCAAGTCCTAAAACGTAAAGTAAGAGGCTATGGAATTTTTAGAACCAAAGAAACTCACTTTTGGGCCTAAAACGAAGAGAGGTTACATTATGACCAAAACATATTGTTAGGGCTTGAATTTGATAATTTCATCCATTCCAATGGATTTAAAAGGGTGTTTTTAGCTAGGAATACCTATGGAAAAGCCCCCAAAACTCATGGAATAAAATTTCTAAATTTTGGCCAAGAAATGTACACTATTCGGCCATAGTGAATTGGAAAGGAAGGAGTTAGATTTTTCTAATTCCAACGGTTCCAATGAGTTTAAAAGGTCATACTACTTTAGAATTTAAGGCTTATGTGTTGATTGTAATGAATTATCATTATGATTATAGGGTTCGATATTTGTTTTGGGAACTCCAAAAGCAAGTAAACCAAGTTCCATGGCATAAGGAGCAAAGTTTGCTAAGGTAGTAGTTTTCCTTTCTCTTTCTTTAAGCTTGTATGTTTGTATAATGATGAGTGTTATACTATATCAAGTTGTCATTTGTACCATAAGATGAGACATGTATGCTTAAATTGTGCTTGGCCTTGTATAAAATTCCTTGTATTACTATGTGGTATGTGGTACCTTTATTGGCATTATGTTATGTATTTACATGCTTGCTTGTGAGTGACACTAGTTCACTACTACTGAGATTTCATAATCTCATCCCAAATATAACCCATGCTAAGTTCGAGCTCAAGCAAAGAAAAGGCTAAGGGTGTGGAGGCATAAAGTGAGGGCCTTACTTTTATGCTTCACATTTTGTCATGTAATTAAATATCTTTGGATTATGGTATGTATGAGTTGTGTTATAATATTGTATGATAATAAGGTATGTAAAATATCTAGTTCTCTGAAAATAAGAGAAAACATGAGAAACGTAACATACGATTTCTTCATCAATGAACAAAACTCATTGGATACAAAAGGAAGTCCCCCAAAACAATATAGTTAAGGTCCCACAAAATTTGGGAAGCATTTTAGACTCCTAAAAATGAGAATCCCAAGTTTAGACGGAAAGAAAAATGGAGTTAGAATGAAGAAATTATTCCTAAAAGCCTACGAAACGTAATGGCATTTTTGTAATTTTGAGCAATTTTTGGAATTCACATAGGAGGGCTTTTTAAATGAAAATTTTGAGTTCTTTGGAGTTCTCAGAGGCCCTAAAAACCATGGAAAACCCCTGAGATAGTTAAAACCCCTCCGGTGGACGTTTTCTAATGTCGATGTGTCAGAACTTTAAGGGATCCGTTCGGGAAGGTTTTAGCTCTAATTTGAGTGATTCCAAAGGCATTTTTCTTAATTGGGAACCTAAATTTATAATGGAAAAGATGGTTCTCAAAAGGAAGCTAAAACGAAGGAGAAACAAAAATGCAAAGTATGAAGGGAAAAATTAGAATTTTTGAAAAAGTCATTTTCCTACACCTATATATAGGTGGCACCCCACTTTTGCTCCCCATTTGGAATCAGAAAATTTTGCATAATTTTAGAAGGGAGAGCTAAGGCTTTGGGCGCACCAAGAGAGGAGGAGAAGAAGAAGAAATTCCAAGGTAAAGGTATATTTTTATGGTTGTTTTTCATGCTTTTCTCCATCAACACCATCTCTCCTTTATTCTTCTTGATTTCCTTGATTAAAATGAAGTTTATGAATCTGATTCAAGGGAGAAATTCAAGGAAAATTTCGAATTTGAAGAGAGGAGCTTGGAGAAAGCAAGATTCAAGCCAAACTAAGCAAGGAAACTAAGTAAAATTGCATCCTATGGTTGATATCTTCGACCACCCTTCTTCTCCATTTTGCCTAACCCTAGGAGTCATAGGAGGATCTGATTTTCAAGCCCAACCAAGCATGAACCTTAGGTATTTGATGGAGAAGAACAAGAATATGCAAAGAAAATAACAAAATAACCATTAGAATTCAAGATGCAAAACTTAGGGTTTCAAGTGTTCCTTCCAAATTCTGATTTTGTATGATGATTCCTAGGTTTAATTAAGAGTGTAATGAGTTCTTGAGACCTCTAAGATACTCCCCACAAGCTTCCTCCTTCATGAAAACCAAGAGAACTCTAAGAAGGCTAAGGAAGCCCATGGTTTCGGCCAAGGTGAGATGTCATAGCTAGGAAGAGTTTAAATTTTTCTAAGGTCATTCCTGAGTCATATTTGATGAATGAAAATGAAGGGAGGCCTTGGAAAAAATTTAGAACTCATAGAAAGTGATTTGGTGCCTTAGGTTCCATATTATGACCTAAAGAAGCAACATGATGTTAGGCTCTTTGTTTTAATTGTGTGATGACTCCAAGAGGCTTAAAAGGAATCAAGAATCATATTTGAAAGGAAAGAATAGAGTCTAGAAATTATTTGAGGGGTGTTGCTTCATTAAGTACATTTATGGACCATAATAGAGCTTATAGAGCAATCTAGTATCTAAGTAAGTTGTATGACCTTAGAGTTTGTTTCATAAACCTAATTGGCTCCTATAAATTGTATCTAGGCTAAGAGAAACCATCTCCACCAATTTATGGGTGTGTGACAGAAAGAGAAGGCTTGAAATCTAAGGAAAAGTGTGTGATTGTGTGCAAGGCAGCTTTCTCCACCTTCTCTCATACATGGATGTGTGTTTAGCTTGTTTTAGAATGTGTGTATGTGTATTTTCAAGCTATGAAAAGCATGCTAGCATGCCTTTATATGTCATGATTCTTGATGCCATGTTATGCTTTCAAATGAATACATGATGTTTGTTTGAGTTTGCTTGAGTATGGAGAGGCCAATAACTCTTCACCATGGTGAGGATGAGCCAAGAACCCTTGAGCTCAGTTTAGACAAAGTAAAGAGTCTCCCAAAAGCAAAGTGGGTTCCCAAGATTATGGTTGAGTCCAAAGCTCTCAAAGAATAAGTGAGGCAAGTCCAAAATCCCTGAGGAGAAGTGTGAGGCCACTCTAAACACTTGGTGAGCTCTTGAATGTCTTGTATGATTTGTTCATATGCCAAGCTTGCTTTTTAAATGCCCATGACTTCCATTTTCTCCATGCATGCATTTGTAAGGCTTGCTTTGCTCATATTATGTATGATTGAATGGGAGATGAGTTATTGGAATTTTTTGAATCTCATCCCCTCTTTTCCAATGATCTAACATGCTAAGTGTGTAACATCCGGTCCCTCCGTAAACGTGAGAAATGCAATGTTCGGTTTCTCCGTAAATGTCAGAAATGAGCTAAATATAAAAGGAAGTCCCCAAAATAGAAGGAATTGGGGCCAAATAAAATTATGATAAAATTTTAAATATTAGAAAATGAGGATTTGGGGTTTGAGATACCCAAAACCCAGAGCTAGAAGAACTCAAAAAATTTGCCAAAGAAAGTAGGGGTATTTTGTAATTTTTGGAAAATTTTGAAAACTCACTGGAGGACTTTTTAAATAGAAAATTTGAGCTTTTTGGGGTTCTCAGAGGCCCCGAATATCATGGGAACCCCTAGAACAGTTGAAACCCCTTCGGTGAGCGATTTCAGTCGTCGGTTGATTGAAACTTTGATCGAATAGTTTGGAATGGTTTTAGATCCTTTTTTAGTGATTCCAAAGGCAATTATTATGATTAAGAGCCTAAGGAATATGATGGAAAAGATGGATTTTGAAAAGGAGTTGAAATGAGACAAAACAGACAAACCATGGATTAGGGACTAAAATGAAAAGTTAAAAAAGTATGTTGACTTTACCCTTTTTCTTTTAAAATCATGTCCAGCCCTTCTCCTTCCTCTCCACCGACGTTTTTCTGGTCTGAAACAGATTTGAAAGTGGCGCACCAAGGGAAGAGAAGAAGGAGAAAAAATTCAAGTCATTGGGTATGAAAATTTGCTTGTTTTTCATACTTTCTCTCGACCAATCTCTTCTCCTCTTTTTCCCTCTTCTTCTCCATGATTTTTCTGAAGTTTTGAGGGCTGTTTTGAAGGGAGAACAGAGGGAAAATTTCGAAAATCAAGTAAGGAGGCCAAAGAAGGCAAAGAGCAAGCAAAAGAAAAGCAAGAAAACAAGGTAAGACTTTCATTCTTTAGTAGTTTCTCCCTCCCCCTTCCTCTTGCACGAATTAGGGCACCATGAGTCCAATTCTTAGGGGCTGTTTTCTACCCAATTTATGGAGGGATTAGAGGTTTTAGATGGCAAGGATTAAGAAGGAACTAATAGAATCAAGAAAGGAGCATTAGGAGACAAGATAGAACCATTAGGGATCCAAATGCTCCCTTGCAAATCTAATTTTATATGAATGTTCTTAAACTTAATTGAATGTTTAAACATGCTCTTAAGACCCCTAGAGAGCTTCCCATATGCACCTCCCATCCAAGAAAGCAAAGAAATTGCAAGAAAAATTAATGAACTCTAAGTAGAAAAAGTATAGTGCATTTGAAGGGATTGTAAAAACTGATTTGATTCACGCATTCCCTAGCATATATGAGTGTTTGATTGAGCTCCTAAGACCTCTAAGAAGCCTCCCAAGTGTGTCTCCCATCAAGGAAAAATCAAGAAGGCCATGAACTCTTCTTCCCCCTATAGTCTCGGCCTAGGCAAGTTCCTATAGCTAGGGAGAGTTTTAAATTTTTCTAAGGCCATTCTTGAGTCATATGTGAGGAGTGAAGATGAGGAGAGGCCTTGGAAAAAAATTATAACTCAAAGGAAGTGAATTGGTGCCATAGGTTCCATATTAGGACCTAAAGAAGCAACATGATGCTAGTCCCTTTGTTTTAATGATGTGATGACTCCAAGAGGTTTAAAAGGAGTCAAGAAGCATAATTGAAAAGAAAGAATGAGGCCTAGAAGTCATTTGATGGGTGTTGCTTCATTAGGTGTGATTATGGACCATAATGGAGCCTATAGAGCAATCTAGTGTTTTATCAAGTGATGTAGCCTTAGAATATGTTTCATAGACCTAATTGGCTCCCATAAATTGAATCTAGGCCAAGAGAAACTATCTCCACCAAATTGTGGGTGTGTGGCCGAAAGAGGAGGCTTGAAAGCTAAGGAAAAAGTGTGTGAAATTGTGCAAGATAGCTCTCTCCACCTTCTCTCATGCATGGATATGTGTTTAGCTTGTTTTAGAATGTGTGTATGTGTATTTTCAAGCTAAGAAAAGTTTGCTAGCATGCCTTTATACTTCATGATCCTTGATGCCATGTTATGTTTTAAATGAATCTATGATATTTGTATGAGTTTGCTTGAGTGAGGAGAGGCCAAGAACTCTTCCCTTTGGTGAGGATGAGCCAAGAACCCTTGAGCTTGGTTGAGACATAGCAAAGAGTCTCCCAAGAGAAAAGTGGGCACCCAAGAGTATGGTTGAGTCCAAAGCTCTTAAAGAATGGGTGAGGCAAATTCAAAATCCATGAGGAGAAGTGTGAGGCCAATCCAAACACTTGGGGAACTCTTGAATGTCTTGTATGATTGATTCACATGCCAAGGTTGCTTTGAAAATGTCCATGAATTCCATTTTTCCATACATGCATTTGAAAAGCTTGCTTTGTACATATTATGTGTGATTGAATGGGAGATGAGCTATTGGGATTCTTTGAATCTCATCCCCTCCTCTCCAATGACCTAACATACTAGGTGGACCAAGTACTTATGGTGAAGGGAGCCAACAACCATGAAGAGCAAGGATTGACAAGCCTATGTGTTATTTTAGCCATTTTGGAACCATAATGATAGTTCATAATGTATATGATGATATATGTACCATGAACCATAAGATATATGTAAATATGATATTATGTGATATATACATATATGGATATGATGTATGAACTTTAGAAATGAATTTGGGTATGTAATGCCAAGTTATGCAAATTGGAAGTTTGATGCAAATGTGTATAAGTGTGGATGAAAAAGCCAAAATGAGATGCATGAGGTTTGGGACCATTTGGGTAGCTCACACAAGTCTTAAATATGCTTTTAAACTTGCCCAAAAGCTGCCAAGACCAAGGGAAATCCATTTGGCAATTTTGGTACCCAATATGGAGCCAAAATTGACCATAATGGAACCCTATGCCATTTTTTAGCCAAATGAGTTAGTCTTGCCCTGAAACTTGGCATGAAATTAGGTCTCATTAAGAGCTTTTTGGGAAGCCAAAGATCATAATTTTCGGAGACCTAGAGAATATTTGATGAATTTAAAAATTTGAAATTTTTCATGGATTCTGGTATGGGTACTGTTCATACTGGCAGTTTGGAATTCTGTATCACCCGATGGCCAAATGGTGTCCAATACTTATGAAATTTCATGAATAAACTAGAGGTCATAAGATTTCTGTGGCCACTGAGATCACCTCATTTGGAGGTCTGAGCAGTGAGTTATGCATGTTTGAAGTTAACTGTCAGTATCAGTAGCGCCCCATGAGTCCGGTTACTGTTCCATAGGTTCCAGCTGACTAAACGTATCTATTTCATTCTGGAATTATTTTTACTATCAAGTTAACATTTGTAGCTTTCCATAATGATCCAATTTGTCTGATTTAGATTTTTATAGAATTAGTTATGAATTTCAGAAATTTGTATCAGTAAACTGAACAACAGCCCAGGCAGCCAGTGACTCTGTAACTTTTTAGATGTCAAACGTCCTACATGATAAATTTTATGACCTGGGCGTATTTGTAATGTGAAGTAGACATCCTAAGGTTTCCAGAATGACCAAGATTTCATGTTTTTTATTTTTCTAGATTTAGTTATGATTTTCCAAAATTTGTGACGGAAAAGAGGAAATCCTGGCCGAAAATGCAAACACGGATTTCATATGCTCCTTTTCTTTCCACGAGTTGTAGGCCAAATTTGATGATGGAAATGAGTTATATTCATGTGTTTAAGTACGAGAAAGTGATAGATGCTTTCATATTGCCTACGGGACTCCGAAAGAAAAATTTTACTTGTAGAGAAATGCATTTTTATTCATAACTCCCTATGCTACTATATTGTTTCCATAGAACAAACATAAGATGAGGTATGGGAATTGTATAAATTGAGTCCTAGAAGTATGGTGTTATAAAGTGGACTAAGTAGCTATGGCAATGAGAGCCAACAACAATGAGGAAAGAAGATTGACAACCATATGCCTAGTTTTTCTCTTTTTGGAACCATAATATTGCTTCATTATGTATATGATGTTGTAAATGGTCTATGACCCTTGAGACATGTGTAAATATGATATTATGTAATGTTTAAATGTATGGATATAATGTATAACCTCTAGCATATATTTTGAGTATGTAATGCCAAAGTATGCACTTTGGAAGTTTGAGGGAAATGTGCATAAGTGTGGGTTGAATGGCCAAAATGAGATGTATGAAGTTTGGGACCATTTGGGCAGCTCACACAAGTCTTAAATATTCTTTTAAACTTGCCCAAAAGGTGCCAACACCAAGGGGAAAGCCATTTGGTAAGTTTGGTACCCCATATAGAGCTAAATTTGATCATAATAGAACCTTATATCACTTGTTGGCCAAATGAGTTAGTCTTGATTTGAGAGTTGGCATACAATTAGGTTTCATTGAGAGCTTTTTTAGAAGCTAAAGACCATAATTTTTGAAGGTCTACAAAATATTTGATTATTTTTCAAAGTTGGCAAATTTTATGGTTCTGATCTGCTATACTATTCATTTGGTCCGAATTTGAATTCTGTCACATGAGACTGAAATGATCTTCATTTGCCATGAAATTTTATAAAAAGAAACTAGACAATCACAATCACTGATGCCAACTAGAAGCACCTCATTTGGAGGTCTAGAGAGGGAGATATGAATTTTTGAAATTTCTATCCAATATCAGTAATTTTGCCCGACCAAAGGTATTATTCCATTAAATTCCAAGGTTTGGGCTTGATGAACTGGTCTGGAGATATTTTTCTTCTCTAGTTGACATCCACATCTTTCTAGATTGGTATCATTTGCATGAATTGGATTTTTTGTGGAATTAATTGGAAATTTTCAAAGTTTTCTGCAGAATTCCATACCAATTCCAGAATGCAATCTAACCTCTGGACTATTTTGGATGTCAAACATCCTTTGTGATGGCTATTATGGCCTAAGCATATTTTTAGTATGAAGTAGACATCCATAACTTCCCAGAATGACCAAGATTACATGATTTCAATTTTTCTAGATTTAGTTATGATATTCCAAAATTTGGTCAGAAAATGGAGCAAATCTGGCCAAAATTAAACAAGCCCATTTCATGCTTCATTTCGGTTTCCATTAGTTGTGGATATGATTTTGTGATGCAAATGAGTTGTTTTGATGTAATTAAATATGAGAATATATAGTATAAGCTCACACGGTCCACGTGACACCGATTAAAATTTTTATGTATAACGCAACGCAAAGAAAGTCACTATTTTTCTCCTTTTGCCTTCTATCTTCATGAATATAATGATGTGAGGCATGTATATATATGATATGATGAGCTAGAAGTTATGGTGTTATAGTATGTAACAGAAAGCCATATATATACCTAACCCTGAAGTAAGAAGAATATGACTAGCATGTCTAAAATGCAAGGATGCCTATGCTTATATAAGGTAAAGTAAAAATAATATGACAAATGAGGGGTAGAACCATCTAGTTTGTTTTAGGGGCAACTTTATATGAATTTATATGTACTCCGCTAAGCAAGTATTTTTCCTTTGTAAAGGACTTAGAGAGCTTGAAGTAAAGCCCTAAACCAAACTCATACGATTTTTTTAAAATTAATTATGTATTTTCAAGGTAAGATAAAATTTTGGCAATGACTGAATGAATAGTAAAATTGTATGAGGATGTTTTTAAAAAAGAAAATTTTAATCAGTTCAGGTTTTCATTGACTCCTCTAAGTTCTATATGAGGTATTTGTAGTAGAAAAAGCATTATATAGTAAAGTATGACATTTTTGGTGTCAGAGTAAAGGTTTATAAAGTTATGAAATGCCTTGTATGAGGTATCTTGGGTGTGTAGAGGTGACTTATATTTTTATTTATACTAAGTGAGTTGTGAATGGTCGTGAGTAGGTGGTAAGTTGTGGGTGAGATTGGTCTCTAGTTCTAGAACAGAGTTAGGTCATCTAACGACTAGAGCTCTATAATTTATAGTAGCTTGCCAGGATTAGTGGCAAGCTCTGTATATTAGGCAGTAAGAGAGGATTGTGTAGCTACTAGAGAGGCTTCCCTGAGTGCCACACTCAGACCATTCGGGGATGTCTTGCCAATGCAGGGGTAAGCAATGAGGCAGCACAGTATGAGGTGAAGCTGCTACTGTATAGAGTAAGGGTTAAAAGAGTTATTTCCCCCTAACCATGACACCTAGATATTATGATGATGTCAAGAGCCCAAAAAGCAATTCCCTTAAGCTAAAGGTCTGAGTTATAAGTTACACTCCATGGAGCCCTGATAGCCCAAAGGTGGTAGTTAGTTATGTATGTGCACAAGTAAAGCAAGAGGTAGAATCCTCTAGCTTTGATGATGGGTTGCAAACAGAGATGGTGAGGCTCGGATCACATAGCTAAAGAAAAAGCTCCTAGTTATAGCAGAGTGTACTATGACATGAAAGGCCTTGTTGTTCATATTCAGGCCAACTTAAGGAATGAGCTACTATGGGGTCAATCAATGCACAGAGAGCGAGGAGCCCTAGTATAAATAAAGAAAAAGAGTAGTAATTGGTCACGAAAAAATTAGTAGTTAACATGTGATTAGTGGGCCTAGTAGTTGAAACTAAGAAGGGAACTCTTAGAGAACATTGGACACAGGAACAATAAGGTCATTGAGACCCGCCTCTAAGGCATTGACTCCAACCTAGGGTGTTACCCCTATGAAATTATAAATGATAGGCTAATATGATGAGTCTAAGACCATGTAGACACTGTTAGGAAAACCTTGTTGATAGAGTCTTGAATTGTGGACTACAATATCTGAGATCTTGTTGAGAAGATCCTGGACCTTATTGATGAGATGTTAATATAGCCTTGAAATTAACATAAGATAAGGCTACCAGTAGTGAGAAATGTGACAACCATAACTTCTAATCATGGTAATTATGGTTAAAAAGGTGATTAATGCTTAATGATCAAGGTTTAGAGTCATTACAATTAAATACATCATAAAAATATAGGAAAATTTGAACATCGATATTATTAGGGTTATTAACTATACAACCACAAATGTGAGAATACACAAGAGAAACTGTACTATCATGAGGGGTTTGTGATTCATCCATCTATCAATTCTAACGTATAAAAACCTCCTACAAGTATTTCTACGTCATTCCCTAGCATTATCATTGGAGAAATTAAGGTTTCTAGGTTAAAGGTAGGAGTTTAAGAACCTTTGCTGCGACTTGAAACTCTCCCACCATGGCTAAGTTAGTTATTGAAGCTCAAAAACTAAGTTTTTCACTCTGTGCCATGGCTAAGTTACTCTTAGGAATCTTACTGAGCAATTAACATGAATCTTGCCATAGCGATAGTTGGGGCAAGTTGGACCCTCACCACGATGAACCTATGTAGCACCGCAACAAAAATACCTCTTGGAGCTATTATTCGAAGTCCTGTGATTCTCGTCTAGGCAGGTTACACTTGTGCCATGGCGAGGTTAGCTACTGGACACTCTTTAGCTAGTTTCCTTGACTAGGGCCGTGGCGGGACATGTTGCGCCGCAACGAGTTTACTCTTTATCACCCTCCTTGGGCAACATTTTTACTTTGAGCCGCGACAAGATTCCTCGCGTCGAGGCTCCCCTCACCTCTATCACACTCTGGGCTGCAGCGAGACCTTCTTAACCGCAATGTAACGCCCTATTATAACTACATCTTCCAAATTTTATCCCATGTACTCTAATTCTACCCTTAGAAACACTCTAGGACCACTCTACCTTAATTTGTAGGGCTCTAATGGTTTTTATTTACCTAATTTACCCAACTTATCTATCATTACTAGTTCAAGACTTAAGTGTTAATTTCTACTCCTCCAACTACCCTATATCAGCAAGTTCATAGAGTAATAATAGCAAGAAGTAATGAACTATCAACAATTATCATTTGATACATATTCCATTAGAGATTCCATACATCACTAGTTCAAATCAACATCTAATGTATCACATGATTACATTTCCAATAGTAGACCATATCATAAATTCAACGAAGTTCATATATCAAATGTCATAAGTTCATACATCCAATACCAAGCTAAGATGAGGCCTAACTCCTCAATAGATACATCCTAAGTAATCAAAATACACACACCTACACTTGGCAATATGACTATATGATAATGCTATATAAAAGAATAACAAAATTGCATCTACTCTACTCAGATTAGCTCAAGTATAGCCTCCTCCACACATGGCTAGAGCTCATGGATTTTCATCCATTTACTTCCCCTTATCCTTACCGGAAGGCCTTCACCTGAAAGCATAATCCCATAAAATAGGGTGAGATGAAAATATCAGTAACCAAGGCAAATTCCATTCATATATTCCAGTTTAATTAACATATATGCATGATTTCATATAAGCATCAGAAAATATACTAACCATATCAGTAAATGAAATAATTAGGCTATCTATGATTACTATCCCATACTAGTAATCACAATTTCACATGTTAAAGGCTAATAACACCAGGAGAGGCCCGTTCATAGCACCTACTCCCCAATTGCACCTACTCCCCAATGAGCACAACTAGGGCTTAGTGCATCTGGGGTCTGATCACAACCTAGTACCCAATCGAAGCACATACATGTGTGGCAGCCGTACCACAGCTCTACCATGGACTTACAAGGTCTAATCACATATAACAAATAGCCAACCAATTTATTTAGCATCAAAATTATAATCATGCAGCAAATACAAAATTAAAATAGACATATGCATGGAATTAGCATGAACCCTAGTTACCTCACTTGTAAACAAGTTGGAAAGCTAACAGCAGTACCAAAATCTTCCTATAATCATAATATCAGAAAATTATCACTTTATATTAGTCCATCACTATCTCATTCATCAATTATGGTAATAACCTAATGTTCAAAGAATTAAATTACCAATAGTTACCTAAGGGACACCTACCCAATCACCAAGAGCCTCTAATTTCGGGTTTTGCCTTCCCTAGACCAGAAACATCAAAATATCACTTTAAACCTTAGGAAAATTTGCATAAAATTAAGGCCCATACTATAAATCTACCATGGAGGTCTTAAACCAGTAGAAAATACATCAAAATGAAGAGTTTATACTTACCTAATAATACCCCCAGCCTCAACCTACGAAATTTCACCATGGAAACATCAAATAGCAAGTTTTAAATTTTGGGTGTGGGTGAAAGTGCTCCAAATGAGAAGCCAATTAAGTCAAATTGAAGAGAAAAAGGAGAGGATTAAGTTATATAACTATTACCTTGGCTGAATCTTGCTCTAGGAGTGGGAAATAATGGAATTTTGCTGCTAACCCTAGCCTCCCCTTTGGACCTCCAAATTTATGTTTGCGTTTCTTGTGGATCTGCAGAATGGGGGGTGGCTAAAATGATTTTTAGGGTTTAAGTTGGGTCCTAAATGGGTTATGGGTTGACCCACCTACCTAAGGACCTATTGGGCTCCTACTAGTTGTTGGGCTAAGGTTGATTTGTTGGGCCAATTACAAGAGTTCAGATTTTTAGTTAGATTGAGTCAAGTTTTCAATAGTCCATTTAGTTAAGGTCTGCATAAGGGATATTGGGCAAATTACAAGAGCTTATGTAAGTTGGGTCTTGGGCCCGTATCTCACTAAATCAGATTGTGCCATCACTAAGTGCTCTCTCTTGGGCCAAGTCTCACATTAAAAAGTTAGTTTGCACCTAAAATCATTGGGCCTTCATTAGTCTCTAACCATAGCCTATTAAATTTTAATTTAGGCCTAGATGAGGTTTCTAACCCAATTAAATCTCAAACTCATATTAATAACTTATCTATCTAAAATTTCGATTCACATAACTTGTCCAATTACTCTATATTAATTATTCTTAATTAATCCCAATCCATGATTAACACCTTAATTAATTTTGAAGTGTTACAAGAAATATAGTGAGCACTCTAGAAAGGTGTACCTCAGTGGTAACACTTAAAGATGAGTATGAATAGCCCAGTGATAGAGATCCAGAAAAGAATAAGAATAGTTTAAGAAGTACTAATTTATTGTAAGCCTATATGAGATAATAGGGCTTATTATAAGCTACAGGTCTGATGAGATCGGTAGCTCTGACTAAGTATTAACTAAAGCTTAAGAAAAGTGACTAGTAACATCTTTCAGGTGAGGTGAGATGTGTAAAAAGAGAACACAGTGTAAAAGGAGAAATTAAATTGACTGAAAGCTCAGTGAAGGTTCTCCCTAGATTGATGAAGGGAGGATAAGATATCCTGAGCTAGGAAAACCACTCACTCGTGGTTAGCAAATTCCTCTCGATGGATCACCATAACAGTAAAGTACAATGATAAGGGGAGTGAGAAAAAGCTAAAAAACTAGTCATAGAAGAGATGCCCTCATTTTAATAATAACTAAATGAGTAGACTGAGCCCAGAAAAGTAAAAAGACAAGGATCTAATAGTTAGTCAAATGAGCTCCCTAATATAAGAATAATATAGGGTTAAGGCACGTGAGTAATTAGAGCACCCAGTAGAGCATAAGTCTTCAGTAAGGTAGAATCCAGACATTGAGAGTATTCAGTAAGGTAGAATCCAGACATTGAGAGTAAGTGTCTTGGATTGGATTAGTAGGACCCTAAAATCAATATATTGTGCTCCTGGGGATGAGACTAAAGAGGTTGAACAAAGAGATAGCCTAGCTCTGATCTGAAAGTAAAAACGAGTTGAGATAAATAGTTAGTGTCTTAGTACCCTCAGGGAAGCTCGAGGGAGTTAGAGACCATCTAAGAAGATAAGTCTTTGCATTATATAGAGAAAGAGTGTAAGCTAAAAGTGTTGTAGAATGTAATTCCTAGGATTTCATGAAATAAAATTTTCCTACAGAGGGACAGTCTAGTTAGGAGCAAAGCACGAGTATAAGAGAAAGTAGACCCTCTAGATGTTATAGAGAGTGAATAAGTAGAGGAACCTAAGAAAAATGTAAGTGCTCTTGAGCGTAAAGAAACACTAATTAGTAAGAGGGACAGTTAGTAATAGAACATCTTTTTACCTAAGTAAAAGGATAGTAAAGGTAAAAGAGAGAGAATATATGAGGGTGTTCAAGCTGCGGACAAAATAGATTAAGAATAAATATTGAGTTGATGTACTTGAGAAAGTACACTTGCCCTTAGCATAGATGCCCTTCTAGCATGATAGTGTTTGAAATAAAAATAGTCAAGCAATGTAAAGTGACCCCAGGATGAAGTAGAGCAAGAGTTCTCTTTTCCCCGAGCGTCTTACAAAAATAAAGAAGATAAAGAAAAGTAAGAGAGGAATACTTTAGATTATTGGGAAACTTGTAATATATAAGTGATAGTGCCTTTGAGCTCAGCCATAAGATGCCTGTGTATTAGTGTTTGATGTTATGGTTTGCTTGCAACAATGGTTACATGATATTGGGTCTGGCCAACCCAGTAGTAATGTGACTTAAGTATGTAGCAAACAATGACATCAATCATAAAAAGTTTCCTAGTACTCGAAGAGTATCCTAGTAGTTAAATCAAAAGATGGGCTAAAAAAAGATAAATAAGGGATTTCAATAGTATCAGAATGATGAGAAAAGCATGTAGAAAAAGAACCCTTAGTAAAGAATAATAATATAGAAAAGAACGTGCTAATAGTAAAGAATGTTCAAATTCATATAGCACGAGTTCAGTATGTATGATCTAAGTCCCTTATAATATAACTAAATGAAATAAGAAGGGACCAGTAGATAGTCTCTCTCCTACTAGAGATGTTAGCCATACATAGTGGGTGAGATGCCCTTGTGCCAAGGCATCCAAAAGCAGAATGTGGGCATAGTTAGCAATTGCAGGATATAAGAGGAAAGATAGAATAAGTATAAATAAAGCAAGGTAAGCCAATAGAGTAAGAAAAGAAAGCCCAATTAAAAAAAGGTTGAAGTGGGTACTTAAGGATCTCGTAAGGAATAGTAAAGGAAATTTAAAATGCTCCTGAGTAGTACTATGATGGAATCATAGAGAATTAGATGATATAGAACCCACTTCATGTGAAAAGCATAAGAAACATCTGAGTTGAGCCTTAGAAATTATGAGCGATAGTTATCAGACTTAGTGAGCACATATTTTTATTTTTATTTTTAGATACAATGATCTTAGGCTTTGACGTCTCCCAGAGATAGATTGCAGTAGATCCTAACATAGTATAGTGGGTTGCAGTAGACCCTAGTAGGGCTTTGAAAGGTCACAATAGACCTAGGGGTCGCAGTAGATCTCATAAAGTTACAGAGAGTCCCCAGTTACAATATGATAGTTCTCTAGTGAAATGACAGCCTAAGATAGTTTTTATAGAATAGTTGGTCTTAGAGACCAGTACAATTTCAGTTAACTTTTATCTTAGAAACTAGATATCTCCTAAGTCTAGTAGACTATTGCCATCAGAGACAGCGAGGCTATACTCAGATAGTTAGACCACTGACTATACCCTTGCTAGATGAGCATAGCATGTGGGATGAAGAAAGCAAGAAAGTAGCTTTCTAGAGCTAAAGCCAGATAAACCACTATCCAGCAGAAATTAGCCCTGACCGACAAATAGAGAGATCCCTATATGCTTGACTATGTAATCAGAAAGGGGTCAGGTGCAGTTTTAAATAAGGTAAGTGGTATAGTACATCTCTAGTGATTGAAACTATGAGTATAGTTAGCATCCCACCAAAATTCAGCAGTAGTCCGTAGTAGTTGCTTTTTGATGTTAGTACAAGAAAGAGTAAGAGCATGATGATCAGTCATTAAGCCGAAGAGTTATATAAGCTCTCTCTCGAGTGAATAAAGAAAGTAAAACACAGTTCAGACCCTATAACACCTTATATTTCTAGTCTGTTTCATCATATTACCATGCTTCACATCACAAATTCCATGGAGGAGCATGAAAAAGGGGATTAAAACAATGAATATTTTCGCGTTGTGTCATGTATAAAAATTTCATTCAATGTCACGTAGACCGTGTGAGCACATACCATACATTCTCATATTTAATTACATAAATACAACTCATTTGCATTATAAAATGTGGCTCACAACTCATGAAAATCAAAGGAAAGCTCAAAATACTCATGTATAATTTCGGCTAAAATTTGACTCTTTTCTGACCAAATTTTGGAAATTCATTAATTCTAGAAAAATTGAAAATCATGCATTCTTGGCCATTTTGGAAAGCTATGGATGTCTACTTCATATAAAAATATGTCCAGACCATAACATCCATCACAAAGGACGTTTGACATCCAAAAAATTTCAGAGGTCAAACTGCCACTGATGTGTCAAATTTCTGCAGCAAATTTTGAAAATGTTCAATTAATTCCAAAAAAATCCAATCCATGCAAATGATACCAATATGGAAATCTGTGGATGTTCACTAGAGGAAAAAAATAACTCTAGATCAATTCAGGAAGCCCAAACCTCATAATTCAATGGAACAGTAACTAAAGTTGGGTAAAGCTCCTAATACTGGATAGAATATTTAAAAATTCACATCTCCCTCTCTAGACCTCCTAATAAGGTGCTTCTAGTTGTCACAAGTCACTGTGAATGTCTAGTTTCCTTGTATAAAATTTCGTGGCAATTGGACATCATTTGTGCCATATGTGACAGATTTCATTTTTGGACTAAATAAATAGTGTAGCAAACCAAAACCAGAAAATTTGTCAACTTTGGAAATTCATCAAATATTCTATAGATCTTAAAAAATTATGTTCTTTAGCTTTCCAAAAAGCTCTCAACAAGCTCTAATTGCATAGTGAATCATAGATCAAGAAGAGCTCGTTTGGATAAAAAGTGACGTAGAGCTCCAATATAGTTAATTTTGGCTCCATATGTGGTACCAAAACACCTTTTGGGCAAGTCTAAAAACATGATTAAAACTTGTGTAAACTACCCAAATGGTCCCAAACCTCATGCATCTCATTTTGGCCATTTCATCCACACATATGCATATTTCCATAAAGCCATTCATGAAGCTAATTTGCCATCATATACTCAATTCATATTCTAGTGGCTACATAACATATTCTCTCATTCATACATGGCATAATATCATAATTACACATGTTTAAGAGGTCATCAACCATATACAATCATAGATGACAACATTTGCCACCTTGATGGCCTTAAAGAAGAAAATTTCATACATTTCCATATCACACTCTCATCTCTCAAGTGGTTAGCTTCCATCTCCTTGCTCTCTTGGTCCACCTAGCATGTGAGATCATTGGAAAGGAGGCAATGAGATTCAAAGAATCTCAATAGCTTATCTCCCATTCAATTATACATAATGGATACAAACAAGTCTCATAAATGCATGCATGGCATGTAGACATCTGCAAGCATTCAAGAAACATTTTTATCATTTAAGAAAGTCACACATAGCATACAAAGGCTTGCCAAGCAAGTGGATTAGCCTTACCTAATTTTTTATGGATATTGGACTTGCCTCATCCATTCTTTAAGAAATTTTTAAACTCAACCATACTCTTGGGAGCTTGTCTTGCTTTTAGGAGACTCTTTGCTTTGTCGCAACCAATCTCAAGGGTTCTTGGCTCATCCTCACCATAGCTAAGGGTTCTTGGCCTCGCCACACTCAAGCAAACCCAAGCATACATCAAAAATATCATATAAGAGCATATTGTAATATCATGGCACCATGGAATTAAAGTCATGCTAGAACACTTTTCATGGCTTCAAAATATACATACATACATTCAAGACAAGCTAAGTACACATCCATGCATGAGAGAAGGTGGAGAGAGCTACCTTGCACACAATCACACACTTTTTCCTTTGGATTCAAGCTCCTCTTTTTGGCCACACAAACAAAAACTTGTGGAGATGCTTTCTCTTGGCCTAGACACAATTTATGGAAGCCAATTAGGTTCATCAAACAAATTCTAAGGCCACACAACTTGCTTCGACACTAGGTTGTTCTATAAAGCCCATTATGGTCTATAAATGCAGCTAATGAAGCAACACCCCTCAAATAAATTCTAGGCTCCATTCTTTCCTTTCAAATATGATTGTTGACTCCTTTTAAGCCTCTTGGAGTCATCACACAATTAAAACAAAGAGCCTAACTACATGTTGCTTCTTTAGGTCATAATATGGAACATAAAGCACTAACTTATTCTCTAAGCTTTCTAAATTTTTTCCAAGGCTTCCCCTCATATTTATTTATCATATATAACTCAAGAATGGGCTTAGAAAAATTTAAAACTCTCCCTAGCTATGTTATCCTTGCTTGGCTGAGGCTATGGAGGAAATGTAGCTCATTAAAGTTTGCTTTATTTTCTCAAGGGAAGAAGTATATGAGGAGCCTCTTAGGGATCTTAGGAGCTCATTTAAACTCTTATTAGGCCTAGGAATCATCATACAAAATCAGATTTGTTCAAAGTGCAATTGAAACCCTAGAACTTGCATCTTGAAATCTAATTATTTTTGTTGATTCCCTTTGCATATTCTTAATCTCCACACCTTTTTTCTTAAATTCACCTTTGGTTCTGCCTAAAAATCAAGTCCTCCTAGGGTTTTCTCATGTTAGGCGAAATGGAAGAGGAGGGAACCAAAGATGACAACCATAGGAAGAGAAATTACCTTGTTTTCTTGCTTTTTCTCACTTGAATCTTGTGTTCTTTGAGCTCTTCTCTTCAAATTCGAATTTTCCCCTCAATTTCTCCTTTAAAATAGATCCATATACTTCATTATAATCATAGGAAATAAGAGAAGAATGAAGGAGAAGAGGTTTGGAAGAGGAAGAGTATGAAAAACCATGAAAATCCATACCTTTCTACCTTGAATTTCTCCTCCTTTTCTTCCTCCTCTTGTTCGCCTCATCCCCTAGGGTTTTCCTCTGGTTTTGGGCAGAACATGGTCGTGCATAATGAAGGGAGAAGAAGGGTGCATCATATATATAAGTGGGAGGAAGTTACACTTTTCAAAAATTTCAATTTTGCGCTTTGTTCTTGGCATTTTCGTTTCTCCTTTGTTTTACCTCCTTTTTTAGAACCGTCTTTTTCATTATGAAATTTAAGTCCCCAATTTAGTAAATTGCCTTTGGAATCACTCAAATTGGAGCTAAAACCTTCCTGAATGAATTCGTCAAAGTTTGGATACACCAACATTGAAAAATGTCCACCGGAGGAGCTTTAGTTGTCTCGATGTTTTCCATGGTTTTCAAGGCCTCTGAGAACCCTGGGGAACTCAAAAATTTCATTTAAAAAGTCTTCTTGTGTGAATTCTAAAATTTTCTTAAAATTATAAAAATACCATTACATTTTATAAGCTTTTCGTAAGAAATTGTTTCTTCATTCTAGCTCCATTTTTATTTTCATCTGAGCATGGGATTCTCATATTTAGGACTCTAGAATACTTTCCAAATTTTTTGAGACCTTAACTACATTATCTTGGGGGACTCCCTTTTGTATTTGGTGAATTTCGTTTGTTGATTGAGAAACCGTACATTATGCTTTTCACGTTTTCTCTCGTTTGCAAAGAACTAGATGTTACAGACCCGAAAAGGCAAGGGTAAGAAAAGATTAGTTAGCAAAGATATAAGAAAGATCAAATGAGAATGTACCCCAAATTTTGAGGACAAAATTTATTTAAGGGGGGAGAAATGTAATATCTAGTCCCTAAAAAATGCAAGAAAATGTAAGAAAACGCGAGAAACATAACATATGATTTCTTCGTCGACGTACGAAATTCACTGGATATAAAAGTAAGTCCTCCAAATAGAGTGAATTGAGATCCAATAAAATTAGAATAATATTCTAGACCGCAAATAATGATGAGTCAAAGGCAGAGGTGCCCTAAAATTGGGGCCAAAATAGATGAAAAAAAAGGTCTTGAAGAGTCTCCAAGGTTAAATATGAAGAGCTAGGGCCTAAAATGCAAAGAAAAGTTGTGCACTAAGAAAAATGTATAGATTGCCCAAAAGTTCAAGGAACCCTAGTTTCGTCCTTTATTCATGGCTTTAGGCACAAATATAAAAAAATTAGGAAAGAATCTCAGAAATCCGTGACCTACAGTTAAACTCTGTTTGATGAGACGGGGCTAATGAGGTCATATTGTCCAGATGGCTGGACGAGATCCGGTCTAGGATTCGGGTAGCCCGATCAGTAGCCATGAGCAAAATAGAAAGAGGAAGTTGTAACAACCATGGACATAGAAATAGCTAAAGGGCTAAGAAACCCTGGAGGAGTTTGAAGGACTAAATTGTAATAAATGAAAATTTTAGAGCATAATCATAATACAAAACAGTGAAAATTACACCTAAAGACTTGGATGTCGATTGACACCAAAATTTATAAGGATCAAGGTTGAGGGCCCCTGATCTATGTTTGAGGCTTAGTATGGCCAGAAAATAGAGAAAATAATATTTATAAATTTTAGAAAGTCTAAATGTTGTATTGTACTGTAAAACTATAATCGGGTTTGAACACTAATTTTTAGACTGCTGTAAAGCCCAATAGCTGATTCTAAAGGCCCAATAAGAGGAAAAAAGATATAATTAGGGCTTTAGGGAAGATGAAATCCAAATATAAATATAAAATAAAAATGAATGAAAGAAAGAATTTTAGTTAGTTTAAATAATTAACCATGGTTAGGATAGAAATTAGCCATGGTTGAGTTAAGAAAATTAACCATGGTTACTAATCATGAAATCACCATAACTTAAAAGCTAAGAATAAGTATCCAAGTGTGTGCCCAAGGAATTTTGGGAAGAAGATATTTAGTCTTGAAATTATAAAATCAAAAGAAAAAAGGAATGGAAGGCTAAGATTTGATCTTGAAAAGGTTGATCCATGGGTCCATATTTGGTATGACCATTTAACTTCATTTAAGTTCATCTCCTTCACCTTCATTCCACCATTTTCATGCCACACACAAGGGGTAGGGAGAGAAAAACGTGAAGAATGAGAGCAAGGGAGAAAAGGTGGGAGAGGAAGTGAAATCAAGTGAAACTACCACAATTCTTTTCCAAATTTCTTCATCTTCTTCATCCTCCAATCATTTTCTCCAAAGGGCAGCTACATCTTCATCTTTTCTTCAAGGTGACATGTTGCTCTAAGTGGGAAAAGAAGGGATTTTAGCGTGAGAAAAGAAAAGGAAGCAAGGATTAAGCTTGAAAAGTAAGTTTTTTCCACCTTGCACTTGAAAATCACATGGTTTAAGTTAGTTTTGTTAAACCCTAGCTATGGGCTACTTTTGGACAGCATATGGATAATCAAAAATGGAGTTTATTTGTTGAATGAATTTTGTATGTTGAACGTGAAGGCCATATGAGCTTAGTCATTGTGTTATGTGCTGGGACTTTGAAAAACACAGATTATAATTTTTGAGAAAATAGAAATTATGGGGAGATGCTGTCCGAATTTTCTCAAAATTTTTATGGTGTTTTCTTAATGTCCTAAAGTCATGTATACCAAATTTCAAGTCCTAAAACATAAAGGAAGAGGCTATGGAATTTTTAGAACCAAAGAAATTCACTATTGGGCCTGAAACGGAGATAGGTTACGTTATGACCAAAACGTATTGGTAGGGATGGAATTTGATAATTTTATTCATTCCAATGGATTCAAAAGGGTGTTTTCAACTAGGAATACCTATGGAAAAGCCCCTAAAACTCATGGAATAAAATTTCTAAATTTTGTCTAAGAAATGCACACTATTCGGTCATACTGAATTGGAAAGGAAGGAGTTGAATTTTTCCTATTCCAATGGTTCCAATGAGTTTAAAAGGGTCATACTACTTTAGGAGTTAAGATTTATGTGTTGATTGTAATGAATTATCATTATTATTATAGGGTTCGATATTTGTTTTGGGAACTCCATAAGCAAGTAAACCGAGTTCCAAGGCTTGAGGAGCAAAGTTTGCTAAGGTAGTAGTTTTCCTTTCTCTTTCTTTAAGCTTGTATGTTTGTATACTGATGAGTGTTATGCTATATCAAGTTGTCATTTGTGCTATAAGATGAGACATGTATGCTTAGATTGTGCTTGGCCTTATATGAAATTCCTTGTAATACTTTGTGGTATGTGGCACCTTTATTGGCATTATGTTATGTACTTACATGCTTGCTTGTGAGTGAGACTGGCTTACTACTACTAAGATTTCATAATCTCACCCCAAATGTAATCCATGCTAGGTCCAAGCTCAAGCAAAGAAAGGGCAAAGGGTGTGGAGGCATAAATTGAGGACCTTACTTTTATGCATCACATTTTGTCATGTAATTAAATATCTTTGGATTAGAGTATATATGAGTTGTGTTATAATACTATATGATAATAGGGTATGTAATAGAAAGCCATATATATACCCAACCCTGAAGTAACAAGAGTATGACTAGCATGCCTAAAATGCAAGGATGCCTATGCTTATATAAAGGCAAAGTAATAATAATATGATAAATGAACGGTAGAACTGTCTAGTTTGTTTTAGGGGCAACTTTATATGAATTTATATGTACTCTACTAAGTAAGTATTTTTTCCTTGTAAAAGACTTAAAGAGCTTGAAGGAGAGCCCTAAACTAACTGTATACAATTTTTCTAAAATTAATTATGCATTTTCACGGTTGGACAAAGTTTTGCAATGGCTGAATGAATAATGAAATTGTATGAGAATGTTTTTAAAAAAGAAAATTTTAATCAGTTCAAGTTTCCATTGACTCCTCTAAGTTCTATATGAGATATTTGTAGTAGGAAAAGTGTTATATTTTAAGGTATGATAGCTTTCCCATCAAAGAAAAATCAAAAGCTCCATGAACCTTGTTCCTCCTCCATGCCCTAACCAAAACTAGATAAATAGGTTAGGGAGTGATTTGATTTGTTCTAGCCTTGGTTTGGAACTTCATAGGATGGTAGAAACTTGGAAGAACCCTTGGGAAAAATTTAGAAGCCTTAGATTAGGAGATGTGACAATGGCTTCCATAATGGAGTCTTATGGGGTAACACATGTCTAGGCTCTTGTAAGTGAGTAGATAATGGCTCCAAGGACCTTTAATGAGGCTAAAAGACCTAGAAATAAAAAGATAATAAAGTTCAAAACTTGAATTATAAGGGTTGCTTCAATAGGCCATTTATGGAGCCATTATGTGAACTATGAAACCATTTATGCTTCTAAGAATAAATGTAGTCTTGGCTTGTTTCAAGAGTATAATTGTGTGTTATTTATGGTGTTTAGGCCAAGAGAATTCCAATCCACCTAGGTGTGCTTGTGGACCAAAAAAAAGGAAGGAGTAAGACAAAGTAAAGCTTGCATAAACACTAAAGTAGCTCTCCACCACATTCTTTTTGCATTCTTAGGTGTATATATGTCATTGTGTGCATGTGTATGATTTTGTGACCTGAGAACATGCCACTTGATGCTTGAGATTGCATTGGTACCAATGTGTGTCTTGAATGTGATTGATTGTGAAAAATGGCTTATAAGGGTGAGGTGATACCAAAAGTCCCTTAATGTAGGTGAAGAGATACCAAAAATCTTATGGCATAGGTGAGACAAGGCCAAAAGTCTCTTGGATGGGTGAGGCCAAGTCAAAAGTCCCTAGGGCAAAGGTGAGGCAAATCCAAAAGTCCTAGAAATAGGATGAGGTAAAACCAAAAGTCCCCTAGAGTATATCCTTAAATTTAATGTGAATTGATGGCTTAGAAATGTGACTTTGCATGCTTTGTAGTTGTGTTACTTTCATACTTGTGCCTTTGATGTATGTATGACATGAATGTGTGTATGAATGGGTGTGTGAGCTATTAAGATCTATGAATCTCATTCCCCTTCCCTCCTCTATCTTACTATGTCTAGGTGGCGCTCATAAAGTAAGGAATGCAAGCCAAGGATCTTAAGAGATTAAACTTTAACCATTATGTAGCTTCCTTTGTATTTAAATACCAAAGTGGATATGTACATGATATTTTTGAGTTGTAAACCATTGAGAAATGTAATATTATGTATGGACCATTTATGGCATAAAATTAACGCAAATGAGAGAACTTGACACTTGATGACATGTATGTATTAGTGTATTCTTGGATTGAAATGACCCAAAATGAGATGCATGAGATTTGGAACCACTTGGGGTAGTTCATATAAGTTGTATTCATGCTTTCAGACTTGCCCAAGAGGTACCAAACTCAAAGAAAAGCCATTTGGACCAAGTTGGTGCCTTTTAAGATGCAAAATTGACCACTTTGGTGAGCTATGGCATAAACTATTTAAATGAGCTCTTCTTGGTCTAAAATTTAGCATACATCTAAGCCTTGCTGGAAAGCTTTTTAGGAAGCTAAAGTGGGTAATATTTGGAGGTCTACAAAATTTTTGGCAAATTTTTAAAGTTGGCAATTTTTCTAGTTTTGGCCCTAGTACTGTTCATATGGTCCAAAAATGAATCTCTATCATTCATAGGGCAAAAGATATCCAATTGTTGTTGAAATTTTACAAGGAGAAACTAAACCTTCCTAGTGACCTTTGCCAACTAGAAGCACTGAGGGGAGATATGAAATTTTGAAATTTCTATTCTGTTCTAGGGCATAGTCAGACCTTTATTACTATTCCATCAATTTTTAGGGTTTGAATGCTTTTGGATCGTTCTGGAACTATTTTTTTCCTCTAGTTAACATCTGCATTTTCCAAATTGGTACCATTTGCATGGATTGGATTTTGAATTAATTGTGCATTTTTTAAGTTTATATCAATAAACTGTATCAGTAATTCTGAGTAGTCTGACTTTTGTATCTTTTCTATTGTCAAACGTGGTCCAAATGAGATTTTCTAGCTTGCAATTATTTTTTACTATAAAGTTAACATCTAGAGCTTTCTAGAAAGCTATGGTTTTCCTTATTTTGATTTTTTCTATATTTAGTTATGATTTTTCAGAGTTACACCAGAAATTTGCCACCATGGAATCTGAGGTGAATGAGTTAAATTCAGGGTTTTTTGCTCTTAAACCTAGGAATTATATGATATTTTAAGACATTATGACTTGTATAGATGGAAAATAAATAGAGAATGTGGTTGATATGTTCACGGGGCCCCCATTACATGTGATGAATTTTTAAACCCCAATGTAACGCCATTAAATTTATTGTTTTAATACTTTTTTCTTGGAATTCCTTTGATAATTTGTGTAATCCCACTTGGATAAAGGAAATCGATGCTAGGACAAAAAACACTCAATTATGCATGAGAGAAAGAAGAGAGTTACCTTGTACACAAACACACTTTAACTCTTGGAACTCTTTCCTCTCCCTCAGCCAAACACCCACAAGAAGGTGGAGCTTGATTCCTTTTGCCTAAACACATTAAATGGAATTTAGTTATGCTCTTTGAACCAATTCTAATGTCACTCATGCACTAGAAAACCTAGATGGCTCATATGGTACAATTATGGTTCCATAAGACACCTACTGAAGCAACATTGGGGAAAACATAATCTTGCCTCCATTCTCTTCCTTAATCTATGACTTTTGACTCCATTTAAACTCCTTGGAGCCATCACACATTCATTTCAAGGAGCCTAGCTACTAGGGGGTGAACAAAACCGAACCAAACCATTCAAACTGAACCAAACCAACCAAACTGATTAACAAATGGTTTGGTTTGGTTTTTTTTAAATCTAAAACCGATTAATTTAGTTCGGTTGCCGGTTCATGACATGTTTGATTCGGTTAAACCCGAACCAAACCGACATGTTGCCTATACTATTTTATTATAAAATATTACTCTTATTTTATTTTATTTTTTTACTTTTCAAAACTTTTTGTCAATTTATAGGTGTTTTCTAGACTAAAAATAATAAATTATAAATACATTATTATTGGTTAAAATTTAATAAGATGCATAATATTAGAAATTAAATTGTATATATTGCAAAGAATAAAATCCTAAAAAAATATTTTTAGCCAAAAAAACATGAACCAAATCGGACCAAACTGAACCAAATCGAACAAAAACCAAACCAAACCAATTAGAATTCAAAACCGAAAAAGGTCCAAAAAATTGTTGAACCGACAAGGTTGGTTCGGTTTGGTTTAGTCTAAAACCGAACCAAATCGAACCTATGAACACCCCTACTAGCTACATGTTACTTCTTTAAGTCATAATATGGAACCTATACCTCTATCTCATTATCCATAACTTTTAAAATTTTTCCAAGGCTTCCTCTCATACTCTCCTTTCATATATGATACAAAACCAAGTTTGGAAGAAATTAAAACACTCTCTAGGTGCATGAACCCTTCTTAGCCGAGGCTATGCTTCCATATAGCACTAATGGAGTTGTTTTGATTTCTTTGATGGAAGAAGCATGTGGGAGGCTTCCTTGATGTCTTAGAAACACATATCAACTCTTAAACATCTTAATTTATGTCTAGGACTCATTGTACAAACCAAGGTGCAACTAAAACCCTAGGTTATGCATATTTAAAATCATGGTTCTTTCTTTGTTTCCTTTACATATTCTTATTCTCCATACTCTAATTCCTAAGGTTCATCCTTGGTTTGGTTCAAAATTCAATTCCTCATGGCTATCCATACATGGGGCAAAACACACAAGAAAGAGTAAGTATGAAAGTAGCAAAACTACCT
Organism: Erythrophleum ivorense; assembly: GCA_026724425.1. NCBI lineage: Eukaryota > Viridiplantae > Streptophyta > Magnoliopsida > Fabales > Fabaceae > Erythrophleum > Erythrophleum ivorense. The sequence goes on along the minus strand of JAIUCV010000004.1, from coordinate 21,551,522 downwards.
TAGTTTCATAGCCTTTCTTAGATGCTCTTTCTTTTGCTTGGATTTTCCTTTCCAAATTTGAAATTTTCCCATCTGGTATGACCTTAAAACAGCACCAAAAAAATCAACAAATTCATAGAAAGAAAGAGGAGAAGGAGGAGAGCAAGCTTACTAAAGAGAAGACTAGGAAATTTCATGAAAATCATACCTTTCGTCCCTTGTTTTTCCCTTCCTCTTCCCTTCCCTTGTGTGCCTCTCTCCCTTGGCGTCACTTGTATTTTAGGGAAGAAAGAAAGTCAACCAAATGAGGAGAAGAGTGGGGCACATCATATATATAGGAAGGGTTTTAAATTATTTCAAGAAAATTTCATTTACATCCCATCTTTTTGGCATTTTCATTTTAGGATTATTTTTAGCTCCTTTTTTAGAACCGTTTCTTCCATCATAAAATGTAGGTTCTCAATCTTATAAAATTCTTTTGAAATCATTCAATTTAGAGCTAAAACCTTCCTGAACGAAAGGGCCAAAGTTTGGGTCAACTATCATTAGAAAACGTACACCAGAGGGATTTTAACTATCCAAAGGTTTTCTCATGATTTTTAGGGCCTCTGAGGACTCTGGAGAGCTCAAATTTTTCATTTAAAAAAGCCTTCTTGTAAGTATTCTAAAAATTGCCCAAAAATACAAAAATACCATTACGTTACGTAACTATTTCATTAAATTCTGTCTATTATTTTGGCTTCTGTTTCAAGGCACCTTTGGCCTCCTATTTTCATTACTTAAGGTTTAGATCATTATTCTAATTTCTCTAGACCTTAACTAATTCATTTTAGAGAACTTACTCTTAAAATGTATTCATTTTCTCATTTTTACAAAACTGGACATTACAAAAATCATAGGCACTTGTTAAGAAACAGGGTGTTGGATCAACTTATCATGAGATAACTACATGGATTAAGTCATAGGCATATCTTATATATAGCCATGTTACTGAACCCTCAGACCTGAGATCACCATATATTCTTACATGAGGAACACTGTGCTTTGGCATAGTCAAAAAGGCTATGATCAAGTATAGTAAAATCTATGTAAAGAAAGATGAGTGGTCAAGATAGAATTTGTCCCTCTCATTAGTGGAGAGATATCTTTAGACTACTCGATGAGTGAGACTAAAAGATGTATAGCCGTGCTTGTATAGAAGGGTTTTCCTTTTATTCTATCAGTTTGCTCGAAGATTGAGAAAGTGACAGTCGACTAAAAATGAGGATGACATTTCCATGCCTCATACTTGACCTAGATATCATGTGACAAAAGGGATGTGACAGGATTGTATGATAGGTTGCATCTGATCACCGATCCCCATATGATTTAGGTAGTCACAATGTCTTACTAGAGGCTATTTGTGACTTGTGGGTAAAATAGTGTTCTTGGCCCACTACCACCGTCATATGGGCCTATAGCATTGCATACAAGAACAGACCGACTTGAGCTAGAATATCCAAATTCATTAAACTTAAAAATGCGTCTAGATTCAATGAATGTAACATTCAATTTAGGGTGGAAAAATTATATAAATGTATTTGATATATTTTTTTTTATAAAATTTGAAATATATATTTGATATATTATATTTCAAAATATATATATCATCTAATTAATTTAAATGAATTAGTTTTAAATTTAATTCTATATGATAGGTTTAAATTTAAACTAATATGATAATTTGAATTTAATCTATATGATAGATTAAATAATTAGTTTAAATTTATTTTATAGGATAGATTTAAATTTAAACTATTCTATTTAATTATGATTTGAATTAATTTAAATAATATATTTAAATTAATCATATCTATCCTAAAATCCTAGTATAACACCTCTATAAATTAAGAGGTTAGAGTTTTCTAAGATGATGGCTTTTTGAGAGAGTTGTCTCCTACCTTAAAGGGAGAAAGTGTACAAATGCTTAAAGAAAAAAAAAGTGTACAGACACTTAGAGAGAGAAAAAGAAGAACGTCTTCTCACCTTGAATGTACGAACATTTGTGTTCAATAGTGCTAGCACACTGTTAGAGTTACAGTGATCATTCGTGTGGATACCAGTAGAGGGAACTGGTCTAAAGCATCAATTCCTGAGATCTGACAGTAGAAAGAGAACCTGAAGAGTCACGTGACAAAGGTAAAAGTTTCTAGCTTATGGGAGGGATTCAGGTTTGTTTTTCTTAATTTTTGCTATCTATGTCCCAAGAATCCTAACATTTTGGTGGTCTAGAGTTGGCAAAAATTTCACCCATGAAGAACAAGGAAGAAGAAGCAAAGGAAGCCATAGAGTTACCTTGATTTCAAGCTTTTCCAAGAGCACTTTCGCTTGCTTCTTGTCTCCTTCAATTTCTCTCCTCCTCTCACTAAACCAACCATGAATTATCCTCAAATCAATCATCAAAACCATAGAAAAAGATAGGAGAAAAAGGAGAACAAGGTTGGTGAAGGAAGAAGCATGAAAAAACCATGGATTTTCTTACCTTTTTGTTTAGTTTTCTCTTCCTTTCTTCCTCCCTCTTGGTGTGCCACTTCAAGAAGTGATGATACCTTGTTGCTTAAGCACTCAATTAAACTAATATTGATTTAATATAGTATAGGTCAACCCTAAGTCATTCTTCTCAAAGAGCAATTTAGGGGTTAGTTTGAATTGATTCTAGGTGATTATTTGATGCTTGAAATTTTATGCAAATTCTAGAAAACTCTTTCTACACTAAATGCAAAATTAATTGAACTAAATGTATACAATTGGGGGGGGTTTTAATTAAGAAATTAAATTTTAACTAAAAGAAAAAACTAAACAAGTAATTAAACTAGATTGCTCTAAATTGAAATTAAAGTGATTGTGAAAATGCAAAGAACAAATAGGAGGCAACCAAAGTTTTGCAAGGGGATTTCGACTCATCACTCAGGAAAGATTGATTGAGACCAAGAGAAGTGATTAGACAGTAGACCAATGAATTTAATTAACTTAATCCAAGGATAAGAAACCCTAGGCTCAAATGCACATCACTTGACTTAACTAGAAAACCCTTAGCTAATTCAAGTAATTTGCAAGTAATTAAGCCAATTAAACTCATCAAATCCTTCAACAATTGGATTCAATTAATTCTAGGAATTTTGGTTTTAATTACCTAATTGAACAATCAAGCAATTATACTACCCAATTCAACAATCAAGTAGTGCAAGAGACCAAGATATGCAATTAAAATCATAATATTAATTAAATCAATGCAAGAGAACTCAAACATCAATCCAATCAACATTATAAGGTCTAGAAAACCAAAATTTCAGCAACTACAAAACATAATTCAAATCCCAAATAACACCAATTCTAATTACAATCCAAGATAAAATCATTGTCCAACCTAAAACTAGGTCTCAACATTAAATCCACATAAAAATTCCTAAAATTAGAAAATCCCTAAGTTCTTGAAATTGAAAGAGGAAAAGGTAGAAAGAAAAGAATCCCCCAATGGTCTTCAATCCATGTAAATCAAAAGCTCAAGCCTTCCTCCTCCATGCTCCACCTTGGTGCCACCCTTCCTTAAGCTTCCATGGATTTTATGCCTCTAAACTCCTTCAAGCTCTCTGCTATGAAGAAATAATGAAGGAGAATAGCCTTTGTTGAATGAATGATGGTGGAGAATATATGGGAGGGAGACGTGTTGGTGAGAGGAAAAAAGGGTGAAGATGGTTCAGCATTGACTCTGCCTCTAGGTGCGTCTCTCTGTGCGAAGTCTAGGTGCGTCCTTCAGCGTCTCCCAGTGTGTATAATCTGAAAAGGAGAAATTGAATCCAAAATATGGTCCAGGGAGAGAGAGGTGTCCTTTTATGTGAAGTCCTCCAGGTGCGCCTCTACTGTGAAGTCCAAAAAGGCAAGATGAATGAATGAAGCAGCAATTCCTTCTCCCAAGCCGTCTCTATGTGCAGTACGAAAGCCAGAAAAAGTTAAAGCAGCAATTCTCTCCCCCCTCGATTTCGGCGTCTCTGCTAACTCTTCCCACAAGAAAACAAAATTAAACCTAATATCTTATTTACAAAAAGGCCATCACCAAGTAATTAATAAAAATAAAAGAATTCTGCTCAAATCTTGCCCTTGATTTCACTTTAAATCTTCAATTCATTTGCCCAAAATTGTCTTCACCATTGATTCCTAATTCATCTCCAAAAATCTGCACAAATTTAATAAGTATTTTAAAGATTGAAAATATTCAACCCATCAAAGAAATATGGAAAATAAAATATTATCAATTTAAATCCAAAAATTCTCCTAATTAATTCAAAATTATATTATTTTTCAAAATTGACTAAAAATTCAAATATTGTATAATGAATCCATTTAAGCTCAAATTAATCATTAAAAACAATAATAAATGTGGGAAAAAATATATAAAAGTTAGCACTTATCAAGAAGCCTAGGGTTCTATTTTGGAGTAGATGAAAGTCGGTCAAGGCAGATGGGAGAAGTGAAGCGTGATATATATAGGCTAGTTAAGCTTAAGACACTTTTTCAAACTTCCCATTTTGCCCTTTTTCATGGTTCTTTCTATTTGAGTTCATTTTAACTGCTTTTCGAGAACTATCTTTTCTATTATGAAATTTAGGTCCTCTAATTCATAAAATATCTTTAGTTTCACCTAAATTAGATTAAAAACCTTTCTAAACGAATTGGTCAAAGTTTCAATCAACTGACACTCTAAAACATAAACCAGAGTGGTTTTAACTATTCTAGGGGTTCTTATGACTTTTATGGCCTTTAAGAACCTTGGAAAACTCAATTTTCCCATTTAAAGATCCCTCCTTTGAGTTTTCTTAAAGTTGCTCAAAATTACAAAAAATGCCACTCTATTTTTGTCAATTTTTATTTAACTTTTTGGCTCTGATTTTTGGATATCTTCCCCATTTCTAATTGTCTATATTATTGTTCTAATTTTATTGAGCATCTAATTACTCAATTTAGGAGACTTCCTTCAGTAATCCGCTTAGTTTATGGCTTTTAAAACGACAGATGTTACACTATACTACCCAAAAAGAATCCCCAAGTAACCAAAAAGAGAATGTAAAGGTTATCCCCTATTTACAAAAAGTAAGTGTCAGCGACTTGGCCACTAATCATAGATATAGAAGAGCTGAAGGTTCAAATCCACCTAATGGGAATGAGTGAGATTCAAGTCCTCTTGGGGCTATAAAATGTGCAGCCCAAACACCGTCATCATATGATATGATTCATATGTTATTGATGACAAAGACCCATCCCTAAAGTGGAAACTAAATCCATTCTGCTTGAAGTTCTAAAGTCACTAGGTAAATTGGCATTTAAGAAAAATATAAATCACAACTAAGAGAGAAATAATTTTCTTTAATAACATAGAGAGGATTAAGATGACATAATATTCATGAAGAAATGTCAAGTACAAATTTAACAGACAGCAGTTAATATGAATAGAGAACTTTACAAAAAAATAATTTACATAATAACGTATGTGACGACCCTAACTTCCAATCATTGTAATTAAGGTTAAATACGTGATTAATAATCATAAATTGGGGTTACGTTCTGGAAATGCGGGGAAATTTGAACCTTATTGTTATTAGAGTCATCAACCACATAATTACAAACACTTACGTACATCAGGGAAACAAACATTCATTTATAAGCCTTGATTCTATTACCTACCAATTCCAACTCACAAGAATCTTCCACTAATGTTTCTAAGTCATTCCTTGAGATTACCATATGAAAAACCAAGATTTCCTGGTTAATATAAGGGTTTCAGGACATTTGCCGTGGCCAATTTCCCCTTAGCCGCGACCAATTCCTCTTGGACCTTTGCCATGGCCAACCTACATGGCGCTGCGGAGAGGAAACCTCCCGGAACCTAGCTCGCTCGCCTCTCGTTATTAGCCGCTGCCAATACCTCCTTTTGCTGTGGCCAATTCCTCTCTGGAATGCCTGACTCATTTTAACAAAAGGTCGCTGCGGCCAATTCCAATTTAGCCGCGGCAAATTACCCTCTAGATGACTCCCAATTTTGCCTCTCACATTTCGCCGTGGCTAATTCCACATTTTGCCGCGGCAAATTGCTCTTTGGTACTCTTCCTGGGCAACTTCACCACTATTGGCCGTGGCTAACAATATTTTGGCTGCAGCTAAATACCTTATGATCCTACTACTCTTAAACCTTGTCTCCTACTCTCCACTTTCTATCTAGGGGTTCTCTAGGGCCATTCTCCCACTTGTTATGAGATTCTAATAGCATCTATCTAGCTAATTTGCCCTAGTCATTAAATCATTACTCATCCCACAATTAAAGATGGATTCTCTTAGTCATTCATTAGTCTTATATCAGTAGATTTATAAATTTCTCACAATAGTCATTCAATCATATTTTCATCAGATAATTCATGCATTGCTAGCTCAAATCCACAATCCATATATCACATGATTTCATTATTCAAATATTCAATTAAACGTAGGTTTACAAGGTATAATAAGTGTCATAAACTCATACATCCACTAACTACTAGTATGAAGCATATTTCTCATTAGTTACATTCCATGTTATCAAAATACAAATTCCTACACTTAGCAATACAGATACATGATGATGCTATACAAAGGTTAACAAAATTAGCATATACTCTATTCTACTCAGACCAAGTGTAGCTCTTCACATCAGGCCTCAGCTCATGGATGTTCATCCACTTGCTTGCCCTTATCCTTACCTGAAGAACCTTCACCTGAAATGTTTAATCCCATAAAACAGGGTGAGATGTAAATCTCAAAAACTAAGGCAATTTCATCATATATTCCAATTTAATTAACATATATGCATGATTTCATATAAGCATCAGAAAATATACCAGTCATATTAGTAAATGAAATAATTAGGCTATCATGATTACTATCCCATACTAGCAATCATATTTCCACATGTTAAAGGCCAATAATACCAGGAGAGGCCCGTCCACAGTACCTACTCCCCATTGAGCACAACTAGGGCTCAACACGGGTGGCAGTCGCACCACAGCTCCACCATGGACGCACAAGGTCCATCACAATACAATAAATAGCTAACCAATTCATCTAGCATTTTAAATCATTCATGTATAGCAAATATGAAATTAAAACAGATACATGCATGGAATTAATATAGTCCCAGTTACCTCACTTGTAGACAATTTGCAATAGCCACCAATGGTACAAAAATCTCCCTATAACCATAGCATCAGAGAATTACTACTTTAATTCATCATTTACAGTAGCAACAAGTACCCAAGGAATTTAAAATGCTAATAACTACCTAGGGAACACTTACCCAGCCACTACAAGTCCCCAAATTCGGATTGAAATGTCCTCTACCAGAAACTTCAATATTTCACCCAAAATCCTAAGCAAATTTGTACAAAATTAATACCCATATGATAATCCAATCATTGGGGTCTCAAACCAGTAGAAATACCTAAAAAAGAAGAGTTTATACTTACCTAATGTCACCCTTGGTCTCAACCTACGAAATTTCACTATAAAGACATCAAATAGCAAGTTTCAGATTTTGGGTGTAGGTGAAAATACTTCAAATAAAAAACTAATCAGGCCAAAATGAAGAGAAAGAGAAGGGGATTAAGTTATATAACTATTACCTTGGCTGATTTTGAGCTTAAAGGTGAGAAATGGTGGATTTCTTGCCCCAAACCCTAGCCTTCCTCCAAACCTCCGAAAATGAAATGTGTGTTTCAGCAAAATAGGGAAGAGGTTGAAGTGTTTAGGGTTTTAGTTGGGTTAAGTTAGGTCAAATATGGGTCATAGACTGCTCCAAAGATCCAACTCCAAATGGGCTTCAGATTTAAGCTTTGTTGGGCCAGCTCTTATGCATTGGGCTATTAAATTTTAAGTAGGTTTGGGCCAAGTTTAAAGAACTCAAAGGATTTAGGTTTGTACCAAGGTAGTTGGGCCAATTATAAGAGCCTATACAAGGTGGATCTTGGGCCTCCATCACATTGAATCAAATTGGGTCTGCACATAACTTATTGGGCCTCCATTAGCCTCTTATCATGATCTCCTACATTAATTTGGGCCTAAATGAAGTTTCTATCCCAATTAAATCTCAAACTCACATTAATAATTTATCTCTCCAAAATTTATATTCACTTAACTTATCCGATTATTCCATATTAATTATTCTTAATTAACCCAAGTCCATGATTAGCACCTTAATTAATTTTGGGGTATTACAACATAAACAGAAAAAAATACACTAAATTTTGTCATATTTAACAAGAATAAAGTATAACATAGTGAATAGTAATAGAGGGTGAAACACCATATATTCTAGCTCATTTCATGATATTCATGGGCTTCACATCATCAGTTCTATGAAAGTGTAGAGAAAAGGAATAAAATAATGATTATTTTTGCGTTGCATCGTGTTTAAAAATTTCATTCAGTGTCACGTGGACCGTGTGAGTTCATACTATACATTCTCATCTTTAATTACATGAATAAAACTCATTTGCATCATAAAAAGTGGCCCACAACTTATGGAACCCAATGGAAAGCTCAAAATAGCCATGGGCCAAATTTGGCCCCTTTTTCTGATCAAACTTTCAATAATCATAACTAATTCTAGAAAAATCAAAATCATGCATTCTTGGTCATTTTGGAAAGCTACAAATGTATAATTCATACTAAAAATATGTCTAGACTATAACATCCACTACAAAGAACATTTGACATCTGAAAATGTCCAGAGATCAAACTGCCTCTTGATGCTATCATAGATTCTGCAGTAAACTTTGAAAATGTCAATTAATTCCACAAAATTCCAATCCATGCAAATGATACCAATATGAGAAGCTATGAATGTTAGCTAGAGGAGAAAAATAGCTCCAAACTAGCTCAGGCAATCCAGACCTCAAAATTCAATAGAATAATAACTGTGGTCGAGTAAGGGTCCCGATACTGGATAGAATTTTCAAAAATTTATATCTCCCTCTCTAGGCCTCCAAATGAGGTGCTTCTAGTTGGCATGAGTCACCATGAATATCTAGTTTCTCTGTATAAAATTTCATGCAATTGGACATCATTTGGGCCCTGTGTAATAGATTCCATTTTCAGACCAAATGAATAGTGAAGCAAACCAAAATCAGAAAAATTGCCAACTTTGAAAATTCATCAAATATTTTATAGACCTCCAAAAATTATGATCTTTATCTTATCAAAAGGCTCTCAACAAGTTCTAATTGCATGCCAAATTTTAGAGTAAGAAGAGCTCATTTGGGCAAAAAGTGACATGGGGTTGCTTTATGGTCATTTCTGGCTCCATATGGGGTATCAAAGTGACCAAATGGTTTTCCCTTGGTCTTGTCACCTTTTGGGCAAGTCTAAAAGCACACTAAGGACTTGTGTGATCTACCTAAATGGTTCGAAACCTCATACATATCATTTTGGCTTTTTCATCCATACATATACACATTTACATCAAAGTTCCACAAGGCATATCTTGGCATTACATATCCAAATTACATTCTAGAGTTCATACATCATGTCCATTCATTTCTACATCACATATTATCATAATTACACATGCCTAAGGGGTCATAGACCATATACATCAAAGGATTACTAATAAACACATCTTTTTATCTATTTTATTCTCCTAAATTTAGACATTTTAGTTCCAAATATGGCTTTAGGAGTTTAATTAGATAAGATTTTATTTTAATAGCCATTTCTGCACTCAAGGAATTTTATTTGCAAAATTTTGAATTTTAATGCATAAATTTCATTGAAATATTTCCTTTGTGAATTCTTCATTCTTAATATTTTGTTTTGTTTTATTTTGCTTCATTTTATTTTATTTTCTTTTGGTTGTGCAGATTTTAATGGAAAAAAAGATTTAAAATGGAGCTTGGAAGCCACAAGGAAGTAGCTCGAGTTTGGAAGCTCGAGTTCTACTTGCATGTGAGTAAAATAAAGGAAGAAGCAAAGTCAAACGTTGAACAGAACCATACATGAAGCTAGGAGAGTGTAAGCCATGTTCTCCTTCAGCAACACAAAGCTACTGGTTCACAAGAGAGGAGAAAGAAATGCTATGAGCTAGACGAAGAAGCATGGACACAACAGCTCGCGTGAATAATAGCTGGAGATGAGAAAGGAAGAGCACAACAACGCTGAAGCAGAGCAGAAACAGCTCTAAGTCAAGCAGTAGCTAACATCAAAGGCGAGTTGTGTGGAGGAGAAGAAAGATGAACAAGCCACGAGTTTTACATGGAAGTTCCACAATAAGCTGAGCAATGGGCTGAAGCTAGGAGAGCTGGATAGAATGTGGAATGAGATGCAGAATCATTTACTCGTACAGCAGCTAAAGAAGAAGCCACGTTCTGGCGCGTTAAGTGGCCGAGGAAGACGGGAAAAACGTAGCTCACGTGGATTAATAAAGGTGAGCTAAAAATAGAGCATGGAAGAAGCAGCACATCGTAGCAACAAAACAAGGCTCACAGCTCCATATTACACATGGCTTACACGTTCATACATGAGAAGAAGGATTGGTTTTGATGTGAAGAAACTTACATGGAGAAAAATCACGTGGGCAGCTTGAGTTTATGTGCATGCAAGAGAAGGATAGTTATGGGTTGTTGGAGCAGAGGTTCAGAAGCAAGGTTTTGATAAGGAATGGGAAGGAGAAGCATGTGCAGATTTTAAAGGAGACACGTGATTAAGAAGAGAAAAAGCATGCGAGCTACGAGCTGAATGATGGAGAAGAATAGAAGCGATGAATCAAAGAGAAGAAGTGACCACGAGCTGCAGCAGCAACATGAATAAGGCGGGCTGAATGTGCTAATTATGGAAGCAAAGCCACATGCGAGAACGCGAGCTAAGAGGAGGCTCTTGAGCTGAAGCTGGGAGCTGGCGTTTGAAGTGGGCTGAGCGTGACACACAAAAAGAATTTGCTGAGCATGTGAGAATTTAATGAATCATAAGATGTAACTTAGCTACAGAATGACGTGGATTAATGAAGTGAGTTGGGAGAAGAAAATAAAATGTGAGCTGAGGGGCACGTGATTAATTAATAAGAAAAAGACGCTGAAGCATGAAAAAAAGACGAGCTATGGGTTCGTGGGAGACGGAGAAAACGTAAAAGAAAAATTAGGGCTGGAAGAGGCGGGGGAGGGGGCGTGAAAAAACGCGAGAACTCCAGGGAGCATTCTCTCATTGAATCATCCATGGCTGCAGCTCAATTCAGCAATTTTCCTTCGATTAAAATCTCCATGGCAGCTTGAATTATCTATGGTGGCTAGCTGAAGCTTGGAAACTCCCAGATGCAAATTTGAGCTCCATATTTTCTCACCAAATTGGATAAACACTCTTTGCTCTATCTTTTAATCCTAGCATTAAATCTTTTATTAATTTGACTAGGTCTAGTTGATTGATTTAGGAACTTAATTGCTGGAAATTATTGGATTGGTCTATTTTATGAATCAAATATAATTTGATTTTGGAATTTTAATTGTGATCATCACATGTTTGTAAAAATTCCAGAATTAGTACTGTGCAAATCACTTTTAAATTCCTCTTGATCTTTGGTTAATTGATGCAATGGTTATTAGATTAATTGGCTAGAATTTTTGTGCAATTAATTGTTTGAGGAATTAATTAATATAATTGGTTAATTAGCATCTTAAGTAGATTGTGTAGTAGATTTTATTGATCATTTTGGATTGATTTTAGTGTGTTCTTGTTCTTAATTCAATTAATTAATTTTTCAAGGTTTCTTGTGGTTGTAAATTCCTTGAATAATTAATGAATTGAATCTTGGATGGTTATTCAAGAATCTTTATAGGGAATACACTAAATAGCAAGAAATTAAATCCAATTTTGGTAAACTAAAAAGGGAAAGGATAATTGAATTCTAGGGAATCCAATGCAAGGCTAGCTACCACATTTTCTCAATTGTTCACTTCATTTAGTTTTAAGTTTTTGATTCTTGTCAATTAAATCTAGTTCAATTAAATTCTAGCATTTCAAACCCCCAAAACAAGTTCCAATTAGAAATACTTAGAATACTCTTTCATAAACAAATTGAAGCACAAACTCCTTGGGAAATGACCTTGGTTGCACTATTCACTATAGAATTTATTTTGCTTCCTAATTTTATTTGAGATTGCACAACACAATCGTCAAATTTGGCGCCGTTGCCGGGGAGTTTAGTTTCTTATTTGTTTGGAAGGCTTTCTTAGTATTTTTTTTGCCCTGTTTTTGCTTTGTTTTTGTTCTGTTTTTCCCCTGTTTTGAAGTTGGATTTGGATCATTTCGATTGCTTAATCTAATTTTGCTGCTTGCTAGAATTTTTGTTTAAAGTGTTCAGAAAATTCTCAAACTTTGTTTTCCAAGGTTTTTGGGTGTTTTAAGCAAAACTAATAGCTTGGCTATTAGTTACACCAGTTTTTGGCCAAATTCCAACGTTTTAAGCACTTTTCTAATTTTTTAGTATTTTCTCAAATTTTCTAGGATTTTTCTAATTTTTCTAGATTTATTGTTTTAATTTTTCTATGTTCCTTCTTATTTTTTGCTTGTCTAATTGGTTTATGACAAGATGCTCTAGTGAAAAATTAATTAATTTTGATCCAGAAATCGAAAAGACCTTTAGAAGACAAGTAAGGACTAAGAAGAACAAAGAAAGTGTAGGAATCAGTAGTTCTGTTTCTTCTGCTTTTGATTGTGTGCAAGGAATTGATTGTGCACTTCAATTTGTTGGTGATAATATGGCTGAACAAGATCATATGAATGCTAACATGAATATGCATGTTCAGGCTAACTTAAATGCAAATGTCAATTTAAATGATAACATGCATGCCAGAACCATTAGAGAATTGATAGCTCCTAATGTGCATTATCAAAATCTTTGTATACAATATCCAGAATTAGATGCAAATTTTGAGCTTAAATCTGGTTTGATTCACTTACTTCCTAAATTTCATGGACTTGCAGGAGACGACCCTCACAAACATCTGAAGGAATTTCACGTTGTTTGCTCTACAATGAAGCCATAGGGAGTCTCAGAGGAACAGATTAAGCTCAGAGCATTTCCTTTTTCCCTGAATGGTTTAGCTAAAGACTGGTTGTACTATCTACCTCCTGGTGCCATTACTTCTTGGGACCAACTGAAGAGGCTATTTTTGGAGAAATTCTTTCCTGCGTCTCACACTACATCAATAAGGAAGGAAATATGTGGGATCAGACAGAATAGTGGAGAAACTTTATATGAGTATTGGGAAAGATTTAAGAGGTTGCTGGCTAGTTGTCCTCACCATCAAATTTCTGATCAGTTACTTATTCAGTACTTCTATGAGGGGCTGTTGAACATGGACAGAAATATGATTGATGCTGCCACTGGCGGAGCCTTAGGTGATCTGACACCTACAAGGGCCTGGCAGTTGATTGATAAGATGGCCCAGAATGCTCAGCAGTTTAGGTCTAGATCAATGCAAATAGTAAGAGGAGTCAGTGAATTGTATGCTTCAGACTATGGTCAGAGACTTGAGAGCAAGATTGATGTAATGTCTTCTGTGCTCCAACGACTTGCTTTAGATCGGCAACAGCCGCAGTCATCCTCTACACCCTCTCAGACTTGTGCACCACAGTCCTACTCTACTCAGACACATTCTTATCCACAGTGCTATGCACCTGGGCAGACAGCTACCTCTACTACCTTGGTGGGACCCCTGTGTGATATATGTTGTTTGGCTACACATGCTACTGATCAGTGCCCTATGTTAGAGGACAAAGTAGAGGATTGTGCTGGGATGTTTCCAGTTAGGCCAATGCAACAAGGGCAGCAAAAATATGATCCTTATTCTAATACGTACAATCCAGGATGGAGGGATCACCCCAACTTGAGATATAGGGGAGGGCTACAGCAAAATAGATATAATATTGCAAGACCTAGTGCACAGTCTTCCCAACCTATTAGACAATCAATTCCTATACAGGAGGAACCAAAGAAAGGGGATAATATGGGAGACTTGATGAAGCATCTTATGGAGAGTAATGCAAAACTCACACAAGTGGTGCAAAATTTAGAAAGGAGGGTTGATACTCAGTTAGGTTAATTTGCCACTTCTCTCAATGAGATAAAAAGCCAAGGGTCAGGCCAGTTACCTTCTCAGACAATTGTCAATCCAAGGAATAGTAGCAATGTTAGTGCTATCACTCTTAGGAGTGGGAGAGAGGTTCAGGGATCCTCAGATACCACTACCATGGATAAGCCAACATCATCAAAAACACACATCGCACCAAATGAGCCTAACAAAGAAGAAGAGCCAAAGAAGATCTTACCTTTCCCACATAGACCTACCTTGGGAAAGAGGCAAACTGAAGCAGATATGGAAAAAGAAATTCTTGAGACTTTCAAGAAGGTTGAGGTTAACATACCATTGTTGGAGGCAATCAAGACTATTCCTAAATACGCCAAGTTTCTCAAGGAAATATGTACCAACAAGAGACGTCTAAGAGGGAATGAAAAAGTCAATTTTGGCAAGAATGTTTCAGCACTCATACAGCCAACAATGCCCACTAAGCATCAAGATCTGGGCACTTTTACAATCCCATGCACTATTGGAAATTGAGTTTTCTGATGCTTTGATTAATCTTGGTGCTACTATAAATGTTATGCCTAAATCTGTTTATTTATCTTTGCAGATGGGAGAGCTGAAACCTACCGGAGTGGTTGTGTAGCTAGCAAATAAGAGCATTGCCTATCTTTCAGGAGTGTTAGAGGATGTTTTGGTTAAAGGAAAGGACTTGATTTTTCCAGCTGATTTTTATGTCCTTCATATGGAGGATGATAGATATAGATCTAGTGGACATGCTCCACTCATCTTAGTTAGACCCTTCTTAAAAATTACAAAGACAATTATAGATGTGCATGAGGGTACTCTTCAAATGGAGTTTGCTGGCAATGTGATACAATTTAATATATTTGATGCCATGAAACATCCCTGTGATGATAACTTTATTTTTAGTATCAGCTTGATTGATATGCTAATTAATAATGCTAGTGCTGATTTTAGGGATAGTTTGTTGACTGACTCCTGTGATATTGCTGATCTTGATGATTCTCTAAGACATAATTGTGATGACTCTCATTCTTGTACTATATGTAGAGAAATCGATGAATTTTTGAGCTGATATGATGATATTAACTCTAAGGAATCTATTGCTTATTAGATTGATTCTATTTCATCTAGAACCTCTGTTGATTTCACTGGTCTTGTTGATCTTTCTGGTACTAATGATTCTTTGCATGTTGATATGGATAGTTTAGGGAATCATGATGCTGATATTCACTTGACTACTGATTCTTTTGATTCTTCCTATACTACTAATATTCTTTTGATTCTATCTGTGAGTTGTCTGAATAGGTATTTGGCATGGAAGAGATTGAAATCAAACAACTCATACCATCAGTTGAGCAAGCTCCCACCTTAGAGCTCAAACCACTGCCAAACAATCTCAAGTATACCTATTTGGAGAAAGATGAGAAGCTTCCGGTGATTGTAGCAAGTGACATTACTCTAGAGGAGGAAGAGAAGCTTCTAGCGGTCTTAAAGAGGAGAAGACAAGCAATAGGGTGGACCTTGGCTGACATACCTGGCATTAGCCCTAATACATGCATGCATAGAATTTTGTTGGAAGATGGGGCAAAGCCAGTACAGCAACCTCAAAGGTGACTAAACGCACTTATTTTGGATGTAGTTAAAAAGGAAGTTTCTAAACTTTTATTTGCTGGTATTATATATCTTATTTCTGACAGTCAGTGGGTTAGTCCTGTGCAGGTGGTTCCAAAGAAATCAGGGATCACAGTTGTCCGGAATGAGAATAATGAATTGGTGCCCACCTGTGTACAAAATAGTTGGAGGGTTTGCATTGACTATAGAAGGCTTAATTTAGTCACTAGAAAAGATCATTACTCCCTCCCTTTTATTGATCAGATGCTTGAGCATTTAGCTGGAAAATCTCATTATTATTTTTTGGATGGCTTTTTAGGGTATTTCTAGATATGCATAGCCCCGGAGGATCAAGAGAAGACGACATTCACATGCCCATTTGGAACATATGCCTACAGACGCATGCCTTTTGGTCTTTGCAATGCCCCTGGAACTTTCCAGCGGTGTATGGTTTCCATTTTTAGTGATTTCCTGGAACACTGTATAGAAATTTTTATGGATAACTTCACTGTATATGGGAACTCCTTTGATGATTGCTTGTGTAGTCTGGATAGAGTCCTAGCTAGATGCATAGAGAAGAACCTTGTACTTAATTTTGAAAAGTGTCATTTTATGGTTCGAAAAGGCATTGTATTGGGTCATATTATATCTGAACAGGGCATAGAGGTTGATCAAGCTAAGATATATGTTATTACTTCTCTACCATACCCGACATGTGTTCGGGAGGTCTGATCTTTTCTAGGTCATGCAGGTTTCTATAGAAGATTCATTCAGAATTTTAGTAAAATTACTTTGCTATTGTCTAAGCTGTTACAAAAGGATGTTGATTTCCATTTTGATGATGCATGTAAAACAACTTTTGATGATCTTAAGAAATGCTTGACTTCCCCACCCATTATTCAGCCCCCCGATTGGAACCTTCCATTTGAACTTTTATGTGACGCATTTAATTTTGCTGTAGGTGCGGTTTTAAGCCAGAAAGTGAATAAAAGGTCCTATGTGATTGCTTATGCATCCAAGACTCTGGATGGGGCCCAAGAAAATTATACAACCACAGAAAAAGAGTTTCTTGCTATTGTTTTTGCTTTGAATAAATTTAGATCTTATTTGCTTGATACTAAAGTCAATGTTTTTACTGATCATGCAGCCTTGAAGTACTTGCTGAAGAAGCCTGATGCAAAGCCAAGATTGATCAGATGGATGCTTCTACTTCAAGAATTTGATATTGGCATTCGGGATAAAAGTGGAGCTAAAAACTTAGTGGCAGATCACTTGAGCAGAATTGAGGTTCCAAAGGTAAATTCCTTACCCATTGATGATGATTTCCCTAATGAGCATTTGTGTGCTGTGCATAGTTCCTACCCATGGTATGCAGATTTAGTGAATTATCTAGTTGCTTCTGAACTGCTTGTTGATTTGAATAAACATCAGTTGAATAAGTTTAGGAGTGAAGCTAGGTATTATATTTGGGATGATCCATACTTATGGAGACTATACAGTGACCAAGTGATTAGACATTGTGTGCCTGATATAAAATTTGATTATGTTTTGAATTTCTGTCACACACTTGCATGTAGAGGTCATTATAGTCCAAAACGCACAACTAGGAAGGTTCTAGATAGTGGATTGTATTAGCCTACTTTGTTTCGTGATGCCTTTGCTTTTTGTAAAAGATGTGCCAGGTGTCAACAAACAGGTAGCATATCTAGGAGAAATGAAATGCCATAGCATCCCATTTTATTTTGTGAAGTCTTTGATGTGTGGGGCATTGACTTTATGGGACATTTTCCTACTTCTTTTGGATTTTCATACATCTTATTGGCTATTGATTATGTTTCAAAGTGGGTGGAAGCAAAACCCACTAGGACTAATGATTCTTCTGTGGTTGTAGAGTTTGTTCGCTCTCACATTTTTTGTAGGTTTGGTATCCCCAAAGCTATAATCAGTGACCAGGGCACTCATTTTTGCAACCGGAGTATGCATAGCTTACTTAGCAAGTATGGTGTTGTGCATAAGGTAGCTACTCCGTACCACCCTTAAACTAATGGCCAGGCAGAAATTTCTAACCGAGAGGTGAAGCAAATTTTAGAGAAAACAGTGCAACCAAATAGGAAAGATTGGAGCAAGAGGCTTGATGATGCACTTTGGGCCTATAGGACTGCCTACAAGACTCCTATTGGCATGTCACCCTATCGGCTAGTATATGGAAAAGCGTGTCACTTACTGGTAGAAGTGGAGCACAAAGCTTACTGGGCTGTAAAGAAATGTAATTTGGATTTGAATGGAGCGGGATCTCACAGGAAATTCCAACTCCAAGAGCTTGAAGAAATCATATTGGAAGCCTATGATAATGCAAGAATTTACAAAAAAAAGACAAAGGCATTCCATGACAAGATGATTGTAAGGAAAGAGTTTGCTATCGACTAAAAAGTTCTACTTTATAAATCTCGCTTAAAGCTTATGTCAGATAAACTTCATTTTAAATGGGAAGGTCTTTATATCGTTTCTGATGTATTCCCTTTTGGTGCAGTTGAGCTTCAAGATGAGTAGACGGGAGCTAATTTTAAAGTTAATGGACATCGGCTCAAGCACTTTCATGAAGGAGTTCCAAGCGATGACAAGGAGGAGCTCCAGCTTTATGGCCAACCCTAATCCCCGGTTGTACTCTTTCCCTTTCCCCTTTTCTATTATGTTGTCTCTATCTGTTTACTGGATTGTGTGCTGGCATTGAGGACAATGCAATATTTAAGTGTGGGGGGGATACAAATAAATTTTTTGTTTTGCTTTGCTTTATTTTGTTTTGGTTAGTTGATTTTTCTAGTTTCTAGGCTGTTAGTCCTACTTTTAGAGTGTTGAAGTTTTGTGTTATTTTTCAGTTTTTGAAGGAAAAAAAAACTATGCTTTTGTGGAAGTTGCTAGTATTAAGGGGATCATAGCTTTGATATATCTTGATTTGATAGGGAATTGACCTTGTGTTGAGAATGCAAGTTAAGTGGCAATTAGCTTGTTTTAATGAAATCTGATGAAGGTCAATTTACCTTGTGAGATGTTTGAACCTATTGTTTATTCATTTCTAGTGTGTATCTACTATCTTGCTTTTACTCTGGAACTTGGCTTGAATCTTATTCAAGGCCACATTTATTCATTTGCCACGCATGAAAATGATTAAGGCATTCATTGTTGTTTCGTTTTAGCTAGAGCCAAAAAGCTATCCTACATGTGTTCAATCCATTTGTTTTTCCCCTTTTGAGCCATATATATGTTTCCTTTTTACCCTTTTAGCCATAAAAACCAAACAAATGGATATTCTTCCTACCTTGATTTGAATGCTTTTAATTATTAAGAGCATTATATCTTTTTAAGGTGGGTGGAGGTGCATTTTCCACATCATTTATAGGCCGGTTGTTTGTTCTTCTTCAAAAATATTCCAAAAAAAAAAAGAAAAAAGAAAAAAAATGACAATAAAAAAAAGAAAGCATTTGAATTATAAAAAAAATGATTAAAAAAAAGAGAAAAAAAAGAAGAAAAAGGAAAGAAAAGTTGTTCTTTTAGTGCATATATTTTGGTTTGTCATAATTAGGGCCTTCAGATGCACTTGCATTCCATCTTTATTCTTATTTTAAATGCTCTTGATGATTTTTGGCATCCAAATTTGCTTCTTGAATTTCCTTCATTTTTTTTTGTTTTCCACTTGTTTCATACCTTAGCCCACATTACAACCATAATAAAGACTTTTTAATTCATTCATTGGCATTTGATTTTGGTGGTGGAGATGTAGATGATTGCCAAGCTTATGGTAGTTGAATTAAATTCAATTTTGGTAAACTAAAAAGGGCAAAGATAATTGAATTCTAGGGAATCCAATGCAAGGCTAGCTACTACATTTTCTCAACTGTTCACTTCATTTAGTTTTAAGTTTTTGATTCTTGTCAATTAAATCTAGTTCAATTAAATTCTAGCATTTCAAACCCCCAAAACAAGTTCCAATTAGCAATACTTAGAATACTTTTTCATAAACAAATTGAGGCACAAACTCCTTGGGAAATGACCTAGGTGGCACCATTAACTATAGAATTTATTTTGCTTCCTAGTTTTATTTGAGATTGTGCGACACAATCATCAATTACATCATTTGACATAATCATGGCCTTAAAGAACAAAAAACTATGCATTAGGTTGTCAATCTCCTTTCTTCAAGGTGGTTGGCTCCCATTATCATGGTCCACCTAGCACGTGAGACCATTGGAGAGGAGGGAATGAGATTCAAAGAATTCCAATAGCTCATCTCCCATTCAATCATACATAATATATACAAAGAAAGCCTTAAAAATGTATGCATAGATATCATGGAAGTCATGAACATTCAAAAAGCAAGCTTGGCATGTGAACAAGTCATATAAGACATTCAAGAGCTCACCAAGTGGATGGATTGGCCTCACACTTTTCCTTATGGATTTTGGACTTACCTCACCCATTCTTTAAGAAATTCTTGCACTTAACCTTACTCTTGGGAGCCTACTTTGCTTTCGGGAGACTCTTTGCTTTGTCTCAACAAATCTTAAGGGTTTTTGGCTCATCTTCACCATGGTTAAGAGTTCTTGGCCTCACCACACTCAAGCAAACTCAAACAAATATCATACATTCATTTGAAAACATAATATGTCATCATGAAATCATGGCATATATAATCATGCTAGCATACTTTTTATGGCTTGAAAATACAAATACACATATTCTAAGACAAGCTAAACACACATCCATGCATGAAAGAAGGTGGAGAGAGCTACCTTGCACACAATCACACACTTTTTCTCTTGAAACTCCCTCCCTTGCTTTGGCCACACACCCATAAAAGTGTGGGGAAGGTTTCACTTGACCTAGACACAATTTATGGAAGCCAATTATGTTCATGAAATAATTTCTAAGGCTACACAACTTGCTTAGACACTAAGTTGTTTTATAAACCTCATTATGGTCCATAAATGCGCCTAATGAAGCAACACCCCTTAAATAATTTCTAGGCTCCATTCTTTCCTTTCAAATATGATTCTTGACTCCTTTTAAGCCTCTTGGAGTCATCACACAATTAAAACAAAGAGCCTAACTATATGTTGCTTATTTAGATCATA
Organism: Erythrophleum ivorense; assembly: GCA_026724425.1. Classification (NCBI taxonomy): domain Eukaryota; kingdom Viridiplantae; phylum Streptophyta; class Magnoliopsida; order Fabales; family Fabaceae; genus Erythrophleum; species Erythrophleum ivorense. The sequence goes on along the minus strand of JAIUCV010000004.1, from coordinate 21,530,644 downwards.
ATATGGAACCTAAAGCACCAAATCACTTTCTATGAGATCTAAATTTTTTTCCAAGGCCTCTCTTCATTTTCATTCATCATACATGACTCAAGAATGGCCTTAGAAAAATTTAAAACTCTCTCTAGCTACCTCAACCTTGTTTGTCCGAGACATTGGGCTTCCTTGGCCTCTTTGGAATTCTCTTTGTTTTCTTGAAGGAGGAAGCATGTGGGGAGCATCTTAGGGATATTAGAAACTCATTTAAACTCTTAATTAGACCTAGGAATCATCACACAACATCATAATTTGGAAGGAACACTTGAAACCCTAGAATTTGTATCTTGAAATCTAATGGTTTTTTGATAATTCCCTTTACGTATTCTTAATATCTACACCCTTTTTCCTTAGATTCATTCTTAGTTCTACCTAAAAAACATCTCCTCCTAGGGTTTTCTTAAGTGGGGCAAAATGGTGGAGAAGGGAACCAAAGATAACAACCATAGGAAGAGAAATTACCTTATTTTCTTACTTTTTCTCAATTGAATTTGTGTTCTTTGAGCTCCTCTCTTCAAATCCGAATTTTTCCTTAAATCAAATTTATAGACTCCATTTTAATCAAAGGAAACAAAGGAGAAGGTGTGGATGAAGAAAAGCATGAAAAACTACCATGGAAACATACCTTAAGCTTGGATTTTCTCTCCCTTTTCTTCTTCCCTTGGTGTGCCACTCTCCTAGGGTTTTTCTTCTGATTTGGGGCAAAATAATCTGAAGCTAAGTGTGGGGAAGTGTGAGGCGCCACCTATTTATAAGGGAGGAAGAAGCACTTTTTCAAAAATTTCCATTTTGCCCTTCCTTCTTGGCATTTTTGTTTCTCCTTCGTTTTAGGTCCGTTTTGAAAACCATCTTTTCCATTATAAAATTTAGGTTCCCAATTAAATAAAATGTCTTTGGAATCACTCAAATCAAAGCTAAAACTATTCTGAACGAATCCGTCAAAGTTTAGGTGCACCGACGTTAGAAAACGTCCACCGGAGGAGATTTAACTGTTTGGGGCTTTTCATGGTTTTCAGAGCCTTTGAGAACCCTAAGGAACTCAAAACTTTCATTTAAAAAGCCTTCTTGTATGAATTCCAAAATTTTCTTAAAATTACGAAAATGCCATTACATTTCGTAAGCTTTTTGTAAGAAATTGTTTCTTCATTGTAACTCCATTTTTCTTTTCATCTGAGCCCGGGATTCTCATTTTTAGGAGTCTAAAATGCTTCCCAATTTTTTGGGGACCTTAACTACATCATCTTAGGGGACTTCCTTTTGTATCCGGTGAATTTCGTTCATTTATGGAGAAACTGTACATTATGTTTTTCATGTTTTCTCTCATTTACAAAAAACTGGATGTTACATTTCTCCCCCCTTAAATAAATTTTGTCCTTGAAATTTGGGGTACACTTTCTCTTACTTTTTTTTTTCTGGCTAACTACTCTTTTCTTTCCTTTCTTCTTGGCTCTATACGCTTTCTTAGTGATTTCATTCTTTCAAATTTTCTTTTAGCCAGGGGATTTTTCATTGCTAGTTCTTAATAAGGGCTCTATTGCTATAAAATACTAGCTAGTTAGGGAAATAAATTTTTGACTCTGGAGGCCTATCCTGGGAGAGCTTACTAATCATGTCGGGTTAATGTTAACCCATTAGCAGGATTAACGTTTCTTTCAGTGGACTCATTTACCCATCTTGGGAGGTAACTTATTTCATATCACATCTTCTGTATCCTCCTTGAATGGCTTCTCATAACATCTCATCATCTTTTCTAATCATTAGAGCCATCGGAGGTTTCTGTCTCTCTGCTTATTTACATGTTCCGTCCACTATTTATCTCTGCGTTCTTTCTTACTAGCTCATCCCATAATTACAATTCATATTCTTTCTGTCATAGGCCTCATATCTCAATTACTTATTGGGATTATAACTCTTTTGAGGAGTGTCTGCTCTTAACGATCCCAGTTTCTATGTTTATTATTACATCTTTATCTGTAGGCCAAGAGTTTTTCTCACCTTCTTTACTCACTTACAGTGGCATTTTATAGTCCCTCATTTCAATACTGATTGGCCTAACATATATCTCATACTAGCACCGAAGAGTTACTACCACTGACTACTGCTGAGTTCTAGTAGGGTGCTAGCTATTCTCACAGTTTTACTCACTAGAGATATACTGTACCACTTACCTCATATAAAAATTGCACCTGACCCCTTTCTAAATATATAAGCTAGCATGCGAGGATCTCTCTATCCCTTGGTTAGGGCTGTTATCTGTTAGGTAGTGGTTCATCTAGCTCTAACTCTGGAAAGCTAATTTCTTGCTTTACTCATCCCATACACTACGCTCATCTCTAAAGAAAGCTAGTCGTGGTCTAACTGTCTGAGTAAAGCCTTTATATCACTGTGGCAATGGTCTACTAGGCTCAGGAGATCTCTAGCCTCTAAGATAAAAGCTAACTAAAACTGTACTAGTCTCTGAGACTAATTGCTCTGTAAAACTATCTTAGGCCGTCACCTCACCAGAGAACTATGATGTAGCGACTAGGGCTCTCTGTAGCTCTGTGGGATCTACTATGACCCCTAGGTCTACTGCGACCTCCCAAAGCCCTGCTAGGGTCTACTGCAACCCGTTGTGCTATGCTAAGATCTATTACGATCCATTTGTAGGAGACGTGAAGGCCTAAGATCACTATATCTGACGGTAAAATACATGCTCACCAAGTCTGGTAACAATCGCCCATAATAGCTGAGGCTAAACTCAGAAGTATATCATGCTCTTCATGCGAAGTGGGTTCTGTGTCATCTCATTCTCTAGGATCTTGTCATACTGATACTAGGGAGCCTTTTAAATTTTCATTCATTGCTTCTTATAGGATCCTCAGATTCCTACTTCATCCCTTTTTTACTTGAGCTTTCTTTTCTTACTATATTGACTTACTTACTTTACATATAATCGTTCTAGCCCTCCTCTCATATCCTATAGTTCTCACTATGCCCACGTTTTGTTTTTAAGTACTTTGGCACTAGGGCATCTCACACATTGAGTGTGATGAACGTCTCTGGCAAGAGAGAGGCTATACACCGGTTCCTATTCATTTCATTTACATATATTATAAGAGACTCGAGCTATGCATACTGAATCTGAACATTTTCTACTGGGGATCCTTTCTGCCTGTTTTTCTCATTATTCTGATATTACTGGAATCCTTTTACCTTTCTTTCCTGACTTATCTCGTTATCTAGCTATCTAGGATACCCTTCGATTATCGGGACACTTTGGTGATTGATGTTATTGTTTGCTACACACTTAAGCCACATTACTACTAGTTTGGCTAGACCTAATATCATGTAGCCTCTATTGCAAGTAAACCATAACATCAAACACTAATACACTGGGGCTTTATGACTGAGCTCAAAGCCACTATCGCCAATATATTACAAGTTTCCCAATAATCTAAAGTATTCCTCTCATACTTTTCTTTATTTGCCCTATTCTCATAAAGTGCTCGGGGAAAATAAGATTCTTCCTATGTTTCATCCTGAGATCTCTCTGTATTGCCCAGCTATTTTACTTCAGGCACTATCATACGAGAAGGGCGTCTATGCCAAGGACAAGTGTGCTTTCTTAAGTACTCAAGCACATTAACTGAATATCTATTTTCAATCTAATATATCCTCGACTTGAACAATGTCATATCTTCTCTTTTTACCTTTCTTATCCTCTTACTTAGGTAAAAAGATGTTTTATTACTGGCTGTTTTTGTTGCCAGATCAGGATTTTCTATGCTCAAGAGCACCTGTATTTTCTCGAGGTACCTCCACTTATTTACTCTTTGCAACATCAAAGGGGTCTATTTTCTGCTCATACTTTTACTCTGCTCTTCCCTAGACCATCCCTTGGTAAGAAGGATTCTTTTTCATATAATCCAAGGAATTTCATTCTACAACACTCTCAGCTTACACTCTTTCTCTACATAAAACAAGGCCCGCCTTCTTAGGTGGTCTCTAGTTCCCTCGAGCTTCCCTGAGGATACTAAGGCACTAACTATCTGTCTCAACTTATTTCTATGTTCAGATCAAAGCTAGGCTTTCTCTCTGTTCAACCTCTTTAGCCTCATCCCCAAGAGCATAATATACTATTTCTAGGGTTTGGCTAGCCCAATCTAGAATATATACTCTCAATGTCTGGATTCTATCTCACTGAAAATTGATGCTCTACTGGGTGCTCTAATCACTCGTGTGCCTTAACCTTATATCATTCTTATATTAGGGAGCTCATCTCACTAACTATCGACCTCCTATCCGTTTACCTCTTTGGCTTAATTTATTCATTTAATCATTACTAAAGCGAGGGTATCTTTTCTATAACTAATTTCTCTGCTCTTCCTTGCTTCCTTTATCACTATACTTTTTGACTCAGGGGGGTATGTCTAGGGAATTTTCTAACCACTATTAGGTGATTTCCCCGACATTAAAATATCTCATCTTTTCTTTCTTGATCCAGGGAGAACTTCCACTGAGCCTTTCATTCACATATCTCACTTAGACAATGTTATTGGTCATCTCCTCCAGGCTTTAGCTTATGCTTAGCCTAGGCTAGCCATTGCTTATCAACTATCTTCATCCTTTTCTAAGCTTCTATTACTGGGCTACTCATACTTACCTTTAGGTGTTACCTATGAGGTACACCTTTCTAGGCCACTCGCTATGTGCTTACTACTGGTAGTCTTATCTTACGTTATTTTGAGGCTACATTAAAATTCTATCATTCAATGTCTCACAAGGTAGCACCTAAGGTTAGAGTTAACGCCTTAAAGGCAGGTTTCAACAACCTTATTATCCCTGTGTTTAACTTTCTCTATGCTGAGCTCTTTTCTCAATCTCATTTGCTAGGCCCATGAATTTCTTACTAATCTTTCATAACAATTCAATACCCTTTTCTCTACTTATACTAGGGGTTCTCGTTCTCTGTGCATTGTCTAACCCCTTATCAACTTCGTTCCTTAAGTTGGCTTAAATATGACTAACAAAGCATTCATGGTGCCCTTCACTGCAGCTAACACGTTATTCGCTACAGCTAAATAGCCTTGGGTTCACCTTAGTTTTTTTGTCTGACTATTGGCCACAGTGAGGAACTGTCTAGATTGCCTCACTACTATCAGGAATAATTGGCTGCGGCTAATGGCCTCTAATTGGCTTGCTTTTTCATGGATTGGAATTTCATCTTTAGCTACCAACTCGAGCCTCATTGCCTCTATATCTAGCCCGTCATCAAGCTAGAGGATTTTATCTCTTGCTTCGTTCATGCATAGCTAGCTATCACCTTCGGGCTGTCAGGGCCTTAAAGGGTGTAGCTTATAACTAAAATCTCTGGCCTGAGGGAATTAACCTTTCAGGCTCTAATACTTATCTAGACATTTGGGTGTTGTGGCTAAGGGGCAACTCTTTTTCTCACTTCCCTTTTAGATTGGTCTTGTGCAGCTGCAGTATCATCTCATACTGCACTGCATCACTACTTGTCTCTGTATTACTCGAGACAGCTGGGAATAGCCTAAGTATGATTACCAGGGAGAATTTGGCCTCAAGTACTCTCTCTAGCAAGCCTCTTCATATTGGTGAGATCATTTCTCGTGGTTTATATCTAGGGCTTGTCACTGATCCTGGCGAGTTATCACACCTCATCAAGCTCTAGTCGTCAGATCACTCAACTTTGTTTAAGCTACTCTAGAGGCCACTCTTTCCTGATGTCCATTAGCTACTCTAAGACCATTGATAAGCATGATTTTTATGTATTTTATTCCCCTTAACTTAAGTATTTTAATAGTTAAATGAGGCTTAATGGATTAACTTAGATGGAATTTAATTTTAGTAGCCATTCTTTGCATTTTAGAAAATAATTCACAAAATCTTAGATTTTTAATGCATAAATTTCTATAGATAATTTTGTAGTTTTTCCTACTTAATTTTTCCTTCCATTCTTGGTAGGTAGATCATTGGGCTTTCTTAGTTTCATACATGGGGTGGACTTCTACATGTGGCTCCACTTGTAGCATCACACACTCATACATAGAGAAGAGAAATGAATGAAGAGAAGGCAAAGCAAGATGTAAACTCAAAACAAAGGAGAAGAATGCATGGGCAGAACCAAATGAAGACAAGTTAGAAGCGAAGAAGGCAAGGAGCATGGGCTGAATAATGCATACACGAGCAGAATAGAGAAAAATCACGTACATTCACATACACATGCAACTAGACAGCAACATGAAGGATATGAAGCTAAATCACGTGGGAAACTCGAGCTAGAAGTCCAGGCAGAAACAACGTGTTGGGGCTGGAAGAAATGGGTTGTGCATGTGAACGATGAGAAACATAGAAGCAGCACAAAACGTGAACGTGTGAGGAAGAAGGAACTCATGTAGAGGGAGTTGAGGAAATAGAGTATATAGCCTCAGGTATGGGAGAAAAGTGAAGGAAGCAGCACGTGGTTGACCAGAGGAATAAAGCTGACTTGATTGCTAAAATGGCTACAGTAGAAAAAAAAAGCAAGTAACTTAGCTGAAATAAGAAGCCATGGTCACGTGAAGAATGGAGGAGAAACCACGTGAAGAAGCTCGCTCCAATAGAAGCTTTGACCTAGAGATTAACTAGAAAAATATGGAAAGTCTTGGGAGTTAAGAATAGAGCATGGATGAAGCAAGAAGCTACTGTTTTGAAATGGAGGAAGAATGATGAAGCAACCTCGAGCAGCAGATTTAATGGTTATTCATGCATGCAAAGTTGTCATGGATGAAGGATTAAATGAAACGAAGCAAGAGTTGAGTGCTTGGCTAGAGATGAAAACATGAGTTAAATGAAGAAACAGTACAAGCTATAGATTTTACGTGGAAATAAGGAACTGAACACGTAAGGTAGCTCGTGTGAGGAGTATGTAGGTGTAACACATCATTAAAGAGCTCGAGCAACACGTTATGCATCCATACATTCATCCAAACCACTTGGAAGAAGCTGTGGGCTAATTAGAAAAGAGCTACACGTGGAAAGCACAAGGAAATAATTTAATAAAAATAAAAGAAAAAGGAGGAGCTGAGCACATGAGAAAATTCATCAGGAGAACACGTGAATTTGGCCGGGAAATGAATAGCACGTAAAAAATAAACAAGGCATGTGATGAAGGGCTAAACAGGGGGCAGAGGCAAAATCAATCATCCAGACGCTACATCCCATTTATTCCATTGTGAATTCAATTCATTCAGGCCGTATCCATTCCATTCATCATCCACCACGCCTCTTCGACCAATAGCCATCTCTTCCATTCCATCTTTCATTCTTCCACTTCCATGAAGCTCTAAGCCTCCATCCGTGACTAGCAAGGAAGAAGGACCTTGGTGCAAGCTTGAATCCATGGAAAAGAACTCAAAATTTTTGGCTAAGAATTTCTACTTTCCTACACTTTTTTTCTTTTTCTTGTACAATCTTGTTTAAGTTGTATTGGATAGAGAATTTGTGTAATTGTAATTAGTGGCTGTTAAGACACTAATTAGGAAGCTTTTTTGTTGATTAATTGGTTGGATTAAATATTGAATTTTTCAATTTCTTACAATTACCCATGTATGCAATCAAGGTGTTTGATGAAATGCATGTGAGAGATTAAGTCTTTAATTATTTAATTTGAGGAGTCCTTGGTGTTTAGTTGGTTAATTAAGCACTTTTGGATGATGATTCAGAGGCTAATTAATCAGTTACTCAATCAAATTAGGTGTTCATTGATCTTAAAAACAAGAATTAATAATTTAATACTGGATTGAGTTTTCAATTCAACATTAGATTGTTAATCTCTTGATTCTTGCATGATAACTCAAGATACAATTACCGTGAACACAATTAAGGATTCTTAGGCCAGAATTAATCACAATTGGATTAGGATAAGGATAGCGGATACCAAGGGATGATTCCAAAGCTAGTCACAAGCCTATTTTCAACCATAATTCATCTAATTAGGTAAATTTAGGAACTTTATTTCAATTTCATTTTACTTAGTTAATTAGATCAAAAACCCCCTATAGTTTAGAAATTTTTAGAGTCTTTTAACATTTGGAAAACTCAATTATGCATTGAACTCCAATTCTAAGGGAGATGACCTAGGTTGTACCACTAACTGCATATTTTATCAACCTAGTTTTATTTTGAGGATTGTGCGATAGAACCACTCAACCATCATACAACTTACTCATCATGAACAAAGCCACAAACTATACTTATACACCTAACATGTCTCATACAAGGCTCTACCTATCCATTCAAGCCTTTTACATAGCCTTATTACTACATCCTCAAGCCAAATCCAATTTGAGAGAGCCTGGAACTTTGCTCTGATACCAATAAATGAAACACCATATATTCTAGCTCATTTCATGACATTCATGGGCTTCACATCATCAATTCCATGAAAGTGTAGAGAAAAAGGGAATAAAATAATAACTATTTTTGTGTTGCGTGTTTAAAAATTCCATTCGATGCCACGTGGATTGTGTGAGCTCATACTATACATTATCATATTTAATTACATGAATACAACTCATTTGCATCATAAAATGTGGCCCACAACTTATGGAACTCAAAGGAAAGCTCAAAATAGTCATGTGTATTTTCGGCCAGATTTGGTCCCTTTCCTGACCAAATTTTGGAAAATCATAACTAATTCTAGAAAAATCAAAATCATGCATTCTTAGTCACTTTGGAAACCTACAGATGTCTACTTCACAATAAAAATATATCTAGATCATAACATCCACCACAGAAGATGTTTGACATCCAAAAAGGTCCAAAGATCAAACTACCTCTTGATGCTGTCACAGATTCTATAACAAACTTTGAAAATGTTCAATTAATTCCATACAATTCCAATCCATGTAAATGATACCAATCTAGGAATCTGTGAATGTTAGCTAGAGGAAAAAAATAGCTCTAAACAAGCTCAAGCAACCCAGACCTCAAAATTTAATAGAACAGTAACTGTGGTTGGGTAAAGGTCCTGATACTAAACAGAATCTTCAAAAATTTATATCTCCCTTTCTAGACCTCCAAATAAAGTGCTTCCAATTGACATGAGTCAGTGTGAATATTTAGTTTCTCTTTATAAAATTTTGTGGCAATTAGACATCATTTGGGCCCTATGTGATAGATCATTTTTGGACCAAATGAATAGTGAAGCAGACCAAAATCAGAAAAATTGCTAATTTTAAAAATTCATCAAATATTCTATAGACCTCCAAAAATTAGGGTCTTTATCTTCTCAAAAAGCTCTCAACAAGCTATAATTGCATCGCAAATCTTAGAGCAAGAAGAGCTCATTTGGGCAAATAGTGACATGGGGTTGCATTATGGTCATTTTTGGCTCCATATGGGGTACCAAAGTGATCAAATGGTTTTCCCTTGGTCTTGACACCTTTTGGGCAAGTCTAAAAACACACTGAGTACTTATGTGAGCTGCCTAAATAGTCCCAAACCTCATACATCTCATTTTGGCCTTTTCATCCACACATATACACATTTACATCAAACTTCTACAAGGCATATCTTGGCATTACATATCCAAATTACATTCTAGAGTTCATACATCATGTCCATTCATTTCTACATCACATATTATCATAATTACACATGTCTAAGGGGTCATAGACCATATACATCAAAGGATTACATCATTTGACACAATCATGGGCTTAAAGAACTAAAAACTATGCATTAGGTTGTCAATCTCCTTTCTTCAAGGTGGTTAGCTCCCATTACCATAGTCCACCTAGCATGTGAGACCATTGGAGAGGAGGGAATAAGATTCAAAGAATCCCAATAGCTCATCTCCCATCTAATCATACATAATATATGCAAAGCAAGCCTTGAAAATGCATGCATGGATATCATGGAAGTCATGAACATTCAAAAAACAAGTTTGGCATGTGAACAAGTCATACAAGACATTCAAGAGCTCACCAAGTGGATGGATTGGCCTCACACTTTTCCTCATAGATTTTGGACTTGCCTCACCCATTCTTTAAGAGATTCTTGCACTTAACCTTACTCTTGGGAGCCCACTTTGCTTTTGGGAGACTCTTTGCTTTATCTTAACTAATCTCAAGGGTTCTTGGCTCATCCTCACCATGGATAAGATTTCTTGGCCTCACCACATTCAAGCAAACTCAAACAAACATCATATATTCATTTGAAAACATAATATGTCATCATGAAATCATGGCATATAAAATCATGCTAGCGTACTTTTCATGGCTTGAAAATACACATACACACATTCTAAGACAAGCTAAACACACATCCATGCATGAAAGAAGGTAGAGAGAGCTACCTTGCACACAATCACACACTTTTTCTTTTGAAACTCCCTCCCTTGCTTCGGCCACACACCCACAAAAGTGTGGGGAAGGTTTCTCTTGGCCTAGACACAATTTATGGAAGCCAATTACATTCATGAAACAATTTCTAAGGCCACACAACTTGCTTAGACACTAGATTGTTCTATAAACCCCATTATGGTCCATAAATGTACCTAATGAAGCAACACCCCTTAAATAATTTCTAGGCTCCATTCTTTCCTTTCAAATATAATTCTTGGCTCCTTTTAAGCCTCTTGGAGTCATCACACAATTAAAACAAAGAGCCTAACTACATGTTGCTTCTTTAGGTCATAATATGGAACTTAAAGCACCAAATCACTTTCTATGAGATCTAAATTTTTTTCCAAGGCCTTTCTTCATTTTTATTCATCATATATGACCCAAGAATGGCCTTAGAAAAATTTAAAACTCTCCCTAGCTACCTCAACCTTGTTTGGCCAAGACATAGGGCTTCCATGGCCTCCTTGGAATTCTCTTTATGTTCTTGAAGGAGGAAGCATGTGGGGAGCATCTTATGTTAGTAACTCATTTAAACTCTTAATTAGACCTTGGAATCATCACACAAAATCATAATTTAGAAGGAACACTTGAAACCCTAGAATTTGCATCTTGAAATCTAATGGTTTTTTGATAATTCCCTTTGCGTATTCTTAATCTCCACACCCTTTTTCCTTAGATTCATAATTGGCTCTGCCTAAAAATCAGCTCCTCTTAGGGTTTTCTCAAGTGGGGCAAAATGGTGGAGAAGGAAACCAAAGATGACAACCATAGGAAGAGAAATTACCTTGTTTTCTTGCTTTTTCTCAGTTGAATCTTGTGTTCTTTGAGCTCCTCTCTTCAAATCCGAATTTTTCCTTGAATTTCTTCCTTGAATCATATTTATAAACTCCATTTTAATCAAAGGAAAAAAAGGAGAAGGGAGGAGAGGAGGGGTGGATGAAGAAAAGCATGAAAACTACCATGGAAACATATCTTAAGCTTGGATTTTCTCTCCCTTTTCTTCTTCCTTTGGTGCGCCACTCTCCTAGGGTTCTTCTCATGATTTAGGGAAGAATAATCTGAAGTTAAGTGAGGGGGAGTGTGAGGCGCCACCTATTTATAAGGGAGGAAAAAGCACTTTTTCAAAAATTCTCATTTTGCCCTTCGTTCTTGGCATTTTCGTTTATCCTTCATTTTAGGTCCTTTTTTAGAACCAACTTTTGCATTATAAAATTCAGGTTCCCAATTAAATAAAATTCCTTTGGAATCACTCAAATCGGAGCTAAAACCTTCTCAAATGAATCTTTCAAAGTTCAGGTACACTGACATTGGAAAACGTCCATCGGAGGGGATTTAACTGTCCCAAGGCTTCCCATGGTTTTCAGGGCCTCTGAGAATCTTGGAGAACTCAAAAATTTCATTTAAAAAGCCCTCCTATGTGAATTCCAAAATTTTCTCAAAATTACAAAAATGCCATTACATTTCGTAAGCTTTATGTAAGAAATTTTTTCTTCATTGTAGCTTTATTTTTCTTTTCGTCTAAGCCAGGGATTCTCATTTTTAGGAGTCTAGCAAATTTTTTGGGTCCTTAACTACATCATCTGGGGGATTTCCTTTTGTATCCGGTGAATTTCGTTTATTTATGGAGAAATCATACGTTATGTTTCTCATATTTTCTCTCATTTTTAGAGAACCAGATGTTATAGAGGGTATTATAGAAACATATAATGAAGTATATCATGTGAATCTCAAGGTTTTTCATATGTAAATACACAAATATAGAAAGCAAGATATCAATATACACAAAATACAAAAAGCAAAAAATACAACAATCAACAATTGTCCAGCTTGACCATTAGGCTTTGGACACTGTTAGGCTCAATACCCAAATCATATTACACTAGCTAGGTAGGCTCAATACCGAGATCATGTTGCACTGCCATAACTTAGCAGGCTCACCCCTACTTCCTTTACCGAGGCATCTCTCAGTGGGTACCTAAGGAAAGTCATATAAAAATATCATAATAATATGTCATCTAAGCCATTATTTAATCAAAACATAATAGGTATATTATAGAAAGAACTACCTTGCACAACTTTGTGCATAATAAATAATCCCGATAGCAAATAGCATATTGGAGTTTGGAAAAATTATATTTAAATACTTAAAATTATCTTTTTACTTTTTCAAATCCAGATTTGTCCTAGGATCCATTCAGTGTCCAAAATAGTTCATAAATCAGGGTCTAATATTAAAGTACAGAATAAAGTCTAATATGGCTATCAAAAGCTCGTTTAAGTTTATGAAAGGCTCAATAAACTCAATAAGTCCAAAATAGGTCCAAAATATCTAAATGGCCCTCACCGGTCCTAATTAGTAAATTAGATATTTTAAAGTATTTTTCTAAATTAAAATTGGACATTTAGCATAATAACAGCTATCTAGTAGCCAACTCTGGCATACACAGGACTCATCCCTTGAATAAGGCTACTTTGCCATAATATATATATATATAATAGCCAGTCCTTTATTAAATAAACAATATTCATAAAATTAGAAAGTAAACAACATATTGTCTACATCAAGAAATCAGACAATAAGCAATATATTAGTATAGCAAATAGCACAAATCCAAACATATGTTTATCACATATTTCATTCTTGACATAAAGCTTCATAAATTTCTAACTATCACAAATGGGTTCCAAAATTTACAAAATAAATATCAGTATAATCCAAATAACATATAGAATATGTTGACCACACAAATCATCCAGAACATATCAAATAACATAAGTAACAATTCAAAAACTTCTTAGTCAACACTTTTTTCTCAAAAATTTGACTTTTTATATAGTGATCCATAATTTACCAAAATTTCACCATAATCCTTTATTTTTAATGTAGATTAACCTAATTTAGTAAGATTTTGGAAAACCCTTCCCTAGATATATGTGTGTGTATGTTGTAATATCCAGTTCTCTAAAAACGAGAGAAAAAGTAAAAAACGTAATGTACAATTTCTCTATAAACAAACAAAATTTACCAAATACAAAAGCAAGTCTTCCGAAATGACTTAGTTAAGGTCCCAAAAAATTTAAGAAACATTCTAGACTCCTAAAAATGAGAATCCCAGGCTCAAAGGAAAAAAAAAGGAGTTGGGACAGTGAAACAATTTGTAACGAAAACTGACAAAACGTAATGATATTTTTGTAAATAAGTGCAACTTTAGGAAAAAAAATAGGAAGGCCTTTTAAATGAGAAATTTGAGTTGCTCAAGGTTCTCAGAGGCCCCAAAATCCATTGGAAGCCCTGGGACTAGTAAAACCCCTCTGGTGTACATTTTCCAACGTCGGTGAGCCCAAACTTTGACTGATTCGTTCGGTAAGGTTTTAGTTCCAAATTGAGTGATTCCAATGGCATTTTATTAAATTGGGAACTTAGATTTTATAATGGTAAAGACAATTCCTAAAAAGGAGCTAAAATAAAGCTAAAACAAAATTGCTATTACAGAAGGATGAAATTGGAATTTTTGAAAAAGTGTTTCTAGAAGCTCCCACACACTTCTCCCTTTTTCTCCCACCTTCTTAAGCACGACTTTCTCTACCCAAATTATAAATAAAAAAGTAGCTCCTTGAGGCTCACCAAGAGAGGAAGAAAAGGAGGAAGAGAAAGGCAAGAAAGGTTTGGAATTTCTTGGTTTTTCATGCTTTCTCTTTAGCAAATCTCTTCTCCTCTATTTCCCTTTCTTTCCTATTGTTTTATTGAAGTATATGGATCTATTTTGAGGGAAGAATAGAGGAGAAATTCGGATTTGAAAAGAGGAGGCCAAGGAAAGTGAGAAACAAGCAAGAAAAAGCCATAGAAACAAGATAAAATCTTCATCCTATGGTAGCTACTCCTTCCCCCTTCTTCTCCCTATTTCACCCCATATATGTAGTTGAAGAGAGCTTGAATTTTGGGCAAAACCAAGGGTGACTTCTATGAATTTAAGGGAGGAGAGTAAGAATATGCAAGGAAATCCAAGTAAAAGCCATTGATTTTCAAGACAGCCAACCTAGAGTTTCATGAGCTCCCTTGAAAATCTGATTTAATGTAATTGTTCCTAGGCCAAAATAAATGTTTAGATGAGTGACAATTGTGTCTTGCAATTTCAAATAAAACTAGGCAGAAAAATAAATTTATAAGTAATAATGCAACCTAGGTCATTTCCCAAGGAGTTTTTGGCTCTAATTATTTATGAAAGAGTATTTCAAGTATTACTAATTAGGAATTATTTAAGGGATTTTGAAATACTAGAATTTAATTGAACTAAATTTGAAATGACAAGAATTAAAAAAAAACTTAAGACTAAGTGAAGTGAACAATTAAGAAAATGTGGTAGCTAGCCTTTAGATGGACTCCCTAGAATTCAATTATCCTTGCTCCCTTTTTAGTGTACCAAAATTAGATTTAAATTCTTACTCATTAGTGTATTCTCCATAAAAACTCTTGAATGACCATCCAAGATTCAATTCACCAATTATTCAAGGATTTTGCAACCACAAGAAACCTTGAAAACTTAATCAATTGAATTAGAAACAATAACACACTATAACCAATCCTAATTGCTCATAAAAATTTGCGACACAACCCACTTAAAATGCTAATTAACCAATTAGATTAATGAATTCCTCAAACAATTAATTGCACAAAAATTTCAGCCACTTAATCCAACAACCATTGCATCAATTGGCCTATAATCAAGAGGAAATTAAGATTAAATTGCATAGCCACTAATTTTGGATTTTCCATAAACATGTAGTGATCACAATTTACAATCAAATAGGAAATTACAACCAATCCACAATCTAAATTAATCCAACAAATTCCAGTAATGAAATTCCTAAATTAATAGGCTAAACCTAGTCAAATTAATAAAAAAATCAATGCTGAAATTAAAAGAATAAGGAGAAAGAATTTATCCAAATTAGAGAAGAAATGTGGAGCTCAAATCTGCACTTGGGAGTATCCTATCTTCAGCTAGCCACCAAGAAGATTTTAAGCTATCATGGAGGAATTAAATGGAGGAAATTTAATGATAATAGCTGCAACCATATGGAAAGATGATGGATGATTTTTTCAATCACCTCTAGAGCTTCCTGCGTCTCTCCGTAGTCTCTTCTTGTTATTCCCAGCCAGTCCATCTTTTTCTTCGCCTCCTGCTCTTTTCATGTGTTTTTTTTATTCATTTCATGTGCCTTCCTTTTCCTACCCGTAGCTAAATTCTTTTATTCCTCTCTTGTGTTGCTCTTCATGTGCTTAGAAAAATCAACCCACAGCTTCTTCCACATGGTTTGGATGAATGGATTTATGCATGACGTGTTGCCCAAATGTAATTTTTTTAATTCCCTTGATCTAGAGCTACCCGAGCTTCTTTTCTTTTTTTAATTCATTCCTATGTAAGCTCCACATTTTCCTTTGCATGTGTTTCATTTATTTAGCTAGTTATGTTGACTTTCTACTCG
Source organism: Erythrophleum ivorense (assembly GCA_026724425.1). NCBI lineage: Eukaryota > Viridiplantae > Streptophyta > Magnoliopsida > Fabales > Fabaceae > Erythrophleum > Erythrophleum ivorense. The sequence goes on along the minus strand of JAIUCV010000004.1, from coordinate 21,514,733 downwards.
AACTACATGCACCTTATCTCCATGTGCTCTACAGCTCTCACTCCAGCTCCTTTTTCTGGTAGCTTCTCTTTTTTCAGCTCATTCTTCTTCATTACATGGCTTCTTCTTAGCTTATACATCCAGCCCAGCTCCCTTTTACTCTGCATTTAAGTCTCATCATGTGCTGCTTTTGTTCAAGTCTCACGCGAGGATCCTCACTAACCCATAGCTTCTCTTCTTTGTGTATGTGTTTCTGCTTGTGGCTTCTACATTTCTCATGTCAGCTACTGTTCATGGGAGCTACTATTTGCATGAGACAACTTGAGCCTTTACTCTATTAACGCTCTGTTCTTAGCACCTAAGACTCTCTATATTTTTCACGTTAATCTCCCCCTCACCTCGCGTTCTTTCCTTCGCGTTTTTACTCAGCTAGCTCCCTATTGTTTTTTTCGCGTTTCGTCCTTATGTAGTGTAACACCCCATAATTAATTAAGGTGTTAATCATGGATTAGAATTAATTAAGAGTAATTAATATGGGCTCATTAGGCAAGTAAAGTGAATGGAGACTTTAGAGAAATAAATTATTAATATGGGTTTGAGATTTAATTGGGATAGAAATTCTATCTAGGCTTAAATTAATAGATTATGAGAAGAGGCTAATGGAGGCCCAATGGATTATGTGTAGACCTAACATAATTTAGTGTGATGGAGGCCCAAAATTTACCTTGTATAGACTCTTCTAAGTGGCCCAATAATCCTTGTTTAGACCTAAAACTCTTGAGCTCTTCAAACTTGGCCCAAACCTAGTTAAACTTCAGCAACTTAAGTGTAAAAATTGGCCCAGTAAATTCTGTAGCCCAACACCTCTAAACTGGCCCAACAAACTTAAAAATCTGAAGCCCAAATGAAGATGGACCTTGGAGCAACCCATGACCCAACTTAAGCCCACTTAAAATCCTAATGCTTCAGCCACTCTCATATTTTTCTGAAACTCAAGAGGCAAATTCGGAGCTTGGAGAGGAGGCTAGGATTTGGGGCAAGAATTCTGCATTTTCTCACATTTAGAGCAAGATTCAGCCAAGGTAATAGTTATACAACTTAATCCCCTCATCTTTTCCTTTAATTTGGTCTAATTAGTTTTTCATTTGGAGTATTTTCACTCCACCTAAAATCTGAAATGTAAGTGTTTGGGGGTTTTCTTGATGAAATTCGTAGGTTGAGCTTAGAGTTGACTTTGGGTGAGTTTAAACCCTCCATTTTGATGCTTCATTGGTTAATTTGAGACCCCCATAGCTGATTTAGAAAATGGGTGCTAGTTTTGCACGAAATTGCTTAAGATTTTCGGTGGAATGTTGAGTTTTCTGGTAGATGACACTTAAATCCGAAAGTGGGACATGTTATGGCTAGGTAAATGATTCTTGGGTAGTCATTAGCATTTTAAATTCCTTGGGTACTGATTATGACTATTAATGATGAATTAGAGTAGTAATTCTATGATGCTATAGTTATAGGGGGATTTCTACACCATTGGTGATTGTTGCAAGTGTCTACAAGTGAGGTAACTGGGTTTACATTAATTCCATTTTTATATCTGTGTTAATTTCATATTTTGCTGTACATGAATGATTTGAAATGTTGAATGAATTGGTTGGCTATCTGTTGAATTGTGATTGGACCTTGTGAGTCCATGGTGGAGCTGTGGTGCGGCTGCCACCCGTGTATGTGCTTCGATCGAGCACCGGGTTATGATCAAACCCCAGATGCACTGAGCCCCGATTGTGCTCAATGAGGAGTAGGTGCCGTGGACGGGCCTCTCCAGTGTTAATGGCCTTTAACATGTGATAATATGATTGCTAGTATGGGATAGTAATCATGATAGCCTAATTATTTCATTTACCGATATGAATGGTCTACTGCTGGCGTTTATATGAAATTATGCATGTATGCAAATTAATATGGAGTATATAATGGAATTGCCTTAGTTACTGAGATCTATATCTCACCCCGTCTTATGGGATTAATATTTCAGGTGAAGGTTTTTCGAGTAAGGATAAAGGTAAGCAAGTGGATGAACATCCATGAGCTGAGGCTCGGTGTGGGGAGCTACACTTGGTCTGAGTAGAATAGGGTAGATGCTAATTTTGTTAAGTCTTGTATAGCATCATCATGTATCTACATTGCCAAGTGTAGGAGAATGTATTTTGATAGCATGGAATGTAACTAATGAGATATAGGCTTTACTTTAGCTGTTGATGGATGTATAAACCTTGACATTCATTTTGAGCAATGAAATCCTTTGATATTAGATTGTTGACTTGAATCAGTGATGTATGGAACCTTAACGGAATGTTAATTATTGGAAGCTTATGTAACTTCTTGAAATATCAATATGTGTAATTACTGACATATGGTAGTTGGATGGGCAGGATTTCATACTTAAATTTCAAATTAGAGATGGTAGAATAACTGGGTAAATAAGGTGCATAAACACCATGGGAGTTGTATAATTCATGGTAGAGTGACCCTAGGGGGTTATTGGAGGAAGAGTGGAGAGTATGAGGCAAGGTTTTGAGAGTTGTAGGTTCAGGAGGTGGTTGGCCGCGGCCAAAATATTACTAGCTGCGGCCAATAGTGGTGAAGTTGCCCAGGGAGAGCACCAAAGAGAAACTCGCCGCCGCTCATATGTAATTGGTCGCGGCTAACTTCGAGAGGCTAAACTGGGAGTCGTCCAGAGGGAAATTCACAGTGGCAAATTGAGGAATTGGCCGCGACGAACTTTTATGAAAATGAGCCAGGCATTCCAGAAAGGAATTGGCCTCGGCCAATATTGAGAGGCGAGCGAGGGAAGTTCCAAGAGGCTTCTTCGCCGCGGCGCCATGTAGGTTGGCCGCGGCTAAGGTCCAACTCACCGCGGCTATCGCCGCGGCGAAATTAGTAACAATGTGAGGGGTCAAGCTGAGGGGAATTGGCCGAGGCTAGATGGAAATTGGCCGCGGCGAATGTCCCGAAATCCCTATATTTACTATAAATTCTTGGTTTTTCTTATGGTAACCTCAAAGGATGATTTAGAAACATTAATAGAAGATAAATGTGATGTGGGAATGATAGGTAATATAATCAAGACTTATAAATGAATGTTTGCTTCCCCCTGAGGTATGTAAGTGGTTATGATTATGTGGTTGATGACTCTGACACTATTAAGGTTCAAATTTCCCTGTATTTCCATAATGTAATTAGTCTCAATGCCATGTAACCCTGCTTTATGGTTATTAATCATGTGATTTACCTTAATTACAATGATTAGGGGTTAGGGTCGTCACATGTAGCTTCTGCTCTTCTAATCCTTAGCCTCTTTCATTTAATCCCTCATGTTGCTTCTTCTTTTGTCTGCCCAACTTCCACATGATTTAGCTCACCTTATTTTTATGTTGTTTCTTCCATCATGTAGCTACGTTTCTTCCCTATTCTACTCGTGCGCTCCTTTCAACTCATTCAGCTCATTTCTTCTATGTCAACCCAAGCTCTTCCACGTACTCTGCTTTTATATATGTGAGTCCCTTCAGCTTGAGCCTTCTCTCTATGCTTATCTTGTCTTACTCTACTCACGTGTTCTAGCTTCCAGCTTGTGCTAACCCTCTATTTCTGCATGAGTGCGTTTTAGTAAAACTGCATCCCTTATGTGTGTTTGAAGCTTATTTCCATCAAACTCGTGGCTCTTGATCATGCTCTTTCCTCCCATTCCACATCAGTTCATGGCTCTTTCCTCTGCTGCTCCCAAGCTCCTTCAACTCAAGCTTCCTTCTTCATTTAAATAGTGGCACGTTCTACTTCTTAAACCCAAGACTCTCATAGACCTCCCAAACTCGTGGCTGTTTGTTTTGTGTGTGGTGCTATGTGGAATGTATGGAACCATGCACAAGAGAGCTACAACACCGTATGTATAAGTGAATGAAGTGGGTGATTGCCTACATGTTTTGAAGGTGTAAATGAGAGTGAAAGAATGCTATAGTAAATGAGGGAATGGATGAAATGTATACCCATCCAAGCTATGTGGGTGAATGGAGGTGCAACCACTTGGAAATGAGTTTGTGCAAGGGTTGGAGGGCATGAATGAGATGAACATACTACGTGGAATGTGCATGAAACAGAACCCATGAATGATGCATCCTCTTCCATCCAAAAATTCTTCTTTCTAGTTGCAAGGTGTGACTTCCTTCATGTAGTTTAGCTCTTGATTCAATCTTGAAGCTTCAATCATTTTTCCAAATTAATTCCTATCCTTAAAATTCCCTTGCCCAACAAAAAATTTGCACAAATAGTAAGAAAACTTCAATAGGAAAAAATTCACAAAATTATTTAAAGAAACTTATGCATTAAAATCAATTATTTTGCCATTTAATTCCTAAAGTGTAGAAAATGGTCATTAAATTCAATTATCATCTAATAGAATGCAATTAGCCATAATCAATTATTAAAGTGCCAAAATTTGAGAGAATAAAGTATATGAAAATTAGCAATTATCAAATTTTCCCACACTTAGGCTTTTGCAGTCCCGGGCAAAAGAAAACTAAAACTCCAAGAAAATGATAATGGAAAGGAAATTAAGAAAAATGGAATTGTGCACTTAGCACAAGGAAGCTCAAAGCAAATCAATAGCTTAATTCTCTAAGTCATATCACTTGCATCGATGCAACAAGTACCATGGCAATACACTTAATCAAAAATGAAATGCAATGAAAGTCCCTTACTTGGATTAGTATTTATCACTCTACTCTTTAGTATTTAGGATGAAGTGCTTACTCTCAAATTCCATCCTATCCAACCTTACTACCATAAGCTTGGCAATCATCTACATCTCTACTACCAAAATCAAATGCCAATGAATGAATCAAAAGGTCTTTATTATGGTTGTAATGTAAGCCAAGGTATGAAACAAGTGATAAACAAAAGAATGAAGGAAATTCAAAAAGCAAAGTGGATGCTAAAAATCATCAAGAGCATCAAAATAAGAATAAGAATGGAATGCAAGTGCATTTTAAGGCCCTATTTAACCATAAACAAATATATGCACTAAGAGAACAACTTTTCTTTCCTTTTCCTTCTTTTTTTTTATACATTTCAAATGCTTTTCTTTTGATTTGCTTCTTTTTTTTCATTTTATTATTATTATTATTTTCTTTCTCCTCTCTCTTTTTCTTGGAATATTTTCAAGGAGGAACAAACAAACGGCCTATAAAATGATGTGAAAAATGCACCTCCACCTACCTTAACAAGATACATTACCCTTAATAATGAAAAGTATCCTAATCAAGGTAGGACGGACATCTGTTTGTTTTCATGGCTACAAGGCTAAAATGGAAACATATATGGCTCAAAAGGGTAAAGCAAATGGATTAAACACATGTAGGATAGCTCTTTGGCTTTAGCTAAAACAAAACAACAATGAACGCCTTAATCCTTTTCATGCATGGAAAATGAATAAACATGGCCTTGAATAAGATTTAAACTAAGTTCTAGAGTAAAAGCAAGATAGGGGATACACACTAGAAATGAATAAGAAATAGGTTCAAAAATCTCACAAGGTAAATTGACCATCATCAAATTTCATTAAAGCAAAGCTAATTGCCACTTAACTTGCATTCTCAACACAGATCAATTCCCTATCAAATCAAGAAATATCAAAGCTATGATCTCCTCAATACTAGCAACTTCCACAAGAGCATAGTTTTTTTTTTCAAAAACTGAAAAATAACATAAAACTTCAACATTCCAAAATAAAACAAAAGACTAAAAACCTAAAAACTAGAAAAATCAACTAACCAAAACAAAGCAAAACTAAAAATTTTATTTGTATCCCCTCACACTTAAACATTGTATTGTCCTCAATGCTAGCACACAATCCAGTAAATAGATAAAGACAACATAATATAAAAGGGGAAACGAAAAGAGTACAACCAGGGATCAAGGTGGGTCATGAAGTTGGAGCTCCTCCTTGTCATCCCTTGGAACTCCTTTATGAAAGTGCTTGAGCTGATATCCATTAACTTTGAATTTAGGTCCCATCTGTTCATCCAAAAGCTCAACTGCACCAAAAGGAAAAACATCAGAAACTATATATGGACTTTCCCATTAGAATGAAGTTTACCTGGCATAAGCTTCAAGCGAGATTTATAAAGTAGAACTTTTTGGCTGATAACAAACTTCTTTCTTACAATCATCTTGTCATGGAACACCTTTGTCTTTTATTTATAGATCCTTACATTATCATTGGCTTCCAACCAGATCTCTTCAAGCTCTTAAAGTTAGAATTTTCTATGAGATCCCTCTCCATTCAAATTCAAATTGCATTTCTTCACAGCATAGTAAGCTTTATGCTCCACTTCTATCAATAAGTGACAAGCTTTCCCGAATATTAGCCGATAGGGTGACATGCTAATAGGAGTCTTGTAGGCAGTCCTATAGGCCCAAAGTGCATCATCTAGCCTCTTGCTCTAATCTTTCCTATTCAGCTGCATTGTTTTCTCCAAAATTTGCTTCACCTCCCAGTTAAAAATGTCTGCTTGGCCATTTGTTTAAGGGTGATATGGAGTAGCCACTTTATGCACAACACCATACTTACTAAGTAAGCCGTGCATACTCCAGTTGCAAAAATGAGTGCCCTGGTTATTGATAATGGCTCTAGGGATACCAAACTTGCAGAAAATGTAAGAGCGAGTAAACTCTACAACCAAAGAAGAATCATCAGTCCTAGTAGGTTTTGCTTCCACTCACTTCAAAAAATAATCAACAGCCAATAAAATGTAAGCAAATCCAAAAGAAGTAGGAAAAGGCCACATAAAATCAATGCCTCACACATCAAAGACTTAACAAAACAAAATGGGATGCTATGGCATTTCATTTCTCCTAGATATACTACCTGTTTGTTGACACTTGACACATCTTTTACAAAAATCAAAGGCATCATGAAACAAAGTAGGCCAATATAATCCACTATCTAGAACCATCCTAGCTGTGCGTTTTGGACTAAAATGACCTCCACATACAAGTGTGTGACAAAATTTCAAAATAAAATCAAATTCTATATCAGACACACAACATCTAATCACTTAGTCATTGCATAGTCTCCACTAGTATGGATCATCCCAAATATAATACCTAGCTTCACTCTTAAACTTATTCAATTGATGTTTATTAACAAGCAGTTTAGAAGCAGCTAGATAATTCACTAAGTCTGCATACCATGGGTAGAAACTATGCACAGCACACAAATGCTCATTAGGGAAATCATTATCAATAGGTAAGGAATCTACCTTTGGAGCCTCAATTCTGCTTAAGTGGTCTACGACTAAGTTTTTAGCTCCACTTATATCCTGGATGTCAATATCAAATTCTTGAAGTAGAAGCATCCATCTTATCAATCTTCGCTTTGCATCAGGCTTCTTTAGTAAGTACTTCAAAGCTGCATGATCAGTAAAAATAATAACTTTAGTATCAAGCAAATAGGATCTAAATTTATCCAAAGCAAAAATAATAGCAAAAAACTCTTTTTTTTGTGGTTGTATAATTTGCTTGGACCCCATCCAGAGTCTTGGATGCATAAGCTATCATATGGGACCTCTTATTCACTCTTTGGCTCAAAACTACACCTACAACAAAATTAGAAGTGTCACATAAAAGCTCAAAGGGGAGGTTTTAATCAGGGGGTTGAATAATCAGTGGGGAAGTTAATCTTTTCTTAAGATTATCAAAAACTATTTTACATGCATCATCAAAATAGAAATCAACATCTTTTTGTAACTACTTAGACAATGGCAAAGTAATTTTACTAAAATCCTAAATGAATCTTTTATAAACACCTGCATGACCTAGAAAAGACTGGACCTCTCAAATACATGTCAAGTATGGTAGAGAGGTGACAACATTATCTTAGCCTTATCAACCTCTATGCCCTATTCAGATATAATATGACCCAATACAATGCCTTTTCAAACCATAAAATGACACTTTTCAAAATTAAGTACAAGGTTCTTCTCTATGCATCTTGCTAGGACTCTATCCAGACTACACAAGCAATCATCAAAAGAGTTCCCATATACAATGAAATCATCCATAACAATTTCTATACAATGTTCAAGAAAATCACTAAAAATGGAAACCATGCACTGCTGGAAAGTTCCAGGGGCATTGCAAAGACCAAAAGGTATTTGTCTGTAAGAATATATTCCAAATGGACATGTGAACATCATCTTCTCTTGATCTTCTAGGGCTATGCATATCTGGAAATAACCTGAAAATCCATCCAGAAAATAGTAGTGAGAATTCCCAACTAAATGCTCAAGTATTTGATTAATAAAAGGGAAGGAGTAATGATCCTTTCCAGTGACTAAATTAAGACTCCTATAGTCAATGCAAACCCTCTAACTATTCTATACATAGGTGGGCACCAATTCATTATTCTCATTCTGGACAACTGTGATCCCTGATATTTTTGGAACCACCTGCACAGGTCTAACCCACTGATTGTCAAAAATAGGATATATAAGTAAATAAAAGTTTAGAAACTTCCTTTTTAACCACATCCAGAATAAGTGGGTTCAATCGCCTTTGAGGTTGCCTTACTGGCTTTACGCTATCTTCCAATAGAATTCGGTGCATGTGTGTGTCAGGGCTAATACCAGGTATGTCAGCCAATGTCCACCCTATTGCTTGTCTTCTCCTATTCAAGACCTTTAGACACTTCTTTTCTTCCTCTAGAATAATATTACTAGCTACAATCACCGGAAGCTTCTTATCTTTCTCCAAATAGGTATACTTGAGATTGTCTAGCAGTGGTTTGAGCTCTAAGGTAGGAGCTTGCTCAACTGAAGGTATGAGTGATTTGATTTCAATCTCTTTCATGCCAAATACCTGTTCAGACAACTCACAAATAGAAGAAACAACTTTTCCATCTTTGGGAACATTAGCAGAAAGAATATCAACAAGAGAACCAACAGTAGTAGCAACATCAATATCACTACTAGGTGGACTACTCATACAACATCTAATACCACTATCAATAGGCAAGGTAAGAGTGGAAATAGATGAACTAGCATAATCAACATATCCAGAAGTGACATCAACACGTAACATATCTTGAGAATTAGTAAATCCAGTAACATCGGAGCAATTAGGGGAAATAACAGCATGCATATCATTTATAGAACAAGAGGATTGATTTAGACCAGCATAATGAGAGGATGACAACATAATGTAAAGCTTTTAATTCTTTAAGGCCATATTTATGTCAAATGATGTAATCTATTGATGTATATGGTCTATGACCTCTTGGACATGTGTAATTATGTTAATATGTGATGTATAAATGAAAGAATGTGATATGTGAATGCTAGAATGTAAATTGAGTATGTAATGCCAAGTTATGTTTCTTGAAAAGTTGATGTAAGTGTGCATATGTGCGGATGAAATGGCCAAAATAATATTTATGAGGTTTAGAACCATTTGGGTAGCTCACATAAGACCCAATTATTCTTTTAGACTTGCCCAAAAGGTGCCAAAACCTAAAAAAAGTCATTTGGACAATTTGGTACCCTATATGGAGTCAAAATTGACCATAAGGGAACCCCATGTCAATTTTTGTCCAAATGAGCTCTTCTTGATCTAAGATTTGGAAAATTAGAGCTTGTTGAGAGCTTTTTGGAAAGCTAAATAACATATTTTTTGGAGGTCTACATAATATTTGATGAATTTTCAAATTTGGCAAATTTTCTAGTTTTGGTTCGTTCATACTGGTCCGAAAATGAAATCTATCACACAGGGCTCAAATGATGTCCAATTGCTATCACATTTTATAGAGAGAAACTAGATATTCCTAGTGACTTGTGTCAACTAGAAGCACCTCATTTGGAGGTCTAAAGAGGGAGATATGAATTTTCAAAGAATCTGTCTAGTATTAGGAGTTTCACCCGATCTCAATTATTGTTTGATTGGATTTCGAGGTCTGAGAGTGCCTGAGCTAGTCTAAAGTTATTTTTCCCCTTATCTAACATCCACAGCTTTCCAAATTGGTATCATTTTCATTGATTGGATTTTTTGGAATTAATTAGACATTTTTAAATTTTGCTACAGAAATCTATAACAACACCAGTGGATAGTTTGACCTCTAGACTATTTCAAATGTCAAACATCCTTTGTGATGGATATTGTGGTCTGGAAATATTTTTAATATGAAGTATACATCTGTAGCTTTCTATAATGGCTAAGAATGCATGATTTCAAGTTTTTTAGAATTAGTTATGATTTTAAAAATTTGGGATAGAAAAGGGGCAAAAGCTGGCCAAAAATATGTGTTTATTTCATTCTTTCCTTCAAGTTTCTTGAGGTGTAGGAAACTTTTGATGATCTAAATGAGTTGTATCCATATAATTAAATACGGGAATGTATTGTATAAGCTCACATGGTCCACGTGATACTGAATGAAATTTTTATACACGACGCAACATAAAAATATTTATTATTTCTATTGCCTTTTTCCTTGAAAGCTTGTATAATTCTTGAAAATAAAATATCTAAAGGCATGAGATGAGCTAAAAATGATGGTGCTACTGAGGAAGCCTTGAAAAAATTTTAGAAGCCATGAATAGTGAGATGGTATTATAGGTTCCATATTATGGTTTAAAGAAGCAACACCTAGCTAGGCTCCTTGAATTGATTATGTGATAACTCCAAGAGGTTTAAATGGAGTCAAGAATCATGAATAGATGGAGAGAATGGAGCCAAGATGATATTTTCCTAAGTTTGCTTCATTAAGTGCATTATGGAACCATAAAAGAACCTTATGGTCACCTACCTTTTTTAGTGAATGTGTGGCCTTAGAATGTGATTCAGGAGTGTAATTAGCTTCCATATGATGTTTTTAGGCCAAGAGAAATGATCTCCACCTTTTTGGGTGTGTGAGGTCAAGGGAGAGGACTCAAGGTTCAAGGAAAAAGAGTGTAAATGTAAGCAAGGTAGCTCTCTCCACTTTCTTTCATGCATGAATATGTGCTTATATTGTCCTTGAATGCGTGTATATGTGTTTTGAGCTATGAAAAGTATTTTGGCATGAGCTTTTATTCCATGGTACTATGATGATGTTTCATGCATGCAAGATGATGTTTTATGTGCTTGCCTTGGTTTGCTTGAGTGTGAAAAAGCCAAGAATCCTCTAACCATGGTGAGGATGAACCAAGAACCCTAAGAATTGGTTGAGACAAAGTAAAGAGTCTCCCAAGAGTAAGGTTGAGTCAAAACCTCTTAGAGAAAATGGGTGAGGCAAGTCCAAAATCCATAAGTGAATAGGTCTCACTTGGCAATCCTATGTATGCTATGTATGATTTGTTCAAATGCCAAAAATGTTTCTTGAATGCTCACATGTTTCAATATATCTATGCATGCATTTTCAAAACTTGTATTACATACTTTATGTGTGATTGAAAGGGAGATGAGCTATTGGGATTCTTTGAATCTCACCCCCTCCTCTCCAATGTCTTAACATGCTAGGTGAATCAATTGAGCAAAGTAATGGAAGCCACTAAGCCAAGGAGAAGGAGATTGGCATCAAAATGCATGAAATAGCCTAGTTATATCTCTCTTGTAGCCATACACATGGTATATGATGTGATCCCATGATAAAATTGTTATATAATCATATGAACATATGTAATTACCCAAATGTATGATGTATGAATAAAATTTGATGCCAAATGTATGAGATAGCATATTTTGGGTATTGAATGGCAAGAGCTAGCATGTGTAATCTTGTGTATATCATAGGGTGGATGAGTGAGTTTGAGAAATCTGGGTTAATGCACCTTTGAAACAAGTTTGGAGAGTCATCTTGGTGCATTCCCACGTACTCAAGTGGCCACATAAGTTTGGGAAGCAAAATTGGACACTTTGATGCTAGTTGAGACCATCAAAATGACTAAACCGGAACCCTATACCAAAAACTAAACAAATGGATGAATCTTCCCATGAAATTTGGCAGACAAGTAGATCTCATTGAGATCTTTTTGGGAACCTAAAGTGCAGAAAAATCAAAGCTCTACAAAATTAATTATGAATTTTCAAAGTTGGGATTTTTCTGCTGTTTTGGTGCATGTACTGTTTATATGGTCAATTTTGTGTTCTATGTCATCATCAAATGGTGTCCCATGCTTGTGAAATTTTATAAGCATGAACTATAGTTTATAAGATTTTTGTAACCGCCAAGATCACTTCATTTGGAGGTCTGAGTAGAGAGTTATGAATTTTTTAAATTTAATGTCAATACTAGTAGTGTTACTTGACCTATAGTTCCTAGATGGACTTGGCAAAGCTTGGAGATATTTTTTCCTTATAGTTAACATCTGTAGCTTCTTAGATTGATCAAGTTTGCATGATTTGGATTTTTCTAGAATTACTTATGAATTTCCAAAATTTATGATAGTAACCTATGATAATAGCCTAGACAGCTGAGACCTTGGGTGCTTTTTGAATGTCAAATATCTTGTACTTGATGTCTCATTATTTGAAATGATTTTAGAATAAAGTAGGTATCTATAGATTTCTAGAATAGTAAAGAATGTATGATTTCAATTTTTCTAGAAGTAGTTATGATTTTTCAAAGTTTATGACAGAAAGCATGAAATTCTGGCCAAGGCTACACTATGATATTTTGTGTGTTTCATTCATTTGCACGAGTTCTAGGCCACTTTTGGTGATGGATTTATATTGTATCTATGTAATTAAATATGATGATGTGATACATGAGCTCACAGGGTCCACGGGACATCGAATGAAAAATTTATACGCTATGCAACGTAAAAATATTCATTATTTTAATAACAATTTCCTTGCTTCTTTATGAAATACATGATGTAAGACATGGAGATAGCATGAGATAAGATAGAAAATTATGGTGTTACATGTGTTAGCCAAACCTATGTACCAAGGAGAGTATATGATTTTACTTCATTTTTTTGTCACTAAATAGCCATACATACATATTCAAGGGAGATGAACAAAAGCTCTAAATAAATTTTTAGAAATATCATGTATATTATACAATTTTCTCAAATTAAAATTTAAGGATTTTTTGCCAAATTCTTCATGAAAATCAAAGTTATATTATTCTATCTCTTCCTTAGGCTTCCTTCCATTATTCTTCCATTTATTTTCTCTTCAATTTCTTCCATGGCTTTTTGAAATATAAAGTTTCATGGTTTATAGAAAAATTACCAAGAATAGAAATTTTCTTGAATCACATAAATTCATAAGCTATATATATGATTTCTCCATCTTTTCTTAGCTTGAATTTGTCACACCATACATATTTAGCATCCATTATACATACAATTGGCTATAAGGGTTCATTTTCATATATTAAGCACCTTTAGTAGCGGATTTCACCATCATTAAAAGCTAAAATAACTCATTAATTTCCAAATGGACCATGTGAACTTACCAAACTTATTTTCCATTCATAACACATTTGTTCAAGCAAAATTATCACAAATTAAAGCTCACAATTCAGTTCTAAGCCATAGAACTCTAAATGCACATCATACAGGCCATTTCCATGAAACTCCATATTCTAATATGAACTTTGGAAAATCATAATTAAAAATCAAACCCATGCAAACTATACCATTCTAGAAAACTATGGATGTCTTATAATTACCATAAAAATTTTAGATCAAAACACCAAGTTTGCCTTACAAAAACTGATGGAATAGTAATACTGGTCTGTTGCATCCTGCAACTAATATCAAATTTCAAAACTTTATATCCCCCTCAATACAAATCTGAATGAGGTTCTCTCACTGGCTATGAAAATTTTAAGATGAGATTAATTTCTGTAAAAATTTCAAGGGCATATGAGTTCATTTGGCCCACGAAATCCATTATATATCAGAGACTGCTACAATACTCAGGCAATACCAGACCTTTGACTTCAAAAATTCATAACTCTCTCTATACAACTCCTGTTGATGCAAACTTAGTGGCCCTAGAAAGCTTATAATGTCAGCTATATGTCTATGAAATTTCATAGGCATTAGACTTCATTGGACTCCCCAATGACATATAAATGTAAACTGACCATATGAATAGTGACCTTGACAATTCTACATAATTTGGCAAATTTTGAAAAATCATAATAAATTCTCTAGAGTCCCAAATTGAGTGCTCTTTAACTTTGTGAAAATTTTTAGATAAGACTTATTTGCTTGCCAAATTTCATGCAAAAACTCATTCTTTTGGTCAAACCTTGGTCTGGCTCAAGAAAGTGGTCAATTTGAAGTCCATGAAGGGATAAAAAGGCATCAAATGGTCTCTTACTCAATCTATAACCATTTGAGCATGTACAAAAGCATAAATATAACACCCTAAAATTAATTAAAGTGTTAATCATGGATTTGGACAAAATAAGAATAATTATTATGGAATAATTGAGTAAGCTATATGAATGGGAATTTATAGAGAAATAAATTATTAATATGGGCTTAAGATTTCAATTGGGTTAAAGCTTAATTTGGGCCCAAAATTAATTTAAATAGGCTATGTTAAAGACTAATGGAGGCCTAATGATTATAGGTGCAAACCCAACTTCTTATTGTGAGACTTGGCCTAAGAGAGAGACAACTTAGTATTGGCCCAATTGGGTTTATCGAGGTAGAGGCCCAAGACCCTATTTACGCAAACCATTATAGTTAGCCTAACATTCCTTATGCAAACCCAAACTAAGTGAACTCTAGAAATTTGGTCTAACCCAACCACAACTCTGCAACCCAATCCATGAGACTTAGCCTAACTTAACTCAAAGTCTGAAGCCATTTGGATTTGGGCCTTTGGGCCAGCCCAACCCATCCAAAACCCTAAACATATTTAGCTTTTCCCTTTCCTTATGTAGAAACACAAAACACATAACATAATTTTGGAGGTTTAGAGGGTGGTTAGGGTTCTTAGCAAGAAATCTACCATTTCTCACTTCTAAGCTCAAAATCAGTCAAGGTAATTGTTATATAACTTAACCCCCTCCTCTTTCTCTTCAATTTGACTAGATTAATGTTTCATTTAAAGCATTTCACCCACACCTAAAATCTGAAACCTGTTATTTGGTGTTTTCATGGTGAAATTTCGTAGGTTGAGGCTAGGGGTATTGTTAGGTAAGTATAAACTCCTTATTTTGATGCTTTCTCTGCTAGTTAGAGACCCTATTAGCTAACTTATGATATGGGCTCTATTTCTATGCTAAAATAACCATAACGTGGGGTGATATTTTGAAGTTTCTAGCTTAAGGAAGACAAAATCTGAAATTTAATCTTTTGGTGGTTGGGTAAGTGTCCCTTAGATAATTATCGATGGATTAATTCTTTGACTACTGGGTTGCTATCATAATTGATGAATAAGAATGATAATGGTTAGATTTTTATGTTCATAGGCTAACATAGCATTATCATCAGTTCTCCGAAAAATTGTCCACAAGTGAGGTAACTGGGGATTATGTAATTCCATGCATATATCTACTTTAATTTTATATTTGCTGCACATGAAAGATTTAAAATGCTAAATGAATTGATTGGCTATTTGTTGTATTGTATTTGGACCTTGTGAATCCATGGTGGAGCTATGTGTGGCTACCACCCGTGCATGTGTTTCAATTGGGCACTAGGTTATAATCAGACGCCAAATGCATTGAGCCTAGTTGTGGTCATTAGGGAGTAGGTGAAGTGGATGGGCCTTTAACATATGAAAATGTGATTGCTAGTATAGGATGGTAATCATTGTAGCCTAATCATTTCATTTGCTGATATGACTAATATAATTTTGATACTCATTTTAATTCATACATATATGTTAATTAAATTAGAATATATGGATGGAACTTGCCTTTAGTTATTGAGATTTGCATCTCACCTTGTTTCATGGGCTAACTATTTCAAGTGAAGGATCTTTTGGTAAGGATAAGGGTAAGAAAGTAGATGAGCATCCATAAGCTGAAACCATGTGTGGGGAAGCTGCACTTGGATTAACCTAACTTAGGATAGATGCTAATTTTGTTATTCTTTTATTCTTTTATATAGCATCATCTTGTAATCAGGTTGCTAAGTGTAGGGGCTTATATTTTGATAACCTAATATGTATCTGCTGAGGGGTGAGGCCTCACATTAAACTTGTTTATGATGTACAAACTTATAGTAGCTAATATAGGACTTGGTTAATCCTATGATATGGTTCACTATTTGGAAATGTAATCATATGTTAACTTATATGATGACTTAAATTAATAATGTATTGTGCCCTCTTGGGATTTCTATTTGAATGACTATATTGGTTGTTTATGAATCTGGTTGTTTATTAATATCACATAGTACTTGCTGATATATGGTTGATTAAAGAATAAGAATCAATACTTAAATCTAGAAATGGGTAATGTTATATTAGTTGGAAAAATTAAGTAGATAAATGCCACTAGAGTCTCATAAATTGAGGGAGTATGGTCTTAGAGTGTTCTTAAAGAGAGAGTTGGAGTGTATAAGATGAAATTATAGGAGTTTTGGGTATAGGAGGTGTTTCACAGTGGGCAAAAAGCAGCGAAGTTGCCCAAAGAGGGTAAGAGAGAGTAATTCGCCACGGCAAGAGTCGAGGGACATGTTTGGTTGTGTTCCAGAGAGGAATTCACAGCAGTGTAAATGGGAATAAGCAGCAGCTAATATCGAGGGCAAGTTATGAAGGCTCCAAGAGGTCCTCTCACTATAGTGCCATATAAGCTCACTGCGGCGAGGCTCCGATAGCTGCGATGAAATTTGTGAATATGTGTAAAGTGAACTCAAGAGTAATTAGCTACGGTTCAAAAGCATTTGGCCTCGACAAAGGTTTTCAAACTCTCATATTAACCTAGAAACCTTGGTTTTTCCTATGGCAACATCAAGAGATGACTCGGAAACACTGGTAGGAGATTCTTGTGAGTTAGAATTTAATGAGTAAATTAATTCAAGGCTTAAAATTGAGGGTTTGTTTCTCTTATATGCATAAATGGTTGTGATGATTTAGTTAATGACTCTAATAATATTAAGGTTCAAATTTCCTTACTTTTTCCTTATTTGATGATATAAATGATTCTTGCCTTGGTTTATGATTCTTGACCATGTATTTAAGCTTAATTACTACAATTAGAAGTTAGGTTGTCACAATTTGGTATCAGAGCAATGGATTAGGAAATTGTGTTAGATTTAGAACTTTGTGGCTAGTTAACTTGGCAATCATGATCCATGCATGTTAGGAATGGGAACATTATGATCTAGTGATGACTCTTATACTTGTATATACCTGCTATGGGTGGCGTTGTGTTTGGATTGCCTTGGATTGTAGCTTAATGGCAATCATAGACTTAGCAATCATGATATATTGCAGAGTAAGATGGCTGCACATAGAGAAACTGCTGAGATGCTAAGAAAAATGCAAGAGGCCATGGCTGCAATGATCAACCAAATGAGAGAATAAGCTAAGGACCATGAAGCTACAGTTAGGCCAATGACTAACTGGCTTCAGGAGCAAGCCAAGGCTTATGCAGCAACTATTTAAGTGTTATAGCAACTACATGAAAACATGAATAGGCAAAATTAGGAGGTGCCGATAGAGAACTGTGTTAGTGTTGGTCAGAACCTTGGTGTGGGACACCAAAGGGAGGATGGTGACCTTTCTATTATGTTAGCTAAGTTTAGAAAGTCTGATCTTCCATTGTTTTTAGGGGAGTTGGACCCTGAGAAAGCTAAGAGGTGGCTAATGTAATTAGAGAAGATCTATGAGGTCATGACATGCACCATTGAGAAAAAAGCAAAGTTGGCTATATATAAGCTAGAAGGTGAGGTTAAGCATTGGTGGAGGAATGCCTCCAGGCTATTGACTTCAAAAAGGGATAGCCCTTGACTTGGGAGATTTTCCAAACTTCCTTTGAGGGCAAGTATTTCTCACCTTCGATAAGGGCTGACAAGGAAGCTGAGTTTAACTTCCTTAAGCAAGGAGATATGAATATGGATCAATATGCAGCTAAGTTCATCTAATTGTCTCGCTTTTCCTCCTACTTAAGATGGTTTGATGATGAGCCATGGAAGGCTGAAAAATTTGAAAGAGGCCTGAAATCAAAGTTAAAGGACAAAATTGCATCTTTGCAGATTCATAATTTTGATGAATTAGTGGAGAAGTATAGAGTAAAAAGAGGGCCATAATTAAAAGTGAGGCCAAACAGAAGAAGATCATGGAGGATAAGCGTGACCGAGGCATGAAGCCTTTTTTAGGCAGAATTAAAAAGGGAGCTAGCAGTGGTAGTAGCTCTAAAGGTAGGAGACCACCCCCAAAGGATGTCCCTCAAAGAAGAAGCATGGGACTCTCAAGAAGTGCAGTGAGTACCCTACCAACTTGTGCCAAGTGTGGGAAGAACCATGGTAATGGACTATGCCCGGTGTGCTATAATTGTGGGAAGCCTGGACACTATGCACAAACTTGTATTATGTCACGAGAGTCAGCCTTATCTGTTAAACCACCTACATAAGGAAGAGTGTTCGCACTTACACAACAAGAGGTTAGTAGATCCCCTAGTCTGATCCGAGATACTTTACTATCATAATCATGTTGTAGATGTATTGTTTGATTCAGGTGTAACCCATTCATTCATCTCATATGACTGTTTAAGTGTTTGGGTCTTAAAATTAGCCTGTTGCCATTTAAGCTATCTATGTCCACTGTAACACCTCATAATTAATTAAGGTGTTAATCACGGATTAGATTAATTAGGAATAATTAATATGGGTTGAGATTTAATTGAGATAGAAATCCTATCTAGTCTTAAATTAATAGATCATGATAAGAGGCTAATGGAGGCCCATGGGTTAGGTGCAGACCCAACCTAATTTAGTGTGATAGAGGCCCAAAATCCACCTTGTATAGACCCTTCTAAGTGGCCCAATAACCCTTGTGCAGACCCACATTCTTGAGCTCTTCAAACTTGGCCCAAACTTAATTAAACTTCAGCAACCCAATGTATAAGAACTAGCCCAACAAAATTATGTAGCCCAACACTTTAAAAACTGGCCCAACAAGCAAAAAAATCTGAAGCCCAAGTGAAGATGGACCTTGGAGCAACCTATGACCCATATTTGACCCAACTTAAACCCTAATACTCCAGCCACTTTCTCATTTGCTAAAACTCAAGAAGCAAATTCGGAACTTGGAGAGGAGGCTAGGGTTTGAGGCAAGAATTTTGCATTTTCTCACATTTAGAGCAAGATTTAGCTAAGGTAATAGTTATACAACTTAATCTCCTCATCTTTCTCTTTAATTTGGCCTGATTAGTTTTTCATTTGGAGCATTTTCATCCTACCCAAAATCTGAAATGTGGGTGTTTGGGGATTCTCTTGGTGAAATTCATAGGTTGAGGTTAGGGATGACATTAGGTGAGTTTAAACCCTCCATTTTGATGCTTCATTTGTTAATTTGAGACCCCCATAGCTGATTTATAAAATGGGTATTAATTTTGTACGAATTTGCTTAGGATTATGGGTGGAATATTGAGTTTTTTGGTGAAGGACACTCTAATCTAAAATTAGGACTTGTAGTGGCTGGGTAAGTGATTTTTAGGTAGTCATTAGCATTTTAAATTCTTTGGGTACTGATTGTAACTGTTAATGATGAATTAGAGTAGTAATTCTATGATGCTACGGTTATAGGAGGATTTCTGCACCATTGGTGACTGTTGCAAGTGTCTACAAGTGAGGTAACTGGGTTTATATCAATTCTATGTATATATTTGATTTAGTTTCATATGTTGCTGTATGTGAATGATTTGAAATGTTGAATGAATTGGTTGGCTATCTGTTGAATTATGATTGAACCTTGTGATTCCATGGTGGAGCTATGGTGCGGCTGCCACCCGTGCATGTGCTTCGATCGAGCACCGGGTTATGATCAAACCCCAAATGCATTGAGCCCCAGTTGTGCTCAATAGGGAGTAGGTGCCGTGGATGGGTCTCTCCTGGTGTTAATGGCCTTTAACATGTGATAATATGATTGCTAGTATGAGATAGTAATCATGATAGCCTAATTATTTCATTTGCTGATATGATGGATATGATTCTGATGTTGATTTTGATTCATGCTTATGTGCTAATTAAATTGGATATATGATGGAATTGCCTTGGTTACTGAGATTTATATCTCACCCCGTTTTATGGGATTAATATTTCAGGTGAAGGTTCCTCGGGTAAGGATAAAGGTAAGCAAGTGGATGAACATCCATGAGCTGAGGCCGGGTGTGGGGAGCTACACTTGGTTTGAGTAGAATAGGGTAGATGCAACTTTGTTATTAGTTTACATAGCATCATCATGTAATCATATTGCCAAGTGTAGGCGTTCATATTTTGTTTGATTGAAATGTAACCATTAAGGATTTAAATCTCATTGTAGTTGAATACTAATGTATGAACTTATAACATTATATATGTATTTTTGTTGAGATTGTGATATGGATTATCATATGGGAATTATAGTCATATGATGTCTTGGATGTGGACACAAGCTATTGTTAAATGGAATCTCTATGGAATGTGCATGGGATGTCAATTGCTGCTAATGCATGTGTTCTTGCTGATATATATTCATGAATTTGCTGATATGAGCTAGTTGGACAAGTAGGAAGTAGTATTTAAGTATTGCAATGGTAATGGACGGATTAATACGTAAACAGGGTAGATAAACACCATTAGATTCATATAAAATAAGGGAAGGTGGACCTGGAGTGTTTCTAAGATGAGGTTTGGAGTGTAGGGGGCGAAATTTGGGTAATGTAGTCACAGGAGGGAGTTTTTCCACGGCTAAGAAGGCTTCGCCTTGACCAAATGAGAGACAGAGGCGAAAGGCACCGCAGCATAACCAATCCCGCCACGGCGCAAGGGAGGAAAATTAGCCCAGGGAGTGATAATGGCGAGGAGCGCCGCGGCCTAATAAATCTTGTCGCAGTGTAGAGAGAAAAAAATCGCCTAGGAGGGTAACAGAACCAAAACTCGTCGTAGCGCATTATGTCCTACCATGGAGTGAGTCAAGGAAATAAAATAAGGCTTGGACAGAAGCAAAACTCACCACGGTGCAAATTGAGAACAGTAGTTCCAGGAGGCGTTTCCGCCACGGCAAAGGTCCAACTCACTGCGGCGATAGCTACGACGAGATTTGTGAAATTATGAGACGATATAGGAACACTTGTGTGAGTTTATTGGGTATTAAAACTGATGGATGGTTGAATGATAAACCCCTTATGGTAATAAGATTTCTTTTATGCAAATTTTGTTTTGTTGAGGTGGTATGGTGATGACCCTAATATCAAGGTTCAAATTTCCTCATATTTTCGTAATGTGGTAAAATATAATGACCTCAAACCTTGATCATTAACTAATAAGTTTGTATTTAACCATAATTACAATGATTAGAGGGTAGGGTCGTCACATCCACCCCTACTGGATATTCTATGGTTACATGTGATGTGTGTTTAAATTACATTGTATAATTGGATAGTCGTTGTATTACCCTTGACCTGATTTGTACCCCTTTGTATAACTTTGATGTAATCATTGGCATGGACTAGTTGTTAGCTAATAATGTGATACTTAATGGTAACCGTAAGACTCTTTCTTTACTTGCTAATATACCTGAAACTTGTCCTGTGACTAAGCTTGCTTGCATGTCTACCACCTAAGCTGAGACGCACGTGGCACGTGGTTGCCAAAGGTTTCTAGTATTCTTTTCATTACATGTTAAGGTTGATTATAATATCCCGTCCCTTGAAAATGCGAGAAAATAAGAGAAACATAATATACTATTCCTCCGTCGACGTAAGAAATTCACCGAATACAAAAGGAAGTTCCCCAAATATAGTGAATTGAGGTCCAATAAAAATAGAATAATATTCTAGATTGCAAATAATGATGAGTCAAGGCCAGAGGTGCCCTAAAATTAAGGCCAAAATAGGTGAAAAAAAAGGGTCCCAAAAGTCTCTAAGGTTAAGCATGAAAGAGTTAGGAACTAAAATGCAAAGAAAAGTTGTGTGCCAAAAAAAATGTATAGATTGCCCGAAAGTTTAGGGAACCCTAGTTTCACCCTCTATTCATGGCTTTAGGCACAAATATTAAAAAATTAGGCAGGAATCTCACAAATTCATGACCTACGGTTAAACTCCATTGATGAGACAGGTGCAATGATGCCACATTGTCCAGATGGCTGGGCGGGATTCGGTCTAGAATCCAGTTAGCCCGATCAGTAACCATGAGCAAAATAGAAAGAGGAAATTGTAACAACTATGGAAATAAAAATAGCTAAAGTGCTAAAAAACCTTGAAAGAGTTTCAGGGACTAAATTGCAATAAATAAAAATTTTAGAGTACAATTATAATATAGAACAATAAAAATTACATCTAAAGGCCCCGATGCTCGATTGGCACCAAAATTTATGAGGATTGAGGTTCAGGGCCCTTGATCCATGTTTGAGGCTCAGTATGACCAGAAAGTAGAGGAAATAATATTTATAAATTTTAAAAAGTCTAAAGGTATGTTTTATTTTGTAAAACCTTAATCGGGCCCGAACACCAAGTTTTAGGTAGCTGTAAGGCCCAATAGCTGATTCTAAAGGCCCAATAAGAGAAAAGAAGATAAAATAGGGCTTTAAAGAAGATGAAATCTAAATATAAATATAAAATAAAAAGGAAAGAAAGAAAGGATTTTAGTTAGTTTAAAGAATTAACCATGATTAGGTTAGAAATTAACCATGGTTGAGTTAAAAATTGACTATGGTTGAGTTAAGAAAATTAACCATGGTTATTAACCATCAAATCACCATAACTTAAGGACTAAGAATAGGTATCCAAGTGTGTAGCCAAGGAATTTTAGGAAGAAGATATTTAGTCATGAAATTAGAAAATCAAAAGAAAAAAAGGAATGGAAGGCTAAAATTTGATCTTGAAAAGGTTGATTTAAGGGTCCAAATTTGGTATGACTATTTAACTTCATCTTTTTCACCTCCATTACACCATTTTCGTGCCGCACACAAGGAAAAAAGAGAGAGAAAAATGTGAAGAAGGAGAGCAAGGGAGAAAAGGTGGGAGAGGAAGTGAAATCAACTGAAACTACCACCATTCTTCTCCAAATTTCTTCATCTTCTTCATCCTCTAATCACTTTCTCCAAAGGGAAACTACATCTTCATTCATTCTTCAAGGTGGCATGTTGCTCTAAGTGGGAAAAGAAGGGATTTTAGTGTGAGAAAAGTAAAGAAAGTAAGGATTAAGCTTAAAAAGGTTTGATATGTGTTTGGGAACTCCAAAAGCAAGTAAACTGAGTTCCAAGGCTTGAGGAGCAAAGTTTGCTAAAGTAGTAGTTTTCCTTTCTCTTTCTTTAAGCTTGTATGTTTGTATAATGATGAGTGTTATGCTATATCAAGCTATCATTTATGCTATAAGATGAGACATATATGCTTAGATTGTGCTTGGCCTTGTATGAAATTCCTTGTATTGCTATATGGTATGTGGTATGTGGCACCTTGATTGGCATTATGTTATGCACTTACATGCTTGCATGTGAATGATACTGGTTTACTACTACTGAGATTTCATAATCTCACTCCAAATATAACCCATGCTAGGTCCGAGTTCAAGCAAAGAAAGGGCAAAGGGTGTGGAGGCATAAATGGAGGACCTTACTTTTATACATCACATTTTGTCATGAAATTAAATATTTTTGGATTATGGTATGTATGATTTGTGTTATAATACTGTATGATAATAGGGTAAGTAATAGAAAGCTATATATATACCTAACCCGGAAGTAAAAGGAATATGACTAGCATGCTTAAAATGCAAGGATGCATGTGCTTATATAAAGGCAAAGTTATAATAATATAACAAATGAGGGGTAGAACTATCTAGTTTGTTTTAGGGGCAACTTTATATGAATTTATGTGTACTCCATTAAGTAAATATTTTTCCCTTGTAAAGGACTTAGAGAACTTGAAGTAGAGCCCTAAACCAACCTTATACGATTTTTCTAAAATTAATTATGTATTTTCAAGGTTGGACAAAATTTTGGCAATGACCAAATGAATAGTAAAATTGTATGAGGAAGTTTTTTTAAAAAAAAATTTTAATCAGTTCATGTTTCTATTGACTCCTCTAAGTACTATATAAGGTATTTGTAGTAGGAAAAGCATTATATAGTAAGGTATAACATTGATAATGGGTTGGAGGATATACCTATAATTAGAGAGTTCCTTAACATTTTCTCTAAGGAGTTTAATGGACTACCTCTGGAGAGAGAGCTAGAATTTTCCATTGATTTAGTACACGGTACAAGTTTGATTTATAAGGCTATGTATAGAATGGCGCCTGTTGAGTTAGTTGAGTTGAAAAGTCCATTAGAGGAGTTACTTGAGAAAGGGTTTATTAGGCCAAGTGTGTCTCTGTGGGGAGTACCAGTGTTATTTGTCAAGAAGAAGGATGGTAGCCTTAAGCTTTGTATTGACTATACACAATTGAACCAAGTGACGATTGTAATATCTGGCTTCTCGAAAATATGAGAAAATGTGAGAAATGTAACATATAGTTTCTCTGTAAATGTACAAAATTCACTGAATAAAAAGAGAAGTCCCCCAGATAGAGTGAGTTGAGATCCAAAAAAATTAGAGTAATATTTTAGACCTCAAATAATGATGAGTCAAGACCAAGGTGCCCTGAAACTAGAGCCAAAATAGCCAAACAAAATTTAACGAAAATGCAACAAAACATAATGGTATTTTTGTAATTTTGGGTAATTTTTAGAAAACTCTTAGGAGGGGTTTTTAAATGAGAAATTTGAGCTTTTCAGAATTCTCAAAGGCCCTAAAAACCATGGGACCCCCATAACAGTTAAAACCGCTCCGGTGAGCAATTTCAACTATTGTTGATCGAAACTTTAATTAAATGGTTCATAATGGTTTTAAATCCAATTTGGGTGAAACCAAAGCCATTTTATGAATTAGAGGATCCAAATTTTATGATAGAAAAGATGGTTCTGAAAAAGGAGTTGAAATGAGCCCAAATAGATAAAGCTAAGAAGAAGGGCTAAATTGCAAATTTTAAAAGTTGCTTAAATGAATACCTAGGCTTATAAAACGTCCCCACTTCTACCCCACTCCTTATGACTAACTTTTCTAGGCTAAAACAAAACCAAGGGTAGATGAGAATGGCACACAAGATGGAAGGAAGATGGAGGAGAGAAACCAAGCAAAAGGTGTAAGAATTTCATGATTTTTCATGCTTTCTCCTTCACTAATCTTCTTCCCCTCTTTCTCTTCTTTCTTTCTATGGATTTATTGAAGTCTTTGGGTCTGTTTTGAGCTCAGACCAGAAGGAGAAATTTTGAACTTGAGGAGGAAAGCCAAAAGAAAAAGAAGAGCATTCAAGAAAAGCTTGAATTCAAGGTAAAGATCTTTAGCTCCATGCCTCTTTTTCCTTGTTTGTCTTCTTGTGCATTTCATAGGGCAAAGTGTTTTTGGACAAAACCAAGAGTGAATCTTAGGAAAATGAGGGAGGAGAACAAGAATATGCAAAGGAAACAACAAAATAGCCATTAGATTTCAAGATAGAAAAGTTAGGATATCATGGGTTCCCTTGAAATTTTGATTTGATACAATAATTCCTAGGCTTAAATGAGTGTTTGGATGAGCTCCTAAGATCCCTAGAAGGCTCCTCATATGCATCTTCCATCAAGAAAATAAAGCAAGCTCACTTGGTGTTCATATGAAGCATAGCCTTGGCCTAAGCTAGATAGAGCACCAAGGGGTAGTTTTTAATTTGTTCTAAGCTTGATTTTGTATCATATATGATGGAAGAAGATGAGAGGAAGCCTTGGAAAAATTTTAGAAGTCATGGATAGTGAGATGGTATCATAGGTTCCATATTATGGTTTAAAGAAGCAATACCTAGCTAGGCTCCTTAATTTGATTGTGTGATGATTCTAAGAGGCTTAAAAGGAGTGCTTGATTTTGCTTTTTTAAAAAATTAATTATGATTTTTTAGAGTTCATGTCAAAATTCTGGAAATTCTGTCCGAGGTTGCATCATTGATTCTCATATGTATACTTCATTTGCACGAGTTCTAGGCCACTTTTTAAGATGGTTTTGAGTTGTAATTGTGGAACTAAATATGAGAATAAGATGGATAAGTTCATATGGTCCATGGGACATTGAATGAAAAATTTATACCTGACATAACGCAAATTAATTGATTATATTTAAGGGTTTTCCTTGAATTCTTGCATTTGTATGGAAAGAAGCCTAAAAATTATATGAGATGAGCTAGAGAATTATAATGTTACAAGCATCAAGAATAAATACCCTTTATTTAGAATTGATGACTTAACCAATTAGTTGGAGTGTCAGTCTTTTCAAAATTTGACCTTAAACCAGGATATCACCAACTTAGAGTCAAGGCTAAGGATGTACCTAAAACTGCCTTTAGGTCTCGATACAGCTATTATAAGTTCCTAGTTATGCCTTTTGGGTTAACCAATGCCCCTGCCATTTTCATGGATTACATGAATAGGATTTTTAGGCCCTATCTTGATCGATTTGTGGTTGTGTTTATCGATGACATCCTTATCTACTCTAAAAGTAGTGAAGAGCATAAAGAGCATCTTAGGATAGTTCTTCAAACATTGAGAGAACATAAGTTGTATGCTAAGTTGAGCAAGTGTGAGTTTTGGTAGGGGGAAGTTAAATTCTAGGTCATGTGATATCGGAATAAGGGGTAGCGGTAGATCCTAGCAAGGTAGAAGCAGTACTGAATTGGGAGAGACCTAAAATGGTGACCAAAATCCGTAGCTTCTTAGGTCTAGCTAGCTACTATAGAAAATTCATTAAGAGCATTTCTCAGTTAGCCATGCCTTTGACTAAATTGACTAGGAAGGACTAACCATTTGTATGGGATGCCAAGTGTGATATTACCTTTCAGGAGTTTAAGGATAGGCTTACCACCGCACTTGTGTTAGTGATACCCGACCCTAAAGAGACAGTCACAGTCTAAAGTGATGCTTCTAAGAACGGATTAGAGTGTGTTTTAATGCAACAAGGTAGGGTGATAGCCTATGCTTCAAGGCAACTTAGACCTCATGAGAAAAATTACCGCACCCATGACCTGGAGCTAGCAGCTATAATTTTTGCCCTTAAGATTTGGAGGCACTATCTCCATGATGCATAATTTGAGGTATATAGTGATCACAAGAGTTTGAAGTATCTATTTGACCAGAAGGAGTTGAACAAGAGGCAAAGAAGGTGGATGGAATTCCTTAAGGACTATAATTTCTCCTTAAAGTATCATCCAGGGAAGCGCAAATGTGGTTGTCGATGCCTTGAGTAGGAAATCTATTCATATGGCAATAATGATGCTCAAGGAGCAAA
This sequence comes from Erythrophleum ivorense, assembly GCA_026724425.1. Classification (NCBI taxonomy): domain Eukaryota; kingdom Viridiplantae; phylum Streptophyta; class Magnoliopsida; order Fabales; family Fabaceae; genus Erythrophleum; species Erythrophleum ivorense. The sequence continues at coordinate 21,487,267 of JAIUCV010000004.1, read as the reverse complement.
AGTTGATTGAGGAATTGAGAGATTTGAACTTATCCATTTCAGTACATTCTAGTAGCCTTCTTTTGGAAGAATTGAGGATAGAAAATGACCTTAGGAAGAGGATTAAAGAGGCCAAAGAGCTAGATGAACACTGGGGAAGAATTAGAGAGTAATTGGGAAGTGGTGAGGTCAAAGATTTTGACTTATCAAAAGATGGCTTGGTGAGGTACTAGGGTTGAATGTGCATTGACAGGTCATGTTGTGTAACATCCCTAAAATTAGGATTTTTTAATTATTTAGTATTTTATGTAATGAATTTATTAAGCTTTAATAAAAAGAATTTGAATGAAATAGCTTCGTATATGAGAAGTATAAGTTGAATAGGACCCATAGGAATTTTTGAAATTTTAAGGGGTCTAAGGGCGTTTAGGGGCAAAATTGTCATTTGCCACCTAGACAAACTTTGATAATTTTTCTAAAGGGAATGGGAATATTAGGGGAATAAATAACCCCTGAAACTCCTTTAGGGTTTCTTAGCTCTTTATCTATTTCTATTTCTATAGTTATTACAACTTCTTTTTCTATCTAGCTCATGTCTACTGATCAGGCTAACCAGATCTCGGACTGGATCCTGCCCGACCATCCGGACAATGTGGCGTCATTAGACCCGTCTCATCAAACAGAGTTTAACTGTGGGTCATGAATTTCTGAAATTCTTGGCTGATTTTTTAATATTTGTGCCTAAAGCCACGAATAGAGGGTGAAACTAGAGTTCCTTAAACTTTCGGGCAATTTATACATTTTGCCCGGCATATAACTTTTCTTTCCATTTTAGTCCCCAGATCCTTCATACTTGACTTCGGAGACTCTTCGGGACCTTTTGGAAACATTAAACGGGACCCACATAGGGACAAATAATATTAAAATATAGTATAGAACTTAGAAAATACAAATTAAATAAGATATTATGGAAAACTTAGGAAAATAGTGGCAATTTTGTAAGCCTAACCGGGGAAGAGCTGACATGGCACCAAGAAGCTAGGAAGGTGCTAATGTGGCACCATGTAAAAAAGAGAGAGATGATGTGGCACCATGTGTGATAAAGAAGCTGGAAGTTGGAAGAGAATTCTAGAAACTACACGAGCTACGGAGCGATTACACAGGTTTGTGTAAGCAAATCTTAGAAATCTCACACATTACGAAAAGGTTACAGTTGACTTCAGCATGACATAGACGCTGACTTAAGCAGCATTAAATGCAATCTTATCTTCACATATTACAAAAAAGTAACTAGGGTAATCCAATGGTTAACATTCATCCGTAAAATGTGGTACGATCTAAACCGTTGATGTAATCTAATGGCTTAGATTTTTTCACCTTTTCAAGATCAAACCACCACCTTTGATCTAATTTAAAGGCCTACAGTTTATCTCTTATTTCAAGGTTAAATCTTGACCATCCATGTAATTTAAAGGCCAAGATCTTTCACCTTAAAGTTAATTAAATCTTAACCATTCATAACTAGTATATATATGAACCACACACACACTTTCATGCCATTCTCATACACACAAAGTACACACCAAAATTTGGTCAAGACAAAGAGAAGGAGAAGGAGAAGGAGAAGGAGCTCGACCTAAGGAAGAAGAGAAGGGAGAAGGAAGAGAGAAGGAAAAGCCATCGGGGAAAATCAAACACCGCGGAGCTAAGGTAACATAGATAGCCTTTCTTCTTCTTAGTTTTTCTTCTATTTTTCTCCAAGAATTCTTCTCTTCTCTTTCTCTCTAAATTTCGTACATGGCATGAGGAGATGTAAATTTTGTTGTTTCCATGAATTCTAGCCAAGAAAAGATGGAGAAAAGATGGAGAAATCATATATATGGCTTATGGATTCATGTGATTCAAGAAAATTCCTATTCTTGACAATTTTTCTACAAATTAGGAAGCTTTGTATTTCAAGATGCCATGGTAGAAATTGAAGAGAAAATAAGGGGAAGTGATTGAAGAAAGCCTAAGAAAGAGGAAGATTGATACAACTTTGATTTTCATGAAGAAATTGACAAGGAAACCCTAGAATCTTAATTTGAGAAAATTGTAGAATACATATGAAATCTCTAGAAATTGATTGAAGGCTTTTGTTTATCTCTTTTGAATATATATGTGTGGATATTTGGTGACATGAAAATGAAGCAAAATCACATGTCTTCTTAGATATATAGATTCGGCCAACAAATGTACATATACTTAGGGAAGAGTTTTCTTAAATCCAACTAAATTAGGTTAATCTACATAAAAAATAAGGCCTATAGTGAATTTTTGGTGAATTATGGATCATTGTATAAAAAGTCAATTTTTAGAGAAAAAGTGTTGACCAAGATGTTCTTGAATTTTCCCTGATGATATTTGATATGTTTTGCACGATTATTGTGATCTAATATGTTCTATGTGCTGTCTGGATTATGTTGATATTTACTTTGTAAATTTTGGAGCTCATTTGTGATAGTTGAAAATTTACGCAGCGTTATGTCAAGAATGAAATATGTGATAACATGTATTCTGGAATTGCATTGTTTACTATGCTGATATTTGATTTCTTAACATGAATAATATGTTGTTTACTGCTTGATTTTATAAGTATGGGTTATTTGGTAAAGGACTGACCAATATATATATGGCGGAGTAGCCTTATCCTGGGGATGGGCCCTGTGTGTGCTAGAGTTGGCCATTGGGTAGCTGTTGTTGTGTTGGATGTCCAATCTTAAAGACACTTTAAAATATATAAACCACTAATCCTCAGACTCCAATACGCTATCATGTTATCGAGATTATTTATGCACAGAGTTGTGCAAGGCAGTTCTTTCCTAAATATACCTATATGCCTTGATCAAATGATGGCTTAGATGACATATTATTGTGATATTTTATATGACTTTCCTTGGGTGCTCACTGGGGGACGCCTCAGTAAAGGAAGTAGGAGTGAGCCTGTTATGTCATGGCAGTGCAAGATGAGCTAGGCTTGAGCTTACTGAAGCCAGTGTGACACGGTGTAAGTGTTGGGCCTAGCGGTCTCCAAGGCCTAATGGTCAAGAGAGAATAAATATTGTTTGTGATATCTTTTCTATTCTATGCATGTAGAGATCTCTTGAATATCTTGCAACTACTAAATATCAATTACGTTGAAACAATTATTGTATTTTATTCATATTCTATCTTTAGATATAATATGTCTGTTCACTTTGTTATATTATATTCACGTGAGATATTGCTAATAGGTATATCTCTCCATTTATATTGTTTAACAAATATATTGTCATGCCATTATATTGCTTGTTGTCTGTTAAAAGTACTTGACTCTTCTCCATGGATATTATGTGGTATTAATCTTGCCTACGTTACTGAGAAAATTATTTCTCACTCTATTGTGGTTTATACTTTTCTTAGATGCCAATCTATCAAGTGACCCTAGAACTCCAGGTAGAGTGGATCCAGTTCCCACTCAAGGGATGGGTCTTCGTCATCCATAATATATGCATCATATCATGTGATGATGTTGTTCGTGTTGTACCGGTATATTTTGTGTCCCCAGGAGAGCTGGAGTCCCACACATTCCCAGTGGGTGGAGTTGACCCTCCTGCTCCTCCATTTGCATGAACAGAGGCCCAGTTAATGATACTGACCTTTTTGTTATCTGGGGGACTTTCTTTTTGAATGGTTATAGGATAGATTCCCTTTTGATGTGATGTGATTTGTATGACCCCGTTCCCTTATGAGGGAACTCTTGAACTAATTTGTATAAGTTACAGCGTATTTTTGTTATTGTTATAGTCCGTTACGCCATTAATTACATTTTATTGTGAAGGAATAATTAAAAAAAAGTGATTAAACTTAAATATGGAATTCTTCACAAATATATAAAATAAAGAAGGGTATTAGAAGAGGTGTTGCATGTTGCGCAACCTTCAAAATAAAACTAGGTTGAATTAAAATTTATAGTTAGTGGCACAACCTAGGCCATCTCCCTTGGAAATAGAATTCAATGTTTAATTGAGTTTCTAAGTGTAAAAGGATCCTAGAACTACCTAAAGTAAGGGGGGTTTTTAATCTAATTAAACTATCTAAAATGAAATTGAAATAAAATTCCTAAATTTTACCTAATTGCATGAGTTAATAAATGAATAATGGACTTGTGACTAGCCTTGGATTCATCACTTGGTATCTACTATCCTTATCCTAATTCAATTGTGATTAGTTTTAGTCTAAGAGTCCCTAATTGTGTTCATGGCAAATGTATCTTGAGTTACCATGCAAGAATCAAGAGATTAATAATCTAATATTGAATTGAAACCTCAATCTGCATCAAATCACTAGCTCTTGTCATTAGGATCAATAAACACTTCCATTTGATTGATTAATCGATTAATTAGCCTCTGCATCATTACCCTAAGGTATTTAATTAACCAATTAAACTCCAAGGAATCTTTAAATTAGACAATTAAGCACTCAATTTCATTCATGCATTTCATCAAACACCTTGACTGCATACATGAGAAATTGGAAGAGAATGAAAAACTCAGCACTTGATTCAATCAATTAATCAACAAAATGTATTCTAATTAGTGTCTAACCAGCCACTAATTACATCTACACAAATTCACAATCAAATACATCTCAACCAAGAATGTACAAGAAAAAGAAAAAGTGTAAGAAATTAAGAAAATCTTAGCCAAAATTCGATGTTCTTCTCCATGGAATCAAGCTTCTTCAAGATCCTTTTCCAAGCTAGCCTGCTTCCTTCTTTTCTTTTTTCAATTAGTGGACCCCACCTTCTTTCATTTGTTGCTCTTCATTTACGTATCACTTCCTCTCTTCAATCTCTAGCTCGCTACTTCGTCTTTTCTTTGCGTTGATTTTAAAAATCTATTTGCTATCTCCCAAACTTCATCATTTTCTGCCCGTAGCTTATCCATGCAACTCAAACTCCTCATGTAGCTTCTCTTCATCCTTCTCTACAACTCAGGTGTGCTTCATGTAGTTCCCTTCATCCTTTAGCTCATGCTTCTTTCCTTCACTTCCTCGAGCCTGTAGCTTCCCTTTGTTTTTGCTATGCATTGAACCCGTGGCTAAGCTAGATGTGGTTCTCTTCATTCATTACCTTAAACACGTTTTGAAACCTTCTTTAATCCCTTCAAAATTGTAGCTTCTTCCTCCTACATAAGCTACCTTCTTCTTCTTGCTTCATGCACCCAAGCTCAAGTTTTCTTCTTCTCTCGTGTTACTCAACGTCTGTTCTAGCCACGTTAAAACTCGTAGCTTTTCTTCCACACGTTCTATTCTATTTCATGTAATTTCTCACGTAAACTTCTGCATAGTTTGGTGTCTCGTGTTTATATGGAGGTAGAGCTAAATGTGTGCAGAGTAATAGAAGTTGCTTCTTCTCTTCCATGTGTTTGTGGCTGATATGTTTATAGTAAGCCCATGCTTCTCCATGTGATCCCATAGCTTTCTTCAAACCCCTACGATGTGAGTATTGATTCATAATTCATGATAAATGGAAAGAGTGGTGAATAAGAATGGATGAATGATGGATGGTCTTTGTTCCCTTCAGCTCGAGCCTTCCCTCCTTCTCCACATTAGAATTGCATGGGTGTTTGAAGCTACGTGGATGAACTTAAGAGAAGAGTGCTACGAGTTTTCTTGTGGTTATCATAGTGAATGAAGCCTTCTTTCTAGTTGTACACATGTACACTTGAAGCTCATCCCTTCTTCTTTTCTTCTTTAAATCAAATTCTCATTCAAGTATCATTTGCTCATTAAAATCTGCACAAAAGAATGGAAAGTATTAAGTAGAAATACCCAAAAGTTATTTAAGATAAATTTAAGCATTAAAAACCAATAATTTGTAAATTAATTTCTCAAATGTAAAAATGGCCAATTAAAATCAAATTCCATTCAATTGCATCCATTAAGCCATATTTAATTATTAAAATGCCAAACTAAAGAGGAAATAAAATATATAAAGATGGTGTTTATCAAATTCCCCCACACTTAAACCTTTGCACTCCTGGGCAAAGCTCAAAATCTAAGGAAAATCAAGTGGAATGGCAAGTGGAAAATGAAAATGAAAAGGAAAGTGTAGAAATCACAAGTTAAGGACTAATCATAACTCTTCAACACTTCAACACTTCAACAATTAAAGTTAACTTCACTTGCATCAAGAAATAAGCTCCATGGCAATTGCATTTGAAAAGAATGAATTGAAATGCATAGCCCCTCACATGGATTAGTGTTTATTCTCAACTTTCAAGTGTTTAAGGGAATGTGTTTCACTCAAATTCACTTATCCAAACCTCACTACCATAAGCTTGTCAAGATTCTAAATCTCCACCACCCATATCAAATGCAATGCACAAATTAATAGGACTTTATTCAGGGTTGTAATGGGGCTGGGGAATGAAACGAATGGACATTCAAGGAAAGATAAACAAATGGATACCTTAAAACTTCAAAAGCAATCAATACAAATCTAGGATAGGAGAGAATGTGCATTCTAGGCCTTATTTACAACTAGCATAGGCAACTATAAACTCATTTCAAAAGACTTCTTTCTTTTGATTTTCAATTGCTTTATTTTTTTCCATTGCTTTTCTATTTCTTCTTTTCTTTAACTTTGAACATTTTCCTTAATTTTTAGTAACAATGGCCTAAATGATGCAGAGCATGCATTTTCTCACCCTAAACAAGTGTAATGCTCCTTGAAATCTATAAGGTATCTTAAAATAAGGTGGGAAACATTTTTTTTTTAACGTTTCATGGCTATGGGCTCAACAAAGAAAATAAAATCAAGTCCAAAGTAGCTAAACAATGGATAAAATGCATATAGGTTAGCTTTTTGGCTCACTAGCTATAAAATAAATGAATGCCTTATCATTTTCATGCATGCAAATGCAAATGCGGTCTCAACAACGAATCAAGACAAGTTCTAGAGTGAAAGCAGAGATAGGTGAATACACACTAGAAATGAATAAATAAGGCTCAAATCTCTCACCAGCTAATGGCTATCAAATAATTAATTGACATCAAATTCATTACCACTTCACTTGAATCAAGACACAAGATCTAGTACTTATCATGTCAAAGCAAATCCAAGCTATAATCATCTCAACTTACAAGTTTCACAGAAAAACTGAAAAAAAAAATCACGCTATTACTCAAAATGTTCTCAAAAATTTCAAAATTTTTAGTTTTTTTAAACAAAGGAAGGAAAGAGAAGATGAAATGGAATGAAATGACTCTTCCCCCAACACTTAAATATTGCATTGTCCTCAATGCCAGCACACAATCTAGTCAACAGATAAACATCACAATATAAAAAAGTAGAAGAAAAGTATACAACTGAATGAACTTGAATCGAAGATCTCAAGGGTGGCTCAAATTCCCATGTAGATGGTTAGCAGCTTTTTACTATAAAATAGAAATAAAAAATAGTAATGCAGAAAAGAAAAAGAAAACTAAATCCTAAACTAAAAAGAATTCTATAAGAGACCAGCTAATCATAAGTATTAAAAACCAAAATTAAAACTACTTTATTCCTTCTTAATTCAACAAATTTAAGTCTAACCACTTTAAAGCATTTTGATTGCTCATGCAATGTTGATTCATGGACTTCCTCAACCATTACTAGTCTTAGAAAGTCATTTTCAGCATGTTCAGGATTAATGAAAGAGGAAAATTGAGATTTAGGACATTCAAAACTAAAGAAAGAAAATTTAAAATCAAATGAAAACTTTGAACCCTCTAGAAATCTAAAAACCAATAAAATCTACTGGATTCTCATCAGTAAGAGTCATTGCATCCACAGAAAAATCTAATTGCAACTTCTCACAGTCCTTCAAGTTCAAGGCATTTGGCAATTGCTTAATCTCAGCTGGGAGAGTCTGTTGATTGTTGGGAACTACTTCACCAACTTTAGGGATCTGTTCAGGACTCTCGACAAGAGAAACAGTATCTTCCCTGACCAAAGAGACATCAGTAGGCTCACAAGATTCTAAAAGATTATCAACAGCTAAATCTAGTCTCCTACTAGTATAAATAACAGCATAAGGATCATCAGAGTTTTCAATATCAGCACTATCTCTATGCATACTCTCATTAATACTAGTATAGGAAGTAGAATTAGTCTTAACAACAATTTCAGTGCAAACAAAGGAATTCATGGATTCAATAGACTTATCAGACTTCAGAAACTCATCAATCTTAGCATATATAGGACTTGTATGCATATCATCACATAAGCATTTCAAATTAGAGCCTGATTCATCAACAACAAGTTGCTCAACAATTTCACTATCTATATCATTATCACATGCTACATTCACTATTTTATCAGTCATATCATCATATACTATGAGTAATCATGTTGATCAATATATGTGAGGAACTCACTAGTCTCAATGAAAGAATTAATTTGGGAGCATCTATCACATATAATGGATTCAGCACACACACAATCAAGAGAATCATTCAAATTAACTATGTCACCTAGTCTAGATGGTGTACTGTCCCTAAACTCAGAAGATGCATCGTGAATGGGCTTATCGACCAATTCCACACTAGGAATAGAATGATTTTCACAATCTAAGTTACCCCCACACATATATACTACCCTAGACTCAATAGATTCATGATTAATAGGCTCGAAAATGAATTCATCATTATAGTCACAGCTAGGTGTAGAAATACCAAGTGCATTAGTACACAAGGGTTCATGAACATCAACAAATGTATCAATTTTGCTCAATGAATTACCACAATCAATCAAATTAGGAGATTCAACAACAATGTCTTCATCTACTTCGTGATCAAGCAATTCAAAATCAACATAATCATGTACATCAGTGGTCATAATGCTATCAAGTATACTAAAGTCAGTTCCAACAAATTGCAAAATGTTAGAAGATGGAAGGATATTTCCCAATGAATAAGATTCTTCCTCTTCTATACATTCCCTTCTAATTTGCTCTTCAGTCAATTCAGTAGCACTTGACGTTGGTTGATTCATTTGAAATCCCGAATCCTTCATGAGGTTATCTATCATTTGTTGGTTTTGGAGTTGCAATTGTTCAGTTTCTGTAATGTCCAATTTTCGTTAAATGACAGAAACATGCATGTTTTCAAAGAAAGTCCCCTTAAATGAATTAGTTAAGGTTCTAAAAAATTTGAGTAACATTCTAGACTCCTAAAAATGAGAATCCTAGCCCCAGGTGAAAGGAAAAACAGATCAAGAATGAAGAAACAAATTTTGACAGAAATCTTACGAAACATAATGGCATTTTTAGAATTTTGAGCAAATTTTGGAATTCACATAGGAGGGCTTTTTAAATGAATGTTTTGAGTTCTCTGGGGTTCTCAAAGGCCCTGAAAACTATCGGAAGCCCCAGGACAATTAAATCCTCTTCGGTGGATGTTTTATAATGTCGGTGTACCCGAACTTTGACAGATTCATTTGGGAAGGTTTTAGTACCGATTTGAATGATTCCAAAGGCATTTTATTAGATTGGAAACCTAAATTTTATAATGGAAAAGACTGTTCTCAAAAAAGACCTAAAACGAAGGAGAAACAAAAATGCAAAGAACGAAAGATAAAATGAGAATTTTTGAAAAATGCTTCCTCTTCCCCCTATATATAGGTGGCGCCCCACTTTCTCCCTCATTGAGACTCAGAAATTTCTACCCAATTTCAGAGAAGGGAGCTAGAGTTTTGGAGCACAAGAGAGGAAGAAGAAGGAGGAGATATCTAAGCTTTAAGGTATGCTTTCTTAGTAGTTTTTCATACTTTCTTCCATCCAAACCTCCTCTTCTTCATTCTCCTTTGTTTCCTTTGATTAAAATGAAGTTTGCAAATATGATTTAAGGGAGAAACTTAGGGGAAATTTCAGATTTGAAGAGAGAAGCTTGGAGAAACAAGATTCAAGCAAGAAAAAAAAAAGAAAACTAAGTAATTTCTTTTCCTATGGTTGATACCTTTAGTTCCTCTCCTCCTACATTTCACCTAACATGAGAAACCCTAGGAGGATTTGATTTTTAGGTAGAACCAAGGATGAATCTAAGGAAAAAGGGTGTGGAGATTAAGAATATGCAAAGGAAATTAATAAACAACCATTAGATTTCAAGATGCAATTTCTAGGGTTTCAATTGCACCTTGTAAAATCTGACTTTGTATGACAATTCCTAGACCTAAATAAGAGTTTAATTGAGCTCCCAAGATCCTTAAGAGGCTCCCCATATGCTTTTCCCCTTGAGAAAACAAAGAAAGCTTCAAGGAGGCTAAAAATGCTCTTCGTCTCGACCTAAGTAGGTTAAGGTAGTTAGGGAGAGTTTTAAATTTTTCTAAACCCATTCTTGAGTCATATATGATGAATGAAAATGAGGGAAGGCCTTGAAAAAAATTTAGAACCCATAAAAAGTGAGTTGGTACTGTAGGTTCCATATTATGACCTAAAGAAGCAACATGTAATTAGGCTCTTAGTTTTAATTGTGTGATGACTCCAAGAGGCTTAAAAAAAGTCAAAAATCATATTTGAAAGGAAAGAATGGAGCCTAGAATTTATTTGAGGAGTTTTGGTTCATTAGGTGCAATTATGGAACCATAATGAGGTTATAAGCTAACCTAGTGTCTAAGCAAATTGTATGACCTCAGAATTGAGTTCATGAACCTAATTGGCTTCCATAACTTGTGTCTAGTCCAAGAGAAAGCATCCCCACACTTTTGTGTGTGTATGGCCAAAAAAAGGAGCATTCTTTCGAAGGGAAAAGTGTGTGATCGTGTGCAAGGTAGGTCTCTCCACCTTTTCTCATACATAGATGTGTATTTAACTTGTTTTAGAATGTGTATGTGTATTTTCAAGCTATGAAAAGTATGCTAGCATGATTTTATATGCCATGATTTCATGATGACATATTATGTTTCTAAATGATGTTATGATGTTTGTTTGAGTTTTCTTGAGTGTGGAGAGGCCAAGAACTCTTCACCATGGTGAAGATGAGCCAAGAACCCTCAAGATTGGTTGAGATAAAGCAAAGAGTCTCCCAAAAGCAAAGTGGACTCCCAAGAGCATGGTTGAGTCCAAGATCTCTTAAAGAATGGGTAAGGCAAGTCCAAAATCCATGAGGAAAAGGGTGAGGCTAATCCATCCACTTGGCAAGCTCTTGGATGTCTTGTATGACTTATTCACATGCCAAGCTTGCTTCTTGAATGTTCATGACATCTATTATAACTTTGTATTCATTTTCAAGACTTACTTTGCATCCATTATGTATGATTGAATAGGAAATGAGCTATTGGGATTCTTTGAATCTCATTCCCTCTGCTCTAATGATCTCACATGCTAAGTGGACTAAGTGGATAAGGTAATGGAAGCCTGTTCACCTTGAAGGAAAGAGTTTGACAACAAATTGTTTAAGTTTTGCTACCTTAAGACTATATTTATGTCAAATGATGTAATCCCTTGATGCATATGGTCTATGACCTCTTAGGCATATGTAATTATGGTAATATGTAATGTATAAATGAATGGATATGATATATAAACCCTAGAGTGTAATTTGAGTATGTAATGCCAAGTTATGCTTCTTGGAAAGCTAATGTAAGTGTGCATATGTGTGGATGAAATGGCCAAAATGAGATGCATGAGGTTTGAAACCATTTGGGTAGCTCACACAAGTCCTAATTATTCTTTTAGACTTGCCCAAAAGGTGCCAAAACTCAAAGAAAACTATTTGGACATTTTGGTACCCTATATGGAGCTAAAATTGGCCATAATGGAACCTTATATCACTTTTTAGGCAAATGACCTCTTCTTGATCTGATATTTGGCATACAATTAGATCTTATTGAGAGATTTTTGAGAAGCTAAAGAACATAACTTTTGGAGATTTACATAATATTTGATGAATTTTCAAAATTGGCAAATTTTTTGGTTTTGGTCATGTCACTGTTCATACTAGTCTGAAAATGAAATCTATCACACAGGGCTCAAATGATATTCAATTGTCACAAAATTTTATACAGAGAAATTAGACATTTCTATTGACCTATACCAACTAGAAGTACCTCATTTGGATGTCTAGAGAGGGAGGTATGAATTTTTAAAAATCCTATCCATTATTAGGAACTTCACCCGACCTTAGCTATTATTTGATTAGATTTCAAGGTCTGGGCGTGCCTGAGCTGGTATGGAGTTATTTTTACCCTCTAAATAACATCTACATATTTTCATATTAGTATCATTTACATGGATTGGAGGATTTTGGAATTAATTGGACATTTTTTAAGTTTGCTCCAGAAATTTGTGGTAGTACCAGTGGATAGTTTGACCTCTGAAACATTTTGAATGTCAAATGTCCTCTGTGATAGATGTTATGATTTGGACATATTTTTAATATGAAGTAGATAGATATAGCTTTCCAAAATGGCTAAGAATACATAATTTCAAATTTTTTAGAATTAGTTATGATTTTTCAAAGTTGTGGTAGAATTGAGCCAAATTCTAGCCAAAAATATGTATGAACATTCTAAGCTTTCCTTTAAGTTCCATGAGTTGTGGGACACATTATATGATGCAAATGAGTTGTATTCATGTAATTAAATATGAGAATGTATGGTATGAGCTCACACGGTCCATGTGACACCAAATGAAATTTTTATACACGACACAACGTGAAAATATTCATTATTTTTCTTGCCTTTTTCATTGGAAACTCATATGATTCATGGAATTAAATTAATTAAAGACATGAGATGAGCTAGAAACTATGGTGTTACAGTTTCCCAGTGGAGTTGAAGATTATGGGCTTCTAATTGCTACATCATTCTCTCTTTCCAACTTGGTTCCCACTGGGGCTCCTGTTGCATGTATTCCTCATGATAGTTGTAGGGATGATATCCTGGTTCTTGCACATTGAAGTTATGGTATGGCTCAAAGTGATGGTGATAATTAGGGTGGACTTCATATGGATGATAGTATGGTAGGTAGTATGGTGGTTGGAATTGTTAGTATTGTTGGCTTTGTTGTGCTTGTCTTTGTTGTTCAAGAATGCCATGAAACATTGACCTGACTTTATCCAACTTTTGGGCAATCCTATCATTTGGACAAGAATCATAGACACCTTGATTAGAATAATAATATGGATCCATTTAAAGTAATAAAATGAGAAGTTTAATTGATTTCAGCATAAGAGAATTCTCTAACAAACTACAACTAAAATTAACTCTAAATTAAGAAAATAAAATTCAAATAAAGATAAGAACTTCCTAACAATAAAAAACACTCCAAAATAAAGGTTAATCACACAAAATTAACTAATAAAAAAAATAAGGAAATTAAATCTAGAAAATTTGAAAAACTTTTAAAAAAATTTCAAGAAAATACTAAAAAATTAGAAAAAGTGCCTTAAACGTTAGAATTTGACCAAAAAATGGTGCTTCTAATCTCTGTCACTGTCTTAGGTCTCTCCCATTATAATACTGCCTCTACCTTATAGGGATCTACTGCGACCCCTGCTTGGGAGATTACATAACCTAGAAACTGGATTTCAGTGAGCCAGAACTCACATTTACTAAGTTTACCATATAATTGTCTTTCCCTTAGGGTTTCCAGGGCTAATCTCAGATGCTGCTCATGTTCCTCTCTACTTTTTAAGTAGATGAGGATGTCATCTATGAAAACAACTACAAACCTGTCTAAGTATGGCCTGAAGACTCTGTTTATATAATCCATAAGTACTGCGAGTGCATTTGTCAACCAAAAGGGCATAACTAAAAACTCATAATGCTCGTATCTAATTCTGAATGCTATTTTGGGAATATCCTCAGCCTTTATTCTAAGCTGATGGTATCTTGACCTGAGGTCTATCTTAGAGAAAATTGACGCTCCTACTAACTAATCTAGTAGGTCATCTATGCAAGGGAGAGGGTACTTATTCTTAATGGTTATCTTGTTGAGTTCTCGATAATCTATACATAGCCTAAGGTTCCCGTCTTTCTTCTTTACAAATAAGACTAGAGCTCCCTATAGCGAGACACTAGGTCTAATAAAACCCTTCTCTAAGAGTTATTCTATCTGCTTTTTAAACTTAGCTAGCTCAGTGGGAGCCATCTTGTATGGGGCCTTAGACACTGGACCTGCCCTAGGTACGATATCTATAAGAAACTTTACTTCTCTCTCTGGGAAAAGTCTGCTAATCTCTTTAGGGAATACCTCTGGGAACTCCCTTACTACAGGAATCACTTCTATACCCTCTTTTACCTCAGCCTAGACTAAAAAGAAAACTAGGTACCCCTAACAACCATTCCCTATAGATCTCTTAGCCTGGGAGGTGATCATGATAGATAACTTAGTCCTCATACTAGGTACAGTCCCATACACAGGTAAAGTCATACATATATGGCTACAATCTAGTGTGGCATTATTTGTAGACATCCAGTTCATGCCGATAATCAAATCAATATCAATAAGGAGCATACAAATCAAATCAAGAGTGGTAAAGCAGTGATTAAACTGGACCATACAACTCTAGCAAGCATGGGAGGTAATGGCTCGGTTTCCTGTGGGGGTAGATTCATGCAAATCATATGGTAATATATGCATACTTAGACCCAACCTCCTAGCATAGTCATATGATATGAAAGAATGGCTAGCACCCGAATCAAATAATGCAATTACAGAAAAATCATTTATCTTAATAATACCTTGGATTAGACTCGGGGACCGACTAGTCTCTTGCTGTGATAGGGCAAAGACTCTACCCTGGGTCTAAAGTCTGGGAGGAGGAGCCATCTCCCTTTGTTGTGTGAAGTGTGGGGGAGCCTAGATGCAATCCCTAGCCATGTGTCCTGGCCTACAACACCAGAACCATAAATTCTGCCCTGTGTAACATGGTCTGGTTCCATGATTCTTGACATACTGGGAACATATGATCGGTGTGAAGCTACCTCTACTAGATTGAGTCCTTTGTTTCTTACCCCTTTGGCTCCACTAGCTTCTACCACCTCTTTTGCTAGTAACTACAGCCGTGAATCCTCTCTAGGTCTCTTAGGCTTAAGGAGGGGTGGTCTAGCACTAGAGGTAAGCTGCATCGTTCTGAGGTTTGCCTTTGTCACTCTACATATCTCAACAAGACTATTAAAGTGCCTAATTCTCTATGACACTACCCTGTCTCTACAAATAAAAGGAATATTGGGAAAGCTCTACAAATTTCACCACATATTAGTCCACAGACATCCCCTCTATCTATTTCAGGAGTATAAATTCTAACTCCTTCTTATTGCTAACTGAGCTGGAGAAATATTTCTTGTGGAATACCTGGAGGAACACCTCCCATGTAATCGGAAGGTTCCTTTCCTTCAGAATAGGCTTGGTGCCCTTTTACCAATAATCTGCCTCTTTCTATAATTGAAAAATAGTCATCTTGGCTTTCTGCTCAGATGTTCACTCCATCACCTCGAAGATCTTCTCTAATTGTATAATCCAAGCCTTAGCTTTTTCTGAATTCATCTCACCATCAAAGGTGAGAGGCCTGAAATTTTTAAATTAAGTAATGATCTTTCTGGTCTAGGGTTGCACCTAAGCTTGAGGTGTTTAAGCTGGTGGAATAGGGGCAACCATCTGGATATGTGGTTGTGGATCTAGGTGAGTTGCCCCTGAATGTTCAGGACAATCTGGGTGGTAAGGTGGCTGTGGGGGAGGAGTTCTAGAGCCCTAGTTGTTTCTCTTAGTAAGCTATTCCTATAATTGCATAATAACGACCTACTATTGATCCAAGTGAGTTATAATAGACTGTGGAGCTCTAGTAACTGGATCACTAGGCTCGGCTCTATCATCTACACAAGCCTCTCTAGAGGGCTGACCTCTCCTAGTGTTCATCATAGCTCTAAAACATCATAACAAACTTTAACATGAAAAAGGGAACACTTCCACCATCAACACACTCAATTCATCCACAAATAAGCTCATATACATCTAGGCAACTCATAAACACAAGCCACAACCTACATCAAGAGCTTGAACCTTTCCTCTAATACCAATAAATGTAACACCATAATTTCTTAGCTTATCTCATGCCTTTAAATAACTCATTTCCAAGAATCATGTAAATATTCAAAGAAAAAGGCATTAGAATAATGCATTATTTAGTGTTGCGTTGCGTATATAATTTTTGTTCGGTGTCTCATGGACCATATGAGCTCATACATCATATTCTTATATTTAATTATATGAATACAACTCGTTTCCATCACTAAAATTGGCCTACAACTTATGGAAAAGTAAGAAAATAAATAAAATTTATACTTGCATTTTCAGCTAGAATTTTCTCTTTTCTATTACAAATTTTGGAAAATCATAACTAATTCTAGAAAAATCAAAATCATAAATTTTTTTCCATTATGGAAAGCTACACATGTCTAATTTATGCTAAAAATATGTTCAAGCATTAAACACAACATAAAAGACGTTTGACATTCGAAAACGTCTAAAGGTCTGGGTGTCTACTGATACTGTCACAGGTTTTTGCAGCAAACTTCAAAAATGTCCAATTAATTCCACAAAAATCCAATCCATGTAAATGATACCAATATAGAAAACTACAGATGAAGAACTTGCGGGTTGATGGATTATTACCATGACGATATAACATAATAAATGGTTCCTCTATCTCGCACAATAAAGTGAGAGATAAAGAATAATAAAAAACAAAGATAGAATTGAACAACCATACAGGCATCTTAGCTAGAGGAAAAAAATAACTTCAAACCAGTTCAAGCACACCCAGATCTCGAAACCAAATTAAACAGTACCTGAGGTCAGTTTGAGCGCTTAATACTGGATAGAATCTTTAAAAATTCATATCTCCCTCTCTAGACATCCAAATGGGGTGCTTCTAGTTGGCACAAGTCACTGGGAATGTCTAGTTTTTTCATATAAAATTTCATGACAATTAGACACCAATTGACTCCTAAGTGATAGAAATCATTTTTGGATATGAGTGAACAGTACATCAGACCAAAACTAGTATTTTTTCCAATTTTGAAAATTCATCAAATATTCTTTAGACCTCTGAAAATTCTATTCTTTAGCTTTCCAAAAATCTCTCAATAAGCTCTAATTGCATGCCAAATCTTAGGTCAAGAAGAGCTCATTTGGATAAAAAGTGGTATAGGTTTCTAATATGGTCAATTTATGCTCCATATAAGATACCAAAATGTCCAAATGGTTTCTCTTGATGTTTGGCACCTCTTGGGTAAGTCTAAAAGTATGATTATGACTTGTATGAATTGGCCAAATGGTCCCAAACCTCATGCATCTCATTTTGGCTACTCCACTTCTATTTATACACTAATGCATCAAACTTCCAAGAAGTAAAATTTGCCATTACATGCTCAATATACATTCTAATGGTCACATAACATAATCTCTCATTTATACATCACATATTAACATAATTATACATGTTCAAGTGGTTATAGGTCATATACAATAATGGAGTACATCAATTGCCATTCATAAGGCCTTAAAGTAACAAAATCTAGGCATTTTGATATCAAGCTCTCATTTCTCATGTGGCCAGCTCCCATTTCCTTGATCTCTTAGTCCACCTAGCATTTTAGATCATTGGAGAGGAGGGAATGAGATTCAAAGAAACCCAATAGCTCATTTCCCATTCAACCATACATAAAAGATGCAAAATAAGTCTTACAAATGCATGCATGGGCATATTGTCATGTATAAACATTCGAGAAGCATTTTCAACATTTAAACAAGTCATAAATAACATACAAAGGCTTGCCAAGTAAGTGGATTGGCCTCACCCATTTACTTATGGATTTTAGACTTATCTCATCCATTCTTTAAGAGGTTCTTGGACTCAACCTTGCTCTTGGGAGTCAACCTCACTTTTGGGAGACTCTTTACTTTGTCTCGACCAATCTTAAGGGTTCTTGGCTCATCCTCACCATGGCTAAGGGTTCTTGGCCTCACCATACTTAAGAAAACCAAAACAAATATCATGAACATCATTTGAAAACATAATACATCATCATGGTACCATGGAGTAAGAGCTCATGCTAGAACATTTTTTATAGCTTGAAATACATATGCACACATTCAAAGATAAGTAAAGCAAACAATCATGCATGAGAGAAGGTGGAGAGAGCTACCTTGGATGCAACCACACATTTTTTCTCTTGGATTTCCTCTCCCTTCCTCAGCCTCACACATACAAAGGTATGGGAATGATTTCTCTTAGCCTAAACATAATTTATGGAAGTTAATTAGGTTCATGAAATAAATTCTAAGGCCACCTAATTTGCTTAAACTCTAACTTAACTTATAAACCTCTTTATGGTTCCAAAAATGCACCTAATGAAGCAACACCCATCATATAAATGATAGCCTCCATTCTTTCCTTTCAAAAATGATTCTTAACTCCTTTTAAGCCTCTTGGAGTCATCACACAATTAAAATAAAGAGCCTAACTACATGTTACTTCTTTAGGTCATATTATGGAACATAAAGCACCAACTCATTCTCTAAGCTTTCTAAATTTTTCCCAAGGCTTCCCCTTATATTCATTTATCATATATGACTCAAAAATGGGTTTAGAAAAATTTAAAACTCTCCCTAGGTACACAAACCCCTTTAGGCCGAGGCTATGGAGGATTTTGGCTTCCATGGAGTTTGCTTTGTTTTCTCAAGGGAAGATGCACGTGAGGAGACTTCTAGGGATCTTAAGAGTTCATTCAAATACTCATTTAAGTCTAGAAATCATTGTATAAAATCATATTTTGCAAGGAACATATGAAACCTTAGAATTTGCATCTTGAATTTCCATGGTTATTTGTTAATTATCTTTTCATATTCTTAATCTCCACACTCTTTTTCCTAAGAATCATCCTTAGTTCTGCCTAAAAACCAAGCCCTCCTAGAACTTCTTAAGTGCACCAAAATGGGTGGAAAAAAGGAGCGAGGGGTAGCAACCATGGAAGAAGAAGGGCCTATTTGATTATGTTTTTGTTTTATTGTTTTCAAAATAGATGCTTTTTAGAACAAAATTTGAGAATAAAAAAAATAAAAAAATCTGTTTGAATCATTATTCTGAAAAGTAGTTATTTTCTATTTTTTTTCTGATTCTACAGAACAAAGGTTACAAAACACCTAAAATATGTTTTGATTTTTCTGTTTTTGAAAAAAAAATTCTATTTTTTTTGTTTTATAAAACACTTCATTAAAAACACATTATCAAATAAGTTTTTTTGCTTTTTTGTTCTTAAAAACAAAAAACTGTTCTGAAAACAGTTTACCAAATAGGCCCAAAATTACCTTATTTTTCCTTGTTTTCTCACTTAAATCTTGTCTTCTTTAGGCTTCTCTCTTTAAATCCAAATTTTTCCTTTAATTTCTCCCTTAAAATAGATTTATAAACTTTATTATAATCAAAGGAAACAAAGGAGAATGAAGGAGAAGAGGTTTGGAAGGAAGAAAGCATGAAAAACTACCAAAATTCCTTACCTTCAAGCCTTGATTTCTTCTCCTCTTCTCCTTCCCTTGGTGTGCCACTCTCCTAGGGTTTCTTCTTTGGTTTGGGGTAGAAACATATGAGACTAAATGAATGGGAGAGTGGGGCACCTCATATATATAGGTGGAAGAGAATGACTTTTTCAAAAAAATTTGTTTTACCCTTCGTTTTTGGTATTTTTGTTTCTACTTTGTTTTAGTTCTTTTTTTAGAACCATCTTTTCCATTATAAAATTTAAGTTCCCAATTTAGTAAAAGGCCTTTGGAATCACTCAAATCGGAGCTAAAACCTTTCTGAACAAATCTGTCAAAGTTCGGGTACACCGACGTTGGAAAATGTCCACCGGGGGGTTTTAACTGTCCCGGAGCTTCCCATAGTTTTCAAGGCCTCTGAGAATCCCAAAGAACTCAAAACTTTCATTTAAAAAGCCCTCCTATGTCAATTCCAAAATTTTCTCAAAATTACGAAAATGCCATTACGTTTCATAAGTTTTCTATAAGAAATTGTTTCTTTATCTAGCTCTATTTTTCTTTCCATCTGAGTCTAGAATTTTTATTTTTAGGAGTCTAGAATGTTACACAAATTTTTTGGGACCTTAACTAATTCATTTTGAGGGACTTGCTTTGAAAACGCATCTGTTTCCATTGTTTAATGAAAATAGGACATTACACTTATCCTCTAGATAGATTAGCCCAATTGTATATTCGTGAGATTATGAGATTACATGGTGTTCCTAATAGCATTGTGTTAGATAGAGACCCAAGGTTCATATCAAAATTTTGGCGATCTCTACAAGAAGCTTTTGGTACTAGTCTTAATTTTAGCACTACCTATCATCCCCAATCAGATGAACAGATAGAGAAAACCATTCAAACTTTTGAGGACATGCTTAGAGCCAGTGTGTTAGAATTGAAGGGGAACTGGGATGTGTACTTGCCCTTAGCTGAATTTACCTATAATAATAGTTACCATTCCAATATCCAAATGGCACCATTTGAGGCATTTTACAAGAGAAAATGCTAGTCATCCTTATGTTGGGTAGAGCTCAATGAGAAGAGTCTCTTAGGACCAAACATAATGGACCAAACCACCCACCAAATAGAACTCATCAGAAAGAAGTTGTTGGTTGCTTAGAGTAGGAAAAAGAGTTATGCTGATAAGAGAAGGAGACCCTTAGAATTTGAGGTAGGAGACCATGTATTTCTTAAGACTACTGCAGTGATAGGTGTAGGATGGTTTATTAGGACAAGAAAGCTTAGTCCTTGTTATCTTGGTCCTTTCCAAATCCTTAAAAGGATAGGACCCATGGCCTATAGAGTTCCTTTACCTCCAAACCTAGCCAGATTACATGACGTGTTCCACGTGTCCTAATTGAAAAAGTATAACCCTGACCCTTCACATGTCATTGAGCATGAGAGTGTGCATCGACAAGATGATTTGTCTTATGTGATTGAGTCAAAAAGGATTATGGACTCAAAAGTCAAACAGCTACGTAATAAGGACATCCTCTTGGTAAAGGTGATATGGAAGGAACTTACTCTGGATGAAGCAACTTAAGAGATGGAGGAGGTGTAATACCATAATTTCTTAGCTCATTCCATGCTATTTTTACACCCCATATCAATCAATTCATATGAGAGGCAAGAAAATGGCATTAAAGTAGTGATTATATTTTGTGTTGCGTCGCGTCGCGTCGTGTAAAAAAGTTCCGTTCAGTATCACGTGGACTGTGTGAACTCATACTATACTTTATCATATTTAATTACATGTATAAAACTCATTTTCATCACAAAATCATGCCCTCAACTCATGGAAACCAAAATGGAACCTAGAATATGGAGATTTATTTTCGGCCAGATTTGGCCCCTTTCCTGGTTCAACTTTGAAAAATTATAACTAATTATAAAAAAATTGAAATCACACATTATTGCCCATTATGGAAAGATAAGGATATCTAATTCACACTAAAAATATGCACAGACCATAACACCCATCATAGAGGGCGTTTGACATCCGAAAAGGTCCAGAGGTCAAACTGCCTCCTGATGTTGTCACAGATTCTGTAGCAAACTTTGAAAATGTCCAATTAATTCCAAAAAAATCCAATCCATACAAATGATACCAATATGTAAATCTGTGGATGTTAGATAGATGGGAAAAATAATTCCAGACCAGTTCAAATGGCCCAAATCTCGAAATTTAATAAAATAGTAACTCAGGTTGGGCAAGGGTCCTGATACTGGACAGAATGTTCAAAAATTCACATCTCCCTCTCTAGACCTCCAAATGAGGTGATTCTAGTTGGAAAAAGTCACTAGGAATGTCTAGTTTCTCTGTATAACATTTTGTGGCAATTGGACATCATTTACCCCATGAGTAACAGAATTTAATTTCAGACCAGTGCTACAGTACCAAGGACCAAAACCAGAAAATTTTCCAATTTCAACAATTCGCCAAATATTCCATAGACCTCCAAAAAATTACCAACTTTAGCTTCTCAAACATCTCTCAATAATCTCTATATGCATACCAAATTTCAGACCAAGAAGAGCTCATTTGGATAAAAAGTGATATAGCGTTATGAAATAGTCATTTTGCTTCCTATCAAGAGTCACTTTAGTCCAAATGGCCTCGTCTTGAGTTTGGCACCTCTTGGGTAAGTTTAAAAGCACAAATATGACTTGTAGAGACTGCGCAAGTGATCCTAAACCTCATGCATCTCATGTTGGTCTCTCAACATCTATTTATGCATAGTTATATCAAGCCATCCAAGGGCCAATTTGCACCATGTTATTGATTTAGTGTCATATAAAGTCTACATCATGTTCATACATCATTTTACACTTGTCCATGGTCTTACATCACAAAAATATTACATACATTATTACTTTGACGTTTAACCACCACTTAAAGTACATAATACACCAAAATAAAGATGTTCAATGTCTTTGGCTTGCATCTCATTGACTTGGAACACCACCTAGACAATTCAAGGATGAAGGGGAAATAGGAGTGAGATTTCATGAATCTCAATAGCTCACACACCCATTCACACCACATTTAATGCATACATACATCAAATTCATAACTGTACAAGTATAAAGTGTGCAATAAATTCCATTCCATGCCATATTCACATGTCAAAATCACTTTCATGCTCTAAGGACTTTTGGTTTAGCCTCACCCCATTTCTAGGACTTTTGGATTTGCCTCATTCTTGGTCTAGGGACTTTTGATTTTGCCTCACCCATTCAAGGGACTTTTGGCCTTGTCTCACCCATGCCATGAGACTTTTGGCATCTCCTCACCTTCATCAAAGGACCTTTGGCATCACCTTACCCTTGTGAGCTCTTTCTACAACCATAGTCATTCAAGACAACACATTGGTACCAATGCACAACAAGGATCAAGTGGCATGTTATCAAGCATCAAGAATGCATGCAAGCACACTAAGACATACATATGCATACAAGAATGCAAAGAGAATGAGGTGGAGAGCTACCTTTTAATTTATGCGAGCTTACTTTGCCACTTCCTTTCCCTTCTTGGTCTCACAAGAGCACGTAGGTGGAGTAGGGTTCTCTTGACCTAGATATCACAAACATCACACAATTACACACTTGAAGCAAGCCAAGACACTAGGTTCACTCTTAAACACACACTTGGTTCCATAATGGGCATATTGGTTCCATAAATGGTCCATTGAAGCAACTCATATCACCCAAGTTCTAGGCTCCATTATCTTGTTATTTCTAAACTTCTTGGACTCATTTAAGGTCCTTGGAGCCATCACATATTCAATTGCACCATTGAAAGACCAAGTTGCTTCATAAGGCACCATTATGGACACCATTGTCCCATCTCCCAATCCATGGCTCCTAAATTTTTCCCAATGGTTCTTCCCATCTTCTAATACCATATGGAGTCCCAAATTAATGTTAGAACAAATTAAAACATCCCCTAGCCTGATGAACCTAGCTTGGTCGAAATATGCACCATATGGAAGGTTCATGGACTTTGTGATTTTTCCTTGATGGGAAAGCCACTTGGGAGGCTTTCTAGAGGTCTTAGGAGGTCAAGGGAACATTCAAATAGCCAAGGAAATATTCACACAAAATTAGATTTTCCAAAACCCTAGAAAGCACTACACTTTTCTAACTTGTTTTCTATTAGTTTTTCTTGGAATTTCTTTCCATATTCCATCTCCCCATGGCCTAAAACCCTTGTTCCTTCCTTGTATTTGGGCAGAACATCCTCCCCTCCTTTGGTTATGTTCTTGGCCGAAATACACACAAAGGGAGGGGGAAGAGAAGATGCAACAAAAAACAAGGATTACCTAGGATTCAAGTGAGTTTTCAAGTGTCTTTCTCCTTGGTTCTCTTCTCCTTGGAAAATTCAAATTTTCCCCTTTAGGTCTGGGTCAAAAATAGAACCAAATCATTCAAAAAATCCATGGCAAGAAAGGAGGAAGAGAGGAGAACAAGATTGGAGGAAGATGAAGCAACAAAATCCATGAAATTACCTAGTTTCTCCTTGGTTTTCTTCCCCTTTTGATGCATCTAAGGAGCTGCTATTTTTTCTGTAAATTGGGCAGAAGAAGTCATTCTCAATAAAAGGGAGAAGATGGAAGAAAAGTGTGGAAGTGTTTAGGACATTCTAGAAGCTTTTATTTCCAATTTTGCCCTTCTGTAATGGCAATTTCGTTTCAGCTTTGGTTTAGCTCCTTTTTTAGAACTATATTTTCCATAATAAAATTTAGGTTTTTAATTTAATAAAATTTCTTTGGAATCACTCAATTTAGAGCTAAAACCTTACCAGATGAACTGGTCAAAGTTCGAGTCAACTAACATTGAGAAACATACACCGGAGGGGCTTTACCAGTCTCGGGGCTTCCCATAGTTTTTGGGGCTTCTGAGAACCTTGGGCAACTCAAAAATTTCATTTAAAAAGCCCTCTTATGTGGTTTTCCAAAAGTTGCACTTATTTACGAAAATGCCATTACGTTTCGTTAGTTTCCGTCGCAAATTATTTCTCCCTCCTAACTCCGTTTTTCTTTCCATCTGAGCCTAGAATTATCATTTTTAGGAGTCTAGGACTCTACCCAGTTTTTTTGGGATATTATCTAGGTCATTTCAGAGGACTTACTTTTATATAGCTCATTTCGTCATTTTACAAAAATTACGTTCGTTATAGGAGGCAATGAGGAAGGGCTATCCTATATTATTTGATTAAGGCATGTCTAATTTTGAGGACAAAATTTCTAAATGGAGGTGAGAATGCAACACCTCAAAATTAATATTAAAGTGTTAATCATGGATTTGGACAAATTAAGAATAATTATTATGAAATAATTAGGCAAGCTATATGAATGGAAATTTATAGATAAATAAATTATTAATACGAGTTTAAGATTTCAATTAGGTTAAAGCTTAATTTGGGCCCAAAATTAATTTTAGTAGGCCATGGTTAGAGACTAATGAAGGCTCAATGATTATAGGTGCAGACCCAACTTCTTATTATGAGACTTTGCTTAAGAGAGACATCACTTAGCATTGGCCCAAGACCCTATTTATACAAACCCTTATAGTTGGCCTAACATTCCTTATGCAGACCCAAACTAAGTGAACTCTTAAAATTTGGCTTAACCCAACTACAACTCTATAACCTAACTCATGAGACTTAGCCCAACTCAACTCAAAGTTTGAACCTACTTGGATTTAGGCCTTTAAGTCAACCCAAACCCATCCAAAACTCTAAACATATTCAGCCTTTCCCCTCCCTTATAAAGAAACACAAAACACAACATAATTTAGGAGGTTTAGAGGGAGGCTAGGGTTCTTAGCAAGAAATCTACCATTTCTCACTTCTAAGCACAAAATCAGCCATGGTAATTGTTATATAACT
Source organism: Erythrophleum ivorense (assembly GCA_026724425.1). Classification (NCBI taxonomy): domain Eukaryota; kingdom Viridiplantae; phylum Streptophyta; class Magnoliopsida; order Fabales; family Fabaceae; genus Erythrophleum; species Erythrophleum ivorense. Next base: position 21,461,815 of record JAIUCV010000004.1, on the reverse strand, counting down.
TAATCCTCTCTTCTTTCTCTTCAATTTGACTTAATTAATGTTTCATTTAGAGCATTTCACCCACACCCAAAATCTGAAACTTGTTACTTGGTATTTTCATGGTGAAATTTCGTAGGTTGAGGCTAGGGGTGTTGTTAGGTAAGTATAGACTCCTCATTTTGATGCTTTCTCTACTAGTTAGAGACCCCATTAGCTGACTTATGATATGGGCTCTATTTCTATACGAAAATAACCATAATGTAGGGTGATATTTTGAAGTTTCTGGTCTAGGGAAGGCAAAATTAGAAATTTAATCTTTTGGTGGCTGGGTAAGTGTCCCTTAGGTAATTATTAATGGATTAGTTCTTTAACTACTAGGTTACTATCATAATTGATGAATGGGAATGATAATGGTTTGATTTTTGTGCTCATAGGCTGACATAGCATTATTGTTGGCTCTACTAAAAATTGTCCACAAGTGAGGTAATCGAGGATTATGTAATTCCATGCATATATCTACTTTGATTTTATATTTACTGCACATCAAAGATTTAAAATGCTAAATGAATTGATTGGCTATCGTTGTATTATGTTTAGACCTTGTGAGTCCATGGTGGAGCTGTGGTGCAGTAGCCACCCATGCATGTGTTTTGATCGAGCACCAGGTTATGATCAAACCCTAGATGCGCTAAGCCCTGGTTATGCTCATTGGGGAGTAGGTGTCATGGATAAGCCTTTCCCGTTGTTATTGGCCTTTAACATATGGAAATATGATTGCTAGTATGGGATGGTAATCATAGTAGCCTAATCGTTTTATTTACTGATATAACTAATATAATTTTGATACTCATTTTAATTCATGCATATATGTTAATTAAATTAGAATATATGAATGGAACTTGCCTTTAGTTACTGAGATTTGCATCTCACCCCATTTCATGGGCTAACTATTTCAGGTGAAGGATCCTCTAGTAAGGAAAAGGGTAAGCAAGTGAATGAGCATCCATGAGCTAAAACCATGTGTTGGGAAGCTGCACTTGGATTGACCTAACTTAGGATATGCTAATTTTGTTATTCTTTTATATAGCATCATCATGTAATCATGTTGCTAAGTATAGGGGCTTATATTTTGATAACATAATATGTATCTGTTGAGGGGTGAGGCTTCACATTAAACAGGTTTATGATGTATAAACTTATTGTAGCTGATATAGGACTTAGTTAATCTTATGATATGGTTCACTATATGGAAATGTAATCATATGTTAACTTGTATGATGACTTAGATTGATAATGTATTGTGCCCTCTTGGGATTTCTATTTGAATGACTATATTGGTTGTTTATGAATCTGGTTGTTTATTAATGTCACACAGTACTTGCTAATATATAGTAGATTGAAGAGTAGGAATCAATACTTAAATCTTAAAATGGGTAATGTTAGATTAACTGGGAAAATCAAGTAGATAAATACCATTAGAGTCTCATAAATTGAGGGAGTGTGGTCCTAAAGTGTTCCTAAAGGGAGAGTTAGAGTGTATGGGATGAAATTATAGGAGTTCTAGGTATAGGAGGTATTTCACCATGGGCAAAAGTGGAATGTCTCTCCTCAATACTCATTTTTAGCTATAAATTTTTTTTTTCATTAGAGTCTAATTAATAGCATAGCGGAATACAAGAATAATGGAAATACACTATAATTTATATAAACTAGTGTAAGACTTCTCTCATAGGGGAGCAGGGTCATACAGGTCACATCACATCAAAAGGGGATCTATCCTATAACTATCCAAAAAGAAAATCCCTAGATAACAAAATGATTGAAAAGGTCAATCCCCTATGTTCACAAAAGGGTCATTGTTAGTGACTAGGCCTTTATTCATGTAAACAGAAGAGCAGGAGGGTCAACTCCACCTACTAGAAATGTGTGGGACTTAAGCTCCCTTGGAGACACAAAGTGCAATGGTACAACACGAACAATGTCATCACTTGATATGATGCATATATTATGGATGACGAAGATCCATCCCCGAATTGGGACTGGATCCACTCCGCTTGGAGTTCTAGGGTCACTCAATAAATTAACATCTAAGAAAAGTATAAACCATAATAAAGTGAGAAATAATTTTTTGAATAACATAGATAGGATTAATACCATATAGTATCCATGAAGAAGAGTCAAGAAATTTTAACAGACAACAAGTAATATAATGGCAAGACAGTTACTTTACTAAACAACATAAATAAAGAGATATACCTGTTAGCAATATCTAACATGAATATAAAATAGCAAAGTGAATAGACATATTACATTTAAAGTTAGAACATGAATAAAATACAAGAATTGTCTCAACGTAATTGATATTCTACTATTGTAAGATATTCACGAGATTTTTGCACATATAGAATATAAAAGATATCACAAACAATACTTATTCTTTCTTGACCATTAGGCCTTGGAGATTGCTAGGCCCAACACTTAGATTGTGTCGCATTGGCTTTGGCAGGCCCAAGCCCAACTCATGTTGCACTGCTATAACATAGTAGGCTCACCCTTGCTACCTTTACTAAGGCATCCCTCAATGAGTGCCCAAGGAAAGTCATATAAAATATCACAATAATATGTCATCTAAGCCATCATTTGATCAAGGCATAATAGGTATATTTAGGAAAGAACTACCTTGCATAACTCTGTGCATAAATAATCTCAGTAGCATGGCAGCGTATTGGAATCTGAAAATTATTGGTTTTGATATTTTTAAGTATGTTTGAGATTGGACATCCATCACAACAGTAGTCACCCAATAGTCAACTCTGGAACATACACAGGGCTCACCCCCTGTCCGCCCTATATATGTTGGCCAGTCCTTTGGGCACACCCCCTCTCCGCCCTATATATATTGGCCAGTCCTTTACCAAATAACCCATACTCATATAATCAGGCAGTAAATAGCATATTATCCATGTCAAAAAATCAGGCAGTATATCAGCACAACAAACAATGTAATTCCAGAACACATGTTATCACATATTCTATTCTTAACATAATGTTGTGTAATTTTTCAACTATCTCAAATGGGCTCCAAAATTCATAAAATAAATATCAACATAATCCAAATAGCATGTAGAACATATTAGACCATAAAAATCATGCAAAACATATCAAATAACATCAAGGAAAATTCAAGAACATCGTGGTCAACACTTTTTCTCAAGAACTTGACTTTTTATATAATGATCCATAAATTACCAAAATTTCACCATAGGCCTTATTTTTTATGTAGATTAACCTTATTTAGCTGGATTTAAGAAAACTCTTCCCTAGGTATATGTACATGTGTTGGCCGAACCTACACATCAAGGAAGACATGATTTTGCTTTATTTTTATGTCACTAAATAGCCACACATACATATTCAAGGAAGCCTTCAAACAAGTTTTAGAGATTTCATAGGTATTCTACAATTTTCTCAAAGTAAAATTCTAGGGTGTCTTGCCACTTTCTTCATAAAAACCAAAGTCATATTAATCTTCCTCTTCCTTAGGCTTTCTTCCATCACTTCCCTATTTATTTTCTCTTCAATTTCTCCCATGGCATCTTGAAATACAAAGCTTCTTGATTTGTAGATAAATTGCCATGATTAAGAATTTTCTTGAATCACATGAATCCATAAGCCATATATATAATTTCTTCATCTCTTTTCCATCTTTTCTTGGCTAGAATTCATGGAAACAACAAAATTTCCCATCGCCTCATACCATGGATGAAAATTAAAGAGAAAGAGAAGAGAAAATTCTTGGAGAAAAATAGAGGAAAAACTAAGAAGAAGAAAGTCTATCTATGTTACCTTAACTTCGTAGTGTTTGATTTTCCCTGGTGGCCTTTCTTTCTCTCTTCCTCCTCCCTTTTCTTCTTCCTTAGGCTGAGCTTCTTCTCCTTCTTCTTCTCCTCCTCTTAGCCGAATCGGTATGTGTATTTTGTGTGTGAGAATGGCATGAAGGTGTATGTGTGGTTCATATATATATTACTTAGAATGGTTAAGATTTAATTAACTTTAAGGTGGAAGATCTTGGTCTTTAGATCATATAAATGATCAAGATTTGACCTTGAAATAAGAGATAAAATGTACACCTTACAATTAGAGCAGAGGTTATGATTTGATCTTGAAAAGGTGAAGAAATCTAAGCCATTGATTGCTCAGCAGTTTAGATCGCATCACGTTTTACGGGCAAATATTAGCCATTGGATTACCATGGTTACTTTTTCGTAAGATATGAAGATAAGATTGCATTTAGTGCCACTTAAGTCTGCGTCTATGTCATGTTAAAGTCAGCAGTAACTTTTTCGTAATGCGTGAGATTTCTAAGATTTGCTAATGTAAGCCTGCGTAATCGCTTTGTAGTTTGTGCAGTTTCTAGAATTCTCTTCCAACTTCCAGTTTCTTCTTCACACATGGTGCCACATCATTACTTTCTCTCTCCTCCATGGCACCACATCAGCACCTTCCTAACTCCTTGGTGCCACGTCAACTCTTCCCCAATTAGACTTACAAAATTGCCCTTATTTCTTAGGTTCTCCATAATATCTTATTTAATCTGCATTTTCTAAGTTCTCTGTTATATTTTAATATTATTTAGCCCTATGTGGATCCTATTTAATGTCTCCAACCATATATTTAAATATTATTTATTTTTCTAATATTTTATTATTTTAAGGTCCAAATGACCATTTTGCCCTTGGTAGTGATGTGACAAATGAGCACCTTTGTTCATTTTTTGCTTATATCTTCTTAACTCCATATTTCTAGATTCTGTCACCACTACCTAGTAGATTTTTCTACACAGAATTTCTTGAGACAGCTAACATGGGTTTAGAGTTTTAGTTTTTTCTCTGTATAAGCTTGTAATAATTTTGGGCCATTTTCTGGCTCTAACAAATCCATAATTTCATGCAACAAATTTTATAATTTTCTATACATTATTTTTTAACTATTGATATATATATATATATATATATATTGGACTAGTTCTGAATTCTCCTTCCTTCTAGAAAAATTATCAAAGTTCGTCCAGGTGACAAAAGACAATTTTGCCTCTAGGCCCCTTTAAAATCTAAAAGATTCCTATAGGTCCTATTCAACTTATACTTCTCATATACAAAGTTGTTTAAATTTTTCTTATTAAAGCTTAATAAATTATTACATAAAATACTAAATAATTAGAAAATTCTAATTTTAGGGATATTATATTTCTCCCTCTTAAAAAAAATTTTGTCCTCAAAATTTGAAATATTTACCTTAATCAAATAATTCTGGATATTTTTGTCGTATTTGTTCTTCCATTTCCCAAGTTACTTTTTCAGGTGTCATTCCTTCCCATGCCACTTTCACCAAAAGTTTTGTCTTATTCCTTAACTATTTCTGATCAGTGTCTAGAATTGATATTGGTGTTATTGTGTATGTTAGATTTTCTTAAAGTTGTCCTGATTCATTATCTAAGATATGTGAAGGATCATAAATATACTTTCTTAATTGGGATACATAGAAAACATCATGAAGGTTTGACAAGGGAGGTGGTAAGGCTAATTGATAAGCTACCAAACCAATTCTTTTGAGAATTTGGTATGGACTAAGGTATCGAGGATTTAGCTTTTTGGTTCAAATGGCTCTGCCTAAGCCAGTGGTAGGAGTAACTTTAAGAAAACATGGTCTCCTTCATTAAATTCTAAAGGTTTTCTTCTTTGATCAGAATAATTCTTTTGCCTATTTTGGGTTGAGTAACCTTTCTCTAATTCTCTTAACTTGATCTGTGGTTTGTTGAATTAATTTAGGCCCTAACAAAGACCTTTCTCCAACTTCATACCAACACATAAGGGATTTACACTTATGTCCATACAAAGCTTCATAAGGGGCCATCCTGATACTGGAATGGTAAATATTATTATAAGCAAACTTTACTAACAGTAAGTATCTATCCTAATTTTCCTTTGGTTCTATCACACAAGCTCCAAGCATGTCCTCTAGAGTTTGAATAGTTTTCTCACTTTGTCTATCAATTTGAGGGTGATAAGTTGTACTAAAGCATAATCTAGTTCCAAAGGCAGCTTGAAAAGATTTCTAAAATTGAGAGGTAAACCTAGGATCCCTATTTGAAACAATGCTAAAAGGCACTCCATATAACCTCACAATCTCTTGTATATACAATTGAGCTAATCTATCTAAAGAACAAGTAGTCTTTGTAGGTAACAAGTGAGTTAATTTGGTCAATCTATCTACAATGACCCAAATGGCATCATGTCCTGACTGGGTTCTAGGTCACCCCATCACAAAGTCCATAGATATACTATCCTACTTCCATTCGGGGATTTCTAGAGGTTGCAACAATCCTGAAGGTTTCTTATGTTCTATTTTCACTTTCTGACACACTAAAATCTAGACACAAATTCAACTATATCTTTCTTCATTCCTAGCCACCAATATAATTTCTTAAGATCATGGTACATCTTTGTAGATCCAAGATGAATAGTATATTTACTTTTATGAGCTTCTTCTAGAATTAATTTCCTTAATTCTCCACTAGGCATACATAATCTACCTTGAAACATTATAGTTCCATCTTTAGCTCTAGTGAATCTAGGTTGTCTGCTTTGATTTTATAAGGTTATATCAGACTCTTGGGTTCTTCTAATTTGGTTCCTCAAATCACATGAGATTTCAAGCCTATTTAATCTATAACCCTCAAGTGACTTAGTGAGAGATGTAGGTAAATCTCTAATTTGCTCAATCAAATTCACCTCTCTTACTATTAAGGATGATATATGTAAAGACTTCCTACTTAAGCATCTACCACTATATTGGCCTTTCTTAGGTTATATTTCAACTCAAAGTCATAGTCTTTCAATACCTCCATCCATCTTTTTTGCCACATATTGAGTTTGTAACATCCCTAAAATTAGGATTTTTTAATTATTTAGTATTTTTTGTAATGAATTTATTAAACTTTAATAAAAAGAATTTGAATGAAATAGTTTCGTATATGAGAAGTATAAGTTGAATAGGACCTATAGGAAATTTTGAGATTTTAAGAGGTCCAGGGGGCTTAGGGGCAAAATTGTCATTTGTCACTAAGACAAACTTTGACAATTTTTCTAGAAGGAAGGGGAATTTAGAACTAGTCCAATATATATATATATATCAATAGATAGGGAATAATGCGTAGAAAATTATAAAAATTTGTTGCATGAAATTCTGGATTCTTTAGGGCCAGAAAGTGGCCCGAAATTATTAAAAGCTTATACGGAGACGAACTAAAACCCTAAACCCGTGTTACCTGTCTTAAGAAATTCTAGGCAGAAAAATCTACCAAATAGTGGTGACAGAATCTAGAAATATGGAGTTACGGAGAAGATATAAGCAAAAAATAGAACATAGATACTTGTCTGTCACATCACTACAAGAGGCAAAATGGTCATTTAGACCCTAAATTAATAAAATATTAGGAAAATAAATAATATTTAAATATATGGTTAGAAACATTAAATGGGACCTACATAGGGCCAAATAATATTAAAATATAGCAGAGAACTTAGAAAATACAGATTAAATAAAAATATTATGAGGAACCTAGGAAACAGTGGCAATTTTGTAAGTCTAATCAGGGAAGAGCTGACATGGCACCAGGGAGCTAGGAAGGTGTTGATGTGGCACCATGTAGAAGGGAGAGAGATGATGTGGCGCCATGTGTGAAGAAGAAGCTAGAAGTTGGAAGAAAATTCTGGAAGCTGCACAAGCTACGAAGTGATTGCGTAGGCTTACGTAAGCAAATCTTAAAAATCTTACACATTACGAAAAAGTTACTGCTGACTTCAGCATAACATAGACACTGACTTAAGTGGAATTAAATGCAATCTTATCTTCACACTTTACAAAAAAGTAACCATGGTAATCCAAGGACTAATATTCGCTCGTAAAACGTGATGTGATCTAAACCGTTGAGCAATCCAATAGATTATATTTCTTCACCTTTTCAAGATCAAACCATAACCTTTGATCTAGTCCTAAGGCCTACATTTTATTTCTTATTTCAAGGTTAAATCTTGACCATTCATGTGATCTAAAGGCCAAGATCTTCCACCATTAAGTTGATTAAATCTTAACCATTCATAACTAATATATATATGAACCACACACACACTTTTATGCCACTTTCACACACAAAATACACACACCAATTCGGCCAACACAAGGAGAAGAAGGAAGAGGAGAGAGCTCAGCCTAAGGAAGAAGAAAAAGGAAGAGGATGAGAAAAGGAAAAGCCACCGAGAAAGTTAAACACCGTAGAGCTAAGGTAAGATAGATAGACTTTCTTCTTCTTGGTTTTTCTTCTATTTTTCTCCAAGAATTTTCTCTTTTCTTTCTCTTTAAATTTCGTCTATGGCAAGAGGGGATGGGAAATTTCATTGTTTCTGTGGATTCTAGTTGAGAAAAGATGATGAAATCATATATATGGCTTATGGATTCATGTGATTCAAGAAAATCCCTATTCTTGGCAATTTTTCTACAAATCAAGAAGCTTTGTATTCTAAGATGCCATAGGAGAAATTAAAGGGAAAATAAATGGGGAAGTGATGGAAGAAAACCTAAGGAAGAGGAAGATTAATATTACCTTGATTTTCATGAAGAAATTGGCAAGAAGCCCTAGAATCTTATCTTAAAAAAATTGTAGAATACATATGAAATATCTAGAAATTGATTGAGGGCTTTTGTTTAGTTTCCTTCAATATGTATATTTGGCTATTTGGTGACAAAAAAATGAAGCAAAATCATATGTCTTCCATGATGTATAGGTTTGGCCAACACATGTACATATACCTAGGGAAGACTTTTCTTAAATCCAATTAAATAAGGTTAAACTACATAAAAAATAAGGTCTATGGTGAAATTTTGGTGATTTATGAATCATTATATGAAAAGGTCAAAATTTTTAAAAAAAGTGTTGACCAAGAAGTTCTTGAATTTCCCCTGATGTTATTTGATATGTTTCGGTTGATTGTTGTGGCCTAATATGTTCTACGTACTATCTGGATTATGCTTATATTTATTTTGTAAATTTTGGATCCCATTTATGATAGTTGAAAAATTACGCAGCATTATGTCAAGAATGGAATATGTGATAACATGTGTTCTGGAATTACACTGTTTGCTATGCTGATATACTGTCTAATTTCTTAACATCGATAATATGCTGTGTACTGCTTGATTATATGAGTATGGGTTATTTGGTAAAGGACTGACCAATATATATAGGGTGGACAGAGGGTGAGCCCTATATGTGTGCCAAAGTTGGCCATTAGGTAGCTGCTGTTGTGTTGGATGTCCAATCTTAAATATACTTAAAAATACCTAAACCACTTATTTCTGAACTCCAATACGCTATTACACTATCAGGATTATTTATTTATGCACAGAGTTGTGCAAGGTAGTTCTTTCCCAAATATCCCTATATGTCTTGACCAAATGATGGCTTGGATGACATATTATTGTGATATTTGATATAACTTTCCTTGGGTACCCACTGGGGGATACCTCAGTAAAGGAAGCAGGGGTGAGCCTGTTATATCATGGCAGTGCAACATGACCTAGATATTGAGCCTACCGAAGCCAGTGCCATATGATCTAGGTATTGAGTCTGGCAGTCTCCAAGGCCTAATAGTCAAAAGGAAATAAATATTGTTTGCTATATATTCTATATTCTATGCATGTAGAAATCTCTTGAATATCTTACAACTACTGAATATTAATTACGATGAGATAATTCTTGTGTTCATTCATGTTCTACCTTTAGATGTAATATGACCGTTCACGTTGTTCTTGCATATTCACATTAGATATTGCTAACAAATATATATCTTTATTTATATTGGTTAGTAAATTAACTGTCTTACCATTAAATCACTTGCTGTTTGTTAAAATTACTTAACTCTTCTTTATGGATATTATGTGGTATTAATCCTATCTATGTTACTAAGAAAATTATTTCTCATTCTATTATGGTTCATAGTTTTCTTAGATGCCAATTTACTGAGTGACTCTAGAACTCCAAGCAGAGTGGATCCAGTTCCCACTCTGGGGATGGGTCTTTATCATCCATAATATATGCATCATATCATGTGATGACATTGTTCATGCTGTACAAGTATACTTTGTGTCCCCAGGGGAGCTAGAGTCCCACACATTCCTAGTGGGTGGAGTTGATCCTCTTGCTCCTCCATTTGCATGAACAGAGGCCTAGTCGTTGACACTGACCTTTTGGTCCTTTTTGTTATCTGGGGCTTCTCTTTTTGGATAGTTATAGGATAGATCCCCTTCGATGTGATGTGATTTGTATGACCCCACTCTCCTATGATGGAACTCTTAAACTAATTTATATGAATTATAGTGTATTCTCGTTATTATCATATTCCGTTATGCCATTAATTAGATTTTATTGTGAAGGAATAATCAAAATAGAAAAAGTAATTAAACTTAAATAAGGAATTCCTTAAAAATATATAGCTAAAGAAGGGTATTAGAAGAGACGTTACAGAGTTCCTTTTGCTCAAACAAATATTTAAGGCTTTTATAGTCACTAAGGATTTGAAAAGTTGCCCCATATAGGTAATGTCTCCAAATTTTCAGGGTAAACATTATGGCTACTAATTCTAGGTCATGGGTAGGGTAATTTTCTTTATGGGGTCTCAATTGCCTAGAAGCATAAGCCACTCCTCTCCTATCTTGCATTAGCACACATTCTAATCCTTTCCTTGATGCATTACTATACGCTTCCTCACTAATGTTCAGCATCCCCAAAAAGCATATAAATTGCAAATGTTACCTTTTGTTCATATGAAAATCTCAGCAGTTTGAAGGTCTTATCCAATTCCCTTATCCATTCATTAGCCATTTCTAGGTCAAAAATTCCAGTGAAGGTAGGAGGCTTAGCTTTCATGAAGTCCAACCATCCTTATTGGTTTGCTATTTCCTCTCTTCTTTCATCCCCATTTCTTTTATTTTTTGTGCTAACCATCTTCCTGTAGGTGTTGCAAGATTTAGTGCATAGTAGTGGCCTACTCCCGAATAGCTAAGGCTAATCCCTATAAAGTCTCAACAGTACTATTTGAATTTCTATTAGCATTTCGTTGAGTTGTCATGATTCTCCTATTTACACAAATAGATATTGTTGAGGTGATCAGGCTCAACAATGAAAACAAACAAAATACAAAACCTTTATTTATAATAGTACTGATTTAATTAGCATATAGGTAAGGAAACACTAGTAATCTCCTATCTGTACACTAACCCCTAAACAAAGTCTAGCCTTAACTATTTTAGGACTTCACCTAGATCGATCTCAGTAACCATACCCAAAGGCACCGATAAATTGACCTGCTTTGATACCATTAAGGTAACGCCTCTTTTAAATACTCATTTTTAGTTATAATTTTTTTTTCATTAGAGTCTAATTAATAGTGTAGCGGAATAGAAGAATAACGGAAATACATTGTAATTTATACAAACTAGTTTAAGAGTTCCCTCATAAGGGAGCGAGGTCATACAGGTCACATCACATCAAAAGGGGATCTATCCTATAATTATCCAAAAAGAAAATCCCTGGATAACAAAAGGATCAAAATGGTCAATCACCTATGTTCACAAAAGGGTCGGTGTCAGTGATTAGGCCTCTATTCATGTAAACGGAAGAGCAGGAGGGTTAACTCCACCCACTGGGAATGTGTGGGACTCAGGCTCCCCTGGGGACACAAAGTACAATGGTATAACACGAACAACGTCATCACATGATATGATGCGTATATTATGGATGACGAAGATCTATCTTCAAAGTGGGATTTGAATTCACTTCACCTGAGTTCTAAGGTCACTCAATAAATCAGTATCTAAGAAAAGTACAAATCACAATAGAGTGAAAAATAATTTTCTCAGTAATATAGACAGGATTAATACCACATAATATCCATAAAGAAGAGTCAAGAAATTTTAACAGACAACAAGTAATATAATGGCAAGACAATTACTTTACTAAACAATATAAATAGAGAGATATACCTGTTAGCAATATCTAATGTGAAAATAAAATAGCAAAGTGAATAAACATATAACATTTAAAGTAAAACATGAATGAAATACAAGAATTGTCTTGATATAATTAATATTCAACTGTTGCAAGATATTCATGAGATTTTCGCACATATAGAATATAGAAGATATCACAAATAATATTTATTCTCTCATGACTATTAGGCCTTAGAGACCGCTAGGCCTAATACTCAAACCGTGTTGCATTGGCTTCGACAGGCTCAAGCCTAGCTCATATTACACTGCCATGACATAGCAAGCTCACCCTTGCTTCCTTTACTGAGGCGTCCCCCAGTGGGTACCCAAGGAAAGTTATATAAAATATCACAATAATATGTCATCCAAGCCATCATTTAATCAAGGCATAATAGGTATATTTGGGAAAGAACTACCTTGCACAACTCTATGCATAAATAATCCTGGTAGCATGCGTATTGGAGTCTGAAAATTAATGGTTTAGATATTTTTAAGTATCTTTAAGATTGGACATCCAACATAATAGCAGGTACACAATAGTCAACTCTGGCACATACACAGGGCTCACCCCCTGTACGCCCTATATATGTTGGCCAATCCTTTGGGCTCACCCCTTGTCCACCCTATATATATTGGCTTGTCCTTTACCAAATAACCCATACTCAAATAACCAGGCAGTAAATAGCATATTATCTATGTCAAGAAATCAAGCAATATATCAGCAAAGCAAATAGTGTAATTCCAGAACACATGTTATCACATATTTCATTCTTGACATAACGCAGTGTAATTTTCCAACTATCTTAAATAGGCTCTAAAATTAACAAAATAAATATCAACATAATCCAGATAACGTGTAGAACATATTAGACCATAACAATCATGCAAAACATATCAAATAACATCAAGGAAAATTTAAGAACATCGTGGTCAATACTTTTTCTCAAGAATTTGAATTTTTATATAATTATCCATAAATTACCAAAATTTCACCATAGCCTTATTTTTTATGGAGATTAACCTTATTTAGTTGGATTTAAGAAAACTCTTCCCTAGGTATATGTACATGTCTTGGTCGAACCTATGTATCAAGGAAGACATGTGATTTTGTTTTATTTTTATGTCACTAAATAGCCACACATACTGTAATACCTTATATTTCTATTATCATACTCTTCCATTCAGGGCACTTGGTGCACATTTACAAGGCAAAAGTAAGGGAAAGTATGAAAATAATACACTTTTATAGCTTTGCATCAGGGTAAAATTTTTCAATTCATGTTATGTGGCCCCGTGGATTATCCAACAATGTTCATAAGCCATTTATCATTAGAACAAATCACAAACAACTCAAATCATCAGCAATCCACGGATTTCAAGCTCAAAACCCCGAAATTCCATTACTTTTTCTTGGATAGCCTGTGGCAGATTTTAAGGGTAACTTTGAGAAATCATAACTAAATGTAGACAAATCAAAGTCACACAAACCATAGCTTTTTGGAAAGCTTTGGATTTTAACTTCATAAAAATAATTTCAAGATATGAATATAGCCTTTGGGCCACGTTTGACAATGAAATAGCCACAAAGGTCTGGTTGTCCCTGGTACTAATGTAGTTTACTATCATAAACTTTAAAAATGTCCAATTAATTCCACAAAAATGCAATCCATGCCAATATTACCAATATGGAAAGTGACAGATGTTATTTAGAGGGCAAAAATAGTTCTAGACCAAGGCAAGAGCATTCAAACCTTGAAAACCAATTAAACAGTAACACAGGTCTGACTGGTTGCCTAATGCTGGACAGCAACTTCAAAATTAATATCTCCCTCTCTAGACATCTAAATGAGGTGTTTCCAATTGGCACAAGTCACTGGAAATTTCTAGTTTCTCCCTATAACATTTCGTAGAAATTGGACACCTTCAAAAATTCTATAGACCTCCAAATATTACCTATTTTAGCTTCTCGAAAAACTCTCAACAAGCTCTAGTGCATGCCAAATCTTAGACCAAGAAGAGGTCATTTGGGGAAAAAGTGACATAGCCTCACAAAATTGTCACTTTTGCTCTATATAAGGTACCAACTTGGCTTAATTGGCCTCCTTTAATGTTTGGCACCTCTTGGGCAAGTTTTAAAGCATGAATATGACTTGTATAAACTACCTGAGTGGTCCCAAACACCATGTATCTCATTTTGGTCATTCCACATCTAAGAATGCATAGTTACATCAAGCCATCAAAGAGCCAAAATCTGCATTTGCATTGATTTAGTGTCACACATAGACTATACAAGAGTCATACATCATATTACATTTGTTCATGGTCTTACAACACAAAAATAATATGTACAAGGTAAATTTGACATTTGAATACACTTAAAACCACATAATGGGCAAAATACAACATTTTAAGTTCCTTAGCTTGTATTCCTTGGATCCTAAACACCACCTAGATAGGTCAAGAGGAATGGGGGAAGAAGAGTGAGATTCCTTGAATCTCAATAGCTCACACACCCATTCACACATACATTCAAGGCATATACACATCAAAGCATATGTATGGAAGGTTTAGCAACCATAAAGTGTGCAAAGTCACAACTTCCATGCCACATATTCACATTCAAGCGAAGACCATGCTCTAGGGACTTTTGGTTTTGCCTCACCCCATTTTTAGGACTTGTGGATTTGTTTCATTCTTGGCCTAGAGAATTTTGACTTGGCCTCACCCTTCCAAGAGACTTTTGGCCTTGTCTCACCGATGTCATAAGACTTTTGGCATCTCCTTACCTTCATTAAGGGACGTTTGGCATCACCTCACCCTTACGAGCTATTTCCACAACCATAATCATTCAAGGAGACACATTGGTACCAATGTAATGTCAAGGCATCAAGTGACATGTCATGAAGTCACAAGAACATACACAAGCATACAATAACATACATATACACACAAGAATGCAAGGAGAATGAGGTGGAAAGCTACCTTGGATTTATGCAAGCTTTTCTTGATCCTTTTCCTTCCCTTTTTTGATACCACAAATACATCTAGGTGGGTAGGTGTTCTCTTGGCCTAAACACCATAAACAATACACAATTACACACTTGAAGCAAGCCAAGACACTAAACTTACTCTTGAACACACACTTGGTTCCATAAGTGGCATAATGGTTCTATAAATGGCCTATTGAAGCAACTCTGACATTTCAAGTTCTAGGCTCCATTCTCTTATTATTTTTAGACTTCTTAGACTCATTTAAGGTCCTTGGAGCCCTTACACATTCATTTGCACAATTGGAAAACCAAGTTGCTTCATAAGGCACCATTATGGACACTATTGTTCCATCTTCCAATCCGTGGCTCCTAAATTTTTCCCAATGGTTTCTCCCATCTTCTAACATCACATAAAGTATCAAACTAAGGCTAGAATAAATTAAAACACTCCCTAACCTATAGAACTAGCCTAGGCTGAAGCAAGCACCATAATGGAGGTTCACAAGCTTCTTGATTTGTCCTTAATGGGAGAGTCACTTGGGAGGGTTTCTAAGGGTCTCAAGAGCTTAAGAAAAATTTCAAATAGCTAAAGAATTACTCACACAAAATCAGATTATACTAAACCCTAGAAAACACCACACCTTCCTAACTTGATTCTATTTGTTTTTCTTGGAATTTCTTGCTATATTCCTCTTCTTCATGGTCTAAAACCCTAGTTTCTCTCTTGTTTTTGGACAAAAAATCCCTCCCCCATATGGTTCTGTTCTTGGCCAAAATTGCATAAAAGGGAGAACAAGGAGAAGAAGCAATAAAAGGCAAGAATTACCTAGGATTTAAACTTGTTTTCAAGACCTTTTTCTCTTAGTTTGCTTCTCTCCAAGAAATTTGAACTACTACCCTAAAATTTGGACTCAAAATAGAACCAAAGAGTTCAACAAAATCATAGAAAGAGAGGAGGAGATGAGAGGAAAAAAATTAGAAGAGAAAGGAGCATGAAATTTCATGGATTTCTCACATTTTCTTGGCTTTTCTCCCTCCTTCTTCTTCCTCTTCTTGTGCGCCTAAGGAAGCTACTATTTTTCTATAATTTAGGGAGAGGAAGCTATGCCTAAGAAGATGGGAGAAGAGGGAGAAGTGTGTGGAAGCTTTAAGAAACACACTTTTTCAAAAATTCCAATTTCATCCTTCTATAAATAGCAATTTTGTTTTGGCTTTGTTTAGCTCCTTTTTAGAACTGTCTTTTCCATTATAAAATTTAAGTTCCCAATTCAATAAAATGCCTTTGTAATCACTTAATTTGGAGCTAAAAACTTTCTGAACGAATCCATTAAAGTTCGGGCTCATCACCATTAGAAAACGTACATCGGACGGGTTTACCAGTCCTGGGTCTTCTCATGGTTTTTAGGACCTCTGAGAACCCTGGGCAACTTAAATTTTCCATTTAAAAGGGCCTCCTATGTGTTTTTTCAAAAGTTACACTTATTTATGAAAATACCATTACATTTCATCAGTTTTTTCCACAAATTGTTTTTGTTTTTCTTTCCATCTAAGCCTAGAATTATCATTTTCATGAGCCTAGAAGTCTACCTAAGTTTTTTAAGACATTATCTAGCTTATTTAAGAGGACTTGCTTTTATACAGCTCGTTTCATCGTTTTACAAAAATTGTGTTCGTTACATTTTCCACCCCCCTTAAAATAAATTTTGTCCTCGAAATTTAAATGCATACCTTAAGGAAATAGCTTAGGATATTTCTGTCTCATCTCATCTTCTAGTTCCCAGGTTACCTCCTCAGATGTCAGACCCTTCGTAACCACTTTCACCATCCGCTATTATTTCTCAGTTGTTTCAGCTTAGCGTCTACAATCCTTTCTAGTGCTTCCTAGGTGCTCACTCTCTCTTTGGCCAAGACACACCCACACACTTGATGCCATGGAGTTATCTTGGCTTTTCTTAGAGAATTGGCACTTATGAAGCTTCCTAAATATCCTTGGACCTCATTCATACTCTTACATAAGCCATAGGACCCTTAGGAAGTTTCAGATTTAGGCCAAGGGCATCAAAATCCCTAAATCACATATCTTGAATATTAATACTTTTCTTTTAGTTCCAATTGGATAATCCTATCCCTCATGCTCTAAAACCCTTGTCTCTACCTTGATATGATCAGAATTTACCCTCTCCTTCATGGGCTCAAATTTGGCCGAACAACATAAAGGAAGAGTAAGCAAGAGGAAGTAATAAAAGGCCATGGTTCTTACTTTGTTTCAAAGCTTTTTCAAGGAGCTTTTTAAAGCTTCTAATTCCTCCTTCAAAATCTCCCTTCCTCTTGTTGGACTTGCCACAAAACAGCCCCAAATCAATCATCAAAACTATAGGAAAATAGATAAGAAAAAGGAGAAAGAGCTTGCTAAGGCAAGAAGCATGGAAAAAGCCTTGAGTTCTCACCTTTCTACTTAGTTTTCTCCTCCCTTCTTTTCCCTTTTTGTGCACCTCTTGGGACCTGCTTGGTTTCTATTTTAGTCTAAAAAAGTTAGTCATAAGGTATGGGAAAAAGTGGGGACATGCTTAGTGTAATATTTGGTCCCTCGAAAATGTAAGAAAACGTAAGGAAACACGAGAAACGTAACATACGGTTTCTCCGTCAACATATGAAATTCATCGGATACAAGAGGAAGTCTCCAAATAGAGTAAATTGAGGTCCAATAAAATTAGAATAATATTCTAGACCACAAATAATGATGAGTCAAGGCCAGAGATGCCTTAAAATTGAGGTAAAAATAGATTTAAAAAAAGAGGGTCCCAAAGAGTCTCTGAGGTTAAGTATAAAGGAGCCAGGGACTAAAATGCAAAGAAAAGTTATGTGCTAGGCAAAATGTATAAATTACTTTAAAGTTCAGGGAACCCTAGTTTCACCCTCTATTCGTGGCTTTAGGCATGAATATCAAAAAATCGAACAAGAATCTCATAAATCCGTGACCCACGGTTAAACTCAGTTCGATGAGATAGGTCCAATGACGCCACATTGTCCGGATGGCCGGGCGAGATCGGTCTTGGATTTGGTTATCCCGATCAGTAGCTATTAGCAAAATAGAAAAAGGAAGTTGTAACAACTATAGAAATAGAAATAGATAAAGGGCTAAGAAACCCTGAAGGAGTTTTGGGGACTAAATTGCAGTAAATGAAAATTTTATAGCACAATCATAATACAGAACGATAAAAATTACACTTATAGAACCGAGTGTCCGATTGACATTGAAATTTATGAGGATTGAGGTTAAGGGCCCTTGATCCATATTTGAAGCTCAGTATGGTCAGAAAGTAGAGGAAATAATATTTATAAATTTTAGAAAGTCTAAAGGTATGTATTGTACCGTAAAACCTTAATCGGGTCCGGACACCGATTTTTAGACTGTTGTAAGGCCCAATAGCTGATTCTAAAGGCCTAAAAGTGAAGAGAAGACATAATTAGGGTTTTAGAGAAGATGAAACCCAAATATAAATATAAAATGAAAGGAAAGAAGAAAAAGGATTTTAGTTTTTTTTTAAGAATTAACCATAGTTATGTTAGAAATTAACAATGGTTGAGTTAAAAGTTGACCTTAGTTGACTTAAGAAAATTAACCATGGTTACTATCCATAACTTAAGTGCTAAGAAAAGGCATCCAAGTGTGTGACCAAGGAATTTTGGAAGAAGATATTTAGTCATAAAAATTAAAAAATCAAAAGAAAGAAAGAATGGAAGGCTAAGATTTGATCTTAAAAAGGTTAATTCAAAAGTCCAAATTTGGCATGACCATTTAACTTCATTTAAATTCATCTCCTTCACCTCCATTCCACCATTTTCATACCACACACAAGGGAGAAGGAGAGAAAAATGTGAACAGAGAGAGGGAGGGAGAAAAAGTGGAAGAAGTGAAATCAAGCAAAACTACCACCATTCTTCACCAAATTTCTTCATCTTCTTCATCCTCCAACCATTTTCTCCAAAGGGCAGCTGCATATTCATCTTTTCTTTAGGGTGAAATGTTGCTCTAAGTGGGAAGAGAAAGGATTTTAGTGTGAGAAAAGCAAAGGAAGTAAGGATTAAGCTTAAAGAGTAAGTTTTCTCTACCTTGCACTTGAAAATCACATTGTTTAAGTTAGTTTTGTTAAACCCTAGCTATGAGTTACTTTTGGACAGCATATGGATCATTAGAAATGGAGTTTATATGTTGAATATGAAGGCCTTGAAATGAAGTATATATATTGAACATGAAGGCCATATGAACTTAGTTATTATTGTTATGTGCTGGGACTTTGAAAAAACACATAGATTGTAATTTTTGGGAAAATAGAAATCATGGAGAGATGCTGTCCGAATTTTCCCAACATTTTTATGATGTTTTATTAATGTCTTAAAGTCATGTATACCAAATTTCAAGTCCTAAAACATAAAGGAAGAGGCTATGGAATTTTTAGAACCAAAGAAACTCACTTTTGGCCCTAAAATGGAGCTAAGTTATGTTTATGACCAAAACGTGTTGTTGGTGCTAGAATTTGATAACTTTATCCTTCCCAATGGATTTAAAAAGGTGTTTTTAGCTAGGAATATCTATGGGAAAGCCCCCAAAACTCATGGAATAAAATTTCTAAATTTTTGGGCAAGAAGTGCGTACTATTCAACCATAGTGAATAGGAAGGGAAGGAGTTGGATTTTTCCAATTCCAATAGTCCCATTAAGTTTAAAAGGGTCATACTGCATTAGAAGTTAAGGTTTATGTGTTAAATATAATGAATTATCATTATGATTATAGGGTTCGATATTTGTTTTAGGAACTCCAAAAGCAAGTAAATCGAGTTCCAAGGATTGAGAAGCAAAGTTTGCTAAAGTAGTAGTTTTCCTCTCTCTTTCTTTAAGCTTGTATATTTGTATAATGATGAATGTTATGCTATATCAAGTTGTTATTTATGCTATACGATGAGACATGTATGTTTATACTATGCATGGCCTTGTATGAAATTCCTTGTATTCCTATATGATATGTGGCACCTTGATTGGCATTATGTTATGTACTTATATGCTAGCTTGTGAATGAGATTGGTTTACTACCACTGAGATTTCATAATCTCACCCCAAATATAACCCATGCTAGGTCCGAGTTCAAGCAAAGAAAGGGCAAAGAGTGTGAAGGTATAAATTAAGGACCTTGCTTTTATGCATCGCATTTTGTCATATAATTAAATATCTTTGGATTATGGTATGTATGAGTTGTGTTATAATGCTATATGATAATAGGTCATGTAACAAAAAGCCATATATATACCCAACACTGAAGCAAAAAGAAAATTTTAATCACTTCAGGTTTTCATTGACTCCTCTAAGTTTTATATGAGGTATTTGTAGTGGGAAATGTGTTATATAGTAAGGTATGACATTTATGGTATTAGAGCAAAGTTCCAGGCTTTCTAAGGTTGTATATGGCTTGAGTATGTGGCTATAAGGCTATGTAAAGGTTTATAGAGTTATAAAAAAGCCTTATATGAGGTATTTTGGGTGTGTAAAGTTGACTTATGTTGTTATTTATACTAAATGAGTTGTAAATGGTCATGAGTAGGTGGTAAGTTGTGGGTGAGATTGGCCTTTAGTTCTAGAATAGAGTTAGGTGATCCAACAACTAGAACTTTATAATTTATAGTTGTAACAACCCTAACTTCTAATCATCATAATTAAGGTTAAGTACGTGATTAATAATCACATATCAAGGTTTGAACTCATTAAGATCAATTACATCAGGAAAAAGTGAGGAAATTTGAAGCCTTAATGTTGTTAGGGTCATTAGCTAGACAACCACAATTATTCGAATGCGTAAGTGAATTTAATTATTAATGAGGAGCCTTTCATTCTCCTATCCATCAATTCCAACTCATAAAATCCTCCTACAAGTGTTTCTAGATCATTCCTTAGCATTACCTTAAGAGAAACTAAGGTTTCTAGGTGAATATGAGAAATAAAGCACTTTCACCGAGGCTCAATTCCCTTGTGCTATAGCCAATTACTCTCGGTTAAACTTTTTACATCTTCACAAATTTTTTACATTTCACCGCGGCCAAATACCCCTTTCACAACGACCAAATACCCTCTAGAACACCTCTAAATCTGCCTCTCAGACTTAGCCGCGGCCAACGTCACTGTTTGCCCTGGCCAATTGCTCTCTGTTTTCTTCCTTGGCAAGTTCGCCACATTTGGCTGAGGCCAATTAAATGTTGGCCGTGGCTAATTCCCCTTTGTTACCATTAGGCCAAGGCCAATTAAATTTTGGCTGCGGCCAATTCCTTCTGATCCTACAACTCTGAAAATCTTGTCTCATACTCTCCACTCTCTTTCTAGGGACACTCTAAGACCACTCTCCCTCCATTTGTGAACCTTTAATGGTATTTATCTACTTGATTTACCTAGTTAATCTATTCTTATCCATCTCAAGATTAAAGTATTGGTTTCTACTTACCAAGCTACCACACATCAACAAAACCATAATTTAATGACAGTAAATGTATTTTGGTCACAAGGTGCATGGGGCCCATGCTTAATGTTCATACAAGATCAAGTCACTTATCCATTGTTAGCCAATTACAACCATAATGTTCAATCCCATGATAATTAAATTACATATACAGTCCCTATACTTGGCAATTCATGATGCAATGTAGCAATGATGCAAAACTAGCAATCTAGTTATAATACAATTCGACAAGGCCTCCAAACCTATGTGCTACCAAACCATTTAATGTGCTTCTATTAATTTTCTCCTTGCCACTAAGAGGTCCGGTCCCTAAAAATGTTAGCCCACAACGGGGTGAGATATATAATCTCAGTAACAAAAGGAAATTCCCATATATATGTACAAGTTAATCAATCCAATGCAATTTCATATCATCAATACTAGAATCATCAATTCAATTCGCAAATGAACTAGTTGAACTACCAATAACTATTGTCTCATACCAGCAGTCATACACAACATGTTAATGACCAATAACATCATGAGAGGCCCGTCCATGGCACCTACTCCCCATTGAGCATAACTAGGGCTCAGTTCATCTAGGGTTTAATCATAACCCGATGCCCGATAGAAACACATACATGGGTGGCAGCCGTACCACAGCTCTACCATGGACTCACAAGACCCAATCACAATAACAATCAAGTAGTTAACTAATCATTTAGCATTTCAAAATCATATATGTGCAAACAATATCAGATTAACATGAACATATAAATGGAATTGGAAAATTAACCCCAGTTACCTTAATGAAGCCAATTACTCATCCTCTAGCTACCATCATGATTTAAAGCACACCAGGCCTAACATAAGCATAATCATCATCATTTAACTATCATTAATTTGGAATTTCCCTATCCACAGATTAATCTTAACAAGAGTTCATTGAGAGCTTCTTACCCAAGCTTCCTAATGATCTATTACACTAATTTAGGGTCTATACATCAAAGCTCATCATGATTCGCTCCCCACAATTCCATTTTCGCACATGCACAAACCATGCACCAAAAGTCAGTCTAAATGATGGGAATTTAGTACATACATCTCATAAAAGGAGAGAAATCACTTACCTATACATCTAAGAGGTTAATAGACTGAGTTGAGCCTGAACTACTAAGAACACATCATAGGACATTCCCAAATTCAGATTTCAGTCATCAAGCCCAGAATTTTCATTGTTTCACCTTCCTCTCCTTGTAATTTTGTACAATAATAGAACCCATCATGAAAATCAATCCTTGAGGACATTTTCTAGTAAAATAATACACAAATTGAGAGGGAAATACTTACCCAATCACCTCTTTAGTTTCTACTCTGAAAATCTTCCAAAGGAACACCAAAACACCAAGGTTCAGATTTGGAAAGGAGATGAAAATGCTCAAAACCAGAAACTAATCAAACCAAAATGAAGAGGAGAATAAGAGGGACATGTTTTGTATAGATTACCTTGTCCAAATCTTCCTTTAGAAGTGAGAAATGGTGGAGGAATGCAGAAAAACCCTAGCCCCTCTTCTCAAGTGCGAAAATAGCTTTTCCCTTCTGTAGAACCAAGTGTTTTGCTCTTCCAAATGGGTGTGGCTGCTGGACTTTTAGGGTTTTTAATGAGAAATGGGCTGACCCATCAGCCCAAGGTCCAATTGGGCTCATTTCTAGTGGTTGGGCTATGGTTCAATGAATAGGCTGCAAAAAATTTAGAGCTAGAAGTGGGATATGCTGACCCAATGGCCCAATTTCTTGTGGGTTCAGGTTTTTATACTTATAGGGTCTTATTTCATAAGTTTGGCTACAACCATTTGATAAGGTCAGGCCAAGAGTCAATCTAATTTGGGTCTACATAATGTACATTGGGCTAGCTCATATAAATTAGGTCTTGGACCCCTATTTTACTAAATCAGATTAGGCCATTGTTAGGTAATCTCTCTTGGCCCAAGTCTCATGATAAGGAGTTAGGCTTGCACTCAAAATCATTGGGCCTCCATAAATCCTTATCCATAACTTACTAAAATTAATTTTGGGCCCAAATTAAGCTTTAACCCAATTAAAATCTTAAACTTACATTAATAACTTATTTCCCTATAAATTTCCATTCATATAGCTTACTTAATTAGTCTAAGTACGTTATTAACATCTTAATTAATTTTGGGGTGTTACGATAGTGGCTCACCAGGATCAGTGGCAAGCTCTGTTTATTAGGCAACAAGAGAGGATTGTGTAGTTGCTAGAGAGGTTATAAGAGGCCTAATCTCCCTAAATGCCACACTCAGACCATTTGGGGATGCCTTGCTCGATGTAGGGGCAAGCAGGGAGGTAGCACAGTATGCGATAAAGCTACTACCACATAGAGTGAGGGTTATTTCCCCCTAGCCATGACACTCAGATATTATGATGATGTGAAGAGTGTAACACCATATACTGGACCCTTACCTGACCTAAGTCACTATTCTATTGAATTTTGAGGTTTGAGTTCCTTGAGCTAGTTTGGAAATATTTTTTTCCTTTAGCTAACATCCAGAGCTTTCCAGATTGGTATCATTTGCATGGATTGGAGTTTTGTGGAATTAATTGGACATTTTCAAAATTTGCTACAGAATCTGTGACAGCATCAGGAGGCAGCTTGACCTTTGGACCTTTTCAGATGTTAAACGCCCTCTGTGATAGATGTTATAGTCTACACGTATTATTAGTGTGAAGTAAACATCCATAGCTTTCCAAAATGGCCAAGATTGTATGATTTCAATTTGTCTAGAATTAGTTATGATTTTTCAAAATTTAGTTAGAAAAAGGGCCAATTCTTGCCGAAAATGCACTTAAGTAATTTGAGCTCTCCTTTGATTTCCATGAGTTGTGGGCATGATTTTATGATGCAAATCATTGTATATATGTAATTAAATATGAGAAAGTATAGTATGAGCTCACACGGTCCACGTGACACCGATTGAAAATTTTAAGTATGACGCAACGCAAAGAAATCCATTATTTTTATTCCATTTTTCATGTACTCTCATGGTATTTAATGATGTGAAAAATACTGGACAGAATGTTCAAAAATTCATATCTTCCTCTCTAGACCTCCAATTGAAATGCTTCCAATTGGCACAAGTCACTATGAATGTCTAGTTTTTCTGTATAAAATTCATGGCAATTGGATGTCATTTGAGCTTTGGGTGACAGAATTCATTTTCAGACCAAATGAATAGTGCAGCAGACCAAAACTAGAAAAATTGCCAACTTTGAAATATTTTCAAATATTCTATAGACCTCTAAAAATTATAATCTTTAGCTTCCCAAAAAGATCTTAACAAGCTCTAATTGCATGCCAAATCTCAGATCAAGAAGAGCTCATTTGGCCAAAAGGTGACATAGGGTTCCATTATGGTCAATTTTGGCTCCATATAGGATACCAAAGTTGCCAAAGGGCTTTCCCTTGGTTTTGACACCCTTTGGGTAAGTTTAAAAGCACATTTAGGACTTTTGTGAGCTGCCTAAATGATCCCAAACCTTATGCATCTTATTTTGGCTATTTAACCCACACTTATGCACATTTCCATAAACTCATTCATGAAGCTATCTTTGCCATACATGCTTAATTTACATTCCATCATTCACATAACATATTCTTTCATTCTTACATCACATAAGAGCATAATTACATATGTCTCAAGGGTCATAAACCATTTACAACAATAATATACATCATTAAGTATCATTATGGTT
Organism: Erythrophleum ivorense; assembly: GCA_026724425.1. NCBI lineage: Eukaryota > Viridiplantae > Streptophyta > Magnoliopsida > Fabales > Fabaceae > Erythrophleum > Erythrophleum ivorense. The sequence continues at coordinate 21,436,486 of JAIUCV010000004.1, read as the reverse complement.
CAAGAAGGCAAAAACTAGACATATTAATGTCAATCTTCTTTCTTCAATGTTGTTAGCTCCCATTACCATATCCACTTGATCCACCTAGCATGTGAGATCATTGGAAAGGAGAGAATGAGATTCAAAGAATCCCAATAGCTCATCTCCCTTTCAATCATACATAATATATGCAAAGCAAGCCTTAAAAATGCATGCATGGATATAATGGAAGTCATGAACATTTAAGAAGCAAGTTTGGCATGTGAACAAGTCATACAAGACATTCAAGATTTCACCAAGTGTTTGGATTGGCCTCACACTTTTCTTCATAGATTTTGACTTGCCTCACCCATTCTTTAAGCGCTTTAGACTTAACCATACTCTTGGGAGCCCACTTTGCTTTTGAGAGACTCTTTACTTTGTCTCAACCAATCTCAAGGGTTCTTAGCTCATCCTCACTATGGTTAAGAGTTCTTGGCCTCTCCACACTCAAGCAAACTCAAACAAACATCATACATCCATTTAAAAGCATAACATGACATCAAGAAAATAATGGCATATAAAATCATGCTAGCATACTTTTCATGACTTGAAAATACACATACACATATTCTAAGATAAGCTAGACATACATCCATACATGAGAGAAGGTAGAGAAAGCTACCTTGCATACAATCACACAATTTCTCCTTGGATTTCAAGCCTCCTCTTTCGGCCACACACCCACAATCTTGGGGAAATGGTTTCTCTTAGCCTAGATACAATTTATGGAAGTTAATTAGGTTCATGAAACAATCTCTAAGGCCATACAACTTGCTTAAACACTAGATTGCTCTATAAACCCCATTATGGTCCATAATTGCACCTAATGAAGCAACACCCCTCAAATAAATTCTAGGCTCCATTCTTTCCTTTCAAATATGATTCTTGACTCCTTTTAAGCCTCTTAGAGTCATCACACAATTAAAACAAAGGGCTTATCATCATGTTGCTTCTTTAGGTCATAATATGGAACCTAAAGCACTAAATCACTTTCTATGAGTTCTAAATTTTTTCCAAGGCCTCCCTTCATTTTCATTCATCAAATATGACTCAAGAATGGCCTTAGAAAAATTTTAAACTCCCCCTAGCCAGGAGAACTTGTTTTGGTTAAGACATAGGGGGTTTTTGGGCTCCTTGGAGATTTCTTTATTTTCTTGAAGGAGGAAGCTTATAGGGAGAATCTTAGGAGTCTCAAGAACTCATTTAAACTCTTAATTATACCTAGGAAGCATCACACAAAATCAGAATTTAAAAGGTGCACACAAAACCCTAGAATTTGCATCTTTAAATCTAATGGTTATTTTGTTGTTTTCTTGGTATATTCTTGTTCTTCTCCATCAAATACCTAAGATTCATGCTTGGTTGGGCTTGAAAATCAGATCCTCCTAGGGTTCTTTATGTGTGTCGAATTGGAGAAGAAGGGGAAATCAAAATAGCAACCATAGGATGTAATTTTACCTAGTTTCATTGCTTAATTTGGCTTGAATCTTGCTTTCTCCAAGCTCCTCTTTTAAACTTCGAAATTTCCCCTGAATTTCTCCCTTGAAGCAGATTTATAAACTTCATTTTAATCAAAGGAAATCAAGGAGAATGAAGGAGAGGTAGTGTGGATGGAGAAAAGCATGAAAAACAACCATAAAAACATACCTTTAGCTAGGAATTTCTTCTTCTTCTCTTCTTCCCTTGGTGCACCCAAAACCCTAGCACTCTCCTCTAAAATTATACAAAATTTTCTGATTCTAAATGAAGGGGAAAGTGGGGTGCCACCTATATATAGGTGTAGAAAGTGACTTTTTCAAAAATTATAATTTTTCCTTCGTACTTTGCATTTTTGTTTCTCCTTCATTTTAGCTCCTTTTTTAGAATCGTCTTTTCCATTATAAAATTTAGATTCCCAATTAAATAAGATGCCTTGGAATCACTCAAATCAGAGCTAAAACCTTCCCGAACAGATCCGTCAAAGTTTAGGCACACTGGCATTGGAAAACATCCACCGGAGGGGATTTAACTGTCCCAGGGCTTCCCATGATTTTCAGGGCCTCTGAAAACCCAAAGAACTCAAAACTTTCATTGAAAAAGCCCTCCTGTGTGAATTCCAAAAATTGCTCAAAATTATGAAAATGCCATTACGTTTCGTAGGTTTTTTGTCAAAATTTGTTTCTTTATTCTAGCTATGTTTTTCCTTCTATCTGATGTTAGAATTCTCATTTTTAGGAGGCTAGAATGTTACTCAAATTTTTTGGGACCTTAACTAATTCATTTTAGGGAACTTGCTTTGAAAATGAGTTTATTTCTATCGTTTAATGAAAATCGAACATTACAAAGAGCCCAAAAAAGCAATTCCCTCAAGCCAAAGGTTTGAGTTATAAGTTACACTCCATAGAGCCCCGACAGCCCAGAGGTGGTAGTTAGTTATGTATGTGTACAAGTAAAGCAAGTGGTAGAATCCTCTAGATTTGATGATAGGCTGCAAACAGAGATGGTGAGGCTTGGATCACATAGCTAAAGAAAAAGCTCCTAGTAATAGCGAAGTGTACTATGACATGAAAGGCCTTGTTGGTCATATTCAGGCTAACCTAAGGAATGAACTACTATGGGGTTAATTGATGCACAAAGAGTGGGGACTCCTAGTATAAGTAAAGAAAAAGAATAGTAAATGGTCACAAAAATAATCAGTAAGTAACATGTGATTAGTGGGCCTAGTAGTTGAAACTGAGAAGGGAACCCTTAGATAATATCAAACACAAGAATAATAAGGTTGTTGAGACCCACCTATAAGGCGTTAACTCCAACCTAGGATGCTATCCTGTGAAATTCTAAATGACAGACTAATATGATGAGTTTAAGACCATGTAAACATGGTCAGGAAAACCTTGTTGACAGGGTCTTGAATTTTGCACTGCAATATATACATCTTATTGATGTGATCCTGGACTCTGTTGACGGGATATTCATGTATCCTTGAAATTTACATAAAGTAAGACTACCAATAGTAAGGAATATAATGAGCGATCTAGAAAAGTGTACCTCATAGGTAACACCTAAAAATGAGTATGATTAGCCCAACGATAGAGATTCAGAAGAGAATAAAAATAGTTTAAGAAGTACTAAGTTCATCATAAATCCATATGAGTTAATGGGACTTATTGTGAGCTACAGATCTGATGAGATAGGCAGCTCAGACTAAGTATGAGCTGAAACTTAAGAAAAGTGACTAGTAGCATCATCCAGGTGAGATGTATAAAAGAGAATACAGTGTAAAAAGAGAAATTAATTTGATTGAAAGCTCAGTAAAAGTCTCCCTGGATCGAAAAAGGAAAGATAAGATATCTTGAATTGGGGAGACCACTCAGTAGTGGTTAGCAAATTCCCCTAGATAGACCCCCAGAATTGTAGAGTATAGTGATAAGAGGAGTGAGGAAAAGCTAAGAAACTAGACACATAAGAGATGCCCTCGCTTTATTAATTACTAAATAAGTAGATTGAGCATAGAACAGTAAGTAGACAGGGGTCCAATAGTTAGTCTAATGAGCTCCCTAATATAAGAATGATGTAGGGTTAAGGCACATCAGTAATTAAAGCACCTAGTAGAGCATAAGTCTTCAGTAAGGTAGAATCCAAACATTGAAGGTGTGTGTCTTAGATTCGGTTAATGGTACCCTAAAATCAGTATATTGTACTCCTGGGGATGAGACTGAAGAGGTTGAACAAAAAGAAAGCCTAGCTCCGATATGAAAGTAGAAACAAGTTGAGACAAATAGTGAGTGCCTTAGTACCCTCAGAGAAGCTCGAAGGAGCTAGAGACTACCTGAGAAGGTGAGTCTTTGCATTATATAGAGAAAGAGTGTAAGTCAAGAGAGCCATAGAATGTAATTCTTGGGATTTCATGAAATACCATTTTCCTACAAAGGAATGCTCTAGTTAAGAACAAAGCAAGAGTAAGAGGAAAAAGTAGACCCCCTTGATGTTATAAAGAGTTAATAAGTAAAGGAACTTGGGAAAATGTAGGTGCTCTTGAGCGTAAAGAAACTTGAACTGGCAACAAAAACAGCTAGTAGTAGAACATCCTTTTACCGAAGTGAGAGGATAAGAAAGGTAAAAAGAGAAAGAAAATATGATAGTGTTCAAGTTGAGAATATAATAAATTGAGAATAAATATTGAGTTGATGTGCTTAAGTATTTAAGAAAGCACACTTGTCCTTGGCATAGATGCCCTTCTAGCATGATACTACCTAAAGTAAAAATAGTCAAGCAATGCAGAGAGATCTCAGGATGTAGTAGAGGAAGAATCCTACTTTCCTCGAGCACTCTGTGAGAATAGGGCAAATAGAGAGAAGTAAGAGAGAGATACTTTAGATTATTGAGAAACTTGCAATATATAGGCGATAGTCGTTTTGAGCTCAATCATGAGGCACCCGTGTATTAGTGTTTGATGTTATGGTTTGCTTGCAAAAATGGTTGCATGATATTAGGCCTGATCAACCTAATAGTAATGTGACTTGAGTGCATAGCAAATGATGACATCAATCACCAAAGTGTCCCGATAATCGAAGGGTATCTTAGTTAGTTAAATAACGAGATAAGTTAGAAAAGAAAGGTAAAGGGATTCCAGTAATATTAAAATGTTGAGAAAAGCATGCAGAAAGGAATCCCTAGTAAAGAATGTTCAGATCCAGTTAGTATGAGTTTAATATATATAATTTGAGTCCCTTATAGTACATGTAAACAAAATGAGTAGGGACCAGTATATAGCCTCTCTCTTGCCATAAATGTTAACCACACTCAGAGCGTGAGATGCCCCAATGCCAAGGCACTCAAAAGTAGAGTATGGGCATAATTGGAAATTGCAGGATATGAAAGGAAAAGATAGCTGGGTACAGTTAAAGTAAGTAAGTTAATAGAGTAAGAAAAGAAAGAGGCTGAAGTGGGAACCTAAGGATCTCATGAGGAGTGATGAACGAACATTAAGATGCTCCTACGTATCAGCATGATGGGATCCTAGAGAATCAGATCACACAAAACCCACTTCACACGAAGAGCATGATGCACCTCTGAGTTTAGGCTCAGCTATTATGGGCGATAGTCACTAGATTTGGTGAGCATGTATTTTGTTATCAGATACAGTGACCTTAGCCTTTGATGTCTCCTAGAGATGGATTGCAGTAGATCTTAGCATAGCACAGTGCATTGCAGTAGACCCTAGCAGGGCTCTGAGAGATCACAGTAGACCTAGGGGTCATAATAGATCCCATAGAATTACAGAGAGCCCTAGCCACAGCATGATAGTTCTCTAGTGAGATGACGACCTAAGAGAGTTTTATAGCACAGTTAGTCTCAGAGACCAGTACAATTTTAGCTAGCCTTTATCTCAAAGACTACAGATCTCCTAAGCTTGGTAGACTGTTGCCACAAAGATATGAAGGCTTTATTCATATGGTTAGACCACTGACTAGCTCTCTTCAAAGATGAGCATAGTATATAGGATGAGGAAAGCAAGAAAGTAGCTATTTAGAGCTAAAGCCAGATAAACCACTACCCAACAGACAATAGCCTTGACCGAAGGATAGAGAGATCCTTGCATGCTAGCTTATGTATTCAGAAAAGGGTCAGGTGCAGTTTTAAATAAGGTAACTGATACAGTATGTCTCCATTAATCGAGACTGTGAGTATAGTTACCATCCCACTAGAGTTCAGCAGTAGTCAACGGTAGTTGCTCTTCGATGTTTGTACAGGAAAGAGTAAGAGCATAATGATCAGTTATTTAGCCAAAGAGTTATATAAGCCCTCTCGAGTGAATAAAGAGAGTAAAACACAGTTCAGACCTAAAAAGACAAGGGTAAGAAAAGACTAGTTAACAAGGATATAAGAAAGGTCAAATGAGAATGAACCCTAAATTTTAAGGACAAAATTTATTTAAGGGAGAAGAAATGTAATATCCGATCCCTAAAAAATGCAAGAAAACATAAGGAAACGTGAGAAACGTAATATACAGTTTCTCTGTCAACATACAAAATTCACCAGATACAAGAGAAAGTCCCCGAAATAGAGTAAATTAAGGTCCAATAAAATTAGAATAATATTCTAGACCACAAATAGTGATGAGTCAAGGCCAGAGGTGCCCTAAATTGAGGTAAAAATATATTAAAAAAAAGGGTCCCAAAGAGTCTCGGAGGTTACGTATGAAAGAGCTAGAGACTAAAATGCAAAGAAAAGTTATGTGATGGGCAAAATGTATAAATTACCCTAAAGTTCAGGGAACCCTAGTTTCACTCTCAGAAATTTGTGACCCATGGTTAAACTCAGTTCGATGAGACGGGTCCAATGACGCTATGTTGTCCGAATGGCCGAGGGAGATCCGGTCTAGGATCCGGTAATCCCGATCAGTAGCCATGAGCAAAATAGAAAAAAAAATTGTAACAACTATAGAAATAAAAAATAGATAAAAGGCTAAGAAACCTTGAAGGAGTTTTGGGGACTAAATTGCAGTAAATGAAAATTTTATAACACAATCATAATACAGAACGATGAAAATTACACCTATAAAACTGGGCATCTAATTGACACCAAAATTTATGAGGATTGAGGTTAAGGGTCCTTGATCCATATTTGAAGCTCAGTATGGCCAGAAAGTAGAGGAAATAATATTTATAAATTTTAGAAAGTCTAAAGGTATGTATCGTACCGTAAAACCTTAATCGAGCTCGAACACCGATTTTTAGACTGCTATAAGGCCCAATAGCCAATTCTAAAGGCCCAAAAGCGAAGAGAAGATATAATTAGGCTTTTAGAGAAGATTAAACCCAAATATAAATATAAAATGAAAAGGAAAGAAGAAAAAGGATTTTAGTTATTTTAAAGAATTAACCATGGTTAAGTTAGAAACTAACAATGGTTGTGTAACACCCCATAATTAATTAAGGTATTAATCATGGCTTAGACTAATTAGGAATAATTAAAATGGTATAATTGGATAAATTAAGTGGATAGAGATTTTAGAAAGATAAATTATTAAAATGGGTTTGAGATTTAATTAGGATAGAAATTCTATCTAGGCCCAAATTAATAGATTATGAGAAGAGGCTAATGGAAGCCCAATGGGTTAGGTGCAGACCCAACCCAATTTAGTATGATGGAGGCCCAAAATCTACCTTGTATAGACTCCTTTAAGCGGCCCAATAACCCTTGTGAAGACCCACATTCTTGAGCTTCTCAAACTTGGCCCAAACTTAATTAAACTTCAGCAACCCAATGGACAAGAACTGGCCCAACAAATTCTGCAGCCCAACACTTTAAAACTGGCCCAATAAGCTAAATTCTGCAGCCCAAATGAAGTTGGACCTTGGAGCAACCCATGACCCATCTTTGACCCAACTTAAACCCACCTAAAACCCTAATGCATCAGCCCCTTCCTCCCACTTGCTGAAACATAAAACTCAAGAAGAAAAATTCGGAGGTTGAGAAGGAGGCTAGGGTTTGAGGCAAAGATTTGGCATTTTCTCACATTTAGAGCAAGATTCAGCCAAGGTAATAGTTATACAACTTAATCCCCTCATCTTTCTCTTTAATTTGGCCTGATTAGTTTTTCATTTGGAGCATTTTCATCCTACCCAAAATCTGAAATGTGGGTGTTTGGGGGTTTTCTTGGTGAAATTCGTAGGTTGAGATTAGGGCTGACCTTGGGTTAGTTTAAACCCTCCATTTTGATGCTTCATTTGTTAATTTGAGACCCCCATAGCTAATTTATAAAATGGGTATTAATTATGTACGAAATTGCTTAGGATTTTGGGTGGAATATTGAGTTTTCTGGTGGAGGAGAATTTAATCCGAATTTGGGACTTATAATGGCTGGGTAAGTGACTCTTAAGTAGTCATTAGCATCTTAAATTCTTTGGGTATTGATTGTAACTATTAATAATGAATTAGAGTAGTAATTATATGATGCTATGGTTATAGGAGGATTTCTGCACCATTGGTGACTGTTGCAAGTGTCTACAAGTGAGGTAACCGGGTTATATCAATTCCATGTGTATATTTGATTTAATTTCATATGTTGCTGTATATGAATGATTTGAAATGTTGAATGAATTGATTGGCTATCTGATGAATTGTGATTGGACCTTGTGAGTCCATGGTGGAGCTGTGGTGCGGCTGCCACCAGTGCATGTGCTTCAATCGAGCACCGGGTTATGATCAAACCCAGATGCAGTAAGCCCCGATTGTGCTCAATAGGGAGTAGGTGCCATGGACGGGCCTTTTCCGATGTTAATGGCCTTTAACATGTGATAATATGATTGCTAGTATGGGATAGTAATCATGATAGCCTAATTATTTCATTTGCTGATACGATGGATATAATTCTGATGTGGATTTTGATTCATGCTTATATGCTAATTAAATTAGATATATGATGGAATTGCTTTGGTTACTGAGATTTATATCTTACCCTGTTTTATGGGATTAATATTTCAGGTGAAAGTTCTTCGGGTAAGGATAAGGGTAAGCAAGTGGATGAACATCCATGAGCTGAGGCCGGGTATGAGGAGCTACACTTGGTCTGAGTAGAATAGGGTAGATGCAATTTTGTTATTAGTTTACATAGCATCATCATGTAGTCATGTTGCCAAGTGTAGGCGTTTATATTTTGTTTGAATGAAATGTAACCGTTAAAGATTCAAGTCTCATTATAGTGAATATCAATGTATGAACTTATAGCATTAAATATATGTAGTTTTGCTGAAATTGTGATATGGATTACTATATGGGAATTGTAGTCATATGGTGCCTTGGAGGTAAGCTATTGTTGAATGGGAATCACTATGGAAATTGTATGGGATGTAATTGCTGCTAATGTGTGTGTTCTTGCTGTCATATATTCATGAATCTGCTAATATGAACTAGTTGGGTAAGTAGGAAGGAGTAATTAAGTTTTGCAATGGTAGTGGATAGATTGATGGGTAAATAGGGTAGGTAAACACCATTAGGATCGCATAAAATAAGGGAAAGTGGACCTAGAGTGTCTCTAAGATGAGATTTGGAGTGTAGGGGTCGAAATTTGGATAATGTAGACACAAGAGGGAGTCCCGCCGCGGCTAAGAAGGCTTTGCCACGGCCAAATGAGAGACAAAACTGAAACACGCCGCGGCATGACCAATCCCGCCGCGGCGCAAGGGAAATAAATTGGCCCAGGGAGTGACAGTGGCGAGGCGCACTGCGGCTTAAGAAATCTCGCCGCGGCGCTGAGCGAAAAAAATCACCCAGGAGGGTAACAGAACCAAAACTCACCGCGGTGCATTATGTCTTGCCGCGGCGCAAGTCGAGAAAATAAAATAAGGGTTAGACAGAAGCAAAACTCGCCACGGCTCGAATATATTGCTCCAAGGCGAGAATCCTGGGAGCTGAGCAGTAGTTCCAGGAGGCGTTTCTGCTGCGGCGCCGCATAGGTTGGCCGCGGTGAGATTTGTGAAATTAGGAGATGATATAGGAACACTTGTGAGAGATTATTGAGTATTGAAATTGATGGACGGGTGAATCATGAACCCCTTATGGGAGTAGGATTTCATTTATGTAAATTTTGTTTTGTTTTGGTGGTATGGTGATGACCCTAACATCAAGGTTTAAATTTTTCCCATATTTTCACAATGTGATAGATTGTAACCACGCAAACCTTGATAATTAATTAATAATCATACATTTAACTATAATTACAATGATAATAAGGTAAGGTTGTCACAGGTTGAGTTAAAAGTTGACCATGGTTGAGTTAAGAAAATTAACCATGGTTATTATCCATAACTTAAGGGCTAAGAAAAGGCATCCAAGTGTTGTGATCAAGGAATTTTGGAAGAAGATATTTAGTCATAAAAATTAGAAAATCAAAAGAAAAAAAGAATGGAAGGCTAAGATTTGATCTTGAAAAAGTTGATCCAAGGGTCCAAATTTGGCATGACCATTTAACTTTATTTAAATTCATCTCCTTCACCTCCATTCCACCATTTTCACACCACACACAAGGGAGAAGGAGAGAAAAATGTGAACAGAGAGAGGGAGGGAGAAAAAGTGGAAGAAGAAGTGAAATTAAGTAAAACTACCACCATTCTTCACCAAATTTCTTCATCCTCTAACCATTTTCTCCAAAGAAGAGCTGCATATTCATCTTTTCTTCAAGGTGGAATGTTGCTCTAAGTGGGAAGAAAAAGGATTTTAGTGTGAGAAAAGCAAATGAAGCAAGGATTAAGCTTAAAGAGTAAGTTTTCTCTACCTTGCACTTGAAAATCACATGGTTTAAGTTAGTTTTGTTAAACCCTAGCTGAGTCACTTTTGGACAGCATATGGATCATTAGAAATAGAGTTTATATGTTGAATATGAAGGCCTTGAAATGAAGTATGTAACATCTGGTCCTCTGTAAATGAGAGAAAACATGAGAAACGTAACGTACAGTTTCTCCATCAACGAACAAAATTCACTGGATACAAATGGAAGTCCCCCAAGATGATGTAGTTAAGATCCCAAAAAATTTGGAAAGCATTCTAGACTCCTAAAAATAAGAATCCCAGGCTCAGATGGAAGGAAAAATGGAGCTAGAATGAAGAAACAATTTCAACGAAAAGCTTACGAAACGTAATGGCATTTTCATAATTTTGAGCAAATTTTGGAATTCACATAGGAGGGTTTTTTAAATGAAAGTTTTAAGTTCCCCGAGTTTCTTAGAGGTCTTGAAAACCATGGAAAGCCCCGGGACAACTAAAGGGCCTGTTTGAAATTGTTTTTGTTTTAATGTTTTCAAAACATATGTTTTCAAGAACAAATTTTTTAAAACAAAAAAATTAAAAAATCTGTTTGAATCATTATTTTAAAAAGTAAGTGTTTTCTATTTTTTACCTAATTCTGTAGAACAAAAATTACAAAACACTTAAAAAGTGTTCTGAGTTTTTTTGTTTTTGAAAACAAAATTTTTGTTTTACAAAACACTTCACTAAAAACACATTATCAAACAGGTTTTTTTATTTTCTTGTTCTTGAAAACAAAAAAATTGTTCTACAGAATTAAATCAACTAGGGCCAAAATCTCTCTGGTGGATGTTTTCCAACTTCAATGCACCCGTACTTTAACAAATTCATTCGGGAAGGTTTTAATGCCAATTTGAGTGATTCCAAAGGCATTTTACTAAATTGGAAACCTAAATTTCATAATGGAAAAGATGGTTCTAAAAAAGGAGTTAAAACGAAGGATAAGCAAAAATGCCAAGAACAAAGGGCAAAATGAGAATTTTTGAAAAGTGTAACTTCCTCCCACCTATATATATGATGCACCCTTCTTCTCCTTCCATTATGGAAGACCATTGTAATATTCGGTCCTCTGAAAACAAGAGAAAATGTGAGAAACATGACGTAAAATTTTTTTGTCAACGAACGAAACTCATTGAATACAAAAGGAAGTCCCCCGAAACGATGTAGTTAAGGTCCCAAAAAATTTGAGAAGCATTCTAGACTCCTAAAAATGAGAATCTCGGGCTCAGATGGAAAAAAAAATAGAGCTAGAATGAAAAAAAAATTTCTTACAAAAAGCTTACAAAAGCTAATGGCATTTTCATAATTTTGAGCAAATTTTGGAATTCACATAGGAGGGCTTTTTAAATAAAATTTTTGAGTTCCCTAGGGTTTTTGGAGGCCCTGAAAACCATGAAAAACCTTGGGACAATTAAATCCCCTACGGTGGACATTTTCCAATATCAGTGCACTCGAACTTTAATAGATTCATTGGGAAGGTTTTAGCTTTGATTTGAGTGATTCCAAAAATATTTTATTAAATTGGGAACCTAACTTTTATAAAGGAAAAGACAGTTCTCAAAAAGATGTTAAAACGAAGGAGAAATGAAAATGCCAAGAACGAAGGGCAAAATGGAAATTTTTGAAAAAGTGTTTCTTCCTCCTTTATAAATAGGTGGCACCTCACACTCTCCCTCACTTAGCTTCAGATTATTCTGCCCCAAATCAGAAGAAAAACCCTAGGAGAGTGGCGCACCAAGGGGAGAGGAAAAGGAGAAGAAAATCCATGCTTAAGGTATGTTTCCATGGTAGTTTTTCATGCTTTTCTTCATCCACACCTCCTCTCCTCCCTTCTCCTTTGTTTCCTTTGATCAAAATGGAGTTTATAAATCTAATTCAAGGGAGAAATGCAAGGGAAAATTCGAATGTGAAGAGAGGAGCTCAAAGAACACAAGATTCAAGTGAGAAAACGCAAGAAAACAAAGTATTTTCTCTTCTTATGGTTGTCATCTTTGGTTCCCTTCTCCACCATTTTGCCCCACTTGAGAAAACCCTAGGAGAAGATGATTTTTAGGTAGAACCAAGCATGAATCTAAAGAAAAAGGGTATGGAGATTAAGAATATGCAAAAAGAATTATCAAAAAACCATTAGATTTCAAGATGCAAATTCTAGGGTTTTGTGTGCACTTTCCAATATCTGATTTCATATGGTAGTTCCTAGGTCTAATTAAGAGTTTAAATGAGCTCCTAAGATCCCTAAGATGCTCCCCACATGCTTCCTCCTTCAAGAAAATAAAGAAAACTCCAAGAAGGCCAAAAAACCCTATAGTCTCGGCCTAGGCAAGTTTCCATAGCTAGGGAGAGTTTTAAATTTTTCTAAGGCCATTCTTGAGTCATATTTGATGAATGAAAATGAGGGGAGGCTTTGGAAAAAATTTAGAACTCAGAAAGTGATTTAGCACTTTAAGTTCCATATTATGACCTAAAGAAACAACATGATGATAGGCCCTTTGTTTTAATTGTGTGATGACTCCAAGAGGCTTAAAAGGAGTCAAGACTCACATTTGAAAAGAAAGAATGGAGCCTAGAAATTGTTTGAGGGGTGTTACTTTATTAGGTGCATTTATGGACCATAATGAGGTTTATAGAACAACCTAGTGTCTAAGCAAGTTGTGTGGCCTTAGAATTTATTTCATAAACCTAATTGGCTTCCATAAATTTTGTTTAAGCTAAGAGAAACCTTCCCCACACTTTCGTGGGTGTGTGGCCAAAGCAAGGGAGGGATTTTCAAGACAAAAAGTGTGTGATTGTGTGCAAGGTAGCTCTCTCCACCTTCTCTCATGCATAGATGTGTGTTTAGCTTGTTTTAAAATGTGTGTATGTGTATTTTCAAGCCATGAAAAGTATGCTAGCATGATTTTATATGCCATGATTTCATGATGACATGTTATGTTTTTAAATGATGCCATGATGTTTGTTTGAGTTTGCTTGAGTGTAGAGAAACTAAGAACTCTTAACCATGGTGAGGATGAGCCAAAAGCCCTTAAGATTGGTTGAGGCAAAGCAAAGAGTCTCCTAAAAGCAAAGTAGGCTCCCAAGAGAATGGTTGAGCCCAAGAATCTCTTAAATGGGTGAGGCAAATCTAAAATCCATGAGGAAAAAGGGTGAGGCCAATCCAAACACTTGGTAAGCTCTTGAATGTCTTATATGATTGATTCACATGCCAAGCTTGCTTCTTGAATGTTCATGCCTTCCATTGTATCTATGCATGCATTTTCAGGACTTGCTTTGCATCCATTATGTATGATTGAATGGGAGATGAGCTATTGGGATTCTTTGAATCTCATTCCCTCCTCTCTAATGATCTAATATGCTAGGTGGACTAAGTGGATATGGTAATGGGAGCCAACCACCTTGAAGAAGAGAGATTAACACCAATATGCCTAGCTTTGCCTTTTTAAAGCCATAACGATGCTTAATGATGTATATTGTTATTGTAAATGGCCTATGACCCTTGAGATATATGTAATTATGATATTACATGATTAGGAATGAAAGAATATGTTATGTGAATAATGGAACATAAATTGAGTATGTTATGGCATTAAAGTTTCATGAATGGCTTTATGGAAACATGCATAAGTGTGGATGAAAAGACCAAAATGAGATGCATGAGGTTTGGGACTATTTGGGTAGCTCATACAAGTCCTAAATGTGCTTTTAGACTTGCCCAAAAGGTGCCAAGACCAAAGGAAAACCATTTGATCACTTTGGTATCCCATATAGAGCTAAAAATGACCATAATGGACTCTATGTTAGTTTTTAGCTAAACGAGCTTTTCTTGATTTGAGATTTGGAAAACATTTAAAGCTTTTTGAGAGCTTTTTGGGAAGCTAAACCATAATTTTCAGAGGTCTACAGAATATTTGATGAATTTTCAAAGTTGGCAATTTTTTTTATTTTGGTCTGCTGCGTTATTCATTTGGTCTAAAAATGAAATCTGTCATACGAGGCCCAAATGATGTCCAATGGCCACAAAATTTTATACATAAAAACTAGAAATTCATAGTGACTAGTGTCAACTAAAAGAACCTCATTTGGAGGTCTAGAGATGGAGATATGAATTTTTGAACATTCTGTCCAGTATCAGGAGTTTTACCCGACCTCAGTTACTGTTCTATTGAATTTCGAGGTCTGGGCTACCTGCACTAGTATGGAAATATTTTTTCCCTCTAGCTACCATCCACATATTTCTAGATTGGTATCATTTGCATGGATTGGATTTTTTTGGAATTAATTGGAAATTTTCAAATTTTGCCACAGAAATCTGTGACAGTTTCAGAAGGCAGTTTGACCTCTGAACCATTTCGGATGTCAACCATCCTCTTTGATGGGTGTTATGATATAGACATATTTTTAGTGAGAGGTAGACATCCATATATTTCCATAATACTAAGAATGCATGGTTTTGATTTTTCTAGAATTAATTATAATTTTTCAAATTTAGTGACAGATTTGAGCAAAATCTGGCCGAATTTTAATATGCCTATTTTGAGCTTCCCTTCATGATTTTTGAGATGTGGGTCATATTTTATGATTTAAATGAGTTGTATTCATGTAATTAAATATGGAATGTGATGTTTAAGCTCATATGGTCCACGTGACACCGAATGAAATTTTTACATGTGACGTAATGCTAAGAAATGCATTAAAACAATACCATTTTCTTGCCTCTTGTATGAATTGCTTGATGTGAGGCATAGATATAGTATGAAATGAGCTAGAAATATATGGTGTTACATTTATTGGTATGAAAGCAAAGTTCTAGGCTCTCTCGGATTGGATTTGGCTTGAGGATGTAGTAATAGGGCTTTGTAAAGGCTTGAATGGATAGGTAGAGCCTTGTATGAGACATTGTGGGTGTGTGAAAGTAGTTTATGACTTTATTCATGATAAGTAAGTTGTAGAATGGTCTTGGAGTAGTTAGTGGATACCGAGAAAGAGTGGCCTCTAGAGTAGCTTGAGCAGAGCTAACCTTGAGCAGAGTTGAGTAATCCAACGGCTAGAGTTTGATGAGATGTGATAGCTCGCTGGGATTAGTGGCAAGCCCTAGATATGAATGACGAGAAATGATCTCATTGATATGAAGAGACTTGTTAGAGAGAGTATGTGAGGCCTAATTCTCCCTGGTAGTCATACTCAGACCATTTTGAGATATCCTGCTTAATGCAGAGACAAGTAGTGATGCAGTGTAGTATGAGATGAAACTGCGACTGCACAGGATTAGTTTAAAAGGGAATGAGAAAGAGAGTTATCCCTTAGCCACAACACCCAATTATCTAGATGAATTCTAGAGCCCAAAAGGCTAATTCCCTTAGGCCAAAGGTTGAGTTACAAGCTACACCCTAGAGCTCAACGGCCCTGAGATGATAAGTAGTTATGCATTAATGAAGCAAGAGGTAGAACCCTCTAGTTTGATGATAGGCTAGATATAGAGGCAATGAGGCTTGGGTTGATAGCTAAAGATGAAATTCCAATCCATGAAAAAGCAAGCCAATTAGAGGCCATTAGTCGCGGCTAATTAGTTACTTAGTCTTGGCCAATTATTCTAGATAGCAGCGAGGCAATCTAGAGAGTTCCTCGCCATGGCTAGTTAAGAAGCTAGCTACAGCCAATACTCAAATAGGAAAACTAGGGTGAACCCGAGGCTAATTAGCCATAGCAAATGATAGGTTAGCCATGGTGAAGGACACCATGAATGCCTTATTGATCATATTCAGGCCAACTTGAAAAAGGAGTTGATAAGGGTCCAAACAACCCATAGAGAGTAGGAACCCCTAGTATAAGTAGAGAAAAAGGTTATTGAATAGTTACGAAAGATTAGTAAGAAATCGTAGGTTAAGCAAAAGAGATTGAAAAAAGAGCTCAGCATAGAGAAAGTTAGACACAGGAATGATAAGGTTGTTGAGACCCACCTTTAAGGCGTTGACTCCAACCTTGGGTGCTACCTTGTGAGACATTGAATGACAGAATGTTAGTGTAGCCTCAAAATAACATAAGATAAGACTACTAGCAGTGAGTTACAAAGTGAGTGGCCTAGAAAGGTGTACCTTATAGGTAACACCTAAAGGTAAGTATGAGTAGCTCGGTAACAGAGGCTCTAAAAAAGAATGAGGATAGTTGGTAAGCTATAGGTCAGATGAGATAGCTAGCCCAAGCAGAGCATAAGCTAAAGCCTAGTACGGAAGATGACCAATAGCATCGTTCCAGGTGAGATATATGAATGAAAAGCTTAGTGAAAGTTCTCCCTAAATAGAGAAAGGAAAGATGAGACATCCTAAGTCAAGGAAACCACCCAGTTGTGGTTAGTAAATTTTCCTAGATAGACCCCCATGAGTCATAAAGTATAGTGATAAAGGAAGCGAGGAAGAGTTGAGAAACTAGTTACAGAAAAGATGCCCTTGCTTTAGTCATGATTAGATGAGTAAACTGAGCCAGAGAGACAAACGGATAAGAGTCCAATAGTTAATTAGATGAGTTTCCTAATATGAGAATAGTATAGGGTTAAGGCATGTGAGTAATTAGAGCACCTAGTATAGCATAATTTTTCAGTAAGATAAAATCTAGGTATTGAGAGTACGGGTTCCGGATAGGGTTAGCAAAACCTTAGAAATAGTATATTGTGCTTCTAAGGATAAAGGTAAGGAGATTAAATAAAGAAAAACTCCAACTCTGATCCGAATGTAGAAATAAGCTGAGACAAATAGTTAGTGCCTTAGTACCCTCGGGGAAGCTCGAGAGAGCTAGAGACCACTTAGAAAGGTGAGCCTCATGTTATATAGAGAAAGAGTATAACTCGAGAGTACCATAGAATGAAATCTTTGGGATTATATGAAATAGAATTCTTCTTACCAAGGGATGGTCTATCTAAGAGCAGAGTAAAAGCATAAACGAAAGGTAGACCCCTTAATATTACAGAGAGTGAATAAGTATAGGAACCCGGGAAAAGTACAGTTGCTCTTGAGAGTAAAGAAACCTGAACTGGTAATAGAAACAGCCAGTAGTAGAATATCCTTTTACCTAAGTAAGAGGATAAGAAAGGTAAAAAGAGAAAGAAAGTATGATAGTGTTCAAGTTGAGGACATAGTAAATTGAGAATAAATATTCAGTTAATGTGCTTGAGTACCAAAGAAAACACACTTGTCCTTGGCATAAATGCCCTTCTAACATGATATTGGCCGAAGTAAAAATAGTCAGGCAATGCAGAGAAATCTTGGGATGTGGTAGAGAAAGAATCTTATTTTCCCCGAGCACTCTATGAGAATAGGGCAGATAGAGAAAAGTAAGAAAGGGATACTTTAGATTATTGGAAAACTTGTAATATACAAGCGATAATGGCTTTGAGCTTAGTCATCAGGCACTTGTGTATTAGTGTTTGATGTTATGGTTTGCTTGCAACAATGGTTACATGATATTGGTCTGGCCAACCCAGTAGTAATGTGACTTGAGTGTGTAGCAAACAATGGCATCAATCATCAAAGTGTCTCAATAATCGAAAGGTATCCTAGTTAGTTAGATAACGACATAGGTTAGAAAAGAAAGGTAAAGGGATTCCATTAATATCAAAATAATGAGAAAAGCATGCAAAAAGGAATCTCTAGTAGAAAATGTTTAGATTCAGTATGCATAGCCTAAGTTCCTTATAGTATATATAAATGAAATAAGTAGGGACCAGTGTATGGCCTCTTTCCTGCCATAGATGTTAGCCACACTCAATGTGTGAAATGCCCTAGTGCCAAAGCACTTAAAAGCAGAACATGGGCATGGTTAGTAACTGTAGGATATGAAAGGAAGATTAGAATGAGTACGCATAAAGTAAGTAAGTCAATAGAGTAAGAAAAGAAAGCCCTAGCAAAAAAGGGCTGAAGTGGGAATCTAAGGATCCCATAAGGAGCGATGAACAAAAATTTAGATGCTCCTAAGTATTAAAATGATAGGGTTCTAGAGAATCAGAAGACACAGAACCTACTTCACACGAAGAGCACGATGTACTTCTAAGTTTAGCCCCAGCTATTATGGACGATGGGTACCAGACTTGGTGAGCATGTATTTTACTATCAGATACAATGATCTTAGGCTTTGACGTCCCCCAAAGATGGATCACAGTAGATCCTAGCATAGCATAGTGGGTCGCAGTAGACCCTAACAGGGCTCTGAGAGGTCACAATAAACTCAGGGGTCATAGTAGATCCTATAAAGTTACAAAAAGCCTTAGCCACAACATGATAGTTCTCTGGTGAGATAATAGCCTGAGATAGTTTTACAAAGCAGTAAGTCTCAGAGACCAGTATAGTTTCAACTAGCTTTTATCTAAGAGACTAGAGACCTTTTGAGTCTGGTAGACCATTGCCACTATGATATGAAGGCTTTACTCAGATAATTAGACCACTGACTAGCTCCCTTTAGAGATAAGTATAGTATATGGGATGAGGAAAGCAAGAAATTAGCTTTCCAGAGTTAGAGCCAAATGAACCACTTTTTAGCAGACAATAGCCCTGACCGAGGGATAGAAAGATCCCCACATGCTAGCCTATATATCCAGAAAGGGATCAAGTGCAGTTTTTTATATGAGGTAAGTGGTATAATATAGCTCCAGTGAGCAAGACTTGAGATAGCTAACATCCCACTAAAACTCAGCAGTACTCAGTGGTAGTAGCTCTTCGGTGCCAGTATGAGATATATGTTAGGCCAGTCAGTATTGAAATAAGGGACTATAAAATGCCACTGTAAGTGAGCAAAGAAAATGATAAAAAGTCCCGACCTACAGAGACAGATGTAATAGTAAATAGAGAAACTGGGATCATCAAAAGCAGAAACTCCTCAAAAGAACTGTGATCCCAGTAAGTAATTGAGATGTAAGGCCTATGACAGAAAGAATATGAATTTTAATCATGGGATGAGGTAGTAAGAAAGAACACAAGGATGAATAATGGATGAAATATGTAAATAAGTAAGTAGATAGACAGAAACCTCTGATAGCTCTAATGATTAGAAAAGATGATGAAATATTATGAGAAGCCAGTAAAAGAGGATATGGGAGATGTGATATGAAATAAGTTACCTCTCGAGATGTGTAAATGAGTCCACTAAAAGAAATGTTAATCCTGCAAATGGGTTAACATTAACCAGATATGATTAGTAAGCTCTCTCAGGATAAGCCTCTAGAGTAAAAAATTTCTTTCCCTTATGAGAAAGAACTAGCTAGTATTTTATAACAATAGAGCCCTTATTAAGAACTAGCAATGAAAAATCCACTGGCTAAGAGAAAATTTAAAAGAATGAAATCATGGAGAAAGCTTATAGAGCCAGGAAGAAGGAAAAAAAAAGAACAGTTAGCCAGAAAAAAAAAAGAGTAAAAGGAAAGCATACCTCAAATTTTGAGGACGAAATTTATTTAAGGGGGGAGAAATGTAATATCTGATTCTCTGAAAACAAGAGAAAACGTGAGAAACATAACATACGATTTCTCTGTCAATGAACGAAACTCATTGGATATAAAAGGAAGTCCCCTGAAACAATGTAGTTAAGGTCCCAAAAAATTTGGGAAGCATTTTAGACTTCTAAAAATGAGAATCCCAGGCTCAGATAGAAAGAAAAATGGAGCTAGAATGAAGAAACAATTTCTTACAAAAAGCTTACAAAACATATTGGCATTTTTGTAATTTTGAGCAAATTTTGGAATTCACAGATGAGGGCTTTTTAAATGAAAGTTTTGAGTTTCCCAGGGTTTTCAGAGGCCCTGAAAACCATGGAAAATCCCAAGACAGTTAAATCCCCTACGGTGGACATTTTTCAACGTCGGTGCACCCAAACTTTGACAGATTCGTTTGGGAAGGTTTTAGTTCCGATTTGAGTGATTCCAAAAATGTTTTATTAAATTGGGAACCTAAATTTTATAAAGCAAAATAAGGTTCTCAAAAAGGAGCTAAAACGAAGGAGAAATGAAAATGCCAAGAATGAAAGGGACCTCTGGACCATTTCGGATGTCAACCATCCTCTTTGATGGATGTTATGATCTAGACATATTTTTAGTGTGAGGTAGACATCGATAGCTTTCCATAATGGCTAAAAATGCATGATTTTTATTTTTTTAGAATTAATTATGATTTTTCAAATTTAGTGGCAGATTTGAGCAAAATCTGGCTGAATTTTAATATGCATGTTTTGAGCTTCCCTTCATGATTCTTGAGATGTGGGCCATATTTTATTATTTAAATGAGTTTTATTCATGTAATTAAATATGGAATGTAATGTTTAAGCTCATATGGTCCACGTGACACCAAATGAAATTTTTACACGTGACGTAACACTAAGAAATACATTAAAACAATGTCATTTTCTTGCCTCTTGTATGAATTGCTTGATGTGAGGCATAAATATAGTATGAAATGAGCTAGAAATATATGGTGTTACAACCATGTTCTGCCCAAAACTAGAGGAAAACCCTAGGGGATGAGGTGCACAAGAGGAGAAAGAAAAGGAGGTGAAATTCAAGGTAGAAAGGTATGGATTTTCATGGTTTTTCATGCTCTTTCTCTTCCAAACCTCTTCTCCTTCATTCTCCTTTATTTCCTACAATTATAATGAAGTATATGGATATATTTTAAAGGAGAAATTGAGGGAAAAATTCGGATTTGAAGAGAGAAGCTCAAAGAACATAAGATTCAAATGAGAAAAAGCAAGAAAATAAGGTAATTTCTCTTCCTATAGCTGTCATCTTTGGTTCCCTCTTCCTCCATTTTGCCTAACATGAGAAAACCTTAGGAGGGCTTGATTTTTTGGTAGAACCAAGGGTGAATCTAAGGAAAAAGGGTATGGAGATTAAGAATATGCAAAGGGAATCAACAAAAAACTATTAGATTTCAAGATGCAAGTTCTAGGGTTTCAATTGCACCTTATAAAATCTGATTTTGTATGATGATTCTTAGGCCTAAATAAGAGTTTAAATGAGCTCCCAAGGTCCCTAAGAGGCTCCCCATATGCATCCTCCCTTGAGAAAACAAAGTAAACTCTGAAAGGCCTCATTTCTTCCATAGCCTCAGTCTAAAGGAGTTTGTGTATCTAGGGAGAGTTTTAAAATTATCTAAGCCCATTTTTGAGTCATATATGATGAATGAAAATGAGGGGAGGCCTCGAAAAAAAAAATAGAACCCATAGAAAGTGAGTTAGTGCTTTAGGTTCCATATTATGACTTAAAGAAGCAACATTTAGTTAAGCTCTTGGTTTTGATTGTGTGATAACTCCAAGAGGCTTAAAAGGAGTCAAGAATCATATTTGAAAGGAAAGAATGGAGCCTAAAATTTATTTAAGGGGTGTTGCTTTATTAGGTGCATTTTATAGACCATAATAGGGTTTATAGAACAACCTAGTGTCTAAGTAGTTGTATGGCCTTAGAATTTATTTCATAAACCTAATTGGCTTCCATAAATTGTGTTTAGGCCAAGAGAAATTTTTCCCACACCTTTATGGGTGTGTGGTCAAGAAGAAAAGTGTGTGATTGTGTACAAGGTACTCTCTCCACTTTCTCTCATGCATGGATGTATGCTTAGCTTGTCTTAGAATGTGTGGATGTATATTTTCAAGCCATGAAAAGTATGATAGCATGATTTCATATGCCATAGTTTTATGATGACATATTATATTTCATATGATGTTTTGATGTATGCTTGGGTTTACTTGAGTGTGGTGAGGCCAAGAACCCTTAGCCATGGTGAGGATGAGCCAAGAACCCTTAAGATTAGTTGAGACAAAGCAAAGAGTCTCCTAAAAGCAAAGTGGGCTCCTAAGAGCGTGGTTGAGTCTAAGAATGCATTAAAGAATGGGTGAAGCAAGTCCAATATCCACAAAAAATTGGGTAAGGCTAATCCACTTGCTTGGCAAGCCTTTGTATGCTATGTATAACTTTCTTAAATGATTAAAATGTTTCTCAAGTGCTTGCACATGTCTACATGACCATACATGCATTTATGAGACTTGCTTGCATCCATTATGTATGATTGAATGGGAGATGAGCTATTGGGATTCTTTGAATCTCATTCCCTCCCCTTCAATGATCTAAAATGCTAGGTGAACTAAGTAGACAAGGTAATGGAAGCCAACCACCTTGAAGAGAAGAGTTTGACACTAACATGCTTAGTCTTTACTTTTTAAAACTACAATGACGTCAAATGTTGTAACCCCTTGATGTATTTGGTCTATGACCTCTTAGACATGTGTAATTATGATATTATGCTATGTATGAATGAGAGAATATATTTTATAGTCATTAGAACGTGAAATGGGTATATGGTGGCAAATTAGCTTCATTGGTGGTTTGATAGAATTATGCATATGTGTGGATGAAATGGTCAAAATGAGATGCATGGAGTTTGGGACCATTTGGGCATCTTACACAAGTCTTAATCATGCTTTTAGACTTGCCCAAAAGGTGCCAAACCCTGGGGAAAGCCATTTGGTTACTTTGGTACCTCATATGGAGCTAAAATTTACCATAATGGAACCTTATGTCACTTTTTAGCCAAATGAGCTCTTCTTGATCTAAGATTTGGCATGCAATTAGAGCTTTTTGGGAAGCTAAAGAACAAAATTTTTGGAGATCTACAGAATATTTGGTAAATTTTCAAAGCTGGCAAATTTTCTGGTTTTGGTCTGATGCACTATTCATTTGGTTTGAAAATGAAATCTCTCACACAGGGCTCAAATGATGTCCAATTATCACAAAATTTTATGTAGAGAAACTAGACATTCCCACTAATTTTTATCAACTAGAAGAACCTCATTTGGAGGTCTAAAGAGGGAGATATAAATTTTTAAAAATTCTATCCAGTATTAAGAGCTTAACCTGACCTCAGTTACTATTTTATTGAATTCTGAGGTCTGGGCTGCTTGAGCTAGTCTAGAGTTATTTTTACACTCTATCTGATATCCACAGATTTCTAGATTGATATCATTTTCATAGATTGGATTTTTGTGGAATTAATTGGACATTTTTTAATTTTGTTACAAAAATTTGTGATAACACCAGTAGGCAGTTTGACCTCTGGACCATTTCAAATGTCAAACATCCTTTGTGATGGATTTATGGTCTAGAAATATTTTTAGTATGAAGTAGACATCTGTAGCTTAATAGAATGACCAAAAATACATTATTTTGAGTATTCTAGAATTAGTTATGATTTTCCAAAGTTGAGTCAGAAAAAGGGCAAAAGCTGGACGAAAATATGTGTTTATTTCATGCATTCCTTCGAGTTCCATGAGTTGTAGGCCATATTTTATGATAAAATTGAGTTGTATCCATGTAATTAAATATGAGAATGTGTTATATGAGATCACATGATCCATGTGACACCAAATGGAATTTTTATATATGACGCAGTGTAATTATATACATTATTTTAATGGACTTTTCCCACCTCCTTCATGGAATTGATGTTGTGATACATGAGAATGTTATGAAATAAACTAGAAATATATGGTATTACAAAGTATATATATTGACCATGAAGGCCATATGAACTTAGTTATTATTGTTATGTGCTAAGACTTTGAAAAACACGAAGATTGTAATTTTTGGGAAAATAGAAATCATGGGGAGATGCTGTTCGAATTTTCCCAAAATTTTTATGGTGTTTTCTTAATGTCTTAAAGTCATGTATACCAAATTTCAAGTCCCAAAACATAAATGAAGAGGTTATGGACTTTTTAGAACCAAAGAAACTCACTTTTGGGCCTAAAATGGAGCTAAGTTATGTTGTGACCAAAACGTGTTGTTGGGACTGAAATTTGATAACTTTATCCTTCCCAACGGATTTAAAAGGGTGTTTTTAGCTAGAAATATCTATGGAAAAGCCCCCAAAACTCACGGAATAAAATTTCTAAATTTTTTGCCAAGAAGTGCATACTATTCGGCATAATGAATGGGAAGGGAAGGAGTTGGATTTTTCCAATTCCAATGGTCCCATTATGTGTTAATTTTAATGAATTATCATTATGATTATAGGGTTCAATATTTGTTTTGGGAACTCCAAAAGCAAGTAAACCGAGTTCCAAAGATTAAGGAGCAAAGTTTGCTAAGATAGTAATTTTCCTTTCTCTTTCTTTAAGCTTGTATGTTTGTATAATGATGAGCGTTATGCTATATCAAGTTGTTATTTATGCTATAAGATGATGTGACGACCCTAACTTCTAATCATTGTAATTAAGGTAAAATACATGATTAATAATCATAAATTGGGGTTACAAGACATTAAGACTAATGACATTATGGAATTGTGGGAAATTTGAACCATAATGTTATTGGAGTCATCAACCATATAATTACAAACACTTACATATATCAAGGAAAACAAACATTCATTTATAAGTCTTGATTTTATTACCTATCAATGATTCAACTCACAAGAATCTTCTATCAATATTCATAAGTCATCCCTTGAGGTTACCATTTGAAAAACCAAGATCTCCTAGTCAATATAAGGGTTTTAGGACATTCGCCGCAGCCAATTTCCCTTTAGCCGTGGCCAATTCCTCTCGGCTTCACCCCTCGCATCGTACTAATTTTGCCGTAGCTAGTTGGACCTTCGTCACGGCCGACCTTTGTCGCGGCCAACCTACATGGCGCCATAGCGAGCAAGCTTCCTGGAACCTACCTCGCTCGCCTCTCACTATTGGCCGTGCCCAATAAACTCCTTTTGCCGCAGCCAAATTCTCTCTAGAATGTTTGGCTCATTTTCACAAGAGTTCGCCACAGCTAATTCCCCATTTCACCGTGGCAAATTACCCTCTGGATGACTCCTAATTTTGCCTCTCATATTTTGCCGCGGCGAATTGCTCTTTGGACTCCCCTGTGCAATTTCGCCTCTATTGGCCGCGGTGAACCCCAATTTGGCCCGGCGAAATTCCTTCTAATCTTACACTCTGAAAATCTTGTCTTAGACTCTCCACTCTCCCTCCAATATCACCCTAGGGCCACTATACCTTAAGTTATGCAACTTTAATGGTATTTATGTACCTTAATACCCGACTTATCTACCATTACCAATTCAAATTTTAAGTATAAATCCCTACTCATCCAACTACCATATGCCAACAACTTATAGGTTAAAAATAGTAGAATTTCATAAGTTTACAGCAATTATCATTCAAATATACATTCCCTTAAAGATCTCATGCATCACTAATTCAAATCAACAATCTCATATTTCTCATAATGACATTCCCCATAGTAAACCATATCATGAATTCAACAATACATCCAGCTACTACAAGTTCATACATTTAAAACCAAGCTATATTGAGACTTAACTCCTTAATAGATACATTCCAACTAATCAAAATATAAACACCTACACTTGGCAATATGATTACATGATGATGCTATATAAAAGATTAACAAAATTGCATCTACTCTACTCAGATTAGCCCAAGTGTAGCTCCCTCCACACATAGCTAGACCTTATGAATTTTCATCCACTTACTTGCCCTTATCCTTACCCGAAGAACCTTCACCTGAAATGTTTAATCCATAAAATGGGGGTGAGATACGAATCTCAGTAACCAAGGCAATTCCATTATATATTCCAGTTTAATTAGCATACATGCATAATTTCACATAACATCAGAAAAAAAATACCAGTCATATCAGTAAATAAAACAATTAGGCTATCATAATTACTATCCCATACTAGCAATCATATTTTCACATGTTAAAGGCCAATAACACCAAGAGAAGCTTATCCATGACACCTAGGCCCATTGAGCACAACCAAGGCTCAGTGCATTTGGGGTTTGATCATAACCAAGTGCCCGATTGAAGCACATACACAGGTGGTAGCCATACCACAGCTCCACCATGGACTCACAAGGTCCAATCATAATTCAATAGATAGCCAACCAATTCATTTAGCATATCAAATCATTCATGTACAACAAATATAAAATTAAAACAGATATATGCATGGATTAATATAGTCCCGGTTACCTCACTTGTAGACAATTTGCAATAGCCACCAATGGTACAAAAATCTCCCTATAACCATAGCATTAGAGAATTACTACTTTAATTCATCATCTACAGTAGCAACAAGTATCCAAAGAATTTAAAATGCTAATGACTACCTAGGCAACACTTACCCCAACCACTACGAGTCCCAAAAGTCGAATTGAAATGTCCTCTACCAGAAACTTCAATTTTCACCCAAAATTCTAAGCAAATTCGTACAAAATCAATACCATACTATAATTCAATCATTGGGATCTCAAACTAATAGAAATACCTCAAAAAAAAAGAGTTTATACTTACCTAATGTTAGCCCTAGCCTCAACCTACGAATTTTCTCCTTAGAAACATCAAATGGTGAGTTTTAGATTTCAGGTGTGGGTGAAAACACTCCAAATGAAAAACTAATCAGGCCAAATTAAAGAGAAAGATAAGGGATTAAGTTATATAACTATTACCTTAGCTGAATCTTGCTCTAAATGTGAGAAATGATGAATTTCTTGCCCCAAACCCTAGCCTCCCTTCAAGCCTCCGAATTTCTCTCTTGTATTTCAGCAAATATGGGGACGAGGCTGAAGTGTTTAGGGTTTTAGTTGGGTCTAAGATGGGTCATGGGCTGCTCTAAGGTCCAACTCCAAATGGGCTTTAGATTTTAGCTTTGTTAGGCAGTTTTAAAGTGTTGGGCCGCAGAATTTTATTAGGCCAGACCTAGTTTTAAGAACTCCATGGTTTTGGGTTTACACAAGGTTTATTGGGCCATCCCTAAGAGCCTATACAAGGTGGATCTTGGGCCTCTATGACATTGAATTAGATTGGGCCTGCACCTAGCTTGTTGGGCCTCTATTAGCCCCTTATCATGATCCCCTACATTAATTTGGGCTTAGATGAAGTTTCTATCCCAATTAAATCTCAAACCCATATTAATAATTTATCTCTCTAAAATTTTCATTCACTTAACTTACTCGATTATTCTATATTAATTATTCCTAATTAATCCAAATTCATGATTAACACCTTAATTAATTTTGGGGTGTTACAGATGAGACATATTTGTTTAGACCATGCTTGGCCTTGTATGAAATTTCTTGTATTCCTACATGGTTTGTGGCACCTTGATTGGCATTATGTTATGTACTTACATGCTAGCTTATGAATGAGATTGGTTTACTACTACTGAGATTTCATAATCTCACCCCAAATATAATCCATACTAGGTCTGAGTTCAAGCAAAGAAAAGGCAAAGAGTGTGAAAGTATAAATTGAGGACCTTGCTTTTGATGCATCACATTTTGTCATGTAATTAAATATCTTTGGATTTATGGTATGTATGAGTCGTGTTATAATGCTGTATGATAATAGGGCATGTAACAGAAAGCCATGTATATACCCAACCCTGAAGTAAAAAGAAAATTTTAATTAGTTCATGTTTTTATTGACTCCTTTAAGTTTTATATGAGGTATTTGTAGTGGAAAATGTGTTATATAGTAAGGTATGACACTTAAGAAGCTCAAGGGTCCATTTATACAACTTTTTAAAATTACAATTTAGTCTCTCATCTTGTTCTTTCCATTTTGGCTCATTTTAGCTCCTTTTTTAGAACTGTCTTTTTCATTATAAAATTTAAGTCTCTAACATATAAAATGTCTTTGGTTTCACTCAAATTAGATTTGAAATCATTCTGAACCATTTAGTCCACCAATGGCCCAAATCACTCACTGGAGGAGTTCTAAATATTCTATAAGTTTCTATGGTTTTTAGGACCTTTGAGAACCCCGAGAAACTTAATTTTTTCATTTAAAGATCCTTCCTTTGAGTTTTCTAAAAGGTGCCTAAAATTACAAAAATGCCACTACTTTCTTTCGTAGTTTTTATTAACTATTCTGGCTCAGGTTTTCTGGCATGTTAAGCTTCATATTCTCATTTTTTAAGGTCTAGATTATTGCTTTATTTTGTTTTACCTCAATTCTTTCCATTTAGGGGACTTCTTTTTATGACTACTAGTTTCAAACCCTTTTAAATAGCTAGGTATTACAAAATCCATGAGAACAACAAAATTCCTCCTTTTTCTTGCCATGGCCGAAACATGAAGAAGAAAAGAAGATTCATAAAAAGAAAATAAAAGAAAAACCAAGAAAAAGAGTTCATCTATGTTACCTTGATTTTACAGTGTTTATTTCTTTCCAGTAGCTTTTCTTCCTTCCTCCATTTTTCTTCTCTTTAGCCGAGCTCTCCTTCCTTCTTTTTCCTCTTGTCTTAGCCAAATTGTGTGTGTGTGTGTGTGTATGTGTTTTTGTGTGTAAGCATAGCATGAAAGTGTATGTTTTCTTGTAAGTTTTATTTACAGATGAATGGTTAGGATTTGTTATGTTATTATGATGTTAAATCTATGCCTTTGGATTTATTAAATTGTTATGATTTAATCTTGATTTTAGAGATTTAATATGGGCCTTTAGATTAGATCAAAGGTTGTGATTCAATCTTAAAAAGTAAAAAAAATCTAAGCCATTGTATTACATCTATGGTTAAGATCACATTACATTTTATGAATGAATATTAGCTATTAGATTATAAATGTGGCTAAATCTTAACCATGGTTACTTTCTCATAACTTATGAAGATAAAATTGTATTTATTACTGCTAAAGTCAGCATCTATGTCATTTTAATGTCAACAATAATGTTTTCATAATATATGAGATTTACTAATATTTGCTAACATATACCTGTGTCATTGCTTCGTAGTTTATGCAATTTTCAAAATCTTCCCACACATGGCACCACATCACCATTTTTCCCTGCTCATGGAGCCATGTTAACACTTTCCTAGCTCCATGGTACTGCTAGAGATTGTACCCTAGGCCAATTATTGTATATGAACATTATACTTCATAAAAAAAAGGAGTTTCTCTTTTATTACATTTATTATATTATTTGCATGTTTTCTATAATAATAATATCCTTGGATAAATCATATTGATTATCCTAAATATCCCTAGTTGATCATCTTTGTAGGAACAATGATAAACTAAGGCTAGTATAATTTTGATTGATGATTATGTGTTAATCATGTATGAAGATACGAATCAAGATCATAGGCACTTGTTAAGAAACAGGGTGGTGGATTGACCTGTCATGAGATAATTACATGGATCAAGTCATAAGCATATCTCATATATAGCCATGTCACTGAACCCTCAGACCTAAGATCACCATAGATTTTTATGTGAGGAACATTGTGCTTTGACATAGTCAAAAGTCACCTTTAATTAGGGGATCATAAAGGATGTGATCAGGCATAGTGAAATCCATGTAGAGGAAGATAAGTGGTCAAGATGAAATTTGTCCCTCTCGTTAGTGGAGAGATATCTCTGGGCCACTTGATGAGTAAGACTGAGAATGCATGGTGTAACACCATATTTTCCATGCTCATTTCACAACATTTCCATGCTTTACATTCATAAAATTCCATGAAAGAGCAAGAAAAATAAATTAAATAATGCATTTCCTTGCGTTGTGTCACATATAAAAATTCCATTCAGTGTCACGTGGACCATGTGAGCTCATACCTCACATTCTCATATTTAATTACATGAATATAACTCATTTGCAGCATTAAAAGTGACCTACATCTCTTGGAACTCAAAGGGAAGCTTAAAATACACATATATTTTCTGCCAGATTGCCCTCATTTTTGTCACAACTTTGAAAAATCATAACTAATTCTAGAAAAATCAAAATCATACTTTATTTGCCATTTTAGGAAGCTACACATGTCTTCTCTATGATAAAAATATAACCAGGCTATGAATCATAGTACAGAGGATGTTTGGTATCCAAAAAGATTTAGAGGTCTGGCTATCCACTGGTGCTATCACAAAATTCTGCAGCAAGTTTCAAAAATGTCCAATTAATTTCAAAAAAATACAATCCATGCAAATGATACCAATCTAAAAAGCTGTAGATGTTAGCTAGAGGTAAAAAATAACTCTAGACCAGTTCAGGTATGTCTAGAGCTCAAATTATAATCAAACAATAATTGAGGTCGGCTGAAACTCCTGATACTAGATAGATTTTTTGAAAATTCATATCTCCCTCTCTAAATATGCAAATGAGGTGATTCTAGTTGGCACAAGTCACTAGAAATTTCTAGTTTCTTTGGATAAAAGTTTGTGGCAATTGGATATCATTTGAGTCTTGTGTGATAGATTTCATTTTCAGACCTGAGTGAATAGTGACATGACCGAAACCAAAAAAGTTGCCAACTTTAAAAATTCATCAAATATTTTGTAGATCTCTGAAAATTCTATTTTTTAGCTTTCCAAAAACTTCTCAATAATCTCTAATTGCATGCCAAATCTTAGATCAAGAAGAGCTCATTTGGATATAAAGTGATATAGGATTCTATTATGGTTAATTTTGGCTCCATATGGGATATCAAAATATCCAAATAGCTTTCCTTGGGGTTTGGCACCTCTTGGGCAAGTCTGAAAGCATAAATAGGACTTGTTTGAGCTATCCAAATGGTCCCAAACCTCATGCATCTCAATTTATCCATCTCACCAACACTTATGCACATTTCCATAACATCATTTAAGAAGCCACATTGCCATCATATATTCAAATCACATTCTAATGGTCAAATAACATATTCTTTCATTGATACATGACATATTATCATAATTACATATGTTTATAACATCACAATACATATACATCCATTAATTACATCAATTGCCTTTTGCATGGCCTTAAAGTAGCAAAATTCATGTTCTTGGATGTCATACTCTCATCTTCAAGGTGGTTGGCTTCCATTACCTTGTCCACTTGGTCCACCTAGCATGTTAGATCATTGGAGATAAAGGGATGAGATTCAAAGAATCCCAATAGCTCATCTCCCATTCAATCATACATAATGGATGCAAAACAAGTCTTACAAATGCATGCATGGTATGTGGACATGTGCAATCATTCAAGGAGCATTCTTAGCATTTGAAAAAGTCACACATAGCATACAAAGGCTTGCCAAGCAAGTGGATTGGCCTCACCCAATTTCTTATGGATGTTGGACTTGCCTTACCTATTCTTTAAAAGATTCTTGGACTCAACCATGCTCTTAGGAGTCCATCTCACTTTTAGGAGACTCTTTACTTTGTCTCAACCAATCTTAAGGGTTCTTAACTCATCCTCACCATGGCTAAGGGTTCTTGGCCTCACCACACTCAAGCAAACCCAAACAAACATCATAACATCATTTAGAAACATAATATGTCATCATGAAACCATGACATATGAAATAATGCTAGCATACTTTTCATGACTTGAAAATACACATACACACATTCTAAGACAAGCTAAGTACATATCCATGCATGAGAGAAGGTACAGAGAGCTACTTTGGATATAATTACACACTTTTTATCTTGAATCCAAGCTCCCTCTTTTGGCCACACATAGGAAAAAGTGTGGGGATGATTTCTCTTAACCCAAACACAATTTATGGAAGCCAATTAGGTTCATGGAATTAATTCTAAGGCCATGCAACTTGCTTAAACTCTAGCTTGGTCTATAAACCTGATTATAGTTCTATAATTGCACCTAACTACATGTTGCTTCTTTAGGTCATATTATGGAACCTAAAGTACCATCTCACTTTCTATGGGTTCTAAATTTTTCCTAAGGCCTCCCCTCACTTTCATTCATCATATATGACTCAAGAATGGGCTTAGAAAAATTTAAAACTCTCCCTAGCTATGGAAAACCTTCTTGGCCGAGACAATGAAGCATATTGGGTTCCATGGAGCTTTCTTTGTTTTCTCAAAGGAAGATGCATATGGGGGCCCTCTTAGGGATCTTAGGAACTTGTTTAAACTCTTATTTAGGCCTAAGAATCATTGTACAAATCAGATTTTACAAGGTGCATTGAAACCCTAAGAATTGCATCTTGAAATCTAATGGCTTTTTGTTAATCCCCTTTGCATATTCTTAATCTGCACACCTTTCTTCCTCAGAATCACCGTTGGTTCTACCTAAAAATAAAATCCTTGTAAGGTTCCTTAGGTTAGGCAAAATGGAGAAGAAGGGGAACCAAAGGTAGCAACAATGGAGGAGAAATTACCTTGTTTTCTTGCTTTTTCTCACTTGAATCTTGCTTTCTCCAAGCTCCTCTCTTCAAATCCGAAATTTCCCTTAAGTTTCTCCCTTAAAACAGATTTGTAACTTCATTTTAATCAAAGGAAATAAAGGAGAATGGAGGAAAGGAGATTTGGATGGAAGAAAACATGAAAAACTATCAAGAAACTATACCTTAAAGCTTGAATTTCTTCTCCTCTTCTTCTTCCCTTGGTGCACCACTCTCCTAGGGTTTCTTCTCTGAATTTGGGCAGAACAATCTGAAGCTAAATGAAGGAGAGAGTGAGGCGCCACCTATTTATAGGGCAGTAAGAAACACTTTTCAAAATTTCCATTTTACCCTTCATTCTTAGCATTTTCATTTCTCCTTCATTTTAGCTCCTTTTTTAGAACTGTCTTTTCCATTATAAAATTTAGCTTCCCAATTTAGTAAAATTCCTTTGGAACAAATTGGAGCTAAAACCTTCTCGAACGAATCCGTCAAAGTTTGGGTACATCGACGTTGAAAAACGTCCACCGGAGAGGATTTAATTGTCTTGGGACTTTCCATGGTTTTCAGGGCCTCTAAGAACCCCAAAAAACTCAAAAACTTTCATTTAAAAAGCCCTCCTATATAAATTCCAAAATTTTCTCAAAATTACAAAAATGCCATTACAGTTCATAATTTTTTTGTAAGAAATTATTTCTTCATTTTAACTCCATTTTTCTTTCTATCTAAGCCTGGGATTCTCATTTTTAGGAGTCTAGAATGCTTCTCAAATTTTTTGGACCTTAACTAATTCATTTCGAGGGACTTGCTTTTGCATCGGGTGAATGTTGTTCATTTACAGAGAAATCGTAAGTCATGCTTCTCATATTTTCTCTCATTTTCAAAAAACTGGATGTTACACATGGCCATACTTGGATGGAAGGATTTTCGATTTGCTCTGTCAGTCTGCTCAGAGATCAAGAAAGTGATGGTTGAGTAAAATGAGAATGACATTCCATACCTCATATTTGACCTAGATATCGTGTGATGAAAGAGTTTTAGCAGGGTTGTTGACAATTGTGTCACGTAACCTCCAAAATAAAACTAGGTTGAGAAAATATATAGTTAGTGGGACAACTTAGGTCAACTCCCTTGGAAATAGAATTCAATGTTTAATTGGGTTTTCTAACTGTAAGAGGACTCAAAAAATTATCTAATTAAGGGGGGTTTGATCTAATTAAACTAAGTAAAATGAAATTGAATTAAAATGACTAACTACTACCTAATTGCATAAATTATGGGGTGAATGATAAACATGTGACTAGCTTTGGGTTCGTTCCTTGGTATTCACTATCTTTATCCTAATCCAATTGTAATTAACTCTGGTCTAAGAGTCCCTAATTGTGTTCATGGCAAATGATCTTGAATTACCATTCAAGATTCAAGAAATTAACAATCTAAAGTTAAATTGAAACCTCAATCCTACATCAAATCATTAATTCTTGCCTCTAAGATCAATGAACACTCAATTTGATTGATTAAACGATTAATTAACCTCTGAATCATCACCCTAGGATGTTTAATTAACCAATCAAACTCTAAGAAATCCTCAAATCAAACAATCAAATACACAATTTCACTCATGCATTTCATCGAACACCTTGATGGCATACATGGGAAATTGGAGGACAATGAAAAATTCAGCTTTAAAATCATTCAAATTCTCTCCTAATCAATGTCTAACCAGCCATTAATCATAAACTACATCATTCTCAATCATTTACAAGCTTAACTAAGCAGATAAAATAATTACAATTGACATAGAAAGAGAAGAAAATAAAATAGGTATCTTGACCTAAAATCCCTTGCATATCTCTTGATTCAAGCTTCAACCAAAGTCCTCCTCCTAGCTAGCCATAAGATGGAGAATTACTACTTCATGGAGGTGGAAGATTAGTGGAGAATGGAGTGGAAATGGCTATAGCTTATGTAACACTATATATTTCTAACTCATTTCATACTATCTTTATGCCTCATATCAAACAACTCACAAAGAGGCAAGGAAAATAACATTAAATAATGCATTTCTTAGTATTATGTCGTGTATAAAAATTTCATTCAATGTCACGTGGACCATATGAGTTCATACACCACATTCTCATATTTAATTATATGAATACAACTCATTTACATCATTAAAAGTGGCCTACATATCATGGAACTCAAAGGGAAGCATGAAATACATAAATATATTTTTGGCCAGATTTTCCACATTTCTGTCATAAATTTTGGAAAATCATAACTAATTCTAGAAACATCAAAATCATGCATTCTTAGTATTCTGGAAAGCTACACATGTGTACTTTATGATAAAAATATTCCTAGACCATAACATCAATCACAGAAGGCGTTTGACATTTGAGAAAATCCAGACGTCAGGCTGTTCACTGGTGCTGTCATAGAATTCTGCGGTAAATTTCAGAAATGTCTAATTAATTCCACAAAAATCCAATCTATGCAAATGATACCAATCTAGAAATCTATGGATGTTAGCTAAAGGAAAAAAATAACTCCAGACTAGTTCAGGTACGCTCCAAACCTAAAAAATTAATCAAACGATAACTGAGGTCAATTGGAGTTCCTGATACTGGATAGATTCTTGAAAATTCATATCTCCCTCTATGGACATCCAAATGAGGTGCTTCTAGTTGGCACAAGTCACTGGGAATGTTTAGTTTCTCTATAAAATGTTTGTGGCAATTAAACATCATTGAGCCCTGTGTGACAGATTTTATTTTCAGACTAGTATGAATAGTGACATGACCAAAACTAGAAAATTTTCCAACTTTGAACATTCATCAAATATTCTCTAGACTTCCAAAAATTTGTTCTTTAGCTCTCAAAAAGCTCTCAATAAGCTCTAATTGCATTCAAAATCTCATATCAAAAAGAGTTCATTTAGATAAAAAGTGACATAGGGTTCCAGTTATGGTCAATTTTGGCTCCATATAGGATACCAAAATGTCCAAATGGTTTTCCTTGGGGTTTGGCACCACTTGGGCAAGTATAAAAGCATGATTATGACTTATGTAAGCTACCCAAGTGATTCCAAACCTTATGCATTTTCATTTTGGCTATTCCACTCCATTCATACATGAATTCCATAATGCAAAATTGCCATTATATGACCAAAATGAGTATTTCCATACATATAACCCTAGTTCTCATTTATACACAATACATTAACATAATTATACATGCTCATAACATCATAGGTCATATACTACTAGGGATTTTATCAATTGCTATCCATAAGGCCTTAAAGTAACAATTTTAAGACACTTTGATGTTATGCTCTCATCTTCAAGATGGTTGACTTCCATTACCTTGCTCTCTTGGTCCACCTAACATGTTAGGACATTAGAGAGGAGGGTATGATATAAAAGAATCATAATAACTCATCTCCCATTCAATCATATATAAAGCATGCAAAACAAGTCTTACAAATGCATGCATGACATATGGACATGTGCAACATTCAAGGAGCATTCTTAGCATTTGAAAAAGTCATATATAACATACATAGGCTTGCCAAGCAAGTGGATTGGCCTCACCCATTTACTTGTGGATTTTGGATTTTCCTCACCCATTCTTTAAGAGGTTCTTGGACTCAACCATGCTCTTGGAAGTCAACCTCACTTTTGGGAGACTCTTTACTTTGTCTTAACCAATCTTAAGGGTTCTTGGCTAATCCTCACCATGGCTAAAGGTTCTTGGGCTCACCACACTCAAACAAACTAAGGCAAACATCATAAACATCATTTGGAAAACATAATGCATCATCATGGTACCATGGAGTAAGAGCTCATGATAAACATTTTTCATGGCTTGAAATATGTATACACATATTAAAAACAAGTAAAGCAAGCAATCATGCATGAGATAAGGTGAAGAGAGTTCCCTTGCTAACATTTGTACACTTTTTCCTTAAGCCTTAAATCCTCTCCCTTGAACTCACACACCCAAGAAGGTGGAGATCACTCCTTTTTGGCCTAGATGTAATGTCCAGTTTTTGTTAAATGATGGAAACAGACGCGTTTTCAAAGCAAGTCTACTGAAATGAATTAATTAAGGTCCTGAAAAATTTAAGTAACATTCTAGCCTCCTAAAAATGAGAAGCCTAGCCTCAGATAGAAGGAAAAATAGAGTTAGAATGGAGAAACAAATTTTGACGGAAATCCTACGAAACGTAATGGCATTTTTGTAATTTTGGGTAATTTTTGAAATTCACACAGGAGGACTTTTTAAATGAAAATTTTGAGTTCTCTAGGATTTTCAAAGGCCCTGAAAATGATGGGAAGCCCCAGGACAATTAAATCCCTCCAGTGGATGTTTTCTAACGTCGGTGTGCCCAAACTTTGACAGGTTCGTTCAGAAAGGTTTTAGCTCCGATTTGAATGATTCCAAAGGCATTTTTCTTAATTGGGAACATAAATTTTATAATGAAAAAGATAGTTCTCAAAAAGGAGCTCAAACAAAGGAGAAACAAAAATGCAAAGTATAAAGGGCAAAATTGGAATTTTTGAAAAAGTCACTTTGCCTTAACTATATATAGGGTGGCGCCTCACCCTTGCCTTTATTTCACTTCATATTTTCCAGCCCCAAATCAGAAGCAAAACCCTAAGGGAGAGGTGCCCAAGAGAGGAAGAAGGAGGAGGAAGAAAAAAAGGTATGTTTTCATGGTGATTTTCCTTGCTTTTCTTCATTCACACCTCCTCTCCTCCCTTCTCCTTTCTTTCCTTGCTTAAAATGAAGTTTATAAATCTGATTCAAGGGAGAACTTCAAGGGAAATTCGAATTGAAGAGAGGAGCTTGGAGAAAAGCAAGATTCAAGCCAAACTAAGCAAGGAAACAAGGTAAAAATGCATCCTATGGTTGATATCTTCCATAACTCTTCTTCTCCATTTGCCTAACCCTAGGAGCCATAGAATGATTTGATTTTCAAGCCTAACCAAGCATGAATCTTAGGTATTTGATGGAGAGGAATAAGAATATGCAAAGAAAACCATGAAATAGTCATTAGAATTCAAGATGCAAAACTTAGGGTTTCAAGTGCACCTTCTAAATTCTAAATTTATGTGATGCTTCCTAGATTTATTTAAGAGTTTAAATAAGTTCTTGAGACACCTAAGATGCTCCCCACAAGCTTCTTCCTTGAAGAAAACAAAGAAATCTCCAAGAAGCCCTAAACTATACCTAAGATGCTCCCCACAAGCTTCTTCCTTGAAGAAAACAAAGAAATCTCCAAGAAGCCCTAAACTATGCTATGTCTTGGGTAAACCATGTTCATGGTGCTAGGGAGAGTTTTAAATTTTTCTAAGGCCATTCTTGAGTCATATATGATGAATGAAAATGAAGGGAGGCCTTGGAAAAAATTTTAGAACTAGTGGAAAGTGATTTGGCGTCTTAGATTCCATATTATGACCTAAAGAAGCAACATGATGCTAGGCCTTTTATTTTAATGGTGTGATGACTCCAAGAGGCTTAAAAGGAGTCAAGAATCATATTTGAAAAGAAAAAAGAGGCCTAGAAATCATTGGAGGGGTGTTGCTTCATTAGGTACATTTATGGACCATAATGAAGCCTATAGAGTAATCTGGTGTTTAAACAAGTTATGTAGCCTTAGAATATGTTTCATGAACCTAATTGGCTCCCATAAATTGTATCTAGGCTAAGAGAAACCATCTCCACCAATTTGTGGGTGTGTGGCCGAAAGAGGAGGCTTGAATCCAAAGGGAAAAGTGTGTAATTGTGTGCAAGGTAGCTCTCTACACCTTCTCTCATGCATGGATATGTGTTTTGCTTGTCTTAGAATGTGTGTATGAGCATTTTCAAGCTATGAAAAGTATGCTAGCATGCCTTTGTATGCTATGATTCTTGATGCCATGTTATGTTGCCAAATGAATACATGATGTTTGTTTGAGTTTGCTTGAGTGTGGAGAGGTTAAGAACTCTTCACCATAGTGAGGGTGAGCCAAGAACCCTTGAGCTTGGTTGAGACAAAGGGTCTCCCAAAAGTAAAGTGGGCTCCCAAGAGTATGGTTGAGTCCAAAGCACTTAAAGAATGGGTGAGGCAAGTTCAAAATCTATGAGGAGAAGTGTGAGGCCAATCTAAACACTTGGTGAGCTCTTGAATGTCTTGTATGATTTGTTCATATGCCAAGCTTTCTTTTTAAATGTCCTTGTCTTCCATTTTCTCTATGCATGCATTTGTAAGGCTTGCTTTGCACATATTATGTATGATTGAATGGGAGATGAGCTATTGGGATTCTTTGAATCTCATCCCCTCCTCTCCAATGCTCTAATATGCTAGGTGGACTAAGTAGCTATGGCAATGGGAGCCAACAACAATGAAGAAGGAAGATTGACAACCATAGGCCTAGCTTTTCTCTTTTTAGAACCATAATAATGCTTTATGATGTATATGATGTTGTAAATGGTCCATGACCCTTGAGACATGTGTAAATATGATATTATGTGATGTATAAATGTATAGATATGATGTATGAACTCTAGAATACAATTTGAGTATGTAATGCCAAAGTATGAAATTTGGAAGTTTGATGGAAATGTGCATAAGTGTGGGTTGAATGACCAAAATGAGATGCATGAGGTTTAGGACCATTTGGGCAGCTCACACATGTCTTAAATATGCTTTTAGACTTGCCCAAAAGGTACCACAACTAAGGGAAAGCCATTTGGCAATTTTGGTATCCCATATGGAGCCAAAAGTGATCATAATGGAACCTTATATCACTTTTTAGCCAAATGAGTTAGTCTTGATCTGAGATTTGGCATACAATTAGGTTTCATTAATATCTTTTTGGGAAGATAAAGATCATAGTTTTCTGAGATCTACAAAATATTTGATGATTTTTTCAAAGTTGGCTATTTTTATGGTTTTGGTTTGCTGCACTATTCATTTGGTCTGAATTTGCATTCTGTCACACGAGTCCCAAATGATGTCCAATTGCCACAAAATTTTATACAAAGAAAATAAAAAATTATAGTGACTCATGCCAACTAGAATCACCTCATTTGGAGGTCTAGAGAGGGAGATATGAATTTTTGAAGTTTCTGTCCAGTATCATTAAGCTTGCCCAACCAGAGGTACTGTTCCATTGAATTTCGAGGTCTAGCCTTGATGAACTGGTTTGGAGATATTTTTTCTCTCTATTTAACATTCAAAAATTTCTAGATTGGTATCATTTGCATAAATTGGATTTTTGTGAAATTAATTGGATATTTTCAAAGTTTTCTGCAGAATTCTATATTAGTTCCAGAATGCAATCTGACCTCTAGACTATTTTGGATGTCAAATGTCCTTTGTGATGGCTGTTATGGCCTGGGCATATTTTTAGTGTGACATAAATATCCATAGCTTCTCAGAATGACCAAGATTGTATGATTTTGATTTTTTAATTAGTTATGATTTTTCAAAGTTTGGGCAGAATAGGGAGAAAATCTGGCCAAAAATAAACAAGCCCATTTCATGCTTTATTTCTGCTTCTATGAGTTGTGGACATGAGATTATGATGCAAATGAGTTGTTTTGATGTAATTAAATATGAGAATGTATAGTATGAGCTCACACGGTCTACGTGACACTGATTGTAATTTTTAAGTATGACGCAACGCAAATAAACTCATTATTTTCGGTCCCTTTTTCATGTGAAGCTTATGAATGTTATGACATGAGCTAGAATTTATGGTGTTACACTAGACACAATTTATGGAAGCCAATTAGATTTATGGAATTAATTCTAAGGCCAAACAACTTACTTAAACTCTAACTTGGTCTATAAACCCCTTTATGTTTCCAAGAATGCACCTAATGAAGCAACACCGATCAATTAAATTTTAGGCCCTATTCTTTTCTTTCAAATATGATTCTTGACTCCTTTTAAGCCTCTTGGAGTCATAAACAATTAAAATAAAGAGCTTTACTATATGTTGCTTCTTTAGGTCATATTATAGAACATAAAGCACTAACTCATTTTGTAACACCATAAGTCTAGCTCATCTTATGCCTTTGAATAGTATAATTATCATGAAACATACACATAATTCTAATAGAGGAAGTATGAAAATTTGGATTTTTATTTGCAAGTCATCATATCCAAAAATCCATTCGGTGTCGGGTAAACTCATACTATGCCCCCTCATATTTAATTTCGTTATTACAACTCATTTGTATCACAAAAACCCACCTACAACTCTTGGAAATCGAAAGGAGCTATGGGAAATGGGTATTCATTCTCGGACAGCACTGGCCTCAATTCTGGGCAAGCTTTGGAAAATCATAAATAAATCTAAAAAAATTGAAATCACACAAATTCGGTCATTCTGGAAAGCTACAAATCTTAAATTTATGCTAAAAATAATTACAGAATGAAAAAAAATACATTTAGTCAGCTGGACCCTATGGAACAGTAACCGGACTCATGGAGCACTATTGATGCTGACAGTTAACTTCAAACATGCATAACTCACTGCTCAGACCTCCAAATGAGGTGATCTCAGTGGCCACAGAAACTTATGACCTTTAGTTTATGCATGTAAAATTTCATAAGCATTAGACACCATTTGGCTATCAGGTGACATAGAATTCAAAACTGCCAGTATGAACAGTACCCATACCAGAATCCATGAAAAATCCCAACTTTGAAAATTCATCAAATATTCTCTAGGTCTCCGAAAATTATGATCTTTAGCTTCCCAAAAAGATCTTAATGAGACCTAATTGCATGCCAAGTTTCAGGGCAAGACTAACTCATTTGGCTAAAAAATGGTATAGGGTTCCATTATGGTCAATTTTAGCTCCATATTGGGTACCAAAATTGCTAAATGGATTCC
The DNA here is from genome assembly GCA_026724425.1 of Erythrophleum ivorense. Taxonomy (NCBI): domain Eukaryota; kingdom Viridiplantae; phylum Streptophyta; class Magnoliopsida; order Fabales; family Fabaceae; genus Erythrophleum; species Erythrophleum ivorense. The sequence continues at coordinate 21,395,130 of JAIUCV010000004.1, read as the reverse complement.
CCTTGGTCTTGGCACCTTTTGGGCAAGTTTAAAAGCATATTTTAGACTTGTGTGAGCTGCCCAAATAGTCCCAAACCTCATGCATCTCATTTTGGCCTTTTCATCCACACTTATACACATTTGCATCAAACTTCCAATTTGCATAACTTGGCATTACATACCCAAATTCATTTCTAAAGTTCATACATCATATCCATACATGTATACATCACATAATATCATCTTTACATGTGTCTCAAGGGTCATGTGCCATTTACAATAATCATATACATCATTATGGCTCAAAAAGGGTAAAAGCTAGACATATGAATGTCAATCTCTCTTCTTCAATGTTGTTGGCTCCCATTAGCATATCCACTTGGTTCACCTAGCATGTTAGATCGTTGGAGAGGAGGGGATGAGATTCAAAGAATCCCAATAGCTCATCTCCCATTCCATCACACATAATATGTGCAAGCAAGTTTCATATATGCATGCATGGAGAAAGTAGAAATCATAGGCATTTTAAAGCAACTTTGGCATGTGAATCAATCATGCAAGACATTCAAGAGCTCACTAAGTGTTTGGATTGGCCTCACACTTCTCCTCATGGATTTTGGACTTGCCTCACCCATTCTTTAAGCACTTTGGACTCAACCATACTCTTGGGAGCCCACTTTGCTTTTGGGAGACTCTTTACTTTGTCTCAACCAAGCTCAAGGGTTCTTAGCTCATCCTCACCAAAGGGAAGAGTTCTTGGCCTTTCCACACTCAAGCAAACTCACACAAACATCATGTAATCATTTGAAAACATAACATAGCATCAAGCATCATGGCATATAAAGGCATGCTAGCATACTTTTCTTAGCTTGAAAATACACATACATACATTCTAAAACAAGCTAAATATACATCCATGCATGAGAGAAGGTGGAGAGAGCTACCTTGTATACAAGCACACACTTTTTCCTTAGCTTTCAAGCCTCCTCTTTTAGCCACAGGAAATAGTGTTTCTTGGCCTAGACACACATTATGGGAGCCAATTAAGTTCATGAAACAATGTCTAGGGCCATGCAACTTGCTTAAACCCTAGATTACTCTACAACCTCCATTATGGTCCATATTGGCACCTAATGAAGCAACACCCCTCAAATGATTTCTAGGCCTCATTCTTTATTCTCAAATATGATTCTTGACTCCTTTTAAACCTCTTGGAGTCATCACATCATTAAAACAAAGGGCCTAACATCATGTTACTTCCTTAGGTCACAATATGGAACTTAAAGCACTAACTCATTCTCTAAGCTTCCTAAATTTTTTCCAAGGTTTCCCCTCACATTCATTCATCATATATGACTCAAAAATGGACTTGAAACAATTCAAAACTCTCCCTAACTATGCCATCCCTACTTGGCCGAAACTTAGAGCATAAATGGGATTTCATGGCTTCTTGATTTTTCCTTGATGGGAGAACCATTTAGGGAGATTGTTAAGAGTAGTAGGAGGTCAAGGAAACACTTAAATAGCCAAGAGAACTTATAGATTAAATCAGTTTTTACAATCCCCTTATATGCTCTACACTTTTCTAACTTTTAGGTTCATGACTTTTCATGGTGTTTTGTTCATTTTCATGGAGGAAGAGGCATATGGGGGACCTCTTAGGGATCTTAGGAACTCAAGCAAATACTCATCTAAGCTAAGGAATTCATGGATCAAAACAGATTTCACAATGTCTCTATGAATCCCTCACTTTTCTATCTTGTGTTTTCATGCTTCTTTCTTTGATTTCTTTGCACCTACTTGCTTCTCACACTCCAAAATCTATGAATCTCCCTTGCTAGGACCAGAATTCATCTCCCTTTGATTGGGCTCTATATGGGACGAAATTATCACAAGGAGGATAAGGGAAGAAGAAGCATGGAAGACAACAAGTTACCTTGATTTCCTAGTTTTTCTCAAGAGCTCTCTTCCTTTCTTCAACTCTCTCATTGAATTTCAAAATTTACCCCTCTATTCTGGGCTCAAAACAGAACCAAACACCTCACTAAATCCATAGGAAGAGAGGAGGAAAGGAGGGGAAGAAGTTTTCTAAAGGGAAGAGCAAAAGTTTCCATGAATTCATACCTTTCTCTTGGCTTTTCTTCTTCCCTTGAGCTTGCTCTTGTGTGCCACTCTCTCTCTATTTTCTGGGCAGAAACAGAGCATTTTACTCAGAGGAGCTGCTGGAACGTGGATAAGAAGAAGCCAAAAGTCACTTTATGCAACTTTTTACTTTTGCATTTTAGTCCCTTTTCTTGGCTTTTTCATTTTAGGCTCATATCAACTCCTTTTTTAAATCTATCTTTTCCATCATATTCCTTAGGCTCTTAATCATAAGAATTGCCTTTGGAATCATTTAAAAAGGATCTGAAACTATTTCGAACCGTTCGGTCAAAGTTTTGGTCAACCTTTGCCGAAATCGCTCACCGAAGGGGTTTCAACTGTTCTAGGGGTTCCCATGGTTTTCAGGACCTCTGAAAACCCCGGAAAGCTCAAATTTTCCATTTAAAAAACTCTCCTGTGAGTTTTCAAAATTTTCCAAAAATTACAAAAATACCCCTACTTTCTTCGGCAAATTTTCTGAGCTCTTCTGGCTTTGGTTTTTGGCCATCTCAAACCTCAAATCCTCATTTTCTAATATTTAAAATTTTATCATAATTTTAGTTGGCTCCAATTCTTTCTATTTCGAGGACTTCCTTTTATATTTGGCCCATTTCTGACGTTTACAGAGAAACTGAACATTGCGTTTTTCACGTTTACGGAGGGACCGGATGTTACACATTTTCTATGGTTTCTAAATTTTTCCCAAGGCTTTCATCTTCACCCATCATATATGACTCAAAAATGGGCTTGGAATAAATTAAATCTATCCCTAGGTACACAAACTCCTTTAAGCCGAGACTAGGAAGCTTTATGATCTCCTTGAACTTTGCTTTGTTTTCTTGATGGAGGAAGCACATAGGGAGACTTCTAGGAATCTTAGGAGCTTATATAAACTCTCATTTAGACATAGGAATCAAGGTATCAAATCAGATTTTGTAAGGAACATATGAAACCCTAGACTTTGCATCTTGAATTTCTATGGTTATTTGTTAATTCTTTTTACATATTCTTAATCTTCACACTCTTGTTCCTAAGAATCACCCTTGGTTCTGAATAAAATTCAAATCCTCTTAGGTCTTCTCAAGTAGGGCGAAATGGCGGAGAAGGGGAGCAAGGGGTAACAACCATGGAAGAAGAAATTATATTGTTTTCTCGCTTTTTCTCACTTGAATCTTGTGTTCTTTGAGCTCCTCTCTTCAAATCCGAAATTTTCCCTCAATTTCTCCCTTAAAACAGATTTATAAACTTCATTATAATCATAGCAAACAAAGGAGAATGGAGGATAAGAGGTTTGGAAGAAGGAAAGCATGCAAAACAACCAAAATTCCATACCTTTTTGCTTGAATTTCTCCTCCTCTTCTTCTTCCTCTTGTGCACCTCATCCTAGGGCTTCTTTCTCTGGTTTAGGGCAGAAACATATGAGGTTACATAAGGGTGAGAGTGGGGCACCACTTATATATATATAAGGGAAGAAGAAAAACTTTTCAAAAATTCCCATTTTGCCCTAAGAAGAGTGGGGCGCCACTTCTTTCTAATTCGTTTTAGCTCCTTTTTGAGAACCGTCTTTTTCGTTATGAAATTTAGGTTCCCAATTTAGTAAAATACCTTTGGAATCACTCAAATCAGAGCTAAAACCTTTCCGAACGAATCCGTCAAAATTCAGGTATACCAACATTGAAAAACGTCCATTGGAGGGGCTTTAGCTGTCTCGAGTCTTCCCATAGTTTTCAAGGCATTTGAAAACCCTGGAGAACTCAAAAATTTTATTTAAAAAATCCTCTTGTGTGAATTCCAAAATTTGCTCAAAATTATGAAAATGCCATTACGTTTTGTAAGTTTTTTGTCAAATTTCGTTTCTTTATTCTAGCTCCATTTTTCTTTTCGTCTGAGCCTGGGATTCTCATTTTTAGGAGTCTAGAATGCTTCCCAAATTTTTTGAGACCTTAACTATATCATTTCGAGGGACGTCCTTTTGTATCCGGTGAGTTTCGTTTGTTTACAAAGAAACTATATGTTACGTTTCTCACATTTTCTCTCGTTTTCAGAAAATCAGATGTTATAGCCTGGATGGAGTATGATGATGGAATGGTATAGATCTCCCCTTGATTAATTCATGTCCTTTTCTTTTATGTCTAGCCTCCTTTCCTTATCATGTGCTTCGTTAATCTTCTTTACGTGCTCTCCACAAATCAGCCCATAGCTCCTTCTTATGCCTCTTATGTGCTGAAAATTGTGGGCCCCAACATGATGCTACGTGCTTCTTATTTCCTTGTGCTTTCCACGTGTAGCTCTTCCATTCCTCTCTACACATTCTTCCTCTTATTTTTTTATTCTAAGCCTTTCCCTATTAACTTCTCCTCGCACATTCTGTCAGTGTGTATTTTTGTTCATTCCTTCACGTGGCTTTTTTCATCTATTCATTCCCATGCTTCTACTCACATGCACATAAAAATCAAGTTTCTCATGTGCTTTTTCTCCATGTATGCTACTCCCTTTCTTCTGCATGTGCATGTGAGTGAAGCGGCAGTAGCTCATAAGTGTGTTTTGCTTCGTGGACCTTCAACTTATAGCTTAAAGATAACTTCAAATCCTAGCTCCTTTCCACGTTCTATCCAGTTGCTCTGTGTGTGTGTGTATCATGCATCAATAAGACATGGTTTTCCTTAAGTGTTCCTTCTTCTTTGCATGTTTCTTCCCATTCTCTAGCTCATTGTAACATCCAGTTCCCTGAAAACCAGAGGAAACGTGAGAAACGTAACGTACAGTTTCTCCATTAACGAACGAAACTTACCGGATAGAAAAGGAAGTCCCCCAAGATGATGGATTTAAGGTCCCAAAAAATTTGGGAAGCATTTTAGACTCCTAAATATGAGAATCCCAAGCTCAAACAGAAAGAAAAACGGAACTAGAATGAAGAAATAATTTCTCACGAAAAGCTTACGAAACATAATGGCATTTTCGTAATTTCGAGCAATTTTTGGAATTCACATAGGAGGGCTTTTTAAATGAAATTTTTGAGTTCTTCGGGGTTCTCAAAGGCCTTAAAAACCATGGGAAGCCCCAGGATAGTTAAATCCCCTTCGGTGGACGTTTTCCAATGTCGGTGTGCTCGAACTTTAACGAATCCGTTCGAGAAGGTTTTAACTCCAATTTGATTGATTCCAAAGGCATTTTACTAAATTGGGAATATAAATTTTATAATGGAAAAGATGGTTCTCAAAAAGGAGCTAAAACGAAAGAGAAACGAAAATGCAAAGTATGAAGGGCAAAATGGGAATTTTTGAAAAAGTCCTTTTACCATAGCTATATATAGGTGGCACCTCACACTTGCCCTCATTTCACTTCAGATTTTCCAGCCCCAAATCAGAAGAAGAACCCTAAGGGAGAGGCGCCCAAGAGAGGAAGAAGAAGGAGGAAGAAAGCCAAGCTTAAGGTATGTTTTCATGGCAATTTTCCTTGCTTTTCTCCACCTCCACCACCTCTCCTTCATTCTCCTTTCTTTCCTTAGATTAAAATGAGGTTTATAAATCTGATTCAAGGGAGATATTCAAGGGAAAGTTCGGATTTGAAGAGAGGAGCTTGGAGAAATTAAGATTCAAGCCAAACTAAGCAAGGAAACAAGGTAAAAATGCATCCTATGGTTAATACCTTTCACCCCACTTCTTCTCCATTTCGACCTAGACCAAGAACCCTAGGAGGATCTGATTTCCAAGCCCAACCAAGCATGATTCTTAGGTATTTGATGGAGAGGAATAAGAATATACAAAGAAAAGAACAAAACAACCATTAGATTTCAAGATGCAAGTTCTAGGGTTTCAATTGCACCTTGTAAAATCTGATTTTGTATGATGATTCCTAGGCCTAAGTAAGAGTTTAAATGAGCTCCCAAGATCCCTAAGAGGCTCCCCATATGCTTCTTCCCTTGAGAAAACAAAGAAAGCTCCATGGAACCCAATATGCTTCATAGCCTCGGCCTAGATGGGTTCTCCTAGCTAGGGAGAGTTTTAAATTTTTCTAAGGCCATCCTTGAGTAATATTTGATGAATGAAGATGAAGGGAAGCCTTGGAAAAATTTTAGAACTCATGGAAAGTGATTTGGTGCCTTAGGTTCCATATTATGACCTAAAGAAGCAACATGATGTTAGGCTCTTTGTTTTAATTGTGTGATGACTCCAAGAGGCTTAAAAGGAGTCAAGAATCATATTTGAGAGAAAAGAATGGAGCGTAGAAATTGTTTGAGGAGTGTTGCTTCATTAGGTGTAATTATGGACCATAATGAAGTCTATAGAGTAATCTAGTGGTTCATCAAGTTATGTAGCCTTAGAATGTGTTTCATGAACCTAATTGGCTACCGTAATTTGTATCTAGGCTAAGAGAAACCATCTCCACCAAATTGTGGGTGTGTGGCCGAAAGAGGAGGCTTGAAAGCTAAGGAAAAAGTGTGTGAAATTGTGCAAGGTAGCTCTCTCCATCTTCTCTCATGCATGGATGTGTGCTTAGCTTGTTTTAGAATGTGTGTATGTATAATTTCAAGTTATGAAAAGTATGCTAGCATTCCTTTATATGCTATGATCCTTGATGCCATGTTATATTTTCTAATCAGTGCATGATGTTTGTATGAGTTTACTTGGGTGTGGAGAGGCCAAGAACTCTTCCCTTGGATGAGGATGAGCCAAGAACCCTCGAGCTTGGTTGAGACAAAGCAAAGAGTCTCCCAAAAGCAAAGTGGGCTCCCAAGAGTATGGTTGAGTCCAAAATGCTCAAGAATGGGTGAGGCAAGTCCAAAATCTATGAGGAGAAGTGTGAGGCCAATCCAAACACTTGGTGAGCTCTTGAATGATTTGTATGAGTTGTTCACATGTCAAGTTTGCTTATAAAACGTCCATGGCTTTTATTTCCTCTATGCATGCATTTGTAAAGCTTGCTTTGCACATATTATGTGTGATTGAATGGGAGATGAGCTATTGAGATTCTTTGAATCTCATCCCCTCCTCTCCAATGACCTAACATGCTAGGTGGACCAAGTACTTATGGTGAAGGGAGCCAACAACCATAAAGAGCAAGGATTGACAAGCTTATGTATTATTTTGCCTATTTTGGAACCATAATGATAGTTCATAGTGTATATGATGTTGTATATGTACCATGAACCTTGAGACATGTGTAAATATACTATTATGTGATGTTTAGATGTATGAAAACGATATATGACATATAGCACTTATTTTGAGCATGTAAGGCCAAAGTGTGCAATATGGAACTTTGATGAATGTATGCATAAGTGTGGGTTGAATGGCCAAAATAAGAAGCATGAGGTTTGGGACCATTTGGGCAGCTTACACAAGTCTCAAATGTGCTTTTAGATTTGCCCAAAAGTTGCCACAACCAAGGAAATGTCATTTCGCAAATTTGGTACCTCATATGGAGCCAAAATTGATCATAATGCAATCCTAGGTCACTTTTTGGCCAAATGAGTTAGTCTTGCCCTGAAACTTGGCATATAATTAGGTCTCATTAAGAGCTTTTTGGGAAGCTAAATATTACAATTTTTGGAGACCTATAGAATATTTGATGAATTTTCAAAGTTGGGATTTTTCATGGATTCTGGTATGGGTACTGTTCATACTGGCAGTTTTGAATTCTGTGTCATCTGATGGCCAAATGGTGTCCAATGCTTATTAAATTTTACATGTGTAAACTAGAGGTCATAAGCTTTCTGTGGCCACTGAGATCACCTCATTTGGAGGTCTGAGCAGTGAGTTATGCATGCTTGAAGTTAACTGTCAGTATCAGTAGCGCCCCATGAGTCTGGTTACTGTTCCATAGGGTCCAGCTAACTAAACGTATATGTTTCATTCTAGAATTATTTTTACTATCAGTTTAACATTTTTATCTTTCTATAATAACCAAATGTGTGTGATTTTAATTTTTATAGAATTAGTTATGAATTTCAGAAATTTGTATCAGTAAACTGAACAACAGCCCAGGCAACCAGCGACTTTGTAGCTTTTTGGATGTCAAACGTCCTGTGTGATGAATTTTATGACTTGGGCGTATTTTTGGTGTGAAATAGATATCCTAAGCTTTCTAGAATGACCAAGATTGCATATTTTCTATTTTTCTATATTTATTTATGATTTTCCAAAGTTCGCCCAGAAATGAGGCCAGTGCTGTCCGAGAATGAATACCCATTTCCCATGGCTCTTTTCGGTTTCCAAGAGTTGTAGGTGAGTTTTTGTGATACAAATGAGTTGTAATAATGTAATTAAATATGAGGAGGCATAGTATGAGCTCACATAATCCACGTAACACCGAAATGAATTTTTAGATATGACGTAACGCAAAAATATTCATTATTTTCCTTGCCTTTCTATGAGAAACTTACATCCTTCATGATGTCAAATCATTTAAAGGCATGAGATGAGCTAGAATTTGTAGTGTGACACTCATGGCTTCACTTTTAGCTCTCTTCCCACGTTAGGCCTAAGCTCCTTTTTTACGTCTCTGGAGCTCACCCAGCCAACGTCTTCTTCCATCATTTTTGTGTTACTATTCAGCCAGTTCCCAGCCTCCTCTTCTTTGTTTTGCTCCCAACCATACAAACCTCCTTCATGGAGTCCCAAAACCCATAGCTTCTCTATTTAGCTCATTCCATCTTATAGCATCTTATTTATTGAGTTGCTTCTCCTCTGTTTCAACTGTAATACCATATATTTCTAACTCATTTCATGATATTCACATGCTTTACATCATCAATTCCATAAAAAAGTAAGGAAAAAGGAATTAAAATAATACATTTCCTTACGTTGCGTCGTATTTAAAAATTTCATTTGATATCACATGAGCCATGTGAGTACATACATCAAATTCTCATATTTAATTACGTAGATACAACCTAAATCCATCACCAAAAGTAGCCTATAACTCATGGAAGTCAAAGGGAAGCATAAAACTCATGCTCACATTCTCGGCCAAAATTTGTCATTTATGTCACAAACTTTGGAAAATCATAACTAATTCTATAAAAATCAAAATCATATGTTCTTGGCCATTCTAGAAAGCTACACATGTCTACTTCATGCTAAAAATATGTCTAGACCATAACATCCATAACAAAAGGATTTCAACATTTGAAAAGGTCTAGAGGTCTGGCTATCACCTGGTACTGTCATAAGTTTCTGTAAAAAACTTTAAAAATGTTCAATTAATTCCACAAAAATCCAATCCATACAAATGATACCAATCTACAAAGATGTGGATGTTAGATAGAGGAAAAAATAAGTCTAGACTAGTTCAGGTACTCTCAGACCTTGAAATTTAATCAAACAATGACTGAGGTTGGGTGGATTCCCTAATACTAGATAGAAAATTAGAAAATTCATATCTCCCTCTCTAGACATCCAAATGAGGTCCTTCTAGTTGGCACAAGTCACTAGAAACATCTAGTTTCTCTATATAAACTTTTATGGCAATTAGACATCATTTGGCCCCTGTGTGATAGATTTCATTTTCAGACCAAGTGAATAGTACATCATACCAAAACCAGAAAATTTGCCAATTTTGAAATTTATCAAATATTCTGTGAACGTCCAAAAATTCCATACTTTAGCTTCCCAAAAATCTCTCAATGAACCCTAATTGCATGCCAAATTTCAGATTATGAAGAGTTCATTTAGGCAAAAAGTGACATAGGGTTCCCATTTGGTCATTTTTGGTCCCATATGGGATATCAAAGTGACCAATCGGTTTTCCATGGGATTTGGCACCTCTTGGGCAAGTCTAAAAGCATAATCAAGACTTATCTAAGCTACCCAAATGGTCCCAAACTCCATGCATCTCATTTTGGCCATTTACCCACACTTATGCACATTTCCATAAACTCATTCATGAAGCTATCTTTGCCATACATACTTCATTCACATTCTATCATTCACATAACACATACTTTCATTTCTACATCATATATTATCATAATTACATATGTTCCAAAGGTCATAGACCATATACAAGCATGGGTTACATCTTTTGACAACAATATGGCTTTAAAGTAACAAAATTCAAGCACTTTGTTGTCAAACTCATTCCTTCAAGGTTGTTGGCTCCCATTGCCTTGTTCCTTTTGTCCACCTAGCATGTTAGATCATTGGAGAGGAGGGAATGAGATTCAAAGAATCCCAATAGCTCATCTCCTATTCAATCATACATAATGGATGCAAACAAGTCTCATAAATGCATGCATGGCATGTGGACATGTGTAAACATTCAAGAATCATTTTTATCATTCAAGAAAGTCATACATAGCATACAAAGGCTTGCCAAGCAAGTGGATTGGCCTCACCCAATTTCTTATGGATTTTGGACTTACCTCACCCATTCTTTAATGCATTCTTGGACTCAACATGCTCTTGGGAGTCCACTTTGCTTTTGGGAGACTCTTTTCTTTATCTCAACTAATCCTAAGGGTTCTTGGCTCATCCTCACTATAGCTAAGGGTTCTTGGTCTCACCACACTCAAGCAAACCCAAGTACACATCAAAACATCATATGAAACATAATATGTCATTATAAAATCATGGCATATGAAATCATGCTATTATACTTTTCATGGCTTGAAAATACACATACACACATTCTAAGGCAAGCCAAGCATACATCCATGCATGAAAGAAGGTGGAGAGAGTTATCTTGCACATAATCACACACTTTTTCTCTTAAAATTCCTTCCCTTGCTTTGGCCACACACCCACAAAAGTGTGGGAAAGATTTCTCTTGGCCTAAACACAATTTATGGAAGCCAATTAGGTTCATGAAACAATTTCAAAGGTCACACAACTTGCTTAGACACTAAGTTATTCTATAAACCCTATTATGGTCCATAAATGAACCTAATGAAGCAACACCCCTCAATTAAATTTTAGGCTCTGTTCTTTCCTTTCAAATATAATTCTTGACTCCTTTCAAGCCTCTTGGAGTCATCACACAATTAAAACAAATAGCCTAACTACATGTTGCTTCTTTAGGTCATTAATTGGAACCGAAAGCACCAACTTACTTTCTATGAGTTTTAAATTTTTTCCAAGGCCTCCCCTCATATTCATTCATCATATATGACTTAAGAATGACCTTAGAAAAATTTAAAAATCTCCCTATCTATGCTATCCTTGCTTAGCTGAGGCTATGGAGGAAATAGAGCTCTTTGGAGTTTGCTTTGTTTTCTCAAGGGAAGAAGCATATGGGGAGCCTCTTAGAGATCTTAGGAGCTCATTTAAACTCTTATTTAGACCTAGGAGTCATCATACAAAATCATATTTTACAAGATGCAATTGAAACCCTAGAACTTGCATCTTGAAATCTAATAGTTGTTTGTTAATTCCCTTTGCATATTCTTAATCTCCACACCCTTTTTCCTTAGATTAACCCTTGGTTCTGCCTAAAAATCATCTCCTCCTAGGGTTTTCTCAAGTGAGGCGAAATGGTGGAGAAGGGAACCAAAGATGACAACCATGGGAAGAGAAATTACCTTGTTTTCTTACTTTTTCTCACTTTAATCTTGTATTCTTTGAGCTCCTCTCTTCAAATCCGAATTTTTCCCTCAATTTATCCTCTAAAACAGATCCATATACTTCATCATAATCATAGGAAATAAAGGAGAATGAAGGAGAAGAGGTTCGGAAGAGAAAGAGCATGGAAAACCATGAAAATCCATACCTTTCTACCTTAAATTTCTCCTCCTTTTCTTCCTCCTCTTGTGCGCCTCATCCCCTAGGGTTTTCCTCTAGTTTTGGGCAGAACATGATCGTGCATAATGAAGGGAGAAGAAGGGTGCATCATATATATAGGTGGGAATAAGTTACACTTTTCAAAAATTCCTATTTTGCCCTTTGTTCTTGGCATTTTTGTTTCTCCTTTGTTTTAGCTCCTTTTTAAGAACCGTCTTTTCCATTATGAAATTTAGGTTCCCAATTTAGTAAAATGCCTTTGGAATCACTCAAATCAAAGCTAAACCTTCCCGAACGAATCCATCAAAGTTTGGGTGCACTGACATTGGAAAATATCCACCGGATTTAACTGTCCTGAGACTTTCCATGATTTTCAGGGCCTCTGAGAACCCTGAAGAACTCAAAACTTTCATTTAAAAAGCCCTCCTGTATGAATTCTAAAATTTGCTCAAAATTACGAAAATACCATTACATTTTGTAAGCTTTTCATAAGAAATTGTTTCTTCATTCTAGCTCTATTTTTCTTTCCATTTGAGCCTGGGATTCTCATTTTTAGGAGTCTAGAATGCTTCCCAAATTTTTTGAGACCTTAACTGTATCATCTTGGGGGACTTCCTTTTGTATCCAATGAGTTTTGTTCATTAATAGAGAAACTATACGTTACGTTTTTCACGTTTTCTTTCATTTTCAGAGGATCAAATATTACATCAACCACGTTGACCGTAGTTCTTTGTTCCTTCTCCCTATGTTAACTTTTTAGCCATGCATGAAACCCTTGCCTTGTTTGAATGTTAGCCAATATTTGAGTGAAGATGGAGGAGAGACCTATGTTTAAGTGATGTATTACGGCTGCTGGGGTGTTCTTCTCTATGTGGAGCTACTTTAATATGTTTGTTGCTCGTGTAGCCTCTTGTTTCTACTGTAGCCCATGGCTTTTCCTCTATTTCTCCTCATATGAGTGTATGGAAGAGTGGCTATATGGAATGAAATTAAGTGAGAGAGTGCAACATGAGAGATATGCTGCATGTATAAGTGTGTGGGAGCTCATGTGAGCTTATATGTGTTCTAGTGGTAGCTTAAAGTGGAGCCATGCATGTGTTATGTCTTCCACGTGAGAACAAGGGAGCCGTGAGAGTGATGTGTCCAAGTGAGCTGCTACATGCTTTAACCTGCCTATGTGCTAAATAAAATGGGTGTTTGTGGCTTCATGCATATGAACAAAAGAGCTAGACAAGTGTTAGTGTGTGCATGTGAGTTGGTGGATGTGAGCGCCTTGTATGGAATGAAGTTGAAGCTTATAAATCCTTCACAAACCCATTACTTCATGGACTTTCTTTTAGATATGGTGGCTGCTCATGAGTGTTGTGAGCCCATGGATATAGTGAGTGCATTATTATGGTGTGTAAGTGAGCTAGAGTGTTGCATAAGTTTCAAGTGAGGGAATGGATGAGAGTGAATATCCATGTAAGCTACATGGGTGAAGGGATAGCAAAGCAATGTGGTGCCACGCATGCAAGTGTGTGCTTCAATGCAAGTTTGTGCATCTTCTTCTATCCAAAAATCCCTCAACCATAGCTTTTTCTTCACACTTCTTCCTTTCTATGAATGCTCCCCTCTCATATGCTCTCTTAATGTTGCTTCCTTGGACTTCGAAAGCTTTCACCTCTTCTCCAAATCAATCTCCTATTCAAATGCTATTTGCCCATAAAAAATTCTACACAAAAGAATGAATAAAATTCAATAAGAAAAATTTACAAAATTATTTAAAGAAATTTATGCATTAAAATTCTAGAATCTTGTAAATAATTTCTTTGAGTGCAAAAATGGCCACTAAAATCAATTTCCACCTAATTAAATCCCTAAAGCCATATTTGCTCATTAAAATGCTTAAGTTAGGAGAATGATAGGTTGCATTAGATTACCAATCCTTAAATGATTTGGGTAGTCACAATGTCTTGCTCGAGGCCACTTGTGATTTATAGGTAAAATAGTGTTATTGGCTCACTACCAATGTCATATGAGCCTACAGGGTCGCACACAAGAATGAACCAACTCGAGTTAGAGTGTCCAGATTCATTGAACCTAAAAATGCCTTTAGATTCAATGAATATAACGTTCAATTTAAGGTGAAGGAATTTTATAAATATATTTGATATATATATTTTATAAAATTTAAAATATATATATTTGTTATATTATATTTCAATATATATATATCATTTAATTAATTTAAATGAATTAGTTTTAAATTTAATTCTATATGATACATTTAAATTTAAGCTAATGTGATAATTTGAATTTAATCTATGTGATAAATTAAATATAAATTTGGTTCTAGATTTAGCTGAAATAATTAGTTTAAATTTATTCTATAGGATAGATTTAAATTTAAACTAATATATTTAATTATGATTTGAATTAATTTAAACAATGTATTTAAATTAATCAAATCTATCTTAGAACCCAAATATAACACATATCTATAAATTAAGAGGCTAGGGTTTTCTAAGATGATGATTTTTTTAAGAGAGTCGTCTCCCACCCTAGAGAGAGAAAGTGTGCTGACGCTTAGAGAGAGAAAAAGAAGAATGTATTCTCTCCTTGAACATACAGATGTTCATGTTCAGTGGTGTTAGCACGTCGTTCGAGTTGCAATAATCATTCGTGTGAATACCAATAAAGGGAGCTGATCAAAAGCGTCAGTTTCAAAGATCCAACAGTAGAAAGAGAACCTGAAGAACCATGTGAGAAAGGTAAAAGTTTCTAGCTTTACTCTATTTAAATGACATTGATAGATCCATGGAGGGATTTGGATTCATTTTTTAAAATTTTCAATGTGTGTCCCAAGAATTATCAGCACTTCTCTAATTAGAATTTACAAAATTGTCACCATTTCGTCGACGTATCCTTTAGCAGGTTTTTCATAATATTTTATTTAACTTGCATTCTCTAGGTGCTCCGTTATATTTTAATATTATTTAAGCCAACATAGGTACCATTTAATGTCTCCAACTATATATTTTATTATTTATTTTTCTAATATTTTATTATTTTAGGGTCCAAATCACCATTTTACCCCTAGTAGTAACATAATGGACAAGCATGTCGATTTGTTTTCACTTATATCTTCATCTTAACTTCACATTTTTGGATTCTGTCACCTCCATCTGGTAGATCTTTCTACACAAACTCTCCTGAGACAGTTAACTCGAGCTTAAGGATTTAGTTTTTCTCCGTATAAGTTCTTAATTGTTCAAGGCTATTTCTGGTCCTAATGATTTTAGAATTTTATAGAATGAATTTTTATAATTTTCTATGCATTATTTCCTAACTATTGACATATATATATATTGGACTAATTCTAAATTCCTCTTTCTTCCAGAAAAATCATCAAAGTTTGTCTAGTTGACAAATGATGATTTTGCCCTTGGGCACCTGGACCCTCTAAAATCTTAAAAATTTTTATGGGTCTTATTCATCTTATACTTTTCATATACAAAGTTACTTCATTCAAATTCATCGTATTAAAGCTTAATAAATTCATTATATAAAATATTAAATAATTAGAAAATCCTAATTTTTAGGGATGTTACACCTACTATGGGTGTAATTGTGTTTGGATTACTCTTGGATTGTGGCTTAACGGGAGAGCCTCTAGATATGATTGTGGCATTATAGGGTATTATGGCTGCATGTAGGGAGACCATTAAAATGTTAAGAGAGGTGCAAGAGACCATGGCTACAATGGCCAACCGTATAAGGGAACAAGTTAAGGCCCATAAGGCTACTATGAGGGCAATGACTAACTAGCTTTAAGAGCTAGTCGAGACCCCTGCAGCTATTGTTCAAGTGCCGCAACAATTACGTAAGACTATGAACAAGTAGAATCAGGAGGTGTTAGTTGAAAATTAGGTTGGTGTTAGTTAGAACCTTGGTACAGGGCATAAAAGGGAAAAATCATGATATCTCTGTTGTGTTGGCCAAGTTCCAAAAGGCTGATTTTTCATTATTTATAGGAAGTTGGACACTAAAAATGCTAAAAGATGGCTAATGCAACTAGAGAATATTTTTAAAGTTATGACATGCACCATGAGCAAAGAGCTAGGTTAGCCATTTACAAGTTAGAAGGTGAGGTGGAACATTGGTGGCAGAGCACCTCTTGGTTGCTAACTTCAAGAGGGATACCCTTGATTTCATTCCAAATCACCTTTGAGACTAAGTACTTCCCACCATCAGTGAAGGCTGATAAGGAAGCCAAGTTTTACTTCCTTGAGCAAGGCGAGATAAATATGAATCAGTATGCAGCCAAATTTATCTAGTTATTATGTTTCTCCTTATACCTGAAATGATTTGATGATGAACCATGGAAGATCAACAAGTTTGAGAGAGGCCTTAAACCTGAGTTAAAGGACAAGATTGCACCCCTCTAAATTCACAATTTTGATAAACCAGTGGAGAAATATAAGGTGACCAAAAGGGCCTTAATGGAGAGCAAAGCCAAGAGGAAGAAAACAATTAAGGGCAAACATGACTATGGTCGTGTCATGCAACCTCCAAAATAAAACTAGGTTGAAAAATATGTAGCTAGTGGCACAACCTAGGTCATCTCCCTTAGAAAATTAATTTAATATTTAATTGGATTTTCTAAGTGTAAGAAAACTCTAAAAATTACCTAATTAAGAAGGGGTTTTGATCTAATTAAACTAATTAAAATGAAATTGAATTGAAGTTCCTAATCACTACCCAATTGCATGAACTATGCGATGAATGATAGACAAATGACTAGCCTTAGATTCATCCCTTGGTATCCATTATCCTTATCCTAATTCAATTGTAATTAATTATAGTCTAAGGGTCCCTAATTGTGTTCATGGCAAATGATCTTGAATTGCCATTCAAGATTCAAGAAATTAATAAGTTAATGTTGAATTGAAACCTCAACCCCACACTAAATCATTAGTTCTTGCCTTTAGGATCAATAAACACTTAAAATTGAGTGATTAATTGATCAATTCACCTCTAAATTATTACTTGAGATGTTTAATTAACCAATTAAATGCTAAGGAATCCTCAAATCAAACAATTAAGTACACAACCTCACTCATGCATTTCATCGAACACTTTGATTGCATACATGGAAAATTGGAGAATAATGAAAATCTAGCACTAAATTTAATCAAATAATCATTTAAATAATCTCTTAATCAATGTCTAACCAGCCCTCAATCGTAAACTATATCGATCTCAATCATTTACAAGCTCAACCAAGTAGATAAAACAATTAAAATTGACATAGAAAGAGAAGAAAATAATATGAAACTCTTAACCTAAAATCCCTTTGTTATCTCTATGGATTCAAGCCTCTCCAAGGACCTCCTCATAGCAAACCACAAGATGGAGAATTAATGCTTCATGGAGGTGGAAGAATGGTGGAGAATGGAGTGGAAATGAGATGGAGAATGCTACGGCTGAAGGGAATGGAGTACGATGATGGAATGGCATGGATGGGTACCCCTTTTCAATGATATATGGCTGCTCCTTCAAAATGTTCTGCACGAGCTAATTCCCCTCCCCTTTCACATGCTTTTCACATGAATTTTTAATGATCATATGTGTTGCTCTCCAAATCAAAGCCTTGCATTAACTTACATGGTTAGCTCGTGAGTTTTAATGCAAGGCTTTGATTTGGAGAGCAACACATATGATCATTAAAAATTCATGTGAGAAGCACGTGAAAGGGGAGGGGAATTAGCTCATGTAAAATGTTTTGAAGTAGTAGCCACATATCATTGAAAAGGGGTACCCATCCATGCCATTCCATCATCATACTCCATTCCCTTCAGCCATAGCATTCTCCATCTCATTTTCTCTCCACATTCAAACTCACACACCTTCTACGTGTTTCTTTTTCTCCTATATTAACCTGTAGCTTTATGTTGCAACTTGCTTCATCTCCCAACTAAACCCATAGCTCATTTATTATTTCTGCTCCTCTTCTAATCTAACTCATGGCTCTTTCTTCATATGAACATATGAAGAGTGTAGACTGGTGCTATGTAGAAGAACCCATGTGCCCATGCATGAATGAGTGAATGACATGGGTGCATGCTTCATGGAAATTAATATGTACATAAGAGTTGTGTGGCTGAGCTTGTTGTGCAAGTGTTGTTTTTGTGGAAGTGAGGGTGTTGTTGCATGATGGTATGTGTTTAAGATAGTTGCCTTCCCCCTTCATGTGTAAGTATGTGTTTGCTATAAGTGGACCACGTAGAGGGTATGTGAGCTAGTAAATGAGTGAAGCAACGTGAGTGAAGATGAATGAATGAAAGGATGTAATGCCTAGCTAAATGGAAGTGTGTTCAAGTGAGTGAAGTGGAGTATGTATGTGTTAATGAAAGAATGAGCCATGCATGCCTATCTTACCTACATGCTAAATGAAATGGGTGTGTGACCTTGTGTGTATTCCATGTGATCCTACCCAACCTAACTTGTGGATGTGTTGTGGATGTGATGGAATAAGTGAATGAAGCTACAAGTGATGTGGAAAAGTGACAAGTGGTGCTTGTGCCTAATATGAATGATGGACTAGATAGAATGTGTAAGTGGCTGCCTTCTTGACCCCGATCTTCATCCATTTCACTGGAAGCCTAATTAGATAATTTTATTTTCACTTCCCATTAAAATCTGCACAAAAGAATGAAAAATATTAAGTAGAAATATCCATAAAATTTTTTAAAAGAAATTCATGCATTAAAATTCAATAATTTTATAAATAATTTCCTAGAGTGCAGACATGGCTTCTAAAATCAAATTCCATCTAATTAAATCCTTAAAGCCATATTTGATCACTAAATTGCTTAAGCTAAGGAGAATAAAATATATAAAAATCTTGCTTATCAGTGACTGAGGCATAGAGCCTTTTAAGGGTGAAAACAAGAAGGGAACTAATAGTGGTAGTGGCTCCTAGAGTAGGAAGCCACCCCCAAGAAGTGTTCTCTACAGGAAGAGTATAGGACTCTCAAAAAGTTCAGCTAGTGTCCCATCAGCTTATGGCAAGTGTAAGAAGAGTCATGGTAGTAGACCGTGCCCCTTGTGCTATAATTGTGGAAAGCCTGGTGTAACACCATAAATTCTAGCTCATCTCATGCCTTTCAATGACTTACTATCATAGAGGATGTAGGTTTCTCATAAAAGCACAAGGGGAGGTAATGAATATTTTTGCATTGCATCGTATCTAGCAATTCGTTTTGATGTCACGTGGACTGTGTGAGCTCATACTATGCCTCCTCATATTTAATTTTATTGTTACAACTCATTTGTATCATAAAAACTTGCTTACAACTCATGGAAACCGAAAGGAGACATGGGACATGCATATTCATTCTCAGCTAGACTTGGCCCCATTTCTGGGCAAAGTTTGGAAAATCATACTTAAATCTAGAAAAATCAAAAACATGAAATCTTGTACATTCTGGAAATCTTGGGATGTCTACTTCATGGTAAAAATATGTACAAGTGATAACATCCTACACACAGGACGTTTGACACATGAATTGTTCTAGAGGTTGGACTGGGTCCTGATGTTGTCACAGTTTACTGATATGAACTTCAAAACTGTCCAACTAATTCCAAAAAAATACAATATGTGCAAATGATACCAATATGGAAAAATTTAGATGTTAACTAGAGAGTAAAAATATTTCTAGATCAGTTCATCAAACCAAGCTCTCAAAAATTGATGAAATAGTACTTCTGGTCAGGCAAGATGACTGATACTGGGTAGAAACTTCAAAAATTCTTATCTTCCTCTCTAAATCTCCAAATAAGGTGCTTCCAATTATTACGAGTCACTGTGAATGTATATTTTCTTTCTATAAAATTTTGTAGCCATTGAATCACGTTTGCCCCTCGGATGACACAATTATACAACTGACCAAATGAACAGTATCGATGCAAATCCAAAATTCTGATTCCAACTTTGAAAAATCATAGAAAATTCCACAGACCTCCAAATGACCTGATGTTTGGCTTCCCAAAAATCTCTAGGCAAGATCTAATCACATGCCAAATTTTAAGGTAAGAAGAGGCCATTTGGTCAAACTTTGACATAAGGGGGCAAAGTATCAATTTCTTTTGTTAAAAGAGGGCTCCAAGGGTTCAAATTTGCTTCTCCTACTCCTAAGGCTCTATGAGCACGTGGGAAAGCATCAACATAGGCTATCGAACATGGCTCAAATGTCTAACAACCCAGATTTGCAAAACTCACTCTCTCACATCAAAACAGATACCATGTACATAATGCCAAGATCTTGCTATTCATACCAAAAACTTGCTACATCATTGAAAATAGTTCTAATTCTCATACATATACAATATGTACATCCATTTACAAGTATTCATAAGTGCATACACCATGTACATCATTAGATTACATCTCTTGACAACAAAGTGGTGACAAAATGATGATTTCATAAATCCTTTACCAATTTTCCTAGCTTCAAGCTTGGTGACTCCCATGTCTTTGTTCACTTAGTCCACCTAGCATGTTAGGATAGTGAAGAGAAGGGGATGAGATTCAAAGAATCCCAATAGCTCATCTCCCATTCAATCATACATAATATGTGCAAAGCAAGCTTTTCAAATGCATGTATGGAAAAGTAGAAGTCATGGACATTTTAAGAGCAACCTTGGCATGTGAATTAAGCATACAAGACATTCAAGGGTTCACCAAGTGTTTGGATTGCCTCACACATCTCCTCATGGATTTTGGACTTGCCTCACCCATTCTTGAGCACTTTGGACACAACCATACTTTTGGGAGTCCACATTGATTTTGAGAGACCCTTTGCTTTGTCTCAACCAAGCTTGAGGATTCTTGGCTCATCCTCACCCAAGGGAAGAGTTCTTGGCCTTTCCACACTCAAGCAAACTCATACAAACATCATGGATTCATTTAACACATAACATAGCATCAAGGATCATGACATGTAAAGGTATGCTAGCATACTTTTCATAGCTTGAAAATACACATACACACATTCTAAAACAAGCTAAACACACATCCATGCATGAGAGAAGGGGGAGAGAGCTACCTTATAGGCTAACACAAGCCTTCTCTTTCAATTTATCTTCTCTCTTCTTGATTTCACAATGACAACTAGATGGAAGTGCTTCTCTTGAGCCTAGACACACAAAGAGCATGGAATTACTCTCTTATAACTCAACACTTATTCATAAAGCTAGGGGTTTCTTTATAGCAAACCCTACCAAGCATATAAGAAACTAGGGGTTCTTTCTCTCTCTAGAAGTTCATCAACTCTTCCTCTCTCCCATGTTCTCAAGTTGGTAGAACCAACATACCTAGGGAAAACAACCTTCTTTAAGAGTGGTTTTTCACTTTCCTTTTTCTGAACCAAGCCCAAAACATTGCTAATTCAACATCCAAAACCATAGCAAGAGAGGGCAAAGAGAGAAGAACAAAACTCTAAGAAGAAAAGCTAGGGAAATCTCAAGCTTGTTTACTTTTTCCTTGTTTTCCTTCCTTCTCTTAGTCTCTCTCTCTCCTCATCCCTTTTCTCTGCCTTAGATGAAGCCTAAGTCGGTTGAGAGGAAAAGGAATGAATTGGGATGCTTTAAGAAGTCAAATTCTCTTTTTTCACACTTTTCCAGACTAACCCTCGCTATAACGAAGAATAACCCTCGCTACGGTGAGCACGTATCAATCCCAAACCCCTGTTTTCGCTACAGCGCGCTATGGCGATGAACTCCCTGGTTTTTGTATGGGATGCCTGGACTCGCTATAGCTAGAAGCATTTTCGCTATAGCGCAAAGGCACTCTTGTTATAGCTAGACCCTTTCTCGCTATAGCAAATAGGTATATTCGCTATAGCTAGGCCATTTCTCGCTATAGCTAGCAAACTTAGAAAATTTCAGGACTTCAAAAATTTTTCAGCTTCTTCTTTTCTTCTTTTTTTTCTCTTTTTTTGCTGGTTATTACACCTGGACACTATGCATGGACTTGCACGATGTCCTAGGAGTTGGCTTCATCTGTCAAACTACCTACACAAAGAAGAGTGTTTGCACTCACGCAGCAAGAGGCTGGTAGGTCCTCTAGTCTGATCCAAGGTTTTATTCTCATTCATAATTATGTTGTAGATGTCATACCATAGGATTCTAGTGCCGTATTTCTCAATTCAAGATGGCTTACACATATTCTCAAGGAAAATCCAATAAAAGTGTATGAAAATATTGAAATTATTTGCGTTATGTCAGGGATTAAATTTTCATTTCACATTATATGGTCCCTATGAGTTCCCCAACATCATTCTCTAACTTTTTTCCATCTATACAAGTCATAAACATCTCAAAATTTCACATAATCCATGGATCAAGAACCAAAAATTCAAAATAATCACGTTTTGCCTCGAGTTCCTCGATGGCAGAATTTGAGGCAATTTTGAAAAATCATAACTAAATCTAAAAATATTGAAATCAAGCAAACCATGGCTTTTTGGAAAGACCTAGATGTTAAATTTACATAAAAATAATTTCCAGTCATGAAAATCTCATCTGAATCACGCTTGACATCAGAAAATGTAGGGAGGTCAAGCTATCTAGAAATCGAATATAGCTTACTAATATAAACTTTGGAAATTTATAATTAATTGTCAAAAAATCCAATCTTTGTAATCTATACCAATTTGGAAAATTACAGATGTTAACTAAAGGGGAAAAATAGTTTCAAACTAATCTAAGAGCATTGAGGCCCAAAAAATTAATCAAACAGTAACATGGGTCTAGAGGTGCACCTAGAACATAATAGCAACTTCAAAAGTTCACATCTACTTCTCTAGATATCCAATTGAGGTGATTCTAATTGGTACAATTCATGAGGAAGGTCTAGTTTTGCCTTGTAAAATTTCACATCAATCGGATTTCATTTTCCTTCACCTGAAATTGGCTATTCCATACCCAAGAATACATGTATCAAAGTAAGCATTCAAATACTCAAAATCCATATTTTCATTAATTTAAGGTCACCTATGGTCTGCATAACATCCATGCATCATTTTACATTTGTCCATGGTTTTACAACACAAAAATAATATATACAAGCTTACTTTGACATTCAATTACAATTAGAACTACATAATGAACAAAGTATAACATATTAAACTCCTTGGCTTGCATTCCCTTGATCTTGAGCACCACCTAGACATTTTAAGGAGGGAAGGAGTGTGAGATTCATGGAATCTCAATAGCTCACACACCCATTCACACACACATTCATGGCATATACACATCAAAGTATATGTACAGAAAGTTTGACAATCATAAAGTATGCAAAGTCATAATTTCCATGCCACTTATTTACATTCAAGCCAAGAACATGCTCTAGGGACTTTTAGTTTTGCCTCACTCTATTCTAAGGTTTTTGGATTTGCCTCACCCTTCTAAGAGACTTTTGGCCTTGTCTCACCCATGCCATGAGACTTTTGGCATCACCTCACCCTTAGGAGCTATTTCCACAACCAAGGCCATTCAATGAGACACATTGGTACCAATGTAATGTCAAGACATAAAGTGGCATGTCATCAAGTCACAAGAACACACACAAGCATACAATGACACACATATGCACACAAGAATGTAAGGAGAATGAGGTGGAGAGCTACCTTGAATTTATGAAAGCTTTTCTTAGTCTTTCTCCTTCCCTTTTTTGGCCTCACAAGCACAACTAGGTGCGTTGGTGTTCTCTTAGCCTAAACACCATAAATAGCACACAATTACACACTTGAAGCAAGCCAAGATACTAAATTTATTCTTAAACACACACTTGATTCCATAGGTGGCATAATGTCTCCATAAATGGCCTATTGAAGCAACATTCACAATTCAAGTTTTAGGCTCCATTCTCTTTCCATTTCTAGGCCTTTTGCTATCATTCAAAGTCATTGGAGCCATCACACATTCATTTGCACAATTGAAAAACCAAGTTGCTTCATAAGGCACCATTATGGACATCATTGTTCCATCTTCCAATCCATAGCTCCTAAATTTTTTCCAATGATTTTTCCCATCTTCTAACATTATATAAAGTCCTAAACCAAGGCTAGAACAATTTAAAACACTCCCTAACCCTTCCAAGTAGCCTTAACTGAAACTAGGGACAAGAATGGGGTTCTTGGAGTTTTTTATTTTTCCTTGATGGGAGAGCCACTTGGGGAGGTTTCTAAAAGTCTTACAAGTTCAAGGAAACACTTAAATAGCCAAGAAAACACCCACACAAAATCAGATTTCATAAAACCCTAAAGAACACCTCACTTTCCTATCTTAATTTTCTTTGGTTTTTCTTGCAATTTCTTGCCATATACCTCTTCTCCATGGTCTAAAACCCTAGTTCCTCTCTTGTTTTTGGACAGAATTCCCTCCCCCCTCATGGTTCTGGTTTGGCCAAAATTATGCACAAGGAAAAAGAAAAGAGGAGAAACAACAAAACCATGAAATACCTTAGATTCAAGCTAGGTTTCAAGACTTTTTCTCCTTGGTTTTCTTTCCTCAAGCAATTCAAACTGCTCCTCCTTGTTCTAGACTTAAAATAAAACCAATTCATTTAAATAAACAATGGAAAGAGAGCTAAGAAGGAGAGGAACAATATTGGAAGAAGGAGAAGCATGAAATTCCATGAAATTTCTCATCTTTTCCTTGGTTTCTTTCCCCCTTTCTCTCCTCCTCTTGTGCCCCTAAGAGAGAGCTTATTTTTCTATATTTTGGGCAAAAGAAATTCGAGCTATATGAGAGGGGGGAGAGTCAAGAAGCTTATAGAACATTCAAGAAGCTAGCTTTTTCAAAAATTTCAATTTCATCCTCCTGTAATGGCAATTTTGTTTTGCCTTTGTTTTAGCTCCTTTTTGAGAACCGTCTTGTCCATCATAAAATTTAGGTTCCCAATTTAATAGAATTCCTTTGGAATCACTCAAGTTGGAGCTAAAACATTCCCAAATGAATCCGTCAAAGTTCGGGCTCACTGTCATTGAAAAACATATACTGGAGGGGCTTTACCGATCTCGGGGCTTCCCATTATTTTTAGGGCCTCTGCGAACCTTAGGCAACTCAAAATTTCTATTTGAAAAGCCCTCCTCTATATTTTTGCAAAAGTTACACTTATTTGCAAAAATACCATTACATTTCGTCAAATTTCATAACAATTTCCTTTCACTGTCCTAGCTCCCTTTTTTCTTTCCATATGAGCCTGGAATTGTCATTTTTAGGAGCCTAGTACTCTACCCAAATTTTTTAGGAAATTATCTAGCTCATTTTCAAAGGACTTGCTTTTATACGGCTTATTTTGTCATTTTACAGAATTACGTTCAT
The DNA here is from genome assembly GCA_026724425.1 of Erythrophleum ivorense. NCBI lineage: Eukaryota > Viridiplantae > Streptophyta > Magnoliopsida > Fabales > Fabaceae > Erythrophleum > Erythrophleum ivorense. The sequence continues at coordinate 21,369,916 of JAIUCV010000004.1, read as the reverse complement.
TTCAGTAGACGCAATGTTTAACTTAGGTGTGACCCATTCTTTCATCTCATATAACTGTGTTAAGTGTTTAGGTCTTAAAATTAGCCTGTTGCTCTTTGAATTATCTGTATTTACCCCTACTAGATATTCCATGATTACATCTAATATATGCTTAAATTGCATTGTACATTGTACTACTTTTGACCAGATTTACATGATTTTGATATAATGATTAGTATGAATTGATTGTTAGCTAATAATGTGATACTTGATTGTAACCATAAAATTGTTTCCTTACTTGTTAATATACCTGAATCTTGTCATGTGACTGAGCTTGCTTGTGTGTCTACTGCCTAAGCCAGGGTATGGTTACCGAGGATTTCTAGTGTTCTTTTCATTGCATGATGAGGTTGATGATGGGTTATAGGATATACCTATGATTAAGGAATTCCCAAAAGTTTTCCTTAAAGAGATTATTGGTTTAGCCCCAGAGAAAGAGTTAGAGTTATCCCTTGACTTAATTCTTAGTATGGGACTAATTTCCAAGGCTCCATATAGAATGGCGCCTGCTAAACTCATTGAGTTGAAAAGTCAAATAGAAGAGTTGTTAGAAAAAGAGTTCATTAGGCCAAGTGTGTCGCCATTGGAAGCACTGGTGTTGTTTATTAAGAAAAAGAATGATAGTCTTAGACTTTGCATTGATTATAGGCAACTAAACCAAGTAACCATCAAGAATAAATACCCTTTGCCTAGAATTGTAGATTTGCTTGACCAATTAGCTAGAGCATCAGTCTTTTCAAATATTGATCTTAGGTCTGGATACCATCAACTTAGAGTGAAAGCAAAGGACATACCAAAAACTACTTTTAAGACTTGATACAGCCATTATAAATTCCTAGTCATGCCATTTAAGTTAACCAATACCTCTATTATTTTTATGGACTACATGAATAGGATTTTTAGGTCTTATTTTGACCGATTTGTGGTAGTGTTTATTGATGATATTTTAGTGTATTCAAAGAACAATAAGGAATATGGGGAGTATCTTAGAATAGTTCTTCAGACCTTAAGAGAGCATCAATTATATGCCAAACTCAGTAAGTGTGAGTTTTGGTTACGAGAGGTGAAGTTCTTAGGCCATATGATTTTGGAACAAGGGGTAGCGATAAATCCTAGTAAGGTGGAAGTAGTGCTGAGTTGGGAGAGACCCAAAATAGTTACTGAAATCCATAGTTTTTTAGGTCTAATCGGCCACTATAGGAGGTTCATTAAGGGATTTTCACAATTAGTCATGCCTTCAACCAAGTTGACTAGGAAAGATGTTTGTGTGATATACCATGTAACATCCCTAAAATTAGAATTTTCTAATTATTGAGTATTTTATGTAATGAATTTATTAAGCCTTAATAAGAAGAATTTGAACGAAATAGCTTTGTATATGAGAAGTATAAGTTAAATAAGACCCATAGGAATTTTTTAGATTTTAGGGGGACCTAAGGGCGAAATTATCATTTGCCACCTAAATGAACTTCAATAATTTTTCTAAAAGGAAGGGGAATTCAGAATTAGTCCAATATATATATATATACGTCAATAGTTAGAAAAAAATGCGCAAAAAATTATAAAATTTGTTGCATGAAATTCTAAATTCCTTAGAGCTAGAAAATGGCTTGGAATGATTATAAGCTTATACAGAGATGAACTAAAACCCTAAACCCATGTGATCTATCTCAAGAAATTCTATGTAGAAAAAGCTACTAGGTAGTGGTGACAAAATCCAGAAATATGGAGTTAAGGAGAAGATATAAGCAAAAAATAAACAGAGGTGCTTGTTTGTCACATCACTACCAGGGGGAAAATAGTTATTTAGATCCTAAAATAATAAAATATTAAAAAAATAATATTTAAATATATGGTTAGAGACATTAAATGGGACCCATATAGGGCCAAATAATATTTAAATATAGCAAAGAACTTAGAAAATGCAGATTAAATAAAAATATTATGAAGAACTTAGGAAACAGTGGCAATTTTGTAAATCTAACCAGAGAAGAGTTGACGTGGCACCAAGGAGCTGGGAAGGTGCTAATGTGGCGCCATGGAGAAAAGAGAAAGTGATGATGTGGCGCCATGTGTGAAGAAGAGACTGGAAGTTGGAAGAGAATTCTAGAAACTACATGAACTACGAAGCAATTATGCAAGCTTACATCAGCGAATCTTAAAAATCTCATGTATTACAAAAAAGTTACCACTAATGTTAGCATGATATAGGTGCTGACTTAAGCAGCATTAAATGCGATCCTATCTTCACACATTACAAAAAAGTAACTATAGTAATCCAATGGCTAATATTTGTCTGTAAAACGTGATGCTATCTAAACCATTGAGCAACCTAATGACTTAGATTTCTTCACCTTTTCAAGATCAAATCACAACCTTTGATTTAATCCTAAGGCCTACATTTTATCTCTTATTTCAAGGTTAAATCTTGACCATCTATGTAATCTAAAGGTCAAGATCTTCCACCTTAAAGTTAATTAAATCTTAACCATTCATAACTAATATATATAAACCACACACACACCTTCATGCCATTCTCACACATAAAAATACACACACCAATTTGGCCAAGAGGAGGAGAAGAAGAAGAAGAAGAGGCTCAGCCTAAGGAAGAAGAAAAGGGAGGAGGAAGAGAGAAATAAGGCCACCAGGGAAAATCAAACACCGTGGAGCTAAGGTAACATAGATAGACCCTCTTTTTCTTAGTTTTTCTTCTATGTTTCTCCAAGAATTTTCTCTTCTCTTCTTCTCTAATTTTCGTCCATGGCAAGAGGAGATGGGGAATTTTGTTGTTTCCATGAATTCTAGCCAAGAAAAGATGGAGAAAAGATGGAGAAATCACATATATGGCTTATGGATTCATGTGATTCAAGAAAATTTCTAATCTTAGCAATTTTTCTACAAATCAAGAAGCTTTGCATTTCAAGATACCATAGGAGAAATTGAAGAGAAAATAAAGGGAAAGTGATGGAAGAAAGCCTAAGGAAGAGGAAGATTAATATGGCTTTGATTTTCATGAAGAAAGTGGCACAAAACCTTGAAATTTTACCTTGAGAAAATTTTAGAATACCTATGAAATCTTTAGAAATTGATTAAGGCCTTTTGTTTAGCTTCCTTGAATATGTATGTGTGGCTATTTGGTGGCATACAAATGAAGCAAAATCATGTCTTCTTTGATGGTTAGGTTTGGCCAACATATGTATATATACCTAGGGAAGAGTTTTCTTAAATCCAACTAAATAAGGTTAATCTACATAAAAAATAAGGCCTATGATGAAATTTTGGTAATTTATGGATCACCATATGAAAAGTCAAAATTTTGAGAAAAAGTGTTGACCAAGAATTTCTTAAACTTTCCCTTATGTTATTTGATATGTTTTGGATGATTATTGTGGCCTAATATGTTCTACATGCTATTTGGATTATGTTGATATTTATTTTGTGAATTTTGGAACCCATTTGGGATAGTGGAAAATTACACAGCGTTATGTCAAAAATGGAATATGTGATAACATATGTTATGGAATTATATTGTTTGTCGTGCTGATATACTGCCTAATTTCTTGACATGGATAATATGCTATATACTGCTTGATTATATAAGTATGGTTTATTTGGTAAAAGACTGGCCAATATATATAGGGCGAACAGGGGGTGAGCGTTGTGTATGTGCCAGAGTTGGCTATTGGATAGCTACTGTTATATTGGATGTCTAATCTCAAAGATACTTAAAAATATCTAAACCAATAATTTTTGGACTCCAATACACTATCATGCTATTAGGATTATATACGCATAGAGTTGTGCAAGCAGTTCTTTTCCAAATATACCTATCATGCCTTAATCAAATAATGGCTTGGATGACATATTATTGTGGTATTTTATATGACTTTCCTTGGGTACCCACTGGGGGATGCCTCAGTAAAGGAACTAAGGGTGAGCCTGTTATGTCATAGCAATGCAACATGAGCTAGGCTTGAGCCTACCAAAGCTAGTGCCACACGGTCTGAGTGTTGGGCCTGGCAATCTCTAAGGCCTAATGGTCAAGAGAGAATAAATATTGTTTGTGATATTTTCTATATTCTATATATGTGGAAATCTCGTGAATATCTTGCAATTACTGAATATCAATTACATTGAGACAATTCTTGCATTTTAATCATGTTCTATCTTTATGTTGTTTAGTAAAGTAACTGTCTTGACTCTTCTTCATGGATATAATGCAGTTTTAATCCTGTCTATATTACTGAGAAAATTATTTCTCACTTTATTGTGGTTTATACTTTTCTTAGATGCCAATTTATCAAGTAACCCTAGAACTCCAGGCAAAGTAGATCTAGTTCCCACTCTGGGGATGGGTCTTTGTCATCTATAATACATGCATCATACCATGTGATGACATTGTTTGTATTGTACCAGTGTGCTTTGTGTCCCTAGAGGAGCTAGAGTCCCATACATTCCTAGTGGGTGGAGTTGACCCTCTTGCTCCTCTGTTTGCATAAATAGAGGCCTAGTCGCTGACACTAACCTTTTTGTGAATATAGGGACTGACCTTTTTGGCCCTTTTATTATCTGAGGATTTTCTTTTTGGATAATAACAGGATAGATCCCCTTTTGATGTGATGTGACCTGTATGACCCTGCTCCCCGATGATGGAACTCTCAAACTAGTTTGTATGAATTATAGTCTATTTCTGTTATTGTCGTATTCCGCTATGCTATTAATTAGATTCTATTGTGAAAGGACAATTAACATAAAAAAAGGGTAGTTAAAAAATCAAATCAAGAATTTCTGAAAAAAAAATAGCTAAAAATGGGTATTTAAAAGAGACATTACATACTAAGTGTGAGAATGCCTTTCAGGAGCTCAAGAATAGGTTAATCAATGCACTTGTACTAGTGATACCTGACCTTAAGGAAATCTTTACAATTTATAGTGATACTTCTAAGAAGTGTTTAGGTTACGTTTTGATGCAATAGGGTGCAATAGGGTAGAGTGATAGCCTATGCTTTTAGGCTACTTAGACCTCATAAAGAGAATTATCCAACCCATCACCTAAAGCTAGCAACTATGGTTTTTACCCTTAAGATTTGGAAGCACTATCTCTATGGTGCACAATTTGAGGTGTATAGTGATACAAGAGTTTGAAGTACTTGTTTGATCAAAAGGAGTTCAACATAAGGCAAAGGAGGTGGATGGAGTTTCTTAAGGATTAAGATTTCTCCTTAAAGTATTCAAGGAAGGCAAATGTTGTCGTCGGTACCTTGAGTAGGAAATCTATTCATATGGCAATGATGATGCTTAAGGAGTAGAGATTGATTAAGGAATTGAGAGATTTGAATTTGTCTATGATAGTACACCCTAGTAGTCTTCTTTTGGGTAAGTTAAGGATAAAAAGCAATTTTAGGAAGAGAATTAAAGAGGCCCAAGGGCTAGATGAGCATTTGGGTAGGATTAGAGAGCAATTAGGGAATGGAGAGGTCAAGGACTTTGACCTATCAGATGATGGTTTGGTAAGGTTGTAATATCATATCTAGTTAATCATGGATTAGGTTAATTAGGAATAATTAATATGGGATAATTGAGCAAGTTAAGTGAAAGGAGATTTTAGAAACATAAAATTTATTAATATGAGTTTGAGATTTAATTGGGATAGAAATTTCATTTAAGCCCAAATTAATGTAGGAGATCATAATAAGAGGCTAATGGAGGCCCAATAAGTAGGTGCAGGCCCAATTTAATTTAATGGGTTAGAGACCCAAGGCCCAACTTGCACAAGCTCTTAGGAATGGCCCAATGAACCTTGTGCAGACCCAAACAATAGAGTTCTTAAAACTAAGTCTGGCCCAGTAGAATTTCAGCAGCCCAATGTATAAGAGCTGGCCCAACAAAGTTAAAATCTAAAGCCCAAATGGAGTTGAACCTTGGAGCAACCCATGACCCATATTTGACCCAATTAAAACCCTAATGCTTTAGCCTTTTCCCCATTTGCTGAAACACAAACACCCATCTCAAAATTTGGAGGTCCAAAAGAAGCTATAGGGTTCTTGGCATATTTCCACATTTTCCCACTTCTAGAGCAAGATTTAGCCAAGGTAATAGTTATATAACTTAATCCTCTCATCTTTCTCTTCATTTTGGTCTAATTAGTTTTTCATTTGAAGTATTTTTACTATACCCAAAATCTGAAATGTGGTTGTTTGGGGTTTTCTTGGTGAAATTCGTAGGTTGAGGTTAGGGCTGACATTAGGTGAGTATAAATCCTTCATTTTGATGCTTTCTTTGCTAGTTTGAGACCCCCATAGCTGATTTATAATATGAGTATTAATTTTGTACGAATTTGCTTAGGATTTTAGGTGAAATATTAAGGTTTCTGGTAGAGGACACTTCAATCCGAATTTGGGATTCGTGGTGGCTGGGTAAGTGTTCCCTAGGTAGTCATTAGCATTTTAAATTCTTTGAACACTTGTTGCAACTGTTAATGATGAATTAAAGTAGTAATTTTTTGATGCTATAGTTTTAGGGAGATTTTTGTACCATTGATGGCTGTTGCAATTGTCTACAAGTGAGGTAACCGGGTTTACATTAATTCCATGCATATATCTATTTTAATTTCATAATTGCTATACATGAATGATTTGAAATGTTGAATGAATTGGTTGGCTATCTATTGTATTATGATTAGACCTTGTGAGTCCATGGTGGAGCTATGGTGCGATTGTCACTTGTGCATGTGCTTTGATCTGGCACCGGGTTATGATCAAACCCCAGATGCACTGAGCCCTGGTTGTGCTCAAAGGGGAGTAGTGCCATGGACGGGCCTCTCCCGGTGTTAATGGCCTTTAACATATGAAATTACGATTGCTAATATGGGATAGTGATCATGATAGCCTAATTATTTCATTTACTGATATGACTGGTGTTCTTTTGATGCTTATGTGAAATTATGCATGTATGCTAATTAAACTGAATTATATGATGGAATTGCCTTAGTTACTGAGATTCGCATCTCACCCTGTTTTATGGGATTAATATTTCAAGTGAAGGTTCTTCAGGTAAGGATAAGGGGAAGCAAGTGGATGAAAATCTATGAGCTCCAACATATGGGGAAAAAGCTGCACATAGGCTGACTTATTTAGTATAGATGCTAAATTTTGTATTCCTTATTGTATAGCATCATCATGTATTCATGTTGCCAAGTGTAGGCTCTTATATTTTGATTCCCTAGGATGTATTCATTGAGGAGTTAGACCTCATTTTAGCTTGATATTGGATGTATGAACCCATAACACTTGACATATGAATTTTGCTAAATTTATGGTTTGGTATACTGTTGGAAATATAATTATGTGATGTATTAGATATAATATGAACCATCGATGTATGAAACCTCTGACGTAATGTATATCGAATTTTAATTTCCAATAGTGCATGAATTCGTGTTGCTATTATTCTATGGACTTGCTGGTATAGGATAGTTGGAGGAGTGAAAATTTACATTTAAGTTTTGAATTGGCAATGGTAGAATAGCTGGGTGTATAGGGTAGATAAATACCATTAGAGTCATATAAAATAAGTGGGAGTGGTCCTAGAGTAGTCCCAAGATGAGAATTGGAGTGTAGGGGACAAAATTTAGGAGATGTAGTTACAGGAAGGAGTCACGCCACGGCTAAAAAGGCTCCGCCGTAGCCAAATGAGTGACAGAGGCGAGGGGCACCGCGGCATGAGCAATATCGCCGCGGTGCAAGCAAATAAAAATTTCTTAGAGAGTAACAGTGTCAAGGAATGCCATGGCATGAGGAAACTCGCCATAGCTCAGAGTGAAAAAAATCGCCCAAGAGGGTAACAAAATGAAACCTCGTCGCGGCGCATCACATACCGCTGCGACGCTAGTCGAGGGAACAAACTAAGGGGTGTCCAGTAGCGAATTTTGCCACTATGCGAGTGTATTGTGCCGAGGTGAGAGTCGTGGGACTTAAAACAGTAGCTCTAGGAGGCATTTCCACCACAGCGCCGCGTAGGCTAGCCGCGACGATGGTCCAACTCGTCGTGGTGATCCCAGTAATTCTAGAGAGCAACTTAGTTGCAGTAAAAATGGTATGACCCATGGTGCAAGTCCCCAAACTACCTTGAAATCCTAGTTCCTTCAATGGTAATGCTAGGAAATGATATAGGAACACTTATGAGAGGTTTTGTGTGTTGAAATTGAAAGATGGACGAATCATAAACCCCTCATGACAATATAATCTTTTTTATGCATTCTCCCGTTTGTGATTGTTTAATGACGACCCTAATATCAAAGTTCAAATTTTCCTATATTTTCATAATGTAACAAATTGTAATGACTCTAAACCTTAATCATTAATTATTAATCATGTATTTAGCAACAATTATAATGATTAGAAGATAGGGTTGTTACATATAGCTCTTAACTCAAGGCAAGATTGGCATAAGATACTCATTTGCATGACACTAGCACTTTTTGTTATGGTATTTTACGTAATTAAGAGCTTGTTTAATTCATTCTTGGCTTTAGGAACCATGTAGTGTAACACCATAACTTTAAGACTCAACTCATGCAAATCCCATGTAAATTCTATGGGAAGCAACATAATGGCATAGGGAATCATAAATGAAGATACCTTTCTCCACGGGTAAAATTTTCTTTCAATGTCCTATGGGTCATATGGACTCATCCTTGTCATTCTCACATTTAGATACATAAATACAACTTATAACAAGTTCAAGAGATGGTCCATACCTCGAGCAAAGGGAGTAAATACACAAAACATACTAGTGTAGTCTCAAATTAGTTTTCGAAATTCTATGCCTAAAATTTGAAAAATCATAACTAATTCTAGAAAAATATAAATCATGACACTATACCATTCTAGAAATCTAAAGATGTCTACTTTATGATAAAAATAAATTTGGACCACATTAGAGGCAGACCAGAGGTCAGCTGTCATCCCTAGTATTGATCTCTAACTTCAAAAAATCATATCTCCCTGCTACGGATCCAATTAGGGTGATCTCAATGGCCATGGAAATCTTATCATGTATATTTTATACTTATAAAAGTTCATGAGTATTAGATATCATTTGGCCCATAAATGACACAACCCAAGTTTTTGACCATATGAACAATACCTATATCAGTGCAGTAGAAAAATGGCAAATTTGGAAAATGATAATTAATTCCACAGAGCTCCAAATAACCTATTCTTTAGTTTCCCAAAAATCTATAGATAAGATCTATGTGTGTGCCAAATTTCATGAGCAAATTCAGTCATTTGGTTAGATTTTGACATTGGATTGTGAAATAGTTATTTTCAAGCTTTACAAAGGGTCCAAATCATTCATACATCATACATTTGACATCAAATATCATTCATACATCATACATTTGGGTAATTACATATGTTCATATGATTACATAACAATTTCATCATGAGATTACATCATATGCCATGTATATTGCTACAAAAGAGATAAATTTAGGCCATTTCATGCATTTTGATGTCAATCTTCTTCTCCTTGGCTGGTGGCTTCCATTATCTTGCTCAATTGGTTCACCTAGCATGTTAAGACATTGGAGAGGAAAGGATAAGATTCAAAGAATCCCAATAGCTAATCTTCTTTCCAATCACATATAAAGTATGCAATACAAGCCTTGAAAATGCATGCATGGGCATATTGACATATGTGAGCATTCATGAAACATTCTTGGCATTTGATCAAGTCATACATAGCATACATAGGCTTGCCAAGTGAGTGGATTAGACTTACCCATTTACTTATAGATTTTAGACTTACCTCACTCATTTTCTCTAAGAGGTTTTTGACTCAACCTTACTCTTGGGAGTCAACCTCACTTTTGGAAGACTTTTTACCTTGTCTCAACCAAGTTCTAGGGTTCTTGACTCATCCTCACCATGTCTAAAAATTTCTTGGCTTCTCCACACTCAAGCAAACCAAAGCAAGCATATAAAATGTAACATCCGATTCTCTGCAAATGAGAGAAAATGTGAGAAACGTAATGTACGGTTTCTCCATCAATGAACGAAACTCATCGGATATAAAAGGAAGTCCCCCAAAATGATGTAGTTAAGGCCTCTAAAAATTTGGAAAGCATTCTAGACTTTTAAAATTGAGAATCCCAGGCTCAGGCAGAAAGAAAAATAGAGCTAGAATGAAGTAACAATTTCTTACGAAAAGCTTACAAAACGTAATGGCATTTTTGTAAATTAAAGCAAATTTTGGAATTCACACAAGAAGGCTTTTTAAATGAAAGTTTTGAGTTCTCCAGGGTTCTCAGAGGCCTTAAAAACTATGGGAAGGCCCGGGACAGCTAAAGACCCTTTCGGTGGACGTTTTTCAATGTCAATGTGCCCAAACTTTGACAGATTCATTCAGAAAGATTTTAGCTCCAATTTGAGTGATTCCAAAGGCATTTTACTAAATTGGGAACCTAAATTTTATAATAGAAGAGACAGTTCTCAAAAAAGAGCTAAAATGAAGGAGAAACAAAAATGCCAAGAACGAAGGGCAAAATGAGAATTTTTGAAAAGTGTAACTCCCTCCCACCTATATATATGATGTGCCCTTCTTCTCCCTTCATTATGCATGACCATGTTCTGCCAAAACCAGAGGAAAACCCTAGGGGATGAGGTGCATAAGAGGAGGAAGAAAAGGAGGAGAAATTCAAGGTAGAAAGGTATAGATTTTCATGGTTTTTCATGCTCTTTCTCTTCCAAACCTCTTCTCCTTCATTCTCCTTTATTTCCTATGATTATAATGAAGTATATGGATCTGTTTTAAAGGAGAAATTGAGGGAAAAATTCGGATTTGAAGAGAGGAGCTCAAAGAAGACAAGATTCAAGTGAGAAAAAGCAAGAAAACAAGGTAATTTCTCTTCCTATGGTTGTCATCTTCGATTCCCTCCTCCTCCATTTTGCCTAACATGAGAAAACCCTAGGAGGACTTGATTTTTAGGCAGAACTAAGGGTGAATCTAAGGAAAAAGCGTGTGGAGTTTAAGAATATACAAAGGGAATCAACAAAAAACTATTAGATTTCAATATGCAAGTTCTAGGGTTTCAATTGTACCTTGTAAAATCTGATTTTGTATGATGATTCTTAGGTCTAAATAAGAGTTTAAATGAGCTCCCATGATCCCTCAGAGGCTCCCCATATGCATCCTCCCTTGAGAAAACAAAGAAAACTCCATGGAACCTATTATGCCCCATTGTCTCGGCCAAAAGAGGTTCTTGTAGCTAGGGAGAGTTTTAAATTTTTCTAAGCCCATTCTTGAGTCATATATGATGAACGAATATGAGGGGAGCCTTGGAAAAAATTTAGAACTCATAAAAAGTGAATTGATACTTTAGGTTCCATATTATGACCTAAAGAAGCAACATATTATTAGGCTTTTTATTTTAATTGTGTGATGACTCCAAAAGGTTTAAAAGGAGTCAAGAATCATATTTGAAAGGAAAGAATGGAGCATAGAATGTATTTGAGGGGTGTTGCTTCATTAGGTGCATTTGTAGACCATAATGGGGTTTATAGAACAACCTAGTGTCTAAGCAAGTTATGTGACCTTAGAAATTGTTTCATGAACCTAATTGGCTTCCATAAATTGTGTTTAGGCCAAGAGAAAACTTCCCCACAATTTTGTGTGTGTGTGGCCGAAAAGGTGGCTTGGATTCAAAGGAAAAAGTGTGTAATTGTGTACAAGGTAGCTCTCTCCACCTTCTCTCATGCATGGATGTGTGCTTAGCTTGTCTTAGAATGTGTGTATATATATTTTCAAGCTATGAAAAGTATGCTAGCATGATTTTATATGCCATGATTTCATGATGACATCTGATGTTTTGATGTGTGCTTGGGTTTGTTTGAGTATGGTGAGGCCAAGAACCGTTAGCCATGGTGAGGATGAGCTAAGAACCCTTAAGATTGGTTGAGATAAAGCAAAGAGTCTCCCAAAAGCAAAGTGGGCTCCTAAGAGCATAGTTGAGTCTAAGAATGTATTAAAGAATGGGTGAGGCAAGTCCAATATCCACAAGAAATTAGGTGAGGCCAATCTACTTCCTTGGCAAGCTTTGTATGCTATATATGACTTTCTTAAATGATGAAAATGTTTCTTAAGTGCTTGCATATGTCTACATGACCATACATGCATTTATGAGACTTGTTTGCATCCATTATGTATGATTGAATGGGAGATGAGCTATTGTGATTCTTTGAATCTCATTCCCTCCTCTCCAATGATCTCACATGCTAGGTGGACCAAGTGGACAAGGTAATGGAAGCCAACCACTTTGAAGAGGAGAGCTTGACACCAACATGCTTAGTCTTTTCTTTTTAAGACCATAATGATGTTGTAACCCCTTGATGTATATGGTCTATGACCTCTTAGACATGTGTAATTATGATATTATGCTATGTATGAATGAGAGAATATGTTTTATAGTCATTAGAATGTGAAATGGGTATATGGTAGCAAATTAGCTTCATTGGTGGTTTGATAGAATTATGCATGTGTGGATGAAATGATCAAAATGAGATGCATGGAGTGTGGGGCCATTTGGGCAGCTTACACAAGTCTTAATTATGCTTTTAGACTTGCCCAAAAGGTGCCAAACCCTAGGGAAAGTCATTTGGTTACTTTGGTACCTCATATGAAGCTAAAATTGACCATAATGAAATCCTATGTCACTTTTTAGCCAAATAAGCTCTTCTTGATCTGAGATTTGACATATAATTAGATCGTGTTGAGAGCTTTTTGGGAAGCTAACGAATATAATTTTTGAAGGTCTATAGATATTTGATGAATTTTCAAAGTTGGCAAATTTTTTGATTTTGGTTTGCTACACTATTCATTTGGTCCGAAAATGAAATCTATCACTTAAGGCTCAAATGATGTCCAATTGTCATGAAATTTTATACAGAGAAACTAGATATGTACAATGACTCTTGCCAACTAGAAGCACCTCATTTAGATGTCTAGAAATGGAGATATGAATTTTTGAAGATTCTATCAAATGTTAGGAATTCTAGTCAACCTCTGTTACTATTTGATTGGATTTTGAGGTCTTGGCATGTCTGAGCCGGTCTAGAGTTATTTTTCTCCTCTAGCTAACATCCAAGATTTTTAGATTGATATCATTTGCATAGATTAGATTTTTGTGGAATTAATTGGACATTTTCAAAGTTTTCTATAGAAAGCTATGACAGCACCAGGGGACAGCTTGACCTTTGGACTTTTCAAATGTTAAACATCCTCTGTAATGGATGCTATAGTTTGGACATATTTTTAGTACAAAGTAGACATCCATAGCTTTTTATAATGGCTAAGAATGTATGATTTCTATTTTTCTAGAATTAGTTATGATTTTCCAAAATTTGGTTAGAAAAGAGTCAAATCTAGCTAAAAATGGATATGAATATTTCATGCTTCCCTTCGTGGTCTTGAGGTGTAGGCCACTTTTCATGATGCAAATGAGTTGTATTCACGTAATTAAATATGATAATGTGTTGTATAAGCTCATATGGTCCACATGATATCGAATGAAATTTTCACACACGACACAAAGCAAGGAAATGCATTATTTTAATTTCCTTTTCTTGCTCTTTCATGGAATCTATGAATGTAAAGAATGGAAATGTTGTAAAATGAGCTAGAAATATAAGGTATTACATAAAACATCATTTGAATCCATAAAAAATTATCATGATACCATGGAATAAGGGCTCATGCTAAAATACTTTTCATAGCTTAAAACATACTTGCACACACTCAAAGACAATGTAAGCACACATTCATGCATGAGAGAAGGTGGAGAGAGCTACCTTGCTTGCATTTGCACACTTTTTCCTTAAGCGTTGAGTCCTCTCCCTTGACCTCACACACCCAAGAAGGTGGAGATCACTTCTCTTGGCCTAGACACATCATATGGAAGTTAATTATACTCTTGAATCACATTCTAAGGCCATATATTCACTAGAAAAGCTAGGTGACTTATAAAGCTCTTTTATAGTTCCATAATGCACTTAATGAAGCAACCTTTAAAAAATATCATCTTGGCTCCATTCTGTCTATTCATTTATGATTCTTGACTCTATTTAAACCTCTTGGAGTCATTACATAATTAAATCAAGGAGCCTAGCTAGGTGTTGCTTTTTTAAGCCATAATATGGAACATATAAGGTCATCACACTTTCTATGGTTTCTAAAATTTTTCAAAGGCTTCCTCTTATACTCTCCCATCATACATGACTCAAAAATAAGCTTAGAACAAATTAAAACTACCCCTAGGTGCCATTTCTACTCTAGGCTGAAGCATATACTCTTTTTGGCATCCTTGGAGTTTCTTTGCTTCCTTTGATGGGAGAATCATGTGGGAAGCGCTCTTGGTGTCTTAGGAACTCATATGAATACTTAAACATCATAGAATATGGCTAGGGTTCATGGTAGAATTCAAGGTGCAATTAAAACCCTAAATTCCATAATTTGCATTTTAAAGCTCCCTTTTTCAATTCTAGTTGTATATTTTTAATCCTCACACTTCATAACCATTGGTTCCATAAAAATTATATAAAGAAAAACTCTCCTCCTCACTTTCTCTCTCTAGACCAAAGCTTAAATGGTTTAGAAATACAAGATTTTGTAAGTGTTTTAAGTGAAGTCTTACCTTAAAATGGAGCTCTCTTCACGTAGATTACTTTCCACCGATTGATTTCTTGAAAAGAGTTCCTTTTTGGCTTGGGCTAGACCTGAATCTTCAAGTTTTCAAGAAAAGAAAATCACCATTAGAGAGCTCTTAGAGAGAGGAACAACTTTCCTAACTGGCGCGGGATGAAACGGGGTCATTTACTTACCCAATCAGAAGCTTAAACTTCTTTGCTCTCTCCCCTCTTAATGTCACACCATGGCTGCCCATTTTCTTCAAATGGAAGCTTGGAGAAGGTGATACAATCTTACTTAAGAAGCCTCTTTTACAATTTTTCAAAATGACCATTTTGCCCCTGTGTGCTTTTTTGCTTTGTTTCAGCTCATTTTAACTCCTTTTTAAGAACTGCCTTTTCCATCATAAAATTTAGGTCCTCTAATTCACAAAATGTCTTTGGTTTCATCCAAATTTGATTTAAAACCTTCCCGAACGAACTGGTCAAAGTTTGGGTCAATTGACGTTGAAAACATCCACTGAAGGGGCTTTAGCTATCTCAGGGCTTCCCATGGTTTTCAAGGCCTCTAAGAATACTGGAGAACTCAAAAATTTCATTTAAAAAGCCCTCTTGTGAAAATTCCAAAATTTGCCCAAAATGACAAAATGCCTTTATGTTTCGTCAACCTTTCATTACATTTCGTTTTTTCATTCTAGCTCTATTTTTCTTTCTGTCTAGGCTTAGGATTCTCATTTTTAGGAGTCTAGAATGCTTTCCAATTTTTTTGGGACCTTAACTAAGTCATTTGAGGGGATTTCCTTTTATATCTAGTGAATTTTGTACGTTGATAGAGAAACTGTATGTTACGTTTCTCACATTTTCTCTCATTTTCAAAAACACCAAATATTACATGTAGGCGTACCAATAGCATTATCCATGCATAACATCTCCATTCATATTAGAAACATCACAATTCAATAGAATGGGTTAACTAACTAATTGAAAAATCATAACTAATTCTAGAAAAGTCAAAACCATCACAATTGAAAAATCATAACTAATTCTAGAAAAATCACAATTTAATAGAATGGGTAAACATCACAATTTAATAGAATGGGTAAACATCACAATTGAAAAATCATAACTAATTCTAGAAAAATCAAAACCATGCATGTTATAGATTTCTAGAAAGCTCTAGATGTTAACTAACTATTAAAAAGAATTCCAAACCAATGCAATTGCATTTAATTCCTGAAAATTAATAGAATAAAAACCTGGGTCATGCTCTTGGACTAATGCAAGCCCTAATATTCAAAAATTCATAACTCTCTCTATACTTATCCAAATTGAGTGCTTTCAGTGGCTTTGGAAAGCTTATGATGTCTAGTTTATGTTTGTAAAATTTTATGAGTATTAAACTTCATTTGATTAACAAGTAACATAGGAATGCAAACTGATCATATAAACAGTACGTTTGATAGTTTCTACATTATTTGGCCAATTTTGAAAAAATATAACAAATTCTCTAGAGCTCCAAGTTGAGTGCTTTTTCGCTTTATGAAAATATCTAGATGAGATGTATTTTTTTCTTAAATTTCATGCAAAAACTTATTCATTTGTTTAGACTTTGATTCAATTCAAGAAAATAGTCAATTTGAAGTCCACAAAGGGATAAAAAGGTACCAAATGGTTTTCTACTCAATCCACAACCATTTGAGCATATTTATAAGCATAAACGTAGCCTATGAGAACATCCCAAATGGTCCAAATCATCATACATGTAGCATCGGATTTTCTAAAAATCCAAGAAAATGTAAGGAAACGCGAGAAATGTAACATATGGTTTCTCCGTCAACGTACGAAATTCAACGGATATGAAAGGAAATCCCCTAAATAGAATAAATTGAGGTCTAATAAAATTAGAATAATATTATAGACCATAAATAATGATGAGTCAAGGCCAGGGGTGCCCTAAAATTGGGGCTAGAATAGATTAAAAAAAAGAGATCAGAAAAAGGTCCCGAAGAGCCTCCAAAGTCAAGTATGAAGGAGCTAGGGACTAAAATGCAAAGAAAAGTTATATGCGGGGCAAAATGTATAAATTACCCTAAAGTTAAGGGAACCCTAGTTTCACCCGCCATTCGTGGATTTAAGCATGAATATCAAAAATCGGGCAAGAATCTCTAAAATCCGTGACCCATAGTTAAACTCAGTTTGATGAGACGGGTCCAATGATGCCAAGTTGTCCGGATGGCTGGGCAGGATCCGGTCTGGGATCTGGTTATCCCGATCAATAGCAATGAACAAAATAGAAAAAGAAAGTTGTAACAACTATAGAAATAAAAATAGCTAAAGGGTTAAGAAACCCTAAAGGAGTTTCAAGGACAGAATTGCAGTAAATGAAAAGTTTATAATACAATCATAATACAGAACGGTGAAAATTACACTTATAGACCCAAGTGTCCGATTGACATCAAAATTTGTGAGAATTGAGGTTAAGGGCCCCTGAACCATGTTTGAAGCTTAGTATGGCCAGAAAGTAGAGGAAATAATATTTGTAAATTTTAGAATGTCTAAAGGTATGTATTGTACCGTAAAACCTTAATTAGGCCCAGACACCGATGTTAGACCGCGGTAAGGCCCAATAGCTGATTCTAAAGGCCCAAAAAGAGAAGAGAAGATATAATTAGGGTTTTAGAAAAGATGAAACCCAAATATAAATATAAAATGAAAGAGAGAGAAGAAAATGATTTTAGTTATGTTAAAGAATTCACCATGGTTAAGTCAAAAACTATCTATGGTTAAGTTAAAAGTAGACCATGGATGAGTTAAGAAAATTAACCATGGTAATTATCCATAACTTAAGGGCTAAGAAAAGGCATCCAAGTGTGTGCCCAAGGATTTTTGAAAGAAGATATTTAGTTATGAAATTAGAAAATCAAAAGAAAAAGGAATGGAAGGCTAGGATTTGATCTTGAAAAGGTTAATCCAAGGTCCAAATTTAGTATGACCCTTTAACTTCATCCTAATTCATCTCCTTCACCTACATTCCACCATTTTCACGCCACACACAAGGGAGGAGGAGAGAAAAACGTGAAGAGAGAGAGAGAGGGAGGGTGAAAAAGTGGAAGATGAATTTATAGGGACACTTTAATATGAATTTATATGCATTCCGCTGAGGAAGTATTTTTCCCTTGTAAAGGGCTTAGAGAGCTTGAAGTAGACCTCTGAACCGACCTCATACGATTTTTCTATCATTAATTATGTATTTTCAAAGTTAGATAAGAAATTAGAAATGACCAAATGAATAGTAAAATTGTATGAGGAAGTTCTTAAAAGAAAAAATTTTAATTAGTTCAGGTTTTTGTTGACTCCTCTAAGTATGAGGTAATTGTAGTAGAAAAAGTGTTGTAAAATAAGGTATGACAATACATACCAAAATCACTATCTTAGTTGTTTTTACACACATGAGCATCAAAGCATATGGATGTCAAAAACTCACATAATCATTCATTTGGTTCCAAATTATATTCATACATCATATTTACATATATTTGCTTATGCTCAATGTAACACCCCAAAATTAAGGATAATCATGATTAATTAGGGTTTAGTAAAGGTTTAATTAGGAAATTACTTAAGAGAGGCGGACATTAAGTTGGGCTTTATGGTTAATTTAATTATGCTTTAGGTTAAGTATAGAAGCCCAATCTTAGCCTTAGAGAGATCCAATTCCATTTCTTAGATGCCCAATATTTATTTGTGTAAACTTAACCTTTTAGCTTAGTCCAACTCTAATATATGACCCATATAACCTTATAATCCATAACCCAACAAGCATATAACTGAACCCACTTGGATTTTGAACCTTTAGGTTAACCCATAACCCATTTAAACCCTAATTTTACTTCAGTCTTCCCTTCATTCTACAAAAACATTGAGAGATACAAAGCATTTTCGGAGGTTTACGGTGGAGGCTAGGGTTCTTAGCATAAATCCACCATTTTCCACTTCTAAAGTCAAAATCAGCCAAGTTAATAGTTATATAACTTGACCTTCTCCTCTTCCTCTTTAATTTGACCCAATTGGTTTTTCATTTGGAGTATTTTCACCCACACCTTAAATCTAATTTGGGTTGTTTGATGTTTCTTGGAGGATTTTCGGGCGTTGAGGCTAGGAGAGGTATTGGGTAAGTATAAACACCTCATTTTGATGCATTTTCTGTTGGTTTAAGACCCCCATGATTGATTTATAATATGGGCATTAATTTTATATAAATTTACCTAGAATTTGAAGTGATATTCCAAAATTACTGGTGCGAGAATAATCAAATATAAAATTGGAGACTTGTAGTGGTTGGGTAAGTGTCCTTTAAGCAGCCATTAGTATTTTAATTCTTTGGGTACTTGTTTGTTGCTATAAATTGATGAATAAGAATGGTAATGGTTTGATTTTGTGTTCATAGGCTGAGCAGCATTATTGTTGGCTTTCAAGGAATTGTCTATAAGTGAGGTAACCGGGGTTAATGTTAAATCCATGCATATGTCTACTTTAATTTTATATCTACTATACATGTATAATTTTGAAATGCATAATGAATGGTTGGCTATCTGATATATTTTATTTAGACCTTGTGAGTTCATGATGGAGCTGTGGTATAATATCTAGTTTTCATTAAATGATGGAAATAGGTACATTTTTAAAGCAAGTTCCCCGAAAAAAATGAATTAAGGTCCCAAAAAATTTGAGTAAAATCTTAGACTCCTAATAATCAGAATCCTAAGCTTAGACGGAAATAAAAAATGGACTTAGAATGAAGAAACAAATTTTGACAAAAAACTTACAAAACGTAATGACATTTTTGTAATTTTGAGCAAATTTTGGAATTCAAACAGGAGAGCTTTTTAAATGAAAATTTTAAGTTCTTTGGGGTTCTTAGAGGCCCTGAAAACTATGGGAAGCTTCGGGACAGTTAAAACCCCTTCGGTGGACGTTTTCTAACATCGGTGTTGTAACATCCGGTCCCTCCGTAAAAGTGAGAAACGCAATGTTCGGTTTCTCCGTAAACGTAAAAAATGGGCCAAATATAAAAGGAAGTCCTCGAAATAGAAAGAATTGGGGCTAACTAAAATTATGATAAAATTTTAAATAATAGAAAATGAGGATTTGAGTCTTGAGTTGCCCAGAAATCAAGGTCAGAGTGATTCGATAAATTTGCCGAAAGGCCAGTGGCATTTTCGTAAATATGGGTACTTTTTGAAATACTCATAGGAGGGCTTTTTAAATGGAAATTTTGAGTTGCCCAGGGTTCTCAGAGGCCCCAAAAACCATGGGAAGCCCCGGGACCGGTAAAGCTCCTCTGGTGTACTCTTTCCGACATCGGTTGACCCAAACTTTGACCGATTCGTTCGGAAAGGTTTTAGCTCCAATTTGAGTGATTCCAAAGGTTGTTATGATGGAAAAGACGGTTCTAAAAAATGAGCTAAAACGAAGAAGAAATGAAAATGCAAAGTATGAAAGGGCAAAAATGAAATTTAAGTGTTAAATGAAGCTTCCAAACTCTTTTTATAAGTCACGTTCTTCCTCTCCTTCATTAAACCGACTTGCTTCTGCCCATTTTCAGAGAAGAACTCCAACTTCTTAGGCGCACAAGAGAAGGAGGATTTTGGAGGAAGAAATTCAAGAAAAAGGTAAGAAACTTTAAGAAATTCCATATCCTTCCTTCTTCAAACTTGCTCCCCTCCTCTCAAGCTTTATTTCTATGGTTTTAATGGAGAGTTTGGTGTTGTTTTGGGGGCAGAACAGAGAGGGAAATTTCGAAAATTGAGGGAGCAAGCCAACCAAGTGGAAGAGCAAGCAAAGAAAAGCAAGAAAACAAGGTAAAACTTCCATTCTTTGGTAGTTTCTCCCTCCCCCTTCCTCTTGCACGAATTTGGGCACCATGAGCCCAATTCTCAGGGGCTGTTTTCTGCCCAATTTATGGAGGGATTAGAGGTTTTAGATAGCAAGGATTAAGAAGGAACTAATAGAATCAAGAAAGGAGCATTAAGAGACAAGATAGAACCATTAGGGATCCAAATGCTCCCTTGCAAATCTGATTTTATATGAATGTTCTTAGACTTAATTGAATATTTAAACATGCTCCTAAGACCCCTGGAGAGCTTCCCACATGCACCTCCCATCCAAGAAAGCAAAGAAATTGCAAGAAAAACTAATGAACTCTAAGCTAGAAAAGTGTAGAGCTCTTGAACACTTTGCAAAAACTGATTTGATATATGAGTTTCCTTGCATGTGTGAGTATTTGATTGAGCTTCTAAGACCTCTAGGAAGCCTCCCAAGTGACTCTCCCATCAAGGAAAAATTGGAAACCCCTTGAACCCTAAATACTTCCATAATGTTGACCTGGGCTAGAAAGAGTACCAAGGGAAAGTTTTAATTTGTTTCAAGCTTATTTTTGAGTCATGTAGGATGGAAGAGGATAAGAGGAAGCCTTGGAAAAATTTTAGAAGCCCTAGATAGTGAGTTGGAAGTGTAGGCTCCATAATGTAGCATAATGAAGCAACTCCTAGCTAGGCTCTTTAAAATAATTGTGTGATGACTCCAAGGAGTCTAAATGGAGTCAAGAATCATAGATTAAAGGAGAGAAGGGAGCCAAGATCATGAATTCTTGAAGTTGCTTCATTAAGTGCCTTATGGAAGCATAATGGAGCCATAAACCAAAGTAGCATCATGTAAAGTGTGTATAATGCCAAGGCTTGTTCCCATGAGTAATTCATGTTTCTTTTGGTGTGTCTAGGCCAAGAGAAACCATCTCCACCAATTGGTAGGTGTGTGGCCGAAAGAGGAGGCTTGAAAGCTAAAGAAAAAGTGTGTGAAATTGTGCAAGGTAGCTCTCCACCTCATTCTCTTTGCATTCTTGTGTGCATATGTATGTCTTAGTATGCTTGCATGCATTCTTGATGCTTGATAATATGCCACTTGATCTTTGGTGTGCATTGGTACCAATGTGTTGTCTTGAATGACTATGGTTGTGGAAAGAGCCTATAAGGGTGAGGTGATGCCAAAAGTCCCTTGATGAAGGTGAGGAGATGCCAAAAGTCTCATGGCATGGGTGAGACAAGGCCAAAAGTCCCTTGAATGGGTGAGGCAAAGTCAAAAGTCCCTAGACCAAGAGTGAGGCAAATCCAAAAGTCCTAGAAATGGGGTGAGGCTAAACCAAAAGTCCCTAGAGCATGAAAGTAATCTTGACATGTGAATGTGGCATGGAATGGAATTTATTGCACACTTTATGCTTGTATGGTTATGCATTTGGTATATGTATGCCTTGAATGTGATGTAAATGGGTGTGTGAGCTATTGGGATTCTTTGAATCTCATCCCCTCCTCTCCAATGCTCTAAGATGCTAGGTGGACCAAGTAGCTATGGTGAAGGGAGCCAACAACCATGAAAGAAGGAGATTGACAAGCCTAGGCCTAGTTTGTATTCTTTTTGAACCATAATGATGTTCAATGATGTATATGATTATTGTAAATGGCACATGACCCTTGAGATACATGTAAATATGATATTATGTGATGTATACATGTATGGATATGATGTATGAACTTTAGAAATGAATTTGGGTATGTAATGTCAAGTTATGCAAATTGGAAGTTTGATGCAAATGTGTATAAGTGAGGGTTGAATGGCCAAAATGAGATGCATGAGGTTTGGGACCATTTGGGCAGCTCACACAAGTCTTAAATATGCTTTTAAACTTGCCCAAAAGGTGCCAAGACCAAGGGAAATCCATTTGGCAAATTTGGTACCCAATATGGAGCCAAAATTGACCATAATGGAACCCTATACTATTTTTTAGCCAAATAAGTTAGTCTTGCCCTAAAACTTGGCATAAAATTAGGTCTTATTAAGAGCTTTTTGGGAAGCTAAAGATCATAATTTTCGGAGACCTAGAGAATATTTGAGGAATTTTGAAAGTTGGGATTTTCATGGATTCTGGTATGGGTACTGTTCATACCGGCAGTTTTGAATTCTGTGTCACCCGATGGCCAAATGGTATCCAATGCTTATTAAATTTTATGCATAAACTAGAGGTCATAAACTTTCTGTGGACACCGAGATCACCTCATTTGGAGGTCTAGAGTGGAAGATATGCATTTTCAAAGCTTCTGCCCAGTATCAGACTTCTTGCCAGACCTGAGGCACTGTTCCATCGATTTCCGGGAGTTTGGCTCGATGTAATGATCTGGAGATATTTTTTCCTCTCTAGTTAACATCCACATCTTTCCATATTAATATCATTTGCAAGCATTGGATTTTTGTGGAATTAGTTAGACATTTTTGAAGTCCATATCAGTAAACTATGACAGTATCAGAAACCCTCCGACCAGTAGATGATTTCGCGTGTCAAACGCATTATATATGAGATTTTAAGACTTCTACATATTTTTAGCATGAAGTAGACGTCTTAAGCTTTCCAAAATGACTGAGATTACATGTTTTCGATTTTTATAGATTTAGTTATGAATTTCCAAAGTTTGTGACAGAAAAGAGGAAATTCTGGCCGAAAATACAAACATGGATTTCATATGCTCCTTTGCTTTCTACGAGTTGTAGGCCAAATTTATGATGGAAATGAGTTATATTCATGTGTTTCAGTATGATAAAGTGATAGATGCTTTCATATGGCCTACGGGACTCCGAAAGAAAAATTTTACCAGTAGAGAAATGTACTTTTATTCATAACTTCCTATGCCACTATATTGTTTCCATAGAATAAACATAAGATGAGGCATGGGAATTGTATGAATTGAGTCCTAAAAGTATGGTGTTACAGGTGTACCTGAACTTTGATGGATTCTTTCAGGAAGGTTTTAACTCCAATTTGAGTGATTCCAAAGGTGTTTTACTAAATTGGGAACCTAGATTTTATAATGGAAAAGACAATTCTAAAAAAGGAGCTAAAACAAAGTAGAAACGAAAATGCCAAAAACGAAGGAAAAATAGGAATTTTAAAAAAGTCATTGTTCTCCCACCTATAAATAGATGGTGCCCCACTCTTCCACTCACTTAGCCTCATGTTTTTCTGCCCAAACTAGAGAAGAAACTCTAGGAGAGTGGTACACCAAGGGAAGAAGAAGAGGAGGAGAAATCAAAGCTTGAAGGTATGGAATTTTGGCAGTTTTTCATGCTTTCTTTTTTCCAAACCTCTTCTCTTCCATTCTCCTTTGTTTCCTATGATTATAATGAAATTTATAAATCTATTTTAACGGAGAAATTAAGGAAAAAATTTGGATTTAAAGAGAGGAGCCCAAAGAAGACAAGATTCAAGTGAGAAAACAAGGAAAAATAAGGTAATTTCTTCTTCCATGGCTGCTACCCCTTGCTTCCCTTCTTTCTATGTTTTGCCCCACTCAAAAAGTCCTAGGATGGCTTGGTTTCTAGGTAGAACCAAGGGTGATTCTTAGGAAAAAAAGGTGTGGAGATTAAGAATATGCAAAGAGAATTAACAAATAACTATGAAAATTCAAGATGCAAATTCTAGGATTTTAAGTGTTCCTTGCAAAATCTGATGTTATACAATGATTCCTAGACTTAAATAAGTGTTTGAATGAATTCCTAAGATCCCTGGAAGCCTCCCCATGTGCTTCCTCTATCAAGAAAACAAAACAAAGTCCATGAAGGCCAAAATTCTCCATTGTCTCGGCCTAAGGGGGTTTGTGTACCTAAGGAGAGTGTTAAATTTTTCTAAGCCCATTTTTGAGTCATATATGATGAGTGAAGATGAGTAAAGGCCTTGGAAAAAATTTAGAAACCATAGAAAGTGAGTTGGCCTTATATGTTCCATAATATAACCTAAAGAAGCAATATGTAGTTAGACTCTTTATTTTAATTATGTGATGACTCCAATAGGCTTAAAAGCAGTCAAGAATTAGATTTGAAAGGAAGGAATGGAACCTAGAATTTATTTGATGGGTGTTGCTTCATTAGGTGCATTCTTGGAACCATAAAGGGGTTTATAGGTCAAGTTAGTGTCTAAGCAAGTTATGTGGCCTTAGAATTAATTCCGTGAGCCTAATTGGCTTCCATAAATTGTGTCTAAGCCAAGAGAAATCATTCCCACACCTTTGTGTCTGTGAAGCCGAAGAAGGGAGAGGAAATTCAAGAGAAAAAGTATGTGCTTACTTCCAAGGTAGCTTACTCCTCCTTCCCTCATGCATGAAAATATGCTTAGCTTGTCTTTGAATGTGTGTATGTGTGTTTTAAGCCATGAAAAGTATTCTAGCATGATTTCATATGCCATGGTATCATGATGATGCATTATGTTTTCAAATGATATTTATGATACTTGCTTTGGTTTGCTTGAGTGTGGTGAAGCTAAGAACCCTTAGCCATGGTGAGGATGAGACAAGAACCCCTAAGATTGGTTGAGACAAAGTAAAAAGTATCTCAAAAGTGAGATTGACTCCCAAGAGCAAGGTTGAGTCCAAGAACCTCTTAAAGAATGGGTGAGGCAAGTCCAAAATCCACAAGTGAATGGGTAAGGCTAATCCACTTGCTTGGCAAGCCTTTGTACGCTATGTATGACTTGCTCAAATGTGGAAAATGCTTCTTGAATGTTTGCATACGTTAATATGCCCATGCATGCATTTGTAAGATTGGTTTTGCATCCTTTATATGTGATTGAAAAGGAGATGAGCTATTGGGATTCTTTGAATCTCATTCCCTCCTCTCCAATGTTCTAACATCCTAGGTGGACTGAGAGAGTAAGGGAATGGAAGCCAACCACATGAAAAATGAGAGCATGACACTAAAGTATATAAATTTTGTTACTTTAAGGCCATATGAATGGCAATGTTGTAATCTATAATTGTATATAACCTTTGACCTCTTGGGCATATGTAATTATGTTAATAAGTGATGTATAAATAAGAGATTATATTATGTGACCATTAGAATGTATATTGAGTATGGAATGGCAAATTTTGCTTCTTGAAAGTTTGATGCATTAGTATATAAGTGGAAGTGGAGTGGCCAAAATAAGATGCATGAAGTTTGGAACCACTTGGGCAGCTCATACAAATCACATTCATGCTTTTAGACTTGCCCAAGAGGTGCCAAACATCAAGGAAAATCATTTGGACACTTTGGTATCCTATATGGAGTAAAAATTGACCATATTGGAAACATATACCACTTTTTATCCAAATGAACTCTTCTTGATTTCAGATTTGTCATGAAATTAGAGCTTGTTGAGAGCTTCTTGGGAAGCTAAAGTGCAGAATTTTTGGAGGTCTATAGAATATTTGATGAACTTTCAAAGTTGGGAAAAATTCTGATTTTGGTCATGTTACTGTTCATACTGGTCTAAAAATAATTTCTATCACTCAAGGGCCAAATGATATCCAATTGACATGAAATTTTATAGAGAGAAACTAGACATTTCTAGTGAGTTGTGCCAACTAGAAACACCCCATTTGGATGTCTAGAGAGGGAGATATGAATTTTTAAAGATTCTGTCTAGTATCAGGTGCTCAAACTGAATCAAGTATTGTTTGATTAGTTTTTGAGGTCTAGACACATCTAAAATAGTATGGAGTCATTTTTTCCCTCTAGCTAACATCTATTTATTTTTATATTGGTATCATTTGCATAGATTGGATTTTTGTGGAATTAATTGGACATTTTTGAAGTTTGTAGCAGAAAGCTATGACAGTACCAATAGCCAGCCAGACCTCTACACATTTTCAAATATCAAATGTCTTTTGTGTTATGTTTCATGGTCTTGACATATTTTTAGAATAAATTATACATGCATAGCTTTCCATAATGGCAAAGAATGCATGATTTTTATTTTTCTAGAATTAGTTATGAGTTTTCAAAATTTGTGACAGAAAAGGAGAATTTCTGGCCGAAAATGCAATTATGTATTTTATGCTTCCCTTTTCTTTCCATGAGTTGTAGGCCAATTTTAATGATGGAAATGAGTTGTATCTATGTAATTAAATATGATAATATGATACATGAGCTCATATAGTCTACATGACATCGAATGGAAGTTTCATACACGATGCAACGCTAAAATATTCATTATTTTACTATCTTTTTCTTGCTCCTTATATGAGATGCATGGTTGGAAGCATGAGAATAGCATAGAATAAGCTAAGAAATTATGGTGTTACATGTAATGCCGCTGCCACCCGTACATTATGTTTCGATCAGGTATCAGGATATGATCAAACCCTTATATGCACTGAGCCTAGGTTGTGCTTATTGGGGAGTTGGCGCCGTGAATGGGCCTTTCCCAGTATTAATGGCCTTTAACATGTGAAAACATGATTACTAATATAGGATAGTAGTCACTAATAGCCCAATTGTTTCATTTACTAACATGATTAGTGTATTTTTTATGCTTATCTGATTTCATGCACATATGTTAATTAAAATGGAATATATGAATGGAATTTGCCTTTGGTTACTAAGATTTACATGTCACCTCATTTCATAGGATAATACTTTTAGGTGAAGACTCTTCGGATAAGGATAAGGAAAAGCAAGTGGATACACATCCATGAGTTGAGGCCTTGTGTAAGAAGCTACACTTGGGCTAAGTTAATTTAAGGTAAATGCTAATTTTGTTGTTCTCTTGTATAGTATCATCATGTAATCATATTGCCAAGTGTATGTATTTTGTATTTTGTTAACCTATGATGTGTCTAATAGGGAGTTAGGCTATCACACCTACCTTTCTCATATATTCTAACTCATACTATTAAAGGATCTTATACTACAACCAGAAGACCCTATTGACAAGGTCTTGAATTCCACAATGCAAAATCCAAGATCCTGGTCTCTATCGACATATCTAAGAAATTTCTATCTTATATTCATGGAAATACAAATTTATGATGTTGTCCTTCTAACTACCATTCAAATTCATATCCCATTATGAAGAAATAAAAGTTACCTTAGTTCCAAATCATCTAAGTTGTTGGACCTAATTTTGGGAATTTTCTTTCCCCCAACAAATGACATCAAAAGATCATAAAAATCAGTAGGATGATTCCTTATTATGTTAATTATAAACCACTAAAATAGTTTTCAAAACTCCCATGGATGACCTCGTAACCATCATCATTTAAATTACTACCTTATTTGAACTTGGTGCACACTATCCCTTCCATTTTCTGACCTTGTTGCCCTATCAAATGAGCTCAAAAAATTCTAAGACTTTCCAGACCTAATGTCCTATATCTTATCTATTTTCCCATAAAATTTCATGCAATAATTCTTTCATTTACCTATTTAACAAGATTTATAACAAAATATGCTCAAAGCTGTCCCCTACAGAAGCTAAGTTAAATTAGCACATCGTTTTCTTGATCTAACCTATTCTAATAGCCCTATAACTTTCCAGACCTTTAGTCCAAAGGATGCATAATTCATTATAAGAATTTGGATATAGAGATCCCATGATAATGA
Organism: Erythrophleum ivorense; assembly: GCA_026724425.1. Taxonomy (NCBI): domain Eukaryota; kingdom Viridiplantae; phylum Streptophyta; class Magnoliopsida; order Fabales; family Fabaceae; genus Erythrophleum; species Erythrophleum ivorense. The sequence goes on along the minus strand of JAIUCV010000004.1, from coordinate 21,341,726 downwards.
TAATTGGTTCCATGCAAAATAGTAATTAAAGTTACTCTTATACATGAAGCAATACTTTAACTAAACATCATCGTTAGCTTACACTAGAAGTCATACCCATATAATTATCCTATAAATGCATAATAGAGAATTACAAGACAGTTTTACATGCTCAAAACTACAATCATGCTCTAGCATTTGGTGTTACATAGAAAGCTTACAAACTAGTTATAAGAGCAACATGTTAGTTTGCTATTCTGCTTGTCCAGTTTCTGCACATTTGGCTTAATCTGAGGTATAACTGATACCCAAAAATGGTTAGCTTTATAATGAGATAAAATCCCAGTAGATAATAATGCATTCAAGAAGCATACATATAGTGTAATGTCTGGTTTTCATTAAACAATAGAAACAGGTACGTTTTCAAAGCAAGTCCCTCGAAATGAATTAATTAAAGTCCTAAAAAATTTAAGTAGCATTATAGACTCCTAAAAATAAGAATCCTAGGCTCAGATGGAAAGAAAAATGGAGCTAGGATGAAGAAACAAAATTGAACAAAAGTTTGACGAAACAAAATGGCATTTCTATAATTTTGAGTAAATTTTGAAATTCTCATAGGAGGACTTTCTAAATGAAAGTTTTGAGTTCTCTGGGGTTTTCAGAGGCCCTGAAAACTATGAGAAGCTTAAAAACAATTAAAAGCCCTCCAGTGGATGTTTTCCAATGTTGGTTGACCAAAACTTTAATGAATTCATTCGGGAAGGTTTTAGCATTGATTTGAGTGATTCCAAAAGTATTTTATTAAATTAGAAACCTAAATTTCATAATGGAAAAGACGATTCTCAAAAAAGAGCTAAAATGAATTAGAAATGAAAATGCTAAGGCAAAAGGGCAAAATTGGGATTTTTGAAAAGCATTTCTTAAACCCACCTGTATATATAAGGCACCCCACCTCCTCACTCATTCAACTCATTTAATTTCTGCCTGAAATTAGAGGAAGAACCTTAAGAACGAGGGGTACAAGAAGGAGAGGAGAAGGAGAAAAACAAGGCAAAAGGTATGGAATTTCTTGGTTTTTTTCATGCTTTCTCTTTAGTAAACCTTTTCTTCTCTATTTCCCCTCTTTTTCTTATGGTTTTATTGAAGTTTTTGGATCTGTTTTGATGGAAGAATAGAGGGGAAATTTTGGATTTGAAGAGAGGAGGCCAAGGAAAGGAAGAAACAACCAAGAAAACAAGGAAAAAAAGGTAAATCTTCCTTTCACGATAGCTATCCCTTGCTCCCTTCTTCTCCCTGGTTCATCCCACACATGGAGCTTTAAGAAGGCTTGGATTTTGGGCAGAACCAAGAGTGAATCTTAGCAATTATGCAAAAGGAATTAACAAGCAACCATGGAAAATCAAGATAGCAAACCTAGGGTTTCTAGTGTTCCTTATAAAATCAAATTTAATACAATGATTCCTAGGCCTAAATAAATGTTTAAATGAGCTCCTAAGATCCCTAGAAGGCTCCCCATATGCATCTTCAATTAAGAAAACAAAGCAAACTCCATGTGTAATGTCCAATTTTCATTAAACGACGAAAACAGGTGTGTTTTCAAAGTAAGTCCCCTGAAATGAAATAGTTAAGGTCCTGAAAAATTTGAGCAACATTTTAAACTCTTAAAAATGAGAATTCAAGCCGTAGACGAAAGGGAAAATAGAGCTAGAATGAAGAAACAAATTTTGACGACAAACCTACGAAACGTAATGGCATTTTCATAATTTTGAGCAATTTTTTGGAATTCACATAGGAAGGCTTTTTAAATGAAATTTTTGAGTTTTCCGGGGTTCTCAGAGGCCCTGAAAACCATGGGAAGCCCCGGGACAGTTAAATCCCCTCCTGTGGATGTTTCCTAATATTGGGGCACCCGGATTTTGACAAATTCATTCGAGAAGGTTTTAGCTCCGATTTGAGTGATTCCAAAGTCATTTTTCTAAATTGGGAACCTAAATTTTATAATGGAGAAGACAGTTTTCAAAAAGGAGCTAAAACAAAGGAGAAACGAAAATGCAAAGTACGAAGGGCAAAATTAGAATTTTTGAAAAAGTCACTTTCCTACACCTATATGTAGGTGGTGCCCCACTTTCTCCCTCATTTGGAATTATAATTTTCTGTATAATTTTAGAGAAGGGAGCTAGGGTTTGGGCGCACAAGAGAGGAAGAAGAAGGAGGAGAAAATCCAAGCTTAAGGTATGTTTCCATGGTAGTTTTTCATGCTTTTCTTCATCCATGCCTCCTCTCCTCCCTTCTCCTTTGTTTTCTTTGATTGAAATGGAGTTTATAAATCTGATTCAAGGAAGAAACTCAAGGGAATTTTCGGATTTGAAGAGAGGAGCATGGAGAAAGCAAGATTCAAGCAAAAATAAGCAAGAAAACTAGGTAAAATTTCATCCTATGGTTGATATCTTCACTCACCCTTCTTTTCCATTTTGCCTAACCCTAGGAGCTATAGGAGGATCTGATTTTTAAGCCAAACCAAGCATGAATCTTAGGCATTTAAGGGAGAAGAACAAGAATATGCAAAGGAAACAACAAATAACCATTAGATTTCAAGATGCAAATTCTAGGGTTTCAAGTGTTCCTTCCAAATTTTGATTTTGTGTCATGATTCCTAGGCCTAATTAAGAACTTAAATGAGCTCCTAAGATCCCTAAGATGCTCCCCACATGCTTCCTCTTTCAAGAAAACAAAATTGCCCTATGTCTTGGCCAAAAGGGGTTCTTATAGCTAGGGAGAGTTTTAAATTTTTCTAATGCCATTCCTGAGTCATATTTGATGAATTAATATGAGGGGAGGCCTTGAAAAAAATTTAGAACCCATAGAAAGTGAGTTAGTGCTTTAGGTTCCATATTATGACCTAAAGAAGCAACATGATGATAACTCCTTTGTTTTAATTGTGTGATGACTCCAAGAGTCTTAAAAGGAGTCAAGAATCATATTTAAAAGGAAAGAATGGAGCCTAGAAATTATTTGAGGGGTATTTCTTCATCAGGTGCATTTATGGACCATAATGGGGTTTATAGAACAACTTAATGTTTAAGCAAGTTGTGTGGCCTTAGAAATTATTTCATGAATCTAATTGGCTCACATAAATTGTGTCTAGGCTAAGAGAAACCTTCCTCACACTTTTGTGGTGTGGGGCTGAAGCAAGGGAGGGAGTTTTAAGAGAAAAAATGTGTGATTGTGTACAAGGTAGCTCTCTCCACCTTCTCTCATGCATGGATGTGTGTTTATCTTGTCTTAGAATGTGTGTATGTGTATTTTCAAGCCATGAAAAGTATGCTAGCATAATTTTATATGCCATGATTTCATGATGACATATTATGTTTTCAAATGAATTTATGATATTTGTTTGAGTTTGCTTAAGTATAAAGAGGCCAAGAACTCTTAACTATGATGAGGATGAGCCAAGAACCCTTAAGATTGGCTGAGACAAAGCAAAGAGTCTCCCAAATGTGAAGTGGGCTCCCAAGAGTATGGTTGAGTCCACGAATCTCTTAAAGAATGGGTGAGGCAAGTCCAAAATCCATGAAGAAAAGTGTGAGGCCAATCCATCCACTTAGTGAGCTCTTGAATGCCTTGTATGAATTATTCACATGCCTAGCTTACTTCTTGAATGTTCATGACATCAAATATTATGTATGATTGAATGTTCAGGACCTCCTCTCCTCCCTTCTCCTTTGTTTCCTTTGATTGAAATGGAGTTTAGAAATCATATTCAAGGGAGAAACTCAAGGGAATTTTCGGATTTGAAGAGAGGAGCTTGGAGAAAGCAAGATTCAAGCAAAAATAAGCAAGAAAACTAGGTAAAATTTCATCCTATGGTTGATATCTTCACTCACCCTTCTTTTCCATTTTGCCTAACCCTAGGAGCTATAGGAGGATCTGATTTTTAAGCCAAACCAAGCATGAATCTTAGGTATTTGAGGGAGAAGAACAAGAATATGCAAAGGAAACAACAAATAACCATTAGATTTCAAGATGCAAATTCTAGGGTTTCAAGTGTTTCTTCTAAATTCTAATTTTGTGTTATGATTCCTAGGCCTAATTAAGAGCTTAAATGAGCTCCTAAGATCCCTAAGATGCTCCCCACATGCTTCCTCTTTCAAGAAAACAAAGAAATCTTGATGAAGGCCAAAATTACCCTATGTCTCGGCCAAAGGGGGTTCTTATAGCTAGGGAGAGTTTTAAATTTTTCTAAGGTCGTCATATTTGATGAATTAATATGAGGGGAGGCCTTGGAAAAAAATTTAGAACCCATAGAAAGTGAGTTAGGGCTTTAGGTTCCATATTATGACATAAAGAAGCAACATGATAATAGGCCCTTTATTTTAATTATGTAATGACTCCAAGAGTCTTAAGAGGAGTCAAGAATCATATTTAAAAGGAAAGAATAGAGTCTAGAAATTATTTAAGGGGTGTTGCTTCATTAGGTGCATTTATGGACCATAATGGGGTTTATAGAACAACCTAATGTCTAAGCAAGTTATGTGCCCTTAGAAATTGTTTTATAAACCTAATTGGCTCCCATAAATTGTGTCTAGGCCAAGAGAAACCTTCCCTACACTTTTGTGGGTGTGTGGCTGAAGCAAGGGAGGGAGTTTCAAGAGAAAAAGTGTGTGATTGTGTGCAAGGTAGCTCTCTCCACCTTCTCTCATGCATGGATGTGTGTTTAACTTGTCTTAGAATGTGTGTATGTGTATTTTCAAGCCATGAAAAGTATGTTAGCATGATTTTATATGCCATGATTTCATGATGATATATTATGTTTTCAAATGAATGTATGATGTTTGTTTAAGTTTGCTTGAGTATGGAGAGGCTAAGAACTCTTAACCATGGTGAGGATGAACTAAGAACCCTTAAGATTGGTTGACACAAAGCAAAGAGTCTCCCAAAAGCAAAGTGGGATCCCAAGAGTATGGTTGAGTCCACGAATCTCTTAAAGAATGGGTAAGGCAAGTCCAAAATCCATGAGGAAAAGTGTGAGGCCAATCTATCCACTTGGTGAGCTCTTGGATGCCTTTTATGAATTACTCATATGCCTAGCTTGCTTCTTGAATGTTCATGACATCAAATTTATCCATGCATGCATTTTCAAGGCTTGCTTTGCATATATTATGTATGATTGAATGGGAGATGAACTATGGGGATTCTTTGAATCTCATTCCCTCCTTTCCAATGATCTCACATGCTAGGTGGACTAACTAGACAAGGTAGTGGAAGCTAACCACCTTGAAGAAAAGAGATTGACAACGATATGTGAACTCTAGAATGTAATTTGGATATATAATGCCAAGATATGCTTTGTGGAAGTTTGATGTAAATGTATATATGTGGATGAAAATGCCAAAATGAGATGCATGAGGTTTGGGACCATTTAGGCAGCTCACATAAGTCCTAATAGTGCTTTTAGACTTGCCCAAAAGGTGCCAAGACCAAAAGAAAACCATTTGGCAATTTTGGTATCCCATATGGAGCCAAAAATGACTATACTGGAACCTTATGTCACTTTTTAGCCAAATGAGCTCTTCTTGATATGAGTTTTGGCATGCAATTAGAACTTGTTGAGAGCTTTTTGGAAAGCTAAGGACCAAAATTTTTGGAGGTCTATAGATTATTTGATGAATTTTCAAAATTGGTAATTTTTCTGATTTTGGTATGCTGCACTATTCATTTGGTCCGAAAATAAAATCTATCACATAAGGCTCAAATGATGTTCAATTGCAATAAAATTTTATACAAAGCAACTAGACAATACAATGACTCATGCCAACTAGAAGCACCTCAATTGGACATCTAGAAAGGGAGATATAAAATTTTAAACATTCTGTCTAGTATCAGGAGTTTTGCCTGACCTAAGTTACTATTCTATTAAAATTTGAGGTCTAGGCGTGATGAACTGGTCTAGAAATATTTTTTCTCTCTAGTTAACATCCACATCTTTCCAAATTGGTATCATTTACATGGATTGGATTTTTATGGAATTAATTGGACATTTTCAAAGTTTGTTGCAGAAATCTGTGACAGCATCAGGAGGCAATTTGACCTCTAGAACTTGTTGGATGTCAAATGTGTCTATTATGGATCTTATGATCTAGGCATATTTTTAATGTGAATCAGACATCTGTATCTTTCTAGAATGATGAAGAATGCCTGGTTTTAATTTTTCTAGAATTAGTTATGATTTTCCAAATTTTAGTAAGAAAAAGGGCTAATTCTGGCCGAAATTTAATAGGCATATTTTGAGTTTCCCTTCATGATTCTTGAGATGTGGGCCACATTTTATGATGCAAATGAGTTGTATCCATATAATTAAATATGAGAATGTATAGTATGAACTCACACGGTCCACGTGACACCGAACGAAATTTTTATGCATGACACAATGTGAAAATATTTATTATTTTTATGCTATTTCTTTGATTCTTTCATAAGATGTCTAATAGGAAGCATAAAGATAGTATGAAATGAGCTAGAATTGATGGTGTTACACTATGGAGCCCAAAAAGGTGCATAAGCTCAGCCTAGAAGGGTTGAAGTACTGAGGGATAGTTTTAATTTGTTCCAAACCCATTTTTGAGTCATATATTATGAGTGAAGATGAAGGGAAGCCTTGAAAAAAATTTAGAAACTATAGAGAGTGAGATGGCCTTATATGTTCCATAATATGACCTAAAGAAGCAACACCTAGTTTGTCTCTTTGTTTTAATTGTGTGATGACTCTAAGAGACTTAAAAGGAGTCAAGAATCATAAAAGAAAGGAAAGAATAAAGCCTAGAACTCACTTGATGGATGTTGCTTCATTAGGTGCATTTTGGAACCATAAAAGGGCTATTAAGCAAGCTAGTGTTTAAGGAAGATGTATAGCTTTAGAAATGATTTCATGAACCTAATTGGCTTCCATATATTGTGTTTAGGCTAAGAGAAACAAATCCTACACCTTTGTGTGTGTGAGGCCAAGGAAGGAAGAGCATTTCGAAGAGAAAAAGTGTGTGATTGCAACGAAGGTAGCTCACTTCTCCTTCTCTCATACATGAATGTGTGCTTAACTTGTCTTTGAATGTGTGTATATATGTTTTAAGCCATAAAAAGTGTTCTAGCATGTGCATATGTATTGTGGTACCATGATATTTTCAAATGATGTTTAGTATGTGTGCTTGGATTTACTTGAGTGTAGTGAAGCCAAAAACCATTAGCCATGGTAAAGATGAGCCATAAATCCTTAAAATTGGTTAAGATAAAGTAAAGAGTCTCCTAAGAGTGAGGTTGAGTCAAAACCTCTTAGAGTAAGTGGGTGGGGTAAGCCCAAAATCCACAAGAGAATGGGTGAGGCTAATCCACTTGCATGGCAAGCCTATATATGCTTTATGTGACTTGTTCAAATCCTAAGAATGCTTCTTAAGTGATTACACATGTCATTATACTCATGCATACATTTTCAAGACTTATTTTGTATTCTTTATGTATGATTGAAAGGGAGATAAGCTATTGGGTTTCTTTGAATCTCTTTCTCTCCTCTCCAATGTCTTAACATACTAGGTGGACCAAGTGAGTAAGGTAATGGAAGCCATCAAGTTGGAAAATAAGAGATTGAGAACCATTTACCTAGTTTTGCTTCTTTTGTAGCCATACAATGGCATATTATGTAAACCTATGATGAAATTGTTATGTAATCATTTGAACATATGTAATGACCCACATGTTTGATGTATGTATGAGTTTTAGTGCCAAATGCATGAAAATGTGCATTTTGGGTAGTGAATGGCAATGTAAAGCATGTGTGATCTTGTATGCAGCATGGGCTGAGAGAGTGAGTTTCCAAATTCTGGGTTTATGCACCTTTGAAACAAGTTTAGAATTTCATTTTAGTGCATTCCCACATGCTCAAGTAGTCATGATTGCTTTAGAACTCAAAATAGACCATTTGGACCCCTTTGGTGACACAAAATGAACCATTTTGCAACCTAATTTCAAGATCTAACCAAATGAATGAATTTGCCCATGAAATTTGGTACACTTATAGATCTTATCTAGAGCATTTTGGGAAGCCAAAGACTAGATTTTTTAGAGCTCTATGAAATTAATTATGGATTTCCAAAGTTGGCATTTTTCTACTAAACTAATGCAGACACTGTTAATATGGTTAGAAACGTGGGCTGTGTCATTCATGGGCCAAGTGATGTCCAATGCTCATGAAATTGTATTAGGATAAACTATACATAAAAATCTTTCCATGACCATTGAGATCACCCAAATTGGACCTCTAAGCAGGGAAATATGAATTTGTGAAAATGGAGGATAGTATTAGTAATGATAGTCGACCTCTAGTATTATTCCATCAATTTTTGGTAGCTAGCAGCCCTCATTGAGGTCTGGATATATTTTTAGAATAAAGTAGATATCTGTAGCTTTCCATAATGGTAAAGTATGCATGATTTTTATTTTTCAAGAATTATTTATGATTTTCCAAAGTTTGTGACAATAAGCTAAAAATTATGGCTGAGGCTGCACCTAGTGTTTTTATGTATTCCTTCCACTTGCACAAGTTGTAGGCCACTTCCTTAGATGGTTTTGAGTTTTATTAGTGTAATTAAATATGAGAATGAGATGAATGAGTTCATATGGTCTATAAGACACTGAATGAAAAATTTATCCATTATGTAATGTAAATATATTCATTATTTTAATGCCATTTTTCTTGCTTCCTTGTGAAATGTATGCATGAAACATAGAGATAGCATGAGGCAAGCTAGAAATTTATGGTGTTACATTTATTGGTATCAGAGCAAAGGTTCAGGCTCTTGATATGGGTTATGGCTTAGGTTTATGAGTTGCCTTTGATGTATATGATCTTGTTGTGGATCAATTGAGTGTGTGATGGTTGTGAAAGCGTTCCCTTAGATGCTAAAGTTTGCTATGATGTTTCAGAGATGTGGTGAACACTAAGAGAGGTTGACCCTCTAGAGAGGCTCATATAGATGATAGAGTTGAGTCTAACAATCCAGTGGCTAGAGTCTTACAGGCTATTATAGCTTGCCTAGATTAACAGCAAACCATGATCATGCAATTACAGGAATGACTTGCAAAGAGAGATAGCCAAGGCCCTACACCTCCTCCTCCACAACCACCTCACCACTCAAATCATCTTGAGCATTCAGGGGTGACACACTCAGATCCACTGCCACACATATAGATGGTTGCCCTTATTTCACCAGCTTAGACATCTCTAGCCCTGGAGCGGCCATCTACCATGCAGATAATCACTTAGTTCAGGAAATTCAGGCCTCCCACCTTTGATGGTGAGATGAACTCAGAGAAAGTCGAGGCCTAAATTATGTAGCTAGAAAAGATCTTCCAAGTGATGGAGTATACATCTAAATAGAAAGCCACTATGGCTATTTTTTAGTTACAGAGAGAGCCAGATTATTGGTGGAGAGGCACCGAGCCTATTCTGAGGGCAAGGAACCTCCCGATTACTGGGAGGCATTCCTCCAGGCCTTTTACGAGAAATATTTTCCTAGCTTAATTAGAGATGAGAAAGAGTTAGAGTCCATGTAACACCATATATTTCTAGCTTATTTCATAACATTCCCATGCTTTTAATCATCAATTCCATGAAGGAGTAAGGAAAATGGGTTAAAATAATACATTTCTTTGCGTTGTGTCATGTATAAAAATTTCATTCGATGTCACGTGGACCATGTGAGCTCATACATTACATTCTCATATTTAATTATATGAATACAACTCATTTGCATCATCAAAAGTAGCCTACATCATAAGGAACTCAAAGGGAAGCTCAAAATATACATATATAATTTCAGCCAGATTTGTCCTCATTTCTGTCACAACTTTGGAAAATCATAACTACTTCTAGAAAAGTCAAAATCATGCATGCTTTGCCATTCTGGAAAGCTACAGATATCTACTTTATATACAAATATGTTCAGACTATAACATCTAACACACAGGACATTTGACATGTAAAATTGACTAGAGGTTAAGTTATCTACTGGTGTTGTCACAGATTTCTATAGCAAACTTTAAAAATGTCCAATTAATTCCAAAACAATCCAACCCATACAAATGATACCAATATGGAAAGAAGTGGTTGTTAGCTAGAGGAGAAAAATAACTCTAGATTAGCCCAGCATGCCCAGACCTTGAAATCTAGTCAAACAATAATAGAGGTCGGCTAGAGTTCCTAATGTTGGACTGAATCTTTAAAAATTCATATCTCCCTCTCTAGACATCCAAATGAGGTGCTTCCAATTGGCACAAGTCACTGTGAATGTCTAGTTTCTCTGTATACAATTTTAGTGGTAATTAGACATCATTTTAGCCTTGTGTGATAGATTTCATTTTCGTACTAGTATGAATAGTGACATGACTAAAACCAGAAAAATTTTCAAATTTCATCAAATATTCTTTAGACCTCCAAAAATTCTATTCTTTAGCTTTCCAAAAAGCTCTTAACAAGCTCTAATTGCATGCCAAATCTTAGATCAAGAAGATCTCGTTTGAATAAAAAGTGATATAGGGTTCTATTATAGTCAATTTTGGCTCCATATGAGATACCAAAATGTTCAAATAGCTTTCCTTGGGCTTTCGCACCTCTTGGGCAAGTCCAAAAGTATAATTAGAACTTATGTGAGTTGCCCAAATGGTCCTAACCCTCATGCATCTCATTTTGGCTATCTTATCCACACATATGCATAATTCCATAATGTCATTCATGAAACTAGTTTGCCATCATATACTCAAATCACATTCTAATGGCTACATAACATGTTCTCTCATTCCTACATGACATATTATCATAATTACATCTTTTCATTACATAATAATCCATATACATCAATTGGTTACATCTTTTCCCATTTGTATAGCCTTAAAGTAGCAAAACTCAAGTATTTTCATGTCCTCCTCTCATCTTCAAGGAGATTGGCTTCCATTACCTTGCCCTCTTGGTCCACCTAGCATATTAGAACATTAGAGAGAAGGGAATGAGATTCAAAGAATCCCAATAGCTCATCTCCCATTCAATCATACATAATGGATGCAAACAAGTCTCATAAATGCATGTATGGTCATGTTGACATGTGCAAACATTCAAGAAGTATTTTTATCATTTGAGAATGTCATACATAGTATACAAAGGCTTGACAAGCAAGTAGATTGGCCTCACCTAATTTCTTATGGATATTAGAGATGCCTCACCAATATTTTAAGAGATTCTTGGACTCAACCATACTCTTGGGAGCCCATCTTACTTTTGGGAGACTCTTTGCTTGATCTCAACCAATCTCAAGGGTTCTTGGCTCATCCTCACCATGGCTAAAGGTTCTTGGCCTCACCACACTCAAGTAAACCCAAGCACACATCAAAAATATCATATAAGAGCATATTGTAACATCATGGCACCATGGAATTAAAGTCATGCTAGAACACTTTCATGGTTTAAAAATACACATACATACATTTAAGACAAGCTAAGCACACATCCATGCATGAGAAAAGGTGGAGAGAGCTACCTTAGAAGTAATTACACAAATTTTCCCTTGATTCTCCATCCTTGCTTCGGCCACACACACACACAAAAGTGTGGGGAAGATTTGTCTTAGCCTAGATACAATTTTTGGAAGTTAATTAGGTTCAGGAACTCAATTCTAAGGCCACACACTCACTTAGAAACTAGCTTGGTCTATAACTTCGTTATGGTTCCATAATTGCACCTAATGAAGTAATACTGTCAAATAAATTCTAGGCTCCATTCTTTTCTTTCAAATATAATTCTTAACTCCTTTTAAATCTCTTGGAGTCATCACACAATCAAAACCAAGAGCCTAGCTACATGTTGCTCCTTTAGGTCATAATATGGAACATAAAGTACCAACTTACTTTATATAGGTTCTAAATTTTTTCCAAGACCTCCCCTAATTTTCATTCATCATATATGACTCAAGAATGGGCTTAGAAAAATTTAAAGCTCTCCCTAACTACACAAACCCCTTTAGGCAAAGGTTGTGGAGGAAATGGGGTTTCTTGGAGTTTGTTTTATTTTCTCAAGGGGAGGATGCACATAGGGAGCCTCTTAGGGATCTTGAGAGCTCATTTAAACTCTTATTTAAGCTTAGGAATCATCATACAAAATCAGATTTTACAAGATACAATTGAAACCCTAGAAATTGCATCTTGAAATATAATGGCTTTTTGTTAATTCCCTTTGCATATTCTTAATCTCAACACCTTTTTTCCTTAGAATCACCCTTGGTTCTACCTAAAAATTAAATCCTCTTAGGTCTTCTCAAGTGGGGCAAATTGGTGGAGAAGGGTAGCAAGGGGTATCAACCATGGAAGAAGAAATTACCTTGTTTTCTTGCGTTTTCTCACTTGAATCTTGTGCTCTTTGAGCTCTTCTCTTCAAATCTGAATTTTTCCCTCAATATCTCCCTTAAAAAAGATTTGAAAACTTCATTTTAATCAAAGAAAACAATGGAGAATGGAGGAGAGGAGATTTGGATGGAAGAAAGCATAGAAAACTACCAAGAATCCATACCTTTTTCTTGATTTTTCTCCTTTTCTTCCCCTTCTTGTGAGCCTAAGAGAGAAGATCATAATATGTATTTTGGGCAGAAATTTCATGCTTAAAAAGATCGGAGAAGAAAGGAGAAGTGTGTAGGAGCTTCTAGAAACACTTTTTCAAAAATTCTAATTTTGTCCTTCTATAATGGCAATTTCATTTTAGCTTTGTTTTAGCTCCTTTTTTAGAACTGTCTTTTCTATTATAAAATTTAGGTTTCCAATTTAATAAAATGCCTTTGAAATCACTCAAATTGGAGCTAAAACCTTACCGAACGAACCAGTCAAAGTTCAGGTCAACTGATGTTGGAAAACGTCCATCAGAGGGGATTTAACTATCCTAAGCTTCCCATGGTTTTCAGGGCCTCTAAGAACCTTAAGCAACTCAAAAATTTTATTTAAAAAGCCCTCTTATATGTTTTTTCAAAAGTTACACTTATTAATAAAAATGCCATTACGTTTTGTCATTTTTTGTCACAATTTTGTTTCTTCATTCTAACTCAATTTTACTTTCCGTCTAAGCCTAGGGTTCTCATTTTTAGGAGTCTACAATGCTTTCTAAATTTTTTGGGACCTTAACTACATCATTTCTGGGGACTTCCTTTTGTATCCGGTGAATTTCATTTGTTTCTAGAAAAATCATATGTTACATTTCTCATGTTTTCTCTGGTTTTCAAAGAATTGGATGTTACATTTCTCCCCCCTTAAATAAATTTCATTCTCAAAATTTAAGGTATACTTTCTTCTTATTCTTTTTCTTTTCTAGCTAACTGTTCTTTCTTTCCCTTCTTCCTGGCTTTTTATGCTTTTCTCAGTGATTTTACTCGTTTGAATTTTTTTCTCGGCCAAGGGATTTGCATTTCTAGCTCTTAGTGAGGGCTCTATTGTTAGAGTATTATCTAATTATTTCTCATAAGGGAAAGAAGTTCTGGCTCTAGAGGCCTATCTTAGGAGAGCTTACTATTTATATCATGTTAGTATTAACCCGTTCACAAAGGTTAATGTTTCTTTCAGTGGACTCTTTTACACATCTTAGGAGTTAACATATTTTGTATCACGTCTCCTGTATCCTCTCCCAATCGCTCCTCATAACATCTCATCATCTTTTCTTGATCATTAGAGCCATTGGAGGTTTCTAATTGTCTATTGTTTTAAAGTATATTGTCCACTGTTCATCTCTACGTTCTTTCTTACTAGCTTATCCCATGATTACAATTTATATTTTCTTCTGTCATAGGCCTAAAATCTTAACTACTTACTGGGATTATAGCTCCATTGAGGAGTTTCTACTTTCAATGATCCTAACTTTTCTATTTACTACTACATCTGTCTTTGTAGGTCAGGATTTTTTCTCACGTTCTTTGCTTACTTATAGTGGCATTTTATAGTTCCTCATTTCAATACTGATTGGCCTAACATATATCTCATACTAGCATTGAAGAGCTACTACCACTGACTACTACTGAGTTCTAGTGGAATGCTAGCTATTCTCATAGTTTTACTCACTGGAGATATACTGTACCACTTACCTCATATAAAAACTGCACCTAACCCCTTTCTAAATATATAAGCTAGCATGTAGGGATCTCTCTATCCCTCGATCAGGGTTACTGTCTACTAGGTAGTGGTTTATTTAGCTCTAACTCTGGAAAGCTAATTTCTTACTTTCCTCATCCTGTACACTATGCTCATCTCTAAAGAGAGCTAATCAGTGGTCTAACTATCTGAGTAAAGTCTTCATATCTCTGTAGTAATGGTCTACCAAACTCAGGAGATCTGTAGTCTCTGAGATAAAGGCTAGCTGAAACTGTACTAGTCTTTGAAACTAACTGCTCTGTAAAACTATCTCAGGCTGTCATCTCACCAGAGAACTATCGTGCTGTGGCTAAGGCTCTCTATAACTTTGTGGGATCTACTATGACTCCTAAGTCTACTGCAACCTCTTAGAGCCCTGCTAGGGTCTACTGTAACCCACTATGCTATGCTAGGATCTACTACGATCCATCTCTGGGAGACATCAAAGCCTAAGATCACTGTATCTGACAGTAAAATATATGCTCGCCAAGTCCGGTAACTATCGCCCATAATAGTTGAACTAAACTCATAGGTGCATCATGCTTTTCGTGTGAAGTGCGTTCTGTGTAATCTGATTCTCTAGGATCCTATCATGCTGATACTTAGGAGCATCTTAATGTTCGTTCATCGCTCCCCATGGGATCTTTAGGTTCCCACTTCAGCCTCTTTCTTTTTTTACTCTGTTAACTTACTTACTTTGCATGTACTCTTTCTAACCTTCCTCTCATATCCTATAACTACTAACTATGCCCACGTTATGCTTTTAAGTGCTTTGGCACTAGGGTATCTCACACTCTAAGTGTAGTTAACATCTATGGTAGGAGAGAGGCTATACACTAGTCCCTCCTCATTTCATTTACATGTACTATGAAGGACTCAAATTATACATATTGAACTCATGCTATCTAGATCTAAACATTCTTTACTGGGGATTCTTTTCTACATGGTTTTCTTATTATTTTGATGTTACTAGAATCCTTTTACCTTTCTTTTCTGACTTATCTCATTCTTTAACTAACTAGGATATCTTTCAATTATTGGGACACTTTGGGGATTGATGTCGTCGTTTGCTACGCACTCAAGTTACATTACTATTAGGTTGATCAGGCCTAATATCATGTTACCATTGTTGCAAGTAAATCATAACATCAAGCACTAATACACGGGCGCCTCATGACTGAGCTCAAAGCCACTATCACTTGTATATTGCAAGTTTCCCAATAATCTAAAGTATCCCTCCCTTACTTTTCTCTATCTACCTTATTCTTGTAGAGTGCTCGGGAAAAATAGGATTCTTCTTCTATTTCATCTCGAGATCTCTCTATATTGCCCAGTTATTTTTACTTTGGGCAGTATCATGCTAAAAGGGCATCTATGCTAAGGACAAGTGTGCTTTCTTAAGTACTCAAGAACATTAACTGAATATCTATTCTCAATCTAATATGTCTTTGGCTTGAACATTGTCATATCTTCTCTTTCTACCTTTCTTATTTTCTTACTTAGGAAAAAGGATGTTTCACTACTAGCTATCTCTGTGGCTAGTTCGGATTTCTTTACGCTCAAGAGCACCTATATTTTCTCTGGGTTCCACTACTTATTCACTCTTTAGAGTGTCAAGGGGGTCTACTTTTTCTCTCATACTCTTACGCTACTCTTAACTAGACCATCCCTCGGTAAGAAGAATTATATTTCATATAATCCCAGGAATTTCATTTTATGGCACTCTCAACTTACATTCTTTCTTTACATAATACGAGGCTTGCCTTTTTAGGCAGTCTTTGGCTCATTTGAGCTTCCCTGAGGGTACTAAGGCACTACCTGTTTGTCTCAGCTTATTTCTACGTTCGGATTAGAGATGGGCTTTTTCTCTGTTTAACCTTTTTAGACTCATCCCCAAGAGCACAATATACTATGTTTAGGGTCCTGCTAACTTAATCTAGAACACGTATTCTTAATGTCTGGATTCTACCTCATTGAAAGCTTATGCTCTACTAGGTGCTCTAATCACTCATGTGCCTTAACCCCATATTATTCTTATCTTAGGGAGCTTATCTAATTTACTATTAGATCCCTATCCGTTTACCTGTCTGAGCTTAATCTATGCATTTGGTTCTTACTAAAGCGAGGGTATCTCTTCTATGACTAGTTTCTCAACTCTTCCTTGCTTCCTTTATCACTATACCTTTTGATTCAGGGGGGTCTATTTAGGAGAAATTACTAACCACTACTGGGTGGTTTCCCCGACATAAGGATGTCTCATCTTTTCTTTCTCGATCTAGGGAGAACTTTTACTGAGCCTTTCATTCACATATCTCACTTGGAATGATGCTACTGGTCATCTCCTCTAGACTTTAGCTTATGCTCAGCCTAGGCTAGCCATCTCATTAGACCTATAGTTTACTAACTATCCTCATTCTTTTTTAAAGTTCTATTACTAGGCTACTCATACTTACCTCTAGGTGTTACCTATGAGATACACCTTTTTAAGCCACTCGCTATATGCCTTACTACTGGTAGTTTTATCTTACATTATTTTGAGGCTACACTTACATTCTATCATTCAGTGTCTCACTGGGCAACACTCTAGGTTGGAGTCAACGCCTCATAAGTGGGCCTCAACAATGTCTAACTTTCTCTATGCTGAGCTTTTTTCTCAGTCTCATTTATTAGGCCCACGGATTTCTTACTAACCTTCCGTGACTGTTCATTACTATTTTTCTTTACTTATACTAGGAGTTCCCGCTTGCTGTGGGTTGTCTGATCCCTTATCAATTCCTTTCTTGAGTTGGCCTGAATATGACCCACAAGGCATTCATGGTGCCATTTATCGTGGCTAACATATCATTCGCCACGACTAATTAGCCTCGGGTTCACCCTAGTTTTCCTGTCTGAGTATTAACCGCAGCTAACCTCTTAATTGGCCATGGCGAGGAACTCTTTGGATTACCTCACTGTTTCCATTGAATACTTGACTGCGATTAAGCAATTAATTGGTCACAGCTGATGGCCTCTAATTGGCTTGCTTTTTCAAGGATTGGGATTTTCATCTTTTGCTACCTACCCGAGCTTCATTGTCTCTATATCTAGCCCATCATCAAGCTAGAGGATTCTACTTCTTGCTTCATCCATGCACAACTGGCTATTACCTCTGGGCTGTCAGGGTTCTAGGGTGTAGCTTGTAACTTAATCTTCTAGCTTAAGGGAATTAGCCTTTTTGGGCTCTGAAACTTATTTAGACATTTGGGTGCTGTGGCTAGGGGATGATTCTTTTTCTCACTTCCCCTCTAAACTAGTCCTGTGCAGCCGCAATCTCATCTCACGATGCGCTGCATCACTACTTGTGTCTGCATCATGAGAAATAGTTAGGAATGGCCTGAGTATGACTACCAGGGAGAATTGGGCCTCACATAATTTCTCTAGCAAGCATTTTCATATCAATAAGATCATTTCTCATCGTTTATGTCTAGGGCTTGCCACTGATCTCGGCGAGCTTTCACATCTCATCAAGCTCTAGCCTTTGAATCCTTCAACTTTGCTTAAGCTTAGCTCTGCTCAAGCTACTCTATAGGCCACTCTTTCTTGGTGTCCACTAACTACTCCAAGACCATCATATAACTTACTCATCATGAACAAAGCCACAAACTACTTTCACATAGCCAAAATGTCTCATACAAGGCTCTTCATAACTATACATGCCTTTTACATAACTCTATTGCTACATCCTCAAGCTAAATCCAATCGAGAGAGCCTAGAACTTTGCTCTAATACCAATAAATGTAACACCATATATTTCTAGCTTATTTCATAACATTCTCATGCTTTGCATCATTAATTCCATGAAAGAGTAAGGAAAAGGGGTTAAAATAATATATTTCTTTACATTGCATCGTATATAAAAATTTCATTCGATGTTACGTGGACCATGTAAGCTCATACATCACATTCTTATATTTAATTATATGAATACAACTTATTTTCATCATCAAAAGTAGTCTACATCACAAGGAACTCGAAGGGAAGCTCAAAATATACATATATAATTTCAGCCAAATTTGTCCTCATTTCTATCACAACTTTGGAAAATCATAACTATTTCTAGAAAGGTCAAAATCATGCATGATTTGCCATTATAAAAAGCTACAAATGTCCAATTTATACTAAAAATATGTCCAAATCATAACATCCAACACACAGGACGTTTGACATGTGAAATTGTCCAGAGGTCAGGCTGTCCACTAGTATTGTCATAGATTTCTACCGCAAACTTTGAAAATGTCCAATTAATTCCAAAAAAATCCAAACCATACAAATGATACCAATATGGAAAGTTGTGGATGTTAACTAGAGAGAAAAAATAACTCCAGACTAGCCCAAGTACGCCCAGACCTTGAAATCCAATCAAACAATAACAAAGGTTGGCTAGAGTTCCTGATACTGGATGGAATTCTTAAAAATTCATATCTCCCTCTCTAGACATCCAAATGAGGTGCTTCCAATTGGAACAAATCATTGTGATGTCTAGTTTCTCTGTATAAAATTTTGTGGCTATTGGACATCATTTGAGCCCTGTGTAATAGATTTCATTTTCAGACCAGTATGAACAGTGACATGACTAAAATCAGAAAATTTCTCAACTTTGAAAATTCATCAAATATTCTTTAGACCTCCAACAATTCCGTTCTTTAGCTACCCGAAAATCTCACAATAAGCTCTAATTGCACGCCAAATCTCAGATCAGGAAGAGCTCATTTGGATAAAAGGTGACATAGGCTTCCATTATAGTCAATTTTGGCTCTATATAGGATACCAAAATATCCAAATGACTTTCCTTGGGCTTTGGCACCTCTTGGGCAAGTCCAAAAGCATAATTAGGACTTATGTAAGTTGCCCAAATGGTCCCAACCCTCATGCATCTCATTTTGGCTATCTCATCCACACATATGCATAATTCCATAATGTCATTCATGAAACTAGTTTGCCATCATTTACTCAAATCACATTCTAATGACTACATAACATGTTCTCTCATTCCTACATGACATATTATCATAATTACATCTTTTCATTACATCATAATCCATATACATCCATTGGTTACATCTTTTCCCATTTATATAGCCTTAAAGTAGCAAAACTCAAGTATTTTCATGTCCTCCTCTCATCTTCAAGGAGATTGGCTTCCATTACCTTGCCCTCTTGGTCCACCTAGCATATTAGGACATTAGAGAGGAGGGAATGAGATTCAAAGAATCCCAATAGCTCATCTCCCATTCAATCATATATAATGGATGCAAACAAGTCTCATAAATGCATGTATGGTCATGTTGACATGTGAAAACATTCAAGAAGCATTTTTATCATTTGAGAATGTCATACATAGCATACAAAGGCTTGCCAAGCAAGTGGATTGGCCTCACCCAATTTCTTATGGATATTAGAGATGCCTCACTAATATTTTAACAGATTCTTGGACTCAACCATACTCTTGGGAGCCCATCTTCCTTTTGAGAGACTCCTTGCTTTATCTCAACTAATCTCAAGGGTTATTGGCTCATCCTCACCATGGCTAAGAGTTCTTGGCCTCATCACACTCAAGCAAACCCAAGCACACATCAAAAGTATCATATAAGAGCATATTGTAACATCATGGCACCATGGAATTAAAGTCATGCTAGAACACTTTTCATGGCTTAAAAAAACACATACATACATTCAAGACAAGCTAAGCACACAGCCATGCATAAGAGAAGGTGAAGAGAGCTACCTTAGAAGCAATTACATAATTTTTCCCTTGATTTTCCCTTCCTTGCTCCGACCACACACACACAAAAAAGTGTGGGGAAGATTTGTCTTGTCCTATATACAATTCATGGAATCTAATTAGGTTTATGAACTCAATTCTAAGGCCACACACTCACTTAGACACTAGCTTGGTTTATAACTTCGTTATGATTCCATAATTGTACCTAATGAAGCAACACCTCTCAAATAAATTCTAGGCTCCATTCTTTCCTTTCAAATATGATTCTTGACTCCTTTTAAACCTCTTGGAATCATCACACAATCAAAACCAAGAGCCTAGCTACATGTTGCTCCTTTAGGTCATAATATGGAACATAAAGTATTAACTCACTTTTATAGGTTCTAAATTTTTCCCAAGGCCTCCCCTCATTTTCATTCATCATATATGACTCAAGAATGAGTTTAGAAAAATTTAAAACTCTCCCTAACTATATAAACCCTTTTAGGCTAAGGCTATGGAGGAAATGGGGTTTCTCAGAGTTTGCTTTGTTTTCTCAAGGGAGGATGCATGTGGGGAGCCTCTTAGGGATCTTGAGAGCTTATTTAAACTCTTATTTAGGCTTAGGAATTATCATACAAAATCAGATTTTACAAGGTGCAATTGAAACCCTAGAAATTGCATCTTGAAATATAATGGCTTTTTGTTAATTTCCTTTGCATATTCTTAATCTCCACACCCTTTTTCCTTAGAATCACCCTTGGTTCTGCATAAAAATCAAATCCTCTTAGGTCTTCTTAAGTGGGGCGAATTGGTGGAGAAGGGTAGCAAGGGGTATCAACCATGGAAGAAGAAATTACCTTATTTTCTTGCTTTTTCTTTATGTTCTTTGAGCTCCTCTCTTCAAATCCGAATTTTTCCCTCAATATCTCCCTTAAAATAGATTTAAAATCTTCATTTTAATCAAAGGAAACAAAGGGAAATGGAGGAGAGGAGGTTTGGATGGAAGAAAGCATAGAAAACTACTAAGAATCCATACCTTTTTCTTGATTTTTCTCCTCCTTTTCTTCCCCTTCTTCTGAGCCTAAGAGAGCAGATCATATTATGTATTTTGGGCAGAAATTTCGTGCTTAAGAAGATGGGAGAAGAAAGGAGAAGTGTGTGGGAGCTTCTAGAAACACACTTTTTCAAAAATTCTAATTTTGTCCTTCCGTCATGGCAATTTCGTTTTGGCTTCATTTTAGCTCCTTTTTGAGAATCATCTTTTCCATTATAAAATTTAGGTTCCCAATTTAATAAAATGCCACTAGAATCACTCAATTTAGAGCTAAAACCTTACTGAACAAATCGGCCAAAGTTCAGGTCAATCGACGTTGGAAAACGTCCACCGGAGGGGATTTAACTGTCCTGGGGCTTCCCATGGTTTTCAAGTCCTTTGAGAACTTTGGGCAACTCAAAAATTTCATTTAAAAAGCCCTCTTATATGTTTTTCCAAAAGTTGCACTTATTTACGAAAAATGCCATTACGTTTCGTCAGTTTTTGTCACAATTTTGTTTCTTCATTCTAGCTCTATTTTTCTTTCCGTCTGATCCTGGGATTCCCATTTTTAGGAGTTTAGAATGCTTTCCAAATTTTTTTGGACCTTAACTACATCATTTAGGGGGACTTCCTTTTGTATCCAGTGAATTTCGTTCGTTTACAGAGAAACTGTACGTTATGTTTCTCACATTTTCTTTAGTTTTCAAAGAACTAAATGTTACAGTTTGTACTCCTGAAACAGATAAAGGAGATATCTGTGGACCAGTACATGGCAAAATTTGTAGAGCTCTCCTGATATTCCTCGTATTTGTGGAGGCATGATGTTGAACGTTGAACAGTAGACAAGCTAGAGAAAGGTTTACTTGTAGAGATCAGAGATAGGATAGTTCCATAGAGGATTAGGAACTTTAATACCCTAGTTGAGATATATAGAGTAACAGAAGCAAACCTCATAACTATGCAGCCTACCTCCAGTGTTAGACCAGCCCTCTCTGAGCCCAAGAGACCTAAACAGGAATTACAGGCCGCAATTGCTAGCAGGAGAGGTGGCAGAAGCCAGTCAAACAAAAAGGGCAAGAGACAGAGAACTCAATCTAGCAAAGGCAGTTTTGCACCTACAGTATATCCCTAGTGTGGCAGAAATTGTAACACCATAATTTCTAACTCATTTTTATCATTCTCAATAAAAATAATGAATTTCTTTGCGTTGCGTTGTGTATAAAAATTCCATTCAATGTCCCTTGGACCGTGTTCATACTATACTTTCCTATATTTAATTACATGAATACCACTCATTTGGATCATAAAATGTGGCCCACAACTCATGGAAATCAAAGAAAAGCTCAAATTAATCAAGCACATTTTCGACCAGAATTTGGCCATTTTCTGACTAAACTTTGAAAATTCATAACTAATTCGAGAAAAATTGAAATCATATATTCTTGCCCATTCTGGGAATCTATGGATGTCTAATTCACAGTAAAAATATGCTTAGACCATGATATCCATCACAAAGGATGTTTGACATCCAAAAAAATTCAAAGGTCAAACTATATTCTAGAACTATCACAGAATTCTACAGAAAACTTTGAAAATATCCAATTAATTCCACAAAACTCCAATTCATGTAAATGATACCAATATGGAAAGTTGTGGATGTTAGCTAGAGGGAAAAATATTTATAGACCAGATCAGGCAGACCTCGAAATTTAATAAAAGAGTAACTTAGGTCGGCTGAATTCTCTGATACTGGACAGAATCTTCAAAAATTCATATCTCCCTTTCTAGACATCCAAATGAGGTGCTTCTAGTTGGCTCGAGTCAATGTGAATGTCTAGTTTCTATGTATAAAATTTCATGCAATTGGACATCATTTAAGCCCTGTGTGACAGATTTCATTTTCAAACTAAATGAATAGTGCAGTAGACCAAAATCAAAAAAATTGCTAACTTTGAAAATTCATCAAATATTCTATAGACCTCTGAAAATTATGGTCTTTAACTTCCCAAAAAGATCTCAACAAGCTCTAAATTTTTGCCAACTCTTAGATCATGAAGAGCTCATTTGGCCAAAAAGCGATATAGGATTCTATTATGGTCAATATTGGCTCCATATAGGGTACCAAAATTGCCAAATGGCTTTCCCTTGGTTTTGGCACCTTTTGGGTAAGTCTAAAAGTACATTTAGGACTTGTGTGAGCTGCCCAAATGGTCCCAAACCTCATGCATCTCATTTTGGCCTTTTGAGCCACACGTATACATGTTTACATTAAACTTCCAAAATGCATACCTTGGCAGTACATACCAAATTCCATTCTAGGGTTCATACATCATATCCATACATTTATACATCACATAATATCATAATTACACATGTCTAAGGGGTCATAAACCATATACATCAAAGGGTTACATCAATTGACACAAATATGGCCTTAAAGTAGTAAAACTCAAGCACTTGATTGTTAAACACTTTCCTTCAAGGTGGTTAGCTTCCATTACCTTATCCACTTGGTCCACCTAGCATATTAGGTCATTGGAGAGGAGGGAATGAGATTCAAAGAATCCCAATAGCTCATCTCTCATTCAATCATACATAATATATACAAAGCAAGCCTTAAAAATGCATGCATGGATAAAATAGAAGTCATGAACATTCAAGAAGCAAGTTTAGCATGTGAACAAGTCATACAGGACATTCAAGAGCTTACCAAGTGTTTGGATTGGCCTCACACTTTTTCTCATGGATTTTGGACTTGCCTCACCCATTCTTTAAGGGATTCTTGGACTCAACCATACTCTTGGGAGCCTACTTTGCTTTTGGGATACTCTTTGCTTTGTCTCAACCAATCTCAAGGGTTCTTAGTTCATCCTCATCATGGTTAAGAGTTCTTGGCCTCTCCACACTCAAACAAACATCATAGCATCATTTGAAAGCATAACATGTCATCATGAAATCATGATATATAAAACATTATGCTAGCATACTTTTCATGGCTTGAAAATACTCATACACACATTCTAAACAAGCTAAACACACATCCATGCATGAGAGAAGGTGGAGAGAGTTACCTTGTATACAATCACACACTTTTTCCTTGGAATTCAAACCTCCTCTTTTGGCCACACACACACAAAAGTGTGAGGAATGTTTCTCTTGGCCTAGATGTAACATCCCTAAAATTAGGATTTTCTAATTATTTAGTATTTTATGTAATTAATTTATTAAGCTTTAATAAAAAGAATTTGAATGAAATAGCTTTATATATGAGAAGTATAAGCTGAATAGGACCCATAGAAATTTTTGAGATTTTAGGGGGTCCAGGGGCAAAATTGTCATTTGCCACCTGGACAAAATTTGATAATTTTTTTTCTAGAAGGAATGGGAATATTAGGGGAATAAATAACCCCTGAAACTCCTTCAAGGTTTCTTAGCCCTTTATCTATTTCTATTTCTATAGTTATTATAACTTCTTTTTCTATCTAGTTCATGGCTACTAATCAGGCTAACCAGATCTCGGACCGGATCCTACCCAACCATCCGGACAACGTGGCATCATTAAACTCATATCATCAAATTGAGTTTAACCGTGGGTCATGGATTTTTGAGATTTCTTGCCTGATTTTTTGATATTTGAACTAAATTAGGTTAGTCTACATGAAAAATAAGGCCTATAGTGAAATTTTGGTGAATTATGGATCATTGTATAAAAAGTCAAATTTTTGAGAAAAAGTGTTGACCAAGATGTTCCTGAATTTCTCATGATGTTATTTGATATGTTCTAGATGATTGTTGTGGCCTAAGATGTTCTATGTGCTGCTTGGATGATGCTAATATTTATTTTGTGAATTTTGGAGCCCATTTGAGATAGTTGGTGTGACAACCCTACCTTCTGATCAATGTATTTGTGGTTAAATACGATATTATTAATTAATGATCAAGGTTTGAGGTCATTATATTTTACCAAATTATGAAAATATGAAGAAATTTGAACCTTGATGTTAGGGTCATCACCATACCACCACAATAAAATAAAATTTACAAAAAAGAAATCCTACTACCATAAGGGGTTTATGATTCAGCCGTCCATCAGTTTTAATACCCAATAACCACCCACAAGTGTTCCTATATCATCTCTTACCATTACCGTTGAAGAAATTGGGGTTTCTAAGCTAAAAGGAGTAGGTTAGGGACTTGCACCACGGCCTATACCTTCCTCGCTGCGGCCAAGTTGCTTTCTAGAATCATTGGACAAATTTCACAAATCTCGCCGCGGAGTGGCCGCGGCGGAAACGCCTCTTGGAACCACTGTTCTCAACCCCCACGATTCTCGCCTCGGAGCAATATATTTGCATCGCGGCGAGTTTTCCTTCTATCCAACCCTTATTTTTATTTCCTCGACTCGTGCCGCGGTAGGACATAATGCGCCGCGGCGAGTTTTGGTTCTGTTACCCTCCTAGGCGATTTTTCCCACTTCACGCCGCGGTGAGATTTATCAGGTCGCGGCGCTCCTCACCACTGTCACTCCCTGGGCCAATTTTCTTCCCTTGCACCGTGGCGAGATTGGTTATGCCGCGGTGCCCTTCGGCTCTGTCTCTCATTTGGCTGCGACAAAGCCTTCTTAGCCTCGGCAAGACTCCCTCCTATGACCACATTACCCAAATTTTGCCCCCTTCACTCCAATTCTCCTCTTAGAAACACTCCAGGTTCACCTACCCTTATTTTATGTGATTCTAATGGTGTTTATCTACCCTATTTACCCATCAATCGATCCATTACCATTGCAAAACTTAAATACTACTTCCTGCTTACCTAACTAGCTCATATCAACAAATTCATGAATATATGACAGCAAGAACACATGCATTAGCAGCAATTAACATCTCATGCACAACCCATGGAGATTCCATTCAACAATAGCTTATGTCCACATCCAAGACATCATATGACTACAATTCCCATATGGTCATCCATATCACAATTTCAACAAAACTACATATATAATGCTATAAGTTTATACATTAATATTCAACTATAATGAGATTTAAATCCTTAACGGTTACATTTCAATCAAACAAAATATGAACACCTACACTTGGCAACATGATTACATGATGATGCTATGTAAACTAATAACAAAATTGCATCTCTACTAAATAAGCTAGCCTAAGTGTAGCCTTCTCCCATATGTTGGAGCTCATGGATTTTCATCCACTTGCTTCCCTTTATCCTTACCTAAAGAACCTTCACCTAAAATGTTAATCCCATGAAACAGGGTGAGATATAAATCTCAGTTACCAAGGCAATTCCATCATATATCCAGTTTAATTAGCATTTATGCATGAATCAAAATCAACATCAGAATCATATCCATCATATCAGCAAATGAAACAATTAGCTATCATGATTACTATCCCATACTAGTAATCATATTATCACATGTTAAAGGCCATTAACATCGGGAGAGGCCCGTCCACGGCACCTACTCCCTATTGAGCACAACCGGGGCTCTGTGCATCTAGGGTTTCATCATAACCCAGTGCTCGATCGAAGCACATGCACGGGTGGCAGCCGCACCACAGCTCCACCATGGACTCACAAGGTCCAATCACAATTCAATAGATAGCCAACCAATTCATTCAACATTTCAAATCATTCATATATAGTAACATATGAAATTAAATCAGATATATACATGGAATTAATATAAACCCAGTTACCTCACTTGTAGATAAATTTACAATAGCCATCAAAATTCCCAAATTCGGATTAGAGTGTCCTTCACTAGAAAACTCAATATTCCACCCAAAATCCTAAGCAAATTCGTACAGAATTAATACCCATTTTATAAATCAGCTATAGGGGTCTCAAATGAACAAATGAAACATCAAAATGGAGGGTTTAAACTCACCTAAGGTCAGCCCTAACCTCAACCTACGAATTTCACCAAGAAAATCCCCAAATACCCACATTTCAGATTTTGGTAGGATGGAAAATGCTCCAAATGAAAACTAATCGAGCCAAATTAAAGAGAAAGATGAGGGGATTAAGTTGTATAACTATTACCTTGGCTGAATCTTGCTCTAAATGTGAGAGAATGCAAAATTTTTGCCCCCAACCCTAGCTTCCTTCTCAACCTCTGAATTTTGCCTCTTAAGTTTCAGCAAATGAGAAAGTGGCTGAAGCATTAGGGTTTAAGTTGGGTTTTAGTTAGGTCAAATATGGGTCATGGGCTGCTCCAAAGTCCAGCTCATAATGGGCTTCAGGTTTTTGCTTGTTGGGCCAGTTTTTAAAGTGTTAGGTTGCAGAATTTTACTGGGCCAGTTTTTAAAGTGTTAGGTTGCAGAATTTTACTGGGCCAGTTTTATGTGCATTGGGTTGCTGAAGTTTAATTAGGTTTGGGCCAAGTTTGAAGAGCTCAAGAATTTGGGGTCTGTACAAGGGTTATTGGGCCACTTAGAAGAGTCTATGCAAGGTGGATCTTGGGCCTCCATTCCACTAAATTAGGTTAGGTCTGCACCTAACCCATTGGGCCTCCATTAGCCTCTTCTCATGATGTATTAATTTAGGCCTAGATAGAATTTATATCCCAATTAAATCTCAAATCCGTTTTAATAATTTATCTCTCTAAAATCTCCATCCACTTAATTTGTCCAATTATCCCATATTAATTATGCCTAATTAATCTAATCCTTGATTAACACCTTAATTAATTATGGGGTGTTACAGTTGCAAAACTATGCAGTATTATGTCAAGAATAGAATATATGGTAACATGTGTTCTGGAATTGTACTGTTTGCCATGCTGATATATTATCTGATTTCTTGACACGGATAATATGTTGTGTATTGCCTGATTATATGAGCATGGGTTATTAGGTAAAGAACTGGCTAATATAGAGGGCGGACAGGGGGTGAGCCCTATGTATGTATCAGAGTTGACCATTGGGTAGCTGCTGTTATATTGGATGTCTAATCTCAAAGATATTTGAAAATGTTTAAACAACTGATTTTCAGACTCCAGTACACAGTCACGCTATCAAGATTATTTATGCACAGAGTTGTGCAAGGCATTTTTTCCCAAATATACCTATATGCCTTGATCAAACAATAGCTTGGATGACATATTATTGTGATATTATATGACTTTCCTTCGGTACCCACTAGGGGACACCTCAGTAAAGGAAGCAGGGGTGAGCCTGCTATGTCATGGCAGTGCAAGATGAGCTAAGCTTGAGCCTGCCGAAGTCAGTGCGACACGGTCTGAGTGTTAGGCCTAGCAGTCTCCAAGGCCTAATGGTCAAGAGAGAATAAATATTGTTTGTGATATTTGCTATATTCTATATATGTGAAAATCTCATGAATGCCTCGCAACTGCTGAGTATCAATTATGTTAAGACAATCCTTGTATTTTATTCATGTCCTATCTTTAGATGTAACATGCCTATTCACTTTTCTATTTCATATTCACATTGGATATTGCCAACAGGTATATCTCTCTGCTTGTATGGTCAGTAAATTAACTGTCTTACCACTATATTGCTTGTTGTCTATTAAAAGTACTTGGCTCTTCTTTATAGATACTATGTGGTATTAATCCTGTCTATGTTACTAAGAAAATTATTTCTCACTCTGGTATAGTTTATATTTTTCTTAGATGCCAATCTATCAAGTGACCTTAGAACTCCAGGCAGAGTGGATCCAGTTCCCACTCAGGGGAGGGGTCTTCGTCATCCATAATATACGCATCATATCATGTGATGATGTTGTTCATGCTATACCAGTATATTTTGTGTCCTCAAGAGAGCTGGAGTCCCACACATTCCCAGTGGGTGGAGTTGACCCTCCTGCTCCTTCGTTTGCATGAACAGAAGCCCAATCACTGATACTGACCCTTTATTATCTGGGGCACTTTCTTTTTGAATGGTTATAGGATAGATTCCCTTTTGATGTGATGTGATTTGTATGACCCCGTTCCCTTATGAGGGAACTCTTGAACTAATTTGTATAAGTTATAGTGTATTTTCGTTATTGTTATAGTCCGCTACGCCATTAATTAGATTTTATTGTGAAGGAATAATTAAAATAGAAAAGTGATTAAACTCAAATAAGGAATTCTTCACAATATAAAATAAAGAAGGGTATTAGAAGAGGTGTTACATTAGACATAATTTATGGGCGCCAATTAGATCCATAAAATAATTTCTAAGGTTACATAACTTGCTTAAATACTAGATTATTCTATAAATTCCATTATGGTCCATAAATGCACCTAATGAAGCAACACCCCACAAATAATTTCTAGTCTCCATTCTTTCTTTTTAAATATGATTCTTGACTCCTTTTAAGCCTCTTGGAGTCATCACACAATTAAAACAAAGGGCCTATCATCATGTTGCTTCTTTAGGTCATAATATGGAACCTAAAGCACCAAATCACTTTCTATGAAGTTCTAAATTTTTTCCAAGGCCTCCCATCATTTTCATTCATCAAATATGACTCAAGAATGACTTTAAAAAAATTTAAAACTCTCCTTAGCTATAAGAACCCCATTTGGCCAAGACATAGGGCAATTTTGGCCTTCATGGAAATTTCTTTATTTTCTTGAAGGAGGAAACATGTGGGGAGCATCTTAGGGATGTTAGAAGCTCATTTGAACTCTTAATTAGGCCTTAGGAATCATCACACAAAATCAAAATTTACGAGGTGCACACAAAACCCTAGAATTTGTATCTTGAAAACTAATGGTTATTTTGTTGTTTCCTTTGCATATTCTTCTTCTTCTCCCTCAAATACCTAAGATTCACCCTTGGTTTGGTTGAAAATTTAACTCCCTAAGGCTGACCATATATGGGTCGAAATATGCACAAAAGAAGGGAGAAGGAAGATCAAGTGGAGGGATTGCATGATACCGTGTTTTCCTTGAACTTCCTTGCTTATTTCTTGCTTTCCTTGGCCTTCTCACTTGATTTTCAAAATTTCTCCTCTGTTCTTCCATCAAAACAGCCTTCAAAACTTCAGAAAAATCATGAAGGAGAAGAGGGAAAAAGAGGAGAAGAGATTGGCTAAGAGAAAACATGAAAAACTAGCAAATTTCCATACCTTAAGCTTGGATTTTCTTCTCTTCTTCTTCCTCCTTTGGTACTCCTCTCTCCTAGGGTTTTTCTTCAGGTTTGGGGCAGAATAATCTGAAGCTAAATGAGGGACAGTGTGAGGTGCCACCTATTTATAGGTAGGAAGAAATAGCTTTTTCAAAAATTCTAATTTTGCCTTTCGTTCTTTGCATTTTTGTTTCTCCTTCACTTTAGCTCCTTTTTTAGAACTATCTTTTCCATTATAAAATTTAGGTTTCCAATTTAATAAAATTCCTTTGAAATCACTCAAATCAGAGCTAAAACATTCCCAAATGAATCCGTCAAAGTTTGGGTACACCGACATTGGAAAACATCCACTAAGGGGATTTAATTGTCCTAGGGCTTTCCATGGTTTTCAAGGCCTCTGAGAACCTCGAAGAACTTAAAACTTTCATTTAAAAAGCCCTCCTGTGTGAATTCCAAAAATTGCTCAAAATTACAAAAATGTCATTCTGTTTCATAAGTTTTCTATCAAAATTTGTTTCTTCATTCTAGCTCCATTTTTCCTTCTATCTAAGGCTAGGATTCTCATTTTTAGGAGCTTGGGACCTTAACCAATTCATTTCAAGGGACTTCCTTTGGAAACGCATCCATTTCCATTATTTAACAAAAAATCAAACATTACAAGAACCATGGGACTAGACCATACTACGCTGGGTAGAACATATGTTATCAGTGTTGTAGGCCAGGACACAAGCTCCTCAGTAGTTCACATAGCAGAGGGAGATGGCTCCTACTCCCAGACCTCAGACTCAGGGTAGAGTCTTTGCCCTATCATAGGAGGAGGCTAGCCGGTCCCTGAGTCTGATCCAAGGTATTATTAGAATAAATGATTTTTTTGTAACTATATTATTTGATTCAGGTGCTAGCCATTTTTTCATATCATATGACTGTGCTAGGAGGTTAGGTCTAAGTATGCATACACTACCTTATAACTTGCATGTGTCTACCTTCACAGGAAATCGAGCCATAACCTCCCATGCTTATTTAAATTGTGTAGTCTAGTTTAATCATTGCCTTATCACCCTTGATTTGATTTGTATCCCCCTTGTTGACATTGATTAGATCATTGACATGAATTGGATGTCTGCTAATAATGCCACACTAGATTATAGCCATAGATGTATTACTTTACCTGAGTATAGGATTGTGCCTAGTATGGGGACTGAGTAATTTGTCATGACCACCTCACAGGCTGAGAAGTCTCTAGGGCATGGTTGTCAGGGATACCTAGTTTTCTTTTTAGTTCAAGCTGAGGTAAAAGATGGTATAGAGGAAATTCCAATAGTGAGAGAGTTCCCAGAGGTATTCCTTAGAGAGATTAGTGGACTACCCTAGAGAGAGAGGTTAAGTTTCCCCTAAATATTGTACCTGGGGCAGGTCTAGTGTCTAAGGCCCTATATAGGATGATGCCTACAGAGCTAGCTGAGCTTAAAAAGCAGATAAAAGAGTTCTTGGAGAAGGGTTTTATCAAACGCAGTATATCACTATGGGGAGCTCCAATCTTATTTGTAAAGAAGAAAGACAAAAGCCTTAGACTGTGTATAGATTACAAGGAACTTAATAAGATAACCATTAAGAATAAGTACCCTCTCCCTCGCATAGATGACCTCTTAGATCAGTTAGTAAGAGTGTCAATATTTTCCAAGATAGTCCTCAAGTCGAGATATCTTCAGTTTAGAATAAAGGCTGAGGATATTCCTATAATAACAGTTAGAATCAGATACGGGCACTATGAGTTTTTAGTTATGCCTTTTAAGTTGATGAATGCACCTACAGTGTTCATAGATTATATGAACAGAGTGTTCAGGCTATATTTAGATAGATTTGTAGTTATCTTTATAAATGGCATTCTCATCTATTCAAAGAGTAGAGAAGAACATGAGCAGCATCTGAGATTAGCCTTGGAAACCTTGAAAGAGAAACAGTTATATGCTAAACTTCGTAAATTTGAGTTCTGGCTTACTGAAGTTTAATTCCTAGGCCATGTGATCTCCCAGGCAAGGGTTGCAATAGATCCCCATAAGGTAGAGGCAGTATTACAGTGGGAGAGATCTAAGATAGTGACAGAGATCAGGAGCTTCCTAGGTTTAGCAGGCTATTAGAGGAGGTTTATTTAGGGCTTTTCTTAGATAGCAATGCCACTGACCAAGCTCACTAGAAAGAATGTGCCATTTGAGTGGGATGAAAAGTGTGAGAAGAGTTTTCAAGAGCTAAAGCACAAGTTAACCACAGCCCCAATTTAGTACTCCCTGACCTTAGAGAGACTTTTGTAGTCTATAGTGATCCCTCTAAGAAAGGGTTAGGATGTGTGCTTTTGCAAAAAGGCCAAGTGGTAGCTTATGCTTCTAGACAACTAAAATCTCATAAAGAAAATTATGCTACACATGACCTAGAGCTAGCTGCAATGGTGTTTGCTTTGAAAATATAGAGACATTACTTATATGGGGCAGCTATAGAAATTTACAGCAACCACAAGAGCCTTAACTATTTATTTGAACAAAAAGAATTAAATATGAGGCAACGGATATGGTTAGAATTTTTGAAAGACTATGATTTCACATTGAAATACCATCCCAGCAAGGCTAATGTGGTAGCTAATGCCTAGAGTAGAAAATCCATACACATGGCCTGTATGATGATCCTAAAGCAGGAATTGATTGAGAGATTCAAATATATGAGTCTTAACGTAAGGTGCAGTTAGGAAAGTTATTAATAAGTGAAACCAGAATAGAAAATGACCTGAAGGACAAGATAAGAGAGGCTCAGCAGATAGATGACCATATAAGTAAGATTATATCTTAGATAGCCTAGTGTAGCATTCAGGAGTTCAATCTATCTAAGGATGACATAGTAACGTATAGGGATAGGCTGTATGTGCCTAAAAATACATAAATCAATGAGAGAATATTAGATGAGGTACATAAAAGCAAGTACATCATTCGTCTAGGTAGAAATAAAATGTATCAAGACTTAAAGAAAATATTTTGGTGGCCTGGAATGAAAGCAAACATAGCAGAGTATGTCTCCCGATGTTTAGTATGTTAGAGGGTTAAGATAGAGCACTAGAAACTAGCTTGGTTACTTCAGCCCCTAAATATCCCAGAGTGGAATAGGATAATGTAGCCGTGGATTTTATCACGGGTTTACCTAGGACATCATCGAGGCATGATGCAATATGGTTAAAAGTGGATAGATCAACAAAGTCAGTACATTTCTTAGCAATGAAAGCCACTTATATCCTAGATAAACTAACCCAGTTGTACATCTAGGAGATAGTTAGACTACATGGTGTACCTAGGAGCATAATCTCAGATAGAAATCACTGATTCACTTCAAATTTATGGAGATCATTACAAGATACTCTAAGTACCAAGCTTAGATTTAGTACAGCCTATCACCCACAGACAGATGGACAAACAGAGAAAACCATCCAAACCCTAGAAGACATGTTAAGGGCGTGTGTCTTAGAGATGAAAGGAAACTGGGATACATACTTGCCTCTAGCGGAGTTTGTCGATAATAATAGCTATCATGCAAGTATATAGATGGTACTGTATGAGGCATTATATGGAAGGAAGTGTAGGTCTCTAATGTGTTAGGTTGAAGTAGGA
This sequence comes from Erythrophleum ivorense, assembly GCA_026724425.1. Taxonomy (NCBI): domain Eukaryota; kingdom Viridiplantae; phylum Streptophyta; class Magnoliopsida; order Fabales; family Fabaceae; genus Erythrophleum; species Erythrophleum ivorense. Next base: position 21,308,021 of record JAIUCV010000004.1, on the reverse strand, counting down.
GAGCTGGCCTTAAAGACCAGAGCTAGTGGACTATACTTCTAGAAAAATTGAGACCATCAGAAAGAAACTACTAACTGCCCAAAGTAGATGGAAAAGTTATGCCGATAAACATAGATGGCCTTTAGAGTTTGAGGTTGGAGACCATGTCTTCATTAAAGTGTCTCCAATCATAGGGATAGGTCAGTCCATAAAGAGTAAAAGGCTCAGTCAAAAATTATAAGTTCATTCCATCTTCTTGATAAAGTAGGACTTGTGGCTTACAGACTTGCCCTTCCCCTAAACTTGAGCCAAGTACATAATGTATTCCATGTTTCATAGCTTAAAAAGTACCAGCCCAATCCCTCACATGTCATAGAATATGAGAATGTGTAGTTACAGGATGATCTATCATACATAGTATCACCAGATCAAATCGTAGACATTAGACTCAAGCAGTTACAAAATAAGATGATACCACTGGTGAAAGTGGTTTGAAAGGGGTTATCTCCAGAAGAAGCTACCTGGGAGTTAGAGGAAGAGATGAGAAAGAAGTATCTAGAGCTCTTCCAATGATGTATGTTATCTAAATTTTGAGGACGAAATTCATTTAAAGGGGAAAGAATTGTAATGTCTAGTTTTCATTAAACAACAAAAATGGGTACGTTTTCAAAGCAAGTCCTAAAAAATTTAAGTAGCATTCTAGACTCCTAAAAATGAGAATCCTAGGCTCAAACAAAAAGAAAAATGGATCTAGAATGAAGAAACGAAATTGAACGAAAGGTCAACAAAACATAATGGAATTTTTATAATTTTGAGCAAATTTTAGAATTCTCATAGAAGGGTTTTTAAATGAAAGTTTTAAGTTCTTTGGGGTTTTTAGAGGCCTTGAAAACCATAGAAAGCTTCGAGATAGTTAAAACTCCTCCGGTGAACATTTTCCAACATCAATTGACTCGAACTTTGACAGATTCATTCAAAAAGGTTTTAGCTTTGATTTGAGTGATTCCAAAGGCATTTTATTAAATTGGCAACTTAAATTTCATAATGGATAAGACAGTTCTCAAAAAGGAGCTAAAACAAACTAGAAACAAAAATGCCAAGACAAAAAGGCAAATTTGAGATTTTTGAAAAGTGTTTATTAAACCCACCTATATATATAAGGTACCCCACGTCCTCACTCATTTAGCACATTTAGTTTCTACCCTAAATTAGAGGAAGAACCCTAAGAGTGAGGCGTACAAGAAGGAGAAAAAGAGAAGTAAAAAATCAAGGCAAAAGGTATCGAATTTTTTGGTCTTTTTCATACTTTCTCTTTAGTAAACATTTTCTTCTCCATTTCCCCTTTCTTTCCTATGGTTTTATTGAAGTTTTTGGATCTGTTTTGAGGGAAGAACAAAGGGGAAAATTCGGATTTGAAGAGAGGAGGCCAAGGAAAGGAAGAAATAACCAAGAAAATGAGGAAAAACAAGGTAAATCTTCTTTCCATGGTAGCTATCCCTTGCTCCCTTCTTCTCCTTGGTTCATCCCACATATAGAGCTTCAGGAAGGCTTAGATTTTGGGCAGAACCAAGGGTGAATCTTAGGAATTTAAGGGAGAAGAATAAGAATATGCAAAGAGAATTAACAAATAACCATGGAAAATCAAGATAGCAAACCTAAGGTTTCTAGTGTTCCTTGTAAAATCTGATTTGATACAACAATTCCTAGGCCTAAATGAATGTTTAAATGAGCTTCTAAGATCCTTAGAAGGCTCCCCATATGCATCGTCCATTAAGAAAATAAAGCAAACTCCATGGAGGCCAAGAAGGTGCATAGGCTCAACCTAGAAGTGTTGAAGTACCTGGAGATAGTTTTAATTTGTTCTAAGACCATTTTTGAGTCATATATAATGAGTGAAGATGAGGAGGAAGCCTTGGAAAAAATTTAGAAACCATAGAGAGTGAGATAGCCTTATATATTCCTTAATATGACCTAAATAAGCAACACCTAGTTTAGCTCTTTGTTTTAATTATGTGATGACTCCAAGAGACTTAAAAGGAGTTAAGAATCATAAATGAAAGGGAAAAATAGAGCCTAGAAATCACTTGATGGATATTGCTTCATTAGATGCATTTTGAAACCACAAAAGGACTATTAAGCCAAGCTAGTGTTTAAGAAAGATATATGGCTTTAGAAATGATTCCATGAACCTAATTGGTTTCCATATATTGTGTTTAGGCCAAGAGAAACAAATCCCACACTTTTGTGTGTGTGAGGTCGAGGAAGGGAGAGCATTTCAAAGAGAAAAAGTGTGTGATTGCAATGAAGGTAGCTCACTTCTCCTTCTCTCATGCATGAATGTGTGCTTAACTTGTCTTTGAATGTGTGTATGTGTGTTTTAAGCCATGAAAATTATTCTAGCATATGTGTATGTATTATGGTACGATGATGTTTTGATATGTTTTCAAATGATGTTTAGTATGTATACTTGGGTTTACTTGAGTGTGGTGAAGCTAAGAACCCTTAGTCATGGTGAGGATAAGCCAAAAACCCTTAAAATTGGTTGAGATAATATAAAGAGTCTCCCAAGAGTGAGGTTGAGTCAAAACCTCTTAGAGAAAGTGGGTGAGGCAAGTCCAAAATCTACAAGAGAATGGGTGAGGCAAATCCACTTGCTTGGCAAGCCTATGTATGCTTTGTATGACTTGTTCAAATGCTACGAATGCTTCTTGAGTGATTACACATGTCATTATGCTCATGCATACATTTTCAAGACTTGTATTGCATGCTTTATGTGTGATTGAAAGGGAGATGAGCTATTGGGATTCTTTGAATCTCATTCCCTCCTCTCCAATGTCCTAACATGCTAGGTGAATCAAGGGAGCAAGGTAATGGAGCCATCAAGTTAGAAGATAAGAGATTGATAACCATTTGCCTAGTTTTGCTTCTTTTATAGCCATACACATGGCATATGACGTAAACCTATGATGGAATTATTATTTAATCATTTGAACATATGTAATTACCTAAATGTTTGATATATGTATGAGTTTTAGTGCCAAATGCATGGAAATGTGCATTTGGGTAGTGAATGGCAATGTAAAGCATGTGTTATTTTGTATATGGCATGGGGTGAGAGAGTGTGTTTCCAAATTCTAGGTTTATACACCTTTGAGACAAGTTTAGAATGTCATTTTGGTGGAATCCCTTGTGCTTAAGTGGTCATAATTGCTCTAGAACTCAAAATAGACCATTTGGACCCCTTTAGTGACACAAAATGAATCATTTTGCAACCCAATATCAAGATTTAACCAAATGAATGAATTTTTCTATGAAATTTGGCACACATATAGATCTCATCTAGAGCTTTTTGGGAAGTCAAATGATAGATTGTTTGGAGCTCTGTGGAATTAATTATGAATTTCCAAATTTGGCATTTTTTTGCTGAACTTATGCAGACACTGTTCATATGGTTAGAAATTTAGGCTATGTCATTCATGGGATAAATGATGTTCAATACTTACAAAATTTTACAAGCATATACTAGACATAATAATATTTCCATTGCCACCAAGATAATCCCATTGGACCTCTAAGCAAGGAGATATGAATTTTTGAAGATGGAGGATAGTACTAGTAATGACAATTGACCTCTGGTGCTATTCCATCAATTTCTCATAGCTAGCAACCCCTGTTGAGTCTGGATATATTTTTAGCATAAAGTAGACATCTGTACCTTTCCATAATAGTAAAGTATGCATGATTTTGAGTTTTTTAGAATTAGTTATGATTTTCAAAAATTTGTAATAGTAAGCTAGAAATTCTGGCTGAGGCTGCACCTAGTGTTTTTATGTATCCCTTCCATTTGCACGAGTTGTAGGCCACTTCCTTGGATGGTTTTAAGTTGTATTAGTGTAATTAAATATGAGAATGAGATGAATGAGTTAATATGGTCCATGGGACACTGAATGAAAAATTTATCTACTACACAACGTAAATATATTCATTATTTTAATGCTATTTTTCTTGCTTCCTTGTGAAATGCATGGCATAAAACATAGAGATAGCTTGAGGCAAGCAAGAAATTTATAGTGTTATAGTTATTGTTATCAAAGCAAAGGTTCAGGCTCTTGATGTGGGTAGTGGCTTGTGTTTTTGAGTTACCTTAGATGATATGAGCTTGTTGTGGATGAATTGAATGTGTGATGGTTGTGAAAGTGTTCCCTTAGATGCTAAAGTTTGCTATGATGTTTCAGAGCCATGGTGAACACTAGGAGAGGTTAGCCCTCTAGAAAGGCTTGTATAAATGACAAAGTCGAGCCTAATGATCTAATGGCTAGAGCCTTACAGGCTATTATGGCTTGCCTTGATCAACAGTAGGCCATGATCATGTAGTTACAGGAACGACTTACTAAGAGAGATAGCTAGGGCCCTACATCTCCTCCTCCACAGCCACCTCACCATTCAGATCGTCTCGAGCATTTAGGGGCAACTCACCCAGATCTGTAACCTCACATATAAATGGTTACCCCTATTCCACTAGCTTAAACACCTCCAGCCCTGGAGTGGCCTTCTACCAGGCAGATCATCACTCAGTTTAAGAAATTTGGGCCTCTCACCTTTGATGGTAAGATGAACTCAGAGAAAGCCAAGGCCTAGATTATGCAGTTAGAAAAGATCTTCTAGGTGATGAATTTTACATCTGAGCAGAAAGCCACTATGGCTATTTTTCAATTACAGAGAAAGGTAGATTGTTGGTGGAGGGGTACCAAGCCTATTCTGAGGGCAAGGAAACTCCTGATTACATGGGAGGCATTCCTCCAGGCCTTTTATAAGAAATATTTTCCTAGTTCACTTAAAGATGAGAAGGAGTCAGAGTTCATACTCCTGAAATAGACAGAGGGGATGTCCGTGGACCAGTACGTGGCCAAATTTGTAGAGCTATCCAGATATTCCTCATATTTGCAGAGGCATTATGATGAATGCTGGAAAGCAGACAAGCTAGAAAAAGGTTTGCTTCCAAAGATCAGGGATAGGGTAGTTTTATAAAGGATCAAGAACTTCAATACCCTAGTTAAGATATGCATAGTAACAGAAGCAAACCTCAGAACTGTGCAGCCTACCTCCAATGCCAGACCACCCCTCCCTGAGCCCAAGAGACCTAGAGAGGAATCATAGGCCACAGTTACTAGCATAAGAGGTGGCAGAAGCCAATGGAATGGAAAGGGCAAAAGATGGAGAACTCAATCCAACAAAGGCAGTTCTGCACCTACAGTATGTCCCTAGTGTGGCAGGAACCATAGGACCAAACCATGCTACGCAGGGTAGAATGTATGTTATCAGTGTGGTAGGCCAAGACATATGGCTAGAGACTATACACAGGCTCCTTAGCAGTTCACATTGTAGAGGGAGATAGCTCCTACTCTTAGAGCTCAGACCCAAGGTAGTGTCTTTGCCCTATTACAGCGGGAGGCTAGCCAGTCCCCGAGTCTGATCCAAGGTACTATTAGAATAAATGATTTTTTTGTAATTGCATTATTTGATTCGGGTGCTAGCCATTCTTTCATATCATATGGTTGTACTAGGAGGTTGGGTCTGAGTATGCATAAACTACCATATAACTTGCACGTGTCTACCTCTATAGGAAATTGAGCCATTACCTCTCATGATTGTTTGAATTGTGTAGTCCAGTTTAATTATTGCCTTACCACCCTTGATTTGATTTGTATGCCCCTTATTAACAATGATTTAATCATTAGCATGAACTAGATGTCTGCTAATAATGCCACACTAGATTGTAGCCACAAATGTATTACTTTACCTTAGCATGGGACTGTGCCTAGTATAAAGATTGAGTGATCTATCATGACCACCTCCCAGGCTGAGAGGTCTCTAGAGCATGGTTGTCAGGGATACCTAGTTTTCTTTTTAGTTCAAGCTAAGGTAGAAGAGGGTATAAAGGAAATTCTAGTAGCAAGAGAGTTCCTAGAGGTATTTCCTAGAGAGATTAGCAAACTACCCCCAACGAGAAAGGTCAAGTTTCCCATAGATATTGTACCTGGGGCAGGTCCAGTGTTTAAGGCCCTGTATAGGTTGGCTTCCATTGAGCTAGTTAAGCTTAAAATGTAGATAGAAGAGCTCTTAGAGAAGGGTTTTATCAGACCCAGTGTATCGCCATGGGAAGCTCTAGTCTTATTCATAAAGAAGAAAGACGGAAGCCTTAGACTGTGTATAGATTACAGGGAATACAATAAGATAACCATTAAGAATAAGTACCCTTTCCTTCACATAGATGACCTCCTAGATCCGTTAGTAGGAGCGTCAGTATTTTTCAAGATAGATCTTAAGTCGAGATACCATCAACTTAGAATAGAGGCTGAGGATATTCCTAAAATAGCATTTAGAATCAGATACGGGCACTATGAGTTTTTAGTTATGCCCTTCGGGTTGACAAATGCACCTGCAGTGTTCATGGATTATATGAACAAAGTGTTCAGGCCATATTTAGATGGATTTGTAGTTGTCTTTATAGATGACATTCTCATCTATTCAAAGAGTAGAGATAAACATGAGCAGCAGCTAAGATTAGCTTTGGAAACCTTAAGAGAGAAATAGTTGTATGCTAAACTTAGTAAATGTGAGTTCTGGCTCACTAAAGATCAATTCCTAGGCCACATGATCTCCTAAGCAGGGGTCGCAGTAGATCCCCATAAGGTAAAGGCAGTATTATAGTAGGAGAGACCTAGGACAGTGACAGAGATCAAGAGCTTCTTAGGTTTAGCAGGCTATTACAGGAGGTTTATTTAGGACTTTTCTTAGATAGCGATGCCACTGACCAGGCTTACTAGATGAGGCACATAAAAGTAAGTACACCATTCATCTAGGCAGTAATAAAATGTATCAAGACTTAAAGAAAATGTTCAATTGGCTTAGAATGAAAATAGATATAGTAGAGTATGTCTCCTGATATTTAGTATGTCAGAGAGTTAAGATAGAGCACCAAAAACCAATTTGGTTACTTCAGCCCCTAGATATCACAAAGTGAAAATAGGATAATGTAGCCATGGATTTTGTCATGGGTTTACCTAAAACATCATCAGGGCATAATGCAATATGTAACACCCTACTTCTAGGACTCAATTCATGTAATTCCCATGCCTCATCTTATGTTTGTTCTATGGAAACAATATAGTGGCATAGGGAGTTATAAATTAAAATACATTTCTCTACGGGTAAAATTTTTCTTTCAGAGTCCCATGGGCCATATGAATGCATCTATTACATTCTCATACTTAAACACATAATTATAGCTCATTTGCATCACCAAATTTGGCCTACAACTCGTGGAAAGCAAAGGAGTACATAAAATCCGTGTTTTCATTTTCAGCCAGAATTTTCTCTTTTCTATCACAAACTTTGAAACATCATAACTAATTCTATAAAAATAAAAATCATATTTTCTTTACCATTCTAGCAAGCTAAACATGTGTAATTTATGTTAAAAATATTACTAGAGCATGAAACACCACACAGAAGATTTTTTACATTCAAAAAGGGACAGAGGTCTGGCTAGCTACTGGTACTGTCACAAGCTTCTGCATCAAATTTCAAAAATGTCCAATTAATTTCAAAAAAATCTAATGCATGTGAATGATACCAATATAGAAAGCTACAGATATTAGATAGAGGAAAAAAATAACTTCATACCAGTTCATGCATGTCCAGGCATCAAAAACTAATCAAACAGTACCCTGGGTCAGTTTAGATGCCTGATACTAGACAGAAAATTCAAAAATACATATCTCTCTCTCTAGACATCCAAATGGGATGCTTCTAGTTGGCACAAGTCACTGGGAGTGTCTAGTTTCTCCCTATAAAATTTTGTGACAATTGGACATCATTTTCCCCTTGAGTGACAGATTTCATTTTCGGACCTAAATGAACAGTACACCAGACCAAAACTAAAAAATTTCTCAACTTTGAAAATTCATCAAATATTCTATAGACCTATAAAAATTCTACACTTTAGCTTCCCAAATATTTCTCAACAAGATCTAAATATATACCAAATATCAGATCAAGAAGAGCTCATTTGGGTAAAAAGTGATATAGGTTTCCAATATGGTCAATTTTGATCCATATTAGAGACCAAGTGTGCCCAAATGGTGTTGCTTAGTGTTTGGCACCTCTTGGGCAAGTTTAAAAGCATAAATAGGACTTGTATGAACTGCCCAAGTGGTCCCAAACCTCATGCATCTAAATTTGGCCATTCCACCTCCATTATTACACTAATCTATCTAGCCATTCAAGAGCTAAACTTGCCATTCAATACCCAAAATATGCTATCTCATACATTTGGCATCAAATTTCATTCATACATCATACATTTGGGTATTTACATATGTTCATATAGTTACATAACAATTTCATCATGAGATTACATCATATGCCATGTATATGGCTAAAAAGAAGGCAAAACTAGGCATATTTATATACTTTGATGCCCATCTTCTTTTTCTAAGCTTGGTGGCCTCCAATACCTTGCTCAATTGTTTCACCTAACATGTTAAGACATTGGAGAGGAGGGGATGAGATTCAAAGAATCTTAATAGTTCATCTCCCATTCAATCATACATAATATGTGCAAAGCAAGCTTTACAAATGCATGCATGGAGAAAATGGAAGTCATAGACATTTTAAAAGCAAACTTAGTATATGAACAAATCATACAACACATTCAAGAGCTCACCAAGTGTTTGGAATGGCCTCACACTTCTCCTTATGAGTTTTGGACTTGCCTCACCCATTCTTTAAGAGCTTTGGACTCAACCATACTCTTGGGAGCCCACTCAAGGGTTCTTGGCTCATCCTCACTAAAGGGAAGAGTTCTTGGCTTTTCCATACTCAAGTAAACTCATATAAACATCATTTAGTCATTTGAAAACATAACATAGCATCAAGAATCATGGCATATAAAGGCATGCTAGCATACTTTTCATAGCTTGAAAATACATATACACACATTCTAAAACAAGCTAAACACACATCCATGCATGAGAGAAGGTGGAGAGAGCTACCTTGCTTGCATTTGCATACTTTTTCTTTAAGCCTTGAATCCTCTCCCTTGACCTCACACACCTAAGAAGGTGGAGATCATTTCTCTTGTCCTAGACATATCATATGAAAGCTAATTACACTCTTGAAACAAAGCTAAGGCCACACCTTCACTAAAAAAGCTAGGTGACTCATAAAACTCTTTCATGGTTGCATAATGCACTTAATGAAGCAACCTTAAGAAAATATCATCTTGGCTCCATTCTATCTATTCATTCATGATTCTTGACTCCATTTAAGTCTCTTGGAGTCATCACATAATCAATTGTAGGAGCCTTGCAAGGTGTTGCTTCTTTAAGTCATATTATAGAACATATAAGGCTATCTTACTTTCTATGGTTTCTAAACTTTTCCCAAGGCTTCCTCTCATACTCTCCTATCATACATGATACAAAACTAAGCTTGGAAGGAATTAAAACATTCCCTAGGTGCATGAACTCTCCTTGGCTGAAGCTATGCTTCCATAAAGCACAAATGGAGTTTCCTTGCTTCTTTTAATGGAAGAATCATGTAGGAAGCTCTCTTGATGTCTTAGGAACTCATATGAATCCTTAAACATCATAAAATATGGCTAGGGTTCATGATAAAGCTTAAGGTGCAATCAAAACCCTAACTTTTCTATCTTGCAAAATCATGGTTTTTACTTAGATTTCTTTGCATAGTCTTACTCTCCTCCCTCAAATTGATGGAATTCACCCTTGGTTCTCCTCAAAATTCTAGCCTTCTTACATCTACATATATGGGGCAAAATAGGGAGAAGAAGGGGGAGGAAATATCTAACATGAAATGAGAGATTTACCTTGTTTTTCCTTGTTTCTCACTTGATTCTCACTTTCTTTGGCTTCCTTTCTTCAAATCCGAATTTTCCCCTCTTGGTCTGACCCTAAAATAGCACCAAAAACTCTAAGAAAGCCATAGGGAGAAAGGGGAGAAGGAGGAAAAGAGATTTCCTAAAGAGAAGATTAGGAATTTCTAATAAATTCTTACCTTTTTCTTGAAAATTTCCCTTCTCCTTTGCCTTAGTCTTGTACGCCTCCTTCCCTTGAGTTTTCTCTAGTTTTTAGGCAGAGTTTGGTTGATCTAAATGAGGGGAGCAGAAGGACGCTTCATATATATATAGGTTTAAGAAGGACTTTTTCAAAAATTCTTATTTTGTCCTCTGTTCTTGGTAGTTTCGTTTCTAACTCGTTTTAGCTCCTCTTTGAGAGCCGTCTTTTCCATTATAAATTTTAGGTTCCCAATTTAGTAAAATGCCTTTGGAATCACTCGAATCGGAGCTAAACCCTTCCCAAACAAATCTGTCAAAGTTTGAATATACTAACGTTGGAAAACATCCATCAGAGGGGTTTTAGTTGTCCCGGGGCTTCCCATAGTTTTTTAGGGTTTCTGAGAACCCCGGATAACTCAAAACTTTCATTTAAAAAGCCCTCCATACTTAATTCTAGACCACACAAGTTTTAACACATTATATAAGAAGACCTTGTACTTGCTGGCAAAAACCTTATCAACAAGGTCTTAGAAATTGCACTACAGATTATAGGATCTTGTCGACAAGATCTTCGACCCAGGTGATGAGATATTATTTCAGCCCTTAAATTAACTTGGCCCGCTGCCATACTTCATGCTCAATATACATTCTAATGGTCGCATAACATAATCTCTCATTTTCAAATAATCGGATATTACACAATATGGGTAATAGTGGAAAGATTAACAAAGTTAGCACACTTTTTAAGAATGAAAGCTACTTATATCCTACATAAACTAGCCCAGCTGTACATCCAGGAGATAGTCAGACTACATGGTGTACCTAGGAGCATAGTCTCAGATAGAGTTCCTAGATTCACTTCAAATTTCTAGAGATCATTTCAAGATGAACTAGGTACCAAGCTTAGATTTAGCACAGCCAACCACCCACAGACAGATGGACAAATAGAGAGAACCATCCAAACCCTAAAAGACATGTTGAGGGCATGTGTCTTAAAGATGAAAGGAAACTAGGATACATACTTGCCTCTAGCGGAGTTTGCCAATAATAATAGCTATCATGCAGGTATATAGATGGCACCGTATGAGGCATTGTATGGAAAGAAATGTAAGTTTCCAATGTGTTTGGTTGAGCTAGGAGAGCGGAGCCTAATAAGTCCAAAGTTAATGGACTAGACTTTTAAACAAATTGAGACCATAAGAAAGAAACTGCTAACGGCCCAGAGTAGATAAAAAAGTTATGCAGATAAACATAGACGACCGTTAGAGTTTGAGGTTGGAGATCATGTCTTCATTAGAGTGTCTCCAGTCACAGGGATAGGTCGATCTATAAAGAGTAAAAAGCTCAGTCCAAAATACATAGGTCCATTCCAGATTCTTGATAAAGTAGGACCTGTGGCTTATAGACTTGCCTTTCCCCTAAACCTGAGCTAAGTACATAATGTATTCCATGTTTCACAGCTTAAATAGTATCAGCCTAACCCCTCACATGTCATAGAGTATGAGAATGTGCAGTTACAGGATGATCTATCATACATAGTATCACCAAATCGGATTATAGACGTTAGACTCAATCAGTTATGGAATAAGACGATACCGTTGGTGAAAGTGGTTTGAAAGGGGTTATCTCCCAAAGAAGCTACCTGGGAATTAGAGGAAGAGATGAGAAAGAAGTATCCAGAGCTCATCCCATGAGGTATGTTATCTAAAATTTGAGGACGAAGTTTATTTAAAGAGGGGAGAATTGTAATGTTAATTTTTGTTAAACGACGAAAACGAGTATATTTTCAAAGCAAGTCCCCTAAAATGAATTAGTTAAAGTCCCCAAAAAATTAAGTAGCATTCTATACTCCAAAAAATGAGAATCCTAGGCTTAGACAGAAAGAAAAATGGTGCTAGAATGAAGAAACAAAATTGAACAAAAGATTGACAAAACATAATGGCATTTTCGTAATTTTGAGCAAATTTAAGAATTCTCATAGGAGGGTATTTTAAATGAAAGTTTTGAGTTCTTTGGGATTCTCAAAGGCCCTGAAAATCATGCGAAGCCCTGGGACAATTAAAACCCCTCCAATGGATGTTTTCCAACGTCGGTTGACCTGAACTTTAACAGATTCATTCAAGAAGGTCTTAGCTCTGATTTGAGTGATTCTAAAGGCATTTGATTAAATTGGGAACCTAAATTCATAATAGAGAAGATAGTTCTAAAAAAGGAGCTAAAAAAAACTAGAAATGACAATGCCAAGGTGAAAGTGTAAAATTAGAATTTTTGTAAAGTGTTTCTTAAACCTACCTATATATATAAGGCGCCCCACCTCCTCACTCATTTAGCTCATTTAGTTTCTGCCCTAAATTAAAGGAAGAACCCTAAGAGTAAGGTGCACAAGAAGGAGAAGAAAAGAAGGAGAAAAACAAGGCAAAAGATATGGAATTTCTTGGTTTTTTCATGCTTTCTCTTTAGTAAACATCTTCTTCTCCATCTCCCCTTTCTTTCCTATGGTTTTATTGAAGTTTTTGGATCTTTTTTGAGTGAAGAACAAAGGGGGAAATTCGGATTTGAAGAGAGGAGGCCAAGGAAAGGAAGAAACAACCTAGAAAACAAGGAAAAACAAGGTAAATCTTCCTTCTATGGTAGCTATCCCTTGCTCCCTTCTTATCCTTGGTTTGTCCCACACATGGAGCTTCAAGAAGGCTTGGATTTTAGATAGAACCAAAGGTGAATCTTAGGAATTTAAGGGAGAAGAATAAGAATATGCAAAGAGAATTAACAAACAACCATGGAAAATGAAGATAGCAAACCTAGGGTTTCTAGTGTTCCTTGTAAAATCTAATTTGATACAATGATTCCTAGGCCTAAATGAATGTTTAAATGAGCTCCTAAGATCCCTAGAAGGCTCCCCATATGCATCTTCCATTAAGAAAACAAAGCAAACTCCATGGAGGCCAAGAAGGTGCATAGGCTCAGCCTAAAAGGTTGAAGTACCTATAGATAGTTTTAATTTTTTCCAAGACCATTTTTGAGTCGTATATGATGAGTGAAGATAAAGTGAAGCCTTGGAAAAAATTTAGAAATCATAGAGTGAGATGGCCTTATATATTCCTTAATATGACCTAAAGAAGCAACACCTAGTTTGGCTCTTTGTTTTAATTGTGTGATAACTTCAAAAGATTTAAAAGGTGTCAAGAATCATAAATGAAAGGAAAGAATAGAGACTAGAACTCACTTGATAGATGTTGCTTCATTAGGTGCATTTTGGAACCATAAAAGGGTTATTAAGCCAAGTTAGTGTTTAAGAAAGATGTGTGGCTTTAGAAATGATTCCATAAACCTAATTGGCTTTCATATATTGTGTTTAGGCCAAGAGAAATAAATCCTACACCTTTGTGTGTGTGAGGCCGAGGAAAGGAGAGCATTTTGAAGAGAAAAAGTGTGTGATTGCAATGAAGGTAGCTCACTTCTCCTTCTCTTATGCATGAATGTGTGCTTAACTTGTCTTTGAATGTGTGTATGTGTGTTTTAAGACGTGGAAAGTGTTCTAGCATGTGCATATGTATTATGGTACCATGATGTTTAGTATGTGTTCTTGGGTTTGCTTGAGTGTGGTGAAGCCAAAAACTCTTAAAATTGGTTGAGACAAAGTAAAGAGTCTTCCAAGAGTGAGGTTGAGTCAAAACCTCTTAGAGCAAGTGGGTGGAGCAGGTCCAAAATCTACAAGAGAATGAGTGAGGCTAATACACTTGCTTGGCAAGCATATTTATGCTTTGTGTGACTTGTTCAAATGCTAAGAATGCTTCTTGAGTGATTACACATGTCATTATGTTCATGCATACATTTTCAAAACTTGTTTTGCATTCTTTATGTGTGATTGAAAGGGAGATGAGCTATTAGGATTCTTTGAATCTTATTCTCTCCTCTCCAATGTCCTAACATGCTAGGTGGACTGAGTGAGCAAGGTAATAGAAGCCATCAAGTTAGAAGATAAGAGATTGACAACCATTTGCCTAGTTTTTCTTCTTTTGTAGCCATACACATGGCATTTGATGTAAACTAATGATGGAATTGTTATGTATTCATTTGAACATATGCAATTACCCAAACATTTGATGTATGTATGAGTTTTAGTGCCAAATGCTTTGAAATGTTCATTTTGGGTAGTGAATGGCAATGTAAAGCATGTGTGATCTTGTATATGGCATGGGGTGAGAGAGTGAGTTTCCAAATTCTGGGTTCATGTACCTTTGAGACAAGTTTAAAATGTCATTTTGGTGCATTTTCACATGCTCAAGTGGTCATAGTTGCTTTAGAACTCAAAATGGACCATTTGGACCCTTTTGGTGACACAAAATGAACCATTTTGCAACCCAATGTCAAAATCTGACCAAATGAATGAATTTACCATGAAATTTGGCACACAAATAGATCTCATCTAGATCTTTTTGTGAATCCAGAGACCAGATTCTTTTGAGCTCCATGGAATTAATTATGAATTTCTAAATTTGGCATCTTTCTGCTAAATTGATGCAGACACTATTCATATGGTCAGAACCTTGTGCTTTGTCATTTATATGCCAAATGATGTCGAATGATCTTAAACTTTGCCAGACATAAGCTAGACATAATAAGCTTTTCATGTCCACCAAGATCACCCCAATTGGACCTCTGACTAAGGAGATATGAATTTTTGAAGATGGAGGATAGTACCAGTAATTATAGTCGACCTCTGATATTGTTCTATCAATTTTCAGTGGCTAGCAGCCCCTGTTGAGGACTGGATATATTTTTAGCATAAGGTAGACATATGTAGCTTTCTATAATAGTAAAGTATGTATGATTTTAAATTTTTTAGAATTAGTTATGATTTTCAAAAATTTATGATAGTAAGTTGGAAATTCTGGCTGAGGTTGCACCTAGTGTTTTTATGTATTCCTTCCATTTCACGAGTTGTAAGCCACTTCCTTGGATGGTTTTGAGCTGTATTAGTGTAATTAAATATGAGAATGAGATGAATGAGTTCATATGGTCCACGAGACACTGAATAAAAAATTTATCTGCTACACAATGCAAATATATTCATTATTTTAATACCATTTTTCTTGCTTCCTTGTGAAATGCATGGCATAAAACATTAAGATAGCATCAGGCAAGCGAAAAAATTTATGGTGTTACATATAGACAGTACGGATTATTATCTAGGATACATTTAATGCATACTTCGGTGTAAGAGCACGTAATGTCTAAGTAGTAGTATATTCTCATTCGTTAGGCTACCACGCTTCGGTTTTTGGCCAATAACAGTAATCTAGTACTCATAAGAGTCACCTTAGTAGACATACATGCAACCATATACAGCATAGGAACATCAGGAATTCATCATGTGCAATTACCTAAATAGAAAAATGAATACAGTTTTAACTACCTATTTTGTTATCATTATTACATCGAGTTATTCCTTAGCTCATGTTGCTCCAATTGTTTTCCTAAAATTTTAGTCACACATTGCCTTAATTAAGAACAAGTCATTGTCAATATTTGCATTTCAATTAAGCTACTAATTCCCCATACAAAATTCTTAATTGTAAACAATTACATCTTCATTTTCTTTTCTTCTCACTACTTAGTTATTATCTAAATGATTCATGTGTTGCCTGTAACACCACAAATTCTAGCTCATCTCATGCCTTTAAATGACTTGATATCATGAAGGATGTAAGTTTCTCATTGAAAGGCAGGGAAAATAATGAATATTTTCGCGTTACGTCGTATCTAAAAATTCATTTCGGTGTCATGTGGACTGTGTGAGCTCATACTATGCCTCCTCATATTTAATTACATTATTACAACTCATTTGTATCACAAAAACCCACCTACAACTCTTGGAAACCGAAAAGAGCCATGGGAAATGGGTATTCATTCTCGGACAGCACCGGCCTCATTTCTGGGCGAACTTTGGAAAATCATAAATAAATCTAGAAACATTGAAAACATGCAATCTTGGTCATTCTGGAACTCTTAGGATGTCTACTTCACACTACAAATATGCCCCAGTCATAAAATTCATCACACAGGACGTTTGACATCCAAAAAGCTACAAAGTCGCTGGCTGCCTGGGCTGTTGTTCAGTTTACTGATACAAATTTCTGAAATTCATAACTAATTCTATAAAAATCAAAATCACACACATTTGGTCATTCTGGAAAGCTACAAATGTTAAATTGATAGTAAAAATAATTCTAGAATGAAACAGATATGTTTAGTTAGCTGGACCCTATGGAACAGTAACCGGACTCATGGGGCGCTACTGATACTGACAGTTAACTTCAAACATGCATAACTCACTGCTCAGACCTCCAAATGAGGTGATCTCAGTGGCCACAGAAATATTATGACCTCTAGTCTATGCATGTAAAATTTCATAAGCATTGGACACCATTTGGCTACCAAGTGACACAGAATTCAAAACTGCCAGTATGAACAGTACCCATACCAGAATCCATGAAAAATCCCAACTTTGAAAATTCATCAAATATTCTCTAGGTCTCCAAAAATTATGATCCTTAGCTTCCCAAAAAGATCTTAGTGAGACATAACTTCATGCCAAGTTTCAGGGTAAGACTAACTCATTTGGTTAAAAAGTGACATAGGGTTCCATTATGGTCAAATTTAGCTCCATATGTGGTACCAAATTTGCCAAATGGCCTTCCCTTAGTTGTGGCTCCTTTTGGGTAAGTCCAAAAGTACATTTGAGACTTAAGTGAGCTGCCCAAATGGTCCCAAATCTCATGCATCTCATTTTGGGCATTCAACCCACACTTATGCATGCATTCACCAAAATCCCATATTGCACACCTTGGCCTTCCATACTCAAAATAAGTGCTATAGGTCATATATCATTTTCATACATCTAAATATCATATAATAGTATATTTACACATGTCTTATGGTTCATGGTACATATATAACATCATATACATTATGAACCATCATTATGGTTCCAAAATGGCTAAAATAACACATAGGCTTGTTAATCCTTGCTCTTCATGGTTGTTGGCTCCCTTCACCATAAGTACTTAGTCCACCTAGCATGTTAGATCATTGGAGAGGAGGGGATGAGATTCAAAGAATCCCAATAGCTCATCTCCCATTCAATCACACATAATATGTGCAAAGCAAGCTTTACAAATGCATGCATGGAGGAAATAAAAGCCATGGACATTTTTAAAGTAAACTTGGCATGTGAACAACTCATACAAATCATTTAAGAGCTCATCAAGTGTTTGGATTGGCCTCACACTTCTCCTCATAGATTTTGGACTTGCCTCACCCATTCTTGAGCATTTTGGACTCAACCATACTCTTGAGAGCCCACTTTGCTTTTAGGAGACTCTTTGCTTTGTTTCAACCAAGCTCGAGGGTTCTTGGCTCATCCTCACCCAAGGGAAGAGTTCTTGACCTCTCCACACTCAAGTAAACTCATACAAACATCATGCACTCATTAGAAAACATAACATGGCATCAAGGATTATGGAATATAAAGGCATGCTAGCATACTTTTCATAGCTTGAAAATACATATACATACATTCTAAAACAAGCTAAACACATATCCATGCATGAGAGAAGATGGAGAGAGCTACCTTGCACAATTTCACACACTTTTTCCTTAGCTTTCAAGCCTCCTCTTTCGGCTACACACCCACAATTTGGTGTAGATAGTTTCTCTTAGCCTAGATACAATTTATGGGCGCCAATTACGTTCATGAAACAAAATCTAAGGTCATACAACTTGCTTAGATACTAGATTGCTCTATAGGCTCCATTATGGTCCATAAATGCACCTAATGAAGCAACACTCCTCAAACAATTTCTAGGCTCCATCCTTTCCTCTCAAATATGATTCTTGACTCTTTTTAAGCCTCTTGGAGTCATCACACAATTAAAACAAAGAGCCTAACATATGTTGCTTCTTTAGGTCATAATATAGAACCTAAGGCACCAAATTACTTTCTATGAGTTCTAAATTTTTTCTAAGACCTCCCCTCATTTTCATTCATCAAATATGACTCAAGAATGGCCTTAGAAAAATTTTAAACTCTCCCTAGCTAGGAGAACCCATCTGGGCCGAGGCTATGAAGCATATTGGGTTCTATGGAGCTTTCTTTGTTTTCTCAAGGGAAGAAGCATATGGGGAGCCTCTTAGGGATCTTGGGAGCTCATTTAAACTCTTACTTAGGCCTAGGAATCATCATACAAAATCAGATTTTACAAGGTGCAATTGAAACCCTAGAACTTGCATCTTGAAATCTAATGGTTATTTTGTTGTTTTCTTTGCATATTCTTATTCCTCTCCATCAAATACCTAAGAATCATGCTTGGTTGGGCTTGGAAATCAGATCCTCCTAGGGTTCTTGGTCTAGGTCGAAATGGAGAAGAAGTGGGGTGAAAGGCATCAACCATATGATGCATTTTTACCTTGTTTCCTTGCTTAGTTTGGCTTGAATCTTCATTTCTCCAAGCTCCTCTCTTCAAATCCGAACTTTCCCTTGAATATCTCCCTTGAATCAGATTTATAAACCTCATTTTAATCCAAGGAAAGAAAGGAGAATGAAGGAGAGGTAGTGGAGGTGGAGAAAAGCAAGGAAAATTGCCATGAAAACATACCTTGAGCTTGGCTTTCTTCCTCCTCCTTCTTCCTCTCTTGGGCGCCTCTCCCTTAGGGTTCTTTTTCTGATTTGGGGCTAGAAAATCTGAAGTGAAATGAGGGCAAGTGTGAGGCGCCACCTATATATAGCTATGGTAAAAGGACTTTTTCAAAAATTCTCATTTTGCCCTTCATACTTTGCATTTTCGTTTCTCCTTCGTTTTAGCTCCTTTTTGAGAACCATCTTTTCCATTATAAAATTTAGGTTCCCAATTTAGTAAAATGTCTTTGGAATCACTCAAATTGGAGCTAAAACCTTCCCGAATAGATTCGTCAAAGTTTGGGCACACCAACGTTGGAAAACGTCCACCGAAGGGGATTTAACTGTCCCGGGGCTTCCCATGGTTCTTGGGGCCTCTGAGAACCCAGAGAACTCAAAACTATCATTTAAAAAGCCCTCCTGTGAGTTTTTCAAAAAGTTCACATATTTACGAAAATGCCACTGGCCTTTCGGCAAATTTATCGAATCACTTTAGCCTTAATTTTTGGGCAACTCAAGACTCAAATCCTTATTTTTCATTATTTAAAATTTTATCATAATTTTAGTTGGCCTCAATTCCTTCTATTTCGAGGACTTCCTTTTATATTTGGCCCATTTCTGACGTTTACGGAGAAACCAAACATTGCATTTCTCATGTTTATGGAGGGACCGAATGTTACATTGATACCAACACACTTACAAAGCCACCAGACGTATTGTCCCCTAGTTCGAGGGTCTTTGACCCGACCTTCCCAAGGGTTTTGTCACCTTCCAAGCTTTGAGGGCTTGGTTACCCAACCTTCGCTCAAGGAAAATGCGCGTCTGGGGTGTGGTAGGCCCTTAAACGTATTGTCGAGGTCGGTTGCCCGCTACCTGGTTTTGTCGTTTCACGAGCTTCGAGGGTGCGCTGACCCAGCCGTTGCTCAGGGAAACATGCATCTAGTGGGGGAAGCTTCGCCCCCACTTATAAGGCCTTAGCCCAGGACCTTCCTATTCGATGTGAGACTTTACAATCCACCTCCCTTGGGGCCAATCCGTCTTTGGGTTGCACATGCGGCTAGGCCGGCTCTGATACTAACACACTTACAGAGCCACCGGACGTATTATCCCCTGGTTTGAGGGTCTTTGACCCGACCTTCCCAAGGGTTTTGTCACCTTCTGAGCTTTGAGGGCTTGGTTACCCAACCTCCGCTCAAGGAAAATGCGCATCTGGGGTGTGGTGGGCCCTCAAATGTATTGTCCAGGTTAGTTGCTCGCTACCTGGTTTTGTCGTTTCCCGAGCTTCGAGGGCGCTCTAACCTGGCCTTTGCTCAAGGAAACGCACGTCTGGTGGGGGAAGCTTCGCCCCTACTTATAAGGCCTTAGCCCAGGACCTTCCTATCCAATGTGGGACTTTACATTGTCCAATGCTTTGAAGTTCAGTCTCTAAACACTAATTCCCCTAACCTTGGTACATCCAATTCCATTATAGCACTATGTGAGCATGTATTTGTATACTAACCGATTACATAGTTTCCTTTTTGTCTCTAATCATTTCTTGTAGGTTCTATTCTCCTACACAGTCCTTTTTATCCAAACTATGACATTCCCATAGTGCCATTCCAATGGTTAACTAGTCACATAAAATTTTCTTTCTACTCTTCCCCCCTCCCCCCCTAATTCTTGTTTTATTTGGTGTAAAGGAAAAGATTAAACATTCACCTTTAGGTATTCAGGGCTTCTTCCTAGGCTCTTCCTAATAGTTTATGCTTTAGAATTATATGGTTGTTCATCCATAATATTGCATCCTAATTAATCAAATCAACCAGCTAAGTGAAAGGCGTTAAGGAGCTTGGTTGTTTTTCTTATGCTTACCTTTCAACAATCCTTGTAACCTTCTTCTACCTCCACAACTTCCTCTTGACTTGCAGTGCCCTATTCTTACTCGAAGCTTTATCCCCTTCTTCCCCTTCTATTCTCAACTTACATAGGGTTAAAGTGAAGGAGAATTATGGTAGTAACACCTCTTGCTTCTTCACTGCCCAAGGATGCACTAAGATAAATTTTATATTTTTCCTTTCCATTCCTTGTTCAGTGCAAGCTATGTGGCAACATTCCCTCTATTTTATTCCCACCTAATATACATATTGTATATGGCATTTGACTCCCATGGTAATGTAGGACTTAGAGCACTAACCAAATACCATTTATATGTATTTGACATGGTGCAAGCATGAGATGTGTGGGTGATTGTTCATTTAATTTCCTAACTTCTTATACTATTCAGTTGTTTTGCTATGTGTCTTCCTCTCTTTTATTACAATTAAGCGTTGCATTCTCCACTACCTCCTAGCAATTCCACGACTAAACACACAATTTAAAACCATTCGAATGACATCCATATATATATATATACAATTTGCATAGTGAAGCATGAGGTGTCCTTGTTGTTCATTAAATATCCTTCTTCCATGGCCCTACTCCACTGTCCCACTAAGTGCTCTTTCTTATATTGTTTAAGCTATAGTCAATCTCATGCAATGTCTTACTAATTCCCATGGCTAAATGAAGCACAATGCCTAAACCGAATCACTAATGTGTATTGTGAATAAGTGGAATGTCAAGGTGGCTTCCTTTTGTCCTTATTATCCTATGTTTGTGTGCTTAATTCCTACCACCCCTTGTTCGGCCATGCATGCATTACAAATTCTAAGACTCATTCAAATATTTATGTGAGTTTTGGCTTGTGGTATACGTGGCTAATGGGCTGCTACTTGACTAAATACGTGTGCTTAAATATATTTATATCCATATGAAAATAATGGAGACATTAAGACAAGAATGGTTGCAACCTTATTTAACCTGTGGCTATAGATTTCCATGCTAGAGAGATTGTCGAGCTACTATTTCAATAAGGCTCCCTAATGTAGGTCTTCCTTTCTAGTTTTAATTAGATTCACTAGTTTCTAATTAACTTTGGTTAGTTTCTTGATGTTTCCCTTGATGCTCTTCGTTGATTAGTTTGGCTTACGTTACTAGTTACAGAAAATTTAGGATGTGACATAAGCCTTATACAAATCTGGAATATGGTGTATGTACTTATTTATATCTGATATGGAACTTCCTTAGTATGAATGTATAACTTGACTCTTGAGAGCATGCTTTTATATCTCCATGAATGATAATATTAGTTGCTTATAGATCTTGCTACTGTTAATACTTCAAGAATTTATTGATGCATGATAGTTTGATGAGTAAGAATCAACCCCTAAGTCTTGAATTGGTAACAATAGGTATGTTAGGTAAGCCAAGTAGATGTAAGCTATTAGAGCCTCACAAATTAAGGTAGAGTGGCCTTAGAGTGTTACTAGAGGGAGAGTTGAGGTGTATGGGATGAAACTTAGGGAGAAATGGTGCAGAAGAGGGTCACATAGCGACCAAAATGGGTTGAGTTGCAGCCAAGTGCAGGCAGAGGCGAGGAGTGTCGTGGCATAAAACGAAAAAGTTGCCCAGTGTGGTGCAAAATTTTCAACCACGACACAAGTCAAGGAAACTAAGGAATGAGCATTCTAGTAGCTAGTTTCACTGTGACGCAAGTATAGCCCACCGCGGCACAAATCAAAAAAATTTCTATAGTAGCTTCTAGGGTGTTTTTCCACTGCAACGCCACAAAGGCTCGAAAAATCCAAGCTGCAATGCAAGGTGCAAAATTTCAGTTTTGAATTACAATAACTAACCTAGCCACGGCTAGGAAGGTCCAAATCGCGACAAAGGTTCCCAAACTCCTATTTTTGACTTAGAAACCTTGAATCTCACTATGTTAAGGTTATGTAATGACTTGAGAATATTCATAAAAGGTTTTTGGTGAGTTAAAATCAATAATGAGATGAACCAAAGGTCTTAACTGATAATTATGATCACTTGTAGATTTAATTAATTCTGGTTGTTTAGCTAATGACCTTAATGATATCAAGGTTCAAATTTTTCCCACTTTCTCTTACTTTAATTAATTATAATGATTTTAGACCTTAATTTACAATTACTAATCATGCTATTAAGCCTAATCATGGTAATTTAAAAATGAGGATTGTTACACTCAATGGTTTACATCATATGCTCATCATATATTTACAAACTTTGACACCAAAATACATAAAACTCTTATCCTATTGCCAAGAGTCCATGCTTTAAGGTACTTGGCCTCCATTTCTTGCTCCACTTGGCTCATCTAGACATAGTTAAACATATATGGGAAAAAGTGAGATTCCAAGAATCTTAATAGCTCTTTACCCTTTGAAACATATATATGTGATACATTTACATGTCAAAGAATGCATACATGCTATAAACACTCCTCATGAACATATATAAATCAATTTCTTTGTCATATGATCTCATACATAACAAATATAAACTCTCAAAGGTATTGGGCTAGCCTCACCTAATCTCTTTGGGACTTTTAGTTTGCCCCACCCACTTTCAAAGAACTTTTGACTTAGCTTCACTCTTCTTGAGACTTTTGGCTGTCTCATCCATTCCTAGGACTTTTGGCTTATCCTCACCCATGTTAAAAGACTTTTGGCATAACTATACTCATTCAAACCACTTTGCATGTAAAAACACATTTCAAGAAACATAATGGTACCATGGCAAGTAATTCATATCTAGAAACATATCTCATGGTTCAAACATAAACACAAGCATCCAATGACAAGTAAGCATTCAAAGAATGTATGTAAGAAAGGTTAGAAAGTTGCCTTGAAGTAAGAATGCAACTTTTTTCTTTTGATTACTCCTTCCCTTTTTTAGCCAAACACATGCAACTAGGTGAAATTTGATTCACTTGGCCTAGACACATCAAATGGGACATAATTACATCATTGAATCAAGTTCTAACTTCACACAAACTCTATGCAAGCTTACTTTATTTTAAGACACCATTATGGATCCATGCAAGAAATATGAAGCAACCCCTAGGATTCATTATCTTGGCTCCAATTTCTTATTTAATCTAAGTCTCTTAACTCCATTTACACTTCTTAAAGTCATCACAATTTCAATTCAAGGAGCCTAGACATAAGTTACTTCTTTATGTCTTAAAATAAAGCCTACACCTCCATCTCATAAACCATGATACCTAAATTCATACTAATGCTTTCTTTGATATTCATTAATCATATTTAAGCCCTTTCTTGCCTTAGAATTAATTAAAACTCTCCCAAGGTGCTTAGACATGCTTAGGCCAAGACATAAGCAAGGAAAGGGACCCATTGAGTTTCATTCATTTTCTTTAGGGAATTGGCATTTGTGAGGCTTCCTAAATGTCTTGAGAACTCATATACACTCTTAGACAACTTAAATTACCATTGGAAAGTCTCATATTTGTTAAAGTGCAACAAAATCCTTAAATTCTACAACTTAAATTCTAATGCTTTTCATTCAATTCCAATTGCATATTCTTAATTCCCACACTCTAAAACCCTTACTTTTACCTTAGTTATGGTCAGAATTCATTCCCTATTAGGTGGTCTATAGTTGGCCAAAACTCACCCTAGGAAAAACTAACAAAGAGATGCAAGAAAAAGCATGGAAGTTACCTTGTTTTGAAACTTTTCTAAGGTGCTTTCCTATGCTTCCAAGAGCTCTTGCAAAACTCTCCCTTCTTCTTGCTAAACTAACCATAGAATAGCCCTAATTCAATCATCTAAACCATAGGAGAATAAAAGAGAAGAAGAGAACTAGTTTGCCAACTTGGTAGCTCCTCCTCTGCTGTGTAGGATATGTGCAGTCTCTGGCTATGTGCCCTGGCCCACTACATCTGTAACATGCATTCTGCCCTACGTAGCATGATCTGCCTCTATGATTCCTGCCATACTAACTACAGACCACTAGAGTGAAACTAGCTTTACTAGACAAAGCTAATCTCTTTCTGTTCTTTCCTCTCCTATTCCACATACCTCTACCACCTCTTTTATTACTACTGGTGGCTGCTATCTCTTTATGTGGCCTTTTATTTTTAGGGAAGGGAGGTCTAGCACTCAAGGCTAGATGCATCATTCTTAGGTTTGCTTCTGTGACTCTGTAAATTTTGACTAAGGCATTAAAGTCCCTAATCCTCTGGGGCACCATTCTGTCTCTGATCTCTGGTAGGAGCCCCTTCTTTAATTTATCTGCCCTCTATCTCTCATCATCGTGTTTCTACAAATAAGAGGAATATTTGAAGAGCTCTATAAACTTTCCCACATATTAGTCCACTGATATCCCCTCAATCTATTTCAAGAGTACAAACTCTGACTCCTTCATGTCCCAAATAGATTTAGGGAAGTACTGCTCCTAAAAAAGCCTATGAAACTGTCTCCCAGTTGATTGAGAGGTTCTTTGACTTAATAATTGGTTCAATGCTCCTCCACTAATAGTTTGCTTCCTTCTTTAACAAAAAATGGCCATCATGGCCTTCTGCTTAGACATGTAATCCATCACCCCAAAAATCTTTTCTACCTGCATGATCTAGACCACTGCTTTCTCTAGACTCAACTCATCATCAAATGTGGGAGGCTCAAACTTCCTAAATTGTGCTATAATTTGCCTCGTGGAACACTGTTCAGGGGTAGGAGGTGTAACACCATATTAATGAAGCCTTCCTTATTCATATCTTAGCTTTCTTCCCTTGGTATCACAAGTTTTCCAAGAAAAACTCAATTAAAATATTGCATTATTTTACATTGGGTAGCAGATAAAATTTTGTTTCATGTCTCGCGGACCATATGAACTCATCCATCTCATTATCCTATTTAAATACATACATACAACTTAAAACCATCTCAAAATGTTGCCAAGAACTTGAGCTTATAACATACATAAATAAAATAATACAAGGTTGCCTTGAGTTCTACTACCAGATTTCTAGTACCAATTTCAAAAAATCATAACTAAATTTAGAAAAATTGAAATCATACACACTATACCATTATATAAAGCTACAAATGCTAATTTTCTGTAAAAAATAAGTCCAAACCAAAATAGGTGTGTCTAGTGAATAGAAATCGATGGAATAGTACCAAAGGCACTGCCATATTACTAATACTGACTTTGAACTTCAAAAATTCATATCTCTCTTCTTAGACATCCAATTGAGGTGATCTAGGTGGACATAGAAATATTATCATGTATAATTTATTCCTGTAAACTTTCATAAGCATTGGACACCATTTGTTCCTCAAATAACACAGGAGAAGAAACTGACCATATAAATAGAAACATACCAGAACAGTAGAAATTTGGCAACTTTGAAAATTCTTAATTAATTCCACAGAGCTCCAAATAATCTAGTCTTTTAGCATCTCAAAAAACTCTAGATAAGATCTATACACATGCCAAATTTCATGGGAAAATTCTTCCATTTGGTTAGTTTGTGTGATAGGGTTGCAAATTGTCACATTTTGGCTTCTTAAAGGGTCCCAAATGGTCCATTTTTGCTTCTAGCTATTCTAGGGCCACTTGAGCATGTGGGAAAGCATCAAAATACTCTATTAAACATGTCTCAAAGGTCCAAAAACACAGATCTCACAAACCCACTCTCCCACTCCAAGGTATACACAAGCATATATAGGCAATTCTAGCCATTCAATGTCAAAAACATGCCATTCCATTCATTTGCTTCCAATTCTCAATTATGCATCACATATCCATATATTCATACATGTTTAAAAGGTTTTACATCATATTCATCATAAGGTTACATCAAATGGCATCAAAATGGTTACAATTTGAATACATAACACATTTCCATGTCAATCGTCTTCCTTTAAGCTTAGTGGCTTCCATTCCATTGCTCACTTGGTCCACCTAGACATATTAGGTAATGGGAAGGAAAGAATGAGATTATAGGAATCCCAATATCTCTTCTCCCTTTCAATCACACATAATGGATGCAAATTTAAGTCTTAAAATGCATGCATGGCTATCTTGAAATGCATAAACATACATGGAATATTTCTTGCATTCAAGAAGTCATACAACATACATAGGTTTGCCAAGGCAATGGTTTAGCTTCACCCATTCTCTTTGGGATTTTGGACTTCCTCACCTATTTTCTTAAGGAACTTTTGACAAAGTCTCACTCTTTAGAGATTTTTGGCTTTGTCTCACCCATTCTTGGGGATTTTTGGCTCATCTTCATCCTAGTTAAGGAACTTTTGACTTCATCACACTCAAGCAAACCAAAACATGTTTATAAAACATCATTCAAGTGTATAACAAAGCATCATGGTACGATGGCATATAAATACATGCTAGAAATATCTTTCATGCCTTAAACATACACACACACATTCAAAGATAAGAAAAGCACCTAATCATGCATGAAAGAAAGAAGAGAAAGCTACCTTGGTGGCAAAAGCACACTTGAACCCTTAGAAATGCTTTCTCTCCCTCAGCTACACACTCACAAGGATGTGAGACTTGATTTCTTTGACCTAAACACATTACATGGAAGCTAATTATACTCTTGGAACAATTTCTAAAGTAACACATGCACTTGAAAAGCTAGATTGCTTCTAAGGTTCAATTATGATTCCATAAGGCACCTAATGAAGCAACCTTGGGAAAATATGATCTTGGCTCCATTCTCTCCCTTAATCTATGACTCTTGGCTCCATTTAAACTTCTTGGAGCCATCACACATTCATTTCAAGGAGCCTAGTTAGGTGCTGCTTCTTTAAGTCACAATATGGGATCTATAGCTACATCTCATTATCCATGACTTCTAAAACTTTTCCAAAGCTTCCTCTCATACTCTCCTATCATATATGATGCAAAACCAAGCTTGAAAGAAATTAAAACACTCCCTAAGTATCCCATCTCTTCTTGGCCGAGGCTATGCCTCCTTTGGATACCAATGGAGTTGTTTTGCTTTCTTTGATGGAAGATGTTGTGGGAGGCTCTCTTAATGTCTTAAGAACTCATATGAACTCTTAAACATCTTAATTTATGGCTAGAACTCATCTTACAAACTAAGGTGCAACTAAAACCCTAGGTTATGCATCTTAGAAGATCATGATTTTTTCTTTGTTTCCTTTGCATATTCTTATTCTCCACACTTTAATTCCTAAGATTCATCCTTGGTTTGGTTCAAAATTCAATTCCTCTTCGTTGTCCATACATGGGGCGAAATGCACAAGAAGAAGAACAAGGAAGGAGAAGCATGGAAGCAGCCAAACTACCTTAGTCTCCTAGCCTTTCTTGGATGCTCTTCCTTTTGCTTGGATTCTCCTCTCCAAATTTGAAATTTTCCCCTCTAGTCTGACCTCAAAATAGTACCAAAAACTTCAATGAAACTATAGGAAGAAGAAGAAGAAGGAGGAGATTAAGTTTACTAAAGATAAGACTAGGAAATTCTGTAAAAATCATACCGTTCTTGCCTTGTTTTTTCTCTTCCTTTTCCCTTCTCTTCTGCACCTCTCTCCCTTGGTCTCACTTCTATTTTACGGTAGAAATAAAGTTGGCTAAGTGAGGGAGAGAAAGGGGCATGGTTTATAAAGCCTGAGGAAGGGAATTTTGTAAAATCCAGTTCTCTTAAAACCAAAGAAAATGTGAGAAACGTAACGTGTAATTTCTCCACCAACGAACGAAACTTACTAGATACAAAAGGAAATCCCTCGAAATGATGTATTTAAGGTCCTAAAAAATTTGGAAAGCATTCTAGACTCCTAAAAATGAGGATCTCAGGCTCAGACGGAAGGAAAAATGGAGCTAGAATGAAGAAACAATTTCTTATGAAAAGCTTACGAAACGTAATGACATTTTCATAATTTTGAGAAAATTTTGGAATTCACACAGGAGGGCTTTTTAAATTAAATTTTTGAATTCTTTAGGGTTCTCAAAGGCCCTAAAAACCATGGAAAGCCCCGGGACAGTTAAAACCCCTCTGGTGGACCTTTTTTTAACTTTAGTTGACCCAAA
This sequence comes from Erythrophleum ivorense, assembly GCA_026724425.1. Classification (NCBI taxonomy): domain Eukaryota; kingdom Viridiplantae; phylum Streptophyta; class Magnoliopsida; order Fabales; family Fabaceae; genus Erythrophleum; species Erythrophleum ivorense. The sequence goes on along the minus strand of JAIUCV010000004.1, from coordinate 21,279,345 downwards.
CTTTGACTGATTCGTTCAGGAAGGTTTTAGCTCCAATTTGAATGATTCCAAAGGCATTTTACTAAATTGGGAATCTAAATTTCATAATGGAAAAGATGGTTCTAAAAAAGGAGCTAAACGAAGGAGAAACAAAAATACCAAGAATAAAGGGCAAAATGGAAATTTTTGAAAAGTGTAACTTATTCCCACCTATATATATGATCCACCCTTCTTCTCCATTCATTATGTGCGACCATGTTCTGCCCAAAACCAGAAGAAACCCCTAGGGGATGAGGCACACAAGGGGAGGAGGAAAAGGTGGAGAAATTCAAGGTAGAAAGGTATGGATTTTCATGGTTTTTCATGTCTTTCTCTTCCAAACCTCTTCTCCTTCATTCTCCTTTGTTTCCTATGATTAAAATGAATTTTATAAATCTTTTTTAAGGGAGAAATTGAGGGAAAAATTCGGATTTGAAGAGAGGAGCTCAAAGAACACAAGATTCAAGTGAGAAAAAGCAAGAAAACAAGGTAATTTCTCTCCCTATAGTTGTCATCTTTGGTTCCCTTCTCCACCATTTCACCCCACTTGAGAAAACCCTAGGAGGAGATGATTTTTAGGCAGAACCAAGCATGAATCTAAGGAAAAGGGTGTGGAGATTAAGAATATGCAAAGGGAATTATCAAAAAATCATTAGATTTCAAGATGTAAATTCTAGGGTTTTGTGTGCACCTTCCAAAATCTGATTTCATATGATAATTCCTAGGCCTAATTAAGAGTTTAAAGGAGCTCCTAAGATCCCTAAGATGCTCCCCACATGCTTCCTTCTTCAAGAAAACAAAGAGAATTCCAAGGAGGCCAAAAAGGGGCATAGTCTCGGGCAAGCATGGATGGAGTAGCTAGGGAGAGTTTTAAATTTTTCCAAGCCCATTTTTGTGTCATATATGATAATTGAATATGAGGGGAGGCCATGGAAAAAATTTAGAACTCATAGAAAGTGATTTGGCACCTTAGGTTCCATATTATGACCTAAAGAAGTAACATGATCTTAGGCTCTTTTTTTTAATTGTGTGATGACTCCAAGAGGCTTAAAAGGAGTCAAGAATCATATTTGAAAGGAAAGAATGGAGCCTAGAAATTGTTTGAGGGGTGTTGCTTCATTAGGTGCATTTATGGACCATAATGGAGCCTATGGAGCAATCTAGTATCTAAGCAAGTTATATGACTTTAAAGTTTGTTTCATGAACCTAATTGGCTCTCATAAATTGTATCTAGGTCAAGAGAAACCATCTCCACCAATTTTTGGGTGTTTGGCCGAAAGAGGAGGCTTGAATCCAAAGGGAAAAGCGTGTGATTGTGTGCAAGGTAGCTCTCTCCACCTTCTCTCATGCATGGATGTATGTTTAGCTTATCTTAAAATGTGTGTATGTGTATTTTCAAGCCATGAAAAGTATGCTAGCATGATTTTATATGCCATGATTTCATGTTATGTTTTCTAATAAATGTATGATGTTTGATGAGTTTGCTTAAGTGTGGAAAGGCCAAGAACTCTTGACCATTGTGAGGATGAGCCAAGAACCCTTGAGCTTGGTTGAGACAAAGTAAAGAGTCTCCCAAAAGCAAAATGGGCTCCCAAGAGTATGGTTGAGTCCAAAGCTCTTAAAGAATGGGTGAGGCAAGTCCAAAATCCATGAGGAAAAGTATGAGGCCAATCCAAACACTTTGTGAACTCTTAAATGTCTTGTATGACTTGTTCACATGCTAAGCTTGCTTCTTGAATGTTCATGATTTGTATTATGTCCATGCATACGTTTTTAAGACTTGCTTTGCATATATTATGTATGATTGAATGGGAGATGAGCTATTGGGATTCCTTGAATCTCATTCCTTCCTCTCCAATGATCTCACATGCTAGGTGGACCAAGTGAATATGTTAATGGGAGCCAATAACATTGAAGGAAGAAGATTGACATCCATATGTCTAACATTTTCATTTTAAAGCCATAATGAACCATAATGATGTATATGAATGTTGTAAATGGTTTATGACCCTTGAAACATATGTAATTATGCTATTATATGAAGTAGAAATGAAAGTATGTGTTATATGAATGATGGAATGTGAATTGAGTATGTATGGCAAAGATGGCTTCATGAATGAGTTTATGGAAATGTGCATATGTATGCATGGAAAGGCCAAAATGAGATGCATGGGGTTTGGGACCATTTGGGCAGCTCACACAAGTCTTAAATGTGCTTTTAAACTTGCCCAAAAGGTGCCACAACTAAGGGAAAGCCATTTGGCAATTTTAGTACCTCATATGGAACCAAAATTGACCATTATGGAACCTATATCACTTTTTAGCCAAATAAGTTAGTCTTAAAATGAGATTTGGCATGCAATTAGGTCTCATTGAGACTTTTTTGGGAAGCTAAAGATCATAATTTTCAAAGATCTATAGAATATTTGATGAATTTTCAAAGTTGGCAATTTTTCTGGTTTTGGTTTGCTGCACTATTCATTTGGTCTGAAATTGAATTCTATCACATGAGGCTCAAATGATGTCCAATTGTCACAAAATTTTATACAAAGAAACTAGACAATCACAGTGACTCGTGCCAACTAGAAGCACCTCATTTGGAGGTCTAGAGAGGGAGATATGAATTTTTGAAGTTTCTTCCAGTATCAGTAATCTTGCCCGACCAGAGGTACTGTTCCATTGAATTTCGAGGTCTGGGCTTGATAAATTGGTCTGGAGATATTTTTCCTCTCTAGCTAACATCCACAAATTTCCATATTGGTACCATTTCCATGAATTAAATTTTTGTGGGATTAATTGGACACTTTCAAATTTTTTGTAGAATTCTATATCAGTTCTAGGATACAACTAGACCTTTGGACCATTTTAGATGTCAAACGTCTTCTATGATGGCTGTTATGGCCTAAGCATATTTTTAATGTGAAGTAGATATCCATAGTTTCCCAAAATGAGCAAAATTGCATGATTTCAATTTTTCTAGATTTAGTTATGGTTTTCCAAATTTGACTAGAAAAGAGGCCAAATCTGGCTGAGAATGAACCTTCATATTCCATGCTCCATTTCAGTTTCCATGAGTTATGGACATGATTTTGTGATACAAATGAGTTGTTTTGATGAAATTAAATATGAGAATGTATAGTATGAGCTCATACGATCCACGTGACACCCATTGCAAAGTTTTAGTATGATGCAACGCAAATAAACCCCATTATTTACATTCCCTTTTTTTATATACTCTCATGGAAATGATGATGTGAAGTTTATGAATGACATAAAATGAGCTAGAAGTTATGGTGTTACAAATTTGTTCTAATGAAATTCCATTTATGTCTTGTAAGCTTGACATTTTCATTTTTGGTCTGTTTTATCTCCTTTTTTAGAATAATCTTTTTCATCATAAAATTTAGGTTTTCAATCTTATAAAATGCCTTTGGAATCACTCCATTTGGGGTTAAAACCTTCTCAAATGAAAAGGGTCAAAGTTCAGGTCTACTGTCATTATAAAATATACATCGAAGGAGTTTTAATTGTCCCAGGGCTTTCCATGATTTTTAATGCCTCCAAGATTCCCAAAGAGCTCAAATTTTTCATTGAAAAAGTCCTCCTATGAGTATTTTAAAAATTGTCTAAAATTATGAAAATGCCATTACGTTACGTAATAATTTCATTAAATTCTGTCTGGTTGTTTTAGCTTTTGTTTCAGAGCACCTCTAGCCTTCTATTTTCATTACTTAGGGTCTAGATCATTATTTTAATTTTTTTAGATCTTAACCAATTCATTTTAGACGACTTACTCTTAAAATGTATCCGTTTTTGTTATTTTTATGAAAATCAAACGTTACATTTCTCCCCCTTAAATAAATTTTGTCCTCAAAATTTAGATAATATACCTTATGGGAAGAGTTCTGGATATTTCTTTCTCATCTCCTCTTCCAGCTCCCAGGTAGCTTCTTTGGGAGATAACCCCTTCCAAATCACTTTCACCAGCGATATCGTCTTATTCCATAACTGCTTGAATTAAACATCCACGATCCGATCTGGTGATACTATATAAGATAGATTATCTTGTAACTATATATTTTCATACTCTATGACATGTGAAGGGTCAGACTGGTACTTTTTGAGCTGGGATACATGGAATACGTTATGAACTTGGCTCAGGTTTGGGGGAAGGGCAAGTCTGTAGGCCACAGGTCCTACTTTATTGAGAATTTGGAATGGACCTATGTATTTTGAACTGAGCTTTTTACTCTTAATGGACCAACCTATCCCTATGACTAGAGACACTCTAACAAAGACATGGTCTCTAACCTCAAACTCCAACGGCTTTCTCTGTCTATCTGCATAACTTTTTTGTCTATTCTATGCCATTAAGAGTTTCTTTCTTATAGTCTTAATTTGCCTAGAGTTTTGGTCCACCAATTCTGGGCCTATGAGGCTCCTTTCTCCTAGCTCAACCCAACATACTAGAGACCTATACTTCCTCTTATACAATGCCTCATATGGTGCCATCTGAATACTCACATGATAACTACTATTATAGGCAAACTTCACTAGAGGCAAGTATGTATCCTAGTTTCTTTTTATAATACCTTATATTTCTAACTCATACACATACACACATTCTAAGATAAACTAAGCATATATCCATGCATGAGAGAAGGTAGAGAGAGCTACCTTTTACACAATTACACACTTTTTCTCTTGAAATTCTCTCCCTTGCCTCGGCCACACACACACAAAAACTTATGGAGATGCTTTCTCTTAGCCTAGACACAATTTATGGAAGCCAATTAGGTTAATGAAACAATTTGTAAGGTCACACAACTTGCTTAGATACTAGGTTGTTCTATAAATCCTATTATGGTCCATAAATGCACCTAATAAAGCAACACCCCTCAAATAAATTCTAGGCTCCATTATTTCCTTTCAAATATGATTCTTGACTTCTTTTAAACCCATTGGAGTCATAACACAATTAAAACAAAGAGCCTAATAATATGTTACTTCTTTAGGTCATAATATAGAACCTAAAGCACTAACTCACTTTCTATGAGTTTTAAATTTTTTCCAAGGCCTCCCATCATTTTCATTCATCATATATGACTCAAAAATGGGCTTAGATAATTTTAAAAATCTCTCTAGCTACACAAACCCCTTTAGACCGAGGCTATGGAAGAAATAGGGTTTTTTGGAGTTTGCTTTGTTTTCTCAAGGGAGGATGCATATGGGGAGCCTTTTAGGGATCTTTGGAGTTCATTTAAACTCTTATTTATGCCTAGGAATCATCATACAAAATCACATTTTACAAGGTGCAATTGAAACCTTAGAACTTGCATCTTAAAATCTAATGATTTTTTGTTAATTCTCTTTGCATATTCTTCATCTCCACACCCTTTTTCCTTAGATTCACCCTCAGTTTTACCTAAAAATCAAGTTCTCCCAGGGTTTTCTCATGTTGGGTGAAATGGAGGAGGAGGGAACCAAAGATGACAACCATAGAAAAAGAAATTACCTTGTTTTCTTGCTTTTTCTCACTTGAATCTTGTGTTCTTTGAGCTCCTCTCTTCAAATCCGAATTTTTCCCTCAATTTTTCCTCTAAAAAAGATCTATATACTTCATTATAATCATAGGAAATAAAGGAGAATGAATGAGAAGAGGTTTGGAAGAGAAAAAGCAAGAAAAACTACTAATTTCCATACCTTAAGCCTTTGATTTCTCCTCCTCTTTGCCTTCCTCTTGTGCACCATTATCCCTAGGGTTTTCCTCTGGTTTTGGGCAGAACTTGGTTGTGCAACATGAAGGGAGAAGAAGGGTGCATCATATATATAGGTGGGAGGAAGTTACACTTTTCAAAAATTTCCATTTTGCCCTTCGTTCTTGGCATTTTCGTTTCTCCTTCATTTTAACTCATTTTTTAGAACCGTCTTTTTCATTATAAAATTTAGGTTCCTAATTTCGTAAAAGGCCTTTGGAATCACTCAAATTGGAGCTAAAACCTTCCCGAATGAATCCGTCAAAGTTCGAGCACACTAACATTAAAAAATGTCCACCAGAGGGGCTTTAGCTATCCCGAGCCTTCCCATGGTTTTTAGGGACTCTAAGAACCCTGGGGAACTCAAAACTTACATTTAAAAAGCCCTCTTGTGTGAATTCCAAAATTTGCACAAAATTACAAAAATGTTATTACGTTTTATAAGCTTTTCGTAAGAAATTGTTTCTTTATTCTAACTCCATTTTTCTTTCTGTCTGAGCCTAGGATTCTCATTTTTAGGAGTCTAGAATGCTTGCCAAATTTTTTGGGACCTTAACTACATCATTTTGGAGGACTTCCTTTTATATCCAGTGAGTTTCATTCGTTAACAAAGAAACCGTACATTACATTTCTCAAGTTTTCTCTCGTTTGCAGAGAACCGGATGTTATACTTTTCATTTCTAATACGCATGCCCTCAACATGTCCTCTAAGGTTTGGATAGTTCTCTCCATCTAGCCATCCATCTAGGGATGATAGGCTGTACTAAATCTTAATCTAGTACTTAGAGCATCCTATAACGATCTCCAAAAGTTTAAAGCGAATTTGGGATCTGTAACGAACGTAATTTCTATAAAATGACAAAATGAGCCATATAAAAGCAAGCCGATGGGAATGAGCTAGAAAATTTCCAAAAAAATTTGGGTAAAGTTCTAGGCTCTTAAAAATAATAATCCTAAGCTCAGATAGAAAGGAAAACAGAGCTAGAATGGTGAAACAAAATTATTACGAAATTAATGAAACAGAATAACGTTCTCGTAAATAAGTGTAACTTTTGGAAAAACACATAGGAGGCTTTTTAAATGGAAAACTTGAGTTGCCCAGGGTTCTTAAAGGCCCCAAAAATCATGGGAAGTCTTAGGACTAGTAAAGCCCCTTCGGTGTAAGTTTTCTAATGGCGATGAACCCGAACTTTGACAGATTCGTTCATAAAGGTTTTAGCTCTAATTTGAGTGATTCCAAAGGCATTTTATTAAATTGGGAGCCCAAATTTTATAATGAAAAAGATGAGTCTGAAAAAGGAGCTAAAACAAAGCCAAAATGAAATTGTTATTATGGAAGGATAAAATTGGAATTTTTGAAAAAGCTGGTTTCTTGAATGTTCCATAAGCTTCACGACTCTTCCTCCCCTCATTTAGGCTGACCCCCTTTGCCCAAAATACAAAAAAAGAAGCACAATTCTAGGCACACAAGAGGAGGAGAGAAAGGAAGGAAGAAACCAAGGAAAAGGTAAGGAATTTCATGGAATTTCATGTTTCTCCTTCTTCCAATCTTGTTTCTCTCCTTCTTAGCTCTCTTTATATGGTTTTATTGAATGGATTGGTTCTATTTTAAGTCCAAAACAAGAAGGAGTAGTTCAAATTCCTTAAGGAGAAGCAAACCAAGAAGAAAAAGTCTTGAAACCAGGCTTGAATCCAAGGCATTCATGATTTTGTTGCTTCTTCTCTTTGCTTCTTTCTTGTGCACAATTCGGCTAACCTAGGGATGAGTAGGAGGGGATGGATTTTGGGCATAACCAAAGGTGAATCCTAAGAAAAAGAGTGAGGATTAAGATTATGTAAAGAAATTAAAGAAAGAACCAATGGAAAGCAAGTTAGGAAAGTGTAGGACTCTTTAGGGTTTTGTAAAATCTGATTTGATACATGAAATTCCTTGGCTATTTAAGTGTTCCATTGAGCTCCTAAGATCTTTAGAAAGCCTCCCAAGTAGCTCTCCCATCAAAGAAAAATTAAAAGCTTCATGGAACCCCATTATGGAGGGTGTCTCAGCCTAGGCTAGCTCAAGGGACTAGGGGATGTTTTAAATTGTTCTAGCCTTGGTTTGGGACTCTATATGATATTAGAAGATGCAAGAAACCATTAGGAAAAATTTAAGAGCCATGGATTGAGAGATGGGATAATGGTGTCCATAATGGTGCCTTATGAAGCAACTTGGGTTTACACTTGTGTAAATGAATGTGTGATAGCTCCAAGGACCTTAAATAAGGTCAAGAGGCCTAAAAATGAAAAGAGAATGGAACCTAGAACTTGAATGATAAGAGTTGCTTCAATGAGCCATTTATGGAACCATTATGCCACTTATAGAACCAAGTGTATGTTTAAGAATGAGATTGGTATCTTGGCTTACTTCAAGTGCTTAATTGTATGCTATTTATGATGTTTAGGTCAAGAGAACCCTACTCCACCTAAGTGCTATTGTGTAACCAAAAAGGGGAAATAACAAACAAAGTAGGGCTTGCATAAGATTCAATGTAGCTGTAACATTATAAATTCTAGCTCATTTCATGACATTCATGGGCTTCACATAATTGATTCCATGAAAGTGTAGAGAAAAAGGAAATAAAATAATGACTATTTTCACGTTGCGTCATGTTTAAAATTTCCATTCGGTGTCACATGGACCATGTGAGCTCATGCTATATATTCTCATATTTAAATACATCAATACAACTCATTTGCATCATAAAATCATGCTCACAATTCATGGAAACTGAAATAAAGCTCAAAATACCCAAGTGTAATTTCGGACAGATTTGGCCTCTTTTCTAACCAAAGTTTATAAAATCATAATTAATTCTATAAAACTTGAAATCATGCAAGCTTGGTCATTCCGAAAAGCTACATATGTCTACTTCACAATAAAAATATACCCAAACCATAATATCCATCACTGAGGACGTTTGACATCCAAAATGGTCCCGAGGTCAGATTGCATTTTGGAACTATCACAAAATTCTGCAGAAAACTTTGAAAATGTCTAATTAATTTCCAAAAAATCCAATCTATGAAAATGATACCAATATAGAAAGCTGTGGATGTTAGCTAAAGAGAAAAAATATCTCTAGACAGTTCATTAAGCCCAGACCTTAAAATTTAATGGAACAGTAACTCAGGTATGGCAAAATCCCTGATACTAAATAGAATGTTCAAAACTTCATATCTTCCTCTCTAGACCTTCAATTGAGGTGCTTCTAGTTGGTATGAGTCATTTTGAATGTCTAGTTTCTCTGTATAAAATTTCATGACAATTGAACGTCATTTGAGCCTCTTGTGACAAAATTCATTTAAGGACCAAATGAATAGTGTAGCAGACCAAAACCAGAAAAATTGTGAACTTTGAAAAATTCTCAAATATTCTATAGACCTCAGAAAATTATGATCTTTACCTTATCAAAAAGCTCTTAATGAGACCTAATTTCATGCCAAATCTTAGATCAAGAATAACTCATTTGGATAAAAAGTGATATAGGGTTCCATTATAGTCATTTTTGGCTTCATATGGGATACCAAAATTGTCAAATGGCTTTCCTTTGATTTTGGCACCTTTTGGGCAAGTCTAAAATCACATTAAGGACTTGTGTGAGCTGTATAAATAGTCCCAAACCCCATGCATCTCATTTTGGCCTTTCCATCCACACATATACACATTACATCAAACTTTCCAAAATGCATGCTTTGGCATTACATATCCAATTTCTATTCTAGGGTTCATACACCATGTCCATATATTCATACATCACATAATATCATAATTACATCTATCTAAGGGGTCATAGACCATATACATCAAAGGGATACATCATATAACACAATTATGGTCTTAAAGTGGCAAAACTTAAGCATTTGGTTGTCAATCTTCTTTCTTCAAGGTAATTAGGGAATGAGATTCTAAGAATCCCAATAGCTCATCTCCCATTCAATCATACATAACATATGCAAAGCAAGTCTTAAAAATGCATGCATGGATATCATGGAAGTCATGAACATTTAAGAAGTAAGCTTGGCATGTGAACAAATCATACAAGACATTCAAGAGCTCACCAAGTGTTTGGATTGGCCTCACACTTTTCCTCATAGATTTTGGACTTGTCTTACCCATTCTTTAAGAGCTTTGGAGTCAACCATACTCTTGGGAGCCCACTTTGCTTTTGGGAGACTCTTTACTTTATCTCAACCAATCTTAAGGGTTCTTGGCTCATCCTCACCTTGCTCAAAAGTTCTTGGCCTCCCCACACTCAAGCAAACTCAACAAACATCATACATTCATTTGAAAGCATAACATGACATCATGAAATCATGGCATATAACATAATGCTAGCATACTTTTCATGGCTTGAAAATACACATACACACATTCTAAGATAAGCTAAACACACATCCATACATGAGAGAAGGTAGAGAGAGCTACCTTGCACACAATCACACACTTTTTCCTTGGATTTCAAGCCTCCTCTTTTGGCCACACACCCATAAATTTGTAGAGATGGTTTCTCTTGGCCTAGACATAATTTATGGAAGCCAATTAGGCTCATAAAATAAACTCTAAAGTCACACAACTTGCTTAAACATTAGATTGTTGTATAACCCCCATTATGGTCCACAAATGCACCTAATAAAGTAACACCCCTCAAACAATTTCTAGGCCTCATTCTTTCCTTTCAAATATGATTCTTGACTCCTTTTAAGCCTATTGGAGTCATCATACCATTAAAACAAAGGGCCTAGCATCATGTTGCTTCTTTAGGTCATAATATGGAACCTAAGGCACCACATCAATTTCTATGAGTTCTAAAATTTTTCCAAGGCCTCCCTTCATTTTCATTCATCAAATATGACTCAAGAATGGTCTTAGAAAAATTTTAAACTACCCCTAGCTATGAGAACATGGTTTGGCCGAGACTATAAGCTTCCTTGACCTCCATAGGGATTTCTTTGTTTTCTTGAAGGAGGAAGCTTATAGGGAGCATCTTAAGAATCTCAAGAACTCATTTAAACTCTTAATTAAACCTAGGAAACATCACACAAATTCAGAATTTGAAAAGTGCACATAAAACCCTAAGTTTTGCATCTTGATTTCTAATGGCTAGTTTGTTATTTTCTTTGCATATTCTTGTTCTTGTCCATCAAATACCTAAGATGCATCCATGGTTTGGTTGAAAATTTAACTCCCTAGGGCTGACTATATATAGGTCAAAATATGCACAAGGGAAGGGAGGAGGAAGACCAAGCGGAAGGATTGCATGATACCTTATTTTCCTTGAATTTTCTTGCTTGTTTTTTGTTTTCCTTGGCCTCCTTACTTGATTTTCGAAATTTCTCCTCTGTTCGTCCTTCAAAATAGCTCCCAAAACTTCAGAAAAATCATGGAGAAGAGGGAAAAAGAGGAGAAGAGATTGGCTAAGAGAGAGCATGAAAAACAAGCAAATTTCCTTACCTAAAAGCTTAAATTTCTCCTCCTTCTTCTCTTCCCCTAGTGCACCACTCTCCTAGGGTTTTGGTTTTGGTTTGGGGCTAAGAAATCTGATGCTAAATGAGGGAGAGTGTGAGGTGCCACCTATATATAGGTAGGGAAAAATGACTTTTTCAAAAATTCAAATTTTGCCCTTCGTACTTTGCATTTTTTTTCTCCTTCGTTTTAGCTTCTTTTTGAAAATTGTCTTTTCCCTTATAAAATTTAGGTTCCCAATTAAGAAAAATACCTTTGGAATCACTCAAATATGAGCTAAAACCTTCCCGAATAGATCCATCAAAGTTTGGGCACACCAATATTGGAAAACTTCCACCGAAGGGGATTTAACTGTTCCAGGGTTTCTCATGATTTTCAGGGCCTTTAAGAACCCTGAAGAACTCAAACTTTCATTTAAAAAGCCCTCCTGTGTGAATTCCAAAATTTACTCAAAATTACAAAAATGTCATTACGTTTCGTAAGAAATTGTTTCTTCATTCTAACTCCATTTTTCTTTCTGTTTGAGCCTGAAATTCTCATTTTTAGGAGTCTAGAATGCTTCCCAAATTTTTCAGGACCTTAGCTACATCGTTTTGGGGGACTTCATTTTGTATCTGGTGAGTTTTGTTCATTTACGAAGAAATCGTACTTTACGTTTCTCACATTTTTTCTCATTTTCAAAAAATCGGATATTACAGTAGCTCTCTACCTCATTCTCCTTGCATTCTTGTGTGTATGTATATTCTTGTATGCATGTATATGTTTATGTGATTGGAGAACATGCCACTTGATGCTTTGAGATTGCATTGGTACCAATGTGTGTTCTTGAATGGCTTTTCTTGTGGAAATTGCTGACAAGAGTGAGGTGATGCTAAAAGACCCTTAATGTGGGTGAGTAGATGCCAAAAGTCTCAAAGAAAAGGTAAGACTAGGTCAAAAGTCTCTTGAATGGATGAGGCCAAGTCAAAAGTCCCTAGACCAAGGGTGAGGCAAATCCAAAAGACCTAGAAGTGGGGTGAGGCAAAACTAAAAGTCCCTAGAATAAGTCATTAAATTGATGTATCATGGTGGCATGGAAATAGTCTTCTAGTATGTGTTATGATCATATGACTTTTGTATTTGTGTACTTTGATATATGTATGCCTTGAATATGTGTGTTAATGGGTGTGTGAGCTATTGAGATTCTAGGAATCTCACTCCTCTCCCCTCCTTCATCTTGAAATGAATAGGTGGTGTTCAAGAACTAAGGAATGCAAGCCAAACACCTTAAAGAGACCATAACTTGACTTTTATGTAGTTTCCTTTGTACCTAATGGTCAAAGTGGTTATGTAAATATTATTTTTGAGCCATGAATCATTGAACAATTGTAATATCATACATAAATGATGTATGAACCTTAGATGGTGCTAAAGTAATGGAAATGTGAAATTTGACTATGGAATGGCTTGTGATAATTGTGTATCCTTAAGTATGAAATGATCAATTTGAGATGCATGGTGTTTGGGACCACTTAGGTAGTTCATACAAGTCATATTTATGCTTTTAAACTTGCCCAAGAGGTACCAAACCATTAAGGAAGCCATTTGGACAAAGTTGACATCTTGTAAGAGGCAAAAGTAACCATTTTGTTGAGCTTTATCACCTTTTATCCAAATGAGCTCTTCTTGATTTGAGATTTGGCATGCATCTAGAGCTTGTTAAGAACTTTTTAGGAAGCTAAAGTGAAGAATATTTGGAGGCTATGAAATATTTGACAAATTGTTGAAGTTGAGAATTTTTCTAATTTTGGTAATTGTTATTGTTCATATAGCTCAGAATGAAACCCTGTCACTCATGGGACAAACAAAGTTCAATTGCTATAAATTTTTACAAGAAAAAAATAAACCTTCCCAGCAACTTGTGCCGACTAGAAGCACCTCATCTAGATGTCTAGAGAGGGATATATAAATTTTTGAAGTTTTTGTTCTATTCCACGCTCACCTCCAAACCCTCAGTACTGTTCCATTGATTTTTTGGGTCTGAATGCTCTTTGATTGTTCTAGAACTATTTTTTTCCTCTAGTTAACATCTTTGGCTTTCCAAAATGGTATAGTTTGCATGAATTGGATTTTTGTGGAATTAATTATGAGTTTCCAAAATTTATATCAGTAATCTATATCAGAATTCTAGACATCCTGACCTTTTTGTCTTTTCTAATGTCAAGAGTGGTCCAAATGAGATTTTCATCGCTAAAGCTTTCCAACAAGCTATGATTTGTTTAATTTCAATTTTTCTATATTTAGTTATGATTTTTCAAAGTTACCCCTAAAATATGCCACATGTTGTCCAAGAAAAATAAAAGGGAAATTTGGGGTTTTGAGCTTGAAATCATGAATTGTGTGATGTTTTGAGTTATGCATGATTTGTATAAGTGATAAATAAGTATAGAATGATGGTGGGGAACTTACAGAGCCCATATGATGTGAAATGAAAATTTAATCCCCAACGTAATGCAAATAAATTCATTATTTTCATATACTTTTGTCGGATTTTCCTTGAAAAAGTGTATAAGCCATCTTGAATTGAGAAATATGGTACTAGAATACTATGGTATGATAGGATCTCTATCTGACACTATGCTTCTCGACACACCATGTAACCTCATTATCTCCCGAATGTACAGCTGGGCTAATTTATCTAGGGTATAAGTGGCTTTTATCACATTGAGCAGACTTCGTTAATCTATCCACTATTACCCATATGACATCATGCCCTAATGATGTCCTGGGTAAATCTATGATAAAATCTATAGCTATACTATCACATTTCCACTCAGGGATATGCAGGGGTTGAAGTAACCTAATTGGCTTCTGATGTTCTATCTTAACTTTCTGACATATTAGACATCAAGAGACATACTCTGCTATGTCTACTTTGATCCCAAGCCACCAGAATATTTTTTTTAATTATGATACATTTCATTACTGCTTGGGTGAATTTTATATGTACTCTTGTATGCCTCATCTAGTATTCTTTCTTTGATCTCAACATTTCTAGGCGCATACAACCTATTCCTATATCTTACTATGCCATCCTCAGACAAATTGAAATCTTGAGTGCTACCTTAGGATATTTGGGATCTAATCTTTCTTATATGGTTATCTTTAGCCTGGGCTTCTCTTACTTGGCTCCTCAGGTCATTCTCTATTCTGTTTTCACTCATTAACAATTTCCCTAAATGCACCTAACATGAGAGATTCATATCTCTGAACCTCTCAATCAATTCCTGCTCTCTAATCATCATGTAGGCCATATATATGGATTTTTTACTCAATGCATCAGCAACTACATTAGCCTTACTGGGATAGTATTTCAGGGTAAAATCATAATCCTTTAGAAATTCTAACCATCTCCTCTATCTCATATTCAATTCTGTCTGCTCAAATAAGTACTTAAGGCTTTTATAATCATTGTAAATCTCTATGGCTGTCGCATACAAGTAGTGTCTCCATATTTTCAGAGCAAACACCACTACTGCTAGCTCTAAGTCATGTATGGGGTAATTCTCTTCATAAGGCTTTATCTATCTAAAATGATAAGCTACCACTCGACCTTTCTACATAAGCACACATTCTAACCCTTTCTTATAGGCATCATTATAGACTACAAAAGTCTCTCTCAGGTCAAGAAGTACTAAAATTGAGGCTATAGTTAACTTATATTTCAATCCCTGAAAACATTTCTCATATTTCTCATCCCACACAAAAGGCACATTCTTTTTGGTGAGCCTAGTCAGTGACTTGCTATCTAAGAAAAACCCTAAATAAACCTCCTGTAGTACCCTACTAAACCTAGGAAGCTTCTTATCTCTGTCATTGTCCTAGATTTCTCCCATTGTATTACTGCTTCTACCTTATGGGGATCTACTGTGACCCCCAACTGGGAGATCACATGGCTTAGGAATTGAACCTCAATGAGCCAAAACTCACATTTACTAAGTTTAGCATATAACTATCTCTCTCTTAAGGTCTCTAGGGCTAATCTCAGGTGCTGCCCATACTTTTTCCCTACTCTTGAAATATATGAGAATATCATCTATGAAAGCAACTACAAACTGATCTAGGTATGGTCTAAACACTCTATTCATGTAATCCATGAATACTATAGGTACATTTGTCAACTTGAAGGGCATGACTAAAATTTCATAATGCCCATATCTAGTCCTAAAAGTTGTCTTAGAAAATCCTCAACCTTAATCCTACCTAAGCTAATGATATCCTAGCCTAAGGTCTATCTCAGAGGAGACTGATGCTCCTACTAACTGATCTAAGAGGTCATATATTCGAGAGAGAGAGGGTATTTATTCTTAATGGTTATTGTATTGAGCTCCCCATAATCTGTACACAGTCTAAGATTCTCGTCTTTCTTCTTTACAAATAAGACTAGAGCTTCCCACAGTGAGACACTAGGTCTAATAAATCCCTTCTCTAGAAACTTTTCTATCTATTTCTTAAGCTCAACTAGCTTAATGGGAGTCATTCTATACAGGGCCTTAAACACTGGACCTGCCCTAGGTATAATATCTATGGGAAACTTAACTTCTCTCTCTGAGGGTAGTCTACTAATTTCCTTAGGAAACACCTTTGGACACTCTCTCACTACTGGAATTTCCTCTATCTGCTTTTCTATCTCAACCTGGACTAAAAGGAAAACTAAAAACCCTTGACAACCATGCCCTAGAGATCTTTCATCTTAAGAAGTGGTCATAACAACTAGCTCAGTCCTAATACTAGGCACAGTCCCACATTCAAGAAAAGTAATACATCTATGGTGGCAATCAACCGTGGCATTATTTACAAACATCCAATTCATACCAATAATCAAATCAATGTCAATAAAGGACATACATATCAAATCAAGGGTAGTATAACAATGATTAAATTGGACGATACAATCTAAACAGGCATGCGAGGCAATGGCTCTGTTTCTTATAGGGGTAGACACATGCAAGTCATATGGCAAGGTATGCATACTCAAACCTAACCTTCTAGCAAAGTCATATGATATGAAGGAGTGGCTAGCACCTGAATCAAATAAAGTAGTTACAAAAAAATCATTAATCTTAATCATACCTTGAATCAAACTCAGGAATCTGCTAGCCTCCTACTGTGTCAAGGCAAAGACTTTACCCTGGGTCTGAGGTTTAGGTACAGGAGCCATTTCCCTCTGTTGAGTAAACTTTTGGGTAGTCTAGGTGCAGTCCCTAGCTATGTGTCATGGTCTACTGCATCTATAACATATGTTCTGCTCTACGTAACACAGTATATTCCCATGATTTTTGCCACACTGGTTACATATTGAGGGGGTGGAACTACCTTTTGTGGACTGAACTCTTTTCCTCTTACCTTTTTTGCTCCCTTGGCTTCTACCACCTCTCCTGCTACTCATTGTGGCCTGTGTCTCTTCTCTCGGTCTCTTAGTCTCAAGGAGGGGAGGTCTGGCACTAGAAGTGGTCTGTATAATCCTAAAGTTTGTTTCTATAACTCTACAAACCTCAACTAGGGCATTAAAGTCCCTAATCCTCTATGGGACCACCCTATCTCTAATCTCTGGTAGTAGCCCTTTATTTAACTTATCTGCTTTCCAGCGCTCATCATCATGTCTCTTAAATATGAGGAATATCAGGAGAGCTTAACAAACTTGGCTACATACTGGTCCTCAGACATTCGCTCAGCTTGCCTCAAGAGTACAAACTCTGACTCCTTCTAGTCTCTAATTGAACTGGGGAAATATCTCTCAAAGAAGGCCTGGAGGAATGTCTCCTAAGTGAGCGGGAGGTTCCTCGATCTCAATATTGCCTCAGTGCTCTTCCGCCAGTAGTCTGCCTCTTTCTCTAACTGGAAAATGGCCATCACAGCCTTCTACTCAGAAGTGTGCTCTGTCATACCTTATTTTATAACACATTTCCTACTACAATTACCTCATATAAAACTTAGAGGAGTTAATAGAAACCTAAACTAATTAAAATTTTTCCTTTTGAAAACTTCCTCATACAATTTCACTATTCATTTGGTCATTCCTCAAATTTTGTCCAACATTGAAAATACATAATTAATTATAGAAAAATGGTATGAGGTCGATTCGGGGCTCTACTTCAAGCTCTTTAAGCCCTTTACACGGGAAAAATACTTACTTAGTAGAGCACATATAAATTCATATAAAGTTGCCCCTAGAACAAATTGGACAGTTTTACCCCTCATTGGTCATATTATTATTATTATTATTTTGCCTTTATATAAGCACAGACATTCTTGCATCTTAGGCACACTAGTCATACTCTTTTTACTTCAAGGTTAGGTATATGCATAGCTTTCCATTTCATACCTGACTACCTTACGGTGTCATAATATAACTCATACACACAGTAATCTAAAATATTTAATTACATGACAAAATGTGGTGCATAAAAGTAAGGTCCTCGAATTATGTCTCCACATTCTTTGCTCTTTCTTTGCTTGAACTTGAACCCAGCATAGATTATATTTGGGGTGAGATTATGAAATCTCAGTAGTAGTAAACCAATCTCATTCACAAGCAAGCATGTAAGTACATAACATAATGCCAGTCAAGATGCCACATATCGCATAGCAATACAAGAAATTTCATACAAGGCCAAGCACAATCTAAGCATACATGTCTCATCTTATAGCATAAATGATAACTTGATATAGCATAACACTCCTCATTATATAAACATACAAGCTTAAGGAAAGAGAGAGGAAAACTACTACCTTAGCAAACTTTGCTCCTCAAGCTTTGGAACTCGGTTTAATTGCTTTTGGAGTTCCCAAAATAACATCAAACCCTATAATCATAATGATAATTCATTACAATCAACACATAAACCTTAACTTCTAAAGTAGGATGACCATTTTAAACTTGATAGGACCATTGGAATTGGAAAAATCTAACTCCTTCCCTTCCCATTCATTATGGTCGAGTAGTATGCATTTCTTGGCCAAAATTTAGGAATTTTATCCCATGAGTTTTGGGGGCTTTCCCATAGGTATTCCTAGCTAAAAACACCCTTTTGAATCCATTGGAATGGATAACATCATCAAATTCCAGCCCTAACATCACGTTTTGGTCATAACATAATCTAGCTCCGTTTTAGGCTCAAAAGTGCGTTTCTTTGGTTCTAAAAATTCCATAGCCTTTTCATTTATGTTTTAGGACTTGAAATTTAGTATACATGACTTTATGACATCAAGAAAAACACCATAAAAATTTTGGAAAAATTCAGACAGTATCTCCCCATGATTTCTATTTTCCCAAAAATTACCATCTTTGTGTTTTTCAAAGTCTCAACACATAACAACAATAACTAAGCTCATATGGCCTTCATGTTCAACATATTAAATTCATTTCAAGGCTTTTATATTCAACATATAAACTCCATTTCTAATGATTCATATGCTGTCCAAAAATGACTCATAACTAGGGTCTAACAAAACTAGCTTAAAGCATATGATTTGCAAGTATAAGATGGAGAAAACTTACTCTTTAAGCTTAATCCTTACTTTCTTTGCTTTTCTCACACTAAAATCCTTTCTCTTTCCACTTAGAGCAACATTTTACCTTGAAGAAAAGATGAATATGCAGCTGCCCTTTAGAGGAAATGGTTGAAGGATGGAGAAGATGAAGAAATTTGGTGAAGAATGGTGGTAGTTTTGCTTAGTTTCACTTCTTCCACTTTTTCTCCCTCCCTCTCTCTCTTCATGTTTTTCTCTCCTCCTCCCTTGTGTGTGGTGTGAAAATGGTGGAATGGAGGTGAAGGAGATGAATTTGGATGAAGTTAAATGGTCAGACTAAATTTGGACCCTTAGATCAACCTTTTCAAGATCAAATCTTAACCTTCCATTCCTTTTTCTTTTGATTTTCTAATTTCATAACTAAATATCCTCTTCCAAAAATTCTTGGCCACACATTTGGATACCTTTTCTTAGCCCTTAAGTTATGAATAGTAACCATGGTTAATTTTTTAACTCAACCATGGTCAACTTTTAACTCAACCATAGTTAGTTTCTAACTTAATCATGGTTAATTCTTTAAAATGACTAAAATCCTTTTCTTCTTTCCCTTTTATTTTGTATTTATCTTTGGGTTTCATCTTCTCTAAAACCCTAATTATATCTTCTCTTCTCTTTTAGGCCTTTAGAATCAACTATTGGGTCTTACTGTAACACCATAAATTCTAGCTCATTTCATAACATTCATAAGCTTCACATCATCATTTCCATAAGAGTACATGAAAAAGGGACCGAAAATAATGGGTTTATTCGCGTTGCGTCATACTTAAAAATTGCAATCGGTGTCACATGGACTGTGTGGGCTCATGTTATGCATTCTCATATTTAAATACATCATTAAAACTCATTTGCATCACAAAATCATGCCCACAACTCATGGAAACCGAAATGAAGCATGAAATGGGCTTGTTTAATTTCGGCCAGATTTGCTCCATTTTTTGACCAAATTTTGGAAAATCATAACTAAATCTAGAAAAATCTAAATCCTGAAATCTTGGTCATTTTGGAAATATTAGGATGTCTAATTTACACTAAAAATACTCCCAGACCATAACATCCATCACAGAGGGTGTTTGACATCCAAAATAGTCCAAAGGTCTGACTGAATTCTGGAACTATCACAGAATTCTGCAGAGAACTTTGAAAATGTCCAATTAATTACACAAAAATCCAATACCAATATGGAAAGCTGTGGATGTTAACTAGAGAGAAAAAAAATCTCCAGATCAGTTCATCAAGCCCAGATCTCAGAATTCGATGGAACAGTACCTTTGGTCAGGCAAGATTACTGAAACTGGACAGAAACTTCAAAAATTCATATCCTCCTCTCTAAACATCCAAATGAGGTGCTTCCAGTTGAATGTCTAGTTTCTATGTATAAAACTTTGTGGCAATTGGACATCATTTGAGCCTTGTGTGACAGAAAACAATTTCAAACCAAATGAATAGTGAAGCAACCAGAAACCATGAAAATTGCCAACTTTGAAAAATCATCAAATATTTTGTAGACCTCTGAAAATTATGATCTTTAGCTTCCCAAAAATATCTTAATGAGACCTAATTGCATGCCAAATTTCAAATCAAGACTAACTCATTTGGTCAAAAAGTGACATAGGGTTTCATTATGGTTAAATTTGGCTCCATATGGGATACCAAATTTGCCAAATGGCTTTCCCTTGGTTGTGGCATCTTTTGGGCAAGTCTAAAAGTACATTTAAGACTTGTGTGTACTGTCCAAATGGTCCCAAACCTCATGCATCTCATTTTGGCCCTTCAACCTACACTTATGCACATTTCCATTAAACTTCTAATTTGCATAACTTGGCATTACATACCCAAATTCATTTCTAAAGTTCATACATCATATCCATACATGTATACATCACATAGTATCATATTTACATGTGTCTCAAGGGTCATGTACCATTTACAATAATCATATACATTATTGAACATCATTATGGTTCAAAAAGGGTAAAAGTTAGACATATGAATGTCAATCTCTCTTCTTCAATGTTGTTGGCTCCCATTGCCATAGTTACTTGGTCCACCTAGCATGTTAGAGCATTGGAGAGGAGGAGATGAGATTCAAAGAATCCCAATAACTCATCTCCCATTTAATCATACATAATATGTGCAAAGCAAGCTTTACAAATGCATGCATGGAGAAAATGGAAATCATAGATATTTTTAACACAAGTTTGGCATGTGAATCACTCATACAAGACATTCAAGAGTTCACCAAGTGCTTGGATTGGCCTCACACTTCTCCTCATGGATTTTGGACTTGCCTTACCCATTCTTTGAGCACTTTGGACTCAACCATACTCTTGGGAGCCCACTTTGCTTTTAGGAGACTCTTTATTTTGTCTCAACCAAGCTCAAGGGTTCTTGGCTCATCCTCACCATAGTGAAGAGTTCTTGGCCTCTCCACACTCAAGCAAACTCAAGAAACATCATACATTCACTTGAAAACATAACATGACATCATGAAATCATGGTAAATAAGATCATGCTAGCATACTTTTCATGGCTTGAAAATACACATACACACATTTTAAAACAAGCTAAACACACATCCATGCATGAGAGAAGGTGAAGAGAGCTACCTTGCTTGTATTCACACACTTTTTCCTTAAGTCTTGACTCCTCTCCCTTGACCTCACACACCCAAAAAGGTGGAGACTATTTCTCTTGGCCTAGACACACCAAAAGAAACATGAATTACTCATGGGAACAAGCCTTGGCATTATACACACTTTACATGATGCTACTTTGGTTTATGGCTCCATTATGCTTCCATAAGGCACTTAATGAAGCAACTTCAAGAATTCATGATTTTGGCTCCCTTCTCTACTTTAATCTATGATTATTGACTCCATTTAGACTCCTTGGAGTCATCACACAATTATTTTAAAGAGCCTAACTAGGAGTTGCTTCATTATGCTACATTATGGAGCCTACACTTCCATCTCACTATCTATGACTTCTAAAATTTGTCCAAGGCTTCCTCTCATCCTCTTCCATCCTACATGACTCAAAAATAAGCTTGAAACAAATTAAAACTTCCCCTTAGTACTCTTTCTAGCCTAGGCCAACATTATGGAAGCATTTAGGGTTCAAGGGGTTTTCAATTTTTCCTTGATGGGAGAGTGACTTGGGAGGCTTCCTAGAGGTCTTAGAAGCTCAATTAAACACTTACATAGCCTAGGAAATTCATGAATCAAAACAGATTTTACAAACTCTTCAAGAACTCTACACTTTGCTAACTTGAAATTCAATGGCTTTTACTTGGTTTCCTTTGCATATTCTAAATTTCCACACCCTAATTCATGTGATTCATTCTTGTTTTGGCCAGAAATTTAATCCCTCATGGCTGGTTTTACAAAGGGGGAATTGAAGAGAAGAGGAGCAAGGAGACCTAAGCTTAGGAAGTAGCAAAATACCTTGGATTCTTGGTTTTCTTAGTTTGTTCTTCACTTGGCTAGCCTCCCCTCACCAAATCCAAAAATTCCACCTCTGTTCTGCCTTTAAAATAGCACCAAATTAAATGCCAAAACCATGAGAAGGAAGAGGAAGAAGAGCGAAAAAAGTTTAACAAGGCAAGGAGTAGGAAAAAGTGGCTAAAACTTACACTTTTCAAAGCTTCGTCTTCCTTCCTTGGCCTCCCCTCTTGTACACCACTCTCAACCCTTCTTAATTCTGTTTTAACGTGTGAGAGAGTGGGTGAGGAGATCTGAGCAGAGGAGGGACGTTTTTATAAGCTAGGGATTCATTTAAGCAACTTTCAAAATTTGTAATTTAGTCCCTCTTCATAGTTTTGTTCGTTTGGGCTCATTTCAACTCCTTTTTGAAATCCATCTTTTCCATCATATTCCTTAGGCTCTTAATCATAAGAATTGCCTTTGAAATCACTCAAAAAGGATCTAAAACCATTCTGAATCTTCGATCAACTGACGACCGAAATCACTCACCGGAGGGGTTTCAACTGTTCTAGGGGTTTCCATGATATTCAGGGCCTCTGAGAACCCCAGAAAGCTCAAATTTTTTGTTTAAAAAGCCATCCTATGAGTTTTCCAAATTTTTCAAAAATTACAAAAGTGCCCCTACTTTCTTTGGCAAATTTTTTGAGCTGTTTTGGCTCTTATTTTTGGGTATCTTAAACCTCAAATCCTCATTTTCTAATATTTAAAATTTTATCATAATTTTAGTTGGCCCCAATTCCTTCTATTTTGAGGACTTCCTTTTATATTTGGCCCATTTTTTACGTTTATGAAGAAACCGAACATTGCATTTCTCACGTTTACGAAGGGACCGGATGTTACACTTACAGTAGTCTAATAATCGGTATCTGGGCTTGATTAAGGTTTTACGGTACAATACATACCTTTAGACCTTCTAAAATTTATTAATATTATTTCCTCTACTTTCTGGCCTTACTGAGCTTCAAACATTGTTTAGGGGCCCTTAACCTCAATCCTTATAAATTTCGGTGTTAATCGAACACCCGAGTCTATAGGTGTAATTTTCATCATTATGTATTATGATTGTGCTATAAAATTTTCATTTACTACAATTCTGTCCCTGAAACTCCTTCAGGGTTTTTTAGCCCTTTAGTTATTTTTATTTCTATAGTTGTTACAACTTCCTTTTCTATTTTGTTCATGACTATTGATCGGGATAACCAAATCTCAGATCAGATCCTGCCGGGCCATCCGGACAACATGACGTCATTGGATCAATCTCATCGAACTAAGTTTAACCGTGGGTCATAAATTTTTGAGATTCTTGCTCAATTTTTTAATATTTTTGCCTAAAGCCACAAATAGAGGGTGAAACTAAGGTTTCCTGAACTTTCGAGCAATTTATACATCTTGCCCTGCTCATAATTTTTCTTTACATTTTGGTCCCTGGCTCCTTCATACTTGACTTCGGAGGCTCTTCGAGACCTTTTTCTGATCTCTTTTTTTTCATCTATTTTAGTCCTAATTTTAAGGCATCTCTAGCCTTGACTCATCATTGTTTGCAGTCTAGAATATTATTCTAATTTTATTAGACCTCAATTTACTCTATTTAGGAGACTTCCTTTTATATTCGGTAAATTTTGTACATTGACGGAGAAACCATATGTTACGTTTCTCACATTTCCTTACGTTTTCTTGGATTTTCAAAAAACCAGATGTTACATGCTCCATTACCTGAAAAATCTTCTCAAACTACATAATCCAAGTCTCAGCTTTCTCTGTATTCAATTTACCATTAAAGGTGGGAGGCTCAAATTTCCTGAACTAAGCTATAGTCTACCAATAGAAGGCTGTTATGAGACTGGAGGTGTCTAAGCTGGTGGAGTCTGAGACATTTGTTGTATCTGTATCTATGGCTGTGGGTCAGAGTGAGTTACCCCTAAATACTTGGGATGATCTAAGTGCTGTAGTGGTTGTGGGGGAGAAGGTGTAGGGCCTTACTATCTTTCTGTGCAAGTTGTTCCTGAAGCTGAATGATCATGGCTTGCTACTGATCTAGGCAAGCCATAATAGCCCAAAAGGCTCCAGCCATCGAATCACTAAGCTCGACTCTATCCTCAACACGAGCCTCTCTAGAAGGCCTACCTTTCCATGTGTTAACCATCTTTCTAAAATATCATCAACAAACTTTAGCATCAAATATGAACACACCCACCACCATCACACTCAATTCATCCACAACAAGTTCATACACAAGGGCAAACTCTTGTTCTCAAGCCATAACCCACATCAAAGTGCCTGAACTTTTGCTCTAATACCAATAAAGTGCAACACCATATTAATCTAGCCTTCCGTATTCATCTCTTAGCTTTCTTCCTTTGGTATCACAAGTTTTTTAAGAAAAACTCAATTAAAATATTGCATTATTTTGTATTGCATAACAGATAAAAATTTCATTTCATGTCCCGTGGACATATGAACTCATCCATCTCATTTCCTATTTAACTACATACATAAAACTTAGAAACATCTCAAAATGTTGCCAAGAACTCAAGCTTATAACATACATACACAAAATAATACAAGGTTGCCTCGGGTTCTACTACTAGATTTCTGATACCAACTTCAAAAAATCATAACTAAATTTAGAAAAATCAAAATCTGCACACTATACATTCTAGAAAGCTACAGATGCTAAATTTATGCTAAAAATAAGTCTAGACCAAAAAAGGTACATCTAGCTATTAGAAATTGATAGAACAGTACCAAAGGTACTGCTGCGTTACTAATACTGATTTTGAACTTCAAAAATTCATATCTCTTTATTCAGACATCCAATTGAGGTGATCTTGGTGGCCATAGAAATCTTATCATGTCTAGTTTATGGTTGTACACTTTCATGAGCATTGGACACCATTGGCTCTCAAATAACATGGGAGAAGAAATTGACCACATGAATATAAACCATACCAAAATAGCAAAAATTTAGCAATTTTGAAAATTCATAATTAATTCCATAGAGTTCCAACTAATTTGATCTTTTAGCTTCCTAAAAAGATTTGGATGAAATCTATATGAATGCCAAATTTCATGAGGAAATTCGTTCATTTGGTCAGTTTGTACCATAAGGTTGCAAATTGTCACATTTAGGCTTTTTAAAAGGTTTCAAATGGCCCATTTTTGCTTCTAGCTATTCTAGGGCCACTTGAATACATGGGAAAGCATCAAAATAGTCTATTAAACATGTTTCAAAGGTCCACAAACACAGATCTCACAAACTCACTCTCCCACTCCAAGGTATACATAAAGCATATGTAGGCAATTCATTCAATGTCAAAAACATGCCATTCCATTCATTTGCTTCCAATTTTCATATATACATCACATATCCATATATTCATACATGTTCAATAGGTTTTACATCATATTCATCATAAGGTTACATTATATACCATCAAAATGGTTACAATTTGAATACATAACACATTTCCATGTCAATCTTCTTCCTTTAAGATTGGTGGCTTCCATTCCTTTGCTCACTTGGTCCACCTAGACATGTTAGGTAATGCGGAGGAAAGAATGAGATTTTAGAAATCCTAATACCTCTTCTCCCTTTCAAGCACACATAATAGATGCAAATTCAAGTCTCAAAATGCATACATGGCTATCTTGAAATGCATAAACATACATGGAATATTTCTTACATTCAAGAAGTCACATACAACATACAACATTCATAAGCTTGCCAAGGCAATGGTCCATTCTCTTTGAGATTTTGGACTTGCCTCACCCATTTTCTTAAAGGACTTTTGACTAAGCCTCACTTTTTAGAAACTTTTGGCTTTGTCTCACCCATTCTTGGGGACTTTTGGCTCATCCTCACCCTAGCTAAGAGACTTTTGGCTTCACCACACTCAAGTAAACCAAAACATGTTCATAAAATATCATTCAAGTGCATAACAAATCATCATGGTACCTTGGCATATAGATACATGCTAGAAACATCTTTCATGGCTTAAACATACATACACACATTCAAAGATAAGAAAAACACCCAATCATGCATGAAAGAAAGAAGAGAGAGCTACCTTGATGGCAAAAGCACACTTTAACCTTTGGAAATGCTTTCTCTCCCTCGGCTACACACTCATAAGGATGTGAGACTTGATTTCTTTGACCTAAACACATTACATGGAAGCCAATTATACTCTTGGAACAATTTCTAAAGCTACACATGCACTTGAAAAGCTAGATTGCTTCTAAGGTTCAATTATGATTCCATAAGGCACCTAATGAAGCAACCTTGGGAAAATATGATCTTGGCTCCATTCTCTCCCTTAATCTATGACTCTTGACTCCATTTAAACTCCTTGGAGCCATCACACATTCATTTCAAGGAGCCTATCTAGGTGTTGCTTCTTGAAGTCATAATATGAAATCTATAGCTACATCTCATTATCTATGACTTTGTAAAAATTTTTCAAGGCTTCTTCTCATACTCTCCCATCATATATGATGTAAAACCAAGTTTGAAAGAAATTAAAACACTCCCTAGTGTCCTATCTCTTCTTGGCTAAGGCTATGCCTCCTTTAGACATCAATGGAGTTGTTTTGCTTTCTTTGATGGGAGATGCAAGTGGGAGGCTCTTTTGATGTCTTAAGAACTCATATGAACTCTTAAATATCTTAATTTATGGCTAGAATTCATCTTACAAATCAAGGTGTAACTAAAACCCTAGGTTATATATCTTGGAAAATCATGGTTTTTTCTTTGTTTCCTTTGCATATTCTTATTCTCCACACTCTAATTCCTATGATTCATCCTTGTTTTGGTTCAAAATTCAATTCCTCTTGGCTATCCATACATGGGGCAAAATGCACAAGAAGAAGAACAAGGAAGGAAAAGCATGGAAGAAGCCAAACTACCTTGGTTTCCTAGCCTTTCTTGGATGCTCTTCCTTTTGCTTGGATTTTCCTCTCCAAATTTGAAATTTTTCCCTCTGGTCTGACCTCAAAATACTACCAAAAACTTCAATGAAACTATAGGAAGAAGGAGGAGATTAAGTTTACTAAAGATAAGACTAGGAAATTCCATAAAAATCATACCTTTCTTGCCTTGTTTTTCCTCTTCCTCTTCCCTTCTCTTCTGCGCCTCTCTCCCTTGGTCTCACTTCTATTTTACAATAGAAATAAAGTCGGCTAAGTGAGGGAGAGAAAGGGGCGAGGTTTATAAACCCTAAGGAAGGGAATTTGTTTTAAAGAAATTCCATTTATGTCTCGTAAACTTGGCATTTTCGTTTTTAGTTCGTTTTAGCTCCTTTTTTATAACCATCTTCTCTATCATAAAACTTAGGTTCTTAATCTTCTAAAATGCCTTTGGAAGTGGCAAAGTTCGAGTTAACCATTGTTAAAAAATATACACCGGAGGGATTTTAACTATCCCGAGGCTTCTCATAGTTTTCAGGGCCTCTAAGAACCCTAGAGAGCTCAAATTTTTCATTTAAAAAGCCCTCCTGTGAGTATTCTAAAAATTGTCTGATATTACAAAATTTTCATTATGTTATATAACAATTTTGTAAAATTCCATCTGGTTATTTTAGCTTCTATTTTAGAGCATCTCTGGCCTCTTATTTTCATTACTTAGGGTTTAGATCATTATTCTAATTTTTCTGGACCTTAACCAATTCATTTCAGAGGGTTACTTTTAAAACGTATCTATTTTTGTTGTTTTTACAAAAATTGGACGTTACAAGAGGTCTTTTGTATTGCTATGTTTATATAACTCATCTCATTCCTTGTCTAAGCTCATTTCCAAGAATTATACAAGTTTCCAAAGAAGAAACATGAAAAATATTCAATTATTTTGTGTTGCATAATGGATAAATTTTTCATTCAGTGTCTCATGAACCACTTGAACTCATTTATCTCATTCTTATATTTAATTACACAAAAATAACCCATAACCATCCTGTAACGAACGTAATTTTCATAAAACAATGAAATGAGCTGTATAAAAGTAAGTCCTCTTAAATGACCTAGATAATGTCCCAAAAAATTTGGGTTGAGTCCTAGACTCCTAAAAATGATAATTCTAGGCTCAGACAAAAAGAAAAGCAGAGTTAGGATGGAGAAATAATTTGCGACGGAAACTGACGAAACATAATGGTATTTTTGTAAATAAGTGTAACTTTTGGAAAACCACATAGGAAGGCTTTTTGAATGAAAGTTTTGAGTTGCCCAAGGTTCTCAGAGGCCCCAAAAATTATAGGAAGCCCCGGGACTGGAAAAGCCCCTCCGATGTATGTTTTTCAACGTTAGTTGACTTGAACTTTGACCAGTTTGTTCGATAAGGTTTTAGCTCCAAATTGAGTGATTCCAAAGATAATTTATTAAATTGGGAAGCTAAATTTTATGATGAAAAACACGGTTCTCAAAAAGGAGCTAAAACAAAGCCGAAACAAAATTGTCATTACAAAAGGGCAAAATTGGAAATAAAAGCTTTTAGAATGTCCTAAACACTTCCACACTTTTCTTCCATCTTCTCCCTTTTATTGAGCACGAAATTTTCTGCCCAAAATACAGAAGTTATTATGCTCTCTTAGGTGCATCAAAAGGGGAAGAAAAGGAGGAGAAAATCAAGGAAAAGGTAAGGAAATTTGTAGATTTTCATGCTCCATCTTCCTCTAATCTTGTTCCTCTCCTTTCCTCCTCTCTTTCTATAGTTTAGTTAAGCTTTTTGGTTCTGTTTTAGGTCCAGAACCAAGGGGAGAATTTCAAATTTGCAAAGGAGAAGAGAACCAAGGAGAAAGACACTTGAAAGCTCACTTGAATCCTAGGTAATCCTTGCTTTTTGTTGCATCTTCTCTTCCCCCTCCCTTTATGTGTATTTCGGCCAAGAATAGAACCAAAGGAGGGGAGGATGTTCTTCCTGAATACAAGGAAGGAACAAGGGTTTTAGGCCATGGGGAGATGGAATATGGCAAGAAATTCTAAGAAAAATCAATAGAAAACAAGTTAGAAAAGTGTAGTGTTTTCTAGGGTTTTACAAAATCTGATTTTGTGTGAATATTTCCTTGGCTATTTAAATGTTCTCTTGAGCTCCTAAGACCTCTAGAAAGCCTCGCAAGTGGTTTTCCCATCAAGGAAAAATCACAAAGTCTATGAACCTTCATTATGGTGCATATTTCGCCCAAGCTAGGTTCATTAGGCTAGGGGATGTTTTAATTTGTTCTAGCCATGGTTTGGGACTCCATATGATGTTAGAAGATGGGAGGAACCATTGGGAAAAATTTAGGAGCCATAGATTAGGAGATGGGATAATGGTGTCTATAATGGTGCTTTGTGAAGCAACTTAGTCTTCCAATTGTGTAGTTGATTGTGTGATGACTCCAAGAACCTTAAATGAGCCCAAGAATCCTAGAAATAACAAGAGAATGGAACCTAGAACTTGAAATGCAAGAGTAGCTTCATTAGGCCAATTATGGAACCATAATGCTAAGTATGAAACCAAGTGTGTGTTTAAGCTTTAGTTAATGTCTTAGCTTGCTTCAATTATGTGATTGTATGATGTTTGTGATGTCTAGGTCAAGAGAACCCTACTCCACCTAAGTGCTCTTGTGAAATCAAGGAGGGGAAGGAATTAGTAAAGTAAAGCTTGCATTAATTGAAAGGTAGCTCTCCACCTCATTCTCTTGCATTCTTGTGTGCATATGTATGTTTTGTGTACTTATGTATGCTCTTGTGATTTGAGAACATGTCACTTGATGTCTTGAGGTTGCATTGGTACCAATGTGTTGTCTTGAATGCCATTGATTGTGAGAATGGCTCTCAAGGGTGAAGTGATGCCAAAAGTCCCTTAAAGTGGGTGAGGATGTGCCAAAAGTCTCAAGGCATGGGTGAGACTAGACCAAAAGTCCCTTAGATGGATGAGGCTAGGTCAAAAGTCCCAAGACCAAGAGTGAGGCAAATCCAAAAGTCCTAGAAATGGGGTGAGGCAAAACCAAAAGTCCCTAGAGCATGAAAATGGTTTGATGTGGAAATATGGCATGGCATGTAATATTATACACTTTATGTTTGCACACTTGAGATTTTAATGTATATATGTTTTGAATGCATGTGTGAATGGGTGTGTGAGCTATTGAGATTCTAGGAATCTCACTCCCCTTCCCTCCATTATCTTGAAATGCCTAAGTGATGTTCAAGAAACAAGGAGTGCAAGCCAAAGACCTTGAGAGATTGTATTTTGTATATTATGTAACCTTACTTGTACTTGAATGTGAAAGTGAGCTTGTACATATTATTTTTGTGATGTAAGACCATGAACAAATGTAAAACGATGTATGAATATGATGTAGACCTTATGTGACACTAAATCCATGGAATTATGCAAATTGGCTCTTGGATGGCTTGATGCAACTATGCATTCTTGGATGTGGAATGACCAAATTTAGATGCATGGGGTTTGAGACCATTTGGGCAGCTCCCACAAGTCATAATTATACTTTTAAACTTGCCCAAGAGGTGCCAAACTCAAGAGGAGGCCATTTGGACTAAAGTGACTCTTGATAGGGAGCAAAAATGACCATTTCATGAGGCTTCATCACTTTTTATCCAAATGAGCTCTTCTTAGTCTGAAATTTTTCATGCATATAGATCTTATTGAGAGCTTTTTGAGAAGAAAAAATTGGTAATTTTTGGAGGTGTGTGGAATATTTGGCGAATTGTTGAAGTTGGAATTTTTTCTAGTTTTGGCCCTTGGTACTGTAGCACTGGTCCGAAATTAAATCCCATCACTCATGGGGCAAATGATGTCCAATTGCCACGAAATTTTATAAAGAGAAACTAGAAATTCCCAATGACTTGTTCCAACTTGAAGCACCTCATTTGGAGGTCTAGAGAGGGAGATATAAATTTTTGAACGTTCTGTCCAGTATCAGGACCCTTACCCGACCTGAGTTACTGTTCTATTGAATTCTAAGATTTGGGCTACCTGAGCTGGTCTGGAAATCTTTTTACCCTCTAGATAACATACTTAAATTTCCATATTGGTATCATTTGCATAGATTGGATGTTTTTGGAATTAATTGTACATTTTCAAAGTTTGTTGTAAAATCTGTGACAGCATCAGGAGGCAGTTTGACCTCTGGACGTTTTTGGATGTCAAATGTCCTCTGTAATGGATGTTATAGTCTAGGAATATTTTTACTGTGAATTAGACCTCCGTATGTTTCCATAATAGCAAAGAATGTGTAATTTTGATTTTTCTAGAATTAGTTATGATTTTTCAAAGTTTGGCCAGAAAAGAGGCCAATTCTGGCTGAACATAAACCTCCATATTCTAGGTTCCATTTCGGTTTTCATGAGTTGTGGGCATGATTTTATGATGCAAATGAGTTGTATACATGTAATTAAATATGGAAAAGTATAGTATGAGTTCACACAGTCCATATGATATTGAATGAAAATTTTTTACGCGACGCAACGCAAAAATAATCAATACTTTAATGCCATTTTCTTGCCTCTCATATGAATTGATTGATATGAGGTATGAAAATAGCATGGAATGAGCTAAGAAATTATGGTATTACACATCCCAAGAAGTGGCCTAGAACTCGTGCAAGTGGATGGTATACATGAAAATTCATGATGCAACCTCAGGTTGGATTTCTATATTACTATCATAAATTTTGAAAAATCATAACTAATTCTAAAAAAATTGAAATCAGAATACTTTACAAGTTTGGAAAGCCAAAGATATCTACTTTATGTGAAAAAATAATTCCAGACCATAACAGAGGCTAATAGCCACCGAAAATTGATAGAATAGTACCAGAGGTCGACTATCATTACTAGTACTGTCCTCCAACTTCAAAAATTCATATCTCCCTGCTCAGAGGTCCAATTGTGGTGATCTCAATGGTCATGGAAATCTTGTCATGTCTAATTTATGTTTGTAAAATTTCATGAGCATTGGACATCATTTGGCCTTCAAATGACATAGCCCAAGCTACTAACCAAATGAATAGTGTTTGCATCAATTCAACATAAAAATGCCAAAATTGAAAAATCATAATTAATTCCACAAAACTCCATAAAAATGCCAAAATTGAGATCTATATGCATGCCAAATTTCATGGGCAAATTCCTTCATTTGGTTAGATTTTGATGTTAGGCTGCATAATGGTCCATTTTGTGTCACATGAGGGCTCTAAATGGTCCATTTTGGTTTCTAAGACACCCATGACCACTTGCGAACATGGGAAAGTACCAAAATGGTCTACTAAACATATCTCAAAGGTGCATAAACCCAGAAATTAAAAACTCACTCTCTCACCCCATATCATACACAAGAATCCGTAAGCTTTAAGTTGCCATTCACTACTCCATAAGCACATTAGCATTCATTTGGCATTAAAACACATACATACATCAAATATTTGGATAATTACACATGTTCAAATGATTACATAACAATTCCATCATAGGATTACATCATATGCCATTTGTATGGTTACAAAAGAGGCAAAACTAGACACTTTATTGTCAAGCTTTCATCTCCTAACTTGGTGTCTTCTATTACTTTGCTCATTTGGCCCATCTAGCATGTTAAGACATTCGAGAGAAGGGAATGAGATTCAAAGAATCCCAATAGCTCACCTTCCTTTCAATCACACATAAAAAATGCAATTCAAGTCTTGAAAATGCATGCATAGGAAAAATGGAAAGTATGATCATGCAAGAAATATTCTTGGTATTTGAACAAATCATACAAAGCATACATAAGCTTGCCAAGTAAATGGATTAGCCTCACCCATTCTCTTCAAAGTTATTGGACTTGCCTTGTAATGTCCAGTTTTCGTTAAACGATGAAAATAGATACATTTTAAAAGCAAGTCCCCTAAAATGAATTAGTTAAGGTCCTAAAAAATTTAAATAGCATTCTAGACTCCTAAAAATGAGAATCTTAGGCTCAGAAGGAAAGAAAAATAAAGCTAGAATGAAGAAATAAAATTAAACAAAAGATTTGCGAAATGTAATGGTATTTTCGTAATTTTGAGCAAATTTTAGAATTCTCATAGGAGGGCTTTTTAAATAAAATTTTTGAGTTCTTTAGGGTTCTTAGAGGCCCTAAAAATTATGAGAAGCCCTAGGACAATTAAAACCCCTCCAGTGGATGTTTTCCAATGATGGTAAAGCTAAACTTTGACATATTCGTTCATGAAGATTTTAGCTCCAATTTGAGTGGTTCCAAAAGTATTTTACTAAATTGGAAACTTAAATTTTATAATGAAAAAGACAGTTCTCAAGAAGGAGCTAAAACGAACTAAAAGCAAAAATGCCAAAACAAAAGGTCAAAATTAAGATTTTTGAAAAGTCTTTCTTGAACTCCACCTATATATATAAGGCGCCCCACCTCCTCACTCACTTAGCCACATATGTTTCTACCATAAACCAAAGGAGGAACCCTAAGAGTGAGGCACACAAGAGGGACAGGAAGAGAAGGAGAAAGACAAGGCAAAAGGTATGGATTCTTGGTTGCTTTTCATGCTTTTTCTTTAGCAAACCTCTTCTTCTCCATTTCCCTTTCTTTCCTATGGTTATATTAAAGTTTATGGATCTGTTTTGAGGGAAGAATAGAGGGAAAATTCGGATTTAAAGAGAGGAGGCCAACAAAAGGAAGATTTAAGCAAGAAAGCAAGGAAAAACAAGGTAAATCTTCCATCCCATGGTAACCACTCCTCCTCCCTCTTCTTCCTTGGTTTGTCCAACATGAGAAGCTATTAGAGGGCTTGGATTTTAGGAAAAACCAAGGGTGAATCCTAAGAAAAGGAGTGTGGAGAATAAAAGTATACAAAGAAAATTAACAAATAACCATGAAAATTCAAGATAGCAAATCTAGGGTTTCATGTGTTCCTTGCAAAATCTGTTTTGATACAATAATTTCTAGGCATAAATGAATATTTAAATGAGTTCCTAAGATCCCTAGAAGTCTTCCCATATGCATCCTCCACCAAGAAAACAAAGCAAATTTTCAGGTAGACCAAATGCTTCATAGTCTTAGCCTAAAGGGGATGAGGTGCCTAGGGATAGTTTTAATTTGTTCCAAACCCATTTTTGAGTCATATATGATGAGTGAAGATGAGGGAAAGTCTTGGAAAAAATTTAGAAACCATAGAAAGTGAGATGACCTTATATATTTCATAATATGACCTAAGGAAGCAACATGTAGTTAGGCTCTTTGTTTTAATTGTGTGATGACTCCAAGAGGCTTAAAAGGAGTCAAGAATCATATATGAAAGGAAATAATAGAGCCTAGAACTTATTTGATGAGTGTTGCTTCATTAGGTACATTCTTGGAATCATAAAGAGGTTATTAGACCAAGTTAGTGTTTAAGGAAGATGTATGGCTTTAGAAATGATTCCATAAACCTAATTAGATTTTATAAATTGTGTTTAGGCTAAGAGAAACCAATCCCACACCTTTGTGTGTGTGAGGCCAAGGAAGGGAGAGCAAATTCAAGGAGAAAAGTGTGTGGTTGCAACTAAGGTAGCTCACTCCTCCTTCTCTCATGCATGAATATATGTTTGACTTGTCTTTGAATGTGTGTATATGTGTTTTAAGTTAAGAAAAGTGTTCTAGCATGAGCTCTTATTCTAAAGTACCATGATGTTGTATTATGTTTTCAAAGGATGCTTTAATGCTTGCTTGGTTTTGCTTGAGTGTGGAGAGGTCAAGAACTCTCTAATCATGGTGAGGATAAGCCAAGAACCCTTGGAAATGGTTGAGACAAAGTCTAGTGTCTCCCAAGAGCAAGGCATAGTTCAAAGCCTTAAAGGAAAGGGTGAGGCAAGTCCAAGAACCTTAAGAAAAATGGGTGAGGCTAATCCACTTGCTTGGCAAGCCTATTTATGCTTTGTGTGACTTGTTCAAATGCTAAAGATGTCTTTTGAATGATTGCACATGTTAATATGCCCATGCATGCATTTGTAAGACTTGGTTTGCATACTTTATGTGTGATTGAAAGGGAGATGATCTATTAGAATTCTTTGAATCTCATTTCCTCTTCTCCAATGTTCTAACATGCTAGGTGAACTAAGTGATCAAGGTAATGAGAGCCAACAACTTGGAAGGTGAAAGTTTGACAACAAAGTGCATGAATTTTACTTCTTTATGGCCATATGAGTGGCAAATGTTGTAATACATTATTTTATATGACCTATGACCTCATGAACATATGTAATTGTGCTAATGTATTATGTACAAATGAGGTTTAATATCATATGAATGGTATAGTGCAATTTGAGTATGGAATGGCAAGACTAGCATTATGTAATCTTGTGCATGGCATGGGATGAGAGAGTGGGTTTGTAAATTCTAGGTTTGTACACCTTCAAGACAAGTTTATAATGTCATTTTGGTGCATTCCCACGTGCTAAGTGGTCATGGTGGCCTTGGAACTTGATATGAACCATTTGGACCCATTATATGGAACAAATATAACCAATTTGCAACCCAATGTCAAAATCTGACCAAATGAATGAATTTGCCCATGAAATTTGGCATACATGTAAATCTTATCTAGATCTTTTTGGGAAGATAAAGTGCATAAAAATCAAAGCTCTATAGAATTAATTATGAATTTTCAAAGTTGAAATTTTTCTGCTGCTCTGGTGCATGTACTGTTCATATGGTCAGTTTTGTGTTCTATGTCATTTGAGAGTCAAATGGTGTCCAATGCTTGTGAAATGTTACAAGAATAAACTAGAGGTCATAAGCTTTCTATGGCCACCAAGATGACCTCATTTGGAAGTCTAAGCAGAGAGTTATGAATTTTTGAAATTTAATGTCAGTACCAGTAGCGCCACTTGACCTGCTATACTGTTCCATCATAATTTAGTTCTTAAATGGACTTAGCATGGTTTGGAGATATTTTTTCCTTATATTTAACATCTGTAGCTTCTTATAATAACCAAATTGGCATAATTTTTATTTTTTTAGAATTAGTTATGAATTTCCAAAGTTTATGATAGTAAGCTATGACAGTAGCCCAGACAACTGAGACCTTGGGTGCTTTTCGAATGTCAAACGTCTTCTACTTGATGTTCCATGATCTGAAATTATTTTTACATAAAGTAGACATCTGTACTTTCCAGAATGGTAAAGAATGTATAATTTCAATTTTTCTAGAATTAGTTATGATTTATCAAAATTTG
Organism: Erythrophleum ivorense; assembly: GCA_026724425.1. Taxonomy (NCBI): domain Eukaryota; kingdom Viridiplantae; phylum Streptophyta; class Magnoliopsida; order Fabales; family Fabaceae; genus Erythrophleum; species Erythrophleum ivorense. The sequence goes on along the minus strand of JAIUCV010000004.1, from coordinate 21,242,821 downwards.
TGACAGAAAATATGAAATTTTAGCCGAGGCTGCACTACGGTATTTTGTGTGTTTTTTTCACTTGCACAAACTCTAGGCCACATTTGGTGATGGATTTGAGTTGTATCTATGTAATTAAATATGAAAATATGATACATGTGTTCATAGGATCTACGGGATACCGAATGAAAAGTTTATACGCTACGTAAAGAAAATTCAACATTTTAATGTCATTTTCCTTGCTTCTTCATGAAATGCATGAGATGAGACATAGAGATAGCATGAAATAAGCTAGAAATCTATGGTGTTACATGCCTCACTCTTTTTCTTAAAGGCCTTGAACTAAGCCTTGCTTTTAGGAGACTCTAGACTTTGTCTCAACCATTCTCAAGGGTTCTTAGCTCATCCTCACTATGGCTAGAGGATTCTTGGCTTCTCCACACTCAAGCAAACCATGGCAAGTATATAAAATATCATTTGAATGCATAAAACATTATCATGGTATCATGGCATATGAAATCTTACTAGAACACTTTTTATGGCTTAAAACACACATACACACATTCAAAGACAAGGCAAACATTCATCCATGCATGAAAGAAAGTGGAGAGAGTTACCTTTGATACAACCATACACTTTTCTCTTTAGAATTGCACTCCCTTCCTCTGCCGCACACTCACAATGATGGGAGACTTGTTTCTCTTGGCCTAAACACATAAAATAGGAACCAATTATGCTTTTGGAACCTTTCACAAAGCTATCTATCTACTTAGAACTCTAACTTTGTTTTATGGTTCATTTATGGTTCCTAAATGCACCTAATGAAATAACATCCACCAATTAAGTTCTAGACTCTATTCTTTCCTTTCATTTATGATTCTTTACTCCTTTTAAACCTCTTAGAGTTATCACACAATTGAAACAAGGAGCCTAACTACATGTTGCGTCTTTAGGTCATATTATGAAACCTATGATGCCAATTCATTTCTTAGACCTCCTAAATTTTTTCCAAGGTTTCCCCTCACCTTCACCCATTATATATGACTCAAAAATGGGTTTGTAAAAATTTAAAACTATCCCTAGGTGCCTTGAACCTTTTAGGCTGAGACTATACTTCTTCTTGGCACCCATGGAGCTTGCTTTTTTTTCTTGGTGGAAGATGCATATGGGGAGCTTTCTAGGGATTTAGGAGTTCATCCAAACACTCATTTAGGCCTAGGAATTATTGTATCAAATCAGATTTTACAAAGGACACTTAAAACCCTAGGTTTTCTTTTTTGAAATTTAATGGCTAGTTTGTTGTTTTCTTTGCATATTCTTGTTCTCCTCCCTTAAATTCCTAAGATTCATCCTTGGTTTAGCTAGAAACTTAACCCCTTAGGGCTGGCTTATGTAGGTCGAACCATCCACAAGAGAAGGACAAAGGAAGATTAAGTGAAGAGATGATAAAATACCTTGATTTCATTAGTTTTTTTTGCTTGTTTTTCACCTTCCTTGGCTTCCTCACCTCAAATACAAAATTTCCCTTCTATTTTGTCCTCAAAATAGATCCAAGAACTTCAATAAAATCATGGGAAAGAAGGGAAGATGGAGGAGAAGGAGTTTGCTAAGGAGAAAGCATGAAAAACTAAGAAAATCTGTACCTTTTTTCTTGTTTTTCTCCTTCTTTTCTTCTCCTCTTGGTGCACCTCAAACCCTAGCTCTCTTCTCTGGTTTAGGGCAGAAACAAATGTGTCCAAATGAATAAGGAGGAGGGGTGTGACATATATATATATATAGGTAGGTTAGGAAGAATTTTTCAAAAATTTTAATTGCGTCCCTTTGTCTTGGCATTTTTGTTTTCAGTCTATTTTAGCTCCTTTTTTAGAACCGTCTTTTCTATTATAAAATTTAGATTTTCAATTTAATAAAATGCCTTTGGAATCACTCAAATCAGAGCTAAAACCTTCCCGAACAAATCTATTAAAGTTCGGGTCAACTAACATTAGAAAACGTCAACCGAAAGGGTTTTAACTGTCCCGGAGCCTCCTATTGTTTTTAGGGCCTCTAAGAACCTTGAAGAACTCAAAACTTCTGTTTAAAAAGCCCTCCTATGAGAATTTTAAAATTTGCTCAAAATTACAAAAATGCCATTATATTTTGTCAACGTTTTGTTAAAATTCATTTCTTCATCCTACTCCATTTTTCTTTCCATCTAAGCCTGGGATTCTCATTTTTAGGAATCTAGAATGCTACTTAAATTTTTTGGACCTTAACTAACTCATTTCAGGAGACTTGCTTTGAAAATGTATCTGCTTTCGTTATTTTAATGAAAACCAGACATTACATGTTTGAGCTAGTGTAGTCTGAGGCATTTGCTGTATCTATGGCTGTGGACCTGAAGGAGTCACCCTTGAATGCTTGAGACAATCTGCGTGCTGTGGTAGCTATGGCGGAGGAGTAGGCCTCTCACTATCCCTCTGTCCAAGCTGTTCCTATAATTGTATAGTCATGGCTTATTGCTGATCTAGGTGAGCCATAATAGCCTGCATGGCTCCAACCATAAGATCACTGGTCTTCAGCTCTTCTTGAGCCGCTCTAGAGAGCCTATCTCTCTGAGTGTTCACCATCTTTATGAAACATCATAATCATAGTTCAGTATAAAATATGAACACACGCCATAGTTTCACACTCATTTCATCCATATACAACTCATATACAATGGGCAATCCCATATTCTCAAGTTATAAACCACACCAAAGTGCTTGAAGCTTTGCTCTAATAAGAATAAATATAATACCTTAATCTCCTAACCCTTACTTAATGGTCACATAGGCTAACTTAACATATTTTCGGCATATTGGAACATATTTGCAAGGGTGTGACACTTTTTTGCATGATGGTTTACATAGTTGGGGAGCCATATACATCATTCTTAGCTTTAGGGACTATGTGAACTTACCAATATTATTTTTCATCCATAACATATCCATTTAAATTATAAACATCACAATTTATCTCATACATCACGGATTTGGAACCAAAATTTAAGAAGAACTAGATTTGCTCTCTGGTTTGCTATCACAAATTTCTGATATGAACTTTAAAAATTTATAACTAATTTTAAAAAAATTAAAATCATACATATGATAGCTTTTGGGAAAACTCTGGATGTTAACTAATGATAGAAATAATTCCAAACCAAGACTGCATTTAACCCACAAAAAGCAATAGAATAGTACTTAAGATTTGTTCTCGGACAACTCCAAGACCTGAAATCTTAAAAATTTACTTCTCCCTCTACAGAGCTCCAAATGAAGTGCTTTCATTGGATATGGAAAGCTTATAATGTCTAGTTTATTCTTGTAAAATTTTATGAATATTGGATTTCATTTGGCCCACGTGTGATACAGAGAAGCAAACTAATCATATAAACAATACACATACCAATTCTGCATAATTTGACCTACTTTGAAAAATCATAATAAATTCTCTAAAACTTCAAATTGGATGATCTTTGGCTTTGTGAAAAACTCTAGGTGAGACCTATTTACTGGTCAAATTTTATACAAAAACTCATCCATTTTGTCAGACTTTGGTTCAATTCAAGAAATAGTCAATTTTGAAATCCATAATGGTATCATAAGGTACCAAATGACTTTCCTAACATTCCATAACCACTTGGGCACATATAAAAGCATAATTGTAACATATATATAGAAGCATGCCTGATGATTGTGTCGCGCAATCTCAAATAAAACTAGGTTGGAAAAAAAACTTGTAGATAATAGTGTAACCTAGGTCATTTCCCAAAGAGTTTTTACCTCTAATTATTTGTGAAAGAGTATTCAAAGTATCACTAAATGAAAATTGTTTAGGGGATTTTGAATTATTGAAATTTAATTGAATTAAATGAAAAATAACAAAAGCTAAAAACTTAAGACTAAGTGAAGCAAACAACTAGGAAAGTGTGGTAACTAGCCTTTAGATGGATTCCCAAGAATTCAATTATCCTTGCTCCCTTTTTAATGTACCAAAATTGGATTTAAATTCTTGCTCATTAGTGTATTCTCCATAAAAACTCTTGAATTACCCTTCAAGACTCAATTCACTGACAATTCAAGGACTCTGCAACCATAAGAAACCTTGAAGAATTAATCAATTGAGTAGAAATGAGAACACACTAAAACTAATTCTAAATGCTTACAAAAATTTGCTGAACAATCCACTTAAAATTTTAATTAACCAATTAGATTAATAAATTCTCAACCACAACAATTGCACAAAAACTCTAGCCACTTAATTCAATAACCATTGCATTAATTGGTTTAAAAACAAGAGGATTTTAATAGCAAATTGTGTAACCACTAATTCTAGACTTTCCATAAACATTTAAAGATCAAAATTAACATCCAAATATGAAATTACAATCAATCCACAATTCAAATTAATCCAATAAATTCTAGTAACTCAATTCCTAAATTAATAAGCTAAACCTAGTCAAATTAATAAGGAAATCAATGCTAAAATTAAAAGATTAAGGAAAGAGAATCTATCCAATTTGGAGAAGCAATTTGAAGCTCAAATCTACATCAAGGGAGGTCCAATCTTCAGCTAGCTACCAAAAGAAAATCAAGCTACCATGGGGAAGATAATTGGAAGACAATGGAAGAGGGAAGAAGCTAAAATCATTAAGCCCTTATAATCAAATTCTCCTCCCTTTCCTTTCATGTTTTCTAGAGCTCACCCCACAACTAGAGTTGTTCTTTGTCAAAGAATCCTCACGTTCTCTCCCAACCCCCTCCCATCACATTTTTTACATCATATGCCTCTTCTTATTCCCTTCATTCACTGCTACCCAAGCATTTTTTAATTATCATGTGCCTTCCTCTCTTGACTCCTTATCCTTTGGATGAATGGATATGGATGATTGAAATACGAATGTGTGGATTAGATCGAATGGATGTGTGGATGATGTGTGTGTAATGTAACGTGAATCATATGAGATAATGATGTCTTAGAACTGCCCGAGCATTTTTTTTTAATTCAATCTTTCCTCTTCATGTGTTATTCTCTTTCATTTTGTGTGTCACATGCTCAACCCTTACCTTACTTATTCATTCCTCACGTCAGCCTCTCCTCTTTCATCTCCAGCCCGAGTTTCTCAAGTGATTTCTTCTCCTTCCACGTCAGCCCCAAGCTTCATTTATTCTACTATTCACGTATTTTGCAGCCCTTGCCTTCTTCAATTGGTCCCATGGCTTCTTCTCACATTCTCAGCTCCCTTCTCTTCATCACAAGTCTGCTACCTCCTATTTTGCATTCGAGCCTCATCTTGCTTCTTCAATTGGTCCCATGGCTTCTTCTCACATTCTCAGCTCCCTTCTCTTCATCACAATTCTTGCTACTCCTATTTTGCATTCGAGCCTCATCGTGTCTCACGTTCTATTTCTTCCTTGCTATTTGTGTGTTTGTAACGTGGCTGTTCATAAGTGTGTATGATTCACCTTGACTCATGTTGCTTCTTCTCCTTGATTCATCCACCCAAGCTCGAGTCTCACTTCTCCTCTAGCTTCCTTTATTCCTTCCGTGCCTTATAACTCATGCTTTAAAACCCATGCTCTTCCTCTGTTTCTACTGCTGTGTGTGAAATTTACCAATAAGCTTGTGGTTGCATCTCTATTTAGCTGCTTCATCACACTTCACATGCCTTTACATGCATGGCTCTGTTTCCTTAGCTCGAGCCTCCTTTCAACCTATAGCTTTTGTTCACTCGTTCTACTTCTATTTTATCCCACATGGTCTCCTTATAGCTATGTGTATGTATACATGTATGAGCTGCTACTTGTCATGTGTTAGTATGAATCTGTACTTAGCTCTTCTTCTAGCCCATGTGAGTATCTTCCATGGCATTCCAGAAACCCGTGCTTCAGCTCTGTTCTTCCCTGTTTCAACTTCCTCTCCACCTCTCAAGCATGAAATTCCCTCTTCAAGTTTCCCTCATGCTTTCCATTTTCTTATAATGTTTCTCACATGGTGCTTCCTCCTCTCTTTTTAATGATTTGCATGCTTTTTTTTTCTTTTATTCCTCCTACAGCCAAAGCTCCTACGTCAACTTTGCTTCTTCCTTAGTTGCTGTATGAGTAAGTGGTTATGAACCATGCATGAGTGAATCTGGAGTCTATATGGATGAGTGAGTTGTGCATCTTCTTCCATCCAAAAATCTCTCATTTCTAATTGCAAAATGTGGCTTCCCTCCTTGAAGTTTAGCTCTTGATTTAATCTTGAAGCTTTAATCATTTTCCAAATTAATTTCCATCCTTAAAATTCCCATTGCCCAACAAAAAATCTGCACAAATAGTAAGAAAAATTCAATAGGAAAAAATTCACAAAATTATTTAAAGAAATTAATGCATTAAAATTTTAAAATCTTGTAAATAATTTCCTTGAGTGTAGAAATGGTCACTAAAATCAAATTTTACCTAATTAAACCCCTAAAGCCATATTTGATCATTAAAATGCTTAAATTAAGGAGAATAAAATATATAAAAATCATGTTTACCGATGCCAAATGGTTCGCATCATCATGGAGCTCATTCTCACCTTGCTACTTACATTTATACACATAAACATAAAAACTCATGGGTGGCAAAAACTCATGCATTCATTCATTTGGTTCCAAAATGGATACATACATCATATTTACATACATTTGAATATGTTCAATGGTCTACATCATATTTACATTATATTGTTACAATTTTTAATATCAAAATGCTATTTAAAAAGTCTATTTCTTTATCCCTTTATCAAAGTCTTGCTTCTCATGGTTGTTAACCTCCATTTCTTAGTTCACTTGGCTCATCTAAACATGGTTAAACATTTATAGGGGAAGAGTGAGATTCAAATAATCTTAATAACTCTTAACCCTTTCAAACATACATAATGAATGCATATATATGTCAAAGAATACATGTATAGCATTCAAGCTACTAGTAAACATACATAAAGCATCTTTCTTATCACATAAACTCATACATAGCAAACAAAGGCTCTCAAGGGCATTGGTTTATCCTCACCCAACTTTTTTGCGACTGTTGAATTTGCCTCACCCACTTTCAATAGACTTTTGACTTAGCCTCACTCTTCTTAAGACTTTTGGCTTTGTCCTACCTATTCCTAAGGACTTTTAGCTCATCCTCACTTATGCTAAGGAACTTTTGGCGTAACCAAACCCATTCAGGCCACTTTGTATTCATAAACACATTTCAAGAAACATAATGGTATCATAATATGTAAGCAATAGCTAAAAGCATTTTGTATATAGTTCAAACATACACACAAGCACTCAAAAACAAATAGACATCCAAGCAATTCATATGAGAAAAGTTAGAGAGTTACCTTGAAACAAGATTCACACACTTTTTCCTTTAATTCTTCTTCCCCTTTTCGGCCAAGCACTTGCAATTAGGTGGCACTTGATTCTCTTGGCCTAGATATATCAAATGAAACATATTTCAATCATTAGAACAAGCTATAACTTCTCACAAACTCTATGTAAGGCTACTTCGTTATAAGATACAATTATAGTTTTATACAAGACACAATGAAGCAACTATTGGAATTTATGATCTTAGCTCCAATTTTCCTTCCATCTAAGTCTCTTTACTCCATTTAAACTGCTTGGAATCATCATAATTTTAATTTCAAGGAGCCTAGGTACAAATTGCTTCTTTATGTCTTAAAATGAAACCTACACTTTCATCTCACAAACTATACTTTCTAAATTTATTCCAAGGTTCCTTTGATATTCATCTATTATATTTAGTCTCTTTCTACTCTTAAAAGAAATTAAAACTCTCTCTAGGCGCATGGAGAGCTCTAGGCCGAGACAAGCACATGGTATTGAGCCCATAGAGTTTTGTAAATTTTCTTTAGGAAGTTGGCACATGTGAGATTTCCTAGGTGTTTTGAGAACTCGTTCACACTCTTAGACAACTAAAATTACTACCAAGAAACTTCATATTAACCAAGGTGCAACTAAATCCCTAAGTTGTATAACTTTAATTCTAATGCTTCTTTTTCAATTATAATTGCATAGTCTATTTCCTACATTCTAAAACCTAGGTTTCTTACTTGGTTATTGGTCAGAACTCACTCCCTCTTAGGTGTTTCTCTATTTGGTCCAAAACTCCTCCCTTGAAGAATAACAAAGAGAAGCAAGAAAGGTCATGGTTCTTACCTTAATTTCAAAGCTTTTCAAGAACTCTTCTACTTGCTACAAGCTTCTCCTTCAAATTCTAATCTTCCTCTACTGAACAAGTCCCAAAATAGTCCCAAATCAAACATTAAAACCATAGGAAGAAAGAGGAGAATGAGAAAAATAAGTCTAATAAAGGAATTGGCATGAAATTTTATATTTTTCTTACTTTTTTTCCTAGACTTTTCCTTCTTCCTTTGCTCCGTTCTTGTACACCTCCCTTGGTAGAACTCTCCTATGGTTTGAGACAGAAAATAGGTCATTGAAGTGAAAGGGAGGTTGTAATATCCGATTCTCTGAAAATGAGAGAAAACGTGAGAAATGTAACATACGATTTTTTCTGTTAACGAACAAAACTCATCAAATATAAAAAGGAAGTCCCCCGAAATGATGTAGTTAAGGTCTCAAAAAATTTGGGAAGCATTCTAGACTCCTAAAAATGAGAATCCCAGTCTCAAACGGAAAGAAAAACGAAGCTAGAATGAAGAAACAATTTCTTACAGAAAACTTACGAAACGTAATGGCATTTTTGTAATTTTGAGAAATTTTAGAATTCACATAGGAGGGCTTTTTAAATGAAATTTTTGAGTTTCCTAGGGTTCTCAAAGGCCCTAAAAACCATGAAAAGCCCCGGGACAACTAAATCCCCTCCGGTAGACGTTTTCCAATGTCGGTGTACCCAAATTTTGACGAATTTGTTTGGGAAGATTTTAGCTCTAATTTGAGTGATTCCAAAGGCATTTTACTAAATTAAGAACCTAAATTTCGTAATGGAACATGTGGTTCTCAAAAAGGAGCTAAAACGAAGAAGAAACGGAAATGCCAAAAATGAAGGGCAAAATGAGAATTTTTGAAAAGTGTAACTTACTCCCACCTATATATATGATGCACCCTTCTTCTCCCCTTCATTATGCACGACTATGTTCTGCCCAAAACTAGAGGAAAACCCTAGGGGATGAGGTGCACAAGAGGAGGAAGAAAAGAAGGAGAAATTCAAGGTAGAAAGGTATGGATTTTCATGGTTTTTCATACTCTTTCTCTTCCAAACCTCTTATCCTTCATTATCTCTTATTTCCTATGATTATAATGAAGTATATGGATCTATTTTAGAGGAGAAATTGAGGGAAAAATTCGAATTTGAAGAGAGGAACTTAAAGAACACAAGATTCAAGTGAGAAAAAATAAGAAAACAAGGTAATTTCTTTTCCTATGGTTGTCATCTTTAGTTCCCTTCTCCACCATTTCGCCCCACTTGAGAAAACCCTAGGAGGAGATGATTTTTAGGTAGAACCAAGGGTGAATTTAAGGAAAAAGGGTGTGGAGATTAAGAATATACAAAGGGAATTATCAAAAAATTATTAGATTTCAAAATGCAAATTCTAAAGTTTCAAGTGTTCCTTCCAAAATTCTGATTTTGTGCGATAATTCCTAGGTCTAATGAAGAGTTTAAATGAGCTCCTAAGCTCCCTAAGATGCTCCCCACATGCTTCCTCCTTCAAGAAAACAAAGAGAATTCCAAGGAGGCCAAAAAGGGGCATAGTCTCGGCCAAGCAAGGTTGAGGTAGTTAGAGAGAGTTTTAAATTTTTCTAAAGTCATTCTTAAGTCATGTATGATGAATAAAAATGAGGGGAGGCCTTGGAAAAAATTTTAAACTCATAGAAAGTAATTTGGTGCTTTAGGTTCTATATTATGACCTAAAGAAGCAACATGTTGTAAGGCTCTTTGTTTTAATGGTGTGATGATTCCAAGAGGCTTAAAAGGAGTCAAGAATCATATTTGAAAGGAAAGAATGGAGTTTAAAAATTATTTGAGGGGTGTTGCTTCATTGGGTGCATTTATGGACCATAATGGGGCTTATAGAACAATCTAGTATCTAAGCAAATTGCATGGCCTTAGAGATTATTTCATGAACCTAATTGGCTTCCATAAATTATGTCTAGGCCAAGAGAAACCTTCCCCACACTTTTATGGGTGTGTGGCCGAAGCAAGGGAGGGAGTTTCAAGAGAAAAAGTGTGTGATTGTGTGCAAGGTAGCTCTCTCCACCTTCTCTCATGCATGGATGTATGCTTAGCTTGTCTTAGAATGTGTGTATGTATATTTTCAACCCATGAAAAGTGTGATAACATAATTTCATATGCCATGGTTTTATGATGACATATTATGTTTCATATGATGTTTTGATGTGTGCTTGGGTTTGTTTGAGTGTAGTGAGGCCAAGAACCCTTAGCCACGGTGAGGATGAGCCAAGAACCCTTAAGATTAGTTGAGACAAAACAAAGAGTCTCCCGAAAGCAAAGTGGGCTTCCAAGAGCATGGTTAAGTCCAAAAATGCATTAAAGAATGGGTGAGGCAAGTCAAATATCCACAAGAAATTGGGTGAGGCCAATCCACTTGCTTGGCAAGCCTTTATGTGCTATGTATGACTTTCTTGAATGATGAAAATGTTCCTTGAATGCTTATGAGACTTGTTTGCATCCATTATGTATGATTGAATAGGAGATGAGCTATTGGAATTCTTTGAATTTCATTCCCTCCTCTCCAATGATCTCACATGCTAGGTGGACTAAGCGGACAAGGTAATGGAAGCCAACCACCTTGAAGAAAAGAATTTGACAATCAAGTGTTTGAGTTTTGTCACTTTAAGGCCATAATTGTGTCAAATGTTGTAACCCCTCGATGTATATGGTCTATGACCTCTTAGGCATGTGTAATTATGACATTATGCCATGCATAAATGAGAGAATATGTTATGTAGCCACTAGAATATGAATTGAGTATATGATGGCACATTAGCTTCATGAATGGTTTTATGGAAATATGCATATGTGTGGATGAAATGGCCAAAATGAAATGCATGGAGTTTGGGACCATTTGGGCAGCTTACACAAGTCTTAATCATGCTTTTAGACTTGCCGAAAAGGTGCCAAATCCTAGGGAAAGCCATTTGGTTACTTTGGTACCTCATATGAAGCCAAAATTGACTATAATGGAACCTTATATCACTTTTTAGCCAAATGAGCTCTTCTTGATTTGAGATTTGGCATCCGATTAGGTCTTGTTGAGAGCTTTTTGGAAAGATAAAGAACATAATTTTTGGAGATCTACAAAATATTTGATAAATTTTCAAAGTTGGCAATTTTCTAATTTTGGTCTATTGCACTATTCATTTGGTCCAAAAATGAAATCTGTCACACAGGGCTCAAATAATATCCAATTATCATAAAATTTTATATATAGAAACTAGACATTCACAGTGACTCGTGCCAACTAGAAGCACCTCATTTGGAGGTCTAGAGAGGGAGATATGAATTTTGGAAGATTCTATCGAGTATTAGGACCCATACCCAACCACAATTATTGTTCCATTGAATTCCAAGGTTTGGGTTGCTTGAGCTGGTCTGAAAATATTTTTCCCCTCTAGCTAACATCTACAACTTTCCAAATTGGTATTATTTTCATGAATTGGGTTTTTTTGAAATTAATTAGACATTTTCAAAGTTTTCTGCAGAAATCTATAATAGTATCAGAAGGCAGTTTGACCTCTGGAACTTTTCAGATGTTAAACGTCCTCTGTGGTGGATGTTATGGTCTAGACATATTTTTAATGTGAAATATACATCCATAGCTTTCCAGAATGACTAAGAATGCATGTTTTTAATTTTGTTAGAATTAGTTATGAATTTCCCAAATTTGGTCAAGAAAGTAGCCAAAATTGGCCAAAAATGAATGTCCATGTTTTATGTTTCATTTCTGTTTTCTTGAGGTGTGGGCTACTTTTGATAATTCAAATAAGTTGTATTCATGTAATTAAATATGAGAATGTGTTGTATGAGCTCACATGGCCCACGTGATATCGAATGAAATTTTTATACACGATACAAAGCAAGAAAATGCATTATTTTAATTCTCTTTTCTTGCTCCTTCATGGAAATTATGAATGTAAAGCATGAAAATGTTATAGAATGAGTTAGAAATATATGGTGTTACATTTATTGATATGTTTGGTAAAAAAAGTAGCCAAATCTGACCGAAAATGAATATCCATATTTTATGTTTTATTTCAGTTTTATTGAGGTGTGGGCTACTTTTGATGATTCAAATGAGTTGTATTTATGTAATTAGATATGAGAATGTGTAGTATGAACTCACATGGTCCACGTGATACTGAATGAAATTTTTATACATGACAAAAAGTAAGAAAATGCATTATTTTAATTCTCTTTTCTTGCTCCTTCATAGAAATTATGAATGTAAAGCATGAGAATATTATAGAATGAGCTAGAAATATATAGTGTTACAAGAGGAAAAAACGTGTAATATATAGCAAGGGGGCTCATTTTAAACTTTTTCAAAATTTCAATTTTGTCCTCTTTCTTGGTTCCTTCCATTTACGTTCATTTTAACTCCTTTTTTAAAACTATCTTTTTCATCATAAAATTTAGATTTCTTAACTTATAAAATACCTTTGGTTTCACTCAAATTGAATTAAAAACCTTCTCAAACAAACCAATCAAAGTTTGGGTTAATAGATACTTTAAAACGTAAACTGGAAAGGTTTGAACCATTCTAGGGATTTCAATGATTTTTAGGACCTTTAAGAATCCCAAGAAACTCAATTTTTTTAATTTAAAGATCCCTCCTTTAATTTTTCTAAAAAGTGCTCAAAATTACGAAAATGTCATTACCTTTCATTTGATTTTATTTAGCTCTTCTGACTTTGATTTTTGGACATCTTAAACCTTGGATCCTCATTTTTTATTATTTAAAATTTTATTCTAATTTTATTTAGCCTCAAATCTTTTCTATTTATGAGACTTTCTTTTATATCTAACTCATTTCTAATAGTTTTAAGAAAATCAGACATTACACATGTCCTATAGCATCCCTGACTGACCATAGATACTTTTCGGTAGTATAGGATACTGTTAGATCAGATAATAGATATATTTACTTATTTTTGTAATTTATGATTACAACATGAAATAATCATTTTTTTGTATGTAGGTAATTTGACTCATATAACTCACCGAGCATCTTCTAATTATTTCCCAAGTACTACTTAGTGATTGTCAATGTAGGACGTGTATCTATTATTATACTATGGTTTTAGATAGTTGATTGACATCATGCTGACCATGTTCTCTATCAATTTAGTAGGGTGTAACATATCCTTGAAAAATCATTCAACATAGGATCGTTGCACACCCTTCAATTAAGAGAAAAGGTTCATAAAAACTAATGAAAAGAATACATAGTTTTCATTACAGTATGGAATTCATGGCCCCAAGTAGTGGTATAAAACGACCTTAATGATAAGCCACTATATTACATGTCGGACTACAAGCATTGGTATTAGCGACATACGCGACAATCGATCCATCCTGCTAGTGGTTCTCAATATTTTGTACTGTGACTTTTATATAATTTTCATCTTTATATTTTCTCTCCTTGTGTGTGTGTGCTTTACTTTTAATAATTAATTTTTTATTTCACAGGTTGATGTGTTGGAGGACTTATACAAGCTTGCTATCACTGACTCGTCAACACTTAAAGATAAAGACTTCAAGCAGAAGGCAAGCGGCAATATCTAAACCATGTTGTGCACTTTAAACAAATATCAAAATATACTCGTCTCCCAACCAACTCTACCAACACATGATCTACACAAACCTCCAAAGCTACAAGTTAGACTATGAAAAAAAGGTTATAGGCTCATCTCATCTAAGGAACCAATGTTCGGTGGCAACATTGGTGAAATTCATGCAAATATGCCATCATCATCTTACACAACAGCTTCCCTGCAAGGAGATTTCAATTGGGCGAGTCCTTCTGTTCTACCACAGATAGTCGATGGAGATACTAATTCTTCTTCTTTTCCACCATTCACAGATGTTGGAGGTGCTTATCCATCTTCCTTTGCACCATCATTGTCTTTGTCAATTTATATGGAGTTATCATCTCTATACTGCCACCATAGCCAATGTAGTCTAATGAAATATCATTTACATCATTCTAACTACATTCAATATTGAGTATGGCAATACTTCTTTCACACAATGAGCGTCTTACCAACTTTAATAAGACTTCTTCATTCCAAATCAACTAATTTCGCCAATCCAATCCCCTCAATGGAATTTAACTTCTCAATAGATTTGTAATCATGTGGAAAGTGAATCGTAAGAAGAGGATGAGAAAGAAGATGAATAAGACAAGGAGGATGAACTACAAGAGAAAGAACAATCACAATAATATCGACCATAACAAATAAGATCTCAATGTGAAATAGACAACCACTATGATTGATGACTAATACTATTTGTTTTCTTTTTCTCATCATACATTTCAAATTCTATACTAATTCATATTATTGAATTATATATTTAAATTTATTTTTTATAGTACTTCTTTTTTTAAGGCAACATTAATTTATATTTTTAATCAATTAATACATTTTATTAAAATATACACATACACATAATATATATATATAACATTATTATTTAATTTTAATTCATAACATTTTTAACAAATTTAACTAACAATTTATGAAATTACATTTACATAAACAACATTTCTAAACAATAATATTAAATTAATTTAATTATTTTTACAAATAAATAATATTAATTCATTTGTATAAATTTAATTTTATACACATTGTTATATTTCATTTACAAAATTTTTATTATATACATTAACAATAAAAAATAAAAATATTTATATCTACAAATTTAAAAAATAAGTTAATATTTCTCAAAATACAAATATCTCACAATTACAAATATAAAAAAATTTTATATATAACAAATAATAAATTTTCCTTCATAGTTAAAAGAAATATTATATGAATTTAAAAAATAAATGAATTAAAAAAATTTAAAAATAAATTATTATGAATTACAAAATTAAATGCATTATAATTTTCAAAATTTTCAAATTTTAATTAAAAACTACTTTTTTATTAAAAAAAATTACAAAGACCCTCAAGTCAGTGCAACCCCAGGGTCAATTTTATTTAAACAATAATAATTTCAGATGGGTTGCAAAGCATGTAGCTCCACATCCCTTAAAAATAAAAAATAAAATAAAATATATAAAGACATAAAGTCACATGCTCTGCATCCCTCAAAAAATATAAAAAAACTCTACATCCCTAATTTTCATTTATAAAAAAATAAAAAACACAACGCAAACCCACAAGCCTTGCATTGTTAAAAAAAAATTAGTAATATATATATAGGAAAATAATTTTTAGTGTTATTTATATATGTGGCTCCAAGTCCCTAATTTTCATTTATAAAAAAAAACACATCGCAGACCAACAGGCTCAACGTTGTTTAAAAAAAACTAATTATATATATAAGGAAAGAATTTTTAGTATTATATATATAATTATTTTATATATATATATGGGTCAAAAAGCCGTACATGTAGATGCCCTAGTCCTAGATAGGAAGATATATTTTAAATACCGACTTAATTAGACATCCAATGCAGAACCAGGAAATTAAGGAGTTAATAACCAACTAATAAACTGTTTGTCTGTTAGCTACTTGCACTATATATAGCATTGTAAAGTGACGTTGGGTGTTGAATAAGATTTTGTAGTTTTCTTCTATCTTCCCTCTCTTTCTTCTACTCTTCCTATCAGCTTATGCTATTTAAAAGAAATGACTTTTGCATAAAAATCAACTATCTTACATTTTCAGCCAAGAGACAACATTTATCATAATTTAATTGGTTATAATGCCATTAGTGGGCCTAGAGCGCCAACGGCCCAAAAGAATTATATGAAATGAATAGCTACGAATCTACTGAAGCCGAAAAGAGAGGAAAAACAGATCTAAACTAGATCACAGCTTCAGCTACATATGTCACATCAAATAAATTTCACACGTCAAGTTTTTGAGAGCCCCATACCTGCATTGAGACAAACTTGTAAAGATCACAAGGGATAAAAGAAAGTCAAGAGCATCATCAATGAGAATAATTCAGAGCAAAGACATTCAATATGGTGTCTGAAAAATATAAATCAAAATTATCCTCGTCCCTTGTTACATAACCAGAGACAAAAATGGAACTAGGCTTTTCATATATCGCATCATGAGATCAAAATGCAGAAATATTCTTTTAGCAAGAGGGAGGATAGTGTTCCTGTCTTCTTCCTCTATTCTATAAAAGAAAGCCCAACTCCCTGTCCTATCGGTAATCATCCAATTTCACAAAGAAATTGAGGCAGAATACATTGCTCTTCCCTAGTTCCCCACAACCTAGATTTGCTGTCTCTTATTGGCATGTAAAGGTGCACATATAACAGCATGACTTATATTCTACTCCTCTCTCCCTTGCAAGGAAAATAGGCCACCAAATTAGGCATAACCTTTAAATCAGGGAAGCGAAGAATGATATTTCTTTTAAAATAAAAAAATAAGTTCCAAACACCCCCCCCCCCCCCCAAAAAAATGCAGAAGCCAGAAAAAGGGTGGAAAAAATGTCCCCACAATTAATACAGACAGGTGCATAACTCAAATTTTGTCAGATGAGAAGATAAAGAAAGAACAGGAAAGTTTAAGTTAGTAATGTTGACACATACATCTCAGGTTCATATAGTTACCATGGAGGACAGCGTCAACTGGTAACAGGTTGAAATAACTTTTTTATTTCATCATAAAACCACCTGCAAAACAGTGCTGACCCCTCATCAAAGAAGATTCAGGACAAGCACCGATTTTAATTGCTAAAAAGAAAATAACAAGCTATAAAGCAACAAAATGAGCCCCCTTCTAAATTGATATTGTCTAGATTAGTGTTGTGGTGGTGAGCTACAAGCAGTAGATTACCTACAGTTTCTTAACACACACAGACATGCACATAAAAGGAGGAGAGTCCTAGTATGTCAGATAATCAAATTCCTCCAGAGGCCACTTCAAAAAAGCAAATTTGTGTGCTCAACGCAGAAAAGAGTAAAAATGCCACAGATCCAACCTCAGGGCATATACAGTATAATGACAACTCATACAATTCTTAAGCACTAAATCCTTCTCTTATAGCTTTTTTAAATCTCATTCAGAAATAGAACATTTATTTTCTGTTAACAGAGCAATTTCAATAAGATTGTAATTTTTTATCCAATAGTCAAAATTCCTCTACACTTTTTTTTTTTAAATCCTCCTTTTGCTCTTTCCTTTGCTCTAGACTAGCATTCCAATAAGATTGTAATTTTAATGCATCATAGTTATGAGATGCAGAAAATATGCTCCTCTGCAAATATAGTAAGTTGTTATTACTGGATGTAAAGCAAATGCTTCAACTTCACCTATTACAAATAAAATGCATGGAGGGAGCGAAGAGATATGCATCGGCTTAATTGCAATATAACATGTTAATGGGAGAAGAGACTGATAAAAACCAATTGAAATTGTCCTCATAATCCTACTTGAATGGCTTAATTAGAGGTAAGATAAATTGTATAGATAGAATGAAACAAACAGTGAAGAAACTGTTTGGAATGATAGATTATTAAGGAAACAAACCTGCAAAGGAAGATTGGCTGTAGTCTGGCACTTGCCTCAAGCCCCAGTTGACTTCGTCTGTCAGTTTCTTGTTTAAATTTATCAGATGCAAGGACTTCACATGGGCCTCGAATACAGCCAGCCTTTTCAATTCTATTACTATTAGATTCATAAACCTACAATAAAAAGAAAAATAAAAAAGATACCTATATATAAGTATACTACCATGCATATATGTATATATAAAAGCATTTATATGTGGTTCTCAATAACGTGCAAGTCCATGATGTGGGAGACTTATAATTTCATTTGAAACACCATCAAAACAGGAATGATCCTGTGGAGTTTACAGGTTTAAAGAGCAACTTATGGGGTATATTCACATGCATGACCAAAACCATAATAGCTTCATGCAATAACTAATCGCTAAGATGCAGACAACAAATTTTCACAAACATTGCATTGATAATGAAATTGAGGCAGCCCAGGAATATACTGAAGTATGGTGTTAGATGACAGAGGAAAATGGGAATGAAAGGGTTATAAGAGGAAGGAGTCTACCACCTTGGACAGTTTTCTGAATTGCTCAGAAATCTTACCTTAAATTTTCTGGAAGCAAATCATAGAACTTCAGAGGATAATTCTATATTTATCTCTGCTGAAAAGTCCATAGAACTCCCCTACTTGAAATCGCTTTTACATTCCGAATAAAGTGGATTCTTGAGTAACTCAGTTGATGGCCTTTTGACTACTTTTGAAAGCATGGATCCCTAATTCTGAGATTAACTTCTACAAATATAAATTAATCTTGGCTGATTTGTCACTCAGAACCAAGAGTCCTAATAAACAATAAATAAATAAATATCTTTTAGACAATAAAGTACAATATTGCTTGACTGGCCATCACTACTAGTATTATTATTATTATTATTATTATTTTCTCTCTCCAATCTCCATCAATTCCCTTCTGCCAGCATAGAACTTGTATACTAGGATCTTTACTAGGCTATCTGCACCAGAAAAGTATACAAAGATAAATAACAAGTAACAATTACCTCATTGACTTCAGATATACATGGATGGGCAATATTTCCTGGTAAATCACCAGGAAAGTAGCACTTTGTCATGCTAACCCACTTCAAACCAGTTTTGATATCTTCCCACATAGACTGCAATAAATGGAGGAAGTGTTTCAGTGTTGCAGTCCTATAAAGTAATCATATTTCACACATGCATGCAACCACCTATTAAATTTAGTGAGAGATCAAAGAGTATACCTAAAACACAACTTGCTTACTGATTAATATGTATCTTCTGATATCAAATGTAAATTTCAACAACCAAAGTTAACTACCAAATAATAGTGGAAAGTGTGATGTTTTGCATACCTGAAGTTTAGAAGGTATTAATTCACCTTCGCTGGAGGGGAAAAGAGCATGATCCTGCAGCCTATATGTTAATCCATCAACAGAGCAAGATTGATAAAACTTCTTCTCATCCAAAAGTTGTATAACATCACCAATCCATTCTACAGAATGTGAGCCATCTGAAGATAGTGCACCAAACTCTCTACCAGCAGTATCACACTTGATATTAGAATTTGCAACATCTTGTTCATCACGCTTGATATCATATATCAAAGTTTCTCCTCCATGAGATTCTTTTTTATCATTATCTGCCAAACTACTGTCAAGGAATTTCCTTGATGTTCCTTCAGCATTATCTTGGAACATTGTCCACTCAACTTGTAAAGCTTGTGACAATTGCAAATTGTCACATTCGACTGACTTGGGTAATTTAGAGAGAATCTCCCGCTCTGAAGCAGCTGTTTTCACAGCACAAGTAGATGCCTCGGAACTTTTTATTTGTTGAGCAGCACTTTCACCTAGCAAGCCAGAAGAAGGACTAGAACCTGCAGTAAGGGACGTCATTGAAATGTTTGGGTAAGACTTCTCCGTATGCTTAATGCCGGATGAAATGGTATCCCCTTGTATTTCTTTTGTTTCTGGAGTCTTGGTGCCAGATTGTGGCACAACATTGTTGTTGCCAGTTGCAACAGTGCTCCAGTTTGTTGATAAATTCTGTGTGCTGACGTGGGGATCTGATACTCCTGCTTTCTTCTCTAAAGATGGTTGAATTCCTATTGTATTTGAGGGAACTTTTGGTGGAGTGTTTGAGGATCTCATGACACGGCCATATTTCGGAGGCAAAGGCTTTCCACCGCTTATTGTCAAGCATCTCATGCAGTGCCACTCACCTCTAGGAATTCCTCTTAAGACTGATGGCTGCAGGCACTTCAAGTGAAATCCTTTTTCACAAGCATCACAAAGAAGCACAGTATCCACCTCATTGATGGTGAGCTCACACATCTGGCAAGTCAAAGCCTTATTCATATAATCCCTTGATGGAGGAATCCATGTGGGATGCTCAGGAAGATTTGATTGTAGCAATTTCTGGACAATCTTCGCAATTTCAGCATGATTATTAGGTAGTGAAGTAGGCTGAACAATGTTCATGCCCTGCAATGGCTGGTGCATGCTAGATAAATTTCCAGGTGCTGTTTGAGTAATAAATGGTCTAAAGCTCTGATCTCTTGCTATTTGTGGAGCTGCACTGGACACAGATACACCAACTGTTCCCTCGACCTTGACAGAAGTATGACCAGGCACCTTGTTTTCTGGTGCACTTCTGGCTAATGAGGCAGACTGAGTCTGTATTGACCAAGTTGGAGCATTCACCAAAGGTTGGTTTGCTGCAGGTTAAAATTTTTAAAATTTAGCAGCCAATTCCATGGTTGAAACGGCATAAAATACACATTCTATAATAATCATACTATGGACTACCAATTTTTGCAAACGAATAAAACACAACAACAAAAAATGTCAATGGCCAGCTTCTTCCTTAACATTCACTCAAGGATTATAAAAGTTGGAAGACAATATAATGGGATGATAGAAGAGGGGAAATCATTTAATTTCATGGCACCTTATCTTCAAAGATCTGATTAGGTGTATTTTCATAAAACTGCATCCACAAGTGATTTCAACTTGAGCATCAATAACATTCCTACTTAGGTTATATCTATCCAATTTCCAATGACCTCAAACAAGACCTAGATATAAACCAGTCAACAGTACCTTCATGTTTCAGTATGCCTAATTATAAAGTTATATAGTAAATAAAAAGATTCAAGTTCTTTACAGTACTTTTTATAATGTAAATAACATTAAATTATAAAAATATCATGAAAATAATAGCGTTACAAGCAATTAAAAAAAAAAAAAGCAAACCTAGTCTATATGTTGTTCAGTACATCATGCAGTGAGAAAAACAAATATGCATGAATTAGACGTTCATCAATTAAAAATGTCACTCCACCACTCTATGGAACTGGTTTGGGTGCTGAAGGCTGTTACCTTGCACTTGCAGCACATAAGATGCATTTGATGCTCCATACACTTTGATTTGTGTTTGTTCAACTTTAGGCAATGCTAAGGAAGATGGACTTCTCCCCGAGTGATTGCTAGTCATTCCACCAGAAACCATAGATGCTCTTATTTCATTGCCAGTTGATTGATATTGCAAAGCTGTGGACGTTGCCATAGAAACATGAGCCACAGACATAGAAGCTAGGGTACCAGAAGAAGAGATTGCTGTGTGGCTTGATTTGTCTGAAGGAAACATTCGAACATTATGGGCTAGTGCACGGTTTTCACCCGTTCCACCACCAATGCTTGCTTGCAATGGCTGAGATGTATATGATCCAGAATGTGCAGAAAACTTCCTTGATTCTTCCATCTAAGAACCAAAAAGAATTGTATGAGAAAGGAAGAGAAAACAAAAACTAAAAAAATTCATCACAAAAGTCACAAGACCCTCATTGTTACCGTCGAATGCCTACAACAAAAAAGAATGTCTTTTAGCAAGTCTTGAGGAAAAAAAATTTTCTATTTCTATAATAAAGTTCACAAATCCAATAAAGTCCAAGGAAGAAATACAAAATTGAGTCCCAACATTCAGAAGCAAAAAATTAGTTAAATGGATATGATTAACTGCCGCACAAGAAAGCAGTTTAAGATTTGTTAAATTGCATGAAAAGATTGTACAGAGAAATAACTGAAAATATCCCAGCAATCAAGCTACGCCTTTGCTTGTTGAGCATGAACTATCCGCATAGGGCTGATTAGTAAAGCTACTATAAGATAATTCTAAAGTGTATCCATTAAGCAATACAGAGTATTGCATATAGAGGAGTTCAATTTAGGCCATAGACATATATTAAAAAATACCACAGACTGAGATATTTGAAAGTCAAAGATTGAACTCAATTGCTTTCACATTAAAGACCAACATCAACACGCCTTTTCTTTTCTCATTCTTGATATATTCTCAAAATATGTAGCATTACTTAGACATCAATTATGACCAGACTTCACATGAAAATTTAAATTGTCAATCTACTGTAAGATTCTACCATCATCAACAGTTCACTTCTCTACAACAACAACAACAACAAGACCTTTTCTCACCAAGTAGGGTCGGCCTCATAGATCAAACGATGCCATAAAGTTCTATTATAAATCATATCTTTAGATAGACCATTTAAATCTAAATCTTTCTTAATAGTTTCGCCTATAGTCTTTCATGGTCTTCCTCGACCTCTAATTATTGGACTACCATCATGAACAGTTCACTTCTCTATTCCATCATAATTATTTCTTTTCCTTCTTACTTTGATATGCTTAAAATTTTGTTATTTTTATTATTCCCAATGTACCCTTTTTATTATTCCTTCTAAGAGTTAGTTTCAACGTTGTTATATAAAAAGCGTGCCAAGCTACGTGAAGAATCATCCAGTGAATGTTGCATTTCTTCTCTCAACTCTTCTGTGCCTTCTCCTTATCACTTCTATCTCCTTTCTTCTTCCTTCTTCTCTGTCTTGAATTTTCATATTATTTTGCGGACGTATCATTGGTATCAAAGCAGTGATCCATGGTGGAGGGAACTCGCTCTGAAATTCAAGTTCAAGAAGTAGAGGATCGTTTACGAGGGGAGCTGAACCAGAAGTTGGGAGCAATGAAGCAATAGTTTGGCGACTTACAGGCGTTGGTGTGCAGATTATCTTTACAGATTATTGATCTGACTAATGGCAACAAAGAACGTGTTCGTAACGATCAACGGGGTAACGGCAATGAGTATCAGATTTCAACCCAATTCACTAAAGTAGAATTCCCAAGATTCTCATAAGAGGATGTCAATGGGTGGATTTCCAATTGCGAGCACTTCTTCCTATTGGACGGCACACCAAAAGCTAATAAGGTGATATTGGCAAGTTTGGCGATGGATGAGAAAGCATACAAGTGGTTCCAGTACTATGAGAAAAGCATTCGAGGAAATCTAAATTGGGGAATGTGGTCGAGGTAGTTAAGACTCGCTTTGGACCTTTATATAAGGATTCGATGGAGGAATTGATGCAATTAAAGCAGATGGAGCCATTGAGTGAGTTCCAAACATTATTGGATAATTTAATATGTAAGGTAGAACTCTCTAAAACCCAGAAGCTTAGCTACTTCCTTGGAGCTCTAAAACCAAAATTAGCTTCACGAGTCAAACTACTTAAACCACATACACTGTTGGAAGTGACCCAGATGGCTAGGTTGCAAGACGCCAATCTACAACTGTTACAGAAGACATTGTGTGCTAGCATGGGGGAGCATTCTAAGGGTATGACAACGTCACCAACCAATCCCACTTTAGGTGATAAAGGGAAATCCGCAACAACAGAAGTTAAGAAGTGGCAAGGAGCAAGCAAGCTAACTACTCCAAAGAGCATCCTAGGCAAACCCGCAATGAGATTCCAATGAAGGCTCACTCCAGAAGAAGTGGACGACTATAGGGCCAAGAACTTATGTTACTTCTACCATGAGAAGTATACTCCAAGCCATGATTGCCCGTAGAGAAAAAGAATGCAAGTGTGCTTAATGGAAATTGATGACAGAGCCAATTAGACGAATGAAGATGAAGAAGTCATAGGGGAAAACACAACAAAACCAATTGTAGAGGAAGTGCATGCACTAGACCATCCTCTAATTTCTCTCAATGCATTATCAAGTATTTCTGCTTACTCAACTCTAAGAATCACAAGTAGATGTGGAAAACAATTGCTGCACATTCTAATTGATACGGGAAGCACCCATAACTTTCTGGATGAAAGTTTGGGCGAAGAAGGAATAGGAGAAATAAAACCAATCCAAGATATTACTGTGACAGTAGCTAGTGGAGATAAACTCAAAGGAAAAAGAGGGTGTAAAGGCTTGAAGTGGATCACACAAGGTATTGAATTTGACGCTAATGTAATATTGTTGCCGTTGGTAGGGTGTGACATGGTATTGGGAATGCAATGAATGAGAAATTTGAGTATCATTAATCTAGATTGCAAGAACTTAATCATGGAGTTTGATTGGAAGGAAAAGAGAGTGCAATTAAATGCTACCAGCAGAGCCAAGAGCCGAATAGTGAAAGAAGATAAGATTCTTAGGCTGATGAAGGGTGAACAACCAAATTACATGCTGTAGGTTGTTCCTAATATGCAAAAGGCTACCCTCTATACAGTGATAGCAATGCAAATTGAAAAGGTTCCAGCTATTATTACTCAGCTGATTAAGGAGTTCCAAGACATTTTTGACGAACCATACAGCCTACCCC
This sequence comes from Erythrophleum ivorense, assembly GCA_026724425.1. Taxonomy (NCBI): domain Eukaryota; kingdom Viridiplantae; phylum Streptophyta; class Magnoliopsida; order Fabales; family Fabaceae; genus Erythrophleum; species Erythrophleum ivorense. The sequence continues at coordinate 21,218,384 of JAIUCV010000004.1, read as the reverse complement.
CTAAAAGAGGGCACTATGACCACCAAATCACTCTCAAGGAAGGAACAAACCCAGTGAATACGAGACCTTATAGATATCCAACTATACAGAAAGACGTTATCAAAAAGCTAGTAAAAGACATGCTAGACAACGGAATCATTCAGGGCAATAACAGCCCATTTGCTTTGCCGATTGTTATGGTAAAGAAAAAAGATGGTAGTTAGCGCTTATGTGGGGACTACAGATCACTTAACAAGGCAACAATCTGTAATAACTTTCCCATTCCTTTAATTCAAGAATTGCTCAATGAGCTAGGAAAATCCAAGGTGTTCTCAATACTGGACTTGAAGGCAAGCTACCACCAGACCCACATGCATGAAAGAGATGTCTATAAGACGACTTTCCAAACACACTTGGGTCACTACAAATACTTAGTCATGCCATTTGGGCTGACAAACGCGCCTTCTACGTTCCAAAGTATCATGAACACCATCTTCGGGGATCTGCTAAGGAAATATGTGCTAGTTTTTTTTTTATGATATCCTTATTTACAATGAAGACCTTGAAAGTCATGTGCAACACCTCAAAAAATTATTCAACATACTGAGAGCTAATCGATTTTATGTAAAGAGGAGCAAATGTGTTTTCGCAACTCAGTAGATTGAATACCTTGGTCATATAATCACCCCTCAAGGTGTGGCAACTGATCCCAACAAAATTAAGGCAGTAGCAAAATGGCTAAGACCATCCAATGTAAGAGAATTAAGAGACTTCTAGGGGCTATCCGGGTATTACCGGCAATTTATTAAGGGATATAGCATCATGGCTCAACTTTTGACCACTCTGCTTAAGGACAATTTTGTATGGAACCAGGAAGCTGCAGCAACTTTTGAGAATCTTAAAGCTACTTTAGGAAGAGCACCAGTTTTGTCATTGCCAGATTTACCACAACCGTTCACCATTGAAAGGTAATGTTGGCATTGGCGCAGTACTAATGCAACAGGGACACTCGATAGCCTATGTGAGCAAAGTTTTATCTCCAAAGCACAGACTATTATCGATGTACGACCGAGAATTACTGGCTATAGTATTTGTGGTTAGCAAATGGCATCAATTTTTATGCATCCAACCTTTCACTATCCTCACCGACCAAAAGAGTCTCAAATATCTCTTGGAACAGAGGCTGTCTACTCCATCACAGTACAAATGGATCACCAAATTAATGGAACTGACCTATATCATTAGCTACAAAAAAGGAAAAGAAAACCTAGCAGTAGATGCATTATCTCAAGCAACACATGGAGAGTTACTACAACTTAGTGTCTCATCAGTATCAACCAAATTATGGGAAGAGATTAGAAATCAATGGCATTCAGAGGGAGACTTGCAAAAATTAATCACAAAGATCATTCAAAGCCCCCGACTGCATCCTAAGTATAAATGGCAAAATCAAATGTCAACAAGGAGAGGAAGGTTGGTGATTGGTAGCTCGCAAACCTCTTTGAAGCATATTATATTGCAGTGGCTTCATTCGTCTCCCCAAGGGGGGCATTCAGGCAATAAAGCTATGCTGAAGAGAGTGAAAGAGATATTCTTCTGGAAGGGAATGGCTAATCATGTAAAGGCCTTCATTTCTAAATGTGAGACATGCCTTAGAGGCAAGTATGAGAATGTCGCTTATCCCAGGCTGCTACAACCTTTACCAGTACCAGAAGGAGTATGGCAGAACTGTGTAATGGATTTTAGAGAGCAACTTCTTAAATCTGAAGGCAAAGACACCATATGGGCAGTAGTAAATCGTCTGAGCAAATATGCTCATTTCGTGGCACTCACTCATCCATATACAGTGCATTAGCTCAAGTATTCTTCGACTGTATATATAAGTTGCACAAAGCTCCAGCAACCATTGTAAGTGACCGAGATCCCTTGTTCACCGATAAGATCTGGCAAGAGTTCCTCCTTCGCCTTGGGATTACACAGAGTCTTTCCACAGCTTACCACCCTCAATTGAATGAGTAGAGTGAAGTACTTAACCATTGTTTGGATCACTTGGCAGTCTCCCAGAGAATGGGCAAAGTAGTTGCCCCTAGTAGAATGGTGGTACAACACCTCGTATCACACAGCCACAAGAGTTACCCCATACGAGATCATGCATGGGCAACCTCCTCCCTTATAGCTACCATACTTACCTCACGAATCATCAATGGATGTCACTAATCGCAACTTCTCAACTCGAGAGATAATGATTAACAAGTTAAAGTAGAATTTAACCTTGGCCGCCAACCGTATGAAACAATATGCTGATCACAAGAGAATGAAAAGAAACTTTGACGTGGGGGAGTGGGTATTTCTAAAGCTTCAACCATATAGGCAGGTCTCTATTGAAAGAAGGATCTCAAAGAAACTCTCCCCAAGGTACTATGGACCATACCAAATTATATCTGAAACGGGAATAGTAGCTTACACTTTGCAATTACCCTCAACATCCACTATTAATCCCACTTTCCATGTTTCACTCTTAAAGAAATGTCCAGATCCCAATGTGCCTCTGTCAACTACCAGATGATTAGAGCTCTATTATGGAAATTAAGCAACCAGAGGCTATTATCAATCGATGCATAGTGCAACGTCGTAATCGCGCGATCACTCAAGTATTGGTACAGTGGAAAGGGGGACTACCGGAAGAGGTTATGTGGGAATTTTTGTATGATGTCCAACGCAAGTTCCCGGAGTTTCTTAAGGACAAGGGTGTACTGAAGGACGGGGCAGTTGATATGCTTAAATTTTCGTTATTTTTACTATTCCCAATATGCCCATTTTATTATTCCTTTTCGTTATACCAGTGGAGGCTACTTTTTTCTTTTCAATTAACGACCTTCTAAGAGTTAGTTTCAATGTCGTTGTATGAATAGCATGTCAAGCTACATGAAGAATCATCCCGTGAATGTTGCATTTCTTCTTTCAACTCTTCTGTGCCTTCTCCTTATCCCTTCTATCTCCTTTCTTCTTCCTTCCTCTCTATCTTGAATTTTCACATTATTTTGCAGACGTATCACACTTGCAGGTTGCAAACCAACAGGGACGATCTTTTAGGGGTTCAAAAAATGCCATTCTCACAATATCAGTTCTTTCAATTAAGAAAAAAACAAAAACAAAAAACAAATCAAGACAAAAGAAGCAATGTTCTCAAGTTAAGACAAGACCAGAAAATTTGCCTTGAAACTCAAGGCAAGCAACAATCAGTAAGCACGTCAGACTGCATTCAACCAGAGTAACCCCTTTGGCCAAGCTTTTGCAGAAAAAGATGTTGCTTATATTTCAAAAGAGTACTTATTTTGGCTATATGAGATTTTTAGCCCATCTTCTAAAAAGGAAAATTAGAGCCGCCGGCAGAAACAAAAGATTTTTTTTCTTTTTAAGACAATTGTACTCTCACACAAAATTATTAATTATCACAATTAACACCAACTTTTGTAATCTGCCCTCTTATATACATGTCACTTTCAATAATTTGATACTAAAACACACTTCTTTTTCCTTAGCCATATACAATAATATTAATAAAAGCCTTTTTCAAATGACCTTTTACTTCTCTCCAAAATCCTTTCTTGTAAAACTTTATTAAAAAAACATTCAAAATAAGCAAAAATGCATAGCAATTTCAAATGTAGACATTACCTTCCACTTGGTGTGTGAAAATCTCTCGGCTATAGACATCTTCGGGGTTCGAAAGCCTAGCCTCTGGTCTTTGATCTTCCCATTCAACCCGAGATCCTCAATCACAGTCCCTACAGCTTCCCCTGCCACCATATCCTTGGGAGCAATGCCCTGGCACAGCACCACTAACTTCGCGCGAGCCTCCTTCATTAGTTCAATCTCCACATCAGTCGGCTTCCTACCATCTCGCATTGTGGCCATCGTCGACAAAGCCAACACAACCTCCGCGACTCTCTTCAATTCCCTGCTTGATGCAGCGTCAACCTTAGGCCTCTTACTACACCGGTCGCCCAATTCCTCTCCACCACCATTCTCAGCCCGCCTCTTCTCCGCCACCGTGTCGGAGGCCGGCGTCGCATCCATCTGAGAGACTTGTGAGAGCGAGAGGGAGAAAACCCTAGAGATTGGAGTAGGAGGGAGAGGGGAAGCAGAGAAAAGATTTGAAAAAAAAAATGGGAAGGCTAATTGTAAGAGTATTTTTGGCGGGTAATTTTTGGTTCGACAGAAACACAGGGAGAATTTATTCGGGTAAAGTTTGGGAAAGAGGTCGGGTGGCTTGGCAGAGCGATACCCGCTGACCAAGGAGGGGGGAGGAGAGAAGGGTGATTTGGCTATCTGAATCGCTGAGTCAGCTTTAAACTCGTCCGACTCTTTGCGTGGTTCGGGCAGCCGCAGCCTAATGTCAAAAATTTTCTCACTGTTTTTTTTACATAATTTAAAGAAATTTACAATTCTCTTTCAATGGTAATTTGATTTATATATACAACTGAAACAAATTAAATAAAATTAAATAAATAACTGCCAAAATTATTTTTTGATATATATAACTATTTTTTAATACAAAATACAAAATAAGTTTTTTGATGTTTTGATAAAATTATATTTTTAATCATAATTTAATTAGAGATGTACAAACAGTTATCATATACATCTCATTAATATAAAAATATAAAAATAAAGAAAAAAATCAAATGAATAAATAGTCTAATTATAATATTTTACAATCACTTTATCAATAAATAGTTTAACTACAGTATTTTGCAATCATTTCCATCTACTTTATATATATATATATATACATATATACTTATTCTATTTTACTTATTTGCATAAAAAATACTTTTTTAGGTTTATTAAGAGTGTTATATATTAAAAAAATCATCTCAACTTATAAGATTTTTAATAAAACTAAAATAATATCTATTTTATGCAAATAAGTTTATTTACATTATCTCAATAAATCATAAACAATCTTATAATTTTCTTAAAATGTAATAACACTATTTCTTTGCACATAACTTGCCATAATTCCAAGATATTTTTATATAATATTTTTAACAAGCATTAAAAAAAATTATGTAAATAAGTTAAAGAAAATTAAATTATAATTAAAAATATAATTTTATAAAAATAATTATTTTTAAATTTATTATTAATTACATTTTAATATTTCATTTAATAAATATTATACACATTTTGTATTTCTATTAAAGATTTTGCTGTAATATATATAGATGATATTTTAATATGTTTTAAAAATATAAAACAACATGAAGAACATTTAAATCAATTTATGAAAATAGTTAAAGAAAAAGGAATCAATAGTAATTCAATTATTGTATTAACGCAGCAGAGAAATGCCTCTTGCCTATATAAAGCCTTGTAACCTTCACTTGTAAGACACACTAGAGAAGAGAGCAATTGTAACACTTGTGAGAAATATAGAAATTGTAAGACGTAGAAAACACACACCAAAAAACACTTTTAGAGATATTCTCTCAGATCATCCAATATATCCTTTAGCCACACCTTAAGACATCCACCTGAAGAAATAAGAGACATATTAGAGAAAGAATTGGAACATAAACGAATATATAGACTAACCGAGTTAGCCAAACCATTAGAACAAAAAATATATGAATTAAAAGAAGAAGTAAAAGGAATAGGATCAGAATTACAAGAAATGATATTAGAAACACTAGAATTACAAGATATACAAGAAGAAATCCAAATTATAAAAAATGAAGTCCAAAATATAGGAAACGAAGCATATTTAAGAAATCAAAATATTGATAAAATTAGTCATATACTAGGAGTAAGAAATAATATAAAACCAATTATAGAAGAACCAGAAGTTAATATGATAAGATTATATAATCAAAAAAATAATGAAGAGAAAACTGAACCACAGATAAAAAATAACCCATGAATGAACAAGTGTATGAAACAAGAGTAATAGTTGAAGAATTAAAACATAGACAAAAAATTATGAATAATAATTTATGGATTATATACAAAGAAATTCAAAAAACATAAACAAGGATAAATCAAGAAATACCCATTTCAGAATATATATCACCTAAAGAGTGCCAAAAACTAGATAGAGAAAGATTAGCATTTATGCGAAAACTAGATAGAATAGATTATGATGCAATAGAATTTTTACCTTATCTACCTAAAATAGAAAAACCACAAATAAAACAAATTAATATGATGAGATTTTTAGATGAATTAGAACAAGAAGAAATTGAAAGAAAAATGAGTCAAGAAGAAATTAATTTAGATTCTATAAAAGAAGAATTAAGTTATTTAGACCTTCAAGATAATTATGAAGTAAATATGCAAACTATAAAAATTGAACAAAATTCAGAGATTAAGTTTCATATTTCCTTCTTATCATCCATCCATGATGCTCTGATACCATTCTCTGGGTCAGCCTGGAATGAGCGAGATCATCCATCCATATGCCACTCATGTGGCTACAAAATGGAAAAATCACACACTTGGTTGTCAAACTCCTTCCTTTATGCTTGCTGGCTTCCATTTCTTGGCTCACTTGATCCACCTAGACATGTTAAACATATAGGGAGGAAGGGATTGAATTCTAAGAATCCCAGTAGCTCTTCTCCCTTTCAACCACACATAAAGAATGTAAATCCAAATCTAAAAATGTATGCATGGATATCATGGAGCATGTAATCATTCATGGAATGTTTCTAGCATTCAAGAAGTCATATAAAACATACATAAGTTTGCCAAACAAGTAGTTTAACCTCACCCAATTTCTTTAGAAAGTTTTAGACTTGCCTCACCCATTTCTTAAAGGCTTTTAACTAAGCCTTACTCATAGAAGACCTTTGGCTTTGTCTCAACCATTCTTGGGGCTTTTGGCTTATCCTCACCCTAACTAGGGGACTTTTGGCTTCACCACACTCAAGCAAGCCAAAATATGTTCATAAAATATCATTCAAGTATATCACAAAGCTTCATGATACCATGGCATATAGATACATACTAAGACCTCTTTCATAGCTTAAAACATACACACACATATTCAAGACAAGATAAACATCCACTCATGCATGAGAGAAAGAAGAGAGAGCTACCTTTGTCACAAATGCAAACTTTCTTCCTTGAACTTGGTTCCTCTCCTACGGCCACACACTCACAAGAAGGTGGAACCTATTTCCTTTGGCCTAGATACATCATATGGAGGAGGCCAATTACATTCTTGGAACAAATTCTAAAGGTATACACTCATTAGAAAAGCCAGATGGTTCATATGGCTCTTTTATGATTCTATAATGCACCTAATGAAGCAACCTTAGGAAAACATGATCTTGGCTCCATTCTTTTCATCCATCTATGATTCTTTACTCCTTTTAAGCCTCTTGGAGCTATCATACAATTAATTTAAGGAGCCTAACTAGGTATTGCTTTTTTAGGTCATAATATAGATCCTATGATATCATCTCACTATCCATAGCTTTTAAAATTTTTCTAAGGCTTCCTCTCGTCCTCTCCCACATTATATGATACAAAATTAAGCTTGGAAAAAATTAAAACACTCTTTAGGTGCATGAATCCTCCTTAGCCGAGGCTATGCTTCCATATGGCACTAATAGAGTTGTTTTGATTTCCTTGATGGGAGAAGCAAATGGGAGGCTTCCCTGATGTCTTAGGAAATCACACAAACTCTTGGACACCTTAAATCATGGCCAGAAAGCTTCTTACCAACCAAGGTGCAAGTGAAACCCTAGGCTAGATATCTTCCAAATCAATGGTTCTTTCTTAGATTTCTTTGCATATTCTTGTTTCCCACACTTTAAATCCTAGGATTCATCCTTGGGTTGTTTCAAAAATAATTTCCTCTTGGCTGCCCATATGTGGGACGAAATATGCAAGAAGAAGAGCAAGGAGGATCAAGCATGAAAGTAGCAAAATACCTTATTTTCCTAACCTTTCTTGGATGTTTCTTCCTTTGCTTGGATTCTCCTGTTAAAATTTGAATTTTGCCGCATTGATCTGACCTCAAAATAGACCCAAATACATCACTAAATTTATAGAAAGAAAGAGGAGAAGGAGAGCAAGGTTGGTGAAGGAAGAAGCATGAAAACCATAGATTTTCTTACCTTTTTGCTTGGTTTTCTCTTCCCTTCTTCCTCCATCTTGGTTTGCCACTTTAAGGAGCTTAGGGTTCTATTTTGGTGTACAGGAAAGTTAGCCAAGGTGATAGGAAAAAGTGGGGCATGCTATATATAGGCTAGGGACCCATTTAAGACATTTCAAAATTTTAATTTTGCCCTTCATTATTGGTTTTTCGTTTTAGGCTCATTTTAACTCATTTTTGAGAACCTTCTTCTCCTTCATAAAATTTAGGTTCTCTAATCTCTAATCTCTAAATGGCTTTTGGAATTACCCAAATTGGGTCTAAAATCTTCTTGAACGAAAGAGTCAAAGTTCGGGGTCACTGATATTCTAAAACGTAAACTGGAGGAGTTTTAACTATTCTAGGAGTTCCTATAGTTTTGAGAGCCTCTAAAAACCTTGAGAAACTCATTTTTTCCATTTAAAAATTCCTCCTATGAGTTTTCCAAAAAGTGCCTAAAATTACGTAAATGCCATTATGTTTCGTTGCATTTTCATTAAATTTTGTCTGGTTGTTTTGACTTCAGTTTCAGGGCATTTTTGATCTTGGATCATCATTATTTGATACCTAAAATATTATTCTAATTTTATTAGACCTCAAATCATTCTATCTGGGGGACTTCCTTTTGTGTTCGATGAATTACGTACGTTTACAGAGGTACCAAATACTACATTTTCTCCCCCCTTAAATAAATTTCATCCTTAAAATTTGGAGGTATAACCTCATTTAGCTTTGCTCATATAGTCACTAACTGACCTTTTCTTTCCCTTCTTCTTGGCTCTATTTACTTCTTTTAGAGATTAAGCTCTGCTACGAGGGAATTTACGTTGCTAGTTTGTTATCTCTGATTCTCTTTTTCTATGCTATTGTTACAGAGCCTTTGCCTTGCTTTAATCATAAGGGAAAGTTGTTTCTGACACTGCATGTACTCTTATACTCTAGCCTATCTCTTGGGAGAGCTTATTGTTTCATATCTGAATAATCTTATCCCGTTTATAGGGATTGACTTTCCAGTCTAGTGGACTTACTTGCATGTGCCTTGGGAGATGGCATATTTAATATTAAATCTCCCTTATCATCTCTTAATGGCTTTCTAAAAGATCTCATTATCTCTATCTATTCACTAAGAGCTATTAGAGACCTTTGGTTGCTTATTTAACTTACTTAAATATTAGTTCACTATTTAATCTTATTCATTCTCTCACTAGCTCATCTTATAGTTTATCATCATATTTCTTTCTATCATAGGCCTCATAGTTGTATCACTTATTGGGATCATAGCTCCTTTTAAAAGGGCTATTATTCTCAACCATCCTAGTGTCATTCCTTACTTTGGCCCTTGTCTTTTTAGGTCTAAACTGTGTTTTACTTTCTTTATTCACTCAAAAGAGGACTTATATAACTTTTCTGCTTAATGATTGATCATCATACTTTTCCTCTTTTCTGTACTAACGTTTAAGAGAAACTACCACTAACTACTACTGAATTCTTGTGAGATGCTAATTTTTCATAATCTTAGCTACTAGAGATATAGTGTACCACTTACTCATCAAGACAAACTATACCTGACCCCTCTCTAAACATATAACTCTAGTATATAGGGATCTCTCTATCCTTGAGTTAGGTCTAATATCTATTAGGTAGTGGTTTATCTAGCTATAATATGGGAAAGCTACTTTCTTGCTTTCCTCATCTCACACACTATGATCATCTCTCAAGAAATCTAGCCAGTGGTCTAACTGTCTAAGTAAAGCCTTTATATCTCTGTGGCAATAGTTTACCAGACTTAAGAGATCTCGAGTCTTTAAGATAAAATGGTTCATAACTATATTGGTCTTTGAGACTATTTGATCTAAGAAAACTATCTCAGGTCATCATCTCCCTAAAGAACTACTGTGCTATAACTATGGGCTCTTTGTATCTCCCCCAGGTCTACTGCGACTCTCTGAGCCTTGTTAGGGTCTACTGCAACCTTCTATACTATGCTAGGATCTATTGCAATCCATCTCTAGGGGATGTTAAAGCCTAAGATCATTGCATACAGTAAAACACATGCTCACTAAGTCCAATAACGATCGCTCATAATGGCTAAGGCTAAACTCAAATATCTACTATGCTCTTCATATGAAGTGGGTTCTATATCACTTATTTCCCTGTTGATCCCATTGGAACTATACGTAGGAGTATTCTGATTCTCACTCACTACTTTTTAGGGGATCCTCAGGTTTCCACTTCAAGCCTTTCCACTTAGGCTTTCCTTCTTTACTCTTACTGGCTTACTATACTTTACCTGTACTCTTTTTGTCTCTCCTCTTATATCTTGTGATTTCTAACTGTGCCCCTATTCTGATTTTAAGTGCCTTCAGCACTAGGGCATCATATGCATCAAGTGTATCTAACATCTCTCGTAGGATAGATGTTGTAAGCTAGTCCTTTTTTACGTCATTAGTCATATCATAAGGGACTCTAACTTTTACATTTTAACACTGCTAGCACGTTCCCTTTTGCATCATTGTTCTTTACTGGGGATTCCCTTTTATATACTTTTCTTATCATTATGATATTACTGGGATCCCTTATTTCTTTTTCTTTAGCTTATCTCTAGATTTAACTAATTAGGATACTCTTCGATTATTGGGACCCTCATTATGCTTAATGTCATTATTTGCTACGCACTCAAGTTATATTACTACTGAGTTGGCCAGATTCAATATCATGTAACTATCGTTGCAAGCAAACCATAGCATTAATCACTAATACATAGGCGCAGCTTAAGCCATTATCGCTAGTATATTATGAGTTCCCCAACAATTTAAAGTACCCTCTTCTTATTAGGCTCTATCTCTCTTTGTTTCATATGACACTCAGGGGAAGGGAACTTTTTCCTCTAATTTCTCATGTCATTTACTGCACTACCTTGAGGTCATTCATATTGCCCAATTACCTTTATTTAGGGCATTTCATCATGTTTCATTAACATCTGTACCAAGGACAATGATGCTTGCTAATGCACTCATTCATGTTATCTATTCATCTATTTTTAATTCATTATATCCTCGATTTTGACATCGCTACTCACTTTCTTTATGCTCAAGAGCATGTTTATTCCTCCTGGGTTCACTTTTACTTACTCACTTTCTATAAAGTGGGGGAAGGGTCTGATTCTTCTTATTCGCTTGATTTATTCTTAACTAGACCATTCTTCTGTAAGGAATTGTCCTTTGTGAACCCTAAAGTTTTCTTTCTTTAAAGCTCATAGCTTACCCTTGTTACCTTACATAACCTTGAAGCTCACTTGCTTAGGTGGCTTTTAATTTTCTTTAGTTTCCTTGGAGGCACTTGAGACATTAACTGCTTACCTCAACTTCTCTCTCGTTTTGCTTTCATCTCTAGAAGCATACTTTATTACTTATAGGCTGATACTGACCCAATTTAGATCATATATTTTCTCAATGTCCTAAATCTATTTTATCAGTAACTTTATGCTCCACTTAGTACTCTACTACTCGTGAGCTTTTACATTACATGAGTCTCATGCTAGGGAAGCTCATTTGATAAAGTACTAAACTCTTACTAAGGTGAGGGTATCCTTTGCTAAGTGTTTGTTTCTTAATTTTTCCTCACCTTTCCCTTATCACTATCATTCTAAATTGGGGCTTTCCTATTTGGAGAGTTATTGGACACTAATTGAGTGGTCCTATACCTCATTACATCTCATTTTTGCCTTAGGGTATCATCCCTAAAGTATACCCTCCTCATAAACTTACTACATTCTTGATGCTATCAGCACTAACTCATGTCAATTTAATAGCTACGAGGACATCTAGTCACAAGATCTAGGATCTTGTTGACAAGGTCTTGTATTTTGCAATGTAAGATTTGAGACCTTGTTAATAGGGTTTTCCTGTTGGTGAGTACAAGATCTTTTAGCGGTGACTAATAACATATAATGAGTGGGGGTATGACACTCAGTCTTCTACACAGATGTACCCTTCCTTTATACATATATGTTATCATACACCAGTAGCATGCTTTGCACATCTAGAGCTCATGGTAAGAATTCCTCATTCACTAATATGTAGAATAACACTCTAGGTTGGAGTCAACACCTTATAGGTGGATCTCAACAACCTTACTACTCTTGTATTTAACAAGTTAGCTCCAGGTGCCCCTTAATCTTAGATATACTTAGGCTCATTCATAAGCTCGACTGGTCTCTTTCTAGGACTTATGTACTAGGCCCACTGCTCATGTATATCTTAATTATTTTTGGCATATGCCAATAGGTCATCTATCTCTCTTTATCTTACTTATATTAGGGGTCTTACTCTGTACTCTATTTGACCCTTTAACAGGTCATTTCTCATATTAATCTGAATATGATCAACAAGGCCTTCCATATTGCAATACACTCCATCATTACTAGTACTTTCGGTCTGGCTACGTGATTCAAGCCTCAACTGCCTTTGTGTTCAACCCCTCATTAAGGCTAAAGAATTATGTCCCTTGCATTATTCATGTATAGCCAACTGGTACACCTGAGTTTTCAGGCTTGATGGAGTGTTTCCTATAGGCTTTGGCCTCTGGTTTGAGGAATAACTTTCTAAACTTTCTAGTTCATCTAGACATTTGGGTGTAATGGCTGGGGGATAGCTCTTTCTTGTTTCCCCTCTAACTGATTCTTGAGCAGTAGAATTTCATCTCATACTGCACTGTATTACTGCCTATCTCTACTTTAGGCAAAACATTTCGAAATGGTCAGCGTGTGATAACTAAGGAGGATTAGGCCTTTCATGGTCTCTTTAAGCAAGCCTTTCTTGTAACTACATGACAATAACCTTTTGCTGCAAACATATACAGCTTGCCACGGATCACAGTGAGCTACCATAGCCTATAGAGCTTGAGCCATAGGATCAATCTACTTTGTTCTAGCCTTACTAACTCAAACTTAGAGGCCTACCTCTCCTAATGTTCACTACCTACTCAAAGACCATTCTAACAACTTAATCAACATGAATATGGACATATGCCACATTCACACACCCAAAATGTCCAAAATAAACTCATACATACTTGTACCGTTGCTTTCTCAAGCCATATACATCCTTAAAAGCCCTGGAACTTCCCTTTGATACCAATAAATGTAACACCATATTCATTAAGCTCATCTCACATGATTTATAGACTCACTTCCTTGAATTATACAAGTTTCCCAAAGAAAAGTTATTAAAATATTCAATTAAATTATATTACATCGGGGTTTAAAAATTCATCTCGTGTCTCATGGACCCTATGAACTTACTAACAACCTTCACTATTTATTTTTCATCCATACAATTTATAAACATACCAAAACTTTGCACAAACCACAGATTAAGAGCCGAAAACCAGAAAAATGACTTATTCATCTTGGGTCCAAGGTGGCAGATTTCTATGGCAATTTTGAAAAATTATAACTAAATGTAAAAAAATTGAAATTTGCTAAACCATAGCATTTTTGGAAAGCTACAAGTGTTAAATTTAAGCTAAAAATAATTTCAAGCTATGAAAACATTATTTGGACCACGTTTGACAATAGAAAAAGTGGCAAAGGTCAAACTGTCTAGCATTTCTGATACAACTTACTAATATAAAACTCAAAAATTCATAACTAATTCCACAAAAATTCAATCTAAGCAAAATATACCAATTTAGAAAGGTACAGATGTTAACTAGAAATGAAAAATAGTTTCAAACCAATTCAAAAGCATCTAGACCCAAAATATTGATGGAATGGTGATAGAGGTTTGACTATGTGCCTAGAATAGAATAGAAACTTCAAAAATTCATATGTCCCTCTTTAGACATCCAATTAAGGTGATTCTAGTTAGTGTAGTTCATTGTGAATATCTAATTTCTCCTTGTAAAATTTCATAGTTATTGGACATCATTTGGCCCATGAATGATTGAGATGAATTTTCGGACCATATGAACAGTGTCACTGTCATTTTTTGAATTTTCTGCCAACTTTAAAAATTCACCAAAAATTCTGTAGACCTCCAAATATTATGCACTTTAGCTTCACAAAAAGCTTTGAATGATATCTATATGTATGCCAAATTTCATGAGCAAATTTATTAATTTGGTCAGATCTTTATGTTAAGTTCCAAAATTATCATTTTTGTGTCTTCAATGGGTGTCAAATGGTCCAAAATTGTTCAAGGCTTTCATGGCCACTTGAGCATGTGGGAAAGCACCAAAATGGTCTACTAAACATGTCTCAAAGGTGCACAAACATAGATTTCACAAACTCACACTTTTACCCTAAGGTATACACAAGAACATATAAGCTCAACTATAACATTAATGTCTAAATCATGCAATACCATCCATATGGCATCACATCTTATTCATACATCAAATATTCATGTAAGTACATATGTTCATAAGCTAATACATCATATACAATATTGGATTACATCATATGCTACTCATGTGGCTACAAAATGGCAAAATCACACACTTGGTTGTCAAACTCCTTGATTCATGCTTGTTGGCTTCTATTTCTTGGCTCATTTGGTCCACCTAAACATGTTAAATATATGGGGAGGAAGGGATGAGATTCTAAGAATCCCAATAGCTCTTCTCCCTTTCAACCACTTATAAAGAATGCAAATCTAAATCTAAAAATGCATGCGTAGATATCATGGAGCATGTAACCATTCATAGAATGTTTCTAGCATTCAAGAAGTCATATGAAACATACATAGCCTTGCCAAGCAAGTGGTTTAGCCTCACCCAATTTCTTTGGGGGATTTTGGACTTGCCTCACTTATTTCTTAAAGGCTTTTAACTAAACCTTACTCTTGGAAGACCTTTGGCTTTGTCTTAACCATACTTGGGGACTTTTGGCTCATCCTCACCTTAGTTAGGGGACTTTTGGCTTTACTACACTCAAGCAAATCAAAACAAGTTCATAAAACATCGTTCAAGTACATCACAAAGCTTCATGGTACCATGGCATATAGGATGCTAAGACCTCTTTCATAGGTTAAAGCATACACACACATATTCAAGACAAGATAAACATCCACTCATGCATGAAAGAAAGAAGAGAGAGCCACTTTTATTATAAATGCACACTTTCTTCCTTGAATTTGGTTCCTCTCCCATGGACACACACTCACAAGAAGGTGGAACTTGTTTCCCTTGGCCTAGATACATCGTATGGAAGCCAATTACACTATTGAAACAAATTCTAAAGCTACACACTTATTAAAAAAGCTAAATGGTTCATATGGCCCTTTTATGGTTATATAATGCACCTAATGAAGCAACCTTAAGAAAACATGATCTTGGCTCCATTCTTTCCATCCATCTATGATTCTTGACTCCTTTTAAGCATATTGGAGCCATCACACAATTAATTTAAGGAGCATAACTAGGTGTTACTTTTTAGGTCATAATATAGAACCTATGATACCATCTCACTATCCATGGCTTTTAAAATTTTTCCAAGGTTTCCTCTCACCCTCTCCTATCATATATGATACAAAACTAAGTTTGAAAGAAATTAAAACACTCCCTAGGTGCATGAATCCTCCTTGGCCGAGGCTATGCTTCTATATAGCATGAATGGAGTTGTTTTGATTTCCTTGATGGGAGAAGCATATGGGAGACTTCCTTGATGTATAAGGAACTCACACAAACCCTTGAACACCTTAAATCATGGCTAGAAATCTTCCTATAAACCAAGGTGCAAGTGAAACCCTAGGCTAGACATCTTGCAAATCAATGGTTCTTTCTTAGATTTCTTTGCATATTCTTGTTTCCCACACTCTAAATCCTAGGATTCATCCTTGGTTTGTTTCAAAAATAACTTCCTCCTGGCTATCCATATGTGCAAAATACTTAAGAAGAAGAGCAAGAAGGATCAAGCATGACTTTTGGAATATCTAACAAAGGTGATGGGAAGAAGTGGGACATGCTATATATAGGCTAGGGACCCATTTAAGACATTTCAAATTTCCAATTTTGCCCTTCATTCTTGGCTTTTTTGTTTTAGGCTCATTTCTACTCCTTTTTGAGAACCATCTTCTCCATCATAAAATTTAGGTTCTCTAATCTCTAAATTGCTTTTGGAATCACCAAAATCAGGTCTAAAACCTTCCCGAACAAAAGGGTCAAAGTTCGGGGTCATCAATATTCTAAAACGTAAACTAGAGGGATTTTAACTGTTTTAGGGGTTCTAATAGTTTTCAGAGCCTCTGAGAACCCTGGGAAACTCATTTTTCTTGTTTAAAAAGTTCTCTTATGATTTTTCCAAAAGGTTCCTAAAATTACAAAAATGCCATTACGTTTCGTTGCATTTTCATTAAATTCCGTCTAGTTGTTTTGACTTTAGTTTTAAGGCACCTCTGACCTTGGATCATCATTATTTGAGGTCTAGAATATTATTATAATTTTATTGGATCTCAAATCATTCTATCTGGGGGACTTCCTTTTGTGTCCAGTGAATTACATACGTTTATAGAGAAACGGGGAGTTACATTTCTCACGTTTACGGAGGTACCAGATATTACACAATCAAGGTGTTTGATAAAATGTGTGAGTGAAATTTTGTGCTTAATAGTCTAATTTGAGGATTTATTTGAGTTTAATTGGTTAATTAAATATCTTAAGGTGATAATTCAGAGGTTAATTGATAAATTAATTAATCAAATTTAGTCTTCAAACATTCTAATGACAAGAATTAATGATTTGATATGGGGTTGATGTTTCAATTCAATATCAACTTATTAATTTCTTGAATCTTAAGTGGTAATTCAAGATCATTTGCCATGAACACAATTAGGGACTATTAAACTAGAATCATTTAAAATTTAATTATGATAAGGATAGTGGTTGCCAAGGGATGAATCCAAGACTAGTCACAAGTCCATCATTTACTTCTTAGTTCATGCATTCAAGTAGTAATTAAAAATTTTAGTTCATTTTGATTTTAGTTAGTTTAATTAGATCAAACTCCCTTAAATTAGGTAGTTTTAGGACCTTCTTACACTTAGAAAACTTAATTAAACATTAAAATCCATTTCCAAGGGAGACGATCTAGGTTGCATCTTATATTGCATATATCATCCAACCTAGTTTTATTTTGGAGGTTGCACGACACGACCTTCCAATAATTAACACTTGAAAATGGTTAGTTTTATAATGAGATAAAATCCCAGCAGATAACAATGTATTCAAGAAGCATACATATAGACAACACGGATTACTATCCAGGATACATTCAATGCATACTTTAGTGCTAGAGCATGTAATGTCTAGGTAGTAGTATATTCTCATTCATTAGGCTACCATGCTTTGGTTATTGGCCAATAACAATAATCTAGTACTCATAAGAGTCATCTTAGTAGACATACATGCAACCATACACAGTATAGGAACTTCGAGAATTCATTTACTGCAACTACTTAAACAGCGAAATGAATACAATGTTAACTACCTATTTCATTACCGTTGTTACATAGAGTTATCCCTTAGCCTTTGCTGCCCTAATTTCTTTCCTAAATTTCAATCACACATCACCTTAATTAAAAACAAGTCATGCTTAACATTTACATTTCAATTAAGCTACTAATTCCCTGTACGAAATTCCTAAATCCCTTTCATAGTTGAAGATTGGAATTTCTAATTGTAAACAATTACATCTTCATTTTATTTTCTTCTCATTAGTTAGTTATTATCTAAATTATTTGTGTGCGGTCCAATTCTTTGTAGTTCAGTCCTTAATCTTACTTTACATTGCAATTTAGTCCCTAAGCACTAATTTCTCTAGCCTTGGTACATCCATTTCAATTGTGGCAATACGAGAGCATGTATTTTATATACTAACCGATTATATGGTTTCCTTTTTGTCTTTAATTATTTCTTCTAGGTTCTATTCTCTTACACAATCCTTCTTATTCAAGTTATGACATTCTTATGGTGCTATTCCAATGGCTAACTATTTACATAAAATTTTCTTTTTACTCTTCCCCCATTTTTGGTTTATTTAGTGTAAAAGGAAAGTTTTGGCATTCACCTTTTAGTATTCGGGCTTCTTCCTAGACTTCACTTATTAGTCTTTGCTCCAAAATTTTGTGACTATTCATCCATAATAAAGCATCTTAATTACTCAAATTAATCAGTTAAGTGAAAAGGGTTAAGGAACTTAGAATTTTTTTCTTACTTTTTAATAAGCGTTGTAATCTTCTTCTTCCTCCATAGCTTCCTCTTGTTCTGCAATTCCCTATTTTACTCGAAGCTTTGTTCCCTTCTTTCCCTTCTATTCTCAAGTTAATTAGGGTTAAATGATGAAGGATTTGGTAGTGACACCTCTTACTTCTTCACTGCCCAAGGATAGCACTAAGACTATTTTTAATATTCCTCATTTCTATATCTTGTTTGGTGTTAAGCTATGTGGTAGTGTCTTATTTATATGATTCTTGTAACACCCCAAAATTAATTAAGGTGTTAATAATGGATTTAGGTTGATTAAGAATAATTATTATAGAATAATTGGGCAAGCTATAGGAATGGGAATTTCTAGAGCAATAAATTATTAATATAGGTTGAAGATTTAATTGGGTTGGAAACATCATCTAGGCCTAAATTAATTTTAGTAAGCCATGGGTAAGGATTAATGGAGGCTCAATGAATTTAGGTACAAATCCAACTTCCTATTGTGAGTCTTGACCCAAAAGAGACCACCTAGCAATGGCCCAATTTGGTTTAAGGAGATAGAGGCCCAAAACTCAATTTACATGAACTCTTATGATTGACCCAACATCCCTTATGCAGACCCAAACCAACTAGACTCTTGAAACTTGACCTAACCCAACTAAAAATTTAAACTCTTGTAGTTGGCCCAACAAATTAAAAACCTTAGCCCAACAACTAGTAGGAGTCCAATAGGTCCCCAGGCTGATAGGTTAACCCATAACCTATGTAAGACCTAACTTAAAACCTTAAAATCAGTTTGGTCACCCCCCTTTCTGTAGAACCATAAGAAACATAAGGAAAATTTCGGAGCTTTAAGGTGGAGGCTAGGGTTCTTGACATATTTTCACCATTTCTCACTTCTAGGATCAAAATCAGTCAAGGTAGTTGTTGTATAACTTAATCCTCTTCTCTTTCTCTTCAATTTGACCCGATTAATGTTTCATTTAGAGCATTTCACCCACACCCAACATCATTGGCTGACTTATGATATGGGCTCTATTTCTATGCAAAATAAATCATAATGTAGGGTGATATTTTGAAGTTTCTGGGCTAGGAAAGGCAAAATCCAAAATTGAGTCTCTTGGTGTCTGGGTAAGTGTCTCTTAGGCAAGTATTGATGAATTAATTCTTTGATTATTGGGTTATTACCGTAATTGACGAATGGGGATGGTAATGGACTAACTTAGAGTGGTAATTTTCTGATGTTGTGATTATAGGAGGATTTTGGTACTGCTGTGAACTTCCCAAATTGGCTACAAGTGAGGTAACCAGGGATTTTGTAATTTTATGCATATATCTACTTTAATTTTATATTTGCTACACATGAAAAATTTGAAATGCTAAATAAATTGATTGGCTATTTGTTGTATTGTGTTTGGACTTTGTAAGTCCATGGTGGAGCTATGGTACGATTGCCACCATACATGTACTTCGATCGGGCACTAGGTTATGATCAAACCCCAGATGCACTGAGCCCTGGTTGTGCTCACTGGGGAGTGGGTGTTGTGGACGGGCCTCTTTTGATGTTATTGGCCTTTAACATGTGGAAATGTGATTACTAGTATGGGATGGTAATCATAGTAGCCTAATCATTTCATTTGCTTATATGACTAATATGATTTTGATGCTCATTTTGATTCATGCATGTATGTTAATTAAATTGGATTATATGAATGGAAATTACCTTGGTTACTGAGATTTGCATCTCACTTCATTTCATGGGCTAACCATTTTAGGTGAAGATCCTTCAGGTAAGGATAAGGGGAAGCAAGTGGATGAGAATCCATAAGTTCCACCATGTGTGGGGGAGGCTACACTTAGGCTAATTTGAGTAGAGTAGATACAAATTTTGTTATTCTTTTGTATAGCATTATCATGTAATCATGTTGCTAAGTGTAAGAGTTTGTATTTTGACAACATAGAATATATTTATTGAGGAGTTAGACCTCATATTAAATGGATACTTGATGTATGAGTTTATAACATCTATCATAGAACTTTGTGGATCCTATGATATGGTTTACTTTTTGGAAATGTAATCACATGATATATTGGATATTGACTTAAGCTAGTGATGCATGGAACCTTTAATGGTATGTGTATTTGAATGACAATTGTTAGTAGTTTATAAATCTTGGTTAACATTAATTCATGAAGTTGCAATTATAGGATAGATGAATGAGTTGGAATCAACACTTAACTCTTATATGAGTAATGATATATTAGTTAGGTGAATCAAACAAATAAATACCATTAGAGTCTTACAAATTAAGGGAGAGTGGTCCTAGAGTGCCATTAGAGGGAGAGTTGGAGTGTATGAGACAAAATTTTAGAAGTTGTAAGACCAGAAGGTGTTTCGCCACGGCCAAAATAGTCTTAGCTGTAGCCAATAGATGCAAAGTTGCCTAGGGAGGAAACAAAACGGAATTGGCTACAGCGAAGAGTGATGTTAGCCATGGCGAAATGTGAAAGGCAAGTCTAATGGTGTTCCAGAGGGTAATTCGCCATGGCGAAAAGGGTATTTGACTGCAGCAAAATATGCAAAATTTATGAAGGTGTAAGGAGTTGAGCCCGAGAGTAATTGGCCACGGCGCAAAAGTATTTAGCCATGGCGAAGGTTTTCAAACTCTTATATTAACCTAGAAACCTGGGCTTTTCCTATGGCAGTATCTAGGGATGACTTAGAAACACTTGTAGGAGGTTTTGTGAGTTGGAATTGATGGATGGAGGAATCAAAGGCTCCTCATTGATAGTTAATTCACTTTCACATTCGAATAATTGTGGTTGTTTAGTTAATAATACTAATAACATCAAGATTCAAATTTCCCTGCATTTTTTGAATGTAATTAGTTGTAATGACTTTCAACCTTGATTTATGATTATTAATCGCGTATTTAACCTTAACTACAATGATTAGAAGATAGGGTCGTCACAATTCCCACCTAATACATATCTTGCAATTGGCATTTAACTTCCCACAGTGATGCAGAATGAGGGCATTAACCAAAATATTAATTGAATATGCATATGGGCAGATGGTGCAAGCATGAGGTGGCAAAGGGTTTTGTTTAATTTAATTCCTCCTACTTCATTTCTTGTTCAGTTACCATGCTAGGTGGCTTCCTCTCCTTGATTACAATTTAGTGTTTCATTCTCCACTACCTCCTAGCTATCCCACAGCTAAACACACAATTTAAAACCATTCGAATGACATCCATATATATAGATACGGTTTGCATAGTGAAGCATGAGGTGTCCTTGTTGTTCATTAAATCTCTTTCTTTCATGGCCCCACTCCAACGGCCTACTAAGTGCTCCTTTTTATATTATTTAAGCTATAGTCAATCTCATGCAATGTCTTACTAATTCCTATGGCTAAATATAATTCCAAGTAGCCAAGTGAATGCCTATACTCTTGTGTGGTGATGGTGTCAAAGGGATGTAATTAAAATAATTAAAATCCCTTCCTTCCATTTCCTATTTTATGCTAGATAATGTGGCAGCTTGTTGGTGGTTCTTTCCCATTTAATACCATATATAAAAACTATAACTTTTTTATAGCTAATACTATATATTAAAACTATAACTTTTGTGCTTGATAATGTGGCAGCCTATTGGTGGTTCTTGCCTCAGTCGGTGATCTAGGTCAGAAGTTTTGTCCCACAAAAGCATGCCATCGAGAGGGAGAGCACCACTCCCACTTATAAGGCCTTAGCCCAAGGTCTTCTTACCATATGTGAGACATTACATCTGGTCCAGAAGGCTACACGTATACTCCACTAACAATCCACTTTCATGGGCCTCTCCCACACTTGATGCATACACGAATTGGTCTTTATGTGGATACATGAATGGAGGGTATGGTTTTTTTTCCACATAGCAATTTCACACATTCTTGTGCAGAATAACTCACTCTTAGATGGCATTTTCATTTATACACATATTCATATGCAAGCCCACTCCATGATCCACATTCTCTCTTTAACTCACGCACGAATCCACGGCTACACTCATATAATCACACACAATCATATTCACTCATGAGTTTATTGAGGACAGGAGTAGATCCACTCACATATAGCTTTTTTTTTTAACATTCGATTTTCATTAAATGACGAAAATGAGAACATTTTCAAAGCAAGTCCCCTGAAATGAATTAGTTAAGGTTTCAAAAAAATTGAATAACATTCTAGACTCCTAAAAATGAGAATTTTAGGCTCAGACGGAAGGGAAAACAGAGCTAGAATGAAGAAACAAATTTTAATGGAAATCTTATGAAATGTAATGGTATTTTCGTACTTTTGAGCAAATTTTGGAATTCACACAGAAGGGCTTTTTAAATGAAATTTTTGATTTCTCTGAGGTTCTCAAAGGCACTAAAAACCATGGGAAGCCCTGGGACAGTTAAATCTCCTCCGGTGGACGTTTTATAATGTCAATGTACCTGAACTTTGATGGATCCATTCGGGAAGGTTTTAGCTCCGATTTGAGTGATTCTAAAGGCATTTTAGTAAATTGGGAACCTAAATTTTATAATGGAAAAGAAAATTCTTAGAAAGGAGCTAAAATGAGAGAGAAATGAAAATGCTAAAAACAAAGGGTAAAACGAGAATTTTTGAAAAAGCTATTTTCTTCCACCTATAAATAGGTGGCACCACCCCTCCTCACTCATTTAGACACAATTGTTTCTGCCCAATTTCAGAGAAGAAAGCTAGGGTTTAGGCACACCAAAGGGAGAGAAGAAGAAGGAGAAATTAAAGGCTTAAGGTATGGTTTCTTGGTAGTTTTTCATGCTTTCTTCCATCCAAACCTCCTCTCCTCTATTCTCCTTTGCTTCCTTTAATTAAAATGGAGTTTACAAATCTATTTTAAGGGAGATATTAAGGGGAAATTTTGGATTTGAAGAGAGGAGCCTAGAGAAAGCAAGATTCAAGTGAGAAAAAAAAGAATAAGAAAATAAGATAATTTCTTCATCCATGGTTGATGTCTCTTCCTTCCCTTCCTCCACCATTTTGCCCCACTTAAGAAACTCTAGGAGTATTTGATTTTTAGGTAGAACCAAGGGTGATTCTAAGGAAAAAAGGTGTGGAGATTAAGAATATGCAAAAGAAATTAACAAAAAAATCATGAAATTTCAAGATGCAATTTCTAGGGTTTCATGTGCACCTTGTAAAATCTGATTTTGTACAATGATTTTTAGGCTTAAATAAGAGTTTAATTGAGTTCCTAAGATCTCTATGAGGCTCCCCACATGCATCTCCCCTTGAGAAAACAAAGCAAAGTCTATAAAGGCCATTAAGCTTCATGGTCTCGGCCTAAGGAGGTTAAGGTAGTTAGGGAGAGTTTTAAATTTTTCTAAGCCCATTTTTGAGTCATATATGATGAATGAATATGAGGGGAAGCCTTGACAAAAATTTAGGAAGCATAAAAAGTGAGACGGTGTTTTATGTTCCATAATATGATCTAAAGAAGCAACATGTAGTTAGGTTTTTTGTTTTAATAGTATTATGACTCCAAGAGGCTTAATGTCAGACCTTATTTTATAACACTTTTTCTACTACAATTACCTCATATAAAACTTAGAGGAGTTAACGGAAACCTGAACTGATAAAATTTTTTTATTTTAAAACTCCCTCATACAATTTCACTATTTATTTGGTCATTTCCAAATTCTTATCTAACTTTGAAAATACATACTTAATTATAGAAAAATCGTATGAGATTAATTCAGGGCTCTACTTCAAGCTCTTTAAGCTCTTTACACGGGGAAAATGCTTACTTAGTGGAGCACATATGAATTCATATAAAGTTGCCCCTACAACAATTTGGACAATTTTACCCCTCATTGGTCATATTATTATTCTTATTATTTTGCCTTTATATAAGCACATGCATTCTTGCATCTTAAGCGCTAGTTATACTCTTTTTACTTTAGGGTTAGGTATATACATGGCTTTCCATTTCATATCTGAGTACCTTATAGTATCATAACGTAACTCATGCACGCAGAAATCTAAAATATTTAATTACATAACAAAATGTGGTGCATAAAAGTAAGGTCCTCAATTTATGTCTCCACATTCTTTGCTCTTTCTTTGCTTAAACTCGGACCTAGCATGGGTTATATTTAGGGTGAGATTATAAATCTTAGTAGTTGTAAACCAATCTCATTCACAAGCAAGCATGTAAGTACATAACATAATGCCAGTCAAGATGCCACATATCGCATAGCAATACAAGGAATTTCATACAAGGCCAAGCACAATCTAAGCATACATGTCTCATCTTATAGCATAAGTGACAACTTGATATAGCATAACACTCATCATTATACAAACATAGAAGGTTAAAGAAAGAGAAAGGAAAACTACTACCTTAGCAAACTTTGCTCCTCAATCCTTGGGACTCGGTTTACTTGCTTTTGGAGTTCCCAAAACAACATCAAACCCTATAATCATAATGATAATTCATTACAATCAACACATAAACCTTAGCTTCTAAAATAGGATGACCCCTTTTAAACTTAATGGGACCATTGGAATTGAAAAAATCTAACCCCTTCCCTTCCCATTCACTATGGCCGAATAGTATGCCTTTCTTGGCCAAAATTTAGGAATTTTATCCCATGAGTTTTGGGGACTTTCCCATAGGCATTCCTAGCTAAAAACACCCTTTTGAATCCATTGGAATGGATAAAATCATCAAATTCCAGCCCCAACATCACGTTTTGGTCATCACATAATCTAGCTCCGTTTTAGGCTTAAAGTGCATTTCTTTGGTTCTAAAAATTCCATAGCCTTTTCCTTTATGTTTTAGGACTTGAAATTTGGTATACATGACTTTAAGATATTAAGAAAACACCATAAAATTTTTGGGAAAATTCTGACAGCATCTCCCCATGCTTTCTATTTTCCCAAAAATTACAATCTTTGTGTTTTCCAAAGTTTCAGCACATAACAACAATAACTAAGCTCATATGGCCTTCATGTTCAACATATAAACTTCATTTCAAGGCCTTCATATTCAACATACAAACTCCATTTCTAATGATTCATATGCTATCCAAAAATAACTCATAGCTAGGGTTTAACAAAACTAGCTTAAAGCATGTGATTTACAAGTATAAGATGGAGAAAACTTACTCTTTAAGCTTAAGCCTTGCTTCTTTTGATTTTCTCACACTAAAATCCTTTCTTTTCCCACTTAGAGCAACATTTCACCTTGAAGAAAAGATGAATATGCAGTTGCTTTGGAAGAAATGGTTGGAGGATGGAGAAGATGGAGAAATTTGGTGAAGAATGGTGATAGTTTTGCTTGGTTTCACTTCATCTTCCACTTTTTCTCCCTCCCTCTCTCTCTTCACATTTTTCTTTCTTTCTTCCTTGTGTGTGGCATGAAAATGGTGGAATGGAGGTGAAGAAAATGAATCTAATGAAGTTAAATGGTCATACTAAATTTGGACCCTTGGATCAACCTTTTCAAGATCAAATCTTAACCTTCCATTCTTTTTTCTTTTGATTTTCTAATTTCATAACTAAATATCTTCTTCCAAAAATTCTTGGCCACACACTTGGAAGCCTTGCCTTAGCCCTTAAGTTATGGAGAGTAACCATGGTTAATTTCTTAACTCAACCATGGTCAACTTTTAACTTAACCACAGTTAGTTTCTAACTTAACCATGGTTAATTCTTTAAAATAACTAAAATATTTTTCTTCTTTTCCTTTCATTCTATATTTATATTTAGGTTTCACCTTCTCTAAATCCCTAATCATTTCTTTTCTTTTCTTATCGGGCCTTTAGAATCAACTATTGGGTCTTACAGCAGTCTAAAAATTAGTGTCTGAGCCCAATTAAGGTTTTACGGTACAATACATACCTTTAGACTTTCTAAAATTTATGAATATTATTTCCTCTACTTTCTGGCCATATTAAGCTTCAAACATGGGTCAGGGGCCCTTAACCTCAATCCTTATAAATTTTGGTGTCAATCGGACACCCGGGTCTATAGGTGTAATTTTCACTGTTCTGTATTATGATTGTGCTATAAACTTTTCATTTACTGCAATTCTGTCCCTGAAACTCCTTTAGGGTTTCTTAGCCCTTTAACTATTTTTATTTCTATAGTTCTTATAACTTCTTTTTTCCATTTTGCTCATGACTACTAATCGGGATAACCAGATCCCGGACTGGATCCCGCCCGGCCATCCGAATAACTTGGCATCATTAGACCCGTCTCATCAAACTGAGTTTAACCGTGGGTCACGGATTTTTGAGATTCTTGCCCGCTTTTTTAATATTCGTGCTTAAAGCCACGAATAGAGGGTGAAACTAGGGTTCCCTAAACTTTAGGGCAATTTATACATTTTTCCTGGTATATAACTTTTCTCTACATTTTAGTCCCTGGCTCTTTCATACTTGACTTTGGAGGCTCTTCGGGAACTTTTTCTGATCTTTTCTTTTCATCTATTTTAGCCCTAATTTTAGGGTACCTCTGGCTTTGACTCATCATTATTTGTAGTCTAGAATATTATTCTAATTTTATTAGACCTTAATTTACTCTATTTGGGAGACTTCCTTTCATATCCGGTGAATTTCGTACGTTAACGGAGAAACCATATGTTACGTTTCTCACGTTTCCTTTCATTTTCTTGAATTTTCAGAAAACCGGATGTTACACTTAAAAGGAGTCAAGAATCATATTTGAAAGGAAAGAATGAAGCTTAGAATTTAATTGAGGGGTGTTGCTTCATTAGGTGCATTTATGGAACCATAATGAGGTTTATAAATCAAGCTAGTGTCTAAACAAGTTGTGTGGCCTTAGAATTAATTCCATGAACCTAATTGGCTTCCATAAATTGTGTTTAGGCCATGAGAAATCATCCTCACACTTTTGTGTGTGTGTGTGTGGCCGAAAGAGGAAGCTTGGATTTAAGAGAAAAAGTGTGTAATTGTATCCAAGGTAGCTCACTCCTCTTTCTCTCATGCATAATTGTTTGCTTTACTTGTCTTTGAATGTGTATATGTATATTTTTAAGCCATGAAAAGTGTTCTAGCATGACTTTAATTTTATGGTAACATGATGTTACAATGTGCTTTCATATGATGTTTATAATGTGTGCGTGGGTTTGCTTGAGTGTGGTGAGGCCAAAAACCCTTAGCCATAGTGAGGATGAGCCAATAACCCTTAAAATTAGTTGGGATAAAGTAAAGAGTCTCCTAAAAGTGAGATGGACTCCCAAGAGCATGGTTGAGTCCAAGAATCTCTTAAAGAATGAGTGAGGTAAGTCCAACATTCACAAGAAATTGGATGAGGTCAATCGACTTGCTTGGCAAGCTTTTGTATGCTATGTATGACTTTCACAAATGATGAAAATGCCTTTTGAATATTTGCACATGCCAACATGACCATACATACATTTATAAGACTTGTTTTGTATCCATTATATATGATTGAATGAGAGATAAGCTATTAGTATTCTTTGAATCTCATCCCCTCCTCTCCAATAATCTAACATGCTAGGTGGACCAAGTGGACAAGGTAATGGAGGCCAACCACCTTGAAGATGAGAGTATGACATCCAAGAACATGAATTTTGCTACTTTAAGGCATACAATTGACAAATGATGTAATTAATGGATGTATATGTTTTATGATATAAACATATGTAATTATGATAATACGTTACTTATAAATGAGAGAATATGTTATGTGACTATTAGAATGTGATTGAAGTATATGATGACAAATTAGCTTCCTTAACGGTATTATGGAATTGTGTATAAGTGTGGGTGAGATAGCCAAAATGAGATGCATGAGGGTTGGGACCATTTGGACAGCTCACACAAGTCCTAATTATGATTTTAGACTTGCCCAAGAGGTGCCAAACACCAAGAAAATCCATTTGGACATTTTGGTATCCCATATGGAGCTAAAATTTACCATAATGGAACCCTATATCACTTTTTGTCCAAATAAGCTCTTCTTGATTTGAGATTTGGCATACAATTAGAGCTTGTTGAGATCTTTTTGGGAAGCTAAAGAACAGAATTTTTGAAGGTCTAGAGAATATTTGATGAATTTTCAAAGTTGGCAAAAATTTTGATTTTGGTCATGTCAGTGTTCATTCAGGTCCAAAAATGGAATCTCTCACATAGGGCTCAAATGAGGTCTAATTGCCACAAAAATGTATACAGAGCAACTAGACATTCCCAGTGACTTGTGCAAACTAGAAGCACCCCATTTGGATATCTAGAGAGGGAGATATGAATTTTCAAAGAATCTGTCCAGTATCAGGAACTTTAGCTGACCTCAGTTATTGTTTGATTGAGTTTCGAGGTCTAGACATACCTAAGACCACTCTGGAGTTATTTTTATCATCTAGCTAACATCCACATATTCTCATATTGGTATCATTTTCGTGGATTGTATTTTTGTGGAATTAATTGGACATTTTTAAAGTTTACTGCAGAATTCTGTGATAACACCAATAAACAGCCTGACCTCTGAACTATTTTGAATGTCAAACATATTCTGTGTTGGATGTTATGGTTGGGATATATTTTTAACATAAATTATACATGTGTAGCTTTCCAGAATGGCTAAGAATTTATGATTTTGATTTTTTTAGAATTAGTTATGATTTTTCAAAATTGTGACAGAAATGAGGACAAATCTGACTGAAATTATATATGTGTATTTGAAGCTTCCTTTTGAGTTCCACGAGATGTCGGCAACTTTTGATGATGCAAATGAGTTGTATTCATGTAATTAAATATGAGAATGTGATGTATGAGCTCACATGGTCCATGTGACACCAAATGAAATTTTTATACCTGACGCAATACTAGAAAATGTATTATTTTGATCCCCTTTTTCTTGCTCCTTCATGGAATATATGATCTAAAGCATGGACATGTGGTGAATTAAGCTAGAAATATAAGGTGTTACAATGTACACACACACTTGGATGATGAAAGCTTCTATGTAAACACTCATTATAATAAATGTAATTTTTGTAAAATAACGAAATGAACCGTATAAAAGCAAGTCTTCTAAAATGAGCTAGATAATATCTCAAAAACTTTGGGTAAAATTCTAGACTCCTAAAAATGATAATTCCATACTCAGATAGAAAGAAAAATGGAGCTAGGATGTTGAAACAAATTGTTACAAAATTTGATAAAACGTAATGACATTTTTGTAAATAAGTACAACTTTTGAAAAAACACACAGGAGGGCTTTTCAAATGAAAATTTTGAGTTGCTCAGAGTTCTCAGAGGCCTCGAAAACCATAGGAAGCCCTAAGACCGGTAAAACCCCTCCGGTATATGGTTTCTCATAGTGGTGAATCTGAACTTTAATGGATTCGTTCGAGAAGGTTTTAGCTCCAATTTGAGTGATTCCAAAGGTATTTTATTAAATTGAGAACCTAAATTTTATGATGGAAAAGACAGTTCTAAAAAAGGAGCTAAAATGAAGCTAAAACGAAATTGCCATTACAGAAAAATGAAATTGAAATTTTTAGAAAAGCTAGTTTCTTGAATATTCCATAAGCTTCTTGACTCTTCCTCCTTTCATATAGCTCAACTTTCTTCTGCCCAAAATATAGAAAAATAAGCTCTCTCTTAGGTGCACAAGAGGAGGAGACAAAGGGAGGAAGAAACCAAGGAAGAGGTGAGGAATTTCATGCTTCTCCTTCTTCCAATCTTGTTCCTCTCCTTCTTAGCTCTCTTTCCATGGTTTATTTGAATGAATTGGTTCTGTTTTGAGTCTAGAACAAGGAGGAGTAGTTCGAATTGTTTGAGAAGAAGAAAACCAAGGAGAAAAAGTCTTGAAACCAAGCTTGAATCTAAGGTATTTCATGGTTTTGTTGTTTCTCCTCTTTGCTTCTTCTTTGGGTGCACTTTTTAGCCTAAACTAGAACCATATGAGGGGGAGGTTTTCTATCCAAAAACAAGAGAGGAACTAGGGTTTTAGACCATGGAGAAGAGGTATATGGCAAGAAATTGTAAGAAAAACCAAAGAAAACTAAGATAGGAAAGTGTGGTGTTCTTTAGGGTTTTATGAAATCTAATTTTATGTGTGTGTTTCCTTGTCTATTTAAGTATTACCTTAAGCTCTTAAGACTCTTAGAAACCTCCCCAAGTGGCTCTCTCTTCAAGGAAAAATTTGAAACTCCAAGAACCTTATTCTTGTCCATAGTTTTAGCCAAGGCAAGAGCACTAGGTTAGGGGATGCTTTAATTTGTTCTAGCCTTGGTTTAGGACTTCATATGATGTTAGAAGATGAGAGGAACCATTAGGAAAAATTTAGGGGCCATGGATTGGAAGATGGGACAATGGTATCCATAATGGTGCCTTATGAAGCAACTTGGTTTTTACCTTGTGTAAATGAATGTATGATGGCTCTAATGACTTGAATGATGGCAAGAGGCCTAGAAATGAAAAGAGAATGGAGCCTAGAACTTGAATTGTGAAAGTTACTTCAATAGGCTTTTATGGAGCAATTATGCCACCTATAGAATCAAGTGTGTGTTTAAGAATAAATTTGGTATCTTGGCTTGCTTCAAGTGTGTAATTGTGTACTATTTATGGTATTTAGGCCAAGAGAACACCAACCCACCTAGGTGTGCTTATGAGGCCAAAAAAGGGAAGGAGAAAGACTAAGAAAAGCTTGCATATATTCAAGGTAGCTCTCTACCTCATTCTCCTTGCATTCTTGTGTGCATATGTGTGTCATTGTTCTCTTTTGTATGTTCTTATGACTTGATAATATGCCACTTGATGTCTTGACATTACATTAGTACCAATGTGTCATCTTGAATGGCCTTGATTGTGGAAATGGCTCATAAGGATGAGGTGATGCCAAAAGTCCCTTAATGAAGGTGAGGAGATGCCAAAAGTCTTACGGCATGGGTGAGACAAGGCCAAAAGTCTCTTGGAAGGATGAGGCCAAGTCAAGAGTCCTAGAAATGGGATAAGGCAAAATCAAAAGCCCTTAGAGCATGTTCTTGGCTTAAATGTGAATAAGTGGCATGAAAATTGTGACTTTACATACTTTATGGTTGTCAAACTTTCCATACATATGCTTTGATGTGTATGAATGTGTGTGTGAATGGGTGTGTGAGCTATTGAGATTTCATGAATCTCATTCCCCTTCCCTCTTCCTTCTTAAAATGTGTAGGTGGTGTTCAAGAACTAAAGGATGTAAGTCAAGGAAATTAAGATGCCATACTTTGAGCAATTTGTAGCTTTCTTTGTATCTAAATGTCAAAGTGAACTTGTACATATTATTTTTAGGTTGTAAACCATTGAACAAATGTAAAATGATGTATGAATGTGGTGTAGACCTTATATGACACTAAATCAATGGAATTATGAAATTTGACTCTTGGATAGCTTGTATGTAACTATGTATTAATGGATGTTGGATAGCCAATTTCAGATGCATAGTATTTGGGACCACTTGAGCAGTTCATACAAGTCATATTTATACTTTTAACCTTGCCAAAGAGGTGCCAAATTCAAAAGGAAGCCATTTGGACCAAAGTGATGCCTTATGAGAAGCAAAAGTGACCATTTGGTCTGAAATTCAACATGTATTTAGAGCTTGTTAAGAGCTTTTTGGGAAGCTAAAGTGCAGAATATTTGGAGCTCTATGAAATTTTTGGTGAATTTTGAAGTTGACTGAATTTCAGAAATTGCTACTGTCACTGTTCATTTGGTCCGAATTGTACCTCTATCACTCATGGGGCAAACGAAGTCCAATTGCCATGAAATTTTACAAGGAGAAACTAGACCTTTCCAATGACTTGTGCCAACTAAAATCACCTCAATTAGATGTCTAGTGAGGGAGATATAAAGTTTTGAAATTATTGTTCTGTTCTAGGCGCATCTCCAGATCCATGTTATTATTTAATTAGTTTTTAGGGCTTGAATACTCTTGGATTAGTCTAGAACTATTTTTTCCCCTTTAGTTAACTTCCAAATTTGTATAGATTGCATGGATTGGGTTTTTGTAAAATTAACTACGAGTTTCCAAAATTTATATTAGTAAACTATATTAGATTTTTGGACAGCTCGACCTCCCTGTGTTTTATGATGTCAAGCATAGTCCACGTGAGATTTTCATGGTTGGAAATTATTTTTACTATAAAGTTAACATCTAGAGCTTTCAAAAAAGCTATGGTTTACTTGATTTAGATTTTTTTAAATTTAGTTATAATTTTTCAAAATTGCCTCAAATTTTGCCACCCTGGAACCCAAGGAAAAACATGATTATTTTGGATTTTTGGTTCTTGATCTATGGTTTATGTGAATTTTTGACGTGTTTATGACTTGTATGGATGAAAAATAATTAGAGAATGATATTGGGAAACTCACAGGGACCATATAACATGAAATGAAAATTTAATTCCTGACGTAACACAAATAAATTCATTATTTTCATATACTTTTATAAGATTTTCCTTGAGAATATGTGTAAGCCATCTTGCATTGAGAAATATGGCACTAGAATACTATGGTATGACACTCATTCCATGGTTTTGATTCATGCACCAAGACACTTTGACACACACTCCATTTCCATGCATTCACACATCCAGTAAAGGCCACGACATTCCATTCACGTTGATGCATGAGCATGAGTTCAATGCAAGGATTCACACATGGGTCCAAGATGTACATACACATAGATGCAATGCATAAAGCATGTGGAATGAATGGATGAAGGCTGGATGAATCATACACACATAGCTACAGGTCACACGAGCTCTTTTATGCTAACAAATATTCAAACACAGGTTGACATACATACATAGCTAGTCCACGTCACAAGAGAGGCACATGATAGAGAGAGGATGAAGAATCATGTGGAGAATGTGAAGCATGAGAACCTACAGGTCCAAAGCGTTTTCAAGAAGGCTAGAATGAGAGGAGGGAAGGAGGTAGACTCTTGGGTTTTGCAAGGAGGAGACTTTCGGGTTTTAGATTGGAGAGTAGCACATATCGGAGAGAATCATCATTCATTTCCATCTTGGGAGCTCTTATGGCCGAAGATCCGAACCATTATTTCTTCCATCAATTTTCTTCAATGAGAGCTTCATTCTTCCATGTAGCTTGTAATACCTTATATTTCTAACTCA
The DNA here is from genome assembly GCA_026724425.1 of Erythrophleum ivorense. Taxonomy (NCBI): domain Eukaryota; kingdom Viridiplantae; phylum Streptophyta; class Magnoliopsida; order Fabales; family Fabaceae; genus Erythrophleum; species Erythrophleum ivorense. Next base: position 21,184,867 of record JAIUCV010000004.1, on the reverse strand, counting down.
TTTCATACACATTTGCATGCTCATATGATACATCCCATGAATGAAGTGAGAAAAATCCATTAAAATAATACATTTCTTTGCGTTACGTCGCGTATGAAAATTTCATTTGGTGTCACGTGGACCATGTAAGCTTAGCAATCACATTCTCATATTTAATTACATGAATACAACTCATTTGCATCATCAAATGTGGCCTACATCTTAAGGAACTCGAAGGGAAGCATGAAATATACATACATATTTTTGGCTAGATTTTTCCACTTTTCTGTTACAACTTTGAAAAATCATAACTAATTCTAGAAAAATTGAAATCATGCATTCTTGGCCATTCTAGGAAGCTACAGATGTCTACTTTATATAAAAATATGTCTAGTTTATAACATCCAACACACAGGATATTTGACATGTGAAATGGTCCAGAGGTCAGGCTATCCACTGGTGCTGTCACAGATTTCTATAGCAAACTTTGAAAGTGTCCAATTAATTCCAAACAAATCCAATCCATGTGAATGATATCAATTTGGAAATCTGTGGATGTTAGCTAGAGAGAAAAAATAACTTTAGACTAGCTCAGGTATGCCCAGACCTCAAAATCCAATTAAACAGTAACAGAGGTCGGTTGGAGTTCTTGATATTGGACAGAATCTTTAAAAGTTCATATCTCCCTCTTTAGACATTGATAAGTACTAATTTTTATATATATTTTTACCCACATTTATTATTATTTTTAATGATTAATTTGAGCTTAAATAGATTTATTATATAATATTTGAATTTTTGGTTAATTTTGGAAAATAATATAATTTTGAATTAATTAGGAAATTTTTTGGGTTTAAATTGATAATATTTTTTTTCCATATTTCTTTGATGGGTTGAATATTTTCAATCTTTAAAATATTTATTAAATTTGTGCAGATTTTTTGGAGATGAATTAGGAATCAATGATGAAGATAATTTTGGGCAAATGAATTAAAGATTTAAAGTGAAATCAAGGGTCAAGATTGGAGCAAACTTTTTATTTTTATTAATTTCTTGATGATGGCATTTTTGTAAATAGGTTATTAGGTTTAATTTTGTTTTCTTGTGGAAAGGGAGCAGGGATGCCGAAAAGGAAAAAGGGAGAATTGCTGCTTTGACTTTTCTTGCCTTGGTACTGCATGCAGAGCCGGTTGGGAGAAAGAGCTTCATTCATTCATTCATTCATTTTTTCGGACTAGAGATGGGGAAGTGCGCCTGGACCAGGAGGGACAAAATGCTATTCTTTATATATTTCCTTGGCCTTCAGACCTGACCAGGAGAGAGGCGCACTTGGAAGAGATGTATCGCATGGAGAGAGAGGATGCTGGAGTAGGAATTTTGGCAGCTTCTTCATTCATTCTTCGGACTTCAGATGGAGGCACCAGGACAACGACTGGAGAGCTGCTTCATTCATTCTTCATTTCTCCTTCTCTGGACTAGACGCAGAGGATTTGCTTCTTTTTCATTTTTCTTTCTCTGGACTTGACACAGGGAGGGCGCTGAAACCATCATCATTCACACTCATCTCACCAACACGTCTCCCTCCATATATTACCACCATCATTCATCCAACAAGTTCTATTTTCCTTCATCATCTCTTCATGGCAAAGAGTTTGAAGGGGTGTAGAGGAACCAATTCCATGGAAGCTTAAGGAAATGTGGCACCAAGGTGGAGCATGGAGGAGGAAGGCTTGAGCTCTTGATTTACATGGATTGAAGACCATTGGGGAGTTCTTTTCTTTTTACCTTTTCCTCTTTCAATTTCAAGAACTTAGAAATTTCCTAGTTTTAGGAATTTCTATGTGGATTTAATGTTGAGACCTAGTTTTAGGTTGAACAATGATTTTATCTTGGATTGTAATTGGAATTGGTGTTATTTGGGATTGGAATTATGTTTTGTAGTTGCTAGAATTTTGGTTTTCTAGACCTTATAATGTTGATTGGATTGATGTTTGAGTTCTCTTGCATTAATTTGATTAATATTATGATCTTAATTGCATATCTTAGTCTCTTGCACTACTTGATTGTTGAATTGGGTAGTATAATTACTTAATTGTTCAATTAGGTAATTAAAACCAATTTTTCCAGAATTAATTGAATCCAATTGTTGAAGGTTTGATGAGTTTAATTGGCTTAATTACTTGCAAATTACTTGAATTAGCTAAGGGTTTCCTAGTTAAGTCAAGTGATGTCCATTTGAGCTTAGGGTTTCCTATCCTTAGATTAAGTTAATTAAATTCATTGGTCTACTGTCTAATCACTTCTCTTGGTCTCAATTAATCTTCGGTGAGTGATGAGAGTCGAAATCCCCTTGCAAAGCTTTGGTTGCCCCCTATTTGTTCTTTGCATTTTCACAATCACTTTAATTTCAAATTAGAGCAATCTAGTTTAATTACTTGTTTAGTTTTTTTCTCTTTTAGTTGAAATTTAATTTCTTAATTCAAAACCACCCAATTACATGCATTTAGTTCAATTAATTTTGCATTTAGCGTAGAGAGAGTTTTTTAGAATTTGCATAAAATTTCAAACATCAAATAATCATAGAGAATCAATCCAAACTAACCCCTAAATTGCTCATTGGGAAGAATGACCTAGGGTTGACCTATACTATATTAAATCAATCTTAGTTTAATTGAGTGCTTAAGCAACTAAGGCATCATCAATTTTGGCACCGTTGCTGGGGAGAAATGGTTTAGGTTTGAGTTTTTAGGTGTTTTCCCCTGTTTTCTTCATTCTGATTTTGTCATTTTAGTTGAATTTTCCTCAGTGTTCTGTTCTGGAATTTTGTTTGTCACTGCCCAGAAAATTCTGATCTTTGGTGTTCCAAGGTTTTTGGGTGTTCTGAGCAAGACTAATGGTATTAGGTTTGGTGTTTTTAGGGCAAATTCAATCTTTTTGACCACTTTTCTGATTTTTTTGTATTTTTGCAAATTTTTCTTGAATTTTCTAATTTTTCCAGATTTTCTTTTTAAAATTTTGTGTGATTTTTCTTGTGTTTTCTGAGTGTGTATTGAGTCTTTTAGGTTGTTTTGAATTTATTTCTTTGGTAGTTTGAATATGTTGCATTTTTTTATTCACTACTTTAATCCTACTTTGTTGATGTTGTATGACTCGATCCTCTTTTGAAAAGTTGTTTGACTTTGATCCTGAAATTGATAGGACATTTCATCAGCAAAGAAGAGTTAAAGTTAGTAATCTTGTAGGTAGTAGTTCTTTTAAATCTTGTTATGTTGAGTCATCTGTTGATTCTTCTGATTCTGAAACTAAAATGGAAGATAATGAGGGAAATATAAATAATCAGGCACATTTAGAGCATGCTTATGTCAATGCTGATAATAATGTTCCTGCTAGGACCATTAAAGAGTTAGTTTCACCTGATTTGCATTTTCAAAATTGGTGCATTAATTATCCTGATATTAATACTGATCTTGAGTTAAAACCTGGATTTATACACTTACTTCCTAAATTTAATGGACTTGCAGGTGAAGATCCATACAATTATTTGAAAACTTTTCATATGATTTGCACTGCTATGAGACCTAGTGGTGTGTTTGAGGATCAGATTAAGATGTGTGCCTTCCCATTTTCTTTAAAGGGGTTTGCTAAGAACTGGTTACTTTGACTACCCCCTGGATTCATAACTACATGGGACCAGCTTAAGAAGATGTTTTTGGAGAAGTATTTCCTAACATCTTGCACTTCCTCTATTAGGAAGGACATATGTGGTTGTCGACAAATGCTTGGGGAGTCCTTGCATGAGTATTGGGAGCAGTTTAAAACATTGCTATCTAGTTGCCCTCATCACCAGATCCTAGATACTTTATTGATACAATATTTTCATGAAGGTCTTTTGCCTCTAGAGAGAGGTTTATTAGATTCTGCTATTAGAGGTGCTCTTCTTCATATGACTGTTAATGTTGCTTGGGAATTGATTGAAAAGAAAGCTAAGAATATTTAATAATTTGGTACTAAACTAACAAGCTAGAGTAAATGAAGTTGGGTCATATTCCTTAATTTCTGAGTCTCGTCTTGAGAGCAAGATAGATAAGCTTGCATCTGTTATGGAGAAAATGGCTATGCTCCAATTGCATAATCCTTCCAACATGGCTAATTCTATGGGATCTTCTACTTCTTTCACCTCGTAACCGAGCTTTTCAGCTCTAATTGGCCCACTTTGCTCTATTTGCTTATTAGCTACTCATGTTACTGATGCTTGACCATTCTTGAATGATAAAGCTGAACCTTGCAATGCTATGTATTCTTCTAAGCCTATGAATCAAGGTGGCCAGAAATATGATCCATATTCTACTACATATAATCTTGGATGGCGTGATTACCCAAACCTTAGATATGGTAGTGGCCAACCTCAGCAACCACGGTTTAGTCAGAGTGCTGGTTCTAGTGGTCAGGTGTTCCAACCAGTTAGGCAAGCTATGCCTATTCAAGAAGATAGTTCAAGGTTAGAAAATAAGATGGATACTATGATAAAGCTTTTAATGGATAGGTTAGACCAAATAGAGAAGGAACATCAACAAAAGGATTTGCAACATAGACAAGGGATTCAAACTCTTCAGACACAAATTGGGTGTCTAATGCAATTAGTAACATACAGAGTCAAGGTTCAGGAAAGCTTCCACCCTAAGTGGTAGTTAATCCTAATGTTGGGACCCAATAGAATCCTAATCATAGTAGAGTTAATGCTCTATCTCTTTTAGAAGTGGTAAGATAGTCACCTTTGCAGATCCTGTTTGGGACAACCCTATCTTCTAATCATTGTAATTATTGCTAAATACATGATTAATAATTAATGATTAAGATTTGGAGTCGTTACAATTTGTTACATTATGAAAATATAGGAAAATTTGAACCTTGATATTAAGGTCATCATTAAACAATCACAAATGGGAGAATGCATAAAAGAGATTATACTGTCATGAGGGGTTTATGATTCGTCCATTTATCAATTTCAACACATAAAACCTTTCATAAGTGTTCCTATATCATTTCCTAGTACTACCATTGAAGGAACTAGGATTTTAAGGCAGTTTGGGGACTTGCACCGTGGCCCATACCATTCCCACCACAGCTAAGTTGCTCTCTGGAATTACTGGGAAAATTTCTCAAATTTTGTCGTGGCGATAGCCACGGTGAGTTGGACCGCTACCGTGGCCAGCCTACGCGGCGCCATGGCGGAAATGCCTCATGGAGCTACTGTTCTAAGTCCTACGACTCTCGCCTTAGCATAATACACTCGTGCCGCGGCGAGATTCGCAACTGGATACCCCTTAGTTTGTTCCCTCGACTAGCGCTGTGACGAGGTTTCGTTCTATTACCCTCTTGGGCGATTTTTTTTCACTCTGAGCCGCAACGAGTTTCCTCACGTCACGGCGTTCCTCGACCCTGTTACTCTCCAAAAAATTTTTATTCGCTTGTGCCACAGCAATATTGCTCATGTCGCGGTGCCCCTCGCCTCTGTCACTCATTTGGCCACGGCGGAGCCTTCTTAGCTGCAGCGTGACTCCCTCCTATAACTACATCTCCCAAATTTCATCCCCTACACTCCAATTCTCATCTTGGGACTACCCTAGGACCACTTTCACTTATTTTATATGACTCTAATGGTACTTATCTACCCTATACACCCAGCTATTCTACCATTGCCAATTCAAAACTTAAATGTAAATTTCACTCCTCTAACCATCCTATACCGGCAAGTCTATAGAATAATAGAAACACAAATTCATGCACTATTGGAAATTAAAATTTGATATACATTTTGTTAGAGGTTTCATACATCGATAGTTCATATTATATCTAATACATCACATAATTATATTTCCAACAGTATATCAAACCATAAATTCAGCAAAATTCATACGTCAAGTGTTATGGGTTCATACATCCGATATCAAGCTAAAATGAGGTCTAACTCTTCAATGAATACATCATAGGGAATCAAAATATAAGAGCCTACACTTGGCAATATGAATACATGATCATGCTATACAATAAGGAATACAAAATTTAGCATCTATACTAAACAAGTCATCCTATATGTAGCCTTCTTCCCACATGTTGGAGCTCATGGATTTTCATCCACTTGCTTCCCTTTATCCTTACCCAAAGAACCTTCACCTGAAATATTAATCCTATCAAACGGGGTGAGATGTGAATCTCAGTAACCAAGGCAATTCCATCATATAATCTAGTTTAATTAGCATACATGCATAATTTCACATAAGTATCAGAAGAACACCAGTCATATTAGTAAATGAAACAATTAGGCTATCATGATCACTATCTCATACTAGCAATCATATTTTCACATGTTAAAGGTCATTAACACCAGGAGAGGCCCGTCCACGGCACCTACTCCCCTTTAAGCACAACTAGGGCTCAGTGTATCTGGGGTTTGATCATAACCTAGTGCCCGATCGAAGCACATGCATAGGTGGCAGCTATACCATAGCTCCACCATGGACTCACAAGGTCCAATCACAATATAATAGATAGCCAACCAATTCATTCAACATTTTAAATCATTCATGTATAGCAATTATGAAATTAAAATAGATATATGTATGGAATTAATGTAAACCCGGTTAACTCACTTGTAGATAATTGCATCAACCACCAATGGTACAAAAATCTCCCTAGAACCATAGCATTAGAAAATTACTACTTTAATTCATCATTAATAGTTAAAACAAGTGTCCAAAGAATTTAAAATGCTAATGACTACCTAGGGAACATACCCAGCCACCACGAATCCCAAATTCGGATTGAAGTGTCCTCTACCAGAAACCTCAATATTTCACCTAAAATCCTAAATAAATTCGTACAAAATTAATACCCATATTATAAATCAGCTATGGGGGTCTCAAACTAGAAAAGAAAGTATCAAAATGGAGGATTTATACTCACCTAATGTTAGCCCTAGCCTCAACCTACGAATTTCACCAAGAAAACCCCAAACAACCACATTTTAGATTTTGGGTATAGTGAAAATACTCTAAATGAAAAACTAATTAGACCAAAATGAAGAGCAAGATGAGAGGATTAATTTATATAACTATTACCTTAGCTGAATCTTGCTTTAGAAGTGGGAAAATATGGAAATATGCCAAGAACCTTAGAGCCTCCTTTGGACCTCCGGATTTTAAGATGGGTGTTTGTGTTTTAGCAAATGGGGAAGAGGTTGAAGTATTAGGGTTTTAGTTAGGTCAAATATGGGTCATGGGTTGCTCCAAGGTCCAACTCCATTTAGGCTTCAGATTTTAGCTTTGTTGGGCCAGCTCTTATGCATTAGGCTGCTGAAATTCCATTGGGCCAAACTTAGTTTTAAGAACTCCATTGTTTGGGTCTGCACAAGGTTCATTGGGCCATTCCTAAGAGCTTGTGCAAGTTAGGCCTTGGGTCTCTAACCCATTAAATCAAATTGGGCCTGCACCTACTTATTGGGCCTCCATTAGCCTCTTATCATGATCTCCTACATTAATTTAGGCCTAGATGAAATTTCTATCCCAATTAAATCTTAAACCCATATTAATAAATTTTATCTTTCTAAAATCTCCTTTCGCCTAACTTGCCCAATTATCCCATATTAATTATTCTTAATTAACCTAATCCATGATTAACACCTTAATTAATTTTTAGGGTATTACATTGTTGCTACTTATGCTTCTAAGGACAAGGACACTATCATTGATGATTTTCCTTCCACCTCTACATCACAGGATAAGTCCACTTTAGCAAAAACACAAGTGGCACCATAAAAAGAGCAAGAGAAGAAAGAGAAGGAATTGAGCAAACAGGTTCTACCCTTTCCTACTAGGGTAGCTAAGACCAAGAGGAAGAAGAAGGAAGCAAAGATGTTTAAAGAGGCTTATGATATTTTCAAAAAGGTGGTAATCAATGTTCCATTAGTTGATTTGGTTGCACAAATGCCTAAGTATGCAAAGTTTTTGAAGGAGTTGTGCACCACAAAAAGAAAGCTTAAGCATGATGGTAAAATTGATTTGGGAGAAGTTGTCTCTTCTCTGTATCAGATGCTAATGCCAGTGAAGTGTAAGGATCCTGGTAGTTTTCTCATACCATGCACCATTGGTGACATTGGTTTTTCAGAGACTTTGGCAGATCTAGGAGCAGCAATCAATGTTATGCCAAAATCAGTTTTTTCTCAACTTTAAGGAGTAGATCTCAAGCCAACTAGCCTGATTACCTCCCTTACTGATAGACGCTGTGTAGTCCCAGAAGGAGTCTTAGAGGATGTCTTGGTTAAGGTAAAAGATTTCATATTCCTTGCAAAATTCTATGTTCTTAATATGGATGATAGTAGGTTTAGGCAAAAGGGACATTCGCCTTTGATTTTAGGTAGGCCTTTCCTTAAAACTGCTAGGGTTGTGATAGATGTACATGCTGGTACTTTGATTATGGAATTTGCTAAGAATATCATTAGATTTGATGTACTTGATTCTATGAGACACCCGTTAGATGATTGTGCTAAGACGGGGTTAGTCTTATTCATGTGCTTGTTGATGATACTGCTATGGACTTTAGAGATAACATGTTGAGTAGATCATGTGATATTGTTAGTTTAGATGATTCTGTCTCTTGTTCATGTCCTAAAATTGATGGTTGTGATGCTTGCACTGGTATAGATCTTGCTGATATTGATGTTTTCACTGATTTTATTGAGAGTGCTAGACATGCTAGAAATGATATTTCTGTGCCTATTCATTGTAGTGGTGGTACTAGTGACCATTTATCTACCACTTCCATTGATTCAGATGAATTTTCTCGGTTACTTAGTGTGATTGATGCTGTAGATGAAGTTAATATGTGTTCATTACCTGATTTTGAGTTGTTAATTAGTATTGATCATGTTTCTGATGTAGAGGTTGTTTCTGATTCTGTTTTGGATTTGAGTGTTATTGATGGCACTACTTTTGTTGATGATTCTGTGGATTGTGATGTATTTCCTGATTTTTCTGCTATCATTGTTTCTACTGATGATTCCCAAGTCTCTTCTTCTATTTGTGAGTTTTCAGTGCAGGTTTCTAGTTTGGTTGACATTGATCTAAAGCCGCTTATACCTTTAGTTGAGTAAGCTCCTTCTTTGGAGTTAAAGCCACTTCTGACTCACTGAAATATGTCTATTTGGAAAAAGGTGAGAAGTTACCAGTGATTGTAGCCAGTGACATAGCCATGGAAGAGAAAATCTGCCTCCTTGAGGTGCTTAAGCAAAGGATAAAAGCTATTGGATGGACTCTCGCTGATATTCCTAGGATCAGTCCTGATGTATGCATGCATCAGGTTCTGCTAGAGGATAGTGCCAAAGTTGTACGACAACCATAGAGACGACTTGATCCCCTGATTCTTGATGTGGTAAAGAAAGAGGTTTCTAAACTTCTTTTTACAGGTATAATCTACCCTATTTCTGATAGTCAGTGGGTTAGTCCAGTTCAGGTAGTCTTGAAAAGACTGGTATTACTGTGATGCGTAATGATGAGGGTGAATTAGTTCCTACTAGGGTCCAGAATAGTTGGAGGGTATGTATAGACTACAGGAAATTGAATTTTATGACTAGGAAGGATCATTATCCCCTCCTTTTTATTGATCAGATGTTAGAGAAACTTGTTGGTAGATCCCATTATTGCTTTCTAGATGGCTTTCCAAGATATTTTCATATTTGTATTGCACCTAAGGATCAAGATAAGACCACATTTACATGTCCATTTGGAACCTTTGCATATAGACGCATGCCATTTGGCTTGTGTAATGCACCAAGCACTTTTAAGTGTTGCATGGTTTTCATATTTTTTGATTTACTTGAGCATTGCATGGAAATTTTTATGGATGATTTCACTGTTTATGGTGATTCTTTTGATGCATACTTAACTGATTTAGATAAGGTTTTGGAAGGATGCATTAAATATAATCTTGTGCTGAATTTTGAGAAATGCCATTTCATGGTTAGGAAAGGAATTGTTTTAGGACATGTTGTTTCTTATGATGGCATTGAAGTAGATAAAGCTAAAGTTAATATCATTTTATCTCTTCCATATCCTTCTTGTGTGAAAGATGTGCATTCTTTTCTTGGGCATGCTGGATTTTACAGGAGATTCATTAAGGATTTCAGTAAGATAGCATTGCCATTATCTCGTTTACTGCAGAAAGATGTGGGTTTTAATTTTAATGACGCTTGTAGGTGTGCTTGGGATGAGTTGAAAAAGAGACTTACTACACTTCCCATCATTCAACCACCTAATTGGAGCCTTCCATTTGAGCTCCTGTGTGATGCTTCAGATTATGCACTAGGTGCAGTTCTTGCCCAAAGAGTGGAGAAACGGCATCATGTCATAGCTTATGCCTCAAGAACATTGGATGTTACTCAGGCTAATTACACCGCCACAGAGAAGGAGTTATTTGCAATTGTCTTTGGGCTAGAGAAATTCTGATCCTACATTATCCACACAGAGGTGATCGTCTTTACAGATCACTCAGCTATCAAGTACTTGTTCAAGAAGTTGGACTCCAAACCCCGCTTGATTAGATGGGTAGTATTGATACAAGAGTTTAATATGGAGATTTGTGATAAGAGTGGTGTAAAGAATATGGTACCTGGTTACCTGAGTAGGATTGAGACACCTTTGGTAACATCTTCTCTATCGTTAGATGATTTTCCTGATGATAGGCTCTATGTGGTTGGTATGTCTGTTCCTTGGTATGCTGATATAGCCAATTATCTAGCTGTTTCTGTTTTGCCTGCTCATTTGAATAAAAACCAATTAGATAAATTTAAGAGAGAGGCTAGGTACTATATCTGGGATGATCCTGATTTGTGGCATATAGGTAGCGATCAAGTGATTAGGCGATGTGTTCCAGAGCATGAGCATGAGTCCATATTGCATTTTTGTCACACTCTTGCATGTGAGGGACATTTTAGTGCTAAGCGTACCTCTAGGAAGGTGTTAGATAGCAGGTTATTTTGGCCTACCTTATTCCATGATGCCCATGTGTTTTGTAAAAATTGTTCAAGATGTCAATTTGTGGGTAATCTTTCTAAGAAGCAAGAGATGTCTCAACAACCCCTTTTGATCTATGAAGTTTTTGACGTTTAGGGTTTAGATTTCATAGGGCCTTTCCCTGTTTCATTTGGCTATCTTTACATTTTGTTAGCTGTGGATTATATGTCAAAGGAGGTTGAGGCAATCCCCACTCGTATTGATGATTCTTCTGTAGTGGTTTTTTTTGTCAAGTCTTACATTTTTTGTAGGTTTGGGATTCCAAGAGCCATCATCAGTGATCAAGGCACTCATTTTTGCAATTGGTGTATGCAAAGCTTACTTAGCAAGTATGGTGTGATGCATAAGGTGGCTACTCCGTATCATCCTCAAACGAATGGCCAAGCAAAGATTTCTAATAAAGAAGTCAAGCTCATTTTAGAGAAGACTGTGCAACCCAACCGAAAGGATTGGAGCAAGAGGATAGATGATGCACTTTGGGCATATCGCACAGCATATAAGAGCCTTATTGGAATGTTTCCATACTGGATAGTCTTTGGGAAAGGGTGTCACTTGCTGGTAGAGGTGGAGCACAAGGCATATTAGGCAGTTAAGAGGTGCAACCTAGATCTTGCCAGTGCTGGTGTTGAAAGGAAATTGCAATTGCAAGAGCTTGAAGAGATAAGAAGAGAAGCCTATGAAAATTCTAGGATCTACAAGGAAAGAACCAAGGCTATCCATGACAAGTTTATAGTGAGGAAAGAATTTCAAGTGGGCCAAAAAGTGTTGCTTTATGTTTCTAGATTGAAGTTAATGCCTAGAAAGCTCCACTCTAGATAGGAGGGTCCTTTTATTGTCACTAATGTTTTTTCTTATGGAGTTGTAGAGATCCAAAGGGAGCCAACCGGAAGATGCTTCAAGGTCAATGGGTACTGCTTGAAACCTTTCTATGAAGGATACCCCACTTAAGCAGTGGAGGTTGCTGCACTACAAGATGCCACGTAGCCCTGGTCGTATTCCTTCCCTTTACTCTTTTTACTTTGCATTGTCATATTATTAAGCTGTGCTGTGCTGGATGTCATTTGTCCATGATTTGCTCTGTTTGCTATGCATTGAGGACAATGCATTATTTAAGTGTGGGGGAGGGATGATTTAATTTTTCTTGTAAATAGTTTTGTTGAGTTTTTGGTTTGTACAGTTTTTGGTGTTGTCAAAAGCAAATTTTTGAAAAAAGAAAAAAAATTTATAGAAATTTATAAAAAATTTATTTTGAATGTGACAATTGCAAGCTTCAAGTGGCTTAGGTATGATACATTCTTGATTTGAAGAGTAATTGATCATGTTTTAAGTAGATAAAGCTAAATGACAATTATTCTGACTTAGGTAGATCTAGGCTAGTAATCATGATCTAGTGAGATTTTTGAGCCTATTGCATATTTCTTTTCATGTGTGTATACCACCTATCTATTTCTTGCTCTAGAGCTTAGCTTAAATCTTGCTTGAGACCACATTTTGTGCATTTGCATACATAGAAATGATAAAGGCATTCATTTTGTTTTTATCTAGTAAAAAAAAAAACCTACCCTTTTATGCATTTTATCCCTTGTTTGAACCCCTTTGAACCTTTATTTGCTTTCTTTCTTTCTTTTAACCCATAGCCATTAAAAATAAATATTTTTCCTACCCTTGTTGAATGTCTTGGGAGTTGATTAGCATGTTAATTTTCTTGTGTTTGGATGAAAGAACATGTAAATAGTTGGAATTCGGGTCATTATGAAAAAAAAAGTTGAAAGAAAACAAGTATATAAAAAAAACAAAGAAAGAATAAATGTATATTTTCAAAGAAAAAAATAGAAAAGGAAGAAATAATTGTGAAAATATATATATATATATATATAAATAAGGAAAAGAATAAAGGCCCTATCCAAGTTTTGTTTGTTTTGTTTCGTTCATTCCATATTATCTTATGTGGCATTGCTTTTCATTCTCCTAAGGTATTCAATTTTGGTTTTTCCTATCATTTGACCCTTCTTTTTTCTTAACCTTAGCCCAGTACAACCTAATAAAGTCCTTTTGATTTATGTTTGCATTTGCTTGTTAGTAGTGAGAGCTTACATTTTTGTCAAGCTTTTGAAAAGAGAATTAGATAGGTCGTTTTGAGTGTACATACAAGCCTAAACACTTTTGAGTGAGAGTGATATACACATTACCTTTGGTAAGGGATTGCTAGCTTGGGTTTTCCTTTGTCAAGTTAATTGCTATGGTGTTTTTAATCTTAATGCATGTAATGATTACTTGGATAAGAAAGATGTTGAATGTTTTGGTTTACTTTTGGCTTGTGATTAGAACGTTCACTTTTTGTAGTTTTGTTTTGTTCCACTTGTTTTTCTTTGATTTTGGTTTGCTTTGCTCAGGAGTGCAAAGAGATAAGTGTGGGGGAATTGATAAGTACTAATTTTTATATATTTTTTACCCACATTTATTATTGTTTTTAATGATTAATTTGAGCTTAAATAGATTTATTATACAATATTTGATTTTTTGGTTAATTTTGGAAAATAATATAATTTTGAATTAATTAGGAGAATTTTTGGGTTTAAATTGATAATATTTTATTTTCCATATTTTTTTAATGGGTTGAATATTTTCAATCTTTAAAATATTTATTAAATTTGTGTAGATTTTTTGGAGATAAATTAGGAATCAATGATGAAGACAATTTTGGGGAAATGAACTAAAGATTTAAAGTGAAATCAAGGGTCAAGATTGGAGCAAAATTTTTATTTTTATTAATTTCTTGATGATGGCATTTTTGTAAATAGGTTATTAGGTTTAATTTTGTTTTCTTGTGGGAAGGGAGCAGGGACGTCGAAAAGGAAAAAGGGAGAATTGCTGCTTTGACTTTTCTTGCCTTGGTATTGCACGCAAAGACGGCTGGGAGAAAGAGCTTCATTCATTCATTCATTCATTTTTTTGGACTGGAGACGGGGAAGTGTGCCTTGACCAGGAGGGATGAAATGCTGTTCTTCATATATTTCCTTGGCCTTCAGACCTGACCGGGAGAGAGGCACACTTGGAAGAGACGCATCGCGTGGAGAGAGAGGATGCTGGAGTAGGAATTTTGGCGGCTTTTTCATTCATTCTTCGAACTTCAGACGGAGGCGCCAGGAGAAAGATTGGAGAGCTACCTCATTCATTCTTCATTTCTCCTTCTCTGGACTGGATGCAGAGGATTTGCTTCTTCTTCATTTTTCGTTCTCTAGACTTGACACAGGGAGGGCGCCGAAACCATCATCATTCACACTCATCTCACCAACACGTCTCCCTCCATATATTACCACCATCATTCATCCAACAAGTTCTATTTTCCTTCCTCATCTCTTCATGGCAGAGACTTTGAAGGGGTGTACAGGAACCGATTCCATAGAAGCTTAAGGAAAGGTGGCACCAAGGTGGAGCATGGAGGAGGAAGGCTTGAGCTCTTGATTTACATGGATTGAAGACCATTGGGGAGTTCTTTTCTTTTTACCTTTTCCTCTTTCAATTTCAAGAACTTAGAAATTTTTTAGTTTTAGGAATTTCTATGTGGATTTAATGTTGAGACCTAGTTTTAGGTTGAACAATGATTTTATCTTGAATTGTAATTGGAATTGGTGTTATTTGGGATTAGAATTATGTTTTGTAGTTGCTGGAATTTTGGTTTTCTAGACCTTATAATGTTGATTGGATTGATGTTTGAGTTCTCTTGCATTAATTTGATTAATGTTATGATCTTAATTGCATATCTTGGTCTCTTGCACTACTTGATTGTTGAATTGGGTAGTATAATTGCTTAATTGTTCAATTAGGTAATTAAAATCAAATTTTCCAGAATTAATTGAATCCAATTGTTGAAGGTTTGATGAGTTTAATTGGCTTAATGACTTACAAATTACTTGAATTAGCTAAGGGTTTCCTAGTTAAGTCAAGTGATGTGCATTTGAGCTTAGAGTTTCCTATCCTTTGATTAAGTTAATTAAATTCATTGGTCTACTGTCTAATCACTTCTCTTGGTCTCAATTAATCTTTGGTAAGTGATGAGAGCCGAAATCCCCTTGCAAAGCTTTAGTTGCCCCCTATTTGTTCTTTACATTTTCACAATCACTTTAATTTCAAATTAAAGCAATCTAGTTTAATTACTTGTTTAGTTTTTTTCTCTTTTAGTTGAAATTTAATTTCTTAATTCAAAACCCCCCAATTACATGCATTTAGTTCAATTAATTTTTCATTTAGCTTAGAGAGAGTTTTTTAGAATTTGCATAAAATTTCAAGCATTAAATAATCACCTAGAATCAATCCAAACTAACCCCTAAATTACTTCTTGGGAAGAATGACCTAGGGTTGACCTATACTATATTAAATCAATCTTAGTTTAATTGAGTGCTTAAGCTACTAAGGCATCATCAGACATCCAAATGAAGTGCTTCTAGTTCACAATCATTGTGAATATCTAGTTTTATTTGTATAAAATTTTGTAGCAATTGGATATCATTTGAATCCTATGTGACAGATTTCATTTTTGGACCAGTATGAACAGTGACATGACCAAAACCAAAAAATTTCTTAACTTTGAAAATTCATCAAATATTATCTAGACCTCTGAAAAATTTTGTTCTTTATCTTTACAAAAATATCTCGACAAGCCCTACTTGAATGCCAAATCTCAGATCAAGAAGAGCTCATTTGGATAAAAAGTGATATAGGGTTTCATTATGATCAATTTTGGCTCCATATGGGATACCAAAATGTCCAAATGGCCTTCCTTAGGGTTTGGCACCTCTTTGGCAAGTCCAAAAGTATAATTAGGACTTATGTGAGCTACCCAAATGGTCCCAACCCTTATGCATCTCATTTTGGCCATCTCATCCACACATATGCATTATTCCATAAACTAATTCAAGAAGCTACATTGCCCACACATACTCAATTTGCATACTAGTAGTCACATAATACATTCTCCCATTTAAACATAACATATTGTCATACTTACATATGTTTCAAAGGCCATAGACCATTTACAGCAATAATTTACATCATTGGGCATCATTATGGCTTCAAAGAGCAAAAACCATACATATTGGTGTCAATCTCTTCTCTTCAAGGTGGTTGTCTTCCATTACCTTATCCACTTAGTCCACCTAACATGTTAGATCATTGGAGTGGAGAGAATGAGATTCAAAGAATCCCAATAGGCTCTTGTGTGTTTTTCTAAAAGTTGCACTTATTTATGAAAATGCCATTACGTTTCGTTATTTTTTGTCACAATTTGTTTCACCATCTTAGCTTTATTTTTCTTTTTTGTCTGAGCCTGGAATTATCATTTTTAGGAGCCTAGGACTCTACCCAAATTTTTTGGGACATTTTCTAGCTCATTTCAATAGACTTACTTTTATACAGCTTATTTTGTTGTTTACGTAATTACGTTCGTATGTTGTGGATGATGAAGACCCATCTCAGTAACATAGATAGGATTAACACCACATAATATCCATGAAGAAGAGTCAAGTAGTAATTTTCACATACAGCAAGTAAAATAATGGCAAGATAGTTAATTTACCGAATAATATAAACAGAGAGATATACCTGTTAGCAATATCTAACGTGAATATTGTGATGACCCTAATTTCTAATCATTGTAATTAGGGTTAAATACGTGATTAATAACCATAATCCAGGGTTACATGTCATTAAGACTAATTACAATATGGAAATATGGGGAAACTTGAACCTTAATTTTATTAGAGTCATCAACCATATAATTACAAACACTTACGTACATTAGAGGGAAAACAAATGTTCATTTATAATCCTTGATTCTATTATCTATCATTTCCAATTCACAAGAACCTTCTATTAATGTTCCTAAGTCATCCCTTGAGATTACGATATGAAAAACCAAGATTTTCTAGTCACTATAAGGGTTTTAGGACATTCGCCGCGGCCAATTTACCCTTAGCTGCGGCCAATTCCTCTCGGCTTCATCCCTCGCATCGTTACTAATTTCGTTGCGACTAGTTGGACCTTCGCCGTGGCCAACCTACATGGCGCCGTGGCGGGGAAGCCTCCTGGAACTTACCTCGCTCGCCTCTCAATATTGGCTGTGGCCAATACCTATTTTCGCTGCGGGCAATTCCTCTTTAGAATGCCTGACTCATTTTCACAAAAGTTCACCATGGCCAACTCCCCACTTCGCCGCGGCGAATTTCGGACGACTTCCAGTTTAGCCTTTCACATTTCGCTGCGGCTAATTGCTCTTTGGTACTCTCTTTGGGCAACTTCGCCACTATTGGCTGTGGCTAACAATATTTTGGCCGCGACCAAATGCCTTCTGATCCTACTACTCTTAAGACCTTGCCCCATACTCTCCACTCTCTATCTAGGGACTTTCTAGGGCCACTTTCCCACTTGTTATGAGGTTCTAATAGCATTTATCTACTGAATTCTCTAGCCAGTAGATCATTACCCATCCTACAATTAAAGATGGATTCTCCTACTCATTCATTAGTCTTATATCAACAGATTTACAAATTTCTCACAATGGTCATTCAATCATACTTACATTGGGTATTTCATGCATTAATAGTTTAAGTCTACAATCAATATCATAAGATTACATTACTCAAATAGTCAGTTATATCATAGATTCATAAGCCCAAAATAAGTGTCAAAGTTCATACATCCATCAACAGCTAATATAAAGCCTATTTCTCAATGGTTACATTCTATATTAACAAAATACAACTCCTATACTTGGCAATATAGATACATGATGATGCTATACAAGGGTTAACAAAAATTAGCATCTACTCTATTCTACTCAGACCAAGTGTAGCTCCTCACACTAGGCCTCAGCTTATAGATGTTCATCTACTTGCTTACCCTTATCCTTACCCGAAGAACCTTCACATGAAATGTTTAATCCCATAAAACGGGGTAAGATACGAATTTCAGTAACCAAGGCAATTCTATCATATATTCCAGTTTAAGTAGCATACATGCATAGTTTCACATAAGTATCAGAAAAATGCCAGTCATATCAATAAATGAAACAATTAGGCTATCATGATTACTATCCCATACTAGCAATCATATTTCCACATGTTAAAGGCCATTAACACTGGGAGAGGCTCGTCCATAGCACCTATTCCCCATTAAGCATAACCAGGGCTCAGTGCTTCGGGGTTTAATCACATCCCGGTGCTCGATCGAAGCACATGCACAGGTGGCAGCCGCACCACAGCTTCACCATGGACTTACAAGGTCCAATCACAATATAATGATAGCCAACCAATTCATTCAATGTTTTAAATCATTCATGTACAACAAAATATGAAATTAAAATAGATATATGCATGAAATTAATATAAATCTGGTTGCCTCTCTTATAGATAATTGCAACAGCCACCAATGGTACAAAATCTCCCTATAATCATAGTATCAGAGAATTACTACTCTAATTCATCATTAATAGTTGCAACAAGCACCCAAAGAATTTAAAATGCTAATGACTATCTAGGGATCACTTACCCAATCACTACAAGTCCTAAATTCGAATTGAAGTGTCCTCTCCCAGAAACCTCAATATTTTACCCAAAATTCTAAGCAAATTCGTACAAAATTAATACCCATATTATAAATTAGCTATGGGGGTCTCAACCTAGCAAAGAAAGCATCAAAATGAAGGGTTATACTTACCTAATGTCAGCCCTAGCCTCAACTTACGAATTTCACTAAGAAAATCTCAAACAATCACATTTCAGATTTTGGGTATGGTGAAAATACTCCAAATGAAAAACTAATCAGGCCAAATTAAAGAGAAAGAGAAGGGGATTAAGTTATATAACTATTACCTTGGCTGATTTTGAGCTTAGAAGTGGGAAAATGTGGAAATATGCCAAGAACCCTAGCCTCTCCTTTGGACCTCCGATTTTCTCCTTTATGTTTTAGAAAAATGGGATAGTGGCTGAAGTGTTTAGGGTTTTAGTTGGGTTAAGTTGGGTTAAATATGGGTCATGGGCTGCTCCAAGGATCCAACTCCTAATGGGCTTCAGATTTTTGCTTTGTTAGAATAACTCTTATGTATTGGGTTGCTGAAATTCAATTGGGCTAGCCAGACCAAGTTTGGAAGACTTATTTGATGTGGGTCTACTCCAAGGTTATTGGGCCAATTACATGGGCTTATGCAAGTTGGGTCTTGGGTCTCTGATTCATTAAATTGAATTGGGCCATCACTAGATGCTACCTTTTGGGCCAAGCCTCATAATAAAAAGGTTAGTCTGCACCTAAATTATTGGGCCTTCATTAGTCTTAGCCTTGGCCTACTTAATTTAATTTAGGCCTAGATGAAGTTTCTATCCCAATTAAATCTCAAACCCATATTAATAATTTATCTCTCTAATATCTCCATTCACTTAACTTGCCCAATTATCCCATATTAATTATTCTTAATTAATCTAATCCATAATTAACACCTTAATTAATTTTTGGGGTGTTACAAATATGAAATAGCAAAGTGAACAGGTATATTACATCTAAAGATAGAACATGAATGAACACAAGAATTATCTCAACATAATTAATATTCAACAGTTGCAAGATATTCACGAGATTTTTGTAACACCCTAAAATTCATTAAAGTATTAATCATGGATTTGGACTAATTAAGAATAATTATTATAGAATAATTAGGCAAACCTATCTGAATAGGAGTTTATGGAGAAATAAACAATTAATGTAGGTCTAATGGAGGCCTAATAATTTTAGGTGTAGGCCCAACTTTTTATTATAAGACTTAGCCCAATAGAGATCATCTAGCAATGACCCAATTTGGTTTAGTGAATTAGAAGCCCAAAACCTTGCTAAAATACTAGAAATTCTGCAACCCAACTCATGAAATCCATGGCCCAGTAAAGCATAAACTTGAACCCACTTAGAATTGGGCCTTAAGGTCAGCCCAAGACCTAACTTAAACCCTAAAATCAATTTAGCCACTCCCCATTCTACAAAAACAACAAACAAGCCACCCAAGAAGCAAATTCGGAGGTCCTTTGGAGGCTAGGTTTCTTACCACCTTCTTGGCCCTATTTCCCCTATCTAGATCAAGATTTAGCCAACGTGAGTGATATATAACTTGATTCTTTTCTCTTCCTCTTCAATTTGACTCGATTGGTTTTTCATTTGGAACATTTTTACCATACCCAAAATCTGAAATGTGTTTGTTTGGTATTTTCTTGAAGGATTTTCGGAGGTAGAGGCTAAGAAGTATATTGGGTAAGTATGATCTTCTCATTTTGATGTATTTTCTGCTAGTTTGGGACCCCTATAGTTAATTTATGATATGGGTATTATTTTTATGTGAATTTACTCAGAATTTGAAGTGTTGTTATAAGATTACTGGGATAGGCACAACCAAATCCAAATTTAGTTCTTGTAGTAATTAGGTAAGTGTTTTCTAAGTAGTCCTTTATAGCTTAACTCCTTAAGTAGTGGGTTTGCTAAAATAAATGATGATTAGGGATAGTGATGGCTTAGTTTTATGTCCATAGGCTGAAGTAGTATTCCATTGGCTCTTAAAGAATTGGCTACAAGTGAGGTAATCGGGGATTATGTTAAATTCCATACATATACCTAATTTAATTTTATATGTATTGCATAATTATGTTTTTGAAATACTAATGAATTGCTTGGCTATCTATTATAACGTGATTGGACCTTGTGAGTCTATGGTAGAGCTGTGATGCGGCTACCACTTATGTATGTGCTTCGATCGGGCACTAGGTTATGATCAGATCCTAAATACACTGAGCCTTGGTTATGCTCATTAAAGAGTGGGTGCAGTGGACGGGCCTCTCCTGGTGTTATTGGCCTTTAACATGTGTATTTGTGATTGCTAGTATGAGATAGTAGTTACTGATAGCCTAATTGTTTCATTTGCTGATATGACTAATATAACTTCTGATACTCATCTTGATTTATGCATATATGTTAATTAAATTAGAATATATGAATAAAATTTGCCTTTGGTTATTGAGATTTGTATCTTACCCCGTTTTATAGGATCATATTTTTAGGTGAAGGCTCTTCGGGTAAGAATAAGGGGAAACAAGTAGATGAAAATCCATGAGCTCCAATTATATGTGGGGAAGGCTACACTTGGACTGATCTAAGCATAGTAGATGCTAAATTTTATATTGCTTCTTGTATAGCATTATCATGTAATTATGTTGCCAAGTGTAGGAGTTTGTATATTGATTACTTAGGGTGTCACTATTGAGGAGCTAGGCTTCATATTAATTTGGTATTGGATTTATGAACTTATAACATCTGCTATGAAATTTGTTAAATTTATGATATGGTCTATGTAATATGATAAATTCTAGCTCATTTCATGCTATCTCTATGCTTCCTATTAGATATCTCATGGAAGAACCAAGGAAATAGTATAAAAATAATGAATATTTTTGCGTTGCATCGTGTATAAAAATTTCATTCGATGTCATGTGGACCGTGTGAGCTCATACAACATATTCTCATATTTAATTACATGAATAAAACTCATTTGGATCATAAAATGTGGCACACAACTCATGGAACTTAAAGGGAAACTTAAAATATGCATATTAAATTTCAACCAGAATTTGATCTTTTTCTACCCAAACTTTAAAAAATCATAACTAATTCTAAAAATATTTAAATCATTAATTCTTGCTTATTATAGAAAGCTATGGATGTCTACTTTATATTAAAATATTTCTAGACCATAATATCTATCACAGAGGACGTTTGACATCTGAAACGGTCCAGGGGTCAAACTGCCTTCTGATGCTGTCACAGATTTCTGCAGCAAACTTTGAAAATTTCTAATTAATTCCAAAAAAATATAATTCATGCAAATGATACCAATCTGGAATGATGTGGATGTTAGCTAAAGGGGAAAAATATTTCTAGACCAGCTCAGACAGCCCAAATCTCAAAATTTAATAGAACAGTAACTGAAGTCGGGTAAGGCTCCTGATACTGAATAGAATATTTAAAAATTCATATCTCTCTCTCTAGACATCAAAATGGGGTGCTTCTAGTTGGCAAGAGTCACTGTGAATGTCTAGTTTCTTTGTATAAAATGTCATAGAAATTGGATATCATTTGGGCCTTGTGTGATAGAATTCGTTTTCAGACCAAATGAATAGTGTAGCAAACTAAAATTAGAAAAAATTGCCAACTTGGGAAATTCATCAAATATTCTGTAGACCTCCAAAAATTATGTTTTTTATCTTCTCAAAAATCTCTCAACAAGCCCTAATTGCATGCCAAATCTGAGGTCAAGAAGAGCTCATTTGGCTAAAAAGTGATATAGGGTTTCATTTTGGTCAATTTTGGCTCCATATGAGACACAAAAGTAACAAATGGCTTTCCCTAGGGTTTGGCACCTTTTGGGCAAGTCTAAAAGCATGATTCAGACTTGTGTGAGCTACCCAAATGGTCCTAACCCTCATGCATCTTATTTTTGCCATCTCATCCACACATGCATAATTCCATAAACTAATTCAAGAAGCTACATTGCCCATACATACTCAATTTGCATACTAGTGGTCACATAATACATTCTCCCATTGAAATATAACATATTATCATAATTACATATGTTCCAAAGGCCATAGACCATTTACAACAATAATTTACATCATTAAGCATCATTATGGCTTCAAAGAGTAAAAACCATACATATTGGTGTCAATCTCTCCTCTTTAAGGAAGTTGGCTTCCATCACCTTGTCCACTTAGTCCACCTAACATGTTGGATCATTGGAGAGGAGGGAATGAGATTCAAAGAATCCCAATAGCTCATCTCCCATTCAATCATACAAAATATATGCAAAGCAAGCCTTGAAAAAAATGCATGGATATAATTGATGTCATGAACATTCAAGAAGCAAGCTTGGCATGTGAATAAGTCATATAAACATAGCCATATTGCCACATCCTCAAGCTAATTCCAATCCGAGAGAGCCTAGAACTTTGCTCTGATACCAATAAATGCAACATCATAACTTTAATGCTCAACTCCTGCAAATCCCATGCCTCATCTCATGTAAATTCTGTGGGAAGCAACATAATGGCATAGGGAATCATAAATCAAAGTGCCTTTCTCCACGGGTAAAGATTTTCTCTTGGAGTCTCGTGGGTCATGTAGACTCATCCTTCTCATTCTCACATTTAAATACCTAAATACCATACATAACAAGCTCAAGAGATGGTCCATACCTCGAGCAAAGGGAGCAAACACACAAAATACACTAGTGCAGCCTTGGATCAGTTTTCTAGATTTTGTGCCTAAACTTTGAAAAATCATAACTAATTCTAGAAAAATCAAAATTAGGAACACTATACCATTCTGGAAAGCTACAAATGTCTAATTTATGCTAAAAATAAATCCAAACCATAAAAGAGACTAATACACACCGAAAATAAATGGAACAATACTAGAAGTCAGCTATCATCCTTAGTATTGATCTCCAACTTCAAAAATCATATCTCCCTGCTCAAAGGTCCAATGGAGGTGATTTTAGTGGCCATGAAAAGCTTATCATTTATATCTATAAAATTTCATGAACATTGGACATCATTTGACCCACAAATGACACAGCCCAAGTTTCTAACCATATAAATAGTACCTGTATCAGTTTAGTAGAAAAATGGCAATTTTGGAAATTCATAATTAATTCCATAGAGTTCCAAATAATTTTTTATTTGGCTTCCCAAAAAGCTCTAGATAAGATCTACATGTGTGCTAAATTTCATGAGCAAATTCGTCCATTTGGTCAGATTTTGACATTGAGTTATGAAATGGTCATTTTTAAGCTTTACAAAGGGTCCAAATGGTCCAAATTGAGCTCTAAGGCAACCATGACCACTTGAGCACATGGGAATACACCAAAATGACATTTTAAACTTGTATCAAAGGTGCACAAACCCAGATTTCTCAAACTCATTCATCCACCCCATGATATACACAAGAATGCATATGTTTAGTCTTATCATTCCATACCCAAATCATGCTATATCATACATTTGGCATCAAATCTCATTCATACATCATACATTTAGGTAATTACATATGCTCATATAATTACATAACAATTTCATCATGAGATCACATCATATGCCATGTGTATGGCTACAAGAGAGACAAAACTAAGCATTTTCATATACTTTGATATCAATCTCCGTCTTCTAGGCTTAGTGGCTTCTATTACCTTGCACAATTGCTCCACTTAGCATGTTAAGACATTGGAGAGGAGGGGATGAGATTTAAAGAATCCCAATAGCTCATCTCCCATTCAATCACACATAGAGTATGCAATATAAGTCTTAAAAATGCATGCATGAGATATTAACATATGTGAGTATTCATAAAACATTCTTGGCATTTGAACACATCATATTTAGCATACATAGGCTTGCCAAGTGAGTGAATTAGCCTCACCCATTCACTTGTGAATTTTGGACTTACATCACCCATTTTCTCTAAGAGGTTTTGACTCAACCTTACTCTTGGGAGTCTACCTCACTCTTGGGAGACTCTCTACTTTGTCTTAACCAAGTTCTAGGGTTCTTGGCTCATCCTCACCATGGTTAGAGGGTTTTTGGCTTCTCCATACTCAAGCAAACCAAGACAAGCACATAAAACATCATTTGCATGCATAAAACATCATCATGGTGCCATGCAATAAGAGCTCATGCTAAAATACTTTTCATAGCTTAAAACATACTTACATACATCCAAAGACAACGTAAGCACACATTCTTGCATGAGAAAAGGTGGAGAGAGCTACCTTGCTTTTATTTGTGTAATACCATAATTTCTTAGCTCATTCCATGCTATTTTTATACCTCATGTCAATCAATTCATGTGAGAGGAAAGCAAATGGCATTAAAGTATTGATTATTTTTGCATTGAGTCGCGTATAAAAATTCTGTTCGGTGCCATGTGAGCCGAGTGATCTCATACTATACTTGTCCATATTTAATTACATATATACAACTTATTTGTATCATAAAATCATGCCCACAACTCATGGAAACTGAAATGGAACCTAGAATATGGAGGTTTATTTTCGGCCAGATTTGGCCCTTTTTCTGGGAAAATTTTGAAAACTCATAACTAATTCTAGAAAAATTGAAATCACACATTCTTAGCCATTCTAGAAATCTAAGGATGTCTACTTCACACTAAAAATATACCCAGACCATAACATCCATCATAGAGGGCGTTTGACATCTGAAAAGGTCCAGAGGTCAAACTACCTCCTGATGTTGTCACAGATTCTGCAGCAAACTTTGAAAATGTCCAATTAATTCCACAAAAATCCAATCCATGAAAATAATACCAATCTAGAAATATATGGATGTTAGCTATAGGGAAAAAATATTTCCAGACCAGCTTAGGTAGCCCAAATCTCGAAATTCAATAGAACAGTAACTCAGTTTGGGTAAGGGTCCTGATACTGGGCAGAATGTTCAAAAATTCATATCTCCTTCTCTAGACCTCCAAATGAGGTTCTTCCAATTGGTACAAACCTTTGGGAATGTCTAGTTTTGTTGTATAAAATTTTGTGGCAATTGGACATCATTTACCCCATGAAGGCAGAATTTAATTTCGGACTAGTGCTACAGTACCAAGGACCAAAACCAGAAAAATTCTCAACTTCAACAATTCGCCAAATATTCCATAGACCTCTAAAAATTACCAACTTTAGCTTCCAAAAATCTCTCAATAAGCTCTAGATTCAAGCTAAATTTCAAACCAAGAAGAATTTATTTGGATAAAAAGTGGTATAGCCTCTTAAAATGGTAAATTTTTGCTCCATATGAGTAACCAATTTGTCCAAATGGCTTTCTTAAATGTTTGGCACCTCTTAGGCAAGTTTCAAGCACAAATATGACTTATAGAGACTGCCCAAATGGTCCCAAACCCATGCATCTTATTTTGGTCTCTCAACATCCATTTATGCATAGTTGCATTAAGCCATTCAAGAGCCAATTTGCATAATTCTATGGATTTAGTGTCATATAAGATCTACATCATATTCATACATCATTTTACATTTGTCATGGTCTTACATCACAAAAATAATATGTACAAGCTCACTTTGACATTCAAATACAAGTAAGGTTACATAATATACAAAATACAATCTCTCAAGGTCTTTGGCTTGCACTCCTTATTTCTTGAACATCACCTAGGCATTTCAAGATAATGGAGGGAAGGGGAGTGAGATTTCTAGAATCTCAATAGCTCACACACCCATTCACACATACATTCAAAACATATGTACATCAAAATCTCAAGTGTGCAAACATAAAGTGTATAATACTACATTGCCATGCCACATTTCCACATCAAGCCATTTTCATGCTCTAAGGAATTTTGGTTTTGCCTCACCCCATTTCTAGGACTTTTGGATTTGCCTCACTCTTGGTCTTGGGACTTTTGACCTAGCCTCACCCATCTAAGGGACTTTTGGTCTAGTCTCACCCATGCCTTGAAACTTTTGGCACATCCTCACCCACTTTAAGGGACTTTTGGCTTCACCTTACCCTTGAGAGCCATTCTCACAATCAATGGCATTCAAGACAACACATTGGTACCAATGAAACCTTAAGACATCAAGTGGCATGTTCTTAAATCACAAGAGCATACACAAGCACACAAAACATACATATGCACATAAGAATGCAAGAAAATGAGGTGGAGAGCTACCTTTTAACTTATGTGAGCTTACTTTGTCAATTCCTTTCCCTCCTTGGTCTCAAAAGAACACTTAGGTGGAGTAGGGTCCTCTTAACCTAGACATCACAAACATCACACAATTACACACTTGAAGCAAGCCAAGACACTAGGTTCACTCTTAAACACACACTTGGTTCCATAATGGGCATATTGGTTCAATAAATGGTCCATTGAAGAAACTCATATCATCTAAGTTCTAGGCTCCATTCTTTTGTTATTTCTAGACTTCTTGGACTCATTTAAGGTCCTTGGAGCCATCACATATTCAATTGCACCATTGGAAGACCAAGTTGCTTCATAAGGCACCATTATGGACACCATTGTCCCATCTCCCAACCTATGGCTCCTAAATTTTTCCTAATGGTTCCTCCCATCTTCTAACATCATATGGAGTCCCAAACTAAGGCTAAAACAAATTAAAACACTCCCTAGCCCTATAAATCCTTCTTGGCCGAGACAAGCACATAATGGAGTTTCTTGGAGTTTCAAAATTTTCCTTGCTGGGAGAGCCACTTGGGAAGATTTCTAGGGGTCTTAAGAGCTTAAGAAAACATTCAAATAGTCAAGGAATTACTCACACCAAATCATATTTTACAAAACCCTAAGAAAGCCTACACTTTTCTATCTTGATTTCCTTTGGTTTTCACTTGAATTTCTTGCCATATTCTTAATTCTTGCACTCTTTTTCCTAGGTTTCTCCCTTAGTTCTGCCCAAAATTCATCTCCTTCTATCCCCCCCCCCTAGGCTAGCCGAAACTACCACAAAGAGGAGCAACCAAGATGAAGCATTAAGAATGGAGAAATACCTTAGTTTCAAGCTTGTTTTCAAAGCTTTTCTTCCTTGGTTCCCTTCTCCTTGACAATTTCGAATTTTCCCCCTTAGGTCTGGACCAAAAACAGAACCAAATCATTCAAAAAAATCCATGGAAAGAAAGGAGGAAAAGAGGAGAACAAGATTGGAGGAAGATGAAGCAAGAAAATCCATAAAATTACCTAGTTTCTCCTTGGTTTTCTTCCTCTTTTTCTTCCCCTTTTTATGCACCTAAGGAGCTGATATTTTTCTATAAAGTGGGAAGAATAAGTTATGCTCAATAACAGGGAGAAGATGGAAGAAAAGTGTGGAAGTGTTTAGAACATTCTAGAAGCTTTTATTTCCAATTTTGCCCTTCAGTAATGGCAATTTCGTTTTAGCTTCCTTTTAGCTCCTTTTTTAGAACCGTCTTTTCCATCATAAAATTTAGGTTCCAAATTTAATAAAATGCCTTTGGAATCACTCAATTTGGAGCTAAAACCTTACTAAATGAACCGGTCAAAGTTCGGGTCAACTAACGTTGAAAAACATACATCGGAGGAGCTTTACCAGTCCCAAGGCTTCCCATAGTTTTTGGGGCCTCTGAGAACCTTGGGCAACTCAAAAATTTCATTTAAAAAGCCCTTCTATATGGTTTTCCAAAAGTTACACTTATTTACGAAAATGTCATTACGTTTCGTCGATTTTCGTCACAAATTATTTCTCCATCCTAACTTCATTTTTCTTTCCGTCTGAGCCTAGAATTATTATTTTTAGAAGTCTAGGACTCAACCCAAAATTTATGGAATATTATCTAGGTCATTTCAGAGGATTTACTTTTATATGGCTTATTTCGTCATTTTACGAAAATTACGTTCGTCACAATTTGCACACTTTTTCCTTAAGCCTTAAGTCCTCTCCCTTGACCTCACATGCCCAAGAAGGTGGAGATCATTTCTCTTAGCCTAGACACATCATATGGAAGCTAATTATACTCTTGAATTACATTCTAAGGCCACACATTCACTAGAAAAGTTAGGTGACTCATAAGGCTCTTTTATAGTTCCATAATGCACTTAATGAAGCAACCTTAAGAAAACATCATCTTAGCTCTATTCTATCTATTCATTTATGATTCTTGACTCCATTTAAACCCCTTGGAGTCATCACACAATTAAATCAAGAAGCTTAATTAGGTGTTACTTCTTTAAGCTATAATATGGAACATACAAGGTTATCTCACTTTCTATGGTTTCTAAATTTTTTCTAAGGCTTCCTCTCATATTCTCTCATCATAGATGATGCAAAACTAAGTTTAGAAGGAATTAAAACACTCCCTAAGTGCATGAACTCTTCTTAGCCGAAGCTATACTTCCATATGGTACCAATGGAGTTGCTTTAATTTCTTTGATGGGGAGAAGCATGTGGGAGGCTCTCTTGGTGTCTTAAGAACTCATATATACTCTTAGACAACTTAAATTACTACTAGGAAGCTTCATCTTAGCCTAGGTGCAACGAAATCCCTAAATTCCATAACTTGCATTCTAAAGCTCCCTTTTCAATTCTAGCTGTATATTTTTAATCCTCATATTCCATAACCTTTGGTTCCATCAAGAACACATAAAGAAAAAAATCTCCTCCTCATCTTCTCTCTTTAGACTGAAGCTTAAATGGCTTGGAAATATAAGATTTTGCAAGTATTTCAAGTAAAGTCTTACCTTAAAACAGAGCTCTCTTTACGTAGATTCTTTTTCACTAATTGCTTTTTTGAAAAGAGTTCCTTTTTAACTTGGGTTAGACCTTAATCTTCAAGTTTTTAAGAAAAGAAAACCACCATTAGAGAGCTCTTAGAGAGAGGAACAACTTTCCTAACTGGCGCAGGATGAAACGAGATCGTTTACTTACCTAAACGGAAGCTTAAACTTCTTCTCTCTCTACCCTCTTGATGTCATGCCATTGCTATCCATTTTTCTACAAATGGAAGCTTGGAGAAGGTGATGAGGTATAATCTTACTTAAGAAGCCTCTTTTACAAGTTTTCAAAATGACCATTTTACCCCTACATGCTTGTTTACTCCGTTTAGGCTCATTTTAACTCCTTTTTAAGAACCATCTTTTCCATCATAAAATTTAGGTCCTCTAATTCATAAAATGCCTTTGGTTTCATCCAAATTGGATTTAAAACCTTCCTGAACAAACTAGTTAAAGTTCAGGTTAATCGATGTTGGAAAATGTCCACCAAAGGGGCTTTAGCTGTTTTGAGGCTTCCCATAGTTTTCAAGGCCTCTGAAAACCCTGGAGAACTCAAAACTTTCATTTAAAAGGTCCTCTTGTGAGAATTCCAAAATTTACTCAAAATGATGAAAATACCCTTATGTTTCGTGAACCTTTCATTACATTTCATTTCCTCATTCTAACTTTATTTTTCCTTCCCTCTAAGCCTGGGATTCTCATTTTTAGGAGCCTAGAATGCTTCCTAAATTTTTTAGTACCTTAAATAATTCATTTTGGGGGCCTTCCTTTTGTATCCTGTGAATTTCATTCATTTACGGAGAAATCATATGTTACGTTTCTTACCTTTTCTCTCATTTTTGAAGAACTGGATATTACATGTTTTGGATATTTTTGTAGCCTAATATATTCTACATGATGTCAGGATTATGTTGATATTTATTTTATGAATTTTGGAGCCCATTTGTGTTAGTTGGAAAATTATGCAACGTTATGCTAAGAAAGGAATATGTGATAACATGTGTTTTGAAATTGCACTGTTTGCTATGCTAATATATTGTCTAATTTCTTGACATGGATAATATGCTATTTACTACTTAATTCTATGAGTATGGGTTATTTGGTAAAGGACTGGTCAATATATATAGGACAGAAGGGGATAGCCCTATGTGTGCCAGAGTTGGCCATTGGGTAACTGCTATTGTGTTAGATGTCCAACTTTAAAGACACTTAAAAATATCTAAACCCCTAATTTTTGGACTCTAGTACATTGTCATGCTATCAGGATTATTTATTTATACATACAGTTGTGCAAGGTAGTTTTTTCCTAAATATACCTATTATGCCTCGATCAAATGATGGCTTGGATAACATGTTATTGTGATATTTTATATGACTTTCCTTGGGTACCCACTGGGGGATGCCTTAGTAAAGGGAGTAGGGGTGAGCCTATTATGTCATGGCAGTAGAATATGAGCTGGGCTTGAGCCTGCCAAAGTCAGGGCCACACGATCTGAGTGTTGGGCCTGGCAGTCTCCAAGGCCTAATGGTCAAGAGGGAATAAATATTTTTTGTTATATTCTTTGCATTTTATACATGTGGAAAATGTAATGACCCTAATTCTTAATTACCATAATAATTGCAAATCAAGGTCTAAAGTCATTATAATTAATTAAAGTAGGAGAAAGTGGGGAAATTTTGAACTCTGATATCATTAGGGTTATTAACTGAACAACTACAAGTATTTGAGTGCACAAGTGAATCTAATTATCAATGAGAAACCTTTGATTTATTTATCCATTAATTCCAACTCACAAAAACCTCCTACAAGTGTTTCTAAGTCATACCCTAGTATTACCATGGGAAAAACCAAGGTTTCTAAGCTAAACATAGGAGTTTGGGGACCTTCGCTATGACTTGGAACCTTTCCACCATGGCTAAGTTGCTCTCTAGTTCAACGTCACATTTTGGACCCTCATCGCGGCAAGCCTATGTGGCTCCATAACAGAAACACCCCCTAGAGCTACTGTACAAAGTTTCACCATTTAAGCCACAGACTTGAGATGAGCAAAACTAGCTACTAGAGCACTCCTCACCTGAATTTCTTAACTTGAGCCATAATGGAACTTGTTGTGCCGCAATGAAGTTACACTCTGCTACCCTCCCTAGGAATATTTTCCTGTTGAGTCACATTGAGACACCTCACGTTGCGGCGCCCCTCGCTTTTATCACTCTCCTGGTTGCAACTCAAGTTGTTTGTACTAATTCTGTACTAATTCTCCTCGAGTTTCGCCCTATACACTCCAACTCTCCCTCTATTAACATTCTAGGACCACTCTCCCTTAATTTATAGGGCTCTAATAGCTTTCATCTGCCTAATTTACCTAACTTATCTATCATTACTAGTTCAAGACTTAAGTGTTAATTCCTACTCATCCAACTACCATATATCAGCAAGTTTATAGATTAATGATAGCAAGAATTCATAAACTACTAACAATTATCATTCAAATACATATTCCATTAGAGATTTCATACATCACTAGTTCAAGTCAATATCTAATGTATCACATAATTACATTTTCAAATAGTAGACTGTAACATCCAATTCTCTGAAAACGAGAGAAAATGTAAGAAACATAACGTATGGTTTCTCCGTCAGTGAACAAAACTCACCGGATATACAAGAAAGTCCCTTAAATGATGTAGTTAAGGTCCTAAAAATTTGAAAAGTATTCTAGACTCTTAAAAGTGAGAATCTTAGGCTCAAATGGAAAGAAAAATAGAGCTAGAATGAAGAAACAATTTCTTACAAAAAGCTTACGAAACATAATGGCATTTTGTAATTTTGAGTAAATTTTGGAATTTATATAGGATGGATTTTTAAATCAAATTTTTAAGTTCTCCAGGGTTCTCAGAGGCCCTAAAAACCATGGAAAGCCTTGGGACAGTTAAAACCCCTCTGGTGGATGTTTTCTAATATTGGTGTACCCAAACTTTGATGGATTCGTTCAGGAAGGTTTTAGCTCCGATTTGAGTGATTCCAAAGGTATTTTACTAAATTGGAAACCCAAACTTTATAATGGAAAATGTGATTCTAAAAAAGGAGCTAAAAAGAAGGAGAAACAAAAATGCCAAAAATGAAAGGCTAAATGGGAATTTTTGAAAAGTGTAACTTACTCCCACCTATATATATGATGCACCCTTCTTCTCCCTTCATTATGCACGAACATGTTTGCCCAAAACCTAAAGGAAAACCCTAGGGGATGAGGCGCACAAGAGGAGGAAGAAAAGGAGGAGAAATTCAAGGTAGAAAGGTATGGATTTTCATGGTTTTTCATGCTCTTTCTCTTCCAAACCTCTTCTCCTTGATCCTCCTTTATTTCTTATGATTATAATGAAGTATATGGATCTGTTTTAGAGGAGAAATTGAGAGAAAAATTCGGATTTGAAGAGAGGAGCTCAAGAACACAAGATTCAAGTTAAGAAAAAGCAAGAAAACAAGGTAATTTCTCTTCCTATGGTTGTCATCTTTGGTTCCCTTCTCCTCCATTTCGCCTAACATGAGAAAACCCTAGGAGGACTTGATTTTTTAGGTAGAACCAAAGGTGAGTCTAAGGAAAAAGGGTGTGGAGATTAAGAATATGCAAAGAGAATTAACAAAAAAACTATTAGATTTTAAGATGCAAGTTCTAGGGTTTCAATTGTACCTTGTAAAATTTGATTTTGTATGTGATTTCTAGGCCTAAATAAGAGTTTAAATGAGCTCCTAAGATCCCTAAGAGGCTTCCCATATGCTTCTTCCCTTGAGGAAAATAAAGCAAACTCCAAGGAGCTCCATTTCCTCCATAGCCTTGGCCAAGCAAGGATAGCATAGTTAAGGAGAGTTTTAAATTTTTCTAAGGCCATTCTTGAGTCATATATGATGAATGAATATGAGGGGGGCCTTGGAAAAAATTTAAAACTCATAGAAAGTGAGTTAGTGCTTTAAGTTCCATATTATAACCTAAAGAAGCCAACATATAGTTAGGTTCTTGGTTTTAATTGTGTGATGACCTCCAAGAGGCTTAAAAGGAGTCAAGAATCATATTTGAAAGGAAATAATAGAGCCTAGAATTTATTTGAGGGGTGTTGCTTCATTAGGTACATTTATGGACTATAATGAGGCTTATAGAACAACCTAGGTCTAAGCAAGTTGTGTGACCTTATAAATTGTTTCAAGAACCTAATTGGCTTCCATAAATTGTGTTTAGGCCAAGAGAAACCTTCCCCACACTTTTGTGGGTGTGTGGGCCGAAGAAGGGAAGGCATTTCGAGAGAAAAGTGTGTGATTGTGTGCAAGGTAGCTCTCTCCACCTTCTTTCATGCATGGATGTGTGTTTAGGCTTATCCTAGAATGTGTCTGTATATTTTCAAGCTATGAAAAGTATGCTAGCATGATTTTATATGCCATGATTTCATATGACATATTATGTTTTTAAATGATGCTATGATGTTTGTTGAGTTTGCTTGAGTATGGAGAGGCCAAGAACTCTTAACTATGGTGAGGATGAAATAAGAACCCTTAAGATTAGTTGAGACAAAACAAAGAATCTCCCAAAAGCAAAGTGGGCTTCTCATGAGTATAGTTGAGTCCAAGAATCTCTTAAAAGAATGGGTGAGGCAAGTCCAAAATCTATGAGGAAAAGGATTGAGGCCAATCTATCCACTTGGCAAGCTCTAAAGCCTTGTATAAGATATTTTGGGTGTGTGAAAATAGTTTATGGCTATGTTCATGACAAGTAAATTGTAGAATGGTCTTGGAGTAGATAGTGAACATCAGGAATGATTGGCCTCTAGAATGGCTTGAGCAGAGGTAAGTGATCCGACAGTTGGAGGTTTATGAGATATGATAGCTCACCGGGATTAATAGCAGGCCCTAGGCATAAACAATGAGAAACGATCTCATTGATATGAAGAGGCTTGCTAGAGAGTACGTGATGCCTAATTCTCCCCAGTAGTCATACTCAGACTATTCTGAGATGTCCTGTGTAATGCAAAGACAAGTAGGATGTAACACAGTATGAGATGAGACTGCGATTGCATCAGACTAGTCTAGTGGGGAAGTGAGAAAAAGAGTCACCCCCTAGCCACAACATCCAAATGTCTAGATAAGTTTCAGAGCCCAAAATGCTAAATTCTCTTAGGCTAAAGGTTTGAGTTACAAGCTACACTCCATAGAGCCCTGACAGCCCTAAAGGTTGATAGTTAGCTATGCATGAATGAAGCAAGAGGTAGAACGCTCTAGCTTGATGATAGGTTAGGCATAGAGGTAATGAGGCTCCGATTGTAGCTAAAAAGATGAAGTTCTAATTCATGAAAAAGAAAGCCAATCAAAGGCCGTTAGCCTCGACCAATTAATTGCTTAATCGCAGCCAATTATTTCATAAAGCAGCGAGGCAATCCAGAGAATTCCTCACCATGGCCAATTAAGAAGTTAGCTGCGGATCAATACTTAGATAGGAAACTAGGATGAACTTAAGGCTAATTAGCCGCAGCAAATGATGTGCTAGCCACGACAAATGGCAGTATGAAATGCCCTTGTTAGTTATATTCAGGCTAACCTGGGAAATGAGCTATTGTGGGGTCAGTTGACCTATAGAGAGCAGAATATGATTCCTAAATTCAAACCAATGGTTCCTTTGGTGTTTATTATTCATATCTAGACCATTTATAACTTTAGAATTAAAGAAAACTCTTTCTAGGTACTTAGAATAGAGCTTAGCCGAGACTATGCTTAAGGAAAGCACCAAGGGAGTTTCATTCATTTCTCTTAGGAAATTGGCATCCATAAAGCTTCTTGGTCCTCTTAAGAACCCTAACACACTCTTACATAAGTTAAATCATCATTAGAAAGCTTAAATCCCTAGGTGCAACAAAAACCCTAATTTCCTAATTATGCATTCCCTGCTTTTTATTTGGTTCTAATGGCAAAATCTTAATTTTCATATTCCAAAACCTTAATTTTTAGCATGATTCAATGAAAAACCAGTCCCCCTCATGGTGGCTGCCCTTTTCTCCATGAGTTTAGATTCAAAACACATTCCTTTGATATGTTAAAAACATGGAGTGGAGAAAGAATGAAACCTAGCCAATAAAAACATCGTAGGCAAATTCCTTAAGCTTCTTTACCTCAGATGACTTCAATCACCCTTGAATTTTGGTACTATTTGGGGTATCCTTTGGGTCTAGTTCAGAGCTGAAAATTTTGTGCAAATAAAGGAGAAGAAGGTGGAGGGGGCTATTTATATGAAAGAGCTAGGGTTTTACAAATTTTTAATATTCCAACTTTGCCCTTGAACTTTGTTTCCCTCATTTGATCTCATTTTAACTCCTTTTTTAGAACTATCTTTTCCATCATAAAATTTAGGTCTTCTAATTCATAAAATGCCTTTGGTTTTACCCAAATTAGATTTAAAACCTTACCAAATTATTCGGTCAAATTTTTGGTCAATCGATGACCTAAAATATACATTAGAGGGATTTTAGCCATTCTAGGAGTTTCTATAGCTTTTAGGGCCTCTGAGAATCCTGAAAAACTTAATTTTCTCATTTAAAGTTTCCTTCTTTGAGTTTTCAAAAAGTGGCTCAAAATTACAATTTTGCCACTGGCTTTTGTATCTTTTTGTTTGGCTATTTTGGCTTTGGTTTTGTAACACCATGAATTTTTAGCTTATTTCATGCTATCTGCATATCTCACACCATGCATTTCATGAAGGAGTAAGAAAAATGACATTAAAAAAGTAAATAAATTTACATTGTGCTATGCATAAATTTTTCATTCGAAGTCCTGTGGGCCATGTAAGCTCATGTATCACATTCTCATATTTAATTACATAGATAAAACTCATTTCCATTACCAAAATTGGCGTAGAGCTCGTGCAAGGCAAGGGAATACATAAAATTTCATGAAGTAGCTTTGGCCAGAAATTCCCTCTTTCTATCACAAATTTTATAAAATCATAAATAATTCTAGAAAAATCGAAATCATGTATTCTTTACTATTCTATAAAGTTATAGATGTCTACTTTATGCTAAGAATATGTTTAGGCTATGAAACATAACACGAAAGATGTTTGAAATTTGAAAAGGTGTAAAGGTTTGACTAGCTACTGGTACTAATACAGGTTTCTGCTATAAACTTAAAAAATATTCAATTAATTCTACAAAATCTAATCCATGCAAATGATACCAATCTGGAAAGCTACAGATATTATCTAGAGGAAAAAATAACTTTAGACTAGTCTAGGCACATCCAAAGCTTAAAAACTAATCAAACAGTACCTGGCATATGTCTGAATGCTTGATAGTGGGCAGAAACTTTGATAATTTATATCTCCCTCTCTAGACATCCAAATGGGTGCTTCTAGTTGGCACAAGTCATTGGGAATGTCTAGTTTTTCCTTGTAAAATTTGGTGGCAATTGGATATCATTTGCCCCCTGAGTGACAGAATTTATTTTTGGACCTGAGTGAATAGTACCCTAAACCAATTTTAGAAATTTTCCCAATTTTGAAAATTCATCAAATATTCTATAGACCTCCAAAAATTTTTCACTTTAGCTTCCAAAAAAGCTCTCAACAAGCTCTAAATGCATCCTAAATCTCAAATCAAGAAGAGCTCATTTGGACAAAAAGTGGTATAGGTTTCTAATATAGTCAATTTTGCTCCATATTAGATACCAAATGAATCCAAATAGTTTCCCTTGGTGTTTGGCACCTCTTGGGCAAGTTTAAAAGCATGAATATGTCTTGTATGAACTGCCCAAGTAGTCCCAAACTCTATGCATCTCAATTTGGTATACATTTCCATAATGCAAATTTGCCATTACATGTCCAAAATACACATTTCCATACATACAACCTTAAACTTCATTTGTACATAATACATTAGCATAATTATACATGTTCATAACATCATAGAACATATATAACTATAGATTACAATAATTGCCATTCATATGGCCTTAAAGAGACAAAATCTATACACTTTAATGTCAAGCTCTCATTTCTCAAGTGGTTGGCTTTCATTTCCTTGTTCTCTTGGTCCACCTAGCATGTTAGAATATTGGATAGGAGAGAATGAGATTCAAAGAATCCCAATAGCTCATCTCCCTTTCAATCACACATAAAGTATGCAATACAAGCCTTGAAAATGCATGCATGGACATGTTAACATATGTAAACATTCAAGAAATATTGAACATGTCATACATAGCATGCATAGGCTTGCCAAGTAAGTGAATTAGCCTCACCCATTCACTTGTGGATTTTGGACTTGCCTCACCTATTTCTTTAAGAGGTTTTTGACTTAACCTTACTTTTGGGAGTCAACTTCACTTTTGGAAGACTTTTTACTTTGTCTCTGTAACATCCGGTTCTCTGAAAATCCAAGAAAAAGTAAGGAAACGCGAGAAACGTAACATATGGTTTCTCCGTCAACGTACGAAATTCACTGGATATAAAAGGAAGTCCTCCAAATAAAGTAAATTGAGGTCTAATAAAATTAGTCTAATATTCTAGACTGTAAACAATGATTAGTCAAGGCCAGACGTGCCTTAAAATTGGGACTAAAATAGATAAAAAAAAAGATCAGAAAAAGGTCCTGAAGAGTCTTCGAAATTAAGTATGAAGGAGTCAGGGACTAACATGCAAAGAAAAATTATGAGTAGGGCAAAATGTATAAATTGCCTGAAAGTTCAGGGAACCCTAGTTTCACCCTCTATTCGTGGCTTCAAGCACGAATATCAAAAAATCAGGCAAGAATCTTAGAAATCTGTGACCCACGGTTAAACTCAGTTTGATCAGACAGATCTAATAATGCCAAGTTGTCCGGATGGCCGGGCGAGATTCGGTCCGAGATCTGGTTAGCCCGATCAGTAGTCATGAGCAGAATAGGAAAAGAAAGTCATAACAACTATAGAAATAGAAATAGATAAAGGGTTAAGAAACCCTGAAGGAGTTTCAAGGACAAAATTGCAGTAAATGAAAGTTTTATAGCACAATCATAATACAGAATGGTAAAAATTACACCTATAGACCGAGTGTCCGATTGACATCGAAATTTATGAGGATTGAGGTTAAGGGCCCCTGAACCATGTTTGAAGCTTAATATGGCTAGAAAGTAGAGGAAATAATATTCACAAATTTTAGAAGGTCTAAAGGTATGTATGGTACCGTAAAACCTTAATCGGGCCCGAATACCGATTATTAGATTGCTTTAAGGCCCAACAGCTGATTCTAAAGGCCCAAAAGAGAAGAGAAGATATAATTAGGGTTTTAGAGAAGATGAAACCCAAAGATAAATACAAAATAAAAGGGAAAGAAGAAAAGGATTTTAGTCATTTTAAAGAATTAACCATGGTTAAGTTAAAAACTAATTATGGTTGAGTTAAAAGTTGACCATAGTTGAGTTAAGGGAGTTAACCATGATTACTATTCATGACTTAAGGGCTAAGAAAAGGTGTCCAAGTGTGTGGCCAAGAATTTTTGGAAGAAAATATTTAGTTATGAAATTAGAAAATCAAAAGAAAAAGGAATGGATGGTTAAGATTTGATCCTAAAAAGGTTGATCCAAGGGTCCAAATTTAATATGACCATTTAACTTCATCCAAATTCATCTCCTTCACCTCCATTCCACCATTTTCATGCCACATATAAGGGAGGAGGAGAGAAAAACGTGAAGAGAGAGAGGGAGGGAGAAAAAGTGGAAGAAGAAGTGAAACCAAGCAAAACTACCACCATTCTTCACCAAATTTCTTCATCTTCTCCATCCTCCAACCATTTCCTCCAAAGGGCAGCTGCATATTCATCTTTCCTTCAAGGTGGAATGTTGCTCTAAGTGGGAAGAGAAAGGATTTTAGAGTGAGAAAAGCAAAGGAAGTAAGGATTAAGCTTAAAGAGTAAGTTTTCTGCATCTTGCACTTGAAAATCACATGCTTTAAACTAGTTTTGTTAAACCTTAGCTATGAGTCATTTTTGGACAGCATATAAATCATTAGAAATGGAGTTTATATGTTGAATATGAAGGCCTTGAAATGAAGTTTATATGTTGAACATGAAGGCCATATGAGCTTAGTTATTGTTGTTATGTGCTGGGGCTTTATAAAACATAAAGATTATAATTTTTGGGAAAATGGAAATCATGGGGAGATGCTGTACGAATTTTCCCAAAATTTTTATGGTGTTTTCTTGATGTCTTAAAGTCATGTTTACCAAATTTCAAGTCCTAAAACATAACGGAAAAGGCTATGGAATTTTTAGAACCAAAGAAACGCACTTTGAGCCTAAGACGGAGCTAGATTATGTGATGACCAAAACGTGATGTTGGGGCTGAAATTTGATGATGTTATCCATTCCAATGGATTCAAAAGGGTGTTTTTAGCTAGGAATACCTATGGGAAAGCCCCCAAAACTCATGGGATAAAATTCTTAAATTTTGGCTAAGAAATGCATACTATTGGCCATAGTGAATGGGAAGGGAAGGAGTTGGATTTTTCTAATTCCAATGGTCCCATTAAGTTTAAAAGGGTCATCCTACTTTTAAAGTTAAGGTTTATGTGTTGATTGTAATAGATTATCATTATGATTATAGGGTTTGATATTGTTTTGGAAACTCCAAAAGCAAGTAAACCGAGTCTCAAGGATTGAGGAGCAAAGTTTGCTAAGTAGTAGTTTTCCTTTCTCTTTCTTTAAGCTTGTATGTTTGTATAATGATAAGTGGTATGCTATATCAAGTTGTCATTTATGTTATAAGATGAGATATGTATGCTTAGATTGTGCTTGGCCTTGTATGAAATCCTTTGTATTACTATATGGTATATGGCACGTTGATTGGCATTGTGTTATGTACTTACATGCTTACTTGTGAATGAGACTAGTTTACTACTACTAAGATTTCATAATCTCACCCCAAATATAATTCATGCTAGGTCTGAGTTCAAGCAAAGAAAGAGCAAAGAATGTAGAGATATAAATCGAGGACCTTACTTTTATGCACCACATTTTGTCATGTAATTAAATATTTTAGATTACTGCATGTATGAGTTTTATTATGACACTGTAAGGTTGTCAGGTATGAAATGGAAAGCCATGTATATACCTGACCCTGAAATAAAAAGAGTATGACTAGCATGCCTAAGATGAAAGAATGCCTGTGCTTATATAATGGCAAAATAATAATAATAATAATATGACCAATGAGGGGTAAAACTGTCCAATTTGCTGTAGGGGCAACTTTATATGAATTTATATGTGCTCTGCTAAGTATTTTTCTCATGTAAAGGGCTTAAAGGGCTTGAAGTCGAGCCC
Source organism: Erythrophleum ivorense (assembly GCA_026724425.1). Classification (NCBI taxonomy): domain Eukaryota; kingdom Viridiplantae; phylum Streptophyta; class Magnoliopsida; order Fabales; family Fabaceae; genus Erythrophleum; species Erythrophleum ivorense. The sequence continues at coordinate 21,144,147 of JAIUCV010000004.1, read as the reverse complement.
TGAACCGTCCTCATATGATTTTTCTATAATTAATTATGTATTTTCAAAGTTAGATAAGAAATTGGAAATGACCAAATGAATAGTAAAATTGTATGAAAAAGTTTTTAAAAGGAAAAATTTTAATTAGTTCAGGTTTCCATTGACTCCTTTAAGCTTTATGTGAGGTATTTGTAGTAGAAAAAATGTTATATAGTAAGGTATGATAGTCTCAACTAACTTTAAGGGTTCTTGGCTCATCCTTACCATGGTTAGAGGGTTCTTGGCTTCTTTACACTCAAGCAAACCAAGGCAAGCACATAAAACATCACTTGAATGCATAAAACATCATCATGGTACCTTGGAATAAAAACTCATGCTAAAATACTTTTCATAACTCAAAACATATATACACACATTCAAAGACAATGTAAGTACACATCCATGCATGAGAGAAGGTGGAAAAAGCTACCTTGCTTGCATTCACTCACTTTTTCCTTGAGTCTTGAATCCTCTCCCTTGACCTCACACATCCCAAAAGGTGGAGATTACTTCTCTTAGCCTAAACACATTATATAGAAGCTAATTATACTCTTGAATTAAATTCTAAGGCCACACAATCACTAGGAAAGCTAGGTGACTTATAAGGCTCTTTAATAGTTCCATAATGCACTTAATGAAGTAACCTTTGCAAAACATCATCTTGGCTCCATTCTCTTCATCTATTTATGATTCTTGACTCCATTTAAACCTCTTAGAGTCATTACACAATCAATTCTATGAGCCTAGCTAGGTGTTGCTTCTTTAAGCCATATTATGGAACATATAAGGCCATCTCACTATCTATGGTTTCTAAAATTTTTCCAAGGCTTCCCAAGGCTTCCTCTCATATTCTCCCATCACAGATGATGCAAAACTAAGCTTAGAAGGAATTAAAACACTCCCTAGGTGCATGAACTCTTCTTGGCACCCTTGGAGTTTCTTTGCTTCCTTTGATGGGAGAAACATGTAGGAAGCTCTCTTGGTGTCTTAGGAACTCATATGATCACTTAAATATCATAAAATATGGCTAGGGTTCATGATAGAGTTCAAGGTGCAATCAAAACCCTAGCCTCCCTATCTTGTAAATCCATGGCTTTTACTTGAATTTCTTTGCATATTCTTATTCTCCTCCCTTAAATTCCTAAGATTCACCCTTGGTTCTACCCAAAATTCAAGCCCTCCTATAGTTACATACATGGGGCAAAATAGGGAGAAGGGGGAGGAAGTAGCTACCATGGGATGGAAGATTTACCTTATTTTTTCTTATTTTCTTGCTTGATTCTCACTTTCCTTGGCCATCTCTCTTCAAATCCGAATTTTCCCCTCTATTCTCCCCTCAAAACAAATCTAAAAAATTCAATAAAACTATAGGAAGAAAGCTCAAGGGGAGAGGAACAAGTTTGGAAGAAGAAGGAACATGAAAATCCATGAAATTCCTTACCTTTTCCTTGCTTTTTCTCCTCCTTTATTCTCCTTCATGGTGCACCTAAGAGAGATGTTGTTTTCTCTTGTTTTTGGGCAAAATAGGTCATGCAAATGAAGGGGAGAAGAAATAAGAAACTTAAAGATTGTTCAAGAAACTTCCATTTTCTTAAAAATTTCAATTTTGCCCTTCATTTTTGGTATTTTCGTTTCTAACTTGTTTTAATTCCTTTTTGAGAACCATCTTTTCATTATGAAATTTAGGTTCCTAATTTAGTAAAATGCCTTTGGAATCACTCAAATTGGAGCTAAAACCTTCCAAACAAATTAATTAAAATTTAGGACAACCGACATTAGAAAACATCCACCAAAGGAGTTTTAACAGTCTTGGGGCTTCCTATGATTTTTAGGGCCTCTGAGAACCCTAGAGAACTTAAAACTTTCATTTAAAAAGTCCACCTATGAGAATTTCAAAATTTGCTCAAAATGACAAAAATGCCCTTACGTTTTGTCAACATTTCATTGTATTTTGTTTCTTCATTCTAGCTCAATTTTTCTTTCTACCTGAGCCTAGGATTCTCATTTTTAGGAGTTTAGGTGAGCCAAGTGGACAAAGAAATGGAGGCCAACAACCTTGAAGATCAAAACTTTGACAAAGGGTTATGAAAAATAGGTATTTCGATGGCATATTAATGTCAAACTATGTAACCATGAGATGTATAAATTATGTAAACCATTGAACATGTTCTAATGTATGTATAAATGGTGTGGGCATCAATGTGGAAGCTAGATGAATGAATATGTATGTTTTCACAACCAAGGAGCCCTTTATATGATGTGATATTCATGTGTATGTATGCAAGTAGCAAGGTGAGATTGAGCTCCATGATGATTTGGATCATTTGACATGCTTTTATATGTTGCAATTATATTTTTAGACTTGCCCAAGTGGTTGTGGAAAGTCAGGAAGAGTCTCTAGTGTCTTAAAATCTCACTTTGGACTTCAAATTTGACCATTTTGTGTGCTGAACCAAAATGTAACAAATGAGTGAGTTTTTCCATAAAATTTGGCCAACAAGTAGGTCTCATCTAGATCTTTTCATAGAGGTAAAGAGCACTCAATTTGAAACCCTACAGAATTTATTATAATTTTTCAAAGTTGGCCAAATTATGCAGAAATGATATATGCACTGTTCGTATGATTAGTTTATGTTTCTATGTCACATGTGGGCCAAATGAAGTCCAATGCTTATGAAATATTACAAGCATACACTAGACATCATAAGCTTTCCATAACCATTGAGATCACCTCATGTGGAGCTCTGTAAAGGGAGAAATGAATTTTTGAAGTTACATGACAGTACCAATAGCATAGCTCAACCTCTAGTACTATTCATCAATTTTTAGGCGTTAAAAGCCACTGCATCAGTCTAGAATTATTTTTTGCCTTTAGTTAATATCTAGAGATTTCTAGAATGATATGGTTTGCTTGATTTCAAGTTTTCTAAAATTAGTTATGAATTTTCAAAATTCATATTAGAAATCTAGAAAGTGAACCTAAGAGCAAAACATTGATTTTGTGGGATATGGCTAAAAACCTGAGGCTCTTGAAATGTTATGATTTTTATGACTTGTGTGGATTTGTTATGAATAGAAAATAATGTGGATGAGTGCACATGGTCCATGGAGCATAAAATGAAGCAATGAGGCCTTACGTAACACAATTGAATACCATTAAATATTCATTATTTTTCATGTAAAGTGTATCTTTCCTTGCATTTGTGCTCCAATCCATATGAAATGCATTGAGATAGATAATGGGACCATTGTATAAGAGCTAAGAGGCTAAGATATTACACCATTGATCATGATTATCTAATTAGTTAGTAGTTCTTATAGATAAATGTGGATTATTTTATTAGAATATTTCATTACAATATTTACTTAGAAGCTTTTGCAGTTAAGAGTTGTTTATTATTTACTTAAGTTAGCTAAATTAAAAATTAAAAATCTAGGTGTTACACTATACAAATTATATATAATATATAATCCTATACTATTTTCTATGGTATTTGCCTGAGCTAAAGTTTAGCAAATAGAAGAATGTGACCATTTGGAAACATTACAGATCAAAGTTTTGAAGGCTAGAGTACTTCACTAGTGAAGTCCCATTTGCCCAAGCCTAAAGTTTTGATAGGACGGTTATGAGGGTTGGGAGTCCACCACAGAATGTGGCCTTAGATTACAAGTTGAGTTTTTTGAATTCACTTTAAGTGATCCCCTAATATGTTTATGCATTTCCTTGTCCATGAAAGTACTAATGTGTTTCGATGATCATATTGACTAAGGATAGTAGTTTTTCCTCCTTCACAATGCTAAAAACCAAGGTTTCACACCAAGTAGTATGGGATGCTTGGTAGGTTACCTATGAATTTAAAAACCTAAGTTTGTATGATGCTTGGTATGGTACTTATGGAAATAGTTTTTCTACAAACAGTGCTTTTAAGGAAGGATCATTTTCATCTCTTTATAATGATATATATAGTGATATGATATAACTATCTCAAGGTACTGATGTAATACCTTATATGAAGTATATGAATTGAATATAGTCATGCTCTATATCAGTGTATATATAATATTTGAGCATGCTAAATTGCATCAAGTTTATGTGATAAACAAATATGGCGAATTAAGCATGTTATTTCATGCTAAGGAATTATCAAAATAGCATGATATCATGCTATTTTTATTTGTTATAGATAAGGAGAAACAAAAAATATTTTTTGTAGTTTATGTAGTTGGACCATTACAAGACTTTCAAAATAATGTTTTTATTGAGAATGTAAATTCTTATTATTTTCTATAATATGTTCAAATAAGGATTTGAATTCAATCAACACTATGATTAGACCTTAAGATGAGTTGGTTGAGAATTGAAGTGTTTGAAGTAAATCGCATTCCATTATTTCTTATCATCACCTAGATTGTAACAAATAAAAATAAAAGAATATTATCTATTCTTTTGGATATTTAATGTAATAGTTATGAGACACTAGCATATGTTCAGTTGTCTAGCCTAGGAATTAGTTGTGTCTTTATATATTGATGTTGGACCACTACTAATGCTATTTAGAGATTTTATTTATAATAATGCAATTCTAAGAATATTGGTTTATTGAAATCAACTACTTTTTATACAAACAGTTAAATTTAAATGTCCAAACAAAATTAGGAAATTTTGATGGTCATAGTTCTGCCATATTTTCATCATTCGAATAAAATATAGAATATGTAACACTTAAAATAATGGTGTTATAGGCTTTAATTGTTGCACCCTATCATATCTCATTTACTTTGTACCATTTATGTGAAAATATACATTAAAAATCCCTTTAGTATGTGAATCTAGCTATCAAATACATTAAATGGGCTCATGATACTCTAAAATAGTTTCTCTACAATTCCCATTCATAATTAAATTTCAAGTACTTGGTTCCATGCAAAATATCATGTTTGTGGAACTCAAACACATAAATGGAACCATTTCCTTACGTTAGATATAATGCATTTAACAAGCATAAATTTTAAAAATTCATAACTTGATCAATATAATACTGATTAAGGCAAATTAGGTGTCATTTTAAAGCTTATAATGTGAACTTTTATATATAAAAATTTCAAGTCAAAATAAATCCATTTGTCCTTCAAAATCCATGAAAACGTGATCTAGTATAGAATGAACAATACCATACTATAATAGTTTTTTGGGGCCAATTTTAGAAATTCACCAAATATTCTACAAAACTTTGAAAAATACAATGTTTAATTATGTAGAAAGCTTTGAATGTCCTCTAAATGCTCACCATATTTCATCCCCAAATTTTTTATTAAGGTAGTTGGGGCGAAGGGACATTTTATAACTCAATTGGTCAAAATTTTGGTTCCAAAATACCCCAATTGAGCTTTAATACGCCACTTCTTAGTCAAACCATATATGCATAAACTATGAATGATACATTATATAAAATTTGTCTTGCATCTAAAAATCACCACTTCACTTGAAGATATACATATAATTTCAATGGAATTCTATTTACTAATTCATGTTCTAACATCTTATACATACCTCTTTTGGTCATACATTTAGAGTTTAACACTTTTGCATAAATCACTAGTATATTACATCAAAATATAAATTTATGCATCTACATATATATATATATATATATCATCAAAGTTTTAAACTAAGTTCTTGATAAACTAGGTTTCTCTAGGTCTTTGTCACATCATCTTCTTTATTTTGCTCTTCACCTGGCATGGTTAGTAGGAAACAAGGGATGAGATCCTGAGGAGAATCTCAGTATCAATACTCAACTATTCCAATGCATACAATAGATAATTCAAGAATAAAATGCAAGTATGCATGGTCATGTTCACATAAAACAACATAACACATTGAATTGACATTAAATATCTAAACTTGTCTAACCATGGCATAAAATAATACTAGCTAGGCTCATCTTTGAGCTAAGGAAGAACTATTGTGCTCAATTCCCTACCACTCTTACTAAAAACTAAAGACATGTCTCATACATGCATAAAAACTTATACTAGTATAGCCAACTCAAGCATAAACTTAAGCAACTCATAAAACAACCAATGCACACAGTGTATCTCAACTTAAATACATTTAAATTCATGCAAGGAAGGGAGAGTAAGCTACTTGATAAAGCCAAAAATCTTGATCTACCACTAGTCCACTTGTTCTTTTCCTTTTTCTTTATTTTTCTTAATTTCACACACACATACACACAAGGGTGTAGTTGCACTAATTTAGCCTAAATAAATCAATTAAGTTACAAAATAACTAATTAGGACCTATTCCATCTCATTTTATCACCATATGTACATATTACAACTTGGAGTATAAATTTCAAGTTACTTTAAGTATCTCCAAGTTCCTCTTTTCATTTGTTACACTTCATGTAGCAATTTCATCATTCATCCATCTCATTTTTGCTTATTTTTCATAGCTAAAACAAGTCTAACATTTAACCATACTACTTATTCTATTCATAAGGAACTTTAGGGTTTTCATAAAACCATACTTTTAACATCATCAAATCTCATTCTTTTTCTTAAACAAATGGTTCATTTAGTCTTTATATCACTCACTTAGGCCTTTACATTCATTAGACCAAATTAAAAACTTCCTTAGATGTTTTTTCTTTACCTAGGCTAAGACACCTCCCATTACCTTAACCTTAGGGTTTTGTTTCTTTAGGATATCTATGATTCATTTCTACTTTAATCATGATGTTATAGGAATCAAATAAAAAGGTTTTGAAATATTCATGGCCTAACTTGAACCCTAAGTGAAGCTACCTTACTTTACCTTAGTTTCTAGGTTAGTTTCTTTGCATATTTTTATTCCTCGCTATTCTAAACCCTTGATTTCATCAAGCTTTCATCAAACACATATGCTCCTCTCTCTCTCTCTCTCTCTCTTAGTTTCTAGGTTAGTTTTTTTGCATATTCTTATTCCTCACTGTTTTAAACCCTTGATTTCATCAAGCTTTCATCAAACACATATGCTCCTCTCTCTCTCTCTCTTAGTTTATAGGTTAGTTTTTTTGCATATTCTTATTCCTCACTGTTTTAAACCCTTGATTTCATCAAGCATTCATCAAACAGCTCCTCTCTCTCTCTCTTAGTTTCTAGGTTAGTTTCTTTGCATATTCTTATTCCTCACTGTTTTAAACCCTTGATTTCATCAAGCTTTCATCAAACACATATGCTCCTCTCTCTCTCTCTCTCTCTCTCTCTTAGCTGAAATGTAAAGGTCTAAGGTTTTAAGAAATATAAATTTTCCATAGTTGAAATATACCTTATTTTGAAGCTCTCTTGATATAGGTTCCTTTAGTGTATTTGGTTTCCTTAAATAATCTCTTTTGTTTTAAGTGATAGCCACAAAATTTACCTATTTTAAAAACTAATTCCATAACAAGAGAGAGCATTGATAGTTGAGAAACTTTTATAATTAAATCATGGCAAAATTTGGCATAATTCTTTACATATTTTGGCTTACTTTCCTTTCTCCCTCTTCCCTTCTTCATGCCGCCATGAAAATGGTTTTGGAGTTGCCTAGGTCAATTATGGCATGGAAAAGATGAATGGCATGGCCCATAAATATATAAACTAGGGTTTTTAAGATTTCTAAAAATGACTATTTTGTTTCTACACTTTAACTCTTTCGTTTAAACTAATTTTTTAGTTTTTCCAGAAATTGACTACTTCATAGCAAATTTTAGACTCTTTTTTCCATTAAAATATCTATTTAGAGGTTATAGGTGTTGGAGATTTGCCCTAGGCCAATTATTGTATTATGAACATTGTACTTCATTAAGAAAAAGGAGTTTCTCTTCTATTACATTTATTATTTTGTTTGCATATTTTCAATAATAATAATATCTTTGGATAAATCATATTGATTATCTTAAATATCCTTAGTCGATCATTTTTATAGGAACAATGATGAACTAAGACTAGTATAATTTTGATTGATGATTATATGCTAATCATGTATGAAAATACGAATCAAAATTATATGCACTTGTTAGGAAACAGGGTGCTGGATTGACCTATCATAAGATAATGACATGGATCATGTAATATCCGGTTCTCTAAAAACTAGAGAAAACATGAGAAACGTAACATACGGTTTCTCTGTAAACGAACAAAATTCACTGGATACAAACGAAAGTTCCCCAAGATGAGGTAGTTAAGGTCTCAAAAAATTTGGGAAGCATTCTGGACTCCTAAATATGAGAATCCCAGGCTCAAACAGAAAGAAAAATGGAGCTAGAATAAAGAAACAATTTCTTACAAAAAGCTTACCAAACGTAATGGCATTTTCATAATTTTGAGCAAATTTTGGAATTCACATAGGAGGGCTTTTTAAATGAAAGTTTTGAGTTCTTCGGGGTTCCCAGAAGCCCTGAAAACCATGGAAAGCCCTGGGATAGTTAAAACCCCTTCGATGGACGTTTTCTAATGTCAGTTGACCCAAACTTTAACTGATTCGTTCAGAAAGGTTTTAGTTCCAATTTGAGTGATTCCAAAGGTATTTTACTAAATTGGGAACCTAAATTTCTTAATGAAAAAACGGTTCTCAAAAAGGAGCTAAAATGAAGGAGAAACAAAAATACGAAGAATAAAGGACAAAATAGGAACTTTTGAAAAGTGTAACTTATTCCCACTTATATGTATGATGCACCCTTCTTCTCCCTTCCTTATGCACTAACATGTTCTGCCCAAAACTAGAAGAAAACCCTAGGGGATGAGGCACACAAGAGGTGGAAGAAAAGGAGGAGAAATTCAAGGTAGAAAGGTATGGATTTTCATGCTCTTTCTCTTCCAAACCTCTTCTCCTTCATTCTCCTTTGTTTCCTATGATTAAAATGAAGTTTATAAATCTGTTTTAAGGGAGAAATTGAGGGGAAAATTCGGATTTGAAGAGAGGAGCTCAAAGAACACAAGATTCAAGCGAGAAAAAGCAAGAAAACAAGGTAATTTCTCTTCCTATGGTTGTCATCTTTGGTTCCCTTCTCCACCATTTCGCCCTACTTGAGAAAACCCTAGGAGGAGATGATTTTTAGGCAAAACCAAGCATGAATCTAAGGAAAAAGGGTGTGGAGATTAAGAATATGCAAAGAGAATTATCAAAAAACTATTAGATTTCAAGATGCCAATTCTAGGGTTTTGTGTGCACCTTCCAAAATCTGATTTCATATGATAATTCATATGCCTAATTAAGAGTTTAAATGAGCTCCTAAGATCCCTAAGATGCTCCCCACATGCTTCCTCCTTCAAGAAAACAAAGAGAATTCTAAGGAGGCCAAAAAGGGGCATAGTCTCGGCCAAGCATGGATGGAGTAGCTAGGGAGAGTTTTAAATTTTTCAAGCCCATTTTTGTGTCATATATGATGAATGAATATGAGAGGAGGCCTTGGAAAAAATTTAGAACTCATAAAAACTGATTTGGTGCCTTAGGTTCTATATTATGACCTAAAGAAGCAACATGATGTTAGGCTCTTTGTTTTAATTGTGTGATGACTCTAAGAGGCTTAAAAGGAATCGAGAATCATATTTGAAAGGAAAGAATGGAGCCTAGAAATTGTTTGAGGGGTGTTGCTTCATTAGGTGCATTTATGGACCATAATGGAGCCTATAGAGCAATATAGTATCTAAGCAAGTTGTATGACCTTAGAGTTTGTTTCATGAAGCTAATTGGCTTCCATAAATTGTATCTAGGCCAAGAGAAACCATCTCTACCAATTTATGGGTGTGTGGTTGAAAGAGGAGGCTTGAATCCAAAGGGAAAGTGTGTGATTGTGTGCAAGGTAGCTCTCTCCACCTTCTCTCATGTATAGATGTGTGTTTAGCTTGTTTTAGAATGTGTGTATGTGTATTTTCAAGCTATGAAAAGTGTGTTAGCATGCCTTTATATGCCATGATCCTTGATGCCAAGTTATGTTTTCTAATGAGTGCATGATGTTTGTATGAGTTTACTTAAGTGTGGAGAAGCCAAGAACTCTTCCCTTTGGTGAGGATGAGCCAAGAACCCTTGAGCTTGGTTGAGACAAAGTAAAGAGTCTTCCAAAAACAAAGTGGGCTTCCAAGAGTATGGTTGAGTCCAAAGCTCTTAAAGAATGGGTGAGGCAAGTTCGAAATCCATGAGGAGAAGTGTGAGGCCAATCCAAGCACTCGGTGAACTCTTAAATGTCTTGTATGATTTATTCACATGCCAAGTTTGCTTTGTAAATGTCTATGATTTCCATTTTTCCATGTATACATTGTAAAGTTTGCTTTGCACATATTATGTATGATTGAATGGGAGATGCACTATTGAGATTCTTTAAATCTCATCCCCTCCTCTCTAATACTCTAATATGCTAGGTGGACCAAATAGCTATGGTGAGGGGAGCCAACAACCATGAAAGAAGGAGATTGACAAGCCTAGGCCTAGCTTTCATTTCTTTTGAATCCATAATGATGTTTCACAAAGTATATGATGTTGTAAATGTACCATGACCCTTGTGACATGTATAAATACACTATTATGTGATGTTTATGTGTATGAATATGATGTATGACCTTTAGCATATGTTTTGAGTATGTAATGCCAAAGTATGAGAATTGAAAGTTTGATAGATATGTGTATAAGTGGGGGTTAAATGGCCAAAATGAGATGCATGAGGTTTGGGACCATTTGAGCAGCTCACACAAGTCTTAAATGTACTTTTAGACTTGTCCAAAAGGTGCCAAGACCAAGGGAAATCCATTTGGCAACTTTGGTTCCCTATATGGAGCCAAAATTGACCATTATAGAACCCTATATCACTTTTTGGCCCAATGAGTTAGTCTTGATCTGAAATTTGGCATAAAATTAGTCTCATTGAGAGCTTTTTGGGAAGTTAAAGATCATAATTTTTTGAGGTCTACAGAATATTTGAGGAATTTTCAAAGTTGGCAAAAATTATGTTTCTGGTTTGCTGCACTATTCATTTGGTCCGAAGTAAAACTCTGTCACCCGAGGCTCAAATGATGTCCAATTGCCATGAAATTTTATACAGAGAAACTAGACAATCATAGTGACTCAAACCAACTAGAAGTACCTCATTTGGAGGTTTATAAAGGGAGATATGAATTTTTGAAATTTCTGTCTAGTATCAGTAAATTTGCCTGACCAGAAGTACTGTTCCATCAAATTCTGAGGCATGGGCTTGATGAACTGATCTGGAGATATTTTTTCTCTCTATTTGACATCTACAAATTTCTAGATTGGTATCATTTGTATGGATTATATTTTTTTGGAATTAATTAGATATTTTCAAAGTTCTCTGCAGAATTCTGTGACAGTTCCAGAATTCAGTCTAACCTTTGGACCATTTTGGATGTCAAACGCCCTCTGTGATGAATGTTATGGTTTGGGAGTATTTGTAGTGTGAAGTAGACATCCATAGCTTCCCATAATGATCAAGATTGCATGATTTTAATTTTTCTAAAATTAGTTATGATTTTCCAATTTTGACCAGAAAAGAGGCCAAATCTGGCCGAAAATATACTTGATTATTTTGAGCTCCATTTCGGTTTCTATGAGTTGTGGGCATGATTTTGAGATGGAAATGAGTTGTATTGATGTATTTAAATATGATAATGTATAGCATGAGCTCATACGGTCCATGTAACACCGAATAGAATTTTTAAGTATGACGCAACGCAAAGAAAGTCACTATTTTTCCCTTTTGCCTTATATCTTCATGAATATAATGATGTGAGGCATGTATATATATGATATAATGAGCTAGAATTTATGGTGTTATAGATCAAGTCATAAGCATATCTCATATATAGCTGTGTCACTGAACCTTCAGATTTAAGATCACCATAGATTCTGACATAAGAAACACTGTGCTTTGGCATAGTTAAAAGTCACCTTTAATCAAGTGATCATAAAGGCTATGATCAAACATAGTGAAATCTATATAGAGGAAGATTGTAATGTCCCACATCGGGTAGGAAGACCCTAAGCCAGGGCCTTATAAGTGGGAGTAGTATTCTCCCCATGCGGATGCATTTTCCTGGGAGCTAATGGGAGAAGCCATCTTCTGAGAAGAACAAAACCCCAGAGCTAATAAGAGAAGCCATCTACCAGGGACAATATCCATGGGGCTCTATAAGGTGTTTGGTATTAGAGTCAGCCTAATCGCATATGCAACCCAAGGATGGGTTGGCCTTAAAGGGGGTGGATTGTAATGTCCCACATCAGGTAGGAAGAACTTGGGCTAGGGCCTTATAAGTAAGAGTAGTATTCTCCCCACATGGACCCGTTTTTTTAAGAGCTAATGCGAGAAGCCATCTTCTAGGAAGAATAAAACCTCGGAGCTAATGGGACAAGCCATCTACTGGGGACAATACCTACGGGGCTCTATAAGGTGTTGTAATATCTGGTTCTTTGAAAATGAGAGAAATGTAACGTACAGTTTCTCCATAAATGTATGAAATTCACCAGATACAAAGGAAAGTCCCATAGGTAGAGTGAGTTGAGGTCCCAAAAAATTCATATAGCATTCTAAACTCCTAAAAATGAGAATCCCAGGCTCAAATGGAAAGAAAAATGAAGTTAGAATGAAGGAACAGATTTGAATGAAAGGTTGACGAAACGTAATGGCATTTTTGTAATTTTGAGAAAATTTTGGAATTCTCACAGAAGGGATTTTTAAATGAAAGTTTTGAGTTCTTTGGGGTTCTCAGAGGTCCTAAAAACCATGGAAAGCTTGGGACAGTTAAAGCCCCTCCAGTGGACGTTTTCTAACATCAATTGACCCAAACTTTGATTAATTCATTCAGGAAGGTTTTAGCTCCAAATTGAGTGATTCCAAAGGAATTTTATAAGATTGAGGACCTAAATTTTATGATGAAAAAGATGGTTCTAAAAAAGGAGCTAAAAGGAGTTAGAAACAAAAATGCGAAGAACGAAAGGCAAAAGTGAAATTTTTGAAAAAGAAGCTTCAAGAGACCCTTTCTTAAATCACATCCTCCTTCTCTCCCTCTTAGAACTGACTTTATTTCTACCTAGGAATAGAAGTGAGAGCAAGGGGAAATGGCACACAAGAGGAGGCAAGAAGAAGAGGAAAAGCAAGGCAAGAAAGGGTATGAAAATCTTGGTTTTTCAAGCACTTTCCTTCACCAAACTTCTTCTCCTCCTTCTCCTCTTATTTTCCATGGTTTTGTTAAGGTTTTTGGTGCTATTTTAATGGAAGACCTAAGAGGAAAAATTTGGATTTAGAGAGGAGAGCTAGAAGAAAAGGGAAAGCATTCAAGGCAAGCTTTAAATCAAAGTGAAATTCTTAGTCTCCATGTTTCCTTTTCTTGTTCTTCTTGTGTGCAATTCGTCCTCCCTATAGCCAGCCAAGGGGAGAGTGTTATTGGGTAGAACCAAGAATGAATCATATGAATTAGGGTGTGGGAATTTAGAATATGCAAAGAAATTCAAGTAAAAGCCATTGATTTTCAAGATAGCAAAGCTAGGGTTTCAAGTGCTCCATCAAAAATCTGATTTGAAGTAATTTTTCCTAGGCCTAAATGAGTGTTTAGATGAGCTTTTGAGATCCCTAGAAGGCTCCTCATATGCATCTTCCATCAAAAAAATGAAGCAAACTCACTTGGTGTTTATATAGTACATAGTTTCGGCCTAGGCTAGATGAAGCACCAAGGGGTAGTTTTAATTTGTTCCAAACTTATTTTTGAGTCATATATGATGGAAGAGGATGAGAGGAAGCCTTGGAAAAATTTTAGAGGCCATGGATACTGAGATGGTATCATAGGTTCCATATTATGGATTAAAGAAGCAACATCTAGCAAGGCTCCTAGATTTGATTGTGTGATGACTCAAAGAGGTTTAAATGGAGTCAAAAATCATAAATAAATGGAGAGAATGGAGTCAAGATGGTGTTCTATTAAGGTTTCTTCATTAAATGCATTATAGAACCATAAAAGAGCCATATAAACCACCTAGCTTTTCTAGCGAATGTGTACCTTTAGAATTTAGTTCAAGAGTATAATTGGCTTCCATATTATGTGTCTAGGCCAAAGGAAACACATTCCACCTTCTTGTGAGTATGAGGTTGAGGGAGAGGACTCAAGGCTCAAGGAAAAGTGTGCTTGTGTGGCAAAGGTAGCTCTCTCTTCTTTCTCTCATGCATGAATGTGTGCTTACTTTGTCCTTGAATATGTGTATGTGTGTTTTAAGCCATGAAAAGTATTCTAGCATATGCCTTTGTTCCATGATACCATGATGTTGTAATATGTTTTTCAATGATGCTTAGTATGTGTGCTTGAGTTTGCTTAAGTGTGGTGAAGCTAAGAACCCTTAGCCATGGTGAGGATGAGCCAAGAACCTTTAAAGTTGGTTGAGACAAAGTTAAGAGTCTCCCAAGAGTGAGGTTGACTCCCAAGAGTGAGATTGAATCAAAACCTCTAAGAGAAAATGGTTAAGGCAAGTCCAAAATCTATAACAGAATGGGTAAGGCTAATCCACTTACTTGGCAAGCCTATATATGCTTTGTATGACTTGTTCAAATGTCAAGAATGCTTCTTGAATCATCATACATGTCATTATGCTCATGCATGCATTTTCAAGGCTTGTATTGCATACTTTATGTGTGATTGAAAGGGAGATAAGTTATTGGGATTCTTTGAATCTCATTCCCTCCTCTCCAATGTCTTAACATGCTAGGTGGATCAAATGAACAAGGTGATGGAAGCCACCAAATTGGAAGGTAGGAGATTGACATCAAAGTATCTAGAATTGCCTAGTTTTATCTCTTTTGTAGCTATACCAATGGCATATGATGTAATACTATGATGGAAATATTGTATAATCATTTGAACATGTGTAAATACTCATATATATATATGATGTATGAATGAGAATTCATGCCATACGTATGATATAGCGTGATTCAGGTATGGAATGGCAAGACTAGACATATACGTTCTTGTGTATATCATGGCGTGATTGAGTGAGTTTGAGAAATATGGGTTTGTGCACCTTTGAGACAAGTTTAGAATATCATTTTGGTGCATTCCCACGTGCTCAAGTAGCCACACAAGTTTGGAAGCAAAATTGGGCGCTTTGATGCTAGTAAAAACTATAAAAGTGACCAAACCGAAACCCTATGGCACAAACTGAACAAATGGATGAATCTTCTTATAAAATTTGGCAGATATGTAGAAGTCATTGAGAGCTTTTTAGGAAGCTAAAGTGCAAAAATATGGGAGCTCTATAGAATTAATTATGAATTTTCAAAGTTGAGATTTTTCTGCTATTCTAGTGCATATACTATTCATATGGTCAGTTTTTTGTTCTATGTCATCCAAAGGTCAAATGATGTCTAATTCTCATGAAATGTTACAAGCATAAACTAGACATGATAAGATTTCCATGGCCACTAAGATCACCCCAATTGGATCTCTAAGCAGAGCGATATGAATTTTTAAAGTTGGAAGTCAGTACCAGGGATGATAGTCGACCTCTAGTACCATTCTATTAATTTTTGGTGGCTACAGCCCCTATTGAGGTATGGAAATATTTTTCTCATAAAGTAGACATCTGTAGCTTTCTAGAATGGTAAATAATGCATGATTTTAATTTTTTTAGAATTAGTTATGATTATTCAACTTTTGTGACAGAAATTTGGAAACTCTGGCCGAGGTTACACTCTTGAATTTTATGTTATCCCTTCACTTGTACGAGTTCTAGGCCACTTTGTGAGATGGTTTTGAGTTTTATTTGTGCAATTAAATATGAAAATGAGTTGAGTAAGTTCATATGGTCCATGGGACACTAAATAAAAAATCTATACGCTATGCAACGCAAAGAAATGTAATATTTTAATGCCATTTTTCTTGCTTTCTTGTGTAATGCATGACATGAGACTTAGAAATAGCATGAGACCAAGCTAGAAATTTATGGTGTTACAAAGATGAGTAGTCAAGATGGAATTTTTCCCTCTCATTAGTAGAGAGATATCTTTGGGCCACTCGATGCGTGAGACTAAAAAATACATGGCCATGCTTGAATGGAAGGGTTTTCCATTTGTTCTGTTAGTCTGCTTGGAGATCGAGAAGGTGATGGTTAAGTAAAATAAGGATGATATTTCCATACCTTATACTTGACAGAGATATTGTGTGACAAAGGAGATGTGACAAGGTTGTATGATAGGTTGCATCGGATCACTGATCCTCATATGATTTGGGCAGTCATAATGTCTTGCTAGATGCCACTTATGACTTGTGAATAAAATAGTGTTATTGATAGGTTGTATCGGATCACTAATCTTTATATGATTTGGGTATTCATAATGTCTTGCTAGATGCTACTTGTGACTTGTGGGTTATTGGCCCATTGCTAACGTCATTTAGACCTACAGGGTCGCATACCAACTCGAGTTAGAATATCCAGATTCATTAAACTTAAAAATACGTCTAGATTCAATGAATGTAACATTTAATTTAGGGTGGAGGAATTTTATAAATGTGTTTGATATATATTTTATAAAATTCAATATTTTATTTGATATATTATATTTCAAAATATCTATCTATATATATATATAAATCTTCTAATTAATTTAGATGAATTAGTTTTAAATTTAATTATATATGATAGAATTAAATTTAAACTAATGTGATAATTTGAATTTAATCTGTGATAAATTAAATTTAAATTTGGTTTAGATTCAAATTAAATAATTAGTTTAAATTTATTTTATAGGATACATTTAAATTTAAACTAATCTATTTAATTATGATTTGAATTAATTTAAATAAAATATTTAAATTAATCAAATCTATCCTAAAACCCTAATAGAACACACCTCTATAAATTGAGAGGCTAGGGGTTTTTTAGGATGATGATTTTTGAGAGTTGTCTCCCACCTTGGATAGAGAAAGTATACGGACGCTTAGAAAGAGAAAAAGAAGAACATCTTTTCTCCTTGAATGTATAAACATTCGTGTTCAGTGGTGCTAGCATGTCGTTTGAGTTGCAGTGATCATTCGTGTGGATACTAGTAGAAGGAGCTGGTTTGAAGCGTCAGTTCTTAAGATCTGATAGTAGCAAGAGAACTTGAAGAATTATGTGACAAAGGTAAAAGTCTCTAGCTTTACTCTATTTAAATGACATTGATGGATCCATGGGAAGGATTCGGGTTCCTTTTTTTTAAAAAAATTTCACTAAGCGTGTCCCAAGAATCCCAATAATAAGGACTTAAAATAGTTTAGAAAAGTCTAGTCCAAAATATTGCTATCAGAAATCCTAACTTATACACAGTTAGGGATTTAACTATACAACCTTATCTAATTAATTTACTAGCCTTGCTTTATAATATTATGATGAAGGATATATGTTTCTCATATTTTCTAAATCTTTCATTTTTCTTACTTTATAGTTACACTGGTCCCTTTTTCTCTTTTCTCACTTTTAGCCCTTTTCTTTCATTTTAATTAAGCTTCTAATCTCTCTTTATCATGTCTTTCATCTTCTCTTTGAATATCTTGGGATTTATAGAAATTAGTGGTTTTGACACCACTCGCTTTCTCTCTTCTCTTTGTCTCTCACTAAATGTACGGAGTAAATTTAAGGAGCTAAATGTAGAGGATCTGGATTCCATCACCTTAGATCCATAACTTTTTTTTATTTTTAATTTTAATTTTGTCCAATCAAAATATGACACATGTCCTTTATCTTATTCCCTATGCTAATAGTTGAGTCTTGATCCCTTGTTTTGCAAAGGGCACAACAAGGAATATGTAACAACCCTAATTCTTAATTAATGTAATTAGGTTTAATTATGTAGCTAATGATCGTAAATCAAGGTCTAAAGTCATTAAAATTAATTAAATAGGAAAAAGGGTGGGAATTTTTGAATATTGATATTATTAAAGTTATTATCCAAACAATTAAAATGATTTGAGTCCACAAGTGATTCCAATTATCAATTACAAGATTTTGATTCATTTAACCACTGATTCCACCTTGCAAAATCTTCTTATAAGTGTTTCCAAGTCATCACGTAATGTTATCTTGAGAGAATCCAAGGTTTCTAAGTTAAAATAAGAGTCTGGGAACCTTCGTCACAACATAAACCTTCCCTGTTATGGCTAAGTTGGTTATTGGAACCTAAAATCTAAGTTTGGAGACTGACAGTTGTGTCACGTAACCTCAAAATAAACTAGATTGAAAAATATATAGCTAATGGTGCAACCTAAATTGTCTCTTTAGGAAATAGAGTTCAGTGTTCAATTAGGTTTTCCAAGTGTAAAAGAACTCTTAAAATTACCTAACTTAAAGGGGGGTTTTGCCTAAATTTTACTAACTAAAATTTAATTGAAATAAAATTCCTAATTACTACCTAATTGCCTAAACTATAGGGTGAATGATAGACATGTGATTAGCTTTGGATTGGTCCATTGGTATCCACTATCCTTATCCTAATTCAATTGTAATTAATTCTTATCTAAGAGCCCCTAATTATATTCATGGCAAATAATCTTGAATTACTATTCAAGATTCAAGAAATTAACAATCTAATGTTGAATTGAAACCTTAATCTTGTACTAAATCATTAATTCTTGTCTTTAGGATCAATGAACACTTCAATTTGATTAATTAATTAATTAATTAGCCTATAAATTATCACCCTATGATGTTTAATTAACCAATCAAACTCCAAGGAATCCTCAAATCAAACAATTAAGCACACAATCTCACTCATAATTTCATCGAACACCTTAATTACATACATGGGAAATTAGAGAATAATGAAAATCTAGCATTAAAATTAATCAAATAATCATTCAAATTCTCTCCTAATCAATATCTAACTAGCCATCAATCATAAACTACATTAATGTTAGTCAATTACAAGTTTAACCAAACAAGTTCAAGAACAAAAATTAATATAAAAAGAGAGAAAATAAAATAAGAAGTTTAGCCAAAATTCCTTGCTATTTTCTTTGAATTCAAGCTTCAACCAAAGTCCTCCTCCTAGCCAGCCACAAGATGGAAAATTAAAGCTTCATGGAGGTGGAAGAATGGTAGAGAATGGAATGGAATATATACTACGGATGAAGGGGATGGAGTATGGATGTTATGCGATGGAATGGCATATGGAATGGATACCCCCTGATGAATAGATCTAGCCCTTATTTCATGTGCCTCCCTCTTCTTTTTTAATGATTCACATGCTCTCCTTCTTGCTAAAAATTGTGAGCTCATTTAATCATTTATTTGTTGGCTTCTCACATGCTTCTTAATTCCCTTGCCTAAGTAATGATCACGTGCTGCATGGATGGCTATCATTTCTCTTTATTCCCATGTTAGATCTTTGATTCTTAGCTCATTCTCTATTGTTCACAAGCTCAGCCGATGGTTCTTTGTTCCTTCTCCCCATGTGCTTCTTCATACGTGTTTTTTCCATCGTGCATTTTCATTTAATTCTTTCAAGTCA
Organism: Erythrophleum ivorense; assembly: GCA_026724425.1. Taxonomy (NCBI): domain Eukaryota; kingdom Viridiplantae; phylum Streptophyta; class Magnoliopsida; order Fabales; family Fabaceae; genus Erythrophleum; species Erythrophleum ivorense. The sequence continues at coordinate 21,124,627 of JAIUCV010000004.1, read as the reverse complement.
ACCTATAGTGTCTTGTTTATCGTGTTGCTTCTCCTCTGTTTCAGCCAAGTTATTTCTTCTCTTCACACGAGCTGCCTTATGTGTTTATTCCTTTCATTTCCCACGTCTTCTTCTCCTCTTTATGCATAAAAAACTCATAGCTTTTCTTCTATATTTAGCTGTTTCTACAGCTCTCCTAGCTTCCCACGTGAGCTCTTCTAATTCTCATCTCCCTTCTTCTTTTATTACAACATAAAACCTAAGCCTTATATGTGTTTCTGGAAGTGTGCTGCAACGTGAGAATGTATGGAGGCTAAGCTCATGGCAACATGCTAGCTATCATCGTAAAGCTTCTTCATTTCTTGTTCACGTGAGCTTTGTGTGTGATTACATGCATGAGCTGTTGGATGTATGCTAAATGAATGAAGGAGTGTGCTAAATGAATGTGTTGTACAAGTATGTTATATGGAAAGTTTGTGGAGTGCGTGCTACATGATCTATATGTAATGGAGCTACTGGAACTTGTGGCTTACTTCAAGCCTTCCCAAGTTAATCCCTCATGTCACTAATGGTCCCTAAACCCTTAAGTGGAGTGTGTAAATGAATGGCTAGACAAGTGCATGGAAGAATGAGAAACCATGTGAGTATGAGCTAGAAAATGGAGACCTTGTGGCATTATGTGATTGATGGGTTGAACTTGTGAGTGATATGTGAGTGCATTCCACATTTGAACAAGGAAAGCTAGAGCTTGTGGCTAGTGTATGATTTAGTGAAGTCTTTGATCTGTGTTGCCTCTTCTTTTCCATGTTAATTGATGTGTGTGTATATGTATAAGTGTGGAGCCCATGCATGTTTCGTATGAGTGTTTGACTTGGTTAAATGACATAGGACCCATGGCTACGTGCTAAATGATGATGTTGGTGTGAAGGTGTGAATGAAGCAAGTGAAAGAATGCTATGGGTAAGTGAGAGGATGGATGAGTGATTAAGTGTAAGTGTGTTCAAGTGAGGGGAAGGAAGAACTTGAGTTCATGAAGGTGGATACATGCTACATGGAGCCTTGTGAAAATGCCATGTGTGTGATTCCATGGAAATAACACATTCCTTCTCTTCATTCTTCCAGCCACTTGTATTTCTCCTTAAAATCAATCTCTCCATTTAAAATTCATTTGCCCATTAAAATCTGCACAGAAGAATGGAAAATATTAAATAGAAATATCCAAAAAACTATTTAAAAGAATTTCATGCATTAAAACTCAATAATTTTGCAAATTAATTCATAAAATGTACAAATGGCTAATGAAATCAAATTCTACCTAATTAAACCCCTAAAGCTATATTTGATCATTAAAATGCTTAAGTTAGAAGAATTAAAATATATAAAAATCATGCTTATCAAATTCCCCCACACTTAAATCTTTGCACTCCTGGGCAAAACTCAAAATCTAAGAAAAGACTAATGAAATGACCAAAGGAGAATGAACATGAAAAAGAAAGTGCAGAAAGCACAATATAAAGAATGATCCCAACTCTTCAACATTTCAACGGTTAAAGCTAACTTCACTTGCATCAAGAAATAAGCTCCATGGCAATTTCATTTGAAAAGAATGAATTGAAATGCATAGCCTCTCACATGGGTTAGTGCTTACTCTCAACTTTCCAATGTTTAAGGGAATGTGTATCACTCAAACCTCACCTATCAAAATCTTACTACCATAGGCTTATCAAGCTTTGAAGTCTCCGCCACCCATGTCAAATCCAAGACACCAATCAAAGGACTTTATTCAGGGGGCTAGGGAAAGAAATGAACGGATACAAAAGAAAAGACAAACAAATGGATACCTTAGAACCTCAAGAGCAATCAATGGAGCTTATGATAGGGAAGCATGTGCATTCAAGGCCTTATTTCCAACTAGTAATAGTAAATACAAACTCAACTTAAAATACTTGTTTCTTTTGATTTTCAATTACTTTTCTCTCTCTTTTTTTTAACTTCTCATTCATTGTTTTCCTTTTGCTTTTCTATCTCTTCTTTTCTTTAACTTTGAACATTTTCCTCAACTTTGAATCACAATGGCCTAAATGGATGCAAAGCATACATTCTCTCATCCTAATTAGCTATAATTCTCTTTGAAATCCATAAGGTATCTTAAAATGAGGTGGAAAAACATTTTTAATGGCAATGGGTTCAACAAAGAAAATAAAATAAGGTCTAAAGTGGCTAAACAATGGATAAAATATATGTAATGGTTGGCTTTTTGGCTCACTAACTACAGAAGAAAGGAATGCCTTATCATTTTCATGCATGCAAATGCAAATATGGTCTCAACAAAGAATCAAGACAAGTTCTAGAGAGCAAAGATAGGTGAATACACACTAGAAATGAACAAATAAGGCTCAATTCCTCACTAGCTAATGGTTATCAAATAATTCATTGAAATCAAATTCATTGCCACTTCACTTGGATCAATACACAAAATCCATCACTTATCATGTCTAAATGAATCTAAGCTAAAATCATCTCAACTTGCAACTTTCATAGAAAATTTTAAAAAAATCACACTATTTTTTAAAATTTTCTAAAAACTTTTCAAATTTTTAATTTTTTTTAACAAGACCAAAGAGGAGATGAAATGGAATGGCTCTCCCCCCCACACTTAAATATTGCATTGTCCTTAATGCTAGCACACAATCAATAGATAAATAGCACAATATAAAAAGAGTGGAAGGAAAGTATACAACCGGAATAAGTTGAAAATGGAGATTCTAAGGGTGGCTTAGATTCCCATGTAGCTGGTTAGCAATCATTTATTACCTACAAAATAGAAACAAAACAAATAGTAATGCAAAAAAGAAAAGAAAACTAAATCCTAATCATAAGTATCAAAAACAAAATCAAAATAACTTTATTCCTTTTCAATTTAACAAATTTAAGTCTAACCACTTTAAAGCATTTTGATTGATCATGCAGTGTTGATTCATGGACTTCCTCAACCATTAGTAGTTTTGGAAAGTCAAATTCAGAATGTTCAAAAGAAATAAAAGAAGAAAATTCAAATTTAAGACATTTAAAGCTAAAGAAAGAAAATTTGAAATCAAATTTATACTTTTGACTTTCTAAAATCTATCCAAGCAAATAAAATCAACTGGACTCCCATCAGTAAGAGTCAGTGCATCAACAAAAAAATTTAATTACAACTTCTCACAGTCTTTCAAGTTCAAGGCATCTGGTAGTTGTTTCATCTTTTCTTCTCAACTTGGTTCCCACTGGGGCTCTTGTTACATGTATTCCTCACGATAGTTGTAAGCATGATATTCTGGCTCTTGTATATTGTAATTGTGGTATACCTCATAATGATGGTGGTAATTGGGGTGAACTTCATAATGATGGTTGTAACACCTTACTGACTTCTTTCCAATTAACCTCCCTCTAGGCTTGATTCCATATGATTTCCCAGGGAAATGACCGAAACCGTGATATTTCATTACTTAAAGTCGGGGCTTAACCGGTCATATCTTGCCCCGTGGGTCCTGTGAACCCATCATTCACATTCTTTACTCAAACACCATTTATAAGACTTGCACATAGTCTCAAACAACTCACAAACCACGGGTAAGAAGCCAAAACCCAGAAAATACAATTTCTCAATCGGGCCCATAAGTCAGATTTTTGGCTCTGACTTGGGAAAATCATAACTAATTCTATAAAAATGGAAATCAAGAAAATCATAGCTCTCTGGAAATCTTGAGATGTTAACTTCACACTAAAAATAACTCCCAACCTCAATCTCAACGTTTAGACCATCATTGACATCAAAATAGGAACAGATGTCCGGCTGTCCCTGGTACTGGTGCAGTTTACTGTCATGAACTTCGGAAATTCGTAATTAATTCCAAAAAAATCTAATCTGGGAAAACTATACAATTTGGAAAGCTACAGATGTTAACTAGAGGAAAAAAATAAGTTCAGATCAGTTCAGGAGCTCTAAGACCTCGAAAACCGATGGAACAGTAACGAAGGTCAGAAACTCCCTTGATGCTGATACAGAACTTCAGCAAGTCGTTTCTCTCTCTACAAACATCCAATTGAGGTGCTTCCAGTTGGTATAGGTCACTGTGGATATCTAGTTTATGCTCATAAAATTTCATGACAAATGGACACTATTTGGTCTATGAATGGCATGGTTTCATTTTCGGACCTAATGTACAGTACCATGACCAAACCATCCAAATTTCCCAACTTCAACAATTCACCAAATATTCTCTAGACCTCCAAATATTACCTGCTCTACCTTCTCAAGAATCTCTCAATAGACTCTAGAGGCATGCCAAATTCCATACCAAGAAGAGCTCATCCGGCCATACTTTGACGGAGCTCACCCAATTGGTAGTTTTGGCACCCCATGTGGTTCAAAATGGGTCTAAATGACCTCCCACATGCTCTAATCTCTTTTGGGCAAGTTTGAAAGTACAAACATAGCATATATGAATTATTCAAGTGATCCATATCCATACACAACTCAAACTCACTATGCTACGGAACATAATACACTAGCACATGTAAGCCACAAAAGGGCCAATTTCTACATTCTCATTGCTTTGGCTCTTTAAATAATCCATACATCATCTATACATATATTTACATGTGCTCACATATTTACAACTCAAAAATAAGAGGTGCATATTCATTTTGGCACCTTTTACAACAAAAGAACTAAAAGAAACTATACATTTCTTAAATATGCTCTACTAGGCTCCATGAGGTATGCTTGCCTCTCCTTGAACACCACCTGGATATTAAGATGGGAGGGGAAGGGGGTGAGATTCGAGGAATCTCAGTAGCTCATACTCATTCAAGATGCAATCAAGGCATATAACTAGTCAAGCATGCACACAAGTCACAATAACACAACATATGTGTTTCATGCCATGAATATCATGTCAATGCCAAGGATAGGCTCTAGGGACTTTCGGTCTAGCCTCACCCGAGCTTTGGGACTTTTGGATCGGCCTCACCCTTGGTTTAGGGACTTTTGGCTCCACCTCACCCGTCTCAAGGGACTTTCGGCACCACCTCACCCGAGCAATATTCACAATTCATATCAAAAGCATATTGGCACCAATGCATCAAGGCAATATCAAATGGCATATCTCATCATACAAGCACATACACTAACATACAATGACTATTACACATCCAAGAATGCAACAAGAAAAGAGTAGAGAGCTACCTTATTGGATAACACAAATCTTCCCTTTCAATTCCTTTTCTCCCTTCTTGATTTCACACTCACAACTAGGTGAAGTTTCTTCCTTTGAGCCTAGGCACAACAAAGAGCACCAAATCATTCTCTCATAACTCAATTAAGTACTCATAAAGCTAAAAGGGCTCTTTACCGAAGTAAACCCTCACTATCCTTGGAAGATCTAGGGATTCTCTCTCTAGAACTCTACTCACTCTCCTTCCTCTTTCAAGCCCTCAAAGAAGAAAGCAAGGAAGAAGAAATGAAGATATATGAGTTCTACCCTCTTTCTAGAGTAGTTTTCCTACTTCCCCCCTTCTGAACCTAACCCATATTAACTTCTAAAACCATAGAAAGAGAAAGCAAAAGGAGGAGAACAACATGCCAAGGAGAAAAGCTAGGTAAATCTAAAGATTACTCACCTCTTGCTTGATCTCCTTGCTTTTCTTGGTCTCTCTCTCTCTCCACAGCTCTTTTCTCTCTCCTTGGTCGAAGCTTAGGTCGGTTCTAAGAGAAAGGAAGAGTTTGAAAGCTTTTAAAAGTCAAAATCTCTCTTTTCATGCTTTTTCAGACTCACCCTCACTATAGCGAGCCATAACCCTCGCTACGGCGAGCTCGTGCAAGTCCCAGACCTTTGCCTTCGCTATGGCGTCGCTATGGCGAGCAACTCCCTGGTTTCTGTATGGAATGCCACACTCGCTATAGCTAGGAACATTTTTGCTACGGCGAGGGGGCATTCTCGCTATGGCGATTCCATTTCTCGCTATGGCGAGAGGACTTAGAAAATTCTCAGCTCTGCGAAAATTTTCCAGCTTTTCTTTTTCTCGGTTGTTACAATGGTGGTACGGTTGGTAGTATGGTGGTTGAACTTGTTGTACTTGTCTTTGTCACTCAAGGATGCCATAAAGCATTGATATAACTTCATCCATCTTTCATGCAATCCAATCATTTGTATAAGAATCATAGACACCTTGATTAGACAAATAATATGGATCTATTTAAAGCAAGAAAATATGAAGTACAATCAATTTAAGTAAACTTCATTATGCATGACCATGTTCTACCCAAAACCAAAGGAAAACTGTAGGGGATGAGGCGCACAAGAGGAGGAAGAAAAGGAGAAGAAATTCAAGGTAGAAAGGGTATGGATTTTCATGGTTTTCATGCTCTTTCTCTTCCAAACCTCTTCTCCTCCATTCTCCTTTGTTTCCTTTAATTAAAATGAAGTTTACAAATCTATTTTAAGGGAAAAACTTAAGGGAAAATTCGGATTTGAATAGAAGAGCTCAAAGAATACAAGATTCAAGTGAGAAAAAGCAAGAAAACAAGGTAATTTCTCTTCCTATAGTTGTCATCTTTAGTTGCCTCCTCCTCCATTTAGCCTAACATGAAAAAACCTTAGGAGGACTTGATTCTTAGGTAGAACCAAGGGTGAATCTAAGGAAAAAGGGTGTAGAGATTAAGAATATGCAAAGGGAATCAACAAAAAACCATTAGATTTCAAGATGCAAGTTTTAAGGTTTTAATTGTACCTTGTAAAATCTGATCTTGTATGATGATTCCTAGGCCTAAATAAGAGTTTAAATGAGCTCCTAAGATCCCTAAGAGGCTCCCCATATGCTTCTTCCCTTGAGAAAACAAAGTAAACTCCAAGGAACTCCATTTCCTCCATAGCCTCGGCCAAGCAAAGATAGCATAGCTAGGGAGAGTTTTAAATTTTTCTAAGTCCATTCTTGAGTCATATATGATGAATGAAAATGAGGGGAGGCCTTGAAAAAAATTTAGAACCCATAGAAAGTGTTTTAGTGCTTTAGGTTCCATATTATGACCTAAAGAAGCAACATGTAGTTAGGCTCTTAGTTTTGATTGTGTGATGACTCCAAGAAGCTTAAAAGGAGTCAAGAATCATATTTGAAAGGAAAGAATGGAGCCTAGAATTTATTTGAGGGGTGTTGCTTCATTAGGTGTATTTATGGACCATAATGAGGTTATAAGCTAACCTGGTGTCTAAGCAAATTATATGGCTTTAGAATTGAGTTCATGAACCTAATTGGCTTCCATAAATTGTGTTTAGGCCAAGAAAAAACTTTCCTACACTTTTATGTGTGTGTGGCCGAAAAGGGGAGCTTAGATTCAAAGGAAAAATGTGTAATTGTGTATAAGGTAGCTCTCTCCACCTTCTCTCATGCATGGAAGTATGCTTAGCTTGTCTTGAATGTATGTATGTGTATTTTTAAGCCATAAAAAGCGTTCTGGCATGACTTTAATTCCATGGTGACATGATGTTACAATATGCTCTTATATAATGTTTTTGATGTGTGCTTAGATTTGCTTAAGTGTGGTGAGGCCAAGAACCCTTAGCTATGGTAAGAATGAGCCAAGAACTCTTTAGATTGGTTGAGATAAAGCAAAGAGTCTCCCAAAAGCAAAGTGGGCTCCCAAGAGCATGGTTGAGTCCAAGAATGCATTAAAGAATGGGTGAAGCAAGTCCAACATCCACAAGAAATTAGGTGAGGCCAATCCACTTGCTTGGCAAGCCTTTGTATGCTAGGTATGACTTTCTTAAATGATGAAAATGCTTATTAAATGTTTGCACATGTCTATATAACCGTACATGCATTTATGAGACTTGTTTGTATCCATTATGTATGATTGAATGGGAGATAAGCTATTGGGATTCTTTGAATCTCATTCCCTCCTCTCCAATGTTCTAACATGCTAGGTGGATCAAGTGGACAAGGTAATGGAAGCCAACCACCTTGAAGAAGAGAGCTTGACAACATAATGCATGGTTTTGGTTCTTTAAAGCCATATGTATGTCAAATGATGCAACCCACTATTGTGTATGGTCTATGACCTCTTGAGCATATGTAATTATGATAATATGTTGTAACGACCAGAAAAGAGGAAAGAAAAGGAATGAGAGAAAAATGAGAAAAGAGGAAGCTGGGAAATTTTCGGAGAGCTGAAAATTTTCTAAGTCTTCTCGCCATAGCGAGAAATAGAGTCGCCATAGCGAGAATGCCTCCTCGCAATAGCGAAGATGTTCCTAGCTGTAGCGAGTGCGACAGTCCATACAACAACCAGGGAGTTGCTCGCCGTAGCGGCGCTATAGCGAAGGCAGAGGTCTGGAACAGGCCGAGCTCGCCGTAGCGACGCCATAGCGAAGGCGAAAGTCTGGAACTTGCACGAGCTCGCCGTAGCGAGGGTAACGACTCGCTATAGCGAGAGCGGTCCAGAAAAGCGTAAAAAGAGAAATTTTGACTTTTTAAAGAGTCTAAACTTTTCCTTTCTCTTAGAACCGACCTGAGCTTCGACCAAAGAGAGAGAAGAGAGCGGTGGAGAGAGAGAGAGAGGCCAAGAAGCAAGGAGATCAAGCAAAGAGGTGAGTAATCTTTAGATTTCCCTAGCTTTTCTCCTTAGCCTGTTGTCTCCTCCTCTTGCTTTCTCTTTCTACGGTTTTAGAAGCTGAGTTAGGAGAGGTTCAGAAGAGGGAAATAAGAAAACTACTCTAGAAGGAGGGTAGAACTCATTTATCCTCAATTCTTCTTCTTTACTTTCTTCTTGGAGAGCTTGAGAGAGGAAGGAGAGTGAGTAGAGTTCTAGAGAGAGAGAATCCCTAGATCTGTGAGGGTAATGAGGGTTTAAATTGATGAAGAATCTCTTTTAGCTTGGTAAGAGTTATTTAAACTATGAGAGAGTAATTGGTGCTCTTTGTTCTGCCTAGGCTCAAAGGAAGAAACTCCACCTTGGTGTGAGTGTGAAATCAAGGAGGGAGAGGAGAAATTGAAAGGGAAGACTTGTGTGATCTGAGAAGGTAGCTCTCTACTCTGTTCTTGTTGCATTCTTGGATGTGTAATAGTCATTGTATGTTGTATATGTGCTTGTATGATGAGATATGCCATTGATTTTGCCTTGATGTATCGGTACCAATATGCTTATGATATGATTGTGGAAATTGCTCGGGTGAGGTGGTGCCGAAAGTCCCTTGAGACGGGTGAGGAGGAGCCAAAAGTCCCTAAACCAAGGGTGAGGCCGATCCAAAAGGCCTAAAGCTCGGGTGAGGCTAGACCGAAAGTCCCTAGAGCCTAGTCTTGACATTGGTTTGATTTCATGGCATGAAACACATATGTTGTGTTATGATGTTTTGTTTGCATGTTTGACTAGTATATGCCTTGATTGCATCTTGAATGAGTATGAGCTATTGAGATTCTCCCGAATCTCACCCCCTTCCCCTCCCATCTTACTATCCAGGTGGTGTTCAAGGAGAGGCGAGCACACCTCACGGAGCCTAGTGGAGCCCTTTAGAAATGTGTAGTTTCTTTTGGTTATTTTGATGTATAAGGTGCCAAAATGAAGATGCACCTCTCATTTTTGAGTTGTAATTATATGAGCACATGTATATATATGTATAGATGATGTATGAAGCGTGTAAAGGACCGAAGTAATGAAAATGTATAACTTGGCCCTTTGAGGCTTATGTGAAATAGTGTGTTCTCTTCCATAGCATAGTGAAATTAGAATGTATGGTGATTTGGATTACTTAGATAATTCATATATACTATGTTTGTACTTTTAAACTTGCCCAATAGATGTTAGAACATGTGGGAGGTCATTTAGACCCTTTTGAACCCCATGTGGTGCTAAAAATTGCCATTTGGGTGAGCTCCGTCAAAATATGACCGGATGAGCTCTTCTTGTTATGGAATTTGGCATGCCTCTAGAGTCTATTGAGAGCTTCTTGAGAAGCTATAGTGGGTAATATTCGGAGGTCTAGAGAATATTTGATGAATTGTTGAAATTGGGAATTTTCAATGTTTTAGTCATGGTACTGTTCATTGAGTCCGAAAATGAAACCATGTCATCCATAGACCAAATGATGTCCAAATGTCATGAAACTCTAGGATCATAAACTAGATATCCACAGTGACCTATACCAACTGGAAGCACCTTAATTGGAGTTCTGTAGAGAGAGAAACGATCTACTGAAGTTCTGTATCAGCAGCAGGGAAGTTTCTGACCTTCGTTACTGTTTTATCGGTTTTCGAGGTCTTAGAACTCCTGAACTGATCTGGACTTATTTTTCTCCTCTAGTTAACATCTGTAGATTTCCAAATTGGTATAGTTTGCCCTGATTGGATTTTTGTGGATTTAATTACGAATTTCCGAAGCTCATGACAGTAAACTGCGTCAGTATCAGGGACAGCCGGACATCTGTACCTATTTCGATGTCATTGATGGTCTAAACGTTGAGATTGAGGCTGGGAGTTATTTTTAATATGAATTTAACATCCCAAGCTTTCTAGAGAGCTATGATTTGCTTGATTCCCATTTTTCTCGAATTAATTGTGATTTTCAAAAGTTGGAGCCAGAATCTGATTTATGGGCCCGATTGAGAAATTGTATTTTCTGAATTTTTGGCTTCTCACCCGTGGTTTGTGAGTTGTTTGAGACTATGTACAAGTTGTATAAATGGTGTTTGAGTAGAGAATGTGAATGATGGGTTCACAGGACCCACGGGGCAAGATATGACCGGTTAAACCCCGACTTTAAATAGTAAAATACCACGGTTTCGGTCATTTTTCTGGGAAATCATATGGAGTCAAGCCTAGAGGGAGATGAACCAGAGTGTAGTCAGTAAGGTGTTACATTTTTGGTATCAGAGCAAAGGTTCAGGCACTTTTGCTCGATGTTGGGCTCTTGAATTGCTTGTGTTTGGTGTAAATTGCCATGGAAGTGGTAACATTCATATGCATATGTGTTTGTGCTATGATTGTGAACTGAGGATTGCTACTTCTTTTCAGATATGGTTGAGACTAGACGGGGCAGGGGTAGAGGCAGGCCGCCCAGGGCTCAGAGAGTTGAGCCAGAGGTTCCGGTTGGGCCTGAGGATCCTCTGCGAACCATCATGGAGAGATTAGATCGGTTTGAAGCCATGATGGGCCAGCATGAGGAAATGTTAGAACAACAGAGGTATGATGATGAACCCTGGAGATGTGAGCAGTTCGAGACTGGCCTGAAACCTCTGATTAGCGACAGAGTGACCCCACAACGGATCAGGAAGTTTAATACCATTGTGGAGGTCAGCAGGGTGATCGAGACTAACCTGCGGATTATTATGCCTGTGACGGCCATAGCTAGTCAGAAGGAGGTTTCAGAAGTGAAAAGGCTGAGACCGGAAGAGGGTTCTAGTGTGACACCTAGCGCCAAGAAGAGAGGCAAGGGGCCATGGAACCGAAGGCCACAGCGGGGTAAGCCGATGCCGCCTCCTCGGGGCCAGTCATCCTTCCAGCAGTCTCCGGTAACTTGCTTCAAGTGTGGGAAGCTGGGACACATTGCGAGACACTGTCCGTAGATGGACATAGCGCCTCCTCCCAGGCCACAGACCCAGGGTTGAGTGTTCGCCCTCACTCAACAGGAAGCTAGTGCGTCCCCCAGTATGATCCGAGGTACGCTGATAGTGAATGGCTTTCCTGTAGTTGCTATGTTTGACTCGGGTGCTAGTCACTCGTTTATATCTTATGATTGTGTGAGGCGATTGGGTCTGACTGTGAGTGTCTTGCCATTTGACTTGTCTGTCACTATACCCACTGGAGGTCCCGTGATTACTTCCCATACTTGCTTGAATGTCACTGTTCAGTTTAACCATTGTCATACCACTATTGATTTGATATGTATGCCCTTCCATGATATTGATATGATTGTTGGTATGAACTGGTTGGCCGCAAATAATGCGATACTTGATTGTGAACACCGAACCATTTCTTTACCTGCTTGTGGGACCATACCTAGGGTAGGAGCTGAGTTATCCTTTATGACTACTACCCAGGCTGAGAGGCATTTAGAGTGTGGATGTCAAGGGTTTCTAGTCTTTTTCTCTATTCGGGTTGAGATAGAAGAAGGGATAGAGGAAATCCCAATTGTGAGGGAATTCCCGGAGGTTTTCCCTAAAGAGTTTGATTTTAGTGGTCTACCCCCTGAGAGAGAGCTAGAGTTCCCTATAGACATAGTGCCTGGGGCTGGACCGGTGTCCAAGGCTCCTTACAGGATGGCTCCCACCGAGCTTGCAGAGTTGAAAAGGCAGATAGAGGAATTGTTAGAGAAAGGGTTTATCCGCCCTAGTGTATCACCTTGGGGAGCTCCGGTATTATTTGTGAGAAAGAAAGATGGTAGCTTGCGGTTAAGTATAGATTATAGAGAGTTGAATAAAGTTACCATCAAGAATAAATATCCTCTCCCTAGGATTGATGATCTGTTAGATCAGTTGGCTGGGGCATCTGTATTTTCTAAGATAGATCTTAGATCTGGGTACCACCAATTGAGAGTGAGAATTGAAGACGTCTCCAAGACGGCCTTCAAGACGGCCTTCAGAACGAGATATGGGCACTATGAGTTCCTTGTGATGCCATTCGGATTGACGAATGCGCCTGCTGTGTTCATGGATTACATGAACAGGGTATTCAGACCGTATCTAGATCAGTTTGTGGTAGTTTTCATTGATGATATCCTAGTGTACTCTAGATCTTTTGAAGAGAACGAGAGGCATTTGAGATTAGTCCTAGAAACCTTGAGAGAGAAAAGGTTGTACGCCAAACTTAGTAAATGTGAGTTTTGGCTGACCGAGGTGAGATTCTTAGGTCATGTGATCTCACGAGATGGGGTTGCGGTTGATCCCCATAAAGTTGAGGCTGTGTTACAGTGGGATAGACCTAGAACGATCACCGAGGTCAGGAGTTTCCTAGGTTTGGCAGGGTACTATAGACGATTTATTCAGGGATTTTCTCAGATGGCCTTACCACTGACGAGGCTGACCAGGAAAGAGACACCGTTCGTGTGGGATGAAAATCGTGAGAGAAGTTTCCAGGAGTTGAAACTTCGTTTGACCACTGCCCCTGTGCTAATTATCCCTGACCCTAGTGAACCATTTATGGTTTATTGTGATGCTTCGGGCAAAGGGTTAGGATGTGTGTTGATGCAGCAGGGTATAGTAGTGGCTTATACCTCGAGGCAGTTGAGGCCTCATGAGGAGAATTATCCCACACATGACCTGGAGTTAGCCGCCGTAGTGTTTGCTCTTAAAATCTGGAGACACTATTTGTATGGTGCTACCATAGAGATTTATAGTGATCATAAGAGTCTGAAATACCTGTTTGACCAGAAAGAACTCAATATGAGACAGAGGAGATGGATGAAGTTTCTGAAAGATTATGATTATGTGTTGAAATATCATCCGAGCAAGGCCAATGTGGTGGCAGATGCCCTGAGTAGGAAATCCATCCATGTGGCCCATATGATGATTAGAGAGCAAGAGCTCTTAGAGAAGTTCAGAAATTTGAACCTCTCTTGCCAGGTGGTTTCGGGTAGATTGTATTTGAGTGAAACCCGAATTGAGAATGTATTGAGAACTCAGATCTTAGATGCCCAGAGAGAGGATGAGTTCCTGAAATGGATCAGGAATGAGATCTCCCAAGGTAAGACCTCAGATTTTAAGGTGTCTGAGGATGGTATGATAGTATATCGGGATAGAATCTGTGTGCCTAGTCAAAATGAGTTGAGAGAAGGCATTTTAGAAGAGGCACATAAGAGTAAGTATACGATCCACCCAGGTGCCACTAAGATGTATCAGGATTTGAAACAGATTTTCTGGTGGCCGGGAATGAAAAGTGAGGTGACAGCCTATGTGGCTAGATGCCTAGTGTGTCAGAGGGTGAAAATAGAACATCAAAAACCGGCTGGGTTGTTGCAACCTCTAGATATCCCTGAGTGGAAGTGGGATAGTATAGCCATGGATTTTGTTATGGGGTTACCCCGAACCTCCTCTGGACACGATGCTATTTGGGTAGTTGTGGATAGACTGACCAAGTCTGCACACTTTTTAGCTATTAAGGCTACTTATACACTGGAGAGATTAGCCCAGTTGTATATCAGAGAGATAGTGCGACTTCATGGCGTACCCAATAGCATAGTTTCGGATAGAGACCCCAGGTTCACGTCGAACTTTTGGAGGTCATTGCAGCATGCCTTAGGGACCAGGTTGCGGTTTAGTACTGCATATCACCCCCAAACAGATGGTCAGACTGAGAGGACCATCCAGACCTTAGAAGACATGTTGAGGGCTTGTGTGTTAGAGATGAAGGGTAACTGGGATGTGTATTTGCCCTTAGCAGAGTTTGCTTATAATAACAGTTACCATTCCAGTATCCAGATAGCCCCTTATGAGGCTTTGTATGGGAGAAAGTGCAGATCCCCTCTGTGTTGGGTTGAGCTAGGTGAGAGGAATATAATAGGACCTGAGATTGTGGACCAGACCACCCGACAGATAGAGTTGATTAGAAAGAGACTCCTCACGGCCCAGAGTAGGCAGAAAAGCTATGCCGATAAGAGAAGGAGGCCGTTAGAGTTTGAGATGGGAGACCATGTGTTCATTCGAGTGTCTCCAGTGACGGGAGTAGGTCGGTCAATGAGGGTAAGAAAGCTCAGTCCTAGGTATATTGGTCCGTTTGAAATTCTTGAGAAAATTGGACCCGTGGCTTACCGAATAGCCTTGCCTCCTAACCTAGCCCAAATCCACAATGTTTTTCATGTCTCCCAATTGAAAAAATATATGCCTGACCCCTCACATGTCATAGAATATGAGCATGTGCAATTGCAGGAAGATCTTTCCTATGTAGTGAAACCGGAGAGAATTGTGGATGCTCAGCTGAAACAGTTGAGGAGCAAGAGCATTCCTCTGGTGAAAGTGATATGGAGAGGTCTGACATCGGAGGAAGCAACCTGGGAGATGGAGGATGAAATGAGGCAAAAACATCCAGAATTATTCCTTTAAGGTATGTATTTAAATTTCGAGGACGAAATTTCTTTTAAGGGGGGTGGAAATGTAACGACCAGAAAAGAGGAAAGAAAAGGAATGAGAGAAAAATGAGAAAAGAGGAAGTTGGGAAATTTTCGGAGAGCTGAAAATTTTCTAAGTCTTCTCGCCATAGCGAGAATGCCTCCTCGCAATAGCGAAGATGTTCCTAGCTGTAGCAAGTGCGACAGTCCATACAATAATCAGGGAGTTGCTCGCCGTAGCGGCGCTATAGCGAAGGCAGAGGTCTGGAATAGGCCGAGCTCGCCGTAGCGACGCCATAGCAAAGGCGAAAGTCTGGAACTTGCACGAGCTCGCCGTAGCGAGGGTAACGACTCGCTATAGCGAGAGCGGTCCAGAAAAGCGTAAAAAGAGAAATTTTGACTTTTTAAAGAGTCTAAACTTTTCCTTTCTCTTAGAACCGACCTGAGCTTCGACCAAAGAGAGAGAAGAGAGCGGTGGAGAGAGAGAGAGAGGCCAAGAAGCAAGGAGATCAAGCAAAGAGGTGAGTAATCTTTAGATTTCCCTAGCTTTTCTCCTTAGCCTGTTGTCTCCTCCTCTTGCTTTCTCTTTCTACGGTTTTAGAAGCTGAGTTAGGAGAGGTTCAGAAGAGGGAAATAAGAAAACTACTCTAGAAGGAGGGTAGAACTCATTTATCCTCAATTCTTCTTCCTTACTTTCTTCTTGGAGAGCTTGAGAGAGGAAGGAGAGTGAGTAGAGTTCTAGAGAGAGAGAATCCCTAGATCTGTGAGGGTAATGAGGGTTTAAATTGATGAAGAATCTCTTTTAGCTTGGTAAGAGTTATTTAAACTATGAGAGAGTAATTGGTGCTCTTTGTTCTGCCTAGGCTCAAAGGAAGAAACTCCACCTTGGTGTGAGTGTGAAATCAAGGAGGGAGAGGAGAAATTGAAAGGGAAGACTTGTGTGATCTGAGAAGGTAGCTCTCTACTCTGTTCTTGTTGCATTCTTGGATGTGTAATAGTCATTGTATGTTGTATATGTGCTTGTATGATGAGATATGCCATTGATTTTGCCTTGATGTATCGGTACCAATATGCTTATGATATGATTGTGGAAATTGCTCGGGTGAGGTGGTGCCGAAGGTCCCTTGAGACGGGTGAGGAGGAGCCAAAAGTCCCTAAACCAAGGGTGAGGCCGATCCAAAAGGCCTAAAGCTCGGGTGAGGCTAGACCGAAAGTCCCTAGAGCCTAGTCTTGACATTGGTTTGATTTCATGGCATGAAACACATATGTTGTGTTATGATATTTTGTTTGCATGTTTGACTAGTATATGCCTTGATTGCATCTTGAATGAGTATGAGCTATTGAGATTCTCCCGAATCTCACCCCCTTCCCCTCCCATCTTACTATCCAGGTGGTGTTCAAGGAGAGGCGAGCACACCTCACGGAGCCTAGTGGAGCCCTTTAGAAATGTGTAGTTTCTTTTGGTTATTTTGATGTATAAGGTGCCAAAATGAAGATGCACCTCTCATTTTTGAGTTGTAATTATATGAGCACATGTATATATATGTATAGATGATGTATGAAGCGTGTAAAGGACCGAAGTAATGAAAATGTATAACTTGGCCCTTTGAGGCTTATGTGAAATAGTGTGTTCTCTTCCATAGCATAGTGAAATTAGAATGTATGGTGATTTGGATTACTTAGATAATTCATATATACTATGTTTGTACTTTTAAACTTGCCCAATAGATGTTAGAACATGTGGGAGGTCATTTAGACCCTTTTGAACCCCATGTGGTGCTAAAAATTGCCATTTGGGTGAGCTCCGTCAAAATATGACCGGATGAGCTCTTCTTGTTATGAAATTTGGCATGCCTCTAGAGTCTATTGAGAGCTTCTTGAGAAGCTATAGTGGGTAATATTCGGAGGTCTAGAGAATATTTGATGAATTGTTGAAATTGGGAATTTTCAATGTTTTAGTCATGGTACTGTTCATTGAGTCCGAAAATGAAACCATGTCATCCATAGACCAAATGATGTCCAAATGTCATGAAACTTTAGGAGCATAAACTAGATATCCTCAGTGACCTATACCAACTGGAAGCACCTTAATTGGAGGTCTGTAGAGAGAGAAACGATCTACTGAAGTTCTGTATCAGCAGCAGGGAAGTTTCTGACCTTCGTTACTGTTTTATCGGTTTTCGAGGTCTTAGAACTCCTGAACTGATCTGGACTTATTTTTTTCCTCTAGTTAACATCTGTAATTTTCCAAATTGGTATAGTTTGCCCTGATTGGATTTTTGTGGATTTAATTACGAATTTCCGAAGCTCATGACAGTAAACTGCGTCAGTATCAGGGACAGCCGGACATCTGTACCTATTTCGATGTCATTGATGGTCTAAACGTTGAGATTGAGGCTGGGAGTTATTTTTAGTATGAAGTTAACATCCCAAGCTTTCTAGAGAGCTATGATTTGCTTGATTCCCATTTTTCTCGAATTAATTGTGATTTTCCAAAGTTGGAGCCAGAATCTGATTTATGGGCCCGATTGAGAAATTGTATTTTCTGAATTTTTGGCTTCTCACCCGTGGTTTGTGAGTTGTTTGAGACTATGTACAAGTTGTATAAATGGTGTTTGAGTAGAGAATGTGAATGATGGGTTCACAGGACCCACGGGGCAAGATATGACCGGTTAAACCCCGACTTTAAATAGTAAAATACCACGGTTTCGGTCATTTTTCTGGGAAATCATATGGAGTCAAGCCTAGAGGGAGATGAACCAGAGTGTAGTCAGTAAGGTGTTACATATGTCATGTATGAATGAGAGAATATGTCATATAGCCATTAGAATATGATTCGAGCATATGATGGCAAACTAGCTTCATGAATAGTTTTGTGGAATTATGCATATGTGTGGATGAAATGGCCAAAATGAGATGCATCAGGTTTAGGACCATTTGGACAGTTCACACAAGTCCCAATCATGCTTTTAGACTTGCCCAAAAGGTGCCAAAACCCAAAGAAAGCCGTTTGGTCATTTTGGTACCCTATATGGAGCCAAAATTGACCATAATATAACCCTATGTCACTTTTTGGCCAAATGAGCTCTTCTTGATATGAGACTTCGCATACAATTAGAGCTTGTTGAGAGCTTTTTGGAAAGTTAAAGAACATAATTTTTGGAGGTTTACAGAATATTTGAGGAACTTCCAAATTTGGCAATTTTTCTGATTTTGGTCTACTGTACTATTCATTTGGTTTGAAAATGAAATCTATCACACAAGGCTCAAATGATCTCCAATTGTCATGAAATTTTATACAAAGAAACTAGACATTCACAATGACCTGTGCCAAGTAGAAACACTGCATTTAGATGTCTAGAGAGGGAGATATGGATTTTTGAAAATTTTGTCCAGTATCAGGAGTTTTACCTGACCTCAGTTACTATTCTATTAAATTTCGAGGTCTGGGCTGCCTAAGCTGATCGAAAAATATTTTTTCCCTCTAGCTAACATCCACAAATTTCTAAATTGGTATCATTTTCATGGATTAAATTTTTTTTGAAATTAATTGGACATTTTTGAAGTTTGCTATAGAAATCTGTGATAGCACCAGAAGACAGTTTGACCTCTGGACCTTTTTGGATGTCAAACGTCCTCTGTGATGGATGTTATAGTCTAAACATATTTTTATGTGAATTTTGAATCTGTAGCTTTCCAGAATGACTAAGAATGGATGATTTCAATTTTTCTAAAATTATTTATGAATTTCCAAAGTTTGGTTAGAAAAAGGGCCAATTCTAGCCGAAAATATACATGGATATTTTGAGCTTCCCTTTGAAATCCATGAGTTGTAGGCCACATTTTATAATGCAAATGAGTTGTATTCATGTAATTAAATATTAGAATATATGGTATGAGCTCACACGGTCCACGTGACACTGAATGTAATTTTTACATAGCACGCAACGCAAGAAAATATATTATTTTTAATGGAATTTCTTACTTCCTTCTTGCAACATATCACATATACATGTAAATGACGATAGATATGAGCTAGAAATTATGATGTTACAAGAATCATGTAGGAAGCTCTTTTGGTGTCTTAGGAACTCATATGAACATTTAAACATCGTAAAATATGGCTAGGGTTCATGGTAGAGTTCAAGGTGCAATCAAAACCCTAAATTCCATAACTTGCGTTCTAAAGCTCCCTTTTCAATTCTAGTTGTATATTCTTAATCCTCACACTCCATAACCTCTGGTTCCATCAAGAACACATAAAGAAAAACTCTCCTCCTCACTTTCTCTATCTAGATTGAAGCTTAAATGTCTTGAAAACCCAAGATTTTGTACGTACTTCAAGTGAAGTCTTACCTTAAAACGGAGTTCTCTTCGCATAGATTATTTTCCACCAATTGATTTCTTGAAAAGAATTCCTTTTTAACTTGGGTTAGACCTGAATCTTCAAGTTTTCAAGAAAAGAAAATTACCATTAGAGAGCTCTTAGAGAGAGGAACAACTTCTTAACTGGCGCGGGATGAAACGAGATTGTTTACTTACCTAAATGAAAGCTTAAACTTCTTCTCTCTCTCCCCTCTTAATGTCATCCCATGGCTGCCCATTTTTCTACAAATGGAAGCTTGGAGAAGATGATGAGGTGTAATCTTACTTAAGAAGCCTTTTTTACAATTTTTTAAAATGACCATTTTGTCCCTACGTGCCAGTTTGCTCCGTTTAGGCTCATTTTAACTCCTTTTTGAGAACTATCTTTTTCATTATAAAATTTAGTTCCTCTAATTCATAAAATACCTTTGGTTTCATCCAAATTGGATTTAAAACCTTCTCGAATGAACTGGTCAAAGTTTGAGTCAACTGACGTTGAAAAAAATCCACCGGAGTGGCTTTAACTATCCTGAGGCTTCCCATGGTTTTTAAGGCCTCCGAGAACCCTAGAGAACTCAAAAATTTTATTTAAAAGGCCCTCCTATGAGAATTCTAAAATTTACTCAAAATGACGAAAATGCCCTTACGTTTCACCAACCTTTCGTTACATTTCATTACTTCATTCTAACTCCATTTTTCTTTTCATCTGAACCTGGAATTCTCATTTTTAGGAGTTTAGATTGCTTCCCAAATTTTTTAGGACCTTACTTAAGTCATTTCAGGAGACTTCCTTTTGTATCTGGTGACTTTCATTCGTTTATGGAGAAACCATACGTTATGTTTCTCACGTTTTCTCTCGTTTTCAGAGAACTGGATGTTACACTTTTTCTCTTGGAAATGCACTCCCTTCCTTGGCCACAGACTCACAATGATGGGAGGCTTGTTTCTCTTGGGCTAAACACAATATATGGAAGCCAATTAAGTTCTTGGAATCATTTCTAAAGCTACATATCTTCCTTAAACACTAACTTGGTTTAATAACTCCTTTATGGTTCCAAAATGCACCTAATGAAGCAACATCCATTAATTAGGCTCCATTCTTTCCTTTCATTTATGATTCTTGACTCCTTTTAAGCCTCTTGGAGTCATTATGCCATTAAAACAAGGAGCCTAACTACTTTTCTTTAGGTCATATTATGGAACCTATAATGCCATCTCACTTTCTATGATTTCTAAAATTTTTCCAAGGCTTTCTCTCATCCTCTTCTATCATATATGACTCAAAAATAAGCTTGGAACAAATTAAAACTGCCCCTAGGTTTCCCAACTACACTAGGCCATGGCTATGGAGCATAAGGATACCAAGGGAGTTTGCTTTATTTTTTTAATGGAAGATGCATATGAGGACCCTTCTAGGGATCTTAGAAGCTCATTCAAACACTCATTTAGGTCTAGAAATCATTGTATCAAATTAGATTTTGCAAGGGACACTTGAAATCCTAGGTTTTCTATCTTGAATTCTAATGGCTAGTTTGTTGTTTCCTTTATATATTCTTATTCTCCACACTCAATTCCCTAAGATTCACCCTTGGTTCTGCCCTAAATCCATGTCTTCTTCAAGCTCTCTAGGTGGGATAAACCAAGGAGAAGAAGGGAAGAAGGAATACCTACCATGGAATGAAGATTTACCATATTTTCTTGGCTTTTCTTGCTTGTTTCTCACTTTACTAGCCTCCTCTCCTCAAATCCGAATTTTACACCTTTGTTTTGCCCTTAAAATAGATCCAAGAACTTCAATATAATCATAGGAAAGAAGGGAAGATGGAAGAGAAGGAGTTTGCTAAAGAGAAAGCATGAAAAACCAAGAAAATCCATACTTTTTTCCTTGTTTTTCTCCTCCTTTTCTTCTTCTTCTACACATCAAACCCTAGCTCTCTCCTCTGGTTTAGGGTAGAAAAAAATGTGGCTAAATGAAGGAGGAGGTGGGGCAACACATATATATAGAGCTAGGTTAGAAAGAACTTTTCAAAAATTTCAATTTTGTCCCTTCGTCTTAACATTTTCTTTTTTAGTTCATTTTAGCTCCTTTTTTAAAACTATCTTTTCCACCATGAAATTTAAGTTCCTAATTTTACAAAATGCCTTTGGAATCACTCAAATCATAGCTAAAAATTTTCTGAACGAATCTGTTAAAACTTAGGTCAATCGACATTAGAAAACGTCCACTGGAGGGGTTTTGACTATCCCAGGGTTTCCTATGGTTTTCAAAGCCTATGAGAATCCTAGTAACTCAATTTTGCCATTTATAAAGCCCTCTTGTGAGAATTCCAAAATTTGGTCAGAATTACAAAAATACTATTATGTTTTGTCAACCTTTTGTAAAATTTGTTTCTTCATTTTATCTCTATTTTTCTTTCCATCTGAGCTTGAGATTCTAATTTTTAGGAGTCTAGAATGCTACATAAATTTTTTAGGACCTTAACTAATTCATTTCAGGGGACTTACTTTGAAAACATATCAGTTTCTGTCATTTTGACGAAAATCGAACATTATAATGACTAGATTACAAATTATTTAGAATACAACTCCAAAGAGAAAATGTAATAACCCTAACTATTTACTAAGCTAATTAAGCATAAGTGTGTTCTTAATCGATTGCACTAAGGGTCTAATTTGGATAATAAGTAAGTAACAGAGGAAAATACAAGAAAATTTAAACCTTTATATAATCAATATTCATTATGAAATTGGACAACGAGATTTAAGTTCATAGGGAAACAAAGTTTCACATTAATAATTTTTGTCACAATCCTAAAATACCTCTAAGAACCCTAAAATTGCATATGTATTATGTAACAATTGGCTTTTTAACTAAAATGGGACTAGTATATTAATAAAAGAAGACCTTAAAGTAAATTGAATTAAGGCCAAATAACAATAAAATATTAATAAGCATATCAAGAGATGAGGTTAAATATATGGAGAGAAAACAAAGCTAAAATGGCTAAATAGAGAAACAGGGTATGACAGTGGTAAAATTTTAATTTTGAGCAAATTTTTTAAAGCCTAAAATTAAGCTCACTAGGGTTTTCAGAGATCCTAAAAACCCTAGGAACTGGTAGAATCAATTAAGACTCTTCTGGTGTATTGAACGAGTCAAATAGTGCCAATATTTTAGGCAGAGCTATTTTTTACCATTTTAAGCCATCTAAACTACAAAAATAATGTTTTTATGTGAAAGAGTATCCAAAAATTTATAGGGAGTAGTCAAATCCTAAAAAGCTTGAAAAATGAGTCTAACCGGAGCAAATGTTTAAGTAGAGGCAAAATAGTCAGTTTGAAAAATAATAAAATGAAGCTTCTCTTGAAAGCCACATCCCATCATCTTCTCCAAACTTCCATTTTTAGATTTTGTGATCTTTAATGGCATCACATTTGAGGAAGGAGAGAGGTGGACTTTAAGCTTCCATTTAGACAAGTAAACGGCCATATCTCACCTAGCACCAGTTAGGAAAGTTGTTTCTCTCTAGGAGCTTTCTAATGATGGTTTTCTTTTCATGAAAACTTGAAGTTTAGATCTAGTCTAAGGCAAAAAGGAGCTTTTTTCAATAAACCAATTGGTGGAAATTAGTTTACGTAAAGAGTACTTCACAGTGAGGTAAGTTTTTACCCAAAATACTAGCAAAATTTGTGTTTTTAGACCTTGTAAGTTTTGACCAAGAGAGAGAAAGTGAGGAGGAGAGTTTTTCTTCATAAGTTCTTGATGGAATCAAGGGTTCTAGCATGTAAGGATTTCATATATAATATTAGTTTCCATTGAATAATGAAATGAAGCAACCTAGACTATGTTATGCTATAGTTTTGGCCTAAGCTAGTTATGTAATATCCTATAATTTACAAATCCAAAATCATTCCTAAAGAGTGGAATGAATTATTTATAGGGGGTCACGAGCCTAGCCAAGGCTAATAGGAACTACGAGAGACTAAAATCAAAAATCATTTGATTAATGAATAAGGACCTTAGAGTAAAGTGAACTGATGTTAATTGAGATTTGGTTGTTAATTAAAACATCTAAAAATATAGTTACGAGCTTCAGCATAACCTAAAATCAGAGCCAAAATAGCCAAACAGAAAGTTACAAAGGCTCGTGGCATTTTTATAATTTTAGGCAACTTTTAGAAAACTCAAAGAAGGGAGTTTTAAATAGGAAAATTAAGTTTCTTAGGGTTCTTAGAGGCTCCAAAAATTATAAGAACTTATAGAATGGTCAAAACCCCTTTGGTTTGCATTATAGAGTGTTAATTGACCATAACTTTGACCAAACTATTCAGTAAGGATTTAAATCCAATTTTGGTGAAACCAAAGGTATTTTATAAATCAGAGAATCTAAATTTTATGATGGAAAATATGGTTCTAAAAAAGGATTTGAAATGAGTTCAAACGGAGAAAACAAAGTTTAGGGACATAGTTGGAATTTTGGAAAATATTTATAAGTGAGCCTCCACCCATTATAATCACATCCCACTTTTGCCTCCTATCTAAACTGACATTTCTTTAGTCTAAAATAGATTCAAGGGTAGCTCAAGTTGGTGAACCAAGTGAGGGAGCAAGGAAAAGAAAACCCAAGTATGAAAGGGTAAGAAATCCACACTTTTTCATGTCTTCTCCTTCACTAAACTTCTTCTCCTCCTTCTCCTCTCTCTGTGATAATCGTAATTTCTATTTACCATTATTAGACTTGATTATGTGGTTAATAATCATAAATTAAGGCTTAAAGCCATATTACAATTAATTAGATTAGGAAAAAGTGAGAAAATTTAAACCTTGATATCATCGGGTCATCAGCTAAACAATTGCAACTAATCGAATTCACAAGTGATCATAAATAGCAATTAAGACCTTGTATTCATCTTACTACTAATTTCAACTCACAAAACCTCTTATAAATATTCCTAAGTCATTACACAACATTATCATAATAAATCTCAAAGTTTCTAAGTCAAAATAAGAGTTTAGGGACCCTGTGTTCACGTATCACCGTAGTGAGTTAGATCCTTATAGTAGCTAGCATCCCTTACGCCATGGCGGGTGACTCAAGTCTCACCGCGGCTAACTTATGTAGTGCTGTGGTGAGATACCTCCTTGTACTTACCCTAAGATGCTTTGAATTTCATTGTGATGAAATACCTCATACGCCGCAGTGAATTTAGTTTTGTTACCATCCCTAAGTAAAACTTTGCCTCGTGCTGCAATGAATTCTCTTCACGACATGACAAATTCACTTCTGTTTGACCCCTTGGCCATGGCTTGGGATATTTGGTCGCAGTTCATCCCTCTACTACACCTATAATTCCCAAATTTCATCCCAAATACTCCAACAGTCCTTTTAGTAATACTCCAAGGCTACTTTACATTAATTTGTAAGGCTCTAATGGCATTAATCTTCCTGATTTTCCCAACCTACCTCTCATTACTAATTCAAGGCTTAGGTGTTAACTCCTACTCATCTAACTACCATATATCATCAAGCTCATAGATTAAGGATAGCAAAGATTTATAAACTACCAACATTATCATTTAAATATATATTTCATTAGAGGTCCCATACATTACTAGTTTAAGTTAATAATTAAGGCATCACATGATTACATTCTCAAATGATGAATCATATCTTAAAGTCAGCAAGGTCTCATATCAAATGTAAATAAGTGCATACATCAAATTCCAAGTTTCATAAAGCCTATCTCTTTATTAAACACATCATAATTCACTAAAACACAACTCTTACACTTGGCAATATGATTACATGATGATGCTATACAAAAGAATAACAAAAATTAGCATATATCCTAAGTTAAGTCAATCCAAGTGCAGCTTCGCCACACATGGTTTTCAGCTCATGGATGCTCATCCACTTACTTACCCTTATCCTTACCAAAAGATCCTTCCCTTGAAATAGTTAGCCCATGAAACAGGGTGAGCTGCAAATCTCAGTAACCAAAGGGAAATTCCATTCACATATTCCAAATTAACTAACATATGTGCATTTAATCAATAAGCATAAGAAATATCAGTCATATCAGTAAATGAAACAATTAGACTATTTTTTATTACTATCCCATACTAGCAATCACAATTGCATATATTAAAGGCCATTAACACTTGGAGAGGTTTGCCCATGGCACCAATTCCCCAATGAGCACAACCTGGGCTCAATGCATATAAGAGTCTGATCATAACCCATTGCTCAATCAAAGCACGATGTATAGGTGGCAACCGCACCATAGCTCTACCATGGACTCACAAGGTCTAACCACAATATATCAGATAGCTAACTATTCATTTAGCAATTCAAAATCATTCATTTTCAATCAACATAAAATTAAAATAGACATATGCATGGAATTAATAATAACCTCGATTACCTTACTTGTAGACAATTTTTTAAGAGCTAACAAAATGATACTTTAGCTTATAGAAACAAAACCAAACCATTACTATCCCTAATCATCATTTATACCAACAAACTTATTACTCAAGGAGTTAAACTATAAATGGCTACTTAGAAAACACTTAACCAATTACTACAAGAATCAAATTTGGATTTAGTTGTTCCCACACTAAAAACTTTAGAATATCACTTGAAACTCTAGGCAAATTCGCACAAATTAATGCTTATACTATAAATCAACTATGGGGGTCTCTAACTAGCAGAAAAAGCATCAAAATAAGGAGTTTATACTTACCTAACAACACCTCTAGCTCTACCCTTTGAAATTTCACAGTAGAAATATCAAGTAACAAGTTTCAGATTTTGGATCTGAGTAAAATGCTTCAAATGAAAAACTAATTAGGTCAAATTAAAGAGAAAGAAGGGAGGATTAAGTTATATAATAATTACCTTGGCTAATTTTGAGTCTAGAAGTAAGAAATGGTAGATTTGTGCCAAGAACCCTAGCCTTTCTTAAAGACCTCCGAATTTTGCTTTGCCTCTTATATTTTTTTTACAGAATGAGGAGGAGGCTGAGTGTATTTAGGGTTTAGATGGGTTTAAGTTGGGTTGTGGGTTGACCCAAAGGCCTAATTCCAAGTAGGTTCAGACTTTTGGTTGAGTTGGGCCAATGTTTGGTGTTAAATGGATTAAATGTGAGTTGGGCCTGCACAAGGTAAATAATAGGCTTCTAAGAAAATGAAATGGGGTCTCTTTAAGGTTAAGATTGGGTATCTATCTTTTGCCCAAGGCATAATTAAGCTAATCTGAAGGCCTAATTGTTAATGTCCAAATTAATTATGAGTCCAATTAAATCCCCATCCTAATTGAATTTTAAGTCCATATCAATAATTTATTTCTCTATGAGTTCCACCTTCCCTTTCCACTTACTTAGTTTTACTAATTACCTAGATTAATTCCCTAATCATCATAATTAATCTTAATTAATTTTAGGGTGTTACACTTTCTTCTTATGGTTTTGATATTCTGAAAAGAGGTGTTCTATGATTAGTTGAATAAAAGGAAGGAAGAGTTTAGAGGAAACTTTGGAAGCCTAACAAAGCTCTCTTGGCAAGCTTTGAAATAAGGTAAAAGACTATGGCCCAACTTGCTTCTTCTTGGCTTTCTTTTGCTTGAATATTTAGGCCAGAATTAAAGCACCATGTGGGGAGTTTGATTTTGGTCTCAACATGACAGAGAAAGGGGTTTTGAAGCCTAAGGAATCATGTCATACCTTAGTTTATAACACTTTTCCTACTACAATTACCTTATATAAAACTTAGATGAGTAAACAAAAAGCCTGAACTCATAAAAATTTTTCCTTTCAAAAACTTCCTCATACAATTTCACTATTCATTTGGTCATTTCCAAATTCTTATCTAATTTTGAAAATACATAATTAATTATAGAAACATCGTATAAGGTCAGTTCAGGGCTCTACTTCAAGCTCCCTAAGCCCTTTACAAAGGAAAAATACTTACTTAGCGGAGCACATATAAATTAATATAAAATTGCCCCTATGACAAACTGGGCAGTTTTACCCCCCATTGGTCATATTATTATTATTATTATTTTGCTTTTATATAGGCACAGGCATTCTTGCATCTTATGCACGATAATCATACTCTTTTTACTTCAGGATTGGGTATATACATGGCTTTCCATTTCATAATTGAGTACCTTACAGTGTCATAATATAACTCATACACGCAGTAATCTAAAATATTTAATTACATAACAAAACATGGTACATAAAGTAAGGTCCTCGATTTATGTCTCCAAATTCTTTGCTCTTTCTTTGCTTGAACTCGGACCTAGCATGGGTTATATTTGGGGTGAGATTATGAAATCTCAGTAGTAGTAAACCAATCTCATTCACAAGCAAGCATGTAAGTACATAACATAATGCCAGTCAAGATGCCACATATCGCATAACAATACAAGGAATTTCATACAAGGCCAAGCACAATCTAAGCATACATGTCTCATCTTATAGCATAAATGACAACTTGATATAGCATAACACTCATCATTATACCAACATACAAGCTTAAGGAAAGAGAGAGGAAAACTACTACCTTAGCAAACTTTGCTCTTCAATCCTTGGGACTCGGTTTACTTACTTTTGGAGTTCCCAAAACAATATCAAACCCTATAATCATAATGATAATTTATTACAATCAACACATAAACCTTAGCTTCTAAATTAGGATGACCCCTTTTAAACTTAAGGGGACCATTGGAATTGGAAAAATCCAACTCCTTCCCTTCCCATTCACTATGGCAGAATAGTATGCCTTTCTTGGCCAAAATTTAGGAATTTTATCCGATGAGTTTTGGGGGCTTCCCCATAGGCATTCCAAGCTAAAAACACCCTTTTGAATCCATTGGAATGGATAAAATCATCAAATTCCAGCCCCAGCATCACGTTTTGGTCAGCATATAATCTAGCTCCGTTTTAGGCTCAAAGTGCGTTTCTTTGGTTTTAAAAATTCCATAGCCTTTTCCTTTATGTTTTAGGACTTGAAATTTGGTATACATGACTTTAAGACATTAAGAAAACACTATACAAATTTTAGGAAAATTTGGATAGCATCTCCCTATGCTTTCCATTTTCCCAAAAATTATAGTCTTTGTGTTTTCCAAAGTCTCAGCACATAACAACAATAACTAAGTTCATATGGCCTTCATGTTCAACATATAAACATTATTTCAAGGCCTTCATATTCAACATATAAACTCCATTTCTAATGATTCATATGTCCAAAAATGACTCATAACTAGGGTTTAACAAAACTAACTTAAAACATGTGATTTTCAAGTGCAAGGTGGAGAAAACTTACTCTTTAAGCTTAATCCTTGCTTCCTTTGCTTTTCTCACTCTAAAATCCTTTCTCTTCCCACTTAGAGCAACATTCCACCTTGAAGAAAAGATGAATATGCAGCTGCCCTTTGGAGAAAATGGTTGGAGGATGGAGAAGATGAAGAAATTTGGTGAAGAATGGTGGTAGTTTTGCTTGGTTTCACTTCTTCTTCCACTTTTTCTCCCTCTCTCTCTCTCTTCACGGTTTTCTTTCTTTCTTCCTTGTGTGTGGCATGAAAATGGTGGAATGGAGGTGAAGAAGATGAATCTAATGAAGTTAAATGGTCATACTAAATTTGGACCCTTGGATCAACCTTTTCAAGATCAAATCTTAACCTTCCATTCCTTTTTTTCTTTTGATTTTCTAATTTCATAACTAAATATCTTCTTTCAAAAATTCTTGGGCACACACTTGGAAGCCTTGCCTTAGCCCTTAAGTTATGGAGAGTAACCATGGTTAATTTCTTAACTCAACCATAGTCAACTTTTAACTCAACCATAGTTAGTTTCAAACTTAACCATGGTTAATTCTTTAAAATAACTAAAATCTTTTTCTTCTTTTCCTTTCATTCTATATTTATATTTGGGTTTCATCTTCTCTAAAACCCTAATCATATCTTCTCTTCTCTTATCGGGCCTTTAGAATCAACTATTGGGCCTTACAGCAGTCTAAAAATCAGTGTTTGAGCCCAATTAAAGTTTTACGGTACAATACATACCTTTAGACTTTTTAAAATTTATGAACATTATTTCCTCTACTTTCTGGCCTTATTAAGCTTCAAACATGGGTCAGGGGCCCATAACCTCAATCCTCATAAATTTCGGTATCAATCGGACACCCAGGTCTATAGGTGTAATTTTCACCTTCTGTATTATGATTGTGCTATAAACTTTTCATTTACTGCAATTCTGTCTCTGAAACTCCTTCAGGGTTTCTTAGCCCTTTAGCTATTTTTATTTCTATAGTTCTTACAACTTCTTTTTTCCATTTTGCTCATGACTACTGATCGGGATTACCAGATCCTGGACCAGATCCCGCCCTGCCATCCAGACAACTTGGCATCATTAGACCCATTTCATCAAACTGAGTTTAACCGTGGGTCACGGATTTCTGAGATTCTTGCCCGATTTTTTGATATTCGTGCTTAAAGCCACGAATAGAGGGTGAAACTAGGGTTCCCTGAACTTTAGGGCAATTTATATATTTTGCCCGACATATAACTTTTCTTTGCATTTTAGTCCCTGGCTCCTTCATACTTGACTTTGGAGGCTCTTCGGGACCTTTTTCTAATCTCTTTTTTTTTTTATCTATTTTAGCCCCAATTTTAGGGCACCTCTGGCCTTGACTCATCATTATTTATGATCTAGAATATTATTCTAATTTTATTAAACCTCAATTTATTCTATTTAGGGGACTTCCTTTCATATCCGGTGAATTTCGTAAGTTGAAAGAGAAACCATATGTTACGTTTCTCGTGTTTCCTTACGTTTTTTTGGATTTTTAGAAAATCGGATGTTACATTTCTCCCCCCCTAAATAAATTTCGTCCGTAAAATTTGGGGTACATTCTCATATGATATTTCTTATATCCTTGCTAACTGGGCTTTTCTTACCTTTGCCTGTTTAGGTCTAAACTTGTGTTTTACTCTCTTTATTCACTCAAGAGGGCTTATATAACTCTTTGGCTTAATGACTAATCATCATGCTCTTACTCTATCTTATACTAACATCGAAGAGTAACTACCGTTGACTACTGCTGAATTCTAGTGGGATGCCAACTATACTTACAGTCTCGATTAATGGAGACATACTATACCACTTACCTTATTTACAACTGCACCTGACCCCTTTCTGAATATATAAGCTAGCATATAGGGATCTTTCTATCCCTTGGTCAGGGCTAATATCTGCTGGGTAGTGGTTTATCTGGCTTTAGCTCTGAAAGGCTACTTTCTTGCTTTCTTCATCCCATACATTGTCCTCATCTTTAGAGAGATCTAGTCAGTGGTCTAACTATCTGAGTAAAGCCTTTATATCTCTGTAGCAATAGTCTACCAGACTCAGGAGGTCTCTAGTCTCTAAGACTAAAACTAGCTGAAACTGTACTAGTTTATAAGAATAAGTACTCTATAAAATTATCTCAGGCTGTCATCTTTACCAGAGAACTATCATGCTATGGCTAGGGCTCTCTATAACTTTGTGGGATCTAGTGCAACCCCTAGGTCTACTGCGACCTCTCGAGCCCTGCTAGGGTCTACTGCAACCTACTGTGATATGCTAGGATCTACTGCGATCTATCTTTGGGAGACGTCAAAGCCTAAGATTACTGTATTTGATAGTAAAATACATGCTCACCAAGTCCGGTGACTATCACCCATAATAGTTGAGGCTAAACTTAGAGGTGCATTGTGCTCTTCGTGGGAAGTGGGTTCTATGTCATTTGATTCTCTAGGATCCCATCATGCTGATACTAGGGAGCATTTTAAATTTTTCACTTATTGCCCCTCATAGGATCCTCAGATTCCCACTTTAGCCTCTCTTTACTTGGGCTTTCTTTTCTTACTCTAATTGTACTTGTTTATCTTTTCCTCTCATATCATGTAGTTACTAACTATGCCCATGTTTTGCTTTTAAGTGCTTTGGCACTAGGGCATCTCACACTCTGAGTGTGGTTAACATGTCTGGTAGGAGAGAGGCTATATACTGGTCCTATTCATTTTGTTTACATGTACTATAAAGGACTTAAATCATATGTACTGAACTCATGCTATCTGGATCTGAACATTCTTTACTAGAGATTCCTTTCTGCATGCTTTTCTCATTATTCTGATATTACTAAAATCCCTTCACCTTTCTCTTCTGACTTATCTCATTATTTAACTAACTAGGATACCCTCCGATTATCGAGACACTTTGGTGATTGATGTCATTATTTGGTACGCACTCAAGTCACATTACTATTAGGTTGATCAAGCCTAATATCATTCAACCATTGTTGCAAGCCAACTATAACATCAAACACTAATACACGGGCGCCTCATGACTGAGCTCAAAGCCATTATTGCCTGTATATTGCAAATCTTCCAATAATCTAAAGTATCCCTCTCTTTCTTCTTTTTATTTGTCCTATTCTTGCAAAGTTCTCAGGGAAAGTAGGATTCTTCCAGACTATATCCTAAGATCTCTCTGCATTGCCCGACTGTTTTTACTTCGGGCAGTATCATGCTAGAAGGGCATCTATGCCAAGGACAAGTGTGCTTTTTTAAACACTTAAGCACATCAACTTAATATCTATTCTCAATTTATTATATCCTCGGCTTGAACACTATCATATTTTCTTTCTCTTTTTACCTTTCTTATCCTCTTACTTAGGTAAGAGAATGTTCTACTACTAGCTGTTTCTGTTGCCAGTTCAAGTTTCTTTAGGCTTAGCACTTACATTTTCTCGAGTTCCTTTACTTATTCACTTTCTATAAAATCAAAGGGGTCTACTTTTTGCTCTTACTCTTGCTTTGCTCTTAACTAGAGCATTCTTTTGTAGGAAAATTCTATTTCATGAAATCTCAAAATTATATTCTATGGCACTCTTGACTTATACTCTTTCTCTATATAATGCAAAGACTCACCTTTTCAAGCAGTCTCTAGCTCCCTCGAGCTTCTCTGAGGGTACTAAGGCACTCATTGTTTTTCTCGACTCGTTTCTACTTTTATATAGGAGCTAGGCTTTCTCTTTGTTCAACCTCTTAGTCTCATCCCCAGGAGCACAGTATACTAATTTTAGGGTTCCATTAACCCAATCCAAGCCACGCACCTTCAATGTCTGGATTCTACCTCACTAAAGACTTATGCTCTACTGGGTGCTTTAATTACTCATGTGCCTTAACCCTACATTATTCTCATATTAAGGAGCACGTCGGACTGAATATTAGACCCCTATCTACTTACTTTTCTATGCTCAGTCTACTCATTTAGTCACTACTAAAGCATGTGAATCAATCATACAAGACATTCAAGAGTTCCCCAAGTGTTTGGATTGGCCTCACACTTCTCCTCATGGGTTTTGGACTTACCTCACCCATTATTTAAGAGCTTTGGACTCAACCATACTCTTGGGAGCCCACTTTGCTATTGGGAGACTCCTTGCTTTGTTTCAACCAAGCTTAAGGGTTCTTGGCTCATCCTCACCAAAGGGAAGAGTTCTTGGCCTCTCCTCACTCAAGCAAACTCATACAAACATCATGGATTCATTTAAAACATAACATAGCATCAAGGATCATGACATGTAAAGGCATGCTAGGATACTTTTCATAACTTGAAAATACATATACACACATTCTAAAACAAGCTAAACACACATCCATGCATGAGAGAAGGTGGACTTACAATGAACTTAGTACTTCTTAACCTATTCTTATTCTCTTCTGAATCTTTGTCATTTAGTGTTTCATAGAGTAGAATTCTAGGTTGGAGTCAATGCCTTATAGGCGGGTCTCAACAACCTTATTATTCTTGTGTTTGATATTATCTAAGAGTTCCTTTCTCAGTTTCAACTACTAGGCCCACTAATCATGAGTTACTTACTGATTTTTTTTCATCACCCTTTACTGTTCTTCTTCTTTATTTATACTAGGGGTCCCTGCTCTCTGTGCATCAATTGACCCTATAGTAACTCATTTCTCATGTTAGCCTGAATATGACCAATAAGGCCTTTCATGTCGCAGTACACTCTGCTATAACTAGGAGCTTTTCTTTAGCTACGTGATCCGAATCTCACCAACTCTGTTTGCAGTCCATCATTAAAGCTGGAGGATTCCACCTCTTGATTTACTTGTACACATACATAACTAACTACAACCTCTGGTCTGTCGAGGCTCTATAAAGTGTAACTAATAACTCAAACCTCTGGCTTAAGAGAATTGCTTTTCTGGGTTCTTCACATTGTAATATCTAGGTGTCATGACTAGGGGGAAATAACTCTCTTAACCCCCACTCTGTGCGGTAGTAGCTTTACTGCATACTGTGCTATCTCACTACTTGTTCCTGCATTAGGCAAGACATCCTCAAATGGTCTGAATGTGGCACTTAGGGAGATTAGGCCTCTCATAACCTCTCTAGGCAAGCCTCTCTAGTAGCTTGGAGCTTCCCGGCGAGCCACTACAAATTATAGGGCTCTAGCCGTTAGGTCACTTAACTCTATTTTAGAACTGAAGGCCAATCTCACCCATAACTGACCACTTACTCACAACCATTCACAACTCCTTTAGTATAAATAAAAACATAAGTCACTTTTACACACCCAAGATACCTTATATAAGGCTTTTCATAACTCTATAAACCTTTACATAGCCTTATAACCACATCCTCAAGCCATATACAACCTTCCAAAAGCCTAAAACTTTGTTCTGAAACCATAAATGTCATACCTTAGTTTATAACACTTTTCCTACTACAATTACCTTATATAAAACTTAGATGAGTCAACAAAAAGCTTGAACTGATAAAAAATTTTCCTTTCAAAAACTTCCTCATATAATTTCACTATTTATTTGGTCATTTCTAAATTCTTATCTAATTTTGAAAATACATAATTAATTATAGAAACATCGTATAAGGTCAGTTCAGGGCTCTACTTCAAGCTCTCTAAGCCCTTTACAAAAGAAAAATACTTACTTAGCGGAGCACATATAAATTCATATAAAATTGCCCCTACGACAAACTGGGCAGTTTTACCCCTCATTGGTCATATTATTCTTATTATTTTGCCTTTATATAGGCACAGGCATTCTTGCATCTTATGCACGATAGTCATACTCTTCTTACTTCAGGATTGGGTATATACATGGCTTTCCATTTCATACCTGAGTACCTTACAGTGTCATAATATAACTTATACACGCAGTAATCTAAAATAAATTACATAACAAAACATGGTACATAAAAATAAGGTCCTCAATTTATGTTTCAGATTCTTTGCTCTTTCTTTGCTTGAACTTGGACATAGCATGGGTTATATTTGGGGTGAGATTATGAAATCTCAGTAGTAGTAAACTAATCTCATTCACAAGCAAGCATGTAAGTACATAACATAATGCCAATCAAGATGCCATATATCGCATAGTAATACAAGGAATTTCATACAAGGCCAAGCACAATCTAAGCATACATGTCTCATCTTATAGCATAAATGACAACTTGATATAGCATAACACTCATCATTATACAAACATACAAGCTTAAGGAAAGAGAGAGGAAAACTACTACCTTAGCAAACTTTGCTCTTCAATCCTCAGGACTCGATTTACTTGCTTTTGGAGTTCCCAAAACAACATCAAACCCTATAATCATAATGATAATTCATTACAATTAACACATAAACCTTAGCTTCTAAAATAGGATGACCCCTTTTAAACTTAATGGGACCATTGGAATTGGAAAAATCTAACTCCTTCCTTTCCCATTCACTATGGCCGAATAGTATGCCTTTCTTGGCCAAAATTTAGGAATTTTATCCTATGAGTTTTGGGGGCTTTCCCATAGGTATTCCTAGCTAAAAACACCCTTTTGAATACAGTGGAATGGATAAAATCATCAAATTGCAGCCCTAACATCACGTTTTGGTCAGCACATAATCTTGCTCCGTTTTAGGCTCAAAGTGCGTTTCTTTGGTTCTAAAAATTCCATAGCCTTTTCCTTTATGTTTTAGAACTTGAAATTTGGTATACATAACTTTAAGACATTAAGAAAACATCATAAAAATTTTGGGAAAATTTGGACAGCATCTCCCCATGCTTTCTATTTTCCCAAAAATTACAGTCTTTGTGTTTTCCAAAGTATCAGCACATAACAACAATAACTAAGCTCATATGGCTTTCATGTTCAACATATAAACATCATTTCAAGGCCTTCATATTCAACATATAAAATCCATTGCTAATGATTCATATGTCCAAAAATGACACATAACTAGGGTTTAACAAAACTAACTTAAAACATGTGATTTTCAAGTGCAAGGTGGAGAAAACTTACTCTTTAAGCTTAATCCTTGCTTCCTTTGCTTTTCTCACTCTAAAATCCTTTCCCTTCCCACTTAGAGCAACATTCCACCTTGAAGAAAAGATGAATATGCAGCTGCCCTTTGGAGAAAATGGTTGGAGGATGGAGAAGATGAAGAAATTTGGTGAAGAATGGTGGTAGTTTTGCTTGGTTTCACTTCTTCTCCCACTTTTTCTCCCTCTCTCTCTCTCTTCACGGTTTTCTTTCTTTCTTCCTTGTGTGTGGCGTGAAAATGTTGGAATGGAGGTGAAGAAGATGAATCTAATGAAGTTAAATGGTCATACTAAATTTCGACCCTTGGATCAACCTTTTCAAGATCAAATCTTAACCTTCTATTCCTTTTTTTCTTTTGATTTTCTAATTTCATAACTAAATATCTTCTTTCAAAAATTCTTGGCCACACACTTGGAAGCCTTGCTTTAGCCCTTAAGTTATGGAGAGTAACCATGGTTAATTTCTTAACTCAACCATGGTCAACTTTTAACTCAACCATAGTTAGTTTCTAACTTAACCATGATTAATTCTTTAAAATAACTAAAATCTTTTTCTTCTTTTCCTTTCATTCTATATTTATATTTGGGTTTCATCTTCTCTAAAATCCTAATCATATCTTCTCTTCTCTTATCGGGCCTTTAGAATCAACTATGGGCCTTACAGCAGTCTAAAAATCAGTGTCTAAGCCCAATTAAGGTTTTACAGTACAATACATACCTTTAGACTTTCTAAAATTTATGAACATTGTTTTCTCTACTTTCTGGCCATATTAAGCTTCAAACATGGGTCAGGGGCCTTTAACCTCAATCCTCATAAATTTCAGTGTCAATCGGATATCCGGGTCTATAGGTGTAATTTTCACCGTTCTGTATTATAATTGTGTTATAAACTTGTCATTTACTGCAATTCTATCTCTGAAACTCCTTCAGGGTTTCTTAGCCCTTTAGCTATTTTTATTTCTATAGTTCTTACAACTTCTTTTTTCTATTTTGCTCATGACTACTGATCAGGATAACCAGATCCCGGACTGGATCCCACCCGGCCATCCGGACAGCTTGGCATCATTGAACCCGTCTCATCAAACTGAGTTTAACCGTGAGTCACGGATTTCTAAGATTCTTGTCCAATTTTTTGATATTCGTTCTTAAAGCCACGAATAGAGGGTGAAACTAGGGTTCCTTGAACTTTAGGGCAATTTATACATTTTGCCCGACATATAACTTTTCTTTGCATTTTAGTCCCTAGCTCCTTCATACTTGACTTTGGAGGCTCTTTGGGACCTTTGTCTGATCTCTTTTTTTTTCATCTATTTTAGCCCCAATTTTAGGGTACCTCTGGCCTTGACTCATCATTATTTATGATCTAGAATATTATTCTAATTTTATTAGACTTTAATTTATTCTATTCGGGGGACT
Organism: Erythrophleum ivorense; assembly: GCA_026724425.1. NCBI lineage: Eukaryota > Viridiplantae > Streptophyta > Magnoliopsida > Fabales > Fabaceae > Erythrophleum > Erythrophleum ivorense. The sequence continues at coordinate 21,087,394 of JAIUCV010000004.1, read as the reverse complement.
TCCTTTCATATCTGGTGAATTTCGTACGTTGACGGAGTAACCATATGTTACGTTTCTCGCGTTTCCTTACGTTTTCTTGGATTTTCAAAAAACTGGATGTTACAAATCATATGGAAGTAATAGAACTCAAAAAGAGGCTACATATAACAAGTTACAAAAATTAGGGTTTTAATTGTACCTAGGGATTTATAGAGCTTTCTAGGGATGATTTAGATTGTGTAAAACCATGTTTGAGTTCTTAAGATATTTAGGAAGCTTTTGTGGATGGCAAATTCCTTAGGAAAACTAATAAAACTCCATGGGCTCGTTAAGTGTGTGTGCATCTTGGCCAAGAAGGGGATTCCATATCTAGGGAGAGTTTTTCTTAGTTTCGAGGATACAAATGGCCTAGAAATGAATAATAGACACCAAAAGAATCATTGGTATGAATTTAGGAACCATAGTTTGAAAGTCGGGAGTTTAAGGCCCCATTATGCATAAAGAAGAAACTTGGTATTAGGCTCCTTGATTTAAGTTTGTGATGACTTTAATAAGCTTAAATGGAGTCATGTGACTTGGATTGCATCAAAAATTGGAGCCAAGATAATGAATTGTGTGAGTTGCTTCATTATGCTACTATATGGGGCCATATGGATGCCTAAAGCTAGAAGTAGCTGATATAAGGCTTGTGTGAGGCTAGAAATGGTTCCATTGATACCTTTGTGTGTTGTTTGATGTGTCTAGACTAAGCAAATCAAATCTCTTCCAAGTATGCTTGTGAGGCCGAGAGGGGAAAGTGAGAAACCAAGGAAGAAAAGTGGTACTTTTTAAGAAAGATAGCTCTTTATTCCTTCTTGTATACATTTCTTGGTTGTTTGATTATCATTGAATGCTTGTATGGATGTTTGAATCATGAAATATGCCCTTAACTATTAGTATGATGCTATAGTACCATTATGCTTCTTGATTTGTGTTTGGAATGTGACATTGCACTTAATGCCAAAAGTCTCTTGAAATGGGTAAGGTGAAGCCAAAAGTCTTTAGGAATGGGTGAGATAAGGCCAAAAGTCTCTCAAAATGAGTGAGATTAAGTCAAAAGTCCATAGAAAATAGGTGAGGCTAAATCAAAAGTCCCAAATAATGGGATGAGGCTAAACCAAAAGTCGCTAGAGCTTGATTTTGATCTTGACATGTTTATGTGATCTTGAAAACATGTTTATGATTGTTTCTTGGAAGCTTTTGGTGCATGCTTGTATTATTTGATATGATGATATGCCATGTACGCTTACTTGAAGGGTAAAAGAGTTATTGGGATGCTTTGAATCTCACTCTCCCCCACTTTCAATCTAACTTTGTCTAGGTGAAGCTCAAGGAACAAAGAATGAAAGCCATGGAGCATGAATGGTGATACTTTGCAATAGAATAGGATATTGTGTAATTTGATGTCAAAGTATATATATGTAAGTTATTTATAAGATGTAATGTTTTAAACATGTGTGAAAGTATATGAATATGTCATATGTAATGAATATGAAGCAAAATGTGCAAGAATGTATGATTTTGACATCCTTGACCCATGGTGTGCTTATGTATAAAAGCAAGTGGAATGGTGAATTTGAGTTCCATGAGAATTTGGACCTATTGAGATGCTTCTACATACTATTTTTAAGCTTTTAGACTTGCTTAAATGGTCATGGTTCAAGTAGGGAGCCACTTGGTACCATTTGGAGATATATGGGTACCATTATAGGCCATATTTTTCCCTTGAGCTACAACTAGACTAAATGAATGAGTTTTGGAATGAAATTTGGTAGTCATATAGATCTCATTAATACTGTTTCATAGACCAAAAGAACAAAATTCTTGGAGCTCTGTGAAATATCTTATGATTTTTCAAAGTTGGCCAAATTATGTAAAAACTGTTATGGTACTGTTATTCTTGGTAGTTTGGTTTTTGGTGTCTTTAGTAAGACAAATGAAGTTCAATGCTCATGAAATTTTACAATTATATAGTTGACACCATAAGATTTCTATAGCCACTGAGAGAACTCAATTTGGAGCTCTATATAGTGAGATATGAATTTTTAAAGTTACATGTCTATTGTAGTATGAGAAACAAACCCCAGTTATTGTTCCATTAGTTTTCATGGCCCAAATGATCTTATTTTGATCCAAAATTTTACTAGTAGTTAGAGGACATTCTAACCTTTCCAAAAAATCATAATTTGCATGATTTGGAATTGTTTTGAATTAGTTATGAATTTTTAAATTTCTGGGCAGAATATGAAATGGCATAGAAGTTATCCTCCTGACTAGTTTTGACGTATATGCTCTAAACCCAAATTCGATGCCTTATTTTATGATGTTTCTAGTTGAGAAAATGTATTAAGGATGAGTTAGCATTAAATCATGTCAAATTAAAGGTTGAGATAACATTTTATAGACAAGGTCTAGGATCTTGTCAACAAGATCTTGTATTTTACACGGTGAAATCTGAGACCTTGTCAACAAAGTTTCCTGTTAGTAGTACAAGGTCCTCTAACATAGCAAGTTATAATGTATGATATGTGATGGTGTGACAAGTTAAATGGGTAATTATGTTATTTTCAACTTTTAATTAGTATGTTTAGATGTTTTATGATGCAAGGAACAAGAATCTAAGCTTAAAATTGACTAAAGACTTGAAATCTCCAAGTTAGGGTTTTATGATACCCTTTTTGGCCAAGAAGAAATTCAAGGGGTTAGGAAGTTGTTTCATTGAATCTAGGGACATGGTGTCACATTCTAAATTTTCTATAACTATTAACATAACTAAAGTAATGAAAGAAGAATAGCAAGGAACCATCTTAAGTAAGTATTAGGGAACTAACCAAAGTTAATTAGGAACTAAGGGATTTAATTACGATTAGAAAGGAAGATATATATTAGGAAGCCTTATTGAGACATTAGTTTGATAATTTATTTAGCAAGGAAACATACAACCATGGGTTAACACAAGGTTAGTATTGTAACACCCCAAAATTTATTTAAGACTAATTATGGCAATTAGGGAGTAACATGGATTAATTAGCAAAATTAATTAAAAGGGTGGACTTTTACTTCGAGCTATATAAAAAACTTAATTGAGTTTTGGACTAAATATAAAAGCCCAATTATGCCATGAGCTTAGTAGGAGAGCCCAATACTAGTCTCCTTGTGGGTTTAACTTAAATTTTCTAGAAAGCCCAAACCTTATTAGTGAATTTAAGTGAGACAAGAGCCCATTTAGCCTTAGTCCAAATTTGGGGAAGTGAGGCCAATTAGGTCTTAGGCAATTGGATTAACACATTCCATCCCCAACTAAAAAATAATAATTCTGCAACCCAAACTAATAAATCTTAGCTCAATTCTAAAAATAAATCAGACCATGCATAATATTTGGGCCTAATGATTATAGGTGTAGACCAAAAATAAATAGACTCTTGAAATTTGGCTTGACTCAACTACAACTCTATAGCCCAACTTATGAGACTTAGCCCAACTAACACAAATCTTTGAACCCACTAGATTTTGGGCCTTCAAATCAGCACTCTCTCTAACCCTAAGAGTCTTTGTAGTCTATCGCACCTAGCACCAGCCCACTTAAAATAATGGGCCCATTGGACCAGCCCATCTTTACTAAAACCCTAAGAAGTCTTCTCTCCACCCATTTGGCTGCCAAGAAATTCATATTCTGTAGACTTAGAAAGCTATTTTCGCACTTGAGAAGAGGGGCTAGGGATTTTCTGCATTCCTCCACCATTTCTCATTTATAGAGGAAGATTTGGCCAAGGTAATCTATATAAAACATGTCCTTCTCATTCTCCACTTCATTTTGGTCTGATTAGTTTTTGGTTTTGAGCATTTTCATCTCCTTCTCAAATTTGAAATTTGGTGTTTGGGTGTTTCCTTGTAAGATTTTCAGAGTTAGAAGTTAGAGGGGTGATTGGGTAAGCATTTCCTTCTCATTTTGTGTATTATTTTGTTGGAAAATGTCCTTAAGGATTTATTTTCATAATGGGTTTTGCTATTATGCGAAATTACAAGGCGATGAAGGTGAAACAATGAAAATTCAGGGCTTGATGACTGAAATCCAAATTTGGAAATGTCCCATGGTGTGTTCTTGGTAGTTGAGGCTTAACCCAATCCATTTAAACTCTTAGATGTATAGGTAAGTGATTTCTCTCCTTTAATGAGATGTATATACTAAATTCCCATCATTTGGACTGACTTTTGGTGTATGGCTTGTGTATGTGCAAAAATGGAGATGTGGGGAGTGAATTATTGTGATTTTTGATGTCTTGACCTTGAATTGGTGCAATTGACCCTTTAAGAAGCTAGGTGAGTAACCTTTAGGTAGTTATTAGTAGTTCAACTCTTTGGCTATCTGATTTGTTGCTAGAAATAATGATAATTATACTTGTTATAAACTTAATGTGCATTTGGATTTTTATGGTAGGTAGAGGAAGAGTAATTGGCTTCATTGAGGTAACCGGGATTAATTTCCCAATTTCATGTATATGTTCATGTTAATCTATTATTGTTTGCACATATATGATTTTGAAATACTAAATGATTGGTTGACTACTTGAATTGATTGTAATTGGACCTAGTGAGTTTATGGTGAGCTGTGGTATGGCTGCCACCTGTGCATGTGCTTCGATCGAGCACTAGATTGTGATCAGACCTCATATGCATTGACCCTTGGTTGTGCTCATTATGGAGTAGGTGCCATGGATGGACCTCTTCCAGTGTTATTAGTCATTAACATGTTGTGTATGATCGCTGGTATGGGATAGTAGTCATTGGTAGCTCAACTAGTTCATTTGTAAATTGAATTGATGGTTCTGGTATTGATGATATGAAATTTCATTGTATTGATTAATCTGTACATATATATGGAATTTGCCTCTTGTTACTGAGATTGTATATCTCACTCCGATTGTGGGCTAACATTTTCAGGGACCAGACCTCTTAGTGGCAAGAAGAAAATTAATGGAAGTTTATTATGTAGTTTGGTAGTAAGTAGGTTTGAAAACCTTGTCAGATTGTACTTGTATAACTAGACTACTAGTTTTATGTAATTGCCGCATTGCATTATGAATTGCCAAGCATAGGGACTGTAATCACTTGATATATCAGATGTCAACTTAAACTAGTGATGTGTGAAATTTCTAATAGGACTTATGTTTGAATGGAAATGTGAGTAGTGTATGAACTCTTTGCTGTCATTGATCTATGAACTCACTGGTTTATGATGGCTAGAGGGTTAAGGATCCACATTTGAGTTTCAAATGAGTAATGATAGATGTGTTAAGTAGATTAGGTAAAAGAAAGACACTAAATCTTCACAAATTAAGTTAAAGTGGCCTAGAGTGTTGCTAGAGGGGAATTAGAGAGTATAAGATGAAATCTTGGGAGTTATAGGAACAGAAGGGAATTGGCCACGGCCAAAATTTAATTGGCCTCAGCCAAATGATAACAGAGGGTAATTGGCCGAGGCCAACATTGGCGAAGCTGCCAGGGAAGAAAACAGAGAGCAATTGGCCATAGCGAACAGTGAGGTTAGTTGTGGCTAAGTCTGAGAGGCAGGTCTGGGGGTGTTCTAGAGGGTATTTGGCCACGGTGAAATGTGTGAAGGTGTAAGGAGTTGAACCCGAGAGTAATTGGCCACGACGCGAGGGAATTTAGCCACGACGAAGGTGCTCAATTTCTCATATTCACCTAAAAACCTTAGTTTCTTTTATGATAATACTAAGGAATGATTTAGAAACACTTCTAGGAGGTTTTTATGAGTTGGAATTGATGGATGAAAAAATCAAAGGCTCCTTATTGATGATTAAATTCACTTGCACATTTGAATAATTGTGATTATCTAATTAATGACCCTAATAACATCAAGGTTCAAAATTTTCTGCATTTTTCGAATATAATTAGTTGTAATAACTTTCAACCATGATTTATGATTATTAACTACGTCTTTAACCTTAATTACTATAATTTGAAGTTAGGGTCGTTACATTTGGCATCAGAGCAATGGTTCAGGAAAATCGTTCTAATTTAAATTTTATGGTTTGAAGCTTGGCAATCATTATTCATATTTGGCATAATATTAGCTCATAAGAATAGATAATTATGTGAACATATAGTTGTTGTGCTTTATGTTCTGGAAGGAAATATAGAGGAATAATGATATAAGGCTTGTAATGCTTCGTTAAAATGGTTGTTTCTTGAATTTTATTTAGAACATCACCTATCACAATAAGTATGCCCCGGAGAATAAAAGAGTGGAGTTAGATTCTACCTCATAACATTTTAGTAATACTAATTTTGAGACTTAAGGTTGTTAATGCTAATGAAAAGACTAGAATTTTGCCCTTCTTTTCTTCAGAGATTGGGTTACTTGTCTCAGTCTAGATAAACAACTGGTTAAGGCTTGTTGCCAACTGGCTACACGATAGATGCACCAATCACTTGCTGTGAGGCACTAGTTGATTGAATGAATGAGACCAGGTAACTAATGAAGATGATGAACAAAGCTACTAATAGTATTTATGACCAGTTGATTGCCATTTATTAAGCAAGTCAATTGGGTACGGCTGACTGGTTGACTGGCCTATTGAAGTAGTCAATTGATCCCAACAAGAGTAGCACTTCTTTACCTAAGCAAAATTCTAAACTTTTCAAAGGCCATTTAGAGTGATGTTGAGAACTTAGAAGGCAACAAAACCGAGTAAAACACTGACTAGCTATAAAAACCTTACAGAAGGGTAAAATGTAAACCTTACTTATAATTAGGAAATTGACAATGGAAGTTTGGGAACTAGTGTATAATAAATAAGTGTGATTAACTAAATATATGAAGTGATATACAATCCATACTGAGTTAGAACTATGTAGACTTCGAAAGGTCCCCAAAGTTAAAGCTTTATAGGTATATAGGTCCTAACCCACTTGCTTGATCCTAGTTAATAAAGAACATAATTACTTGATCCTAGCTACTACAACTTGGGCCTAATGAATAAGGACGATAGGAGTTAAAGAACATTTCAAATAGTTTTATTCAACCTATTAGAGTGAGTAAGCCATCTTTAGTTAATGATGACAAGAAAGGAGGGCAAGAAACCCTTAGGATTGTTGAATCCATTTCTAAATAGGGGATAGTGACTTTAAAGCAAGAGATTAAGGGAGATGATATTTTGGAAGGAATCTTGAGAGCTTTAAGGCACCTCTCTTAGTGTACTATGGCAAAAGAGGGAGATTATAATAAGGGGAAAGACAACCCCTTAGTGTGATAAGGGTGAGGTGCACCGGTATGGGGTGCTTATGCATGTTGTCTCTTTTGTGTAATTTAGTTTACTTATGCAATGTGTTGACGTGCATTTGAATGGTGATTAAAGGCACGTTATGTGCCTGATACACTCAGGGAGTGTAAGATAAGATTCTACAGCACCTTGGTGCTAGAGGCACATGGGACGTGCTCATTTTTTAGAACTTTGATGCTTGAGGCATGCGAGGTGTGCCACTTACTATATGATTTGATGAATTTCGACCACCAAATTGGTATCAAACTAGATTGAGTATACTTTCTACCTAAAAGGTAAAAAAGAAATCTTGATAGTAAAGATCCACCTAAAAAGAGAATAAAATGGTACCCATGTGCGTACCAGTGGTTGAGATATAGTCATCATGGGATGATGAGCATGTATATGGCCAAAGGAAAGAATTGCTAGCTAATATTGAAGGCAAAGTATGATTCTGCCATCAGTAGTCTTATTGTCATGTATCACGTGAGGTGTGATTAAGGGGATAGAGACAACATTGGGAATTTGAGATGGACTAGTACTTACCATAGTAGTAAAACTCCTTAATTTTGAAAGAGGACTCCCTAATCTAGAATAATAACCTGAGGGAAATGAATGAGAGGTGGAAGTAATGCAATTAACTTTTGTTATTACAATAAAACCTTAGTATAATGATTGACGAGGAAGGGTGAAACACTAGTGGTAAATGATACTTGGGTTCTCTCACTGGGAATCCTTACTTGATCCATTGATAATTAGGGAATGCTTGATAATAAAAAGACTCACTAAGCCTCCTTATTATGTTAATTTAACTCCCAATAGTTAGGAATGAGTTGAAGCCTAAAAACTTCTAGGGGAGCAAAAGAGTTAGTTATGGATAAGCCATTGTGTAAGAATGAAAACTTTCATACCATCTCATATTATATGCTATAACTTATGGTCAAAAGACCTTGTACTTGCTGTCAGTGAATCTTGTTCACAAGGTTTCGAATTTTACATTAATAAATACAAGATCTTGTTGACAAGGTCTTAAATCTTGTTGACAAAATATTATCTCATTACTCTTTGGGAATTATTATGAATTTCCAAACTAGAGAATATTAAAAAAAAAAACTTAGTTGTATATGAGGAGGTTTGAGAGAATTTAGAGTACCATGAAAAAAAAAAGAGGTAAGAAGTATGCTAATTGAAGAATGACTACACTTGTATGAAAATGTCTTAGTTAGGGGTAGAAGATACGAAAATGCAGTCCTTTGGGACTATATAATGACATAAAATCCAAAGAGACAACTAGTTGCTTTCAAACGAGTATAAATGCCATTAAGTTAACTACTAATACTTGTAGTAACTGAGAACTAAGATGAAACACTTAGATCTATTGACCATGGTGGTCTTAGGGACCATATGTATGTGGTTGCGATGCTGTCCTTGCAAGTGCCAAAAAGAGAGAGAGAGAGAAAGGGGCTACTAAGGGTTATCCCATGTTAGTTATACCTACGGACGATCATGAGATTACCTATAATGAACCACTACCGTGAATTGGAAATTTTAATACCGCAGGCAAGTTGTTGAAGCTATGTCATCTAATAGAACACCCACTTGAACTATGGACTTGTAAGATTTAAGGAAACTCATTCCTAAGTTTTAAAAGATTACCTTGATACTCTAGATAAGGTATTTTCACCCTTGAAATCAGGCCTTATCAGGGAATATAACCTAGACTTGAAGGATTGTGTTTATTTTCACTTAAGGGATTATATTCTATTTTAGTTAGGAAGGTGACCTTAGAGTGTTTGAATGCCTCACATGGATTAGTCGTAAGATTAGACTTTATATTAGTTCCAACCTTTGGAAAATCTTGATGAATAAAAAGGGGAAAACTTGGGTACTAACTAGAGATGAGAAGAGAATTTATGTGTCTAATGGAAATAATGGACTTTTTACTGATGAACCATAAATGAGGAAATAATATATGCAATGATTTTATGAGATAATTGAATGCAAGACTTGGAAACTTAGATTAGATGACCTTATAGGGGGTAAGACCCACTTTAATTAAGAAGGTTGGGCTAAAGAAATATGTGGGTAATTTAAGTGAAGGACGAATGAAACTTTATTATGAAATAAGGTACTTACCTATGTTGCTATTAGTGGAATAAATAACAAAAAGGCCAACTAAGTGGAATTCCTTGTAGTTCTTGGTATCGACTGTTAGGGAGAGTTAAGCTAAAGTATCTAAGAGTTATCTCTTAAATGGATTGAGAGTTAAGAAGGAAAGAAAGTTAACATAAAAATTCAATAATCGACTGTTGGAACAAAAAAAAAGAGAGAGGGGAGAAAGAAGAAGAAGAAAAAAAAAAGAGAGATAAATATAAAATAGAACAAAACAAAAGCTATCAAGGGAGAGAAAATTAGGATTTATTTGAGCTAGGTGTCTAGAGCTTGCTATAAGATGATTGAGTGTAGCTTGGTCAGGATCTCTTTAGTTGTGGACAAAGAAGAAATACAACATGCTTAGATTGGCATGTTATTTGATGTAGGTTAACTAGAGGGAATAGAATTGTGATTACCAAGTGAAGTAGTAATATGATAAGAACACCTTCTCTAAGAAAGTAGTAGGAAGGGACTAGTTCTTGGTATGACTATACAAGTTATCAAGGAGGAGGTTATGAGGAAGAATTATCAAACATCAATCGAGTAAGGTATGACTAATTTTGAGGACAAAATTCTTAAAAGGAGGGGAGAATGTAACACCCTAAAATTTATTTAAGACTAATTATGGCAATTAGGGAGTAACATGGATTAATTAGCAAAATTAATTAAAAGGGTGGACTTTTAGCTCGAGTCATATAGAAAACTTAATTGAGTTTTGGACTAAATGTAGAAGCCCAATTATGCCATAAGCTTAGTAGGAGAGCCCAATACTAGTCTCCTTGTAGGTTTAAGTTAAATTTTTTGGAAAGCCCAAACCTTATTAGTGAATTTAAGTAAGACAATGGCCTATTTAGCCTTAGCCTAAATTTGGGGAAGTGAGGCTAATTAGGTCTTGGGCTATTGGATTAACACACTCTATCCCCAACAAAAAGAAAAATAATTCTGCAACCCAAACTAATAAATCTTGGCCCAATTCTAAAAATAAATCAGACCATGGATAATATTTGGGCCCAATGATTATAGGTGCAGACCTAAAATAAATGGACTCTTGAAATTTGGCTTGACCCAACTACAACTTTATAGCCTAACTCATAAGACTTAGCCTAACTAACAATAATCTTTGAACCCACTAGATTTTGGGCCGTTAAATTAGCACACTCTCCTTGACCCTAAGAGTCTCTATAGCCCATCTCACCTAGCACCAACCACTTAAAATAATGGGCCCATTAGACCAGCCCATCTTCACTAAAACCCTAAGAAGTCTTCTCTCCACCCATTTGGCTACCAAGAAATTCATGTTCTACAGACTTAGAAAGCTATTTTCGCACTTGAGAAGAGGGGCTAGGGTTTTCTGCGTTCCTCCACCATTTCTCACTTTTAGAGGAAGATTTGGCCAAGGTAATCTATATAAAACATGTCCCTCTCATTCTCCTCTTCATTTTAGTCTAATTAGTTTCTGGTTTTAAGCATTTTCATCTCCTTCTCAAATATGAAATTTAGTGTTTGGGTATTTCCTTGTAAGATATTCAGAGTTAGAAGCTAGAGGAGTGATTGGATAAGCAATTTCCTCTCATTTTGTGTATTATTTTGTTGGAAAATGTCCTTAAGGATTGATTTTCATAATGAGTTCTACTATTGTGCGAAATTACAAGGAGATAAAGGTTAAACAATGAAAATTCTTGGCTTAATGACTGAAATCCGAATTTAGGAATGTCCCATGGTGTGTTCTTGGTAGTTGAGGCTCAACCCAGTCCATTTAAACTCTTAGATGTATAGGTTAGTGATTTTTCTCTTTTTATGAGATGTATGTACTAAATTCCCATCATTTGGACTGACTTTTGGTGCATGGTTTGTATATGTGCAAAAATGGAGATGTGGGGAGTGAACCATTATGAGCTTTGATGTCTTGACCTTGAATTGGTGCAATTGACCCTTTAAGAAGCTAGGTGAGTAACCTTTAGGTAGTCATTAGCAGTTTAACTCTTTGGCTATTTGATTTGTTGCTAGAAATGATCATAATTATACTTGTTGTAAGCTTGATGTGTATTTGGATTTTTATGATAGCTAAAGGAAGAGTAATTGGCTTTATTGAGGTAACAGGGTTAATTTCCTAATTTCATGTATATGTTCATGTTAATCTATTATTGTTTGCACATATATGATTTTGAAATACTAAATGATTGGTAGACTACTTGAATTGATTGTGATTGGACCTAGTGAGTCCATGGTGGAGCTATGGTACGACTGCCACCTGTGCATATGCTTCGATCGAGCACTGGGTTTTGATCAGACCCCAAATGCACTGAGCCTTGGTTGTGCTCATTATGGAGTAGGTGCCGTGGACGGACCTCTTGTAACATCCCTAAAATTAGGATTTTCTAATTATTCAGTATTTTATGTAATGAATTTATTAAGCTTTAATAAAAAGAATTTGAATGAAATAGCTTTGTATATGAGAAGTATAAGCTGAATAGGACCCATAGGAATTTTTAAGATTTTAGGGGGTCCAGGGGCGAAATTGTTATTTGCCACCTAGACAAACATTGATAATTTTTCTAGAAGGAATGGGAATATTAGAGGAATAAATTACCACTGAAACCCTTTCAGGGTTTCTTAGCCGTTTAGCTATTTCTATTTCTATAGTTATTACTACTTCTTTTCGTATCTAACTCATGGCTACTGATCTAACTAACCAGATCCTGGACTAGATCTCGCCCCACTATCTGGACAATGTGGCATCATTAGACCCGTCTCATCAAACTGAGTTTAACCTTGGGTCACGGATTTCTGAGATTTTTGCCTAATTTTTTAATATTTATGCCTAAAGCCAAGAATAGAGGGTAAAACTAGAGTTCCCTAAACTTTCGGGCAATTTATACATTTTACCAGCATATAACTTTTCTTTACATTTTAGTCCCCGGCTCCTTCATACATGACTTCTTTAGACTCTTTGAGACCTATTGGAAACATTAAACGGGACCCACATAAGGACAAATAATATTAAAATATAGTAGAGAATTTAGAAAATACAGATTAAATAAGATATTATGAAAAACCTAAGAAAATAGCGACAATTTTGTAAGTCTAACCTGGGAAGAGCTGACGTGGCACCAAGAAGCTGGGAAGGTGCTGATGTGGCACCATGTAGAAAAGAGAGAGATGATGTGGCGCCATGTGTGAAGAAGAAGTTGGAAGTTGGAAGAGAATTCTAGAAACTGCACAAGCTACAGAGCGATTACACAGGCTTATGTCAGCAAATCTTAGAAATCTCACACATTATGAAAAAGTTACCGCTGACTTCAGCATGAAATAGATGCTGACTTAAGCGACATTAAATGCAATCTTATCTTCACATATTATGAAAAAGTAACTAAGGTAATCCAATGGTTAATATTCATCTGTAAAATGTGATACGATCTAAACCGTTGATGCAATCTAATGGCATAGATTTCTTCACCTTTTCAAGATCAAACCACCACCTTTGATCTAATCTAAAGGCTTACATTTTATCTCTTATTTCAAGGTTAAATCTTGACCATCCATGTAATCTAAAGGCCAAGATCTTCCACCTTAAAGTTATTAAATCTTAACCATTCATAACTAGTATATATATAAACCACACACACACTTTCATGCCATTTTCACACACAAAATACACACTAAAATTCAGCTAAGACAAAGAGAAGGAGAAGGAGAAGGAGAAGGAGCTTGACCTAAGGAAGAAGAGAAGGGAGAAGGAAGAGAGAAGGAAAAGCCACTGGGGAAAATCAAATACCGTGGAGCTAAGGTAACATAGATAGCCTTTCTTCTTCTTGGTTTTTCTTCTATTTTTCTCCAAGAATTCTTCTCTTCTCTTTCTCTCTAAATTTCATACATGGCATGAGGAGATGGAAAATTTTGTTGTTTCCATGATTTCTAGCCAAGAAAAGATGGAGAAAAGATGGAGAGGTCATATATATGGCTTATGGATTCATGTGATTCAAGAAAATTCCTATTCTGGACAATTTTTCTACAAATCAAGAAGCTTTGTATTTCAAGATGCTATGGGAGAAATTAAAGAGAAAATAAAGGGGAAGTGATGGAAGAAAGCCTAAGGAAGAGAAAGATTAATAAAACTTTGATTTTCATGAAGAAATTGGCAAGGAAACCCTAGAATTTTATCTTGAGAAAATTGTAGAATCCATATGAAATCTCTAGAAATTGATTGAGGGCTTTTGTTTATCATCCTTGAATATGTATGTGTGGCTATTTGGCAACATAAAAATGAAGTGAAATCACATGTTTTCTTAGATGTATAGATTCGGCCAACACATGTACATATACCTAGGGAAGAGTTTTCTTAAATCCAACTAAATTAGGTTAATCTACATGGAAAATAAGGCCTATGGTGAAATTTTGGTGAATTATCGATTATTGTATAAAAATTCAAATTTTGAGAAAAAGTGTTCACCAAGATGTTCTCTGTAATATCCAGTTCTCTAAAAACCAAAGAAAACGTGAGAAACGAAATGTACAGTTTCTCCGTAAATGAATGAAACTCACCAGATACAAAAGGAAGTCCCTCGAAATGATGTAGCTAAGGTCTTAAAAAATTTGGGAAGCATTCTAGACCCCTAAAAATGAGAATTTCAGGCTCATACGGAAAGAAAAATGGAGTTAGAATGAAGAAACAATTTCTTATGAAAAGCTTACAAAACGTAATGGCATTTTCGTAATTTTGAGAAAACTTTGGAATTCACATAGGAGGGCTTTTTAAATAAAATTTTTGAGTTCCTCAGGGTTCTCAGAGGCCCTGAAAACCATGGAAAGCCTTGGGACAGTTAAATCCTCTCTGATGGACGTTTTCCAATGTCAGTTGACCAAAACTTTGACTAGTTCATTCAGTAAGGTTTAAGCTCCAAATTGAGTGATTCCAAAGGCATTTTATTAAATTGGGAACCTAAATTTTATAATGGAAAAGACAGTTCTCAAAAAGGAGCTAAAACAAAAGAGAAACAAAAATGTAAAGAATGAAGGGCGAAATGGAAATTTTTGAAAAGTGTAACTTATTCCCACCTATATATATGATGCACCCTTCTTCTCCCTTCATTATGCATGACCATGTTCTGCCCAAAACCAAAAGAAAACCCTAGGGGATGAGGCGCACAAGAGGAGGAAGAAAAGGAGGAGAAATTCAAGGTAGAAATGTATGGATTTTCATGGTTTTTTATGCTCTTTCTCTTCCAAACCTCTTCTCCTTCATTCTCCTTTATTTCCTATGATTATAATGAAGTATATGGATCTGTTTTAAAGGAGAAATTGAGGGGAAAATTCGGGTTTGAAGAGAGGAGCTCAAAGAACACAAGATTCAAGTGAGAAAAAGCAAGAAAACAAGGTAATTTCTCTTCCTATGGTTGTCATTTTTGGTTCCCTTCTCCACCATTTCGCCCCACTTGAGAAAACCCTAGGAGGAGATGATTTTTAGGTAGAACCAAGCATGAATCTAAGGAAAAAGGGTGTGGAGATTAAGGATATGCAAAGAGAATTATCAAAAAACCATTAGATTTCAAGATACAAATTCTAAGGTTTTATGTGCACCTTCCAAAGATATGATAATTTCTAGGCCTAATTAAGAGTTTAAATGAGCTCCTAAGATCCCTAAGATGCTCCCCACATGCTTCCTCCTTCAAGAAAACAAAGAGAATTCCAAGGAGGCCAAAAAGGGACATAGTCTCGGCCAAGCAAGGTTGGGGTAGCTAGGGAGAGTTTTAAATTTTTTTAAAGTTATTCTTGAGTTATATATGATGAATGAATATGAGGGGACACCTTGGAAAAAATT
The DNA here is from genome assembly GCA_026724425.1 of Erythrophleum ivorense. Taxonomy (NCBI): domain Eukaryota; kingdom Viridiplantae; phylum Streptophyta; class Magnoliopsida; order Fabales; family Fabaceae; genus Erythrophleum; species Erythrophleum ivorense. The sequence continues at coordinate 21,072,121 of JAIUCV010000004.1, read as the reverse complement.
TGAAACTCATAGAAAGTGAGTTGGTGCTTTAGGTTCCATATTATGACCTAAAGGAGCAACATATAGTTAGGCTCTTTGTTTTAATTGTGTGATGACTCCAAGAGATTTAAAAGTAGTCAAGAATCATATTTGAATGGAAAGAATGGAGCCTAGAAATTATTTGAGGGGTGTTGCTTCATTAGGTGCATTTATGGACCATAATGGAGCTTATAGAGTAATCTAGCATCTAAGCAAGTTGTGTGGCCTTAGAAATTATTTCATGAACCTAATTGGCTCTCATAAATTGTGTCTAGGCCAAGAGAAACCTTCCCCACACTTTGGTGGGTTTGTGGCCGAAGCAAGGGAGGGAGTTTCAAGAGAAAAAGTGGGTGATTATGTGCAAGGTAGCTCTCTCTACCTTCTCTTATGCATGGATGTGTGTTTAGCTTATCTTAGAATGTGTGTATGTGTATTTTCAAGCCATGAAAAGTATGCTAGCATGATTTTTATATGCCTTGATTTTATGATGTCATGTTATATTTTCAAATCAATGTACGATGTTCCTTGAGTTTGCTTGAGTGTGGAGAGGCCAAGAACTCTTCACCATGGTGAGGATGAGCCAAGAACCCTTGAGCTTGGTTGAGACAAAGTAAAGAGTCTCCCAAAAGGAAAGTGGACTCCCAAGAGTATGGTTGAGTCTAAAGCTCTTAAAGAATGGGTGAGGCAAGTCTAAAATCCATAAGGAGAAGTGTGAGGCCAATCTAAACACTTGGTGAGCTCTTGAATATCTTGTATGATGTGTTCACATGCTAAGCTTTCTTTTTGAATGCTCATGATTTGTATTATGTCCATGTATGCATTTTTAAAGCTTTCTTTACATATATTATGTATGATTGAATGGAAGATGAGTTATTGGGATTCTTTGAATCTCATCCCCTCCTCTCCAATGATCTAACATGCTAGGTGAACCAAGTGGATATGCTAATGGGAGCCAACAACACTAAAGGAAGGAGATTGACAATCATATGTTTAGCTTTTGCCACTTTAAGACCATGATTGTACCATATGATGTATATGATGTTGTAAATGGTCTATAACCCTTGAGACATGTATAAATATGCTATTATGTGATGTTTAGATGTATGAATATGATGTATGACCTCTAGCATTTACTTTGAGTATGTAATGCCAAAGTGTGCAATGTGGAAGTTTAATGGAAATGTGCATAAGTGGGGGTTGAATGCCCAAAATGAGATACATAAGGTTTGGGACCATGTGGGCAGCTCACAAAAGTCTTAAATGTGCTTTTAGACTTGCCCAAAAGGTGCCACAACTAAGGGAAAGCCATTTGGCAAATTTGGTACCCCATATGGAGCCAAATTTGACCATAATAGAACCCTATATCACTTTTTAGCCAAATGAGTTAGTCTTGATCTGAAATTTGGCATGCAATTAGGTCTCATTGAGAGATTTTTGGAAAGTTAAAGATTATAATTTTTGGAGGTCTATAGAATATTTGATGATTTTTCAAAGTTGGCAATTTTCATGGTTTCTGGTTTGCTGCACTATTCATTTGGTCCGAATTTGCATTCTGTCACCCGAGCCTGAAATGATGTCCAATTGCCATGAAATTTTATACAGGAAAACTTGATAATCACAATGACTTGTGCCAACTAGAAGCACCTCATTTGGAGGTCTATAGAGAGAGATATGAATTTTTGAAATTTCTGTCCAGTATCAATAATTTTGCCCGACCAGAAGTACTGTTTCATTGAATTTCGAGGTCTGGGCTTGATGAACTGATCTGGAGATATTTTTCCTCTCTATTTGATATCCACAGCTTTCTAGATTGGTATCATTTGCATAAATTAGATTTTTTGGAATTAATTAGACATTTTCAAAGTTTTTTGCAGAATTCCATATCAGTTCCAAAATTCAATCTGACCTCTAGACCATTTTGGATGTCAAACGTCCTTTGTGATGAATGTCATGGTCTGGGAATATTTTTAGTGTGAAGTAGACATCTATAGTTTTCCAAAATGACAAATATTGCATAATTTTAATTTTTCTAGATTTAGTTATGATTTTCCAAAATTTGGCTAGAAAAGAGGGCAAATCTGGCCGAAATTAAATAAGCCCATTCTATGCTTCATTTCGGTTTCCATGAGTTGTGGGCATGATTTTGAGATGAAAATGAGTTGTATTGATGTAATTAAATATGAGAATATATAGTATGAGCTCACACGATCCACGTGACACCAAATAAAATTTTTAGATACAACATAACATGAAATTATTCATTATTTCCTTGTGTTTCTTATGAGGAACTTACATTCTTCATGATATTAAGTCATTTAAAGGCATGAGATGAGATAGAATTTATGGTGTTACATTACACAAATACAAAGCCACCAAGGTATTGTCCCTTTCTTCCTAGTTCATGGGTCTTTGACCCTGCCTTCCCAGTTCGTTGGGGTTTGTCCCTTCTTGCTTAGCTCATGGGAAAAACGCACCTTGGTGGGGAAGGATTCTCCCCCACTTATATGGGCTAGCCATAGGCTCCTTCCAACCGATGTGGGACTTTACAATCCACCCCCCTTTTGGGTCAACCCATCCTTGGGTCGTACATGGGCCAGGATTGCTCTGATACCAACACACATACAGAGCCACCAAGGTATTGTCCCTTTCTTCCCGGTTCGTGAGTCTTTGGCCCTGCCTTCCTGGTTCGTTAGGGTTTGTCCCTTCCTGCTTAGCTCATAGGAAAAGCACATCTTGGTGAGGAGGGATTCTCCCCCACTTATATAGGCTAGCCATAGGCCCCTTCCAACCGATATGGGACTTTACATTCTAGAATTTTCCCTGATGATATTTGATATGTTTTGCATGATTATTATAGTCTAATATGTTCTACATACTATCTGGATTATGCTGATATTTATTTTATGAATTTTGGAGCTTATTTGTGATAGTTAGAAAATTACATAGCGTTTTGTCAAGAATGAAATATGTGATAACATGTATTCTGGAATTGCACTGTTTACTATGCTGATATACCGTTTGATTTCTTGACATGAATAATATGCTGTTTACTGCTTGATTTTATAAGTATGGGTTATTTGGTAAAGGACTGACCAATATATATATGGCAGAGTAGCCTTATCTAGGGGATGAGCCCTGTGTGTGCCAGAGTTGGCCATTGGGTAGCTGCTGTTGTGTTGGATGTCCAATCTTAAAGAAACTTTAAAATATCTAAACCACTAATTCTCGGACTCCAATACACTATCATGCTATCGAGATTATATATGCACAAAGTTGTGCAAGGTAGTTCTTTCCCAAATATACCTATATGCCTTGATCAAATGATGGCTTGGATGACATATTATTGTGATATTTTATATGACATTCCTTGGGTACCCATTGGGGGACGCCTCAGTAAAGGAAGCAGGGGTGAGCCTGTTATGTCATGGCAGTGCAAGATGAGCTAGGCTTGAGCCTACCGAAGCTAGTGCGACACGGTTTGAGTGTTGGGCCTGTCGGTCTCCAAGGCCTAATGGTTAAGAGAGAATAAATATTGTTTGTGACACCTTCTCTATTCTATGCATATAGAAATCTCTTGAATATCTTGCAATTGCTGAATATCAATTATGTTGAGACAATTTTTGTGTTCATCCATGTCTTATCCTTAGATGTAATATGCCTATCCACTTTGCTATTTCCTACTCACGTTAGATATTGCTAACAGATACATCTCTCTGCTTATATTGTTCGGTAAATTAACTGTCTTGCCATTATATTACTTGTGGTCTGTTAAAAGTACTTAACTCTTCTTCATTGATATTATGTGGTATTAATCCTGTCTATGTTACTGAGAAAATTATTTCTCACTCTAGTGTGGTTTATATTTTTCTTAGATGCCAATCTATCAAGTGACTCTAGAACTCCAGGCGGAGTGGATCCAGTTCCTACTCAAGGGATGGGTCTTCGTCATCCATAACATACGCATCATGTCATGTGATGACGTTGTTCATGCTGTATCGGTATATTTTGTGTCCCCAAGAGAGCTGATGTCCCACACATTCCCAGTGGGTGGAGTTGACCCTCCTGCTCCTTCTTTTGTATGAACAGAGGCCCAGTCACTAATAATAGCCCTTTTGTTATCTGGGGACTTTCTTTTGAATGGTTATAGGATAGATTCCCTTTTGATATGATGTGACTTGTATGACCCCGTTCCCTTATGAGGGAACTCTTAAACTAGTTTGTATAAATTAAAATGTATTTCTGTTATTGTCGTAGTTCGCTATGCCATTAATTAGATTTTATTGTGAAGGAATAATTAAAATAAACAAAGTAATTAAACTCAAATAAGAAATTCTTCACAAATATATAAAATAAAGAAGGGTATTAGAAGATGTGTTACATTTATGGTATCAGAGCAAGTCGATTTATCGATGCCTTTGGGTATGGTTACTAAGATCGATCTAGGTGAAGTCCTGAAAGAGTTAAGGCTAGACCTTGTTTGGGGATTAGTGTACATATAGGAGATTACTAGTGTTTCCTTACTTGTATGCTAATTAAATCAGTACTATTATAAATAAGGGTGTTGTATTTTTCTGTTTTCACTATTGAGCCTGATCACCTCAATAATATTTATTTGTGTAAACAAGAAAATCATGATGACTCGACAAAATGTTAACAAAAATTCAAATAGTACTGATGAGACTCTGTAGGGATTAGCCTTAACTATTCAGGAGCAAGTCGCTGCTACGCACTGGATCCTGCAACACCTACAGGATAATGGTCAAAATGGAAATGGAAGAAATGGGGATGAAAGAAGAGAAGAAATAGCAAACCAACGAGGGTGGTCAGACTTCATGAAGGTTAAACCTCCTACCTTCACTGGAGTTTTTGACCCAGAAAGGGCTGATGAGTGAATAAGGGAATTAGAGAAAACTTTGAAAGTGCTGGGATTTTCATATGAACAAAAGGTAACATTTGCAGTTTATATGCTTTCTGGGGATGCTGAACATTGGTGGGGAAATACTAGACAATTGTTGGAAAGCCAAGGTACCCCTATTACTTGGGCAATTTTTCAGGAAGTCTTTTATGAAAAATATTTTCCTGAAGAAATTTGCAATGATAAAGAAATAGAATACCTCAATCTAGTCCAAGGAAATATGACCTTTGAACAATATTTGGCAAAATTAGAAGAATTATCCAAGTTCTCCTCCTATCTTCGATATTACCGAGGCAAAGCTTGGAAGTGTCAGAAATTAGAGTCAGGACTATGGATATAGAAATGAAAAATATCATATCCCCATGATGATAAGGAATTATCCAAAGTTGGTGAGTTAGTGTAGGGTGGTAGCAAAAACTCTAAAAGAGGATGAGGCTAAAAAAATTAAGAGTAATCGGTGGAAAAAGAAGGGAGGACCTTTCAAACCTTTTCGTAAGAATTCACAAAATGAGAAGAAACCTGCCCCTTATCAACTCAAATCAGATAATACCATGGTATGTAGGAGGTGTGGGAAGCAACATTATGGTAAGTCATGTTCATTAGGACCTCCTACTTGTTATAAGTGTGGTCAAATGAGACATTTCATCAAAAATTGTCCACAATGGAAAAAAGAGCAAAATCCTACCTGACCATAACATCAGGGGAAAGTCTATTCCTTAGATAAAAGAGACGTGGCTCAATTGTTTGGATTGATACAAGGTACATGCTATATTAAAAATAATGTTTTACTTGTATTGTTTGATTCTGGAGCTATGCATTCATTTATATCTATAGATTGTGTAAAGAATTTGCAGCTTTCTACCTCTACCTTACCCTATGATCTTACTGTGATTACCCCTACCGAAAAGGTTATTACTTTTCATGTTTGCCGAAACTGTCCTATCCATGTTTGTGGACAAGATTTTGTTGTTGACTTTATTTGTTTACCTATGATTGATCTTACGGTCATTTTGGGAATGGATTGGCTATTTGTTAACCATGTCACACTTGACTGTCATTACAAGACTATTTTTATTCCTCCAAAGACCTCTGCCAATTCCTGTAGAAAGGAAGATGATTTAATGGATGTAGAAATCTCCTTCTTGAATTCATCAAAGGTTAAAGTAGAGATAACTCAAATTCCTGTGGTTTGTGAGTTTTCTGAAGTCTTTCCAGATGAAATTCTAGGTTTACCCCCTAAGAGAGAAATATAATTTTCCATTGACCTTCTACCTGGAACAGGACCAATTTCCATTACTCCTTATAGGAAGTCTCCTCTTGAATTGCAGGAGCTAAAAAGCCAAATCAATGAATTATTAGAAAAGAAATTTGTTAGGCCTACTATTTCACCTTGGGAGCACCAGTGTTGTTTATGACTATGAAAGAACAGAGCCTTAGGTTATGTATTGATTATAGACAATTGAACAAGGTAACCATCAAGAATAAATACCCTCTTCCCAGAATAGATCACCTGATTGATCAACTTAGAGGAGCCTCTATCTTTTCCAAAATACACTCAAAATCTAGATACCATCAAATTTGAGTAAGAGAAGAAGATATCCCTAAAAACTACTTTTAGAACTAGATATGGTCACTATGAGTTCTTGGTAATGCCATTCGGACTCACTAATACACCTGCAGTGTTTATGACTACATGAATAGAATTTTCCAACTTTACCTGGATCAGTTTGTGGTAGTGTTTATAGATGATATCCTAGTTTATTCAAGAAGCAAGGAAGAACATGAAAGACACTTAAGAATGGTTTTGCAAATTTTTAAAGAAAAACAATTGTATGCTAAACTAGAAAAATGTGATTTTTGGTTGTCTGAAGTGAAATTTTTAGGCCATGTGATTTCTAATCAAGGTGTGTCAGTGGACCCTAGTAAAATAGAAGCTATGCTTAAATGGGAAAGACTAAAGACTGTCACTGAAATTAGAAGTTTCTTAGGATTAGTTGGGTATTATTGTAGATTTATAAAGGGATTTTCTCAAATAGCTTTACCTTTGACCAAATTGACTAGGAAAGGAAGTCCTTTTATTTGGACCACAGAGTGTGAGCAAAGTTTCTAGACTTTGAAGGAAAAACTAGCCACTACTCTCGTGTTAACCATACCTGATCCTTTAGGAATCTTTGAAGTATATAGTGATGCATCAAGGAAAGGGTTAGGATGTGTCTTAATGCAAGATAAGAGAGTAGTAGCTTACACTTCTAGGCAATTGAGACACCATGAAGAAAATTACCCTACCCATGACCTAGAATTAGCAGCTATAGTGTTTGCCTTGAAAATTTGGAGACATTATTTATATGGGGTAACTTTTCAAATCTTTAGTGACCATAAAAGCCTTAAATATTTATTTGAACAAAAAGAACTCAATATGAGGCAAAGAAGTGACTCCTACATCATGTTTTTCTTAAAGTTACTCCTACCACTGGCATAGGCAGAGCTATCCGAACCAAAAAAGCTAAATCCTCGATACCTTGGTCCATACCAAATTCTCAAAAGAATTGGTTTGGTAGCTTATCAATTAGCCTTACCACCCCCATTGTCAAACCTTCATGATGTTTTCCATGTATGCCAGTTGAGAAAATATATTTCTGATCCTTCACATGTCTTAGATAATGAATCGATACAACTTCAAGAAAATCTAACATACATGGTAAGACCAATATCAATTCTGGACACTGATCAGAAATAGTTAAGGAATAAGATAATTCCTTTGGTGAAAGTGGCATAGGAAGGAATGACACCTGAAGAAGCAACTTGGGAAATGGAAGAAGAGATATGACAAAAACATCCAGCATTATTTAATTACGGTACATACTTCAAATTTTGAGGACAAAATTTTTTTTAGGGAGGGAGAAATGTAACATCCCTAAAATTAGGATTTTCTAATCATTTAGTAGTTTAGGTAATGAATTTATTTAGTTTTAATAAAAAGAATTTGAATGAAATAGTTTCGTATATAAGAAGTATAAGTTGAATAAGACCCATAAGAATTTTTAAGATTTTAGGGGTCCAGGGGCAAAATTGTCATTTGCCACCCAGACAAACTTTGATAATTTTTCTAGAAGGAATGGGAATATTAGGGGAATAAATAACCCATGAAACTCTTTCAGGGTTTGTTAGCCCTTTAGCTATTTCTATTTCTATAGTTATTACAACTTCTTTTTTTATCTAGCTCATGGCTACTGATCGGGCTAACCAGATCCCGGACCGGATCCTGCCTGACCATCCGGATAACGTGGCATTATTAGGCCCGTCTCATCAAATTGAGTTTAACCGTGGGTCACGGATTTCTGAGATTCTTGTCCGATTTTTTGATATTTGTGCCTAAAGCCACGAATAAAGGGTGAAACTAGAGTTCCTTAAACTTTCGGGCAATTTATACATTTTGCCTGATATATAACTTTTCTTTGCATTTTAGTCCCCGACTCCTTCATACTTGACTTCGGAGACTCTTCGGGACCTTTTGGAAACATTAAACGAGACCCACATAGGGACAAATAATATTAAAATATAGTAGAGAACTTAGAAAATATAGATTAAATAAGATATTATGGAAAACCTAGGAAAATAGTGGCAATTTTGTAAGTCTAACCGAGGAAGAGTTGACGTGGCACCAGGAAGTTGGGAAGGTGTTGATGTGGCACCATGTAGAAAAGAGAGAGATGATGTGGCGCCATGTGTAACGCCTCTTTTAATACCCTTATTTATTTTATATATTTGTGAAGAATTCCTTATTTGAGTTTAATTACTTTTTCTATTTTAATTATTCCTTCACAATAAAATCTAATTAATGGCGTAGCGAACTATGATAATAACAGAAATACACTGTAATTTATACAAACTAGTTTAAGAGTTCCCTCATAAGGGAACAGGGTCATACAATTCACATCACATCAAAAGGAAATCTATCCTATAACTATTCAAAAAGAAAGTCCCCTAGATAACAAAAAGGTTAGTATCAGTAACTGGGCCTCTGTTCATGCAAATGAAGGAGCAGGAGGATTAACTCCACCCATTAGGAATGTGTGGGACTCCAGCTCTCCTGGGGACACAAAATATACCGGTATAGCACGAACAATGTCATCACATGATATGATGCGTATATAATGGATGACAAAGACCCATCCCCTGAGTGAGAATTAGATCTACTTTGCCTGGAGTTCTAGGGTCACTTGATAGATTGGCATATAAGAAAAGTATAAACCATAATAGAGTGAGAAATAATATTCTTAGTAACATAGATAGGATTAATACCACATAATATCTATGAAAAAGAGTCAAGTACTTTTAATAGACAACAAGCAATATAATGGCATGACAGTATATTTGTTAAATAATATAAACGAAGAGATATACCTGTTAGCAATATCTCACATGAATATGATATAGCAAAGTGAACAGGCATATTATATCTAAAGATAGAATATGAATAAAATACAAGAATTGTTTCAATGTAATTGATATTCAGTAGTTGCAAGATATTCAAGAGATCTCTACATGCATAGAATAGAGAAGATATCACAAACAATATTTATTCTCTCTTGACCATTAGGCCTTGGAGACCGCCAGACCCAACACTCAGACCATGTCACACTAGCTTCTGCAGGCTCAAGCCTAGCTCATCTTGCACTGCCATGACATAGCATGCTCACCCCTGCTTCCTTTATTGAGGTGTCCCCCGGTGGGTACCCAAGGAAAGTTAAATAAAATATCACAATAATATGTCATCAAAGCCATCATTTGATCAAGGCATATAGGTATATTTGGGAAAGAACTGCCTTGCACAACTTTGTGCATAAATAATCTCAATAGCATGACAACATATTGGATTCCGAGGATTAGTGGTTTAGATATTTTAAAGTGTCTTTAAGATTGGATATCCAACACAACAACAACTACCAAATGGCCAACTTTGGTACACATAGGGCTCATCCCCTAGATAAGGCTACTCTGCCATATATATATTGGTCAGTCCTTTACCAAATAACCCATACTTATAAAATCAAGCAGTAAACAGCATATTATTCATGTCAAGAAATCAAACAGTATATCAGCATAGTAAACAGTGCAATTCCAGAATACATATTATCACAAATTTCATTCTTGACATAATGCTGCGTAAATTTCCAACTATCACAAATGAGCTCCAAAATTTACAAAGTAAATATCAGCATAATCCAGACAACACATAAAACATATTAGATCACAATAATCGTGCAAAACATATCAAATATCATCAGGGAAAATTCAAGAACATCTTTAACACTTTTTCTCAAAAATTTGACTTTTTATACAATGATCCATAATTTACCAAAATTTCACCATAGGTCTTATTTTTCATGTAGATTAACCTAATTCAGTTGGATTTAAGAAAATTCTTCCCTAGGTATATGTACATGTGTTGGCTGAACCTATGCATCTAAGAAGACATGTGATTTTGCTTCATTTTCATGTCACCAAATAGCTACATATACATATTCAAGGATAATAAATAGAAGCCCTCAATCAATTTCTAAAGATTTCATATGTATTCTACAATTTTCTTAAGATAAAATTATAGGGCTTCCTTGCCAATTTCTTCATGAAAATCAAAGTTGTATTAATCTTCCTCTTCCTTAGGCTTTCTTCCATCACTTCCCCTTTATTTTCTCTTCAATTTCTCCCATGGCATCTTGAAATACAAAGCTTCTTGATTTGTAGAAAAATTGTCAAGAATAGGAATTTTCTTGAATCACATGAATCCATAAGCCATATATATGACCTCTCCATCTTTTCTCCATCTTTTCTTAGCTAGAATTCATGGAAGCAACAAAATTTCCCATCTCCTCATGCCATGTACGAAATTTAGAGAGAAAGAGAAGAGAAGAATTATTGGAGAAAAATAGAAGAAAAACCAAGAAGAAGAAAGGCTATCTATGTTACCTTAGCTTCGTGATGTTTGATTTTCCCCGATGGCTTTTCCTTCTCCTTCTCTTTGTCTTGGCTGAATTTTGGTGTGTATTTTGTGTGTGTGAGAATGGCATGAAAGTGTGTGTGTGGTTTATATATATACTAGTTATGAATGGTTAATATTTAATTAACTTTAAGGTGGAAGATCTTGGCCTTTAGATTACATGGATGGTCAAGATTTAACCTTGAAATAAGAGATAAAATGTAGGCCTTTAGATTAGATCAAAGGTGGTGGTTTGATCTTGAAAAGGTGAAGAAATCTAAGCCACTAGATTGCATCAATGGTTTAGATCGTATCACATTTTATGGATGAATATTAACCATTGGATTACCCTGGTCACTTTTTCATAATATGTGGAGATAAGATTTCATTTAATGCCACTTATGTGACAACCCTACCTTGTAATCATTGTAATTATGGTTAAATACAAGATTATTAATTAATGATCAAGGTTTGGGGTCATTATATTTTACCACATTACGAAAATATGAGGAAAATTTGAACCTTGATGTTAGGGTCATCACCATACCACCACACAAAACAAAATTTTGCATAAAAGAAATCCTACTCCCATAAGGGGTTTATGATTCAACTGTTCATCAATTTCAATACCCAATAACCTCCCACAAGTGTTCCTATATCATCTCTTACCATTACCGTTGTAGAAATTGGGGTTTCTAGGTTAAAAAGAGTAGGTTGGGGACTTACGCCGCAGCCTATACCTTCCCTGCCGCGGCGAGTTGGACCTTCGCCGCGGCCAACCTATGTGGCGCCGCGGCGGAAACGCCTCCTGGAATTGCTGTTCTCAATTCCCACGACTTTGCTGCGGCCAACCTATGTGGCGCCGCGGCGGAAACGCCTCTTGGAACTACTGTTCTCAACTCCCACGATTCTCACCTCGGAGCAATATATTTGCACCGCGGCGAGTTTTGCTTCTGTCCAACCCTTATTTTATTTTCTCGACTCGCGCCGCGGCAGGACATAATGCGCCGCAGCGAGTTTTAGTTCTGTTACCCTCCTGGGCGATTTTTCCCACTTTGCGTCGTGGCGAGATTTATCAGGCCACGGCGCTCCTCGCCACTGTCACTCCCTGGGCCAATTTTCTTCCCTTGTGCCGCTGCGGGATTAGTTATGTTACGGCACCCTTCGGCTTTGTCTCTCATTTGGCCGCGGCGAAGCCTTCTTAGCTGCGGCAAGACTCCCTCCTGTGACCACATGACCCAAATTTCGCCCTCTACACTCCAATTCTCATCTTAGGAACACTCCAGGTCCACCTCCCCTTATTTTATGTGATTCTAATGGTGCTTATCTACCCTATTTACCCATCAATCCGTCCATTACCCTTGTAAAACTTAAATACTACTTCCTACTTACCCAACTAGCTCATATCAGTAAATTCATGAATATATAACAACAAGAACACATGCATTAGCCGCAATTGACATCCCATGCACATTCCGTAGAGATTCCATTCAACAATAACTTATGACCATATCCAAGGCATCATATGACTAAAATTTCCATATCACAATTTCAACAAAACTACATATATGATATTATAAGTTCATACATTAATATTCAACTATAATCAGACTTAAATCCTTAACGGTTACATTTTTAATCAAACAAAATATGAACGCCTACACTTGGCAATATGAATACATGATGATGCTATGTAACTAATAACAAAATTACATCTCTACTAAATAAGCCCGCCTAAGTGTAGCCTTCTCCCATATGTTGGAGCTCATGGATTTTCATCCACTTGCTTCCCTTTATCCTTACCCAAAGAACCTTCACCTAAAATGTTAATCCTATGAAATAGGGTGAGATATGAATCTCAGTAACCAAGGCAATTTCATCATATATCTAGTTTAATTAACATATAAGCATGAATCAAAATCAACATCAGAATCATATCCATCATATCAGCAAATGAATCAATTAAGCTATCATGATTACTATCCCATACTAGCAATCATATTATCACATGTTAAAGGCCATTAACATCGGGAGAGGCCCGTCCACAGCACCTATTCCCTATTGAGCACAACCGGGCTCAGTGCATCTGGGGTTTGATCATAACCCGGTGCTCGATCGAAGCACATGCACGGGTGGCAGTCGCACCACAGCTCTACCATGGACTCACAAGGTTCAATCACAATTCAACAGATAGCCAACCAATTCATTCAACATTTCAAATCATTCATATATAGCAACATATGAAATTAAATCAGATATATACATGGAATTAATATAAACCCAGTTACCTCACTTGTAGACACTTTGCAACAGCCACCACAAATCCCAAATTCGGATTAGAGTGTCCCTCACCAGAAAACTCAATATTCCACCTAAAATCCTAAGCAAATTCGTACGGAATTAATACCCATTTTATAAATCAGCTATGGGGGTCTCAAATTAACAAATGAAGCATCAAAATGAAGGGTTTAAACTCACCTAATGTCAGCCCTAACCTCAACCTACGAATTTCACCAAGAAAATCCCCAAACACCTACATTCAGATTTTGTGTAGGATGAAAATGCTCCAAATGAAAAACTAATTGGGCCAAATTAAAGAGAAAGATGAGGGGGATTAAGTTGTATAACTATTACCTTGGCTAAATCTTGCTCTAAATGTGAGAAAATGCAGAATTCTTGCCCCCAACCCTAGCCTCCTTCTCAACCTCCGAATTTTGCTCCTTGAGTTTTATGTTTAAGCAATTGTGAGGAAGAGGTTGATGTATTAGGGTTTTAGTTAGGTTTAAGTTGGGTCAAAGATGGGTCATGGGCTGCTCTAAGGTCCAACTTCATTTGGGCTTCATATTTTAGCTTATTGGGCCAGTTTTAAAGTGTTGGGCTGCAGAATTTTGTTGGGCTAGTTCTTATACATTGGGTTGCTGAAGTTTACTTAAGTCTGGGCCAAGTTTGAAGAGCTCAAGAATGTGGGTCTGCACAAGGGTTATTGGGCCACTTAGAAGAGTCTATACAAGGTGGATTTTGGGCCTCCATCACACTAAATTGGGTTGGGTCTGCACCTAACCCATTGGGCCTCCATTAGCCTCTTATCATGATCTATTAATTTAAGCCTAGATAGGATTTCTATCTCAATTAAATCTCAACCCATATTAATTATTCCTAATTAATCTAATCCGTGATTAACACCTTAATTAATTATGGGGTGTTAAGTCAGCATCTATTTCATGCTGAAGTCAGCAGTAACTTTTTTGTAATGTATGAGATTTCTAATATTTGCTAACACAAGCTTGTGTAATCGCTCTGTAGCTCATGCAGTTTCCAGAATTCTCTTCCAACTTCCAGTTTCTTCTTCACACATGGCACCACATCATCTTTCTCTTTTCTACATGGTGCTACATCAGCACCTTGCCAGCTTCCTGGTGCCACGTCAACTCTTCCCCGGTTAGACTTACAAAATTGCCACTATTTTCCTAAGTTTTCCATAATATCTTATTTAATCTATATTTTCTAAGTTCTCTGCTATATTTTAATATTATTTGTCCCTATGTGGGTCTGGTTTAATGTTTCCAAAAGGTCCCGAAGAGTCTCCGAAGTCAAGTATGAAGGAGCCGAGGACTAAAATGCAAAGAAAAGTTATATGTAAAGAAAAATGTATAAATTGCCCAAAAGTTTAGGGAACTTTAGTTTCACCCTCTATTCGTGGCTTTAGGCATAAATATTAAAACAATTGGGCAAGAATCTCAGAAATCCGTGACCCATGGTTAAACTCAATTTGATGAGACGGGTTTAATGATACCATGTAGTCCAGATGGTCAGGCGGGATCCGGTTCGAGATCTGGTTAGCCCGATCAGTAGCCATGAGCTAGATAGAAAAAGACATTGTAATAACTATAGAAATAGAAATAGTTAAAGGGCTAAGAAACCCTAAAGGAGTTTCAGGGGTTATTTATTCCCCTAATATTCCCATTCCTTCTAGAAAAAATTATCCAAGTTTGTCCGGGTGGCAAATGACAAATTTGCCCCTAGACCCCCTAAAATCTCAAAAATTTCTATGTGTCCTATTCATCTTATACTTCTCATATGCGAAGCTATTTCATTCAAATTCTTTTTATTAAAGCTTAATAAATTCATTACATAAAATACTAAATAATTAAAAAATCTTAATTTTAGGGGTGTTACACCATGTGTGAAGAAGAAGCTGGAAGTTGGAAGAGAATTTTGGAAATTGCACGAGTTACAGAGTGATTACACAGGCTTGTGTCAACAAATCTTAGAAATCTCACACATTACGAAAAAGTTACCGCTGACTTCAGCATGACATAGACACTGACTTAAGCGGCATTAAATGCAATCTTATCTTCACATATTATGAAAAAGTAACCAGGGTAATCCAATGGTTAATATTCATCCGTAAAATGTGATACGATTTAAACTGTTGATGCAATCTAATGGCTTAGATTTGTTCACCTTTTCAAGATCAAACCACCACCTTTGATCTAATCTAAAGGCCTACATTTTATCTCTTATTTCAAGGTTAAATCTTGACCATCCATGTAATCTAAAGGCCAAGATCTTCCACCTTAAAGTTAATTAAATCTTAACCATTCATAACTAGTATATATATAAACTACAACACACACACTTTCATGCCATTCTCACACACACAAAATACACACCAAAATTTAGCCAAGACAAAGAGAAGGAGAAGGAGAAGGAGCTCAACCTAAGGAAGAAGAGAAGGGAGAAGGAAGAGAGAAGGAAAAGCCACTGGGGAAAATCAAACACCGCGGAGCTAAGGTAACATAGATAGCCTTTCTTCTTCTTGGTTTTTCTTCTATTTTTCTCCAATAATTCTTCTCTTCTCTTTCTCTCTAAATTTCGTACATGGCATGAGGAGATGGGAAATTTTGTTGTTTCCATGAATTCTAGCCAAGAAAAGATGGAGAAAAGATGGAGAGGTCATATATATGGCTTAGGGATTCATGTGATTTAAGAAAATTCCTATTCTTGAAAATTTTTCCACAAATCAAGAAGCTTTGTATTTCAAGATGTCATGGGAGAAATTGAAGAGAAAATAAAGGGGAAGTGATGGAAGAAAGCCTAAGGAAGAGGAAGATTAACACATCTTTGATTTTCATGAAGAAATTGGCAAGGAAACCCTTGAATTTTATCTTGAGAAAATTGTAGAATCCATATGAAATCTCTAGAAATTGATTGAGGGCTTTTGTTTATCATCCTTGAATATGTATGTATGGCTATTTTGCAACATAAAAATGAAGCAAAATCACATGTCTTCTTAGATGTATAGATTCGGCCAACACATGTACATATACCTAGGGGAGAGTTTTCTTAAATCCTACTAAATTAGGTTAATCTACATGGAAAATAAGGCCTATGGTGAAATTTTGGTGAATTATGGATCATTGTATAAAAAGTCAAATTTTGAGAAAAAGTGTTGACCAAGATGTTCTTGAATTTTTCCTGATGATATTTGATATATTTTGTAGGATTATTATAGTCTAATATGTTCTACGTACTATTTGGATTATGCTGATATTTATTTTGTGAATTTTTGAGCTTTTTTGTGATAGTTAGAAAATTACGCAGCGTTATGTCAAGAATGAAATATGTGATAACATGTATTCTGGAATTGCACTGTTTACTATGTTGATATACCGTTTGATTTCTTGACATGAATAATATGATGTTTACTGCTTGATTTTATAAGTATGGGTTATTTGGTAAAGGACTGACTAATATATATATGGCAGAGTAGCCTTATCTAGGGGATGAGCCCTATGTGTGCCAGAGTTGGCCATTGGGTAGCTGCTGTTGTGTTGGATGTCCAATCTTAAAGAAACTTTAAAATATCTAAACCACTAATCCTCGGACTCCAATACACTATCTTGCTATCGAGATTATATATGCACAAAGTTGTGCAAGGTAGTTCTTTCCCAAATATACCTATATGCCTTGATCAAATGATGGCTTGGATGACATATTATTGTGATATTTTATATGACATTCCTTGGGTACCCATTGGGGGACGCCTCAGTAAAGGAAGCAGGGGTGAGCCTGTTATGTCATGGCAGTGCAAGATGAGCTAGGCTTGAGCCTACCGAAGCTAGTGCGACACGGTTTGAGTGTTGGGCCTGTCGGTCTCCAAGGCCTAATGGTTAAGAGAGAATAAATATTGTTTGTGACACCTTCTCTATTATATGCATATAGAAATCTCTTGAATATCTTGCAATTACTGAATATCAACTATGTTGAGACAATTTTTATGTTCATCCATGTCTTATCCTTAGATGTAATATGCCTATCCACTTTGCTATTTCATATTCACGTTAGATATTGCTAACAGATACATCTCTCTGCTTATATTGTTCGGTAAATTAACTGTCTTGCCATTATATTACTTGTGGTCTGTTAAAAGTACTTGACTTTTCTTCATGGATATTATGTGGTATTAATCCTGTCTATGTTACTGAGAAAATTATTTCCCACTCTAGTGTGGTTTATATTTTTCTTAGATGCCAATCTATCAAGTGACCCTAGAACTCCAGGCGGAGTGGATCCAATTCCCACTCAGGGGATGGGTCTTCGTCATCCATAATATACACATCATGTCATGTGATGATGTTGTTCATGCTGTACCGGTATATTTTGTGTCCCCAGGAGAGCTGGAGTCCCACACATTCCCAGTGGGTGGAGTTGACCCACTTGCATGAACAGAGGCCCACTCACTGATACTGACCCTTTTGTTATCTGGGGACTTTCTTTTTGAATGGTTATAGGATAGATTCCCTTTTAATGTGATGTGACTTGTATGACCCCGTTCCCTTATAAGGGAACTCTTAAACTAGTTTGTATAAATTACAGTGTATTTTCGTTATTGTCGTAGTTTGCTACGCCATTAATTAGATTTTATTGTGAAGGAATAATTAAAATAGAAAAATTAATTAAACTCAAATAAGGAATTCTTCATAAATATATAAAATAAAGAAGGGTATTAGAAGAGGTGTTACACCTCTCCCTGTGTTATTAGCCATTAACATGTTGTGTATGATTGTTGGTATGGGACAGTAGTCATTGGTAGCTTAACTAGTTCATTTGTAAATTAAATTGATGGCTCTGGTATTGATGATATGAAATTGTATTGTATTGATTAATCTGTATATATATATGGAATTTGCCTTTTGTTACTGAGATTGTATATCTCACTCCGATTATGGGCTAACATTTCCAAGGATCGGACCTTTTAGTGGGAAGGAGAAAATTAATGAAAGTTTATTATGTGGTTTAGTAGTAGGTAGGTTTGGAAACCTTGTCAGATTGTATTCGTATAACTAGACTACTAGTTTTATGTAATTGCCGCATTGTATCATGAATTGCCAAGCATAAGGACTGTAATCATTTGATATATCAGATGTCAACTTAAACTAGTGATGTATAGAATTTCTAGTAGAACTTATGTTTGAATGAAAATGTGAGTAGTGTATAAACTCTTTGTTGTCATTGATCTATGAACTCACTGGTTTATGGTGGCTTAAGGGTTAAGGATCCACATTTGAGTTTTGAATGAGTAATGAAAGATGTGTTAGGTAGATTAGGTAAAAAAAAAGACACTAAATCTTCACAAACTAAGTTAAAGTGGCCTAGAGTATTGCTAGAGGGGGAATTGGAGAGCATGAGATGAAATCTTGAGAGTTATAGGAACAGAAGGGAATTGGCCATGACCAAAATTTAATTGGCCTCAGCTAAATGATAACAGAGGGTAATTGGCCGCGGCCAACATTTAATTGGTCTCGGCTAAATGTAGCAAGCTGTCAGGGAAGAAAACAGAGAGTAATTGGCTGCGTCGAATAGTGAGGTTAGCTGCTGCTAAGTCTGAGAGGCAGGTCTGGGGGTGTTCCAGAGGGTATTTGGCCGCGGCGAAATGCATGAAATTTGTGAAGGTGTAAGGAGTTGAACCCGAGAGTAATTGGCCGTGGCACGAGGGAATTTAACCATGGCGAAGGTTCTCAATTTCTTATATTCACCTAGAAACCTTAATTTCTTTTATGGTAATACTAAGGAATGATTTAGAAGCACTTGTAGGAGGTTTTTATAAGTTGGAATTAATGGATGGAAAAATCAAAGGCTCCTTATTGATGATTAAATTCACTTGCACATTCGAATAATTGTGGTTGTCTAATTAATGACCCTAATAACATCAAGGTTCAAATTTTCTTGCATTTTTTGAATATAATTAGTAGTAATATGACTTTCAACCTTGATTTATGATTATTAATTATGTCTTTAACCTTAATTACTATAATTTGAAGTTAGGGTCGTTACAAGTATCATAATGTCTCATTGCCTTCACATACATAGAAATATAGGTAGGTACATTCAGTCATGTGATAGCCACCCATTTAGCTGTGTATATTAAGGACTAATACCTCAATAAACATTTGAATTAATCTAAATACCAACAGCACCTTACATAGCTAAAGATGTGATGTAGGAATAGGCAAACAAATTAAAGGATAATAAAGGCAAAACCTTGCCACCTTGACATTCCACTCACCCATAATGTGCATTAGTTGTTTGGTCATGACATTATCTTATATTCAGCCATAGGAAATTAATAGGAAGTTTCATGTAATCTAATGGTTTGTATAATCAAAGGAAAGGACACCTACATACACGGTGTGGAAAAGAAAGTAGAGGAGAAATAGAACAATTAAATCACAAACACTCATTTTGAAGGATCCCACTGTATGTGTATATATGCAACCCATGCAGGCACTTATACATATGGATATATTGCCTAGCCACGAGTCTTTAAATTGTCCATTTAATATACCTTAATTAGATGGAAGAGATATATGTAAATGCTACCACCTTGCATAGCACCGAATAAAGAATAGAGAGAATGAATATTAAATCACTTAATTGAATCCACTATCGGTGGGAAGCATGAGGTGTCCATTCCAATAATCCTCCTTCACCTTAGCTTCAGTTTGGCTAATAGAAATAGTGGTAGGAAAAGGAGGAGAGCTTGGACAACCATGGGAATAAAAGGATAAGAAGATAAGCCAAGGTACAAAAGACTCTATCAAAGGTAAGAATAGGAAATTTAGTATGTTTATAATTTGCTTTCATTCCAACAAGTTGAAAATTTGAATTTAGAACACTTTGCCATGGCTGGACAGTAATAAAAGTGTGAGGAAAAGAACACTAAAGAAGCTTAGGAAGAAGCCACAGATATTTGAAGGTGAGTGCTTGAACTTTCTCCTTTGAAACTAGTAAAATCGAGGAAGGGAGTTATGTATGACAAATTGGCCATAGAGTTAGCACCTTAAGAATGTATTAAAATGGATTATAGAAATAGCATGAAAGGGGCAGTATGTATATGGAATATTTATACACTAAATAGAACCATGTAATTATTCATTGCACTGAATAAATTCTTGAATTTCCTCTGCTATGTATGGTTGCATGTATGTCTACTAAAGTGACTCTTATGAGAATTAGATCACTGTTATTAGACAATGACTGAAGCACATTAGCCTAACGAACGAATGTATACTATTGTCTGAGAATTATGTGCTCCTATACTGAACTGTGCATCAAATGTACCCTAGATGATATTCAGTGCTATTGATATATACATTCCTTGAATACATTGTTATCTACTAGGATTTTATCTCATTACAAAGCTAACTATTTTTCTAGGTATTAACTATACTACAGACAGAGCCAATAAGCAGAGAATAAATGAATAGACTAGTAGGCCACGTATTGGTTATAGCTAGTTTTGTAAATCCTCTGCATAGTGTTGAATGTTAAAGCTTGACTTTAGTTGAGGACGTAATGTTGCTTTATTAACCTCTCTTTTCTATGTGTATAAGTATGGTACATGAGGAACTTTCTGGATAACTTGATGATGATATCTAACAGAAGTGTGGAATTCCATGTAAAAGTAAATTTTAATTATTATTTTGCATGAAACTGATTATCTTAACCTTGGAAACAAATTTGGAATAAGGGTATGCGTTTGATTGATATTAGAGGAGGCCATTTGAAATTTATATAGGGACTCCCTGAGTGGATTGAAAATGACAGAGCATACTTTGGTAAAACATTGAATCGATATGCATTATAGGTACCTAATGTTTGTCTTTTGTAGAAATAGTTAGAATGGAGTTTAAAGCCCAAAATTTTTATAATGGGTTTTTTGTTCCCTGAAAATAAAATCTCGAAAGTTATAGAATTTTTGGCATAAGATAGGTCATGAAAAGAATGTACTAATTTCACCTACCTTCTGTATAGGACTGTTTTGAGTAGGTTTCATAATAAATCTTGTTAAATAGGTAAACGAAAGAATTAATGCATGAACTTTTATTGGAAGGTAGCTAAGACATATAATTTAGATCTAGAAATTTTAGAATTTTTTGAATTTGTTTACTAGGTCCACTAAGTTAGAAACAATGGGCATTAGGTGTAGTGAATTCAACCAAGGTAGTGGTTTAAATGGTAGTGGTTGAGGGGTCATCCATGGGAGTTTTTGAAAACTGTCTTAGTAGCTTATAATTAGTGTAATAAGGAGTTATTTTACTAATTTTTATGATTTTTGGATGTCATCTAATAGGGGAAAGAAATTTCACAAAAATAAGTCCAGAAACTTAGACAAATTGTGACTATGGTAGTTTCCGTTCCTGCACAACAGGATGCGAATTTGTATGGTAATTAGAAGACAAAGTTATGAACCTATGTTTCCTTGTAGATAAGATAGAAATCCCCTAGGTATGCCAATAGGGATCTCTTAGGTCAACGATATTGTTGACAACATCTTGAATTTTATACTGTGGAATCCGAAACTTTGTCAACAAGGTTTTTTGTTAGTAGTACAAGGTTCTTCAACATTGTATGTTATAGCATATGATATGGGGACGCATGACACATGGATAGTCTTAAAATGATATAAGAACAATATTAGAAGCATACAATTGAATTTAGAAGCTAGATTTTAGATGTTGAAAATTTATGGTTAAAGAAAGGATAATATGAAACCAATTGGTATTAAGTTTGTGTGAATAAGCTTGTAATGCTTCTAATAGACCATAATATGGCTATATAAATCATATATGATGAGATTTTGAAGCCTAGAAGTTGAATTTTAAAAGTTATCCCTTGAGGCTTAAGTTTACATAATATGTTCCATTATGTGAAAAATTGAAAATACCAAATGAATAGTGTTAATGACCAAATGAATAGTAAATGTGGACTTTGTGGCTTGAATTATGAATTTTAGAAGCATAAGTTGGCCTAAAATTTGAGTTTAGTGAAATCCCTAATCTAAAGCCTAAGTGAAGAACTAATTATAGGGAGTTAATGTAATAATCGATTTTTTTGGAACTGATTAAATAGCTTCTTATTAGATAACTGGGCCTATACCAGATCCTAAGGGGGTGTTGGTGGATTGCCAGGAATAGGTGGCTATGATTTAAAGGCATCTCTTCTATTTTCCTCTTACCTAGCTAGGGCATTTTGTAGCTATTAGATCATCTCCTACTATTGTTGCATAATTTACCTCTCCTATTCTATCATAACATATTATTGATCAATCATAGCTTGTTGCTAATCCAGCCAATCCATGATGGTTCACATAGGATCCTTGGGTTTAGCCCTAGGGACCCTAGGTAGTCTACCCCTTCAAGTGTTTACCATAGTGTTTAAAAATAACCACAACCTTACTGTAAATACACAATTCAACAGCATATATATAACCATCTCAACTGATTTCCTAACAACCACACTATAAAGCACATACCATTTAAACATTGCAAGATCCAAACATAAAGCTAGGTGCCTGAACCAGGTTCTAATACCAACAAATGTCATACCATCATATTATATACCATATCATGCTTATAACATCAATTTCCTATCTTTATTACTTTTAGTAGTGGAAAACATTGACATTAAAAGGCCCAATTTCTTTAAATAAGTATAATTGTATAACTTTATCTAAAAAATCTCAAGATTCATTTTAAACAAGTTTGTTTAGCATGAAACATCATAAAAGGAATTATGAATCTCAAATCTTGAAGCATATGTGTAATGTCTGATTTTCGTTAAACGACATAAATGAATGCGTTTTCAAAGCAAGTCCCCCGAAATAAATTAGTTAAAGTCCTAAAAAATTTAAGTAGCATTCTAGACTCCTAAAAATGAGAATCACAGGCTTAGATGGAAAGAAAAATGGAGCTAGAATGAAGAAACAAATTTGAACGAAAGGTTGACGAAACGTAATGGCATTTTCATAATTTTGAGCAAATTTTGGAATTCTCACAGGAAGGCTTTTTAAATAAAATTTTTGAGTTCTCCAGGGTTCTTAGAGACTCTGAAAACCATGGGAAGCTCTAGAACAATTAAAACCCCTCCGGTGGACGTTTTCTAACGTCAGTTGACTCGAACTCTAATGGATTCATTCAAGAAGCTTTTAGCTCCAATTTGAGTGATTCCAAGGACATTTTACTAAATTGGGAACCTAAATTTCATGATGAAAAAGATGGTTCTAAAAAAAAAGCTAAAATGAACTAGAAATGAAAATGTCAAGATAAAGGGATGAAATTGAAATTTTTGAAAAGTCCTTCCTAACCTACCTATATTTATATATGAGGTGCCCCATCTCTTAATTCATTTAGCCACATTTGTTTTTGCCCTAAATCAAAGAAAGAACCCTAAGGGTGAGGCGCACAAGAAGGAGAAAAACAAGGAAGAGGTATGGATTTTTTTAGTCTTTTTCATGCTTTCTCTTTAGTAAACTTCTTCTCCTCCATTTCCCCTTCTTTCCTATAGTTTTATTAAAGTTCTTGGGTCTGTTTTGAGGGCAGAACAGAGGGAAAAATTTGAAATTGAGGTGAGGAAGCCAAGGAAGGTGAAAAACAAGCAAGAAGAATTAAGGAAATCAAGGTATTTTGTCATCTCTTCACTTAATCTTCCTTCTTCCTTCTCTTGTGGGTGGTTCGACCTACATATGGTCATCCCTAAGGAGTTGAATTTCTAGCTAAACTAAGGATTAATCTTAGGAATTTAAAGGAGGAGAATACAAATATGCAAAGAGAATTAATAAATAACCATGGAAAATCAAGATAGCAAAGTTAGGGCTTCTAGTGTCCCTTGTAAAATCTGATTTGATACAATAATTCCTAGGCCTAAATGAGCATTTGGATGAACTCCTAAGATCCCTAGAAGGCTCCCCATATGCTTCTTCCACCAAGAAAACAAAGAAAATTCCATAGATGCCAAGAAGGGAGCATGGCTCGGCCAAGAGGGTTCCATGTACCTAGGGATAGTTTTAAATTTTTTCAAGCCCATTTTTGAGTCATATATGATGAATGAAGATGAGGGGAAACCTTAGAAAAAATTTAGGAGGCCTAGGGAATGAATTGGTGTCATAGGTTCCATAATATGACCTAAAGAAGCAACACCTAGTTAAACTCTTTGTTTTAATTGTGTAATGACTCCAAGGAGTTTAAAAGGAGTCAAAATCATAAATGAAAAGAAAGAATAGAGCCTAGAACTTAATTAATGGATGTTGCTTCATTAAGTGCATTTTGGAACCATAAAAGGGGTTATTAGACCAAGTTATCATTTAAGGAAGATGTATGGCTTTAGACATGATTTTAAGAACCTAACTGGCTTCCACATATTGTGTTTAGGCCAAGAGAAACAAATCCCAAACCCTTGTGTGTGTGAGGCCGAGGAAGGGAGCATAATTCCAAGAGAAAAAGTGTGCTTGTGTGGCAAAGGTAGCTCTCTCCACTTTCTCTCATGTATGAATGTGATACGATATCAGTAGGCATGCCCATTGTGCTATTATATGTCCAAATGGCTCATGAAAGGATGGCCTATGCTCAAGAGGCCCAAATTGTGCTAGTATATGTCCAAAAATCTCAAAGAGCTCAAAATAATATCTATGTTGGACGTCAGCCTAAGTTTAGAGCCCAAGATCCATATTTGATCAACATCTCTTTAAATATGCAAAAGTGGAAGTCCAAGTGGAAGCCTAATGTCCTAAGAAGAGTCCATGGAGCAACTAAAGTTAATATCCAATATGATAGATGGCCCAATGACAAGAGGAAGAGTTAAGCGTCTACAAAGAGCAATTGGGCTTCAATTTGCTGAATTAGAAGCCCATAATGTTAGTGCATGCATTGAGGAAGCAAATAGAGCCTTAATCATGCTTATTCAAGCCCAAGTTGATGCTTAAAGAGTCCATTGAAGCTAGAGGACGTGAATAGTATTTCAAATACAAGATGTCCAGCCCATTAATATTAATTAGTTTTGACTAGGACTCTAGTTTTGACTAGAACTCTTTTTGAATTTCATTTTTTTTATTATATTATTTTTTTGGACTTAGCCAAGGAGCTTATTTAGGAGATTAAGTTAAAATTAATATCTTAATCTTATTCCTTGATTTTAGGCATTGTTTAAAATAATTCTAATTAGATTTTAAGAGTTTTAGTTTTAGTAGGATTTTAAGTCTTTTAGAAACTTTGCCTATAAAAGGCTCCCTATTGTACTCTATTTTGAATCATGAATAAACTTGAGTATTATTCAATACTTTGAGAGGCTTTTGCTTCTTTGTGTTCTTTGAAAGTTCACGTGACTTATCAAAGGATTGGTCTTCCTTTGTGGCGTCTTGAGGCTAGGGTTCTAAGAGACAAGTTCTCTTAGGGTCTTTCCTTTGACCAACATTCTTGTTTTCTAGCCGGTCCCGGGCAAAGTTTCGAATTGTTGAAGGTTCTCTAGGGCATGTTCCTAGTGGGTCTCGCATCAGAATGTATGCTTACTTTGTCTTTGAATGTGTGTATGTGTATTTTAAGCCATGAAAAGTGTTTTAGCATGTGCCTTTATTCCATGGTACCATGATGTTGTATTATATTTTCAAATGATGCCTAGTATGTTAGCTTGGGTTTTGCTTGAGTGTGGTGAAGTTAAGAACTCTTAGCCAAGAATCTTTAAAATTGGTTGAGACAAAGTAAAAAGTCTCCCAAGAGTGAGGTTGAGTCAAAACCTCCTAGAGAAAATGGGTGAGGCAAGTCCAAAATCCATAAGAAAATGGGTGAGGCTAATCCACTTACTTAGCAAGCCTATGTATGCTTTGTATAATTTGTTCAAATGCTAAAGATGTTTCTTGTAACACCATATATTTCTACCTTATTTCATACTATCTTCATGCCTCAAATCATAAATTCCATGAAGAGACATGGAAAATGGTATTAAAATAATGTATTTCTTAGCGTTACGTTGCGTATAAATTTTTCATTCAATGTCACATGGATCATGTGAGCTCATGTATCACATTCTCATATTTAATTACATAAATACAACTCATTTCCATTATCAAAAGTGGCCTATAACTTGTGGAAAGCAAGGGAATACATAAAATCCATAGATATTATTTCGACCAGATTTTCCCTTTCTCTATCACAAATTTTGGAAACTCATAACTAATTCTAGAAAAATCAAAATCATACACTCTTTTCCATTCTGAAAATATATATATGTCTACTTTATGCTAAAAATATGTCCAGGCCATGAAACATAGCACAGAAGATGTTTGACATTCAAAAATGTGTAGAGGTCTGGTTGGCTACTGGTACTATCACAACTTTCTACTACAACTTTTAAAAATGTCTAATTAATTCCAAAAAAATCTAATTCATGCAAAAATACCAATCTAGAAAGCTACAGATGTTTTCTAGAGGAGAAAAATAACTTTAGACTAGCTCAGGCACATCCATGCATCAAAAACTAATCAAACAGTACCTGAGGTCAGTCTGAATGCCTGATACTGGGTATAAACTTTAAAAATTCATATATTCCTCTCTAAACATCTAAATGGGGTGCTTCTAGTTGGCACAAGTCATTGGAAATGTCTAGTTTCTCCTTATAAAAGTTCGTAGCAATTGGACATCATTTGACCCCTGAGTGACAATTTATTTTCAGACCAATATGAATAGTAACTGACTAAAATCAGAATTTTTTTTCAACTCTGAAAATTCATCAAATATTCCTTAGACTTCCAAAAATTCTGCGCTTTAGCTTTCCAAAAATATCTCAATAAGCTTTAATTGCATACCAAATCTCAAATCAAGAAGAGTTCATTTGGACAAAAAGTGGTATAGGTTTCCAATATGGTCAATTTTTACTCCATATAGGATACCAAAGTGTGTAAATGACTTCCTTTGATGTTTGACACCTCTTGGACAAGTCTAAAAGTATGAATATGACTTGTATGAGCTGCCCAAGTGGTCCCAAACCTCATTCATCTCATTTTAACTACTCCACTTCCATTTATATATACATTCCCATAATGCAAAATTGCCATTACATGTCCAAAATGAGTATTTCCATACATACAACCTTAGCTCTCAATTATACATGGTACATTAACATAATTATACATATTTATAACATCATAGAACATAGACAACCATAGATTACATCATTGCCATTCATATGGCCTTAAAGTAACAAAATCTATACACTTTAGTGTCATGTTCTCATTTCTCATGTAGTTGGCTCCCATTCCCTTGTTCTCTTTGTGATACTATAAATTCTAGCTCATTTCATGATATTCATAAACTTCACATCATCATTTCCATGAGAGCACATGAAAGAAGGAAGGAAAATAATGGGTTTATTTGCATTGCGTCATACTTAAAAATTTCATTCAGTGTCACATGCCCCGTGTGGGCTCATGCTATGCATCCTCATATTTAAATACATCATTACAACCCATTTGCATCACAAAATCATGCCCACAACTCATGGAAGCCGAAATGAAGCATGAAATGAGCTTATTTAATTTCGGCCAGATTTGCTCCATTTTCTGACCAAACTTTGAAAACTCATAACTAAATCTAGAAAAATTGAATTCATGCAATATTGGTCATTCTGGGAATATATGGATGTCTAATTTACACTAAAAATATGCCCAAATCATAAAAGTCATCATAGAGGACGTTTGACATCCAAAATGGTCCAAAGGTCCGACTGAATTCTGGAACTGTCACAGAATTCTGCAGAAAACTTTGAAAATGTCCAATTAATTCCACAAAAATCCAATCCATGAAAATGATATCAATATGGAAATCTGTGGATATTAACTAGAGAGGAAAAATATCTCCAGATCATTTTATCAAGCCTAGACCTCAGAATTCGATGGAACAATACTCATGGTCAGACAAATTTACTAATACTGGACAGAAACTTCGAAAATTCATATCTCCCTCTCTAGAAGTCCAAATGAGGTGCTTCCAGTTGGCACAAGTCACTGTGATCATCTAGTTTCTCTGTATAAAAGTTCGTGGTAATTGCACATCATTTGAGCCTTGTGTGACAGAAAACAAGTTCGGACCAAATGAATAGTACAGCAAACCAGAAACTATGAAAATTGCCAACTTTGAAAAATCATCAAATATTCTGTAGACCTCCGAAAATTATGATCTTTAGCTTCTCAAAAATATTTCAATGAAACCTAGTAGCATGCCAAATCTTAGATCAAGACTAGCTCATTTGGCCAAAAAGTAATATACGATTCCATTATGGTCAAATTTGGCTCCATATGAGGTACCAAATTTGCCCAATGGCCTTCCCTTGGTTGTGGCACCTTTTGGGCAAGTCCAAAAGTACATTTAAGACTTGTGTGAGTTGCCCAATTGGTCCCAAACCTCATGCATCTCATTTTGGCCATTCAATCCATATTTATGCACATTTACATCTTACTTCCATATTGCATATTTGGGCATTACAAACTCAAATTGTATTTGAGAGTTCATTCATCATATCCATAGTTATAAACATCACATAATAGCATATTTATACATGTCTCAAGGTTCATAATACATTTACAACATCATATACATCATGAACCATCACTATGGTTCCACAATGGACAAAACAAGATATAAGCTTGTCGATCTTTCCTCTTCATTGTTGTTGGCTCCCTTCACCATAGTTACTTGGTCCACCTAGCATGTTAGATCATTGGAGAGGAGGGGATGAGATTCAGAGAATCCCAATAGCTCATCTCCCATTCAATCATACATAATATGTGCAAAGCAAGCTTCACAAATGCATACATGGAGGAAATAAAAGCCATAGACATTTTAAAAGTAAACTTGGCATGTGAACAACTCATACAAATCATTCAAGAGCTCATCAAGTGTTTGGAATGGCCTCACACTTCTCCTTATAGATTTTGGACTTGCCTCACCCATTTCTTGAACACTTTGGACTCAACCATACCCTTGGGAGCCCACTTTGCTTTTGGGAGACTCTTTGCTTTGTCTCAACCAAGCTCAAGGGTTCTTGGCTCATCCTCACCAAAGGGAAGAGTTCTTGGCCTCTCCACACTCAAGCAAACTCAAACAAACATCATGCACTCATTAGAAAACATAACATGGCATCAAGGATCATGGTATATAAAGGCATGCTAGCATACTTTTCATAGCTTGGAAATACACATACACACATTCCAAAATAAGCTTAACACATATCCATGCATGAGAGAAGGTGGAGAGAGCTACCTTGCACAATTTCACACACTTTTCCCTTTGAATTCAAGCTCCTCTTTTTGGCTACACAACCACAAAAAGTGTGGGGAAGATTCCTCTTGGCCTAGATACAATTTATGGGAGCCAATTAGGTCTATGAAACACATTCTAAGGCTACATAACTTGATGAACCACTAGATTACTCTATAGACTTCATTATGGTCCATAATTACACCTAATGAAGTAACACCCCTCAAATTATTTCTAGGCCTCATTCTTTCTTTTCAAATATGATTATTAACTCATTTTAAGCCTCTTGGAGTCATCACATCATCAAGACAAAACGCCGAGCACCATGTTGCTTCTTTAGGTCATATTATAGAACCTAAGGCACCAAATCAATTTCTATGAGTTCTAAATTTTTTCCAAGGCCTCCCTTTTCATCTACCAAATATGACTCAAGAATGGCCTTAGAAAAATTTAAAACTTCCCCCACCTACACAAACTAGCCTAGGCCAAGACCATGACATCCATTGGGCTTCTTGGAGTTCTCTTGATTTTCTTGAAGGAAGAAAGTTGTGGGGAGCA
Organism: Erythrophleum ivorense; assembly: GCA_026724425.1. NCBI lineage: Eukaryota > Viridiplantae > Streptophyta > Magnoliopsida > Fabales > Fabaceae > Erythrophleum > Erythrophleum ivorense. Next base: position 21,042,063 of record JAIUCV010000004.1, on the reverse strand, counting down.
TCTTGGGTGCTTCAAGAACTCATTTATACTCTAAATTAAACCTAGGAAGTATCACATAAATTCAGAATTTGAAAGGTGAACTAGAAACCCTAGGTTTTACATCTTGCATTCTAATGCCTATTTCATGGTTTCATTTGCATATTCTTATTCCTCTCCATCAAATACCTAAGAATCATCCTTGGTTTGGTTGAAAATCTGACTCCCTAGGGCTGTCTATATCTAGGTCGAAATATGCTTGAAGGAAGGGAGGAGGAAGACCAAGTGGGAGAATCACAAAATACCTTGTTTTCCTTGAATTTCCTTGCTTGTTCTTGCTTTCCTGGGCCTCCTTACTTGAATTTTGAAATTTCCCCTCTATTCTCCCTTCAAAACAGCCCTCAAAACTTTAGAAAAATCATGGAGAAGAAGAGGGAAAAAGAGAAGCAGAGATTGGTGGAGAGAAAGCATGAAAGACAAGCAAAATTCCATACCTAAAGACTTGAACTTTTCCTCCTTCTTCCCTTCTCTTTGTGCGCCACTCTCCAAGGGCTTTGCTTCTGTTTTGGGGCTGGAAAATCTGAAGTGAAATGAGGGAGAGTGTGAGGCGCCACCTATATATAGCTAGGGCAAGGTGACTTTTTCAAAAATTCTAATTTTGCCCTTCGTACTTTGCATTTTTGTTTCTCCTTCGTTTTGAGCTCCTTTTTGAGAACCATCTTTTCCATTATGAAATTTAGGTTCCCAATTAAGAAAAATGCCTTTGGAATCACTCAAATTGGAGCTAAAACCTTTCTGAACAGATTCGTCAAAGTTTAGGCATATCGACATTGAAAAACGTCCACTGGAGGGTATTTAACTGTCCCGAGGCTTCTCATAGTTTTCAAGGCCTCTGAGAACCCTGGAGAACTCAAAACTTTCATTTAAAAAGCCTTCCTGCGTAAATTCCAAAAATTTCCCAAAATTATGAAAATGCCATTATGTTTCGTAGGCTTTTCATAAGAAATTGTTTCTTCATTCTAGCTCCATTTTTCTTTCCATCTGAGCCTGGGATTCTCATATTTATGAGTCTAGAATGCTTCTCAAATTTTTTGGGACCTTAACTACATCATTTCAGGGGACTTGCTTTTATATCCGGTAGGTTTCGTTCGTTAATGGAGAAACTGTACGTTACGTTTCTCACATTTTCTTTTGTTTTTAGAGAACCGAATATTACACTCCTAGTCCACTTAGCATGTTAGAACATTGGAGAGGAGGGAATGAGATTCAAAGAATCCCAATAGCTCATCTCCCTTTCAATCGCACATAAAAGATGCAAAACCAATCTTACAAATGCATGCATGGGCATATTAACATGTGCAAACATTCAAGAAGCATTTTCAACATTTGAGCAAGTCATACATAGTATACAAAGGCTTGCCAAGAAAGTGGATTAGCCTTACCTATTCACTTGTGAATTTTAGACTTGCCTGACCCATTCTTTAAAAGGTTCTTGGACTGAACCTTGCTCTTGGGAGTCAACCTCACATTTGGAAGACTTTTTACTTTGTCTCAACCAATCTTAGGGGTTCTTGACTCATCCTTACCATGGCTAAGGGTTCTTGGCTTCACACACTCAAGCAAACCAAAGCAAGCATCATAAAGATCATTTGAAAACATAATGCATCATCGTGGTATCATGGCATATGAAATCATGCTAGAATACTTTTTGCAATGTCCGGTTTTCATTAAACGACGAAAACGGGCGCGTTTTCAAAGCAAGTCCTCTAAAATAAATTAGTTAAGGTCCCAAAAAATTTGAGTAACATTCTAGCCTCCTAAAAATGAGAATTATAGCCTTAGATAGAAGGAAAAATGAAGCTAGAATGAAGAAACAAATTTGGACGAAAATCTAGGAAACGTAATAGCATTTTCATAATTTTGAGCAATTTTTGGAATTAACATAGGAGGGTTTTTTAAATCAAAATTTTGAGTTCTTCGGGGTTCTAGAGGCCCTGAAAACCATGGAAAGCCCCAAGACAGTTAAATCGCCTCCGGTGGATGTTTTCCAATATTAGTGTGCTCGAACTTTGACAGGTTCGTTCAGAAAGGTTTTAGCTTTGATTTGAGTGATTCCAAAGGTATTTTATTAAATTGGGAACCTAAATTTCATAATGGAAAAGACGGTTCTAAAAAAGGAGCTAAAACAAAGGAGAAACAAAAATGCAAAGAACGAAGGTCAAAATTGAAATGTTTGAAAAAGTCACTTTCCTACACCTATATATAGGTGGCGCCTCACACTCTCCCTCATTTAGCTTTAGATTTTTCAGCCCCAAACCTAAAGAAAAACCTAGGAGAGAGGTGCACAAGAGAGGAAGAAGAAGGAGAAGAAAATCCAAGCTTAAGGTATGTTTTCATGGTGATTTTTCATGCTTTTCTTCATCCACACCTCCTCTCCTCCCTTTTCCTTTGTTTCCTTTGATTAAAATGGAGTTTATAAATCTGATTCAAGGGATAAATTCAAGGGAAATTTCGGATTTGAAGAGAGGAGATTGGAGAAAGCAAGATTCAAGCCAAAATAAGTAAGGAAACTAGGTAAAATTTCATCCTATGGTTGCTATTCTTGATTCCTCTTCTTCTCCAATTCAACATACATAAGGAACCTAGGAGGATCTGATTTTTAAGCCCAACCAAGCATGAATCTTAGGTATTTGAAGGAGAAGAACAAGAATATGCAAAGAAAATAACAAAATAACCATTAGATTTCAAGAAGCAAATTCTAGGGTTTTGTGTGTACCTTGTAAAATCTGACCTTATATGATGATTCCTAGGTTTAATTAAGAGTGTAAATGAGTTCCTAAGATCCCTAAGATGCTCCCCACATGCTTCCTCCTTCAAGAAAACAAAGAAAACTCCAAGGAGCCTTAAACCATGCATAGGCTCAGCCAAAGGGAGTTCTCATAGCTAGGGGGAGTTTAAAATTTTTCTAAGGATATTCTTGAGTCATATTTGATGAATGAAAATGAGGGGAGGCCTTAGAAAAAATTTAGAACTCGTAGAAAGTGATTTGGTGCTTTAGGTTCCATATTATGACCTAAAGATGCAACATGATGATAGGCCCTCTGTTTTAATTGTGTGATGACTCCAAGAGGCCTAAAGGGAGTCAAGAATCATATTTGAAAGGAAGGAATGGAGCCTAGAAATTATTTGAGGGGTGTTGCTTCATTAGGTGCATTTATGGACCATAATGGAACTTATAGAGCAACCTAGTGTCTAACCAAGTTATGTGGCCTTAGAGTTTGTTTCATGAATTGGCTTCCATAAATTGTATCTAGGCCAAGAGAAACTATTTCCACAAGTTTATGAGTGTCTGGCTGAAAGGGGAGGCTTGAATTCTAAGGAAAAAGTGTGTGATTGTATACAAGGTAGCTCTCTCCACTTTCTCTCATGCATGGATGTGTGTTTAGCTTGTCTTAGAATGTGTGTATGTGTATTTTCAAGTCGTGAAAAGTATGCTAGCATGATTATATATGCCATGATTTCATGATGACATGTTATGCTTTCAAATGAGTGCATGATGTTTGTTTGAGTTTGCTTGAGTGTGGAGAGGCCAAGAACTCTTAACCATGGTGAGGATAAGCCAAGAACCCTTGAGATTGGATGAGACAAAGCAAGGAGTCTCCCAATAGCAAAGTGGGCTCCCAAGAGTATGGTTAAGTCCAAAGCTCTTCAAGAATGGGTGAGGCAAGTCCAAAATCCATGAGGAAAAGTGTGAGGCCAATCCAAACACTTGGTGAACTCTTGAATGTCTTATATGACATGTTCACATGCCAAGCTTGCTTCTCGAATGTTCATGAATTCCATGATATCCATGCATGCATTTTTAAGGCTTGCTTTGCATATATTATGTATGATTGAATGGGAGATGAGCTATTGGGATTCTTTGAATCTTATTCCATCCTCTCCAATGATCTCACATGCTAGGTGGACCAAGTGGACATGGCAATGGGAGCCAATTACCTTAAAGAAAGAAGATTAACAACCAAATGCTTAAGTTTTGCCACTTTAAGACCATAATTATGTCATATAATGTAATCCTTTGATGTATATGGTCCACGACTCCTTAGACATATGTAATTGTGATATTATGTGATGTAGAAATGAAAGAATGTGTTAGGTGAATGATGGAATGTGAATTGAGTTTGTTATGGCATTATAGTTGCATAAATGGCTTTATGGAAATATGCACAAGTGTGGATGAGAATGCCAAAATGAGATGCATGAGGCTTGGGACCATTTGGGCAGCTCACACATGTCTTAAATGTGCTTTTAGAATTACCCAAAAGGTACTAATACTAAAGGAAAGTCATTTAGCAATTGTGGTACCCTATATAGAGCCAAAATTGATCATAATGGAACCCTAAGTTACTTTTTGACCAAATGAGTTATTCTTGATATGAGATTTGGCATGTAATTAGGTCTCATTAAGAGCTTTTTGAGAAGCTAAATACCATAATTTTTGAAGGTCTACAGAATATTTGGTGAGTTTTCAAAGTTGGCATTTTTTCTGATTTTGGTCTGTTGCACTATTCATTTGGTCTGAAAATGAATTCTATCACACAAGACTCAAATGATGTCCAATTGCCACAAAATTTTATGCAAATAAACCAGACATTCATAGCGACTTTTGTAAACTAGAAGCACCTTAACTGGAGATCTATAGAGGGAGATATAAATTTTTGAACATTCTGTCTAGTATAAAGAGTTTTGCCAGACCTGAGTTACTGTTCTATTGAATTTCCAGGTTTGGGCTACCTGAACTTGTTTAGAAATATTTTTCTCCTCTACCTAACATCCACAGCTTTCTAGGTTGGTATCATTTTCATGGATTTGATTTTTTTAGAACTAATTGGACATTTTCAAAGTTTACTGCAGAATTCTATGTAGTTCCAAAATGCAGTTTTACCTCTGGATTTTTTCGGATGTCAAACGTCCTCTGTGATGGATGTTATGGTCTGGACATATTTTTAGTGTGAAGTTAACATCTGTAACTTTCTAGAATGACCAAGAATGCATATTGTCTATTTTTCTAGAATTAGTTATGATTTTCAAAAGTTTGGACAGAAAAGAGGCACAAGCTGTCTGAAAATAAACCTCTATATTTTATGCTTTATTTCGGTTTTCTTGAGTTATGAGCCACATTTTTATGATGTAAATGAGTTGTATAAATATAATTAAATATGAGAAATATAGGATGAGCTAACACAGTCCACATGACACCGAATGAAAATTTTAACTACAACGCAACGCGAAGAAATGTATTATTTTATCCCCTTTTTCCTTGCACTCTCATGAATGTGATGATGTGAAGCATGTGTATATGGTGAGATGAGCTAGAAATTATGGTGTTACACTTTTCATGGCTTAAAACACACATATACACATTCAAAGACAAACTAAGCATACTTTCATGCATGAAGGAAGGAGAAGTGAGCTACCTTGGAAGTAAGCACACACTTTTTCTCTTGAATTTCCTCTCCCTTCTTTGGCCTCATACACACAAAGGTGTGGGAATGATTTCCTTTAGCCTAAACACAATTTATGGAAGCTAATTAGGTTTATAAAATTAATTCTAAGGCCACACAACTTGCTTAGACTCTAGCTTAACCTATAAACCCCTTTATGGTTCCAAAAATGCACTGAATAAAGAAACACCCATCAAATAAACTCTAGGCTCCATTCTTTCCTCTCATATATGATTCTTGACTCCTTTTAAGCCTCTTGAAGTCTTCACACAATTAAAATAAAGAGTATAACTACATGTTGCTTCTTTAGGTCATATTATGGAACATATAAGGCCAACTCACTTTCTGTAGTTTCTAAATTTTTCCCAAGGCTTCCTCTCATTTTCATTCATTATATATGACTCAAAAATGGGTTTAGAAAAATTTAAAACTCTCCCTAGGTATACAAACCCCCTTAGGCTAAGACAATGGAGGAATTTGGCCTTCATGGACTTTGGTTTGTTTTCTTGATGCAGGAAGCACATGGGGAGACTTCTAGGGATCTTAGGAGCTCAATTAAGCTTTCATTCAGGCATAGAAATTAAGGTATCAAATCAGATTTTACAAGGAACATATGAAACCCTAGAATTTGCATCTTGAATTTTTATGATTATTTGTTAATTTTCTTTACATATTCTTAATCTCCACACCCTTTTTCTTAAGAATTACCCTTAGTTCTGGCTAAAACCAAGCCCTCCTATGACTTCTTGAGAGGGATGAACCATTGGTAGAAGAGGAGCAAGGGGTAGCAACCATGGAAGAAGAAATTACCTTATTTTTCCTTGTTTTCTCACTTGAATCTTGTCTTCTTTGGCCTCCTCTCTTCAAATTCGAATTTTTCCTTTAATTTCTCCCTTAAAATAGATTTATAAACTTCATTATAATCATAGGAAAAAAAGAAGAATGAAGGAGAAGAGGTTTGGAAAGGAAAGAGCATGAAAAACTACCAAAAATTCATACCTTCAAGCTTTGATTTCTCCTCCTCTTCCTCTTCCTCTTGTGCGCCACTCTCCTATGATATTTCCTTTGGTCTAGGATAGAAACATATGAAACTAAATGAATGGGAGAGTGGGGCACCCTATATATATAAGTGAAGGGAGGAAGACGTTTCAAAAATTTCTATTTTGCCCTTCGTTTTTGGCATTTTTGTTTCTAATTTGTTTTAGCTATTTTATTGATAACTGTCTTTTCCATTATAAAATTTAGGTTCTCAATTTAGTAAAATGCCTTTGAAATCACTCAAGTCGGAGCTAAAACCTTCCCAAATGAATCTGTCAAAGTTTGGGTACACCAATGTTAGAAAACGTCCATCAGAGGGGTTTTTACTGTCCCGAAGCTTCCTATAGTTTTTAAGGCCTTAGAGAACCCCTGAGAACTCAAAACTTTCATTTAAAAAGCCCTCCTGTGTGAATTCCAAAATTTGCTCAAAATTATGAAAATGCCATTATGTTTTGTAAGTTTTTTGTTAAATTTTGTTTCTTCATTCTAGCTCTATTTTTCTTTTCGTCTGAGCCTGGGATTCTTATTTTTAGAAGTCTAGAATGTTATCCAAATCTTTTGAGACCTTAACTCATTCATTTCGGGGGACTTGCTTTGAAAATGCGCCCATTTTCATTGTTCAACGAAAACCGAACATTACATTTCTTGAATGATCATACATTTCATTTTGCTCATGCATGCATTTTTAAGACTTATATTGCATTCTTTATGTATGATTGAAAGGGAGATGAGCTATTGGAATTCTTTAAATCTCATTCCCTCCTCTCCAATGTTTTAACATGCTAGGTGGAACAAATAAATAAGGTAATGAAAGCCACCAAGTTGGGAGATAAGAGATTGACATCAAAGTGTCTAGTTTTGTCTCTTTTGTAGCCATACAAAGGGCATATTATGTAATCCTATGATTAAATTGTTATTTAATCATTTGAACATGTATAATTACTCATATATTTGATGTATGTATGAGGTTTGATGCCAAATGAATGATAATGTAGTTTTTGAACCTTAGATGACAATGTGAAACATGTGTAATCTTGTGTATGGCATGGGGTGAGAGAGTGTGTTTTCAATTTTTGGGTTTATGCACCTTTGAGACAAGTTTAGAAAGTCATTTTGGTGCATTCCTACGTGCTCAAGTGGTCATGGTTGCCTTAGAACTCAAAATGGACTATTTGGACCCTTTATATGACACAAAATGAGCCATTTTGCAACCTAATATCAAGATCTGACCAAATGAATGAATTTGCCCATGAAATTTGACATACACATAGATCTTATCTAGAGATTTTTAGAAAACCAAAGACTAGATTATTTGGAGCTTTGTGGAATTAATTATGATTTTTCAAAGTTGGCATTTTTTCTATTGAACTGATGCAAATACTATTCATATGGTCAGTAACTTGGGTTGTGTCATTTGAAGGCCAAATGATGTCTAATTCTCATGCAATTTTACAGAAATAAACTAGACATGATAATCTTTCCATGGACACCAAGATCACCCCAATTGGACCTCTGACCAAAGTGATACGACTTTTTGAAGTTAGAGGATAGTACTAGTAACGACAATCGACCTCTGGTACTGTTCCATTAATTTCCAATGGCTAACAACCCTTTTATGGTCTGGATATATTTTTCTCATAAATTATAAATTTGTAGCTTTCCAGAATAGTAAATTATGGATGATTTTTATTTTTCTAGAATTAGTTATAATTTTTCAAAATTTATGTTAGTAAGCTGGAATTTTGGCTGAGGTTGCACCATTGGATTTCATGTGTTCACTCCAATTGTACAAGTTCTAGGCCACTTCTTGGGATAGTTATGGGTTGTATTTGTGTAATTAAATATGATAATGAGATGAATAAGTTTATATGGTTCATAGAACACTGAATGAAAAATTTATCCGTTACGCAATGCAAATTTATTCATTATTTTTAATGCCATTTTCTTGCTTCCTTGTGAGATGCTGGCATAAGGCTTGGAAAATAGCATGAGACAAGCTAGAAATTTATGGTGTTACAATATGCATCAAATGGTCATAGCTACCCACTTTTACATAGGTTCTCATATTAGATCTTAACTTTAAATTTTCATATCTTAAAGTACAGAACTCTGATTTGTGCAAATTAGGACTCCATTAAAAGCTCAACACATGAACTATGTGCTAGAAAAATTTCAAGCCAAAAAAATTCATTTGGGCCTTAAAAATCTAATGGAATAGTGATTGCTATTGTTTTAAGACATATATCAGAACTAGAACTTAAAACATGCAAATCTTTGCCTACACAGCTCTGATTTATGCAAACTTGGTGGGTATGGAAAGCTTATAATACCAACTATATGTCTGCAAAATTTCATGAACATTATAGTTCACATGACCTCTCAAATACAAACAAAAAACTAGATCTGACCATATGAATAGTGCCCAATAAATTCTACAATTTTTTAAGTCAACTTTGAAAAATCATCTCTAAAAATCATATACTTTGGCTCTATGGAAAGCTATAAATGAGCTCTAAATGCCTACTAAATTCTATCTAAAAATTCACTCATTTGGTCTAGTTTTGGTTCAGATGCAAAAGATGGCTCAAAAGGGGTGCAACTTGGGATCCAAATGGTTCAAAATGGACCCCCTCAACTCATTTGACCATTTGAGCATGTCCCAAATATAAAATATAGCATATATAACTAATTTATCATGTCCCAAACTTCATGCAACTCAAATTCACTCATCCACTTGCCATAACATATACATTCCATGGCTCACATATAGTCAAAATGCATAATCTTTTACATTTACATTCAAAAATAACATTTATATCATAATTCCATACCTTTGCATTTGTGGAAATGGTTACATCACAAAATAGTTATATACATTCTCTCTTGTGCAACAAAATATATAAATGCTAAATGTTGTCAAAGTAAGACCACTCATGTTCTTTGGTCTCCATCTTTGGCTCCTTAAGAATTCTCTAGACATGGTGAGAAGTAATATAGAGGAGAGTGAGATTCTATGAATCCCAATAGCTCATTTACCTTTGAAGCACACTTATAAGGCATATTTTCATGTCAAAGAGAGCAAGTATGCATAATATGCATCTAAATATCAAACATAATCGTATATATGAAATCATATGGATCCATCAAGATAAAAACAAGTTCTAGGGATTTTTGGTTTAGCTTTACCTAATTATTTGGAACTTTTGGATTAGCTTTACCCATTTTAAGGGACTTTTGACTTAGCCTCACATTTGAGACTTTTGGCCTTGTCTCACCTATATTTATGGACTTTTAGCTTCATCTCACCCAATCCATGGGACTTCTAGCATAACCTCACCCATCAAGAGCCATTCCAAATTTCAAAGTCATTCAAATGTCACATAGTTTCATATAATAATCAAATCAATAGTAACAAGCATAATTCATAATCCATACATACACAAGCACTAAATGACACTCAAACAACCAATATAAGTATACAAGAATGGATGAAGAGTTATGTTTGTTCAAAGAACCACTTAATTCTCCTTGGATCTTGGGTTCCTCCTCTTGGCCTCACACACACACTTGGGAGAAACTTCACTTGCTTGGCCTAGACATATCAAACAAGGCCCAAATGCATCAATGGAACCATTTTTGAATTCATATAACCTTTACATAAGCTAACTCTAGCTTTAGGCTTCTATATAGTTCCATTTAGCGGCATAATGAAGCATTCATATAATTCATTATCTTTACTCTAATTTCTCACCCAATATAAGACATATGACTCCATTTAAACTCATTAAATTCGTCACAAAGTCAATTCAAGGAGCCTAACACCAAGTTACCTCTTTTATGTGTAATGGAACTGTAGACTTTCACCTTTGAAGATAAGGTTTCTAAATTTAAACTAATGATTTCTTTGGTATTTATATTTCATATCTAGACTATTTCCACCCTTAAAATCAAAGAAAACTCTCCCTAAGTATTACATATAGCTCTTGGGCGAGACATGTATGGGAGAAGGCACCCATGGAATTTTGTTCAATTCTTTTAAAGAAATGGCAGCTATAAAGCTTCATTGATCTCTTTTTAACTGAATTATACTCTTACATAAGTTAAATTATCATTCTTAAGCTTTGTGAATCTATGCCAGGAAAAGATGGAGAATTCACACATGTAGCTAATGGATTCATATGATTCAAGAGAATTCTTAAATTTTAGAGATTTTTTTATAAATTATGATACTTTGAATTTCAAAAAGCCATAGAAGGAATTAAAGAGAAAATAATTGGGAAATTGATGGAAGGAAACCTAAATGAAGTATTGATTAATATAATTTTGATTTTCATAAAGATTATGGTAAGTATTTCATGAATTTCATCTTGGTGGAAGCTTGGAAATTTCAATGAATTTGTAGAAATTGATTTGGGGTTTTTATTTATTCACTTGGATTTTGTATGAGTAGCCATTTGGTAGCAAGAGAATGAAGCAAACCACACATCCACATCTATGACATAGGCTTGGCCAACACACACTTCTCATACCTAGAAAGTGTTCTAACTAAATTATGTTAATTTACACTAAAAATAAGGCCTATAGTGAAATTTTGGTGAACTATGGATAACTATATAAAAACTCAACTTTTTGGAAGAAAGTGTTGATCATTAGTTTCTTGAATTTTTAATTATGTTATTTGAGATATTTTGGATGATCTGTATGATCAGATATGCTTTATATGCTGTTTGGATTATGTTGATATTAATTCTATAATTTTTGGAGCCTATTCATAAAACTTAGAAATTTATGAAATATTATGTTAATATTTGATTAAATAGTAAATATTTGTTTTGTAATATGCTACTTGTTGTTTGATTTCATGATGATATGAATATGAGTTGTTTGGTAAAGGTATGACTTATATATATTATGGCAGAGTTGCTTTGATCACGGATTGAGCCTTGTGTGTTCCAGAGTTGGTATTTGATAGTTGCTACTTGTGTTGGATGTCCAATCTTAATTAATTAAGATATTTAAAATATTCAAAATAACTAATTATGATCGGTAAGGGCCATTCAGATTTTTTAGACCTATTTGGAAGTATTGAGCTTTATTAGGCCTTTCTTGTACCTAAATGAGCCTTTTATGGCTATATTGTACCTTGACTTTGGACCTTGAATTATGGACTATTTTGGAAACTGTATAGTGTAATACCCCAAAATTAATTAAGGTGTTAATCATGGATTAGGTTAATTAAGAATGATTAATATGAGATAATTGGGCAAGTTAAGTGAATGGAGATTTTAGAGAAATAAATTATTAATATGGGTTTAAGATTTAATTGGGATAGAAATTCTATCTAGGGTTAAATTAATAAATCATGAGAAGAGGCTAATGGAGGCCCAATGGGTTAGGTGCAGACCCAACCCAATTTAGTGTGATGGAGGCCCAAAATCCACCTTGTATAGACTCTTCTAAGTAGCTCAATAACCCTTGTGCAGACCCACATTCTTGAGCTCTTAAAATTTGGTCTGGCCCAATTAAATTTCAGCAACCCAACACCTTTAAAACTGGCCCAACAAGCTAAAATCTGAAGCCCAAATGAAGTTGGACCTTGGAGCAACCCATGACTCATATTTGACCCAACTAAAACCCAACCTAAACCCTAATGCTTCAGCCACTTTCTTATTTGCTAAAACTCAAGAAGCAAAATTCGGAGGTTAAGAAGGAGGCTAGGGTTGAGGGTAAGAATTCTACATTTTCTCACATTTAGAGTAAGATTTAGCCAAGGTAATAGTTATACAACTTAATCCCCTCATCTTTCTTTTTAATTTGGCCTGATTAGTTTTTCATTTGGAGCATTTTCATCCTACCCAAAATCTGAAATATGGGTGTTTGGGGATTTTCTTGGTGAAATTCATAGGTTGAGGTTAGGGCTGACCTTGGGTGAGTTTAAACCCTCCATTTTGACGCTTCATTTGTTAATTTGAGACCCCCATAGCTGATTTATAAAATGGATATTAATTCTGTACGAATTTGCTTAGGATTTTGGGTGGAATATTGAGTTTTCTGGTGAAGGACACTCTAATCCGAATTTGGGATTTGTGAGGGCTGTTGCAAATTTTTCTACAAGTGAGGTAATCGGGTTTATATCAATTCCATGTATATATTTGATTTAATTTCATATGTTGCTGTATATGAATGATTTGAAATGTTGAATGAATTGGTTGGCTATCTGTTGAATTGTGATTGGACCTTGTGAGTCCATGGTGGAGCTGTGGTGCGGCTGCCACTCGTGCATGTGCTTCGATCGAGTACCGGGTTATGATCAAACCCAGATGCACTGAGCCCCGGTTGTGCTCAATAGGGAGTAGGTGCCATGGACGGGCCTCTCCCGGTGTTAATGGCCTTTAACATGTGATAATATGATTGCTAGTATAGGATAGTAATCATGATAGCTTAATTGTTTCATTTACTGATATAATGGATATGATTCTGATGTTGATTTTGATTCATGCATATATGCTAATTAAACTGGATATATGATGGAATTGCCTTAGTTACTGAGATTTATATCTCACCCCATTTTATGGGATTAACATTTCAGGTGAAGGTTCTTCGGGTAAGGATAAAGGGAAGCAAGTGGATGAAAATCCATGAGCTCCAACATATGGGAGAAGGCTACACTTAGGCTAGCTTATTTAGTAGAGATACAATTTTTTTATTAGTTTACATAGCATCATCATGTATTCATGTTGCCAAGTGTAGGCGTTTATATTTTGTTTGATTGAAATGTAACCGTTAAGGATTTAAGTCTCATTATAGTTGAATATTAATATATGAACTTATAGTATCATATATATATAGTTTTATTGAAATTGTGATATGGATCACCATATGGGATTGTAGTCATATGATGTCTTGGATGTGGATATAAGCTATTTTTAAATGGAATCTCTATAGAATGTGCATGGGATGTTAATTGCTACTAATGCATGTGTTCTTGCTGTCATATATTCATGAATTTGCTGATATGAGCTAGTTGGGCAAGTAGGAAGTAGTGTTTAAGTTTTGCAATGGTAATGGACGGATTGATGGGTAAATAGGGTAGATAAACACCATTAGAATCATATAACATAAGGGAAGGTGCACCTGGAGTGTTTCTAAAATGAGATTTAGAGTGTAGGGGGTGAAATTTAGGTAATGTAGTCACAGGAGGGAGTCTCGCCGCAGCCAAATGAGAGACAGAGTCGAAGGGCGCCGCGGCACAACGAAACCTGTCATGGCACAGAGCGAAAAAAATCGCCCAAGAGAGTAACAGAACCAAAACTCGCCACGGCGCATTATGTCCTGCCGTGGCGCGAGTTAAGGAAATAAAATAAAGGTTGGACAGAAGCAAAACTCGCTGCAACACAAATGTATTGCGCCGAGGCGAGAATCGTGGGGGATGGGAACAATAGTTCCAGGAGGCATTTCCACCGTGGCACCATGTAGGCTGGTTGCGGCGATGGTCCAACTCGCCGCGGCAATATTTACGAAATTTGCCCAGTAATTCCAGATAGCAACCTAGCCATGGTGGGGAAGGTATAAACCGCGGCGTAAATCTCCAAACTCATAATTTTAACCTAGAAACCCCTGTTTCTTTAATGGTAATGGTAGAAAACGATATAAGAACACTTGTGGGAGGTTATTGGGTATTGAAACTGATGGACGGTTGAATCATAAACCCCTTATGGTAGTAGGATTTCTTTTATGCAAATTTTGTTTGGTTGTGGTGGTATGGTGATGACCCTAACATCAAGGTTTAAATTTTCTCCATATTTTCACAATGTGATAAATTGTGACCACTCAAACCTTGATAATTAATTATTAATCGTATATTTAACCATAATTACAATGATTAGAAGGGAGGGTTGTCACATATAGACCTTAGGACAAATTTGGACTTAGAAAAGTAGAAAGATAATTTTAATTATTTAAATCTAATTTTTCTAGGCTCTAGCATGTTGATATGTTATTGAGATTATTTGATTATGCACATAGTTGTGTAAGGTAGTTCTTTCCCAAATATACTTATTATGTTTTGATCAAATGATGGCTTGGATGACATATTATTATAATATTTTGATATGACTTTCCTTAGGTGCCCACTAGAGGATGCCTCAATAAAGGAAGCAAGGGTGAACTTGTTAAGTCATGTCAGTGTAACATGATTTGGGTATTAAGTCTGGCAGTTTCCAAGGCCTAATAGTCAAGTTAACATGAAAAAATAATAATAATTTGTTGTATTTCTTCTGTTTGTTTATTTGTGGCATGTAAATTCTGAGTCTACTAATGTCTTATTTATTATTTATATTTAAATTAGCATATTAGAAATCCTGAAAATTTATATGTTATCCTCTACTATGTAACTACCTCAAATTCTCTATTATCCTTCATTTTCATTATTCTGTATGTATGTTGAATATTATGAAATAATACAATATTCTCTATTTATGTTATTTCTATAAATTAAATTATTCTCTGTTAAGGTGTTTAGTTATATTATTACCTATTTTACTAAATTAACACTTGATGTTTCTTCATCATTATTATATTGTATTAATCCTATCTATATTACCAGAAAAATTATTTCTCACTCCATTATGATTTATGTTTTTAGATGCCAATCTATATCATGACTCTAGATGTAACACTTGAAATTAATTAGGAGTGATTATGAAGAATTAAGGAATTATTATGGGAAATTTAGTAAGAATATGGCAAAATAAGAATTTTTAAGAAAATGAATTATTTTAATCCTTTTGAGACAAATAATAATTATTGGCTATTATTAGGTGAAAAAAAAAATTAATTGTGGATTTGAGCTTAGTTAAGAAAAATTAATTAAGTAAAAGTAGACATTTAATATTTGGGCTCTATGATTAATTGTTGATGCCAATAATAAGTTTTAGAGGTCTAATTTCTTTGCTTTAGAAGCCCAAAACTCAGAAAAATAGACCCAAATGGATTTTGGGCTCTTGGGTTAGGCCATTCTAAACTTAAACCTTAAAACCATCAATAGCCACCTTAAGATCCTTGAGGCAAAACATTTGCTCTGCAAAAAAACAAGAGCAGTTTTGCATCTCCAAGGGAATGCTAAGGTTTTTCTAGCTTCTTGTCACCATTTTGCACTTCTAGAGGGAAATTTAGCCAAGGTAAGATGATATAAATCTTGATCCTCTTATTCTCCTCCATATTTTAGTTTGATTAGTTTCTTGTTTAGTGAATTTTCACTTCATCATCATGTCTAAAATTGGATGAATAGTTTCTTGCATGATTTTTGGAAGTTAAGGATAGAGGGGCTATTGGGTAAGTGTCTTCTCCTCATTTTGATGTATTTTTTATTGGATATTGGCCCCAATGGCTTTGATTTTATGTGAAAATACTAAGAAATTAGAGTGAGACATTGAAGTTTCTAGTGTTTGAAGGCTCAAGTTTGAAATTGCAATTCATTAAGGACTAGGTAGGTAATTCTTAGGTAGTTTTGATGCTACACATGGTTATGCAGCTAATTTTTGAAATGGATGATGACAAAGTTTGGTTTTGGTAATTTAAGACCTCTAAAGGGTTAGCAATTGATATTAGCTTTTGTGATAATTGATTCAACCAAGTGAGGTAATCGAGGTTTTTCTAATTCCATATATATGTTCATTTTAATCATATATTTACTGCATATGTATGTTTTTTAATGCTAATAATTAGTTGGTTACTTGATTGTTATTTTGGACTGTGAGCATGCCCTTGATGGAGCTATGATCATGCTACCACTTGTTCATTATGCCATGATTAGGCACCGAATTGTGATTAAACTCAATAAATGTGCCAAGCCATCAGTGTGCTCGATAGGGCATTGGCACTGTGGATGGGCTTTTTTCTCTATTTTTTGCCATTAACAAGTTATATGTGATTGCTAGTATAGGATAGTAGTCACTGGTACTCTAAATAGTTCATTTGCTGAGCATGTTGATACATTCAATGTTTATCTATATAATATGCATTTATGTTAATTAATTTGTACATATGTATGGAGTTTCCCTTTAGTTATTGAGATTCACATCTCACCCCATTTCATGGGTTGACAGTTTTAGGTGAAGGTTTGTTGGCCAAAGAAAAAGGGAAGCAAGTGAATGAGCAATCCTAGGTTTAGGCCTTGTGTAGGACTCTTACACTTCGAATTTTTTTATTTTGTACAAATGTTAATTTTTGTCTAACTTATCTTCATCATGATGCATCTATTTTTGGCAAATGTAGGTATTATAATATTTTGTACCTTAGGATGCATTCCCTAAGAATAGGCTTTAATTTACCAAGATTATGATGTAATGGAATTATTGAGCAATTATGAATTGATATGTATGTATGAAGCTTGAACAGTTAATCTATGAATAAGTATGTTCCTATTATGAATGCTTAGCCTAAAATTTTGATGTATGAAGATTTTTGTTGATATTTATGCCTTAGGTGTGGATTTGGTAGGATTTTATAGCCATATTATATGCTTAAGGATACTTAAGCAATTTGAGGTTAGGAGCAAGTTTGTTTGGACTAATGAAACTTGTCCAAAGTGGTATGAGGTCAGATGATAGGGAATTACACATTTTGATATTGTCACTAGTGGCTTTAGGCACCCTTTTGCTATTGTAATGGGTAAATTTATTGATATGTATTGGGGACTAATTGATGTAAACCCTCCTAAAGTCCTAAGTTGAGGTATATAAGAGTTTGTAGGTCATTAAAACCATGTAATTCAACCATAAAAGGACCTTAGAGATTTATCTAGGATAGTGGCAAGGAGTTGGGGCATGAAATTCAATAGTCAGTATTATAGGCATTTAGAGTCATAGCCAAAACTATTTAAGTCATGGCCAAAGCTCATATAGAACCAAGGGGCACCACGATGCAAGATAATTTGCCATAGCATAAGTAAAAAAACTTAGCCCAAGAGTCTTACAAAACCAAGTCTATGGTGTAGGATATTTCATCGCAGTGTTAGTTGTGAGTTTGGCTTAGTGGGGTTACAATATGTAATTTCTTCACGATGTGAACTTGGCCTAGGAGTCTTACACAACCAAGCCACACCGTGACATAGAATACTTCATCGTGGTGATAGTCATGAGTTTGGCTTAGTGGGGTTACAATATGTAATCTCACTGTGACACTTGGTAGCCTTACCATGGCGAAACTCAAGAGATGTTAAATAGTGAGGCCAGCACTATGGCAAGACTCGAGAGATGTTGAATAGTGAGGCCTAGGGGGAATCTCACTGCAGCATGGGTAGCTTGAGTCGTAATAAGGATTGGGATTTTGGTATTCATTAGTTCTAGTAGTGAACTAAGTCATGATGTGGATGTTTCAAGTCACGACGCAAGTCTAGAATTTTCATTCCGGAGTTACAAAATTGAATTAAGTTGTCGTAACGGATGCTCAAGTCATGGCATAAGTATTTCATGATACTTTTAGAGGCTCCAATAGTCAACTTGGCCACGATGAAGTACAATAACCGGTTCTTTGAAAACAAGAGAAAATGTGAGAAACATAATGTACAATTTCTTCGTAAATGAACAAAACTCACCAGATACAAAAGAAAGTCCCCCGAAATGATAGTTAAAGTCCCAAAAAATTTGGGAAGCATTCATGACTCCTAAAAATGAGAATCTCAAGCTCAGACAAAAAAAAAAATAGAATTAAAATAAGGAAACAATTTCTTATAGAAAACTTACGAAATGTAATGGCATTTTCGTAATTTTGAGAAAATTTTGGAATTCACATAGGAGGGCTTTTTAAATGAAAATTTTGAGTTCCCCAGGATTCTCAGAGGCCCTGAAAATCATGGGAAGGCCCGAGACAACTAAAGCCCCTCTGGTGGACGTTTTCCAATGTCAGTGCGCCCAAACTTTGATAGATTTGTTCGGGAAGGTTTTACCTCTGATTTGAGTGATTCCAAAGGCATTTTACTAAATTGGGAACCCAAATTTCATAATGGAAAAGATAGTTCTAAAAAAGGAGCTAAAACAAAGGAGAAACAAAAATGCGAAGAATGAAGGGTAAAATGAGAATTTTTAAAAATTGTAACTTCCTCCCACCTATATATATGATGTACCCTTCTTCTCCCTTCATGTTGCATGACCAAGTTCTACCCAAAACTAGAAGAAAACCCTAGGGAGAGTGGTGCACAAGAGGAAGGCAAAGAGGAGGAGAAATCAAAGGCTTAAGGTATGAAAATTTAGTAGTTTTTCATGCTCTTTCTCTTCTAAACCTCCTCTCCTCTATTCTCCTTTGTTTTCATTGATTAAAATAAAGTTTACAAATATTTTTTAAGGGAGAAACTTAGGGGAAAATTTGGATTTGAAGAGAGGAGCTTGGAGAGCAAGATTCAAGTGAGAAAAAGCAAGAAAACAAGGTAAATCTTGCATCCTATGGTAGCTACTCGTCCCCTCTTCTTCTCCATATTTCACCCCATGTATGTAGATGCTAAGGGGCTGGAATTTTGAGGAGAACCAAGGGTGAATTCAATGAATTTAAGGGAGGAGAGTAAGAATATGCAAAGAAATTCAAAGTGCAAAACCTAGGGTTTCAAGTGCACCATATAAAATATGATCTTGTATGATGATTCTTAGGCCTAAATAAGAGTTTGAATGAGCTCCCAAGATCCCTAAGAGGCCCCCCATATGCATCCTCCCTTGAGAAAATAAAACAAATTCCAAAAAGCCCCATTTCTTCCATAGCCTCGGCCAAAAGGGGTTTGGGTAGCTAGGGAGAGTTTTAAATTTTTCTAAACCCATTTTTGAGTCATATATGATGAATGAATATGAGGGGAAGCCTTGGGAGAAATTTAAAAGCCATAGAAAGTGAGTTAGTGTTTTATGTTCCATATTATGACCTAAAAAAGCAACATGTAGTTAGGCCCTTGGTTTTAATTGTGTGATGACTCCAAGAGGCTTAAAAGGAGTCAATAATCATATTTGAAAGGAAAGAATGGAGCTTATAATTTATTTGAGGAGTGTTGCTTCATTAGATGCAATTATGGAACCATAATGAGGTTTATAGATCAAGCTAGAGTTCAAGCAAGTGTATGGCCTTAGAATTAATTTCATGAATCTAATTAGTTTCTATAAATTATGTTTAGGCCAAGAGAAAACTCCCCCATACTTTTTTATGTGTGTAGCCAAAAAGGGGAGCTTGGATTCAAAGGAAAAAGTGTGTAATTGTGTACAAGGTAGCTCTCTCCACCTTCTCTCATGCATGGATGTATGCTTAGCTTATCATGAATGTATGTATGTGTATTTTTAAGCCATGAAAGTATTCTAGTATGACTTTGATTCCATGGTGCCATGATATACAATATGCTCTTCTATGATGTTTTTGATGTGTGCTTGGGTTTGCTTGAGTGTGGTGACGCCAAGAACCATTAGCCATGGTGAGTATGAGCTAAGAACCCTTGAGATTGGTTGAGACAAAGCAAAGAGTCTCCCAAAAGTAATATGGGCTCTCAAGAGTATGGTTGAGTCTAAGAATCTCTTAAAGAATAGGTGAGGCAAGTTCAATATCCACAAGAAATTGGGTGAGGCCAATCCACTTGCTTAGCAAGCCTTTGTATGCTATGTATGACTTTCTCAAGTGATGAAAATATTTCTTGAATGTTTGCACATGTCAACATGACCATACATGCATTTATGAGACTTGTTTGCATCCATTATGTATGATTAAATGGGAGATGAGCTATTAGGATTCTTTGAATCTTATCCCCTCCTCTCCAATGTTCTAACATGCTAAGTGGACTAAGAGAGCAAGGAGATGGAAGCCAACTACTTGAGAGATGAGAATATGACATTGAAATGTATGAAATTTGCTTCTTTAAGGCCATCAAGGTGGCAAATGTTGTCATTTATGGTTGTATATGACCTATGACCTCTTGAACATGTGTAATTATGTCAATAAATGATGTATGAATGAGAGTTAAAGTTGTATGTATGAATATGCACATTTTGGTTATGTATTGGCAAGTTTTCATTATGGAAGTATGTGTACAATTGCATATGGCATAGCCAAAATGAGAGGCATGGAGTTTAGGAGCATTTGGGCACCTCACACAAGTCTTAATTATGCTTTTAGATTTGCCCAAGAGGTGTCAAACCCTAAGGAAAGCCATTTGGACATTTTGGTAACCCTTATGGAACCAAAATTGACCATAATGGAACCCTTTATCACTTTTTGTCCAAATGAGCTCTTCTTCATCAGAGATATGGCATGCAATTAGAGCTTGTTGAGGGCTTTTTAAGGAGCTAAAGAACAAAATTTTTGAAGGTCTACAGAATATTTGATGAATTTCCAAAATTGGCAAATTTTCTAGTTTTGGTCATGTCACTGTTTATACTGGTCTGAAAATGAAATCTGTCACACGGGGTCCAAATGATGTCCAATTGTCACAAAATTTTATACAAAGAAACTAGATGTTCACAGAGACTTGTACCAACTAGAATAAACTCATTTGGATGTCTAGAGTGGGAGATATGAATTTTTAAAGATTCTATCCAATATCAGGAACTTCAGCCGACCTTTATTACTATTTGATTAGATTTCAAGGTCTGGGTGCCTAAGCTAGTCTAGAGTTATTTTTTTCCTCTAGCTAACATCCACAGATTTCCATATTAGTATATTTTCATGGATTTGATTTTTGTGGAATAAATTGGACATTTTCAAAATTTGTTGCAGAAATCTATGATAGCACCAGTAGACAGCCTGACCTCTGGACCATTTTGCATGTCAAACATCCTATGTGTTGGAGGTTATGGTCTAGACATATTTTTAGTATGAAGTAGACATTTGTGTCTTTCCATAATGGCCAAGAATACATAATTTTGATTTTTATAGATTTAGTTATGAGTTTTCAAAATTATGACAGAAAGGAGGCAAAATCTGGCTAAAATTATATGTGTATATTTCATGCATTCCTTCGAGTTCCTTGAGATGTAGGCCACATTTGATAATGAAAATAAGTTGTATTCATGTAATTAAATATGAAAATATAATATATGAGCTCACATGGTCCATGTGACACCGAATGAAATTTTCAAACACGACGCAATGCAAAGAAATGTATTATTTTAATGGATTTTTCTTACTTCCTTCATGGGATGTATCATATGAGCATGCAAATGTGTATGAAATGAATTAAAAATATAAGGTGTTACATTTATTGGTATCAGAACAATGTTTCAAGCTCTTTTGGATTGGATTTGACTTGAGGATATAGCAATAGAGTTATGTAAGGGCTATGTAAAGGCTTGAATGGATAGGTATAGCCTTGTATGAGACATGTTAGATGTGTAAGGATAGTTTGTGGCTAAGTTTATGATGAGTAAGTTGTAGAATGGTCTTAGAGTAGCTAGTGGACACTAAGAAAGAGTGGCCTTTAGAGTAGCTTGAACAGAGTTAAGCTTAAGCAAAGTTTAGGAATCTAATGGCTAGAGCTTGATGAGATGTGATAGCTCGTCGGGATCAGTGGTAGGCCTTAGATGTAAATGATGAGAAATGATCTTATTGATATAAAGAGGCTTACTAGAAATAGTACTTGAGGCCTAATTGTCCCTAGTAGTCATACTTAGGCCATTCCCAGTTATCTCGCGTAATGCAAAGACAAGTAGGATGTAGCGCAGTATGAAATGAGACTGCGGTTGCATGAGATTAGTTTAGAGGGAAAGTGAGAAAAAGAATCATCCCCTAGCCATAGCACCCAAATGTCTAGATAAGTTTTAGAGCCCAAAAGGCTAATTCCCTTAGGCCAGAAGGTTAAGTTACAAGCTACACCCTAGAACCTTGACAGCCTAGAGGTAATAGCCAGTCGTGCATTAATGAAGCAAGAGATAGAATCCTCTAGCTTGATGATAGGCTAGATATAGAAGCAATGAGGTTTGAGTTGGTAGCTAAAGATAAAAATTCAATCCCTAAAAAAGTAAGCCAATCAGGAGCCGTTAGCCACGGCCAATCATTTCAGGAAGTAGTGAGGCAATCCAGAGAGTTCCTCGCCGCAGCCAATACTCAGACAGAAAAATTAGGGTGAACCCGAGGCTAATTAGTCACGACGAATCATGTACTAGCCACGAAAAATGACAGCATGAATATCTTGTTGGTCATATTTAGGCCAACTTAAGGAATGAACTGATAAGGGGCTAGATGACCCATAAAAAGTGGGAACCCCTAGTATATGTAAAGAAAAAGAGTAATGAATAGTTACAAAATGTCAGTAAGAAATCTGTAGGCCTAGCAAATGAGACTGAGAAAAGAGCTCAGCATAGAAAAATTTAGACAAAAGGATGATAAGGTTATTGAGACCCACCTTTAAGGCATTGACTCTAACCTAGGGTATTACCTTGTGAGACACTGAATGATAGAATTCTAGTGTAGCCTCAAAATAACGTGAGATAAGGCTACTAGTAGTGAGGCATATAGTGAGTGGCCTAGAAAGATGTACCTTGTAGGTAACACCTAGAAGTAAGTATGAGTAGCCGGTAACAGAGGCTCAGAAAAAAAAAATGAGGATAATTAGTAAGCTATAGGTCCGATGAGATGGCTAGCCTAGGTTGAGCATAAGCTAAAGCTTGGAGGAGATGACCAGTAGCATCATTCCAGGTGAGATATGTGAATAAAAGGCTCAGTGAAAATTCTCCCTAGATCGAGAAAGGAAAAATGAGACATTCAATGTTGGGGAGATCACCCAGTAGTGGTTAGGAAATTCCCCTAGATAGACCCCCTGATTGTTGAGCATAGTGATAAAGGAAGCGAGAAAGAGCTGAGAAACTAGTTACAAAAAAGATACCTTTGCTTTAATAATGATTAAATGAGTAAGCTAAGCCTAGTAAAGTAAATATATAGGGGTCCGATAGTTAGTTAGACAAGCTCCTTAACATGAGAATAAGATAGGGTTAAGGTACATGTGTGATTAGAGCACCCAGTAAAGCATAAGTTTTCAGTAAAGTAGAATCTGAACATTAAGAGTATATGTCTAGGATTGGGTCAGTAGAACCCTGAGATCAATATATTGTGCTCTTGGGAATGAAGCTAAAGAGATTAAATAGAGAAAAAGACCAGCTTTGATCTAAATGTAGAAATAAGTTGAGATAGACAGTTAGTGCCTCAGTACTCTCAGGGAAGCTTAAGGAAGCTAGAGATCGCCTAAGAAGGCGAGTCTTGTGTTATGTAGAGAAAGAGTGTAAGCGGAGAGCATTATAGAATGAAATTCTTGGGATTATATGAAATAGAATCCTTCTTACCAAGGGATGATCTAGCTAAGAGCAGAATAAGAGTATGAGCAAAAGGTAGACCCCCTTGATGTTACAAAGAGTGAATAAGTGAAGGAACCCCAGGAAAATGCAGGTTCTCTTGAGCGTAAAGAAACCTGAACTGGTAACAGAAATAGCCAATAGTAAAATATCCTTTTACCTAAGTAAAAGGATAAGAAAGGTAGAAAGAGAAGATATGACAGTGTTCAAGCTGAGGACATATTAGATTGAGAATAGATATTCAGTTAATGTGCTTAAGTACTTAAGAAAGAACACTTGTCCTTGGCATAGATGCCCTTCTAGCATGATACTGCCGAAGTAAAAATAGTCGGGCAATGCAAAGAGATCTCAAGATGTAGTAGAGAAAGAATCTTACTTTCTCCAAGTACTCTACGAGAATAGGGCAGATAGAAAAAAGTAAGAGAGGGATACTTTATATTATTGGGAAACTTGCAATATACAGGCGATAGTGGCCTTGAGCTCAGTCATGAGGTGCCCGTGTATTAGTGTTTGATGTTATAGTTTGCTTGCAACAATAGTTACATGATATTATGCCTGATCAATCTAATAGTAATATAACTTGAGTGCATAGCAAACGACGACATCCATCACCAAAGTGTCTCGATAATTGAAAGGCATTCTAGTTAGTTAAAGAATGAGATAAGTTAAAAAAGAGAGGTAAAGGGATTCCAGTATTATCAGAATGATAAGAAAAAAAAGCATGCAGAGAGGAATCCCTAGTAAAGAATGTTCAGATCTAGATAGCATGAATTCAGTATGTATGATTTGAGTCCCTTATAGTATATGTAAACAAAATGAGTAGGGACCAGTATATAGCTTTTCTCTTGCCATAAATGTTAACCACACTCAAAGTGTGAGATGCCCTAGTGCCAAAGCACTTAAAAGCAGAATGTGGGCATAGTTAGTAACTGCAGGATATGAGAGGAAGATTAGAATGAGTACACATAAGGTACGTAAGTCAATAGAGTAAGAAAAGAAAGCCTTAGCAAAAAAGGACTGAAGTGAGAATCTGAGGATCCTATGAGGAGTGATGAATGAAAATTAAAATCCTCCTAAATATTAGTATGATGAGATCCTAGAGAATTAGATGACATAGAACCCACTTCGCACGAAGAGCACGATGTACCTCTGAGTTTAGCCTCAACTATTATGAGTGATGGTTACCGGACTTAGTGAGCATGTATTTTACTGTCAGATACAGTGATCTTAGGCTTTGACATCTTCCAAAGATGGATTATAGTAGATCCTAGCATAGCACAGCGAGTTGCAGTAGACCCTAGCAGGGCTCTAAGAGGTTGCAATAGACCCAGGGGTCACAGTAGATCCCACAAAGTTACATAGAGCCCTAGCCATAACATGACAGTTCTCTAGTGAGATGATGGCCTGAGATAGTTTTACAGAATAGTTATTCTCAGAGACCAGTATAGTTTCAGCTAGTCTTTGTCTCAGAGACTACAGATCTCTTGAGTCTAGTAGACTATTGCCAGAGAGATATGAAGACTTTACTCAAACAGTTAGACCACTGATTAGCTCTCTTTAGATATAAGCATAGTGTATGAGATGAGGAAAGTAAGAAATTAGCTTTCCAAACTTAAAGCCAGATAAACTACTACCTAGTAGATAGCAACCCTGACCGAGGGATAGAGAGATCCCGCACATGCTAGCTTATGTATTCAGAGAGGGATCAGGTATAGTCTTACATGAGGCAAGTGGTACAGTATATCTCTAGTGAGCAAAATTGTGAGAATACCTAGCATCCCACCAGAGCTCAACAGTAGTTAGTGGTAATCGCTCTTCAGTGCCAATTTGAGACACACATGTTAGGCTTATTAGTGTTGAAATGAGGGACTATAAAATGCCATTGTAACTGAGTAAAGAAAGAGAAAAAAAGTCCTGACCTACAGAGACAAATGTAGTAGTACACAGAGAAATTGGGATCATTAAAAGTAAAAACTTCTCAAAGAAGTTGTAAACCTAGTAAGTAATTGAGACATGAGGCCTATGACAGAAAGAATGTGAATTGTAATCATGGGATAAGCTAGTAAAGAAGAACACAGAGATAAGCAGTGGACGATACATGTAAATAAGTAAATAGACAGATAGAAACCTTCGATGGCTGTAAAGATTAGAAAAGATGATGAGACATTATAAGAAGCTATTGAGAGAGGATACAGGAGATGTGATATGAAATAAGTAACCTCCTAAGATATGTAAATGAGTCTACTGAAAAAAACATTAATCACTGTGAACTGGTTAACATTAACCCGATATGATTAGTAAGCTCTCCTAGGATAGGCCTCCAAAGTTAGAAATTTATTTCCCTTATGAAAATAATTAGCTAGTACATTATAGTAATAGAGCTCTCATTAAGAGCTAGTATGAAAATTCCCTGGTTGAGAGAAAATTTGAATGAGTGAAATCGCTGAGAAAAATGTATAGAGCCAGGAAGAAGGGAAAGAAAAGAGTAGTTAGCCAAAAAAGAAAAGAGTAAGAGAAAGTGTACCCCAAATTTCGAGGATGAAATTTATTTAAAGGGAGGAAAAATGTAACAACCAGTTCTCTGAAAATAAGAGAAAATGTGAGAAACATAATGTACGGTTTTTCCGTAAACAAAAGAAACTCACCAAATACAAAATAAAGTCCCCCAAAATGATCTAGTTAAGGTCCCAAAAAATTTGGGAAGCATTCATGACTCCTAAAAATGAGAATCTCAGGCTCAGACGAAAAGAAAAATAGAGTTAGAATGAAGTAACAATTTCTTATAGAAAGCTTACGAAATGTAATGGCATTTTTGTAATTTTGAGTAAATTTTGGAATTCACACAAGAAGGCTTTTTAAATGAAATTTTTGAGTTCCTCAGGGTTCTCAGAGGCCCTAAAAGCCATGGGAAGGCCCGGGACAGCTAAAGCCTCTCTGGTGGACGTTTTCCAATATCAGTGTACCCGAACTTTGATGAATTTGTTCGGGAAGGTTTTAGCTCTAATTTAAGTGATTCCAAAGGCATTTTACTACATTGGGAACCTAAATTTCATAATAAAAAAGATGATTCTCAAAAAGGAGCTAAAACAAAGGAGAAATGAAAATGCCAAGAACAAAGGGCAAAATGGAAATTTTTGAAAAGTATAACTTTCTCCTACCTATATATATGATGTGCCCTTCTTCTCCCTTCATGTTGCATGAACAAGTTCTGCCCAAAACTAGAGGAAAACCCTAGGGAGAGTGGCGCACAAGAGGAAGGCAAAGAGGAGGAGAAATCAAAGGCTTAAGGTATGGAAATTTAGTAGTTTTTCATGCTCTTTCTCTTCCAAACCTCCTTTCCTCCATTCTCCTTTGTTTTCATTGATTAAAATAAAGTTTACAAATCTTTTTTAAGGGAGAAACTTAGGGAAAATTTCGGATTTGAAGAGAGGAGCCTGGAGAAAGCAAGATTCATGTGAGAAAAAGTAAGAAAACAAGGTAAATCTTGCATCTCATGGTAGCTACTCCTCCCCCCTTCTTCTCCATATTTCACCCCATGTATGTAGATGCTAGAAGGATGGAATTTTGAGGAGAACCAAGGGTGAATTCTATGAATTTAAGGGAGGAGAGTAAGAATATGCAAAGAAATTCAAAAAAAGGCCATGGAATTTCAAGGTGTAAAACTTAGGGTTTCAAGTGCACCGTGTAAAATATGATTTTGTATGATGATTCCTAGGCCTAAATAAGAGTTTAAATGAGCTCTCAAGATCCCTAAGAGGCCCCCCCATATGCATCCTCCCTTGAGAAAACAAAGCAAATTCCAAAAGCCCTATTTCTTCCATAGCCTCGACCTAAAGGGATTTGTGTAGGTAGGGAGAGTTTTAAATTTTTATAAGCCCATTTTTTAGTCATATATGATGAATGAATATGAGGGGAAGCCTTGGGAGAAATTTAGAAACCATAAAAAGTGAGTTAGTGCTTTATATTCTATATTATGACCTAAAGAAGCAACATGTAGTTAGGCTCTTGGTTGTAATTGTGTGATGACTCCAAGAGGCTTAAAAGGAGTCAATAGTCATATTTGAAAGGAAAGAATGGAGCCTAGAATTTATTTAAGGTGTGTTGCTTCATGAGGTGCAATTATGGAACTATAATGAGGTATATAGATCAAGCTAGAGTTCAAGTAAGTGTGTAGCCTTAGAATTAATTTTATGAATCTAATTGGCTTCCATAAATTATGTTTAGGCTAAGAGAAAACCTCCCCACACTTTTGTGTGTGTGTGGCCAAAAAAGGGAGCTTGGATTCAAAGGAAAAAGTGTGTAATTGTGTACAAGGTAGCTCTCTCCACCTTCTCTTATGCATGGATGTATGGTTAGCTTGTCATGAATGTATGTATGTGTATTTTTAAGCCATGAAAGTGTTCTAGTATGACTTTGATTCCATGGTGCCATGATATTACAATATGCTCTTATATAATGTTTTTGATGTGTGCTTGGGTTTGCTTGAGTGCGGTGAGGCCAAGAACCCTTAGCTATAGTGAGGATGAGCCAAGAACCCTTGAAATTGGTTGAGACAAAGCAAAGAGTCTCCTAAAAGTAAAATGGGCTCTCAAGAGTATGGTTGAGTCTAAGAATCTCTTAAAGAATGGGTGAGGCAAGTCCAATATCCATAAGAAATTGGGTGAGGCCAATCCGCTTGCTTGGCAAGCCTTTGTATGCTATGTATGACTTTCTCAAGTGATGAAAATGTTTCTTGAATGTTTTCACATGTCAACATGACCATACATGCATTTATGAGACTTGTTTGCATCCATTATGTATGATTGAATGAGAGATGAGCTATTGAGATTCTTTGAATCTCATCCCCTCCTCTCCAATATTCTAACATGCTAGGTGGACCAAGAGAGCAAGGAGATGGAAGCCAACCACTTGAGAGATGAGAATATGACATTGAAATGTATGAAATTTGCTACTTTAAGGCCATCAAGGTGGAAAATGTTGTCATCTATGGTTGTATATGACCTATGACCTCTTAAACATGTGTAATTATGTCAATAAGTGATGTATAAATGAGAGTTAAAGTTGTATATATGAATATGCACATTTTGGTTATGTATTGGCAAGTTTTTATTATAGAAGTATGTATATAATTGCATATGGCATAGCCAAAATGAGAGGCATGGAGTTTGGGAGCATTTGGGTAGCTCAGACAAGTCCTAATTATACTTTTAGACTTGCCCAAGAGGTGTCAAACCCCAAGGAAAGTCATTTAGACATTTTGGTATCCCTTATGGAGCCAAAATTGACCATAATAGAACCCTATGTCATGTTTTATCTAAAGGATCTCTTCTTGATATGAGATATGGAATGAAATTAGAGCTTTTTGGGAAGCTAAAGAACAGAATTTTTGGAGGTCTACAGAATATGTGATAAATTTCCAAAGTTGGCAAATTTTCTAATTTTGGTCATGTCACTATTTATACTAGTCCGAACATGAAATCTGTCCACAAGGCTCAAATAATTTCTAATTGCCACAAAATTTTATACAAAGAAAGTAGATTTTTATAGTGACTTGTACTAACTAGAAGCACCTCATTTGGATGTCTAAAAAGGGAGATATGAATTTTTAAAAATTCTATCCAATATTAGGAACTCCAGCCAACCTCTGTTATTGTTTGATTAGATTTCGAGGTTTGGGAGTGCTTGATGTAACATCCGGTCTCTTCGTAAATGTGAGAAACGCAATGTTCGGTTTCTTCGTAAACGTTAGAAATGGGCCAAATATAAAAAGAAGTCCTCGAAATAGAAGGAATTGGGGACAACTAAAATTATGATAAAATTTTAAATATTAGAAAATGAGGATTTGAGATTTGAGATGCCTAAAAACCAGAACCAGAAGAGCTCCGAAAATTTGCCAAAGAAAGTAGGGGCATTTTTGTAATTTTTGAAAAATTTTGAAATCTCATAGGAGGGCTTTTTAAATGGAAAATTTGAGCTTTTTGGGGTTCTCAGAGGCCCCGAATACCATGGGAACCCCTAGAACAGTTGAAACCCCTCCGGTGAGCAATTTCGGTTGTTGGTTGACCGAAACTTTGACCGAACGGTTCGGAATGGTTTTAGATCCTTTTTGAGTGATTCCAAAGGCAATTATTATGATTAAGAGCCTAAGAAATATGATGGAAAATACATATTTCCAAAAGGAGTAGAAATGAGCCCAAAGGAACAAAACTACAAAGAGGGACTAAATTGCAAATTCTGAAAGTTGCTTAAATGAATCCCTAGCTTATAAAAAACGTCCCTCCTCTGCTCAGATCTCCTCACCCACTCTCTCACATGTTAAAACAGAATTAAGAAGGGCTAAGAGTGGCGCACAAGAGGGGAGGCTAAGGAAGGAAGAAGAAGCTTTGAAAAATGTAAGTTTTAGCCACTTTTTCCTACTCCTTGCCTTGTTAAACTTCTTCCTCTTTTCTTCCTCTTCCTTCTCATGGTTTTGGCATTTAATTTGATGCTGTTTTGAAGGCAGAACAGAGGTGGAATTTTCGGATTTGGTGAGGGGAGGCTAACCAAGTGAGGAACAAACTAAGAAAACTAAGAATCCAAGGTATTTTGCTACTTCCTAAGCTTAGGTCTCCTTGCTCCTCTTCTCTTCAATTTCCCCCCATGTAAGACCAGCCATGAGGGATTAAATTTCTGGCCAAACCAAGAATGAATCACATGAATTAGGGTGTGGGAATTTAGAATATGCAAAGTAAATCAAGTAAAAGCCATTGAATTTCAAGTTACCAAAGTGTAGGATTCTTAAAGAGTTTGTAAAATCTGTTTTGATTCATGAATTTCCTAAGCTATGTAAGTGTTTAATTGAGCTTCTAAGACCTTTAGGAAGCCTCCCAAGTGACTCTCCCATCAAGAAAAAATTGGAAACCCCTTGAACCCCAAATACTTCCATAATGTCGACCTAGGCTAGAAAGAGTACCAAGGGGAAGTTTTAATTTGTTTCAAGCTTATTTTTGAGTCATGTAGGATGGAAGAGGATGAGAGGAAGCCTTGGAAAAATTTTAGAAGCCCTAGATAGTGAGATGGAAGTGTAGGCTCCATAATGTAGCATAATGAAGCAACTCTTAGCTAGGCTCTTTAAAATAATTGCGTGATGACTCCAAGGAGTTTAAATGGAGTCAAGAATCATAGATTAAAGGAGAGAAGGGAGCCAAGATCATGAATTCTTGAAGTTGCTTCATTAAGTGCCTTATAGAAGCATAATGGAGCCATAAACTAAAGTAGCATCATGTAAAGTGTGTATAATGCCAAGGCTTATTCCCATGAGTAATTCATGTTTCTTTTGGTGTGTCTAGGCCAAGAGAAATGGTCTCCACCTTCTTGGGTGTGTGAGGTCAAGGGAGAGGAGTCAAGACTTAAGGAAAAAGTGTGTAAATGCAAACAAGGTAGCTCTCTCCACCTTCTCTCATGCATGGATGTGTGTTTAGCTTGTTTTAGAATGTATGTATGTGTATTTTCAAGCTAAGAAAAGTATGCTAGCATGCCTTTATATTCCATGATCCTTGATGCCATGTTATGTTTTAAATAAATTTATCATGTTAGTATGAGTTGCTTGAGTGAGGAGAGGCCAAGAACTCTTCCCTTTGGTGAGGATGAGCCAAGAACCCTTGAGCTTGGTTGAGACATAGCAAAGAGTCTCCCAAAAGCAAAGTGGGCTCCCAAGCGTATGGTTGAGTCCAAAGCTCTTAAAGAATGGGTGAGGCAAGTCCAAAATCCATGAGAAGAAGTGTGAGGCCAATCTAAACACTTGGGGAACTCTTGAATGTCTTGTATGATTGATTCACATGCCAAGGTTGCTTTGAAAATGTCCATGACTTCTATTTTTCCATACATGCATTTGAAAGGCTTGCTTTATACATATTATGTGTGATTGAATGGGAGATGAGCTATTGGGATTCTTTGAATATAATCCCCTCCTCTCCAATAATCTAACATGCTAGGTGAACCAAGTGGATATGCTAATGGGAGCCAACAACATTGAAGAAGAGAGATTGACATTCATATGTCTAGCTTTTACCCTTTTTGAGCCATAATGATGTATATGATTATTGTAAATGGCACATGACCCTTGAGACACATGTAAATATGATATTATGTGATGTATACATGTATGGATATGATGTATGAACTTTAGAAATGAATTTGGGTATGTAATGCCAAGTTATGCAAATTGGAAGTTTGATGCAAATGTGTATAAATGTGGGTTGAATGGAAAAAATGAGATGCATGAGGTTTGGAACCATTTGGGCAACTCACACAAGTCTAAAATGTGCTTTTAAACTTGCCCAAAAGGTGCCAAGACTAAGGGGAATCCATTTGGCAATTTGGGTACCCAATATGGAGCCAAAATTGACCATAATAGAACCTTATGCCATTTTTTAGCCAAACAAGTTAGTCTTGCCCTGAAACTTGGCATGAAATTATGTCTCATTAAGAGTTTTTTGGAAAATTAAAGATCATAATTTTCGGAGACCTAAAGAATATTTGATGAATTTTCAAAGTTGAGATTTTTCATGGATTCTGGTATGGGTACTGTTCATACTGGCAGTTTTGAATTCTGTGTCACCCGATAATCAAATGGTGTCCAATGCTTATGAAATTTTACATGAATAAACCAGAGGTGATAAAATTTCTGTGGCCACCTAGATCACTTCATTTGGAGGTCTGAACAGTGAGTTATGCATGTTTGAAGTTAACTGTCAGTATCAGTAGCGCCTCATGAGTCCGGTTACTGTTCCATAGGGTCCAGCTGACTAAACATATCGGTTTCATTCTGGAATTATTTTTATATCAATTTAACATTTGTAGCTTTCCAGAATGATTGAATTTGTGTGATTTCAATTTTTATAGAATTAGTTATGAATTTCAGAAATTTGTATCAGTAAACTGAATCACAGCCCAGGCAGCCAGCGACTCTGGAGCTTTTTGGATGTCAAATGTCCTGTGTGATGAATTTTATGACCTAGACGTATTTTTAGTGTGAATTATACATCCTAAGATTTCCAGAATGACCAAGATTGCATATTTTTTATTTTTCTAGATTTAGTTATGATTTTCCAAAGTTTGTGACAGAAAAGAGGAAATCCTGGCCGAAAATGCAAACATGGATTTCATATGCTCCTTTGCTTTCTACAAGTTGTAGGCCAAATTTGATGATGGAAATGAGTTATATTCATGTGTTTAAGTATGAGAAAGTGATAGATGCTTTCATATGGCTTATGGGACTCTGAAAGAAAAATTTTACCTGTAGAGAAATGCATTTTTATTCATAACTCCATATGCCACTATATTGTTTCCATAGAACAAACATAAGATGAGGCATGAGAATTGTATAAATTGAGTCCTAGAAGTATGGTGTTACACTTGAGCTAGCCTAGATTTTTTTTCCCCTCTATCTAACATCCATAGATTTCCATATTGGTATCATTTGCATGGATTGGATTTTTATGAAATTAATTGGACATTTTCAAAATTTATTGCAGAAATTTGTAATAGCACCAATGGATATCTGACCTCTGGACCATTTTGCATGTCAAATGTCCTGTGTGTTAGAGGTTATGATCTGCACATATTTTTATTATGAAGTAGACATCTGTGGCTTTCCAGAATAGCCATGAATGCATGATTTTAAGTTTTGTAGATTTAATTATGATTTTTCAAAATTATGACATAAAGGAGGCATAATCTGGCTGAAATTATATGTGTATATTTCATGCATTCCTCAATCCTTCAGATGTAGGGCACATTTGATCATGCAAATGAGTTGTATTCATGTAATTAAATATGATGTATGAGATCACATAGTCCACGTGACACCGAATGGAATTTTCATACGCGACGCAACGCAAAGAAATGTATTATTTTAATGGATTTTTCTCACTTCCTTCACGAAATGTATCATATTATGAGCATGCAAATATGCATGAAATGAATTAGAAATATAAGGTATTACATGAAGTCCAACCAAGTCGCAACTTAAGTCCTTAAACCCCAAATTTAGTTTCTAAAACTTAGTTTTTACTATGTTAATATAAGTAACAACTTATAAACAAGTATATAGGAGTTTTGAGTTTTTAGATCCATTCAAGACTAAGTTAGAGGTCCTAAATAAGGAATTAAATTCCATATGAGCTTAAGTCTTCTTGCTTATTTGATAAGTTGTTGTTAATAAATAAAAGGTTCAAATTTCTTCACATTTTCATCTACTAACAAATTAGTATCAACTTTAGACCTTAAGCATTAATTACCAAGAGTACAATTATTCTTAATTGGCATGATTAGGAGTTAACATTGTTACATTTGATATCAAAGCAGTGGTTCAGGAAATTATGCTAGATTTTTGAACTTTGTGTTGGAAAACTTGGCAATTATAATGCATGCATACTAGGAGTAGAAACATTATGGTCTAGTAATGTCATTTATATCTCTATATATACCTACCATGGATGAAGTTGTGCTTGGATTTGCCCTTGAGGTAGTGGCTTAATTAAGAGTCTCTAGGTGTGCTTGTGGCATTGCAGGTTGCTATGGCTACACATCGTGAAACCACTAAAATATTAAGGGAAGTGCAAAAGGCCATAATTGCAATGGCTAAGCATATGAAAGGGCAAGCTGAGGCCCATGATGTAATACCTTAACCTCTTAGCTTTCAAACCATTGTCCCATGAGTTATCTCAACATATCCCATGTATATTGGAAGAAATATGTAAGAAAATATACACTTTCACACATGGAAAGTTATGTAATTAGGAGGCCACATACATAATTCATAGTTCTAGGGACTATATGTACTCATCAATATCATTTTCCATTCATATCAAATTTATACAAGTTATAAATATCATATTTCGTCCCATAAATTTAGGGTTTAGAATCATATCACACAAAAATCAGGATTTTGCCTCGGGTTCCATATTCCAACTTTTTGCCATCAACTTTGAAAAATCATAATTAATTTTTAAAAAAATTAAAATCACATAAATGATAGCTTTCTAGAATGATCTAAATGTCAACTATAGGGTAAAAATCATTCCAAGCCATGAAAAAATCATATGCACCATGAATGACAATAGAAAAGCACCAAAGGTCCAGCTGCCCAGGTTTGTTATCACAAGTTAATGATATAAATTTCAAAAATTCATAACTAATTCTAGAAAAATAAAAACCCAACAAACCATACCATTTTAGAAATCTTTTGATGTTAACTAGAGGATAAAAACAATCCCAGACATAAAAAAGAGGCATTTATCCCACGGCATTGGATGGAATAGTACTAGAGGTCATGCTGCATTACTAGTACTATCTCCAAAGTTTAAAAATTCATATCTCCCTCTACAGACCTCCAAATGTGGTAATCTTGGTGGACACAAAAATTTTATCATGTCTAGTTTATGCCTGTAAAATTGCATGAGCATTAGATAACATTTGACTCTCAGATGACATAGAAGAAGAAACTAACCATATGAGCAATAAAATTGCCATTTTAGTAGCTTTTTCCCAACTTTGAAAATTCAAAATTAATTTTCTAGAGCTCCAAATAATCTGGTTTTTGTTTCTCCAAAAAGCTCTAGATGAGAGTTATATGCAAGCCAAATTCCATGTGAAATTTCACCCATTTGGTTGGTTTGTGATATAGGGTTCCAAAATGGCCATTTTATGCATCCTAGAGGGTCAAATATAGACCAATTGTACTTCTGCCTTGCCCATAGCCACTTGAACACATGAGAAAGCATAAAAATAGTCTATTAAACTTGTGCAAGAGGTCTTAATGCTCATGCATCACAAAATAACTACCCCACTTGTTCATATATACATTGCACTTGCTTCCCAAGTGTAGCCTCCTCCACATATAGCTAGAGCTCATAGATTTTTATCCACTTGCTTTCTTTTATCCTTACTCGAAGGGCCTTCACCTGAAAGTATAATCCCATGAAGTGGGGTGAAATGTGAATCTTAGTAACCAAAGGCAAATTCCATTCATATATTCTAATTTAATTAACATATATGCATGAATCAAAATGAGTATCAAAATCATATCAGTCATATCAGCAAATAAAATGATTAGGCCACTATGATTACCATCCCATACTAGCAATCATATTTTCACATGTTAAAGGCCAATAACTCTGGGAGAGGCCCGTCCACAGCACTCATTCCTTAATGAGCACAACTAGGACTCAATGCATCTGGGGTCTGATCATAACTTGGTGCCTAATCGAAGCACATGCATGGGTGACAGTTATACCATAGCTCTACCATAGACTCATAAGGTCCAAATACAATACAATAGATAGCCAATCAATTCACTTAGCATTTCAAATCTTTCATGTGTAGCAAATATAAAATTAAAATAGATATATGCATGGAATTAGAAAATCCTCAGTTACCTTAGTTATGAATAATTTTCTAGAGAACCAACAATAATGCTACCTTAGCCTAGCTATTACAAGAGACAATTCGGATTAAATGTTTCCTCTACCAGAAACTTCAATGTATCACCCTAAATTCTAAGCAAATTCGTATAAAATTAATACCCATACTACAAACCAACCATGGGGGTTTTAAACCAACACAAAATACATTAAAATGAAGAGTTTATGCTTACCTAATATCCCTCCTAGCCTTTACCTTAGAAAATCCTCTAAGAAAATACCAAACAAACACACTTTAGATTTTGGGCATGGTGAAAATGCTCCAAATAAGAAGCCGATCAGGTCAAATTGAAAAGAAAGAGGAGAGGATTAAGTTATATAATAATTACCTTGGCTGATTTTAAGCCTAGAAGTGAGAAATGGTGGATTTCTTACTTATAACCTTAGCCTCCCTTTCAAGGTGCGAAAATGCTTCTTGTGTTTTGTGTTTTAGCAGAATGGTAGGAGGGGGCTGCATGTGTTTATGGTTTTAGTTAAGTTTAAGTTGGGTCTTAAATGGGTTATGGGCTGGCCCAAAGGTCCAATTCCAATTGAGTTTAGATTTTATGCTTGTTAGGCTAGATTTCATTAGTTGGGCTATAGAATTTTGATTGGGTTA
Source organism: Erythrophleum ivorense (assembly GCA_026724425.1). Taxonomy (NCBI): domain Eukaryota; kingdom Viridiplantae; phylum Streptophyta; class Magnoliopsida; order Fabales; family Fabaceae; genus Erythrophleum; species Erythrophleum ivorense. The sequence continues at coordinate 21,005,180 of JAIUCV010000004.1, read as the reverse complement.
GGCCAAGTTTTAAGAGCTCATTTGATTTGGGTCTATATGAGGGCTGTTAGGCCAATTATAAGAGCTTATATAAGTTAGGTCTTAGGCCTGTATCTCATTAAATCAAATTAGGCCATCATTAGGTGCTCTCTCTTAGGCCAAGTCTCACATTAAAAGGTTGGGTCTATACTTAAAATCATTGGGCTTCCATTAGTCTCTAACCATTACCTACTTAATTTAATTTGAGCCTAGATGAGGTTTCTAACCCAGTTAAATTTCAAACCCATATTGATAATTTATGTAACACCCCAAAATTAATTAAGGTGTTAATCATGGTTTTGGATTAATTAAGAATAATTAATATAGAATAATCGAGTAAGTTAAGTAAATGGAAATTTTGGAAAGACAAATTATTAATATGGGTTTGAGATTTAATTGGGAGAGAAATTTCGTCTAGGCCCAAATTAATGTAGGAGAGCATGATAAGAGGCTAATGGAGGCCTAATAGGCTAGGTGCAGACCCAATCTAATTCCATGTGATAGAGGCCCAAGATCCACCTTGTATAGGCTCTTATAATTGGCCCAATAAGCCTTATGTAGACCCAAAGCCTTTGAGCTCTTAAAACTTGTTTTAGCCTAATAGAATTTCAGCAGCCCAATGCATAAGAGCTGACCCAACAAAACTAAAATCTGAAGCCCAAATGGAGTTGAACTTTGGAGCAACCCATGAGCCATATTTGACCTAACTAAAACCTAACTTGAACCCTAAAAACTAACCTAGCCACCTTCATTCTGTAGAACACACAAAACATAAAAAGAAATTCGGAGCTTGGAAGGGAAGCTAGGGTTTAGGGCAAGAATTCCACTATTTCTCACCTCTAAGCTCAAAATCAGCCAAGGTACTTACTATATATCTTAATCCTCTTTTCTTCCTTTTCAATTTGGCCTGATTAGTTTTTCATTTAGAGCATTTTCACCATACCTAAATTCTGAAATATGGTTGTTTGGTATTTCCTTAGAGGAAATTCATAGGTCGAGGCTAGGGCTGACATTAGGTAAGTGTAAACTATCCATTCTAGTGTAGTTTCTACTGGTTTAAGATCCCCATAGTTGATGTATAGTATAGGTGTTAATTATGTATAAATTTGCTTAAGAATTTGGGTGATATATTGAAGTTTCTAGTAGAAGACATACTCAATCCGAATTTAGGGATCTGTGGTGGTTGGGTAAGTGTTCTTTAGGTAGTTATTAGCATTTAAATTCTTTGGGTACTTGTTGCTACTGTAAATGATGAATTAAAGTAATAATTCTCTGATGCTATGGTTATAGGGAGATTTTTGTACCATTGGTGGCTGTTGCAAATTGTCTACAAGTGAGGTAACCGGGTTCATATTAATTCCATGCATATATCTATTTTAATTTCATATTTGCTGTACATGAATGATTTGAAATGTTAAATGAATTGGTTGGCTATCTATTATATTGTGTTGGACCTTGTGAGTCCATGGTGGAGCTGTGGTGCGGTTGCCACCGGTGCATGTACTTCGATCGAGCACCTGGTTATGATCAAACCTCAGATGCATTGAGCCCTGGTTGTGCTCAATAGGGAATAGGTGCCGTGGACGGGCCTCTTCCGGTGTTATTGGCCTTTAACATGTGGAAATATGATTGCTAGTATGGGATAGTAATTAGGATAGCCTAATTATTTCATTTACTGATATGACTGGTATGTTTTCTGATATTTAAATGAAACCATGCATATATATGTTGATTAAACTGGAATATATGATGAAATTTTCCTTGGTTACTAAGATTCGCATCTCACCCTATTTTATGGGATTAATATTTTAGGTGAAGGTCCTTTGGGTAAGGATAAGGGGAAGTAAGTGGATGAAAATCCATGAGCTCTAGCCATGTGTGGAGGAAGCTACATTTAGGCTAATCTGAATAGAGTAGATGCAATTTTGTTATTAGTTTACATAGCATCATCATGTAATCATGTTGCCAAGTGTAGGCGTTTATATTTTTCTTGGTTGAAATGTAACCATTAAAGAGTTAAGTCTCATTATAGTTGGATACTGATGTATGAACTTATAGTATTTGATATATAGCTTTATTGAATTTGTGATATGATTTACTATTTGAGAATTGTAATCATGTGATGCATTAGATGTTGATATAAACTATTGATGTGTGAAATCTCTAACGTAATGTATATCAAATGTTAATTGATGATAGCTTATAAATTCTGGTTGTTATTACTCTATGGATTTGCTGATATGGGAAGGTAAGAGGAATGGAAATTAACATTCAAGTTTTGAATTGGTAATGGTAGAATAGTTGGGTGAATAGGGTAGATAAATACTATTAGAGTTATATAAAATGAGAGAAAGTGGTCCTAGAGTGTTCCTAAGATGAGAATTGGAGTATAAAGGATGAAATATGGGAGAGGTAGTTATAGGAGGGAGTTACACTGCAGCTAAGAAGGCTTCGCCGCGGCCAAATGAGTGACAGAAGAGAAGGGCACTACGACATGAGTAATCTCACCGCTGCGCAAGTGAATAAAATTTTCCTAGAGAGTAATAGTGGTGAGGAACGTCGCGGCTTGAGGAATCTCACTACGGTATAGAGTGAAAAAAAATTGCCCAAGAAGGTAACAAAATGAAACCTCGCCATGGCACAACATGTACCGCTGCGGCACTAGTTGAGGGAACAAAGTAAGGAGTGTACAGTAGCGAATCTTGCCATGGCGCAAGGGTGTTCAGCCGAGGCGAGGATCATGGGATTTGGAATAGTAGCTCCATAAGGCATTTTCGCCACGACGCCATGTAGGCCAGCTGCAGTGATGGTCCAACTCGCCGCGGCGAAATTTGTGAAAATTGCCTAACGATTCCAGTACCTAACTTAGCCGCGGCGCGAATGGTCTGGGCCATGGTGTAAGACCCCAAACTCCTACCTTTAGTCTAGAAACCCTAGTTTCTTCAATGGTAATGTTAGGAAATGAGAAAGGAATACTTGTGGGAGGTTTTTTGTGTGTTGAAACTGATGAATGGATGATTCATAAACCCCTTATAGTAGTATAATTTCTCTTATGCATTTTTGTTTCGTTTGTGGTTGTTTAGTTATGACCCTAACATCAAGGTTCAAATTTCCCTATATTTTCATAACATAATAAACTGTAATGACTCCAAACCTTGATCATTAATTATTAATTGCATATGTAACTATAATTACCATGTTAACAAGGAAGGGTTGTCACAACTTATCTCTCTAAAATTTTTATTTACATAACTTGCCCAATTATTCCATATTATTTATTCTTAATTAACCCAAATCCATATTAACACTTTAATTAATTTTAGGGTGTTACAATGGTTATGACTTGTATAGATGTGCTATGAATAGAAAATGATATTAATGAGTTCATATAGTCCATGGGGCATAAATTTATTACCCTTTTTCATGTGAGGTGCATGGTTTCTTGCATTTGTGCTCCAATCCATTCTTGAAATGCATTGAGATGGATAATAAGACCATGGTATAATAGCTAAGAGGTTAAGGTATTACACCCTCCTTGACTGAGACTTACACTAGGTGAAGAACCCATGGAGTTTCATTTAATTTCTAAGGGGTTTCGGCATCCATGAAGCTTCCTAGACCTCTTATGAACTCAAACATACTCTTATATAAGCTAGAATATCAATAGAAAGCTTCAAACTTTTCTAAGTGCTACTAAAACCCTAGACATCATAACTTGAATTCTAAAGCTTTTCTTTTATTTCCAATTGCATATTCTTATTCCTCATGCTTTAAAACCTTTGTTCTTACCTTGCTATGACCTGAATTCCTTCTCTCCTATGTGGGCCTAGGTCTGGCCAAAACTTACAAGAGAAGGAGCAACCAAGAAGATATAAGAAGGCCATAGTATTTTTCCTTGTTTTCAATCCTTTCAAAGGAGCTTTCTAAAGGTTCTAATCTCTCCTTCAATTCCTCTCTTCCTCCTACTAAACCAGCCATGAAATAGCTCTAAATAAGTCAATAAAATCATGAGAGAAAAGAGGAGAAAGGAAAAAAAGGAGAAGAAGTTTGGTGAAAGAGAAAGCATGAGAAAGTGGCCATTTCTTACCTTTTCTACTTGATTTTCTCCTCCCTTCTTCCTCCCTCTTGGTGCATCTAAAAAAGAGTTAGTTTAGACATAAAGGAGAAGTGGGGCATGATATATAAGAAGCTAGGCCAAGTTATAACACTTTTTCAAAATTCCAATTTAGTCTTTTTTCTTATTTCTTTCCATTTGGGCTCATTTCAACTCCTTTTTTAGAACTGTCTTTTTCATAGGTCTTCTAATTTATAAAATACCTTTAGTTTCACCCAAAATGTATTTAAAACTTTATTGAATGATCTGGTTAAAATTTTAGTCAACCACTATTTTAAAATGCTTACTAGAAGGGTTTTGGCCATTTTAGGGATTTCTATAGTTTTTAGGGCCTCTAAGAATCCTGAGAAACTCAAATTTTCTATTTAAAGATTCATCCTTTAAGTTTTCTATAAGTTGGCCAAAATTACAAAAATGCTACTGCCCTTTCATTTAATTTTATTTAGCTACTATGGCTCCAATTTTCAAGCATCTTTAGCTTTGTATTCTCCTTTTTAGATATCTAAATTATTGCTCTAATTTTGTTTAGCCTTTAGTCATTTAATTTAGGGGACTTCCATTTGTAATCTTCTTAGTTTTAGGACTTTTAAAACAAAAATATGTATTATATTTCTCCACCCTTTAAATAAAATTTCATCCTCAAAATTTAGATACATCCCTCGCTGAAATAGCTCTGGATATTTCTTTTCCATCTCTTCTTCTAGCTTCCAAGTAGCTTCCTCAAAAGATAGCCTTTTCTAAACCACTTTCACTAGCTGTATAGTCTTGTTCCTTAACTACTTTAGCTTAGCATCCCCAATCTGATCTAGTGATACTATATAAGATAGATTATCTTGTAAATGCATATTCTTATATTCTATGACATGTAAGGCATTGGGCTCATACTTTTAAGTCGAGATACATGGAAGACATTATATATTTGACTCAGGTTTGGGGCAAGAGCAAGTTTGTAGGCCACAGATCCAACTTTATTAAGAATTTAGAATGGACTTATGCACTTTGGATTGAGCTTTCTACTCTTAATGGACCTACCTATCCATGTGACTAGAGACACTCTAATAAACACATGGTCTCCAACCTCAAACTCTAATGGTCTTTTCCTCTTATTTGTATAACTTTTTTGTCTACTTTGTGTTGTTAAGAGTTTCTTTCTAATTGTTTCTATTTATCTTAAGGTCTAGTCCATTAATTTTGGGCCTCTAAGGCTCTTCTCTCTAAGCTCAACCTAACATACTGGGGACCTACACTTCTTCCTATATAATGTCTTATATAGTGTCATTTGAATACTAAACTGATAAATGTTATTATAGGAAAATTTTCCTAGAGGCAAATAGGTATCCTAGTTACCTTTTGGCTTTAATACACAGGCCTTTAACATATCTTATAGGGTTTTATGGTTCTTTCTATTTGACTATCTGTTTGAAGGTGATAGGGTATACTGAATCTCAATCTGCTTCTTAGGGCTCCTATGATGATCTCTAAAAATTCGAAATGAATTTAGGATCTATATTTAATACTATGCTCATCAATACACCATGTAGTCTCACTATTTCTTTTATGTACAGTTGGGCTAACTTGTCTAGGGTATAAGTGGCTCTAATTGTTAAGAAATGAGCTGACTTAGTTAACCTATCCATTATCACCAATATGGCATCGTGCTCCAATGATGTCCTAGGCAATCCCATGACAAAATCCATAGTTATGCTATCCCATTTTTACTTCAGGATATCTAGGGGTTTAAGTAACTCAGTTAGTTTTTGGTGTTCTATTTTAACTCTCTGACATACTAGACATCAGGAGACATACTTAGCTATGTCAGTCTTCATTCCAAGCCACCAAAACATTTTCTTTAAATCATGATATATTTTATTACTGGCTAGATGAATAGTGTTTTACTTTTATGTGCCTATTTTAATATTCTTTCTTTCAATTCTAAATCTCTAGGCACATATAGTCTATTCCTATACCTCTTTATTTCATCCTCAGATGGATTGCAATTTGAAGTGTTACCCTGGGACATCTGAGCTATAACTTTTTTTACATGCTCATCTACTTGCTGAGCTTCTTGTATCTGATCTCTCAGGCCATTCTCTATTCAAGTTTCACTCATTAATAACTTCCCATAATGTACTTCACATGAGAGATTCATATCTCTAAATCTCTCAATGAGTTTTTCTCTCTTAACATTACGTAGGCCATATATATGGATTTTCCACTCAATACATTTGCAACCACATTTGTTTTGCCTAGATGGTATTTCAAAGTGAAATCATAATCTTTTAAGAACTATAGCCATCTTCTCTGCCTTATATTTAACTCTTTCTACTTAAACAAGTACTTATGGCTCTTATTGTCAATATATATCTCTATGGTAGCACCATACAGGTAGTGTCTCCATAATTTAAGAGCAAACACCATTGCTGCTTGCTCTAAATCATGAGTGGGGTAATTTTCATCATGTGGTCTTAATTGTCTAGAAGCATAAGCTACCATTATGCATTTCTACATAAGAACACATCCTAACTCTTTTTTAGAAGCATCATTATAGACTACAAAAGTCTTTCTAGGGTTAGAAATCTCTAGGACTAGGGCTGTATTTAACCTATGCTTCAATTCCTGGAAACTTTACTCACATTTCTCATCCCACACAAATGGTACACTCTTTCTAATAAGCCTAGTTAGTGGCATCGCTATCCGAGAAAAGCCCTAAATGAATCTCCTATAATATCCTGTTAAACCTAAGAAACTCCTTATCTCTATCACTGTTCTAGGTCTTTCCTACTGAAGTACTGCCTTTACCTTATGAGGGTCTACTGCGACCCCTACTTGGGAGATCACATCGCTTAGGAATGTCACCTTAGTGAGCCAAAACTCATATTTACTAAGCTTATCATATAATTGCTTTTCTCTTAGGGTTTCCAAGGCTAATCTCAAATATTGCTCATGCTCTTCTCTGCTCTTAGAATAGATGAGAATATCATTTATGAAAACAACTACAAATTTGTTTAAGTATAGCCAAAACACTATATTCATGTAATCCATGAATACAATAGGTGCATTTGTCAACCTAAAAAGCATAACTAAAAATTCATAATGCTCATACCTAGTTCTAAAAGTTGTCTTAGGAATATCCTCAACTTTAATCTTGACTTGATGTTATCCCGACCTCAAATCAATCTTAAAAAATACTGACACTCCTACCAACTAATCTAGGAGGTCATATATCCTAGAAAGGGATATTTATTTTTAATTGTGATCTTATTGAGTTCCCTATAGTCTATACATTATCTAAGACTCATGTCCTTCTTTATAACAAATAGGCCTGGGGCTCCCTATGGCAAAACACTAGGTCTGATAAAACCTTTTTCTAATAACTCTTTTATCTACTTCTTTAACTTTTCTAGCTCAGTGAAAGTCATTCTATATGAGACCTTAGATATTGGACCTACCCCAGGCACAATATCTATGGCAAACATTACTTCTCTATCAGAGGATAGTTTGCTAACTTCCTTAGGGAATACCTCTGGGAACTCTCTCAGTACATGTATTTTATCTATATCCTCTTTTACTTCAACCTATAGAGAAAAGAAGACTAAGAACCCTTGGCAACCATGCTCTGGAGATCTCTTAACCTGGGAGGTGGCCATAAAAGCTAGCTCAATCTTGATACTAGGTACAATTCCATATTTAGTAAAGTAATGCATCTATTATGGCAATCAACTATGGCATTATTTGTAAACATCCAATTCATTGCAATGATCAAATCAATATTAATCAAAGACATACAAATCAGGTCTAGTGTGGTAAAACAATGATTAAATTGGATTACACAATTCAAACATACATGCAAGATAAAGGCTCAGTCTCTTGTGGGGGTAGATACATGTAAATCATAGGGTAATGCATATACACTCGGACCCAATCTCCTAACACAATCATAGGATATAAAAGAATGACTAGCACCTAAATCAAATAATGCATTTACAATACAATCATTAATCTTAATAGTACTTTGGATCAGGCTCGGTGATCTACTAACCTTTTGCTGTGTTAGGGCAAAGACTCTACCTTGGGTATGAAATCTAGGGCAAAGACTACCTCCCTTTGCTGTGTTCAATCTCTTGCTATGTGTCCTAGTTTACATACCTATAACACACATTCTGACTTGCATAACATGGTCTGCCTCCATGATTTCTACCACATTCACTATAAAGCTACTAAAGTGGAACTTCCTCTACTAGACTGGCTTGGTTTCTTTTTGCCTTTTCCTCTTTAGTTTCATTGTCTTCTGCCACCTCTTTTACTACTATGGCAGTTGATACCTTTTCATGTTGCCTTTTGTTATCTAGGATGGGAGGCTTTGCACGAGGGATTATGTGCATTGTTCTCAGGTTTGCTTCTATGACTCTATAAACCTCTACTAGTGCATTAAAGTCCTTGATTCTCTTGGGCACCACTCTATCTTAGATATCTAGTAACAACCCATTTTCAAACTTATTTACTCTCCACCTTTCATCATCATGCCTCTATAAATGAAAGGAATATCTAGAGACCACTACAAATTTAGCCATGTACTGATCTACTAACATTCCCTCTGTCTAACTCAGAAGGACAAACTCTGACTCCTTCTCATCCCTAATAGAACTAGGGAAATACTGCTCATAAAATACTTGTAAGAAAGTTTCCTAGTTGATTTGGAGGTTCTTTGATTTTATAATTAGTACAATGCTCTTCCACCAATAGTCAGCTTCTTTCTTTAGTTGAAATATGGCCATCACGGCCTTCTGCTTAGACGTGCACCCATCACCTTGAATATCTTCTCTAACTTCATAATCCAAGCCTCTGCTCTTTTTGTATTTAAATCACCATCAAATGATAGAGGCCCAAATTTTTTGAATTGTGCTATAGTCTACTGAATGGAGGGCTACTGCTGAGTAAGAGGCATCTGAGCGGGTAGATTCTAAGAAGTCTATTGGTGTTGGCATGAGGGGACCATCTTTGAATTCTCAAGATGATCTAAGTGTTGTGGTTGAGAAGGAGTAGGCTCTCACTATATCTCTGAGCAAGCCTTTCTTATAACTATATAATCATAGCTTGTTGCTGATCTAGGTGAGCCATAATAACCTATAGGGTTATAACTGTAAGATCATAGGCTCTGGCTCTGCTTTAACCTATTTGGAAGGCCTACCTCTCCTAGTATTCACCATCTTATCTAAAACAATTTAAACATGGTTTAACATAAAAGCATGAACACAAGCCATAATCTATCACTCAATTTCATCTCGTATGCATCATACATAACCAGCAAATCACATTCTCAAGCCACAACCCACTCTAAATGCCTGAACATTTTCTTTGATACCAATAAATGTCATGCGATATCTAGTTACTACTTAACTTGCATTACAAATGGTGTAAAGTAGCTACTTTCATTAAATTATCACCTTTAGCAGTGGAAAGTATCGTTATTAAAAGCAAAAATAATTTATCTTTGGCTAAATGGACTATATGGGCTTACTAAACTCATTTTCTATCTATAACACATTTGTTCAATCATAAATATCACAATTTGAACCATAAATTCTGGGTCCAAGGCATACATCACAAAATCACATCACACTAGTAATTTTCCACATGGTCTATATTCTAATATAAACTTTGGAGATTCATAACTAATTTTAGAAAATTACAAATCATGCATATTATAGCTTTCTAAAATGCTCAAGATGTCCTCCAACTACCATAGAAATTTTAGAAAAACACAATAATGTTTGATGCTCAAAATGGCAATAGAGCTGTAACTGGGTCACTGGTTCAGACAACAACAAACCTGGAACTTCAAAAATTCATTTCTCTCTCTGTACAAATTCAAATTAAGTCCTCTCAGTGGCTATAGAAGGCTTATGATGTCTACTATATGCCTATAAAATTTCATAAGCTTCAAACTTAATTTGTTCCTTGAATGACACCAAAAAATAAATCGATTATATGAATAGTAATAGTGATAGTTTTTGCATAATTTGGCTAACTTTGAAAAATTATAATTAATTCTCTAGAGCTCCAAAAGTAGTGCTTTTTAACTCTGTGAAAAGCTCTTGATGAACCTATATACTTGCCAAATTTCATGCAAGAATTTGTCCATTTGGTCAGACCATGGTTCAGGGCAAGAATATGGTTAATTTTGGGATCCACATGGCTTCAAATAGTATCAAATGATCTTCTAATCATACCATGACCATTTGAGAATGTCCAAAAACTTAAACAAAGGATATAGAAGCATCCTAATAGGCCTAAATCATCATGGAACTCAAAATTACTCATCCACTTGTTCTTATACATATGCATACTAAGGCTCAAGGATGTCAAAACCTTACATACTCATGCATTTGGTTTTACACTTGATTCATACATCATAATTATATACTTTTACACATGCTTAAGAGTTTAGATCTCATAAACATCATATACATGCATACCTTGACATCAAAATACACGAAATCTTATTCTATCATCAAAGTCTCATTATTCAAGCTCCTTGGTTTCCACTTCTTGCTCTATAAGGCTCACCTAGACATGGTTAGATATAAAGTAGGAAGGAGTGAGATTCAAAGAATCCCAATAGCTTATTCACCCTTTCAAGCATACATCCATGGCACATTTTCATGTCAAAGAATACAAGCATATGCCAAATACTTAGAGTAGGCATACATAATCACATTTTTAAGTCATATGTACTTATTCAAATCAAACATAGGCTCTATAGACTTTTGGTCTAACCTCACCCAATTTCTTTGGGATTTTTAGATTAGCCTTACCTACTTTTAAAGACTTTTGACTTAGCCTCACTCCCTTTTGAGACTTCTGACTTTGCCTCACCCATTCTTAGAGACTTTCGGCTTCTCCTTACCCACTCTAATGGACTTTTGGCATAACCTCACCCATTAAGAGTCATACACATTCAAATTGTCATTTAAGAAATATAATGGTACTATAGAACATTAAAATAATGGCTATAATTATATCTCATGATTCAAACATATATACAAGCATCCAATGACAATTAACAATCGAACAATGCATGCAAGAAAGGATGGTGAGCTATCTTGAGATAAGAAACATAAGCTTTTCTTCCTTAGATTTCTTTTTCCCTTTTTCGGCCTTACAGACACACCTAGGAGGAGCTTGATTTTCTTGGCCTAGATATATCAAATAAGATACAAATACATCATTGGAGCCAATTCTAGCCTAACATAAACTCTGTGCAAACATATTCTAGCTTATGGCATGGTTATGGTTCCATACAAAGGCATAATGAAGCAACCTACATAATTCATGGTCTTGGCTCCAATTTATGATTCAATCTAAGTCTCGTGACTCTATTTAAACTCATTAGAGTCATCTCAGACTTAATTCAAAGAACTAAATATCAAGTTACTTCTTTATGCCTAAAAAGGAACTTAAACTTCCATCTTTCAAACCAATGGTTCTTTTGGTGTTTATTATTCATATTTAGACCATTTCTATCCTTGGATTCAAAGAGAACTCTCCCTAGGTGCATAATTCTTTCCTTGGCTAAGACTTACACTAGGTGAAGAATCTATGGAGTTTCATTAAATTTCCTAAGGGTTTTGGCATCAATGAAGCTTCCTATGTAATGTCTAGTTTTCGTTAAACGATAGACATAGGTGCATTTTCAAAGCAAGTCCCCTAAAATGAATTAGTTAAGGTCCTAAAAAATTTGAATAACATTCTAGACTCCTAAAAATGAGAATCCTAAGCTCAGATGGAAAGAAAAATGGAGCTAGAATGAAGAAAAAAAATTTAACAAAAAACTTACAAAACGTAATAGCATTTTCGTAATTTTGAGCAAATTTTGGAATTCACATAGGAGGAATTTTTAAATGAAAGTTTTAAGTTCTTTGGGATTCTTAGAGGCCTTGAAAACCATGGGAAGCCCCGGGACAGTTAAAACCCCTCCGATGGATATTTTCCAACGTTAGTGTACCTAAATTTTGAAGGATTCATTTGGGAAGGTTTTAGCTTTGATTTGAGTGATTCCAAAGGCATTTTACTAAATTGGGAACCTAAATTTTATAATAGAAAAAATGGTTCTTAAAAAGGAGCTAAAATGAATTAGAAATGAAAATGCCAAAAGTGAAAGGCAAAATGGGAATTTTTGAAAAACCATTCTTCCTCCACCTATATATATAGGGCGCCCCACTCTCCCATTCATTTAGTCTCATATGTTTCTTCCCTAGACCGGAGCAAAATCCCTAGGAGAGTGGCACACAAGAGGAAGAGGAGGAGGAGGAGAAATCAAAGCTTGAAGGTATGGAATTTTAGTAGTTTTTCATGCTTTTTCCTTTCCAAACCTCTTTTCCTCCATTCTCCTTTATTTCTTATGATTACAATGAAGTATATAAATCTATTTTAAGGGAGAAATTAAAGGAAATTTCGGATTTGAATAGAGGAAGCCAAAGAAGACAAGATTCAAGTGAGAAAATAAGGAAAATAAGGTAATTTCTTCTTCTATGGTTGCTACCCCTTACTCTTCTTCTCTCCATATTTTGCCCCACTTAAGAAGTCATAGGAGGTCTTGGTTTTTAGGCAAAACCAAGGGTGATTCTTAGGAAAAAGGGTGTGGAGAATAAGAATATGCAAAGAGAATTAACAAATAACCATGGAAATTCAAGATGCAAATTCTAGGTTTTCATATGTTCCTTGTAAAATCTGATTTGATACCTTCATTTCTATGCCTAAATAAGAGTTTAAATGAGCTCTTAAGATCCCTAGAAGTCTCCCTATGTGCTTCTTCCATCAATGTCTAGGGCCATGCAACTTGCTTAAACCCTAGATTACTCTATAACCTCCATTATGGTCCATATTGGCACCTAATGAAGCAACACCCCTCACATGATTTCTAGGCCTCATTCTTTATTCTCAAATATGATTCTTGACTCCTTTTAAATCTCTTGGAGTCATCATATCATTAAAACAAAGGGCCTAACATCATGTTACTTCCTTAGGTCATAATATGGAACCTAAAGCACCAACTCATTCTCTAAGCTTCCTAAATTTTTCCCAAGGTTTCCTCTCACATTCATTCATCATATATGACTCAAAAATGGGCTTGAAACAATTTAAAACTCTCCTTAACTATGCCATCCCTACTTGGCCAAAACTTAGAGCATAAATGGGATTTCATGGCTTCTTGATTTTTCCTTGATGGGAGAACCATTTAGGGAGGTTGTTAAGAGTTGTAGGAGGTCAAGGAAACACTTAAATAGCCAAGAGAACTCATAGATTAAATCAGTTTTTACAATCCCCTTATATGCTCTACACTTTTCTAACTTTTAGGTTCATGACTTTCCATGGGGTTTTGTTCATTTTCATGGAGGAAGAGGCATATGGGGGACCTCTTAGGGATCTTAGAAACTTAAGCAAACACTTATCTAAGCTAGGGAATTCATGGGTCAAAATAGATTTCACAATGTCTCCATGAATCCCTCACATTTCTATCTTGTGTTTTCATGCTTCTTTCTTTGATTTCTTTGCACCTACTTGCTTCTCACACTCCAAAATCTATGAATCTCCCTTGCTAGGACCAGAATTCATCTCCCTTTGATTGGGCTCTATATGGGACGAAATTATCACAAGGAGGAGAAGGGAAGAAGAAGCATGGAAGACAACAAGTTACCTTGATTTCCTAGCTTTTCTCAAGAGCTCTCTTCCTTGCTTCAACTCTCTCCTTGAATTTTGAAATTTACCCCTCTGTTCTGGGCTCAAAGCATAACCAAACACCTCACTAAATCCATAGGAAGAGAGGAGGAAAGGAGGGGAAGAAGTTTTCTAAAGGGAAGAGCAAAAGTTTCCATGAATTCATACCTTTCTCTTAGCTTTTCTTCTTCCCTTGAGCTTGCTCTTGTGCGCCACTCTCTCTCTCTATTTTTTGGGTAGAAACAGAGCATTTTACTTAGAGGAGCTGCTGGAACATGGATAAGAAGAAGCCAAAAGTCACTTTATGTAACTTTTTACTTTTGCATTTTAGTTCCTTTTCTAGGCTTTTTCATTTTAGGCTCATATCAACTCCTTTTTAAAATCTGTCTTTTCCATCATATGCCTTAGACTCTTAATCATAAGAATTTCCTTTGGAATCACTCAAAAAGGATCTAAAACCATTCTGAACTGTTCGGTCAAAGTTTTGGTCAACCTTTGCCGAAATCGCTCACCGGAGGGGTTCAACTGTTCTAGGGGTTCCCATGGTTTTTAGGGCCTCTGAGAACCCCAAAAAGCTCAAATTTTCCATTTAAAAAGCTCTCCTGTGAGTTTTCAAAATTTTCCAAAAATTACAAAAATACCCCTACTTTCTTCGACAAATTTTCTGAGCTCTTCTGGCTCTGGTTTTTGGGCATCTCAAACCTCAAATCCTCATTTTCTAATATTTAAAATTTTATCATAATTTTAGTTAGCCCCAATTCCTTCTATTTCGAGGACTTCCTTTTATATTTGGCCCATTTCAGACGTTTACGGAAAAACCGAACATTGCGTTTCTCACGTTTACGGAGGGACCGGATGTTACAGATAGTATATCAACATAGCAAACAGTACAATTCTAGAACACATGTTATCACATATTCCATTCTTGACATAACACTGCATAATTTTCCAACTATCTCAATGGGCTCCAAAATTCACAAAATAAATATCAGCATAATCCAGATAGCACGTAGAATATATTAGGCCACAACAATCATCCAAAACATATCAAATAACATCAAGGAAAATTTACGAACTTCTTGGTCAACACTTTTTCTTAAAATTTGACTTTTTATACAATGATCCATAATTCATCAAAATTTCACCATAGGCCTTATTTTTCATGTAGATCAACCTAATTCCATTGGATTTAAGAAAATTCTTCCCTAGGTATATGTACATGTGTTGGCCGAATCTGTAATACCTCCCTATATAACGCCTCTCCTACTACTAATGCCTCATATAAGACTTAGAAGAGCCATTGGAAATTTAAACTGATGAAAATTTTCTTCCCCAACATATGTTTTCTGAACATGCTCATACAATTTTACTATTTATTTGGTCACTCCCATAATATTGTCTAACTTTGAAAACAATCAATTAATTATAAAAAAATCGTATGAGGTTGATTCAAGGCTCTAATTCAAGTTCTCTAAGTCCTTTACAAGGAAAAAATGCTTACTCAACAGAATACATATGAATTCATATAAAAATATCCTTACAAAAATCGGATGATTTTTACCCCTGCTTTA
Organism: Erythrophleum ivorense; assembly: GCA_026724425.1. Lineage (NCBI taxonomy): Eukaryota > Viridiplantae > Streptophyta > Magnoliopsida > Fabales > Fabaceae > Erythrophleum > Erythrophleum ivorense. The sequence goes on along the minus strand of JAIUCV010000004.1, from coordinate 20,989,760 downwards.
ATATATTATTGTATTTATATTGATTTGTCCCTACATGAGTGCATGTATCTTTGCATTCTAGGCACACTAGCCATATTCTCTTTACTTAAGAGTCGAGTATATACATGGTTCTCTATTACATACCTGAGTACCTTACAACACCATAGCATAACTTATACATACAAGAATTCAAGATACTTAATTACATGACCAAATTATGATACATAAAAGTAAAGTCCTCAGTTTATGCCTCCACACCTTTTGCCCTTTCTTTGCTTGAGCTCGGACTTAATATAAGTTATGTTGAGGGTGAGATTATGAAATCTCAATAGTAGTAAACCAATCTCATCCACAAGCTAGCATGTAAGTACATAACATAATGCCAATCAAGGTATCAATACTACATAGTGATGCAAGGAATTTCATACAAGGCAAGCAATATCCTCGCATACATGTCTTATCTTATTGCATAAATGACATTCAGTATAACATAATACTCATCATTATACCAACACACAAGCTTAAAGAAAGAGAAAGGAAAACTACTACCTTAGAATTCTATTCCATGAGTTTTGGGGGCTTTCTTATAGGTATTCCTAGCTAAAAGCACCCTTTTGAATGCATTGGAAGGGATAAAATTATCAAATTCTAGTTTTAGGTCTGAAAGTGAGTTTCTTTGGTTCTAAAAATTCCATAGCCTCTTCCTTTATGTTTTAGGGCTTGAAATTTGGTATACATGACTTCAAGACATTAAGCAAACACCATAAAAATTTTGGGAAAATTTGGACAGCATCTCCCTAACATTTGCATTTTCCCAAAAATTTACAAGCTTTGTGTTTTTCAAAACTCCAACAAACAACAAAATGGATGAGCTCATGTGCCCTCCATAGCCAATATATAAACTCCATTCCTAGGCCTTCATATTCAACATATAAACTCAATTTCTAATGATCCATATGCTGTCTAAAAGTGACTCATAACTAGGGTTTAACAAAACTAACTTAAAACATGTGATTTTCAAGTGCAAGGTGGAGAAAACTTACTCTTTAAGCTTAATCCTTGCTTCCTTTGCTTTTCTCACTCTAAAATCCTTTCTCTCCCTACTTAGAGCAACACTCCACCTTGAAGAAAAGATGAATATACAGCTGCCCTTTGGAGAAAATGGTTGGAGGATGGAGAAGATAAATAAATTTGGTGGAGAATGGTGGTAATTTTGCTTTGTTTCACTTCTTCTCCCACTTTTTCTCCCTCTCTCTCTCTCTTCACTGTTTTCTTTCTTTCTCCCTTGTGCGTGGCATGAAAATGGTGGAATGGAGGTGAAGGAGATGAATCTAATGAAGTTAAATGGTCATACTAAATTTGGACCCTTGGATCAACCTTTTTAAGATCAAATCTTAACCTTCCATTCCTTTTTCTTTTGATTTTCTAATTTCATAACTAAATATGTTTTTCCAAAAATTCTTGGCCACACACTTGGAAGCCTTTTCTTAGCCCTTAAGTCATGGTTAGTAACCATGGTTAATTTTCTTAACTCAACCATGATCAACTTTTGACTTAACCATAGTTAGTTTCTAACTTAACCATGATTAGTTCTTTAAAACAACTAAAATCCTTTTCCTCTTTCCTTTTTCTTTCTTTTTCATATTTATATTTGGGTTTCCTCTTCTCTAAAACCCTAATTATATCTTCTCTTCTCTTCTCTTTTGGGCCTTTGGAATCGGCTATTGGGCCTTACAGCTGTCTAAAAATCGGTATCCTGGCCTGATTAAGGTTTTACGGTACAATGCCTACCTTTAGATTTTCTACAATTTATAAATATGATTTCCTCTACTTTTTGGCCATACTGAGCTTTAAACATAGATCAGGGGCCCTTAATCTCAATCCTCATAAATTTTGGTGTCAATCGGACACCCGAGTCTTATAGGTGTAATTTTCACCGTTCTATATTATGATTGTGCTATAAAATTTTTATTTATTGCAATTTAGTCTCTGAAACTCCTTTAGGGTTTCTTAGCCCTTTAGCTATTTTTTTTTGTAGTTGTTATAACTTCTTTTTTCTATTTTGCTCATAATTACTAATCGGCTAACCGGATCTCGCCCGGTCATCTGGATAACTTGGCCTCATTAGACCTGTCTCATCAAATGAAGTTTAATCATGGGTCATGGATTTATGAGATTCTTGCCCGATTTTCTGATATTCGTGCCTAAAGCCACGAATATAAGATGAAACTAGAGTTCCTTGATCCCTGACTCCTTTTTATACTTGACTTTGGAGGCTCTTCGGGACCTTTTTTTGATCCTTTTTTTTTCATCTATTTTAGCCCCAATTTTAGGGCACCTTTGGCCTTGACTCATCATTATTGGAGGTCTAAAAGATAATTTCATTAGACCTTAATTTACTTTATTTGGGGGACTTCCTTTTGCATCCGGTGAATTTCGTACGTTGACGAAGAAACCATATGTTACGTTTCTCGCATTTCCTTACATTTTCTTAGATTTTTAGAAAATCGAATGTTACAGAATCTATGTATCCAAGAAGAAATGTGATTTTGCTTCATTTTCATGTCACCAAATAGCCACACATTCATATTCAAGGAAGCTAAACAAAAGCCCTTAATCAATTTCTAGAGATTTCTTAGGTATTTTACAATTTTCTCAAGGTGAAATTCTAGGGTTCCTTGCCAATTTCTTCATGAAAATTAAAGTTGTATTAATCTTCCTCTTCCATAGGCTTTCTTCCATCACTTCCCCATTTATTTTCTCTTCAAATTTCTCCCATGGCATCTTGAAATAAAAAGCTTCTTGGTTTGTAGAAAAATTGCCAAGAATAGGAATTTTCTTAAATCACATGAATCCATAAGCCATATATATGAATTCTCCATCTTTTTTTAGCTAGAATCCATGGAAACAACAAAATTTCCCATCTCCTTATGCCATGTACAAAATTTAGAGAGAAAGAGAAGAGAAGAATTCTTGGAGAAAAATAGAAGAAAAACCAAGAAGAAGAAAGGCTATCTATGTTACCTTAGCTCAGCGGTGTTTGATTTTCCCCAATGGCTTTTCCTTCTCTCTTCCTTCTCCTTCTCCTTCTCTTTGTCTTGGCCGAATTTTGGTGTGTAAGAGAATGGCATGAAAGTGTGTGGGTGGTTCATATATATACTAGTTATGAATGGTTCATATATATATATATACTAGTTAATTAACTTTAAGGTGGAAGATCTTGGCCTTTAGATTACATGAATGGTTAAGATTTAACCTTGAAATAAGAGATAAAATGTAGGCCTTAGGATTAGACCAAAGGTTGTGGTTTGATCTTGAAAAGGTGAAGAAATCTAAGCCATTAGATTGCATCAACGATTTAGATCGCATCACGTTTTACAGATGAATATTAACCATTGGATTACCCTGGTTACTTTTTCGTAATATGTAAAGATAAGATTGCATTTAATGCTGCTTAAGTCAGTGTCTATGTCACGCTGAAGTTAGTGGTAACTTTTTTGTAATGTGTGAGATTTCTAAGATTTGCTAACACAAACCTGTGTAATCGCTCCGTAGCTCATGCAATTTCCAAAATTCTCTTCCAACTTCTAACTTCTTCTTCACACATAGTGCCACATCATCTCTCTCTTTTCTACATGGTGCCACATCAACACCTTCCCATCTTCCTGGTGCCACATCAGCTCTTCCCCGGTTAGACTTATAAAATGGCCACTATTTTCTTAGGTTTTCCATAATATCTTATTTAATCTGTATTTTCTAAGTTCTCTACTATATTTTAATATTATTTTTCTCTATGTGGGTCTCGTTTAATGTTTCCAAAAGGTCCCAAAGAGTCTCCAAAGTCAAGTATGAAGGAGCTAGGGACTAAAATGCAAAGAAAAGTTATATGCTGGGCAAAATGTATAAATTACCCGAAAGTTTAGGGAACTCTAGTTTCACCCTCTATTCGTGGCTTTAGGCATAAATATCAAAAAATTCGGCAAAAATCTCAAAAACTCGTGACCCATGGTTAAACTCAGTTTGATGAGATGGGTCTAATGATGTCATATTGTCCGGATGGTCGGGCGGGATCCGGTCCGGGATCTAGTTAGCCCAATCAGTAGCCATGAGCTAGATAGAAAAAGAAGTTGTAATAACTATAGAAATAGAAATAGCTAAAGGGCTAAGAAACCCTGAAGGAGTATCAGGGGTTATTTATTTCCTAATATTCCCATTCCTTCTAGAAAAAAATTATCAAAGTTTGTCCAGGTGGCAAATGACAATTTTGCCTCTGGACCTCCTAAAATTTCAAAAATTTCTATGAGTCCTATTCAACTTATACTTCTCATATACAAAGCTATTTCATTCAAATTCTTTTTATTAAAGCTCAATAAATTCATTACATAAAATACTAAATAATTAGAAAATCCTAATTTTAGGGATGTTACAGAAGTCATAAATGAGATCCTTCAATGTGAAATGATAGAGGCCACTACTATTAATTTATATATCAAGTACTTCATCTATTGTACATAAACTATTCTTTACTATGTGCATATCAATTTATCATTAATCCATTGGTTTCTTCCTCAAGTACTTGTACCATACATTCTTGGTCCTTGGCAACATTATAAGGTGGTTTGTGTTTATCAATCCCTATGACATTGCTACTTTTTCTCCATAGATGCCACATAACTAGCTTACAAATCAATCACAAGTAGCAGATATGTTTGTTGTAAAAGCCGAGAATGAGGTATTATTCTTGGTCCCTAACATAAAAGGGTGAGTCACTTAGTGCTAAACTTTTCAATTATATGTAATTTGAATGTCTACTATTTAATTAGAATTTTCTAACCTTGGTTAATTATCCTAGGACACATTGGATGTTGAGTGTTATTAATCCATGTGCTCCAAAGATATATTACATGGATCCTTTGAATGGTGATCCAACGAACCATCAGCGGATGCAGGAGTTATTTAATTAGTAAGCATATGTATTTATTTTTTACATAATTTTATTTAGTTGTGTGTTTTAATTTCAAAATAGTTTCTTATATTAAGCTTTTTTCCACTTGCTTCATAGAGTGTAACATAAGATTTTTGTAAAAACATTGGAAACAGGTTAGGTATAAAAGAGAGTCCTCTAAAATGAATGAGTTGAAGTCAAATAAAATTAAGATAAAATTTTAAATAATAGAAAATGAGATTTCCAGGCTTAGAATGCCCAGAAACTAGAGCCAGAGTGGCTAAAGAAAATCTGACAAATTATAGTGGCTTTTTTATAATTTTGGATACTTTTTAGAAAACTCAAAAGAGGGATCTTTAAATGGAAAAATTTAGTTTTCTAAGGTTCTCAGAGGACCTAAAAACTATAGGAAACCCTAGAATGGTTCAAACTCCTCCGGTTTATGTTTTAGAATATCGATTGACCTAAACTTTGACCCTTTCGTTTGGGAAAGTTTTAAATCCAATTTGAGTGATTCCAAAGGCAATTTATAGGTTAGAGGACCTAAATTTTATGATGAAAAAGATAGTTTTGGAAAAGGAGTTGAAATGAGCTTTAAAGGAAGAAGCCAATGACAAAGGGCAAAATTGACATTTTGAAATGTCCTAAATGGATCCTTAGCTATATATATGAGGTGCCCCACTTCTCCCCCACACTTAGCTATCCTAATTTTCACCTTAAACTAGGGAAAAGTTCTACCAAAGGAGGCGCATAACAACAAGCTTCAATGAGGGAGAAAAACCTTGAAAAAGGTAAGAAAAACTAAAGAATTTCTTGCTCCTTCCTTCATTAAACTTGTTCCCCTCCTCCTCTTTCTTTCTATGGTTTTGGTGTGTGATTTAGGACTATTTTTAGTCTAGGTCAGAGGGAAGAGATTAGAAACTCAAGGAGAAGCCTATAGCAAAGGAAAAGGCTCTTGGAAAAGGCTTGAATCAAGGTATATGTCATGGCTTTCCTTGCTTCCTTCTTCTTGTTCTTCCATGGATGAATTTTAGCCACCTAAAGAACACCTAAGAGGGAGTAAATTCTGATCTAAACAAGCATAAAACCTAGATTTTTGAGGGTGAGAAACAAATATTTGCAAAGAGATCCCAAAAAGAAGCATTAGTTTTCAAGTTTCCAAAACCTAGGGATTTTGTAGCATCATGGTATGTATGAAGCATTTTAGTAGTATTTCTAATTGTCTAAGAGTGTATATGGGTTCTTGAGACACCTAGAAAGCCTCACATGTGCCATTTCCTTCAAGAGAAGTTGCAAAATCCATGGGTGCTCATAGGTGTCCATAGTCTTAACCTAGGCAAGAAGAAGCACTTAGGGAGAGTTTTTAATTTTTCTAAGGCTTGAAAGGGACTAAATATGATGGAAGAACATCAAAGGAAGCCTTGGAAAAAATTTAGAAGCCTTGGTTTGTGAGATAGAGGTATAGGCTCATGATGAGACCTAAAGAAGTAACTTGTATTTAGGCTCTTGGGAATAATGTGATGACTCCAAGAGGTCTAAATGGAGTCAAGAGACCTATATAGAAGAAGAAAATGAAGCCAAGATCATGAATTCTAATAGTTGCTTCATTCGATTTTGTATGGAACCATAATTGAACTATAGAACAAAGTAAGCTCCCATAGAGTGTGTGTGATGCTAGAGCTTGCTTCAATGATGTAATTATATTCTATTTGATGTGTTTACGCCAAAGGAATCAAGCTACACCTAGTTGCAAGTGTGTGGCAGTAACGGGGGAGGAATAACAAAGGAAAAAGTGTGTAAATCTTGCTTCAAGGTAGCTTTCTAACCTTTCTCACATGCATAGCTTGGTTGTTTTCATGTCGTTGAGTGCTTGTGTGTATGTTTGAGCCATGAGAAATGTTTCTAGCCAATGTTTACATATTTTGGTTGTAATGTCTAGCTTTCATTAAACGACGAAAATAGACACGTTTTCAAAGCAAGTCCCTCAAAATGAATTAGTTAAAGTCCCAAAAAATTTGAGTAACATTCTAGACTTCTAAAAATAAGAATCTTAGCCTCAGACAGAAGGAAAAATGAAGCTAGAATGAAGAAACAAATTTTGACAAAAAATTTATGAAACGTAATGGCATTTTCATAATTTTGAGCAATTTCTGGAATTTACATAGGAGGGCTTTTTAAATGAAAGTTTTGAATCATCTCGGGTTCTCAGAGGCCTTGAAAACCATGAGAAGCCCTGAGACAGTTAAATCCACTTTGGGAGATGTTTTTCAGCATCGATGTACTCGAACTTTGACGAATTTGTTCGAGAAGGTTTTATCTTAGATTTGAGTGATTCCAAAAGTATTTTACTAAATTGGGAACCTAAATTTTATAATGGAAAATACAGTTCTAAAAAAGGAGTTAAAACGAAAGAGAAACGAAAATGCCAAGAACAGAGGATAAAATGGAAATTTTTGGAAAAAGTCATTCTCCTCCACATATATATATGAGGCGCCCCACTCTCCTATTCATTTAGTCTCATTGTTCTGCCCAAAACTAGAGGAAAAACCCTAGGAGAGTGGCACACCAAAGGAAGAAGAAGGAGAAGAGAAATCAAGGCAAAAAGGTATGGTTTCTTAGTAGTTTTTCATGCTTTCTTCCATCCAAACCTCCTCTCCTTCATTCTCCTTTGTTTCCTTTGATTAAAATGAAGTTTACAAATCTATTTTAAGGGAGAAACTTAAGGGAAATTTTGGATTTGAAGAGCTTGGGGAAAGCAATAGTCAAGTGAGAAACAGTAAGAAAACAAGGTAATTTCTCTTCCCAAGGTTGCTACCTTTGATTCCTTCCTTCTTCCATTTCACCTCATCTAAGAAACCCTAGGAGGGTTTGATTTTTATGCAGAACCAAGGGTGATTCTAAGAAAAGAGGGTGTGGAGATTAAGAATATATAAAGGAAATTACAAAAAGCCATTAGATTTTAAGATGCAATTTCTAGGGTTTCAATTGCACCTTGTAAAATATGATTTTGTACAATGATTCCTAGGCCTAAATAAGAGTTTAAATGAGTTCCTAAGATCCCTAGAAGTCTCCCCATGTGCTTCCTCCTTCAACAAAACCAAACAAAGTCTAAGGAGACCAAAATCATGCATAGTCCTCAGCCTAGCTAGGTTTGGGTGCCTAGGGAGAGTTTTAAATTTTTATAAGCTCATTTTTGAGTCATATATGATGAATAAATATGAAAGGAAGCCTTGAAAAAAATTTAAGAAGCTTAGAGAATGAGTTGGTGCTTTATGTTCCATATTATGACCTAAAGAAGCAACATATAGCTAGGCTCTTAGTTTTGATTGTGTGATGACTCCAAGGGGCTTAAAAGGAGTCAAGAATCATATTTGAAAGGAAAGAATGGAGCCTAGAATTTATTTAAGGGGTGTTGCTTCGTTAGGTGCAATTATGAAACCATAATGAGGTTTATAGATCAAGCAATATTAAAATTCATTCCATGTATCTAATTGGCTTCCATAAATTGTGTTTAGGCTAAAAGAAATCATCCCCACACTTTTGTGTGTGTGTGGTGTAATGTTCAATTTTCGTTTAAACGACAGAAACAGATGCATTTTCAAAGTAAGTCCCCTAGAATGAATTAGTTAAGGTCCCAAAATATTTGAGCAACATTCTAGACTTCTAAAAATGAGAATTCTAGTCTCAAATGGAAGGAAAAATAGAGCTAGAATGAAGAAACAAATTTCAATGGAAAACCTACGAAATGTAATGGCATTTTCGTAATTTTAAGTAATTTTTGAAATTCACATAGGAGGGCTTTTTAAATCAAAGTTTTAAGTTCTTTGGGGTTCTCAAAGGCCCTGAAAACCATGGGAAGCCCTGGGACAATTTAATCCCCTTCGATGGACGTTTTTCAATGTTGGTGTGCTTGAACTTTGATGAGTTCGTTCGGGAAGGTTTTAGCTCCGATTTGTGTGATTCCAAAGAAATTTTATTAAATTGGGAACCTAAATTTTATAATGGAAAAGACAGTTCTAAAAAAGGAGATAAAACGAAGGAGAAACAAAAATGCAAAGAACGAAGGTCAAAATTGAAATGTTTGAAAAAGTCACTTTCCTACACCTATATATAGGTGGCGCCTCACACTCTCCCTCATTTAGCTTTAGATTTTTCAGCCCCAAACCTAAAGAAAAACCTAGGAGAGAGGCGCACAAGAGAGGAAGAAGAAGGAGAAGAAAATCCAAGCTTAAGGTATGTTTCCATGGTGATTTTTCATGCTTTTCTTCATCCACACCTCCTGTCCTCCCTTCTCCTTTGTTTCCTTTGATTAAAATGGAGTTTATAAATCTGATTCAAGGGAGGAATTCAAGGGAAATTTCGGATTTGAAGAGAGGAGCTTGGAGAAAGCAAGATACAAGCCAAAAGAAGCAAGGAAACTAGGTAAAATTTCATCCTATGGTTACTATTCTTGATTCCTCTTCTTCTCCAATTCGACACACATAAGGAACCCTAGGGGGATCTGATTTTTAAGCCCAAACAAGCATGAATCTTAGGTATTTGAAGGAGAAGAACAAGAATATGTAAAGAAAACAACAAAATAACCTTGTAAAATCTTACCTTATGTGATGATTCCTAGGTTTAATTAAGAGTTTAAATGTGTTCCTAAGATCCCTAAGATGCTCCCCACATGCTTCCTCCTTCAAGAAAACAAAGAAAACTCCAAGGAGCCCTAAACCATGCATAAGCTCCGCTAAAGGGAGTTCTTATAGCTAGGGGGAGTTTAAAATTTTTGTAAGGCCATTCTTGAGTCATAATTGATGGATGAAAATGAGGGGAGGCCTTGGAAAAAATTTAAAACTCATAGAAAGTGATTTGGTGCTTTAGGTTCCATATTATGACTTAAAGAAGCAACATGATGTTAGGCCCTTTGTTTTAATTGTGTGATGACTCCAAGAGGCTTAAAAGGAGTCAAGAATCATATTTGAAAGAAAAGAATGGAGCCTAGAAATTATTTGAGGGGTGTTGCTTCATTAGGTGCATTTATGGACCATAATGGGGGTTATAGTGTAATCTAGTGTTTAAACAAGTTGTATGGCCTTAAAATGTGTTTCATGAACCTAATTGGCTTCCATAAATTGTATCTAGGCCAAGAGAAACCATCTCCACAAGTTTGTGGGTGTGTGACCAAAAGAGGAGGCTTGAAATCCAAGGAAAAAGTGTGTGATTGTATACAAGGTAGCTCTCTCCACCTTCTCTCATGCATGGATGTGTGTTTAGCTTGTCTTAAAATGTGTGTATGTGTATTTTCAAGCCATGAAAAGTATGCTAGCATGATTTTATATGCCATGATTTCATGATAACATATTATGTTTTCAAATGAATGTATGATATTTGTTAGTTTGCTTGAGTGTGGAGAGGCCAAGAACTCTTGATCATAGTGAGGATGAGCCAAGAACTCTTGAGATTAGTTAAGCCATAGCAAAGAGTCTCCCAAAAGCAAAGTGGGCTCCCAAGAGTATGGTTGAGTCCAAGAATCTCTTAAAGAATGGGTGAGGCAAGTATAAAATCCATGAGAAAAAGTGTGAGGCCAATCCAAACACTTGGTAAGTTCTTGAATGTCTAGTATGACTTGTTTACATGCCAAATTTGCTTCTCAAATGTTCATGACTTCCATGATATCCATGCATACATTTTTAAGGCTTGCTTTACATATATTATGTATGATTGAATGGGAGATGATCTATTGGGATTTATTGAATCTCATTCCCTCCTCTCCAATGACCTAATATGCTAGGTGGATTAAGTGGACATGGTAATGGAAGCCAACTACCTTGAAGAAAGAAGATTGACATCAATATGTCTAGTTTTTGCCTTTTAGAACCATAATGATGCTTAATGATGTATATTATTGTTGTATATAGCCTATGACCCCTTATACATGTGTAATTATGATATTATGTGATGCATAGATGTATGGATATGATGTATGAACCCTAGAATAGGAATTGGATATGTAATGCCAAAGTATACAATTTGGAAAGTTGATGTAATGTGCATATGTGTGGATAGAAAGGCCAAAATGATATACATGGGGTTTAGGACCATTTGGGTAGCTCACACAAGTCCTAAATGTGCTTTTAGACTTGCCCAAAAGGTGCCAAAACCAAAGGAAAGCTATTTGGCAATTTTGGTATCCTATATGGAGCCAAAATTGACCATAATGGAACCATATATCACTTTTTGGCCAAATGAACTCTTCTTGATCTAAGATTTGGTATGCAATTAGAGCTTGTTGAGAGATTTTTGGAAAGTTAAAGATCATGATTTTTGGAGGTCTATAGAATATTTGAGAATTTTTTAAAGTTGGAAATTTTTCTGGTTTTGGTCTACTACACTATCCATTTGGTCCGAAAATGAATTCTATCACACAAGACGGAAATGATGTCCAAATGCGACAAAATCTTATACAGAGAAACTAGACAATCACAGTGACTCGTACCAATTAGAAGAACCTCAATTGGAGGTCTAGAGAGGGAGATATTAATTTTTGAACATTCTATTCAGTTTTAGGAGTTTTGCCCAACCTGAGTTACTGTTTTATTAAATTATGAGGTCTAGGCATGATGAACTAGTTTGGAGATATTTGCCCAACCTGAGTTATTGGTATTATTTGCATAGATTGGATATTTTTGGAATTAATTGGATATTTTCAAAGCTTGCTGCAGAATTCTATGACAGTTCCAGAATGTGGTTTGACCTCTAGACATTTTTGGATGTCCAATGTCCTTTGTGATGGATGTTATAGTTTGGACATATTTTTAGTGTGAAGTAGACATCTGAAGCTTTCCAGAATGACCAAGAATGTATGTTTTCTATTTTTCTAAAATTAGTTATAATTTTCCAAAATTTGGATAGAAAAGAGGCAAAATCTGTCCGAAAATAAACCTCCATATTTTATGCTTCATTTTAGTTTCCTTGAGTTGTGAGCCACATTTTATGATGCAAATGAGTTGTATACATGTAATTAAATATGGGAAAGTATAGTATGTGTAACACTATCATTTCTAACTCATATCCATCATCCCTTACATGCTCATGTGAGATATAGTAAGAATAAAGTGAGAAATTCCATTGAATTAATACACTTTCTTGCTTTGCGTCATGGTTAAAAATTCATTTCGGTGTCACATGGACCGTGTGAGCTCATGCTATGCATCCTCATATTTAATTGCACCATTACACTCATTTGCCTCATAGAAACATTCTTTCAACCCATGGAAACCAAAAATAGATATGGAACATGTATATTCATTTTCGGCCAGACTTGGCCTCATTTCCTGGCAAATTTTAGAAAATCATAACTAAATATAGAAAAATATAAAACATGTAATCTTGGTCATTATGGAAATCTTGGGATGTATAATTCATGCCAAAAATATGTACAAGTTATAACATCCCACACACAGGACGTTTGACACCGAATTGGCCTAGAGGTCAGACTGGGTCCTGATGCTGTCATAGTTTACTTATATGAACTTCAAAAATGTCTAGCTAATTCCAAAAAAAATCCAATACATGTAAATGATACCAATATGGAAATATGTTGATGTTAAATAGAGAGGAAAAATATCTCCAGATCAGTTCATCAAGCCAAGCTCTCAGAAATTGATGGAACAGTACTTCTGGTCAGGCAAGATGACTAATACTAGGCAGAAACTTCAAAAATTCATATCTTCCTATCTAGACCTCCAAATGAGATGCTTCCAGTTGCTAAAAGTCACTGTGAATGTCTAGTTTATTCCTATAAAATTTCGTAGCCATTGGACCACATTTGTCCCTTGGATGACACAATTACACAACTGACTAAATAAACAGTGCTAGTGCAAATCCGAAATTCTGATACCAACTTTGAAAAATCATAGAAAATTACACAGACATCCAAATGACCTGATATTTGGCTTCCCAAAAAGCTCTAGGAAAGATCTAATCACATGCCAAATTTCAAGGCAAGAAGAGGTCATTTGGTCAGACTTTGATATAAGGGGGCAAAGTGTCAATTTCTTGTGTTAAAAGAGGGCTCTAAGGGTTCACATTTGCTTCTCCTACTCCTAAGGCTCTATGAGCACGTGGGAAAGCATCAACATAGGCCATCAAACATGGCTCAAATTTCTAATAACCCAGATTTGAAAAACTCACTCTTCCACACCAAAACATACACCATGTACATGATGCCAAGATCTTGCTATTCATACCAAAAACTTGCTACATCATGCACTATAGTTCTAATTCTCATACATATATAATAAGTACATCCATTTACAAGTATTCATAAGTGCACACCCCATATACATCATTAGATTACATCTCTTAATAGCAAAATGATGACAAAATGGCTATTTCACAATCCTTTGCCGATTTCCCTAGCTTTAAGCTTGATGGCTCCCATGTCTTTGTTCACTTGGTCCACCTAGCATGTTAGGATAGTGAAGAGAGGGGGATGAGATTCAAAGAGTCCCAATATCTCATCTCTCATTCAATCATACATAATATGTGCAAAGCAAGCTTTTCAAATGCATGTGTGGAAAAGTAGAAGTCATGGACATCTTAAAAGTAACCTTGGCATGTGAATCAATTATACAAGACATTCAAGGGTTCACCAAGTGTTTGGATTGGCCTCACACTTCTCCTCTTGGATTTTGGACTTGCCTCACCCACTCTTGAGCACTTTGGACTCAACCATACTTTTGGGAGTCCACATTGCTTTTGGGAGACCCTTTGCTTTACCTCAACCAAGTTCGAGGGTTCTTGGCTCATCCTCACCCAAGGGAAGAGTTCTTGGCCCTTCCACACTCAAGCAAACTCATACAAACATCATGGATTCATTTAATACATAACATAGCATCAAGGATCATGACATGTAAAGGTATGCTAGCATACTTTTTATAGCTTAAAAATACACATATACCCATTCTAAAACAAGCTAAACACACATCCATGCATGAGAGAAGGTGGAGAGAGCTACCTTATAGGCTAACACAAGCCTTCCCTTTCAATTTGTCTTCTCCCTTCTTGATTTCACAATCACAACTAGATGGGAGTGCTTCTCATGAGCCTAGACACACAAAGAGCATGGAATTACTCTCTCATAACTTAACACTTATTCATAAAGCTAGAGGTTTCTTCAGATCAAACCCTACCAAGAATATAAGAAACTAGGGGTTCTTTCTCTCTCTAAAAGTTCCACTAACTCTCCTTCCTCTCTCAAGCTCTCAAGAAAGAAAGCAAAGAAGAAGAAGTGAAGATACATGAGTTTCTTGCTCATTCTTGACTAGAACAAAGCTTTCTTACTCAACAACCTATGGAAAGGAAACTCAAAAGGAGAAGAATAAACTCAAGAAGAAGAAGCATGAAGAGCTTTAAAGGTTCTTACCTTTCTTCCTTAGCTTCCCTTCTTTCTCTCTTAGTTTCTCCTAGTTTCCCTCTTTCTCTCAAGCCTTTTTTTTGTGCTTGGATGAAGCTTAAGTCGGTTAAAGGAGAAAGGATGAGTTTAGACATTTTAAGAAGTTAAATTCTCTTTTTTCACACTTTTCTGGATTAACCTCGCTATAGCGAAGTATAACCCTTATTACGATGAGCACGTATCAGTCCCAGACCCCTGCTTTCGCTACGGCGAGCAACTCCTTGGTTTTTGTATGGGATGCCTGCACTTGCTATAGCTAAAAGTATTTTTGCTATAGTGAAAAGATACTCTCGCTATAGGTAGACCCTTTCTCACTATAGTGAACAGGTACATTCGCTATAGTTAGGCCATTTCTCACTATAGCTAGCAGACTTAGAAAATTTCAGGACTTCAAAATTTTTTCAACCTCTTCTTTCTTCTTCTTTTTTCCTTTTTTTTTTTTTTTTTGCTGGTTATTACAGTATGCACTCACATGGTCCACGAGGCACTGTATGGAATTTTTATACACGATGCAGCACCATTAAATACATTATTTTAATAGACTTTTTCTACTTCCTTCATGGATTTAATGATGTGATGCATAAGAATATTATGAGATGAGCTAGAAATTATGGTGTTACATGTGGCCAAAAGAGGAAGCTTGGATTCAAGAGAAAAAGTGTGTAATTGTATCCAAGGTAGCTCACTCCTCCTTCTCTCATGCATAACTGTTTGCTTTACTTGTCATTGAATGTGTGTATTTGTATTTTTAAGCCATGAAAAGTGTTTTAGCATGACTTTAATTCCATGGTGCCATGATGTTACAATATGCTTCCATATGATGTCTATGATATGTGCTTAGGTTTGCTTGAGTGTGGTAAGGCCAAGACTCTTAGACATGGTGAGGATAAGCCAAAAACCCTTAAGATTAGTTGAGACAAAGTAAAGAGTCTCCCAAAAGTGAGTTGGACTCCCAAGAGTATGGTTGAGTCCAAGAATCTCTTAAGGAATGGGTGAGGCAAGTCCAACATCCACAAGAAATTGGGTGAGGTCAATCCACTTGTTTGGCAAGCTTTTGTATGCTATGTATGACCTTCTTAAGTGATGAAAATGCCTTTTGAATGTTTGCACATATCAACATGAACATACATGCATTTATGAGACTTGCTTTGCATTCATTATGTATGATTGAATGAGAGATGAGTTATTAGGATTTTTTGAATCTCATCCCTTCATCTCCAATGTTCTAACATGTTAGGTGGACCAAGAGAGTAAGGTAATGGAAGCCAACCACTTTGAAGAAGAGAGCTTGACAACATAATGCATAATTTTTGGTTCTTTAAAGCCATATTTATGTTAAATGATGTAACCCATTATTGTATATGGTTTATGACCTCTTAAACATATGTAATTATGATAATATGTTATGTATGAATGAGAGAATATGTTATGTAGCCATTAGAATGTGATTTGAGTATATGATGGCAAACTAGCTTCATTAATGGTATTAGGAAATTGTATGTAAGTGTAGGTGAGATGGCCAAAATGAGAGGCATGAGGTATGGGACCATTTGGGCAGCTTACACAAGTTTTAATTATACTTTTAGACTTGCCCAAGAGGTGTCAAACCCAAAGGAAAGCCATTTGGACATTTTGGTATCCTATATGGAGCCAAAATTGACCATAATAGAACTCTATATCACTTTTTGTCCAAATAAGCTCTTTGTAATATGAGATTTGGCATGCAATTAGAAATTGTTGAGAGCTTTTTGGAAAGCTAAAGAACATAATTTTTGGAGGTCTACAGAATATTTAATGAATTTTTAAAATTAGCAAATTTTCTAGTTTTGGTCATGTCACTGTTCACTCAGGTCTGAAAATAAATTCTGTCACATAAGGATCAAATGATGTCCAATTGCCATGAAATTTTATTCCCAGTGACTTGTGCCAACTGGAAGCACCTCATTTGGATGTCTAGAGAGGGAGATGTGAATTTTCAAAGAATCTATCCAGTATCCCAACTGACCTCAGTTATTGTTTGATTGAGTTTCGAGGTTTGGATATACCTAAACCAGTCTAGAGTTATTTTTTCCCTCTATCTAACATCTGTATCTTTTCAAATTAGTATCATTTGCATGAATTGGATTTTTGTGGAATTAATTGGACATTTTTGAAGTTTACTGCAGAATTTTGTGATTGCACCAGTAAATAGCCTGACCTCTGGACCATTTTGAATGTCAAACGTCTTCTATGTTCGATGGTATGGTTTGGACTTATTTTTATCATAAATTATACATGTGTAAATTTTTATAATGTCTAAGAATACATGATTTTGATTTTTTTAGAATTAGTTATGATTTTTCAAAATTTGTGATAGAAATGAGCAAAATCTGGCCGAACATGAATATGTATATTTCATGCTTCTCTTTGAGTTCCTTGAGATGTAGGCCACTTTTGATGATTCAAATGAGTTATATTCATGTAATTAAATATGTAAATATATGGTATGAGCTCACATGGTCCATATGACACTGAATGGATTTTTTATATACAACGCAACGCTAAAATAATCAATATTTTTATTTCCTTTTTCATTGGAAACTTATATGATTCATGGAATTGAGTTATTTAAAGGCATGAGATGAGCCAGAAACTATGGTGTTACATTTATTGGTATCAGAGCAAAGGTTCAGGCTCTTAATGTGGTTTGTGACTTGTGTTTATGAGTTGCTTAGATGCATATGAGCTATGTTATGGATGAATTGAGTGTGTGATGGTGTGAAAGTGTTCCCTTTTTATGTTAATGTTTGTTATGATGTTTAAGCAAAATAGTGAACACTAGGAGAGGTCAGCCCTCTAGAAAGGCTCGTGTTGATGATGGAGCTAGGCCTAGTGATCCAGTTGTTGGAGCCTTACAGTCTATTATGGCTCACCTGGATCAGCAACAGGCCGTTATTATGCAATTACAAGAACGACTTGTTGAGAGAGGTAGTCAGGGCCCTACACCTACTCCTCCACAGCCACCTCACCACTCATATTATCCCCAGCACTCAGGGGTGACTCACCCAGATCCACAACCACACATATAGACATTTGCCCCCATTCCACCAGCTCTGACACCTCCTACACAGCAGCAGCCCTTGACCAGAAAGATTATTACTCAGTTCAAAAAGTTTAGGCCTCCCACCTTCGATAGTGAGATTAATTCATAAAAAGCTAAGGTCTGGATATGCAGTTAGAAAAAATTTTTAAGGTGATGGAGTATACGTCTGAGCAAAAAGCCAAGATGGCTATTTTCCAGTTGCAGAAAAAAGCAGATTACTGGTGGATGGGCACTAAGCCTATTTTGAGGGCGAGGAACCTCCTAATTACATGAGAGGCATTTCTTCAGGTATTCCACGAGAAATATTTCCCCAACTCAATTAGGGATGAAAAAGAATCAGAATTCATTCTCTTAAAGTAAACTAAGGGGATGTCCGTGGACCAATATATAGCTAAATTTGTAGAGCTCTCTCGATACTCCTCATATTTATAGAGATATGATGACGAGAGATGGAGGGTAGATAGATTAAATAAAGGCTTGCTTTTTGAGATTAGAGACAGTGTAGTGCTATAGAGAATTAGGCACTTTAACACCCTTGTTGAGGTTTGCAGAGTGACAGAGATGAATCTTAAGATGATGCATCCTACCTCCAGTGCTATACCACCCCTCCCTTAGCCCAAGAGACCTAGAGAGGGATCACAGGCTGTAATGACCAACAGGAGAGGTGGTAGAAGCCAGTGGAGCTGGAAAGGCAAGAGACAGAGGACTCAGTCCAGTCGAGGTAGCTTCACACTGGTCACATGTCCCCAGTGTGGTAAGAACCACAACATTAGACCATGTTATGTAGGGAAGAATGTATGCTTTAGGTGTGTTAGGCCAAGACACATGGCCAGGGATTGCACACAGACTCCTCCACAAATCATATAGTAGAAGGAGATGGCTCCTCCTCCCAGACCTCAGACCTAGGGTAGAGTCTTTGCCCTATCACAATAGGAGGCTGGTCGATCCCTGAGTCTGATCCAAGGTACTATTAGAATAAATGATTTTTCTATAACTGCATTATTTGATTCGGGTGCTAGCCATTCTTTCATATCATATGACTATGCTAGGAGGTTGGGTCTGAGTATGCATATACTACCATATGATTTGCATATGTCTACCCCTACAGGGAACCGAGCCATTACCTCTAATGCTTGTTTGAATTATGTGATCCAGTTTAATCATTGCCTTACACCTTTGATTTGATTTGTATGCCCTTTATTGATATTAATGTTATTATTGGCATGAATTGGATGTATGTAAATAATGCCTCACTAGATTATAGCCACAGGTGTATTACTTTACCTGAGTGTAGGACTGTGCCTAATGTGGGGATTGAGTTATCTGTCATGACCACCTTCCAGGCTGAAAGATCTTTAGGGCATGGTTGTTAGGGGTATCTGATTTTCTTTTCTGTCCAGGCAGAGGTAGAAGAGGGTATAGATGAAATTCCCATAGTGAAAGAGTTCCCAGAGGTATTCCCTAGAGAGATTAATGGAGTACCTCCAGAGAAAGAAGTAAAGTTTCCTATAGATATTGTACCTAAGGCAGGTCTAGTGTCTAAGGCCCCATACAGGATGACTCCCACCAAGCTAGCTGAACTTAAGAAATAGATAGAAGAATTATTAGAGAAGGGTTTTATCAGACCCAGTGTCTCACCATAGGGAGCTCCAGTCTTATTCGTAAAGAAGAAAGACGAGAGCCTTAGGCTATGTATAGATTATCGGGAACTCAATAAGATAACCATTAAGAATAAGTACCCTCTCTCTTGTATAGATGAACTTCTAGATTAGTTAGTAGGAGTGTCAGTATTTTCTAAGGTAGGCCTCAAGTCGGGATACCATCAGCTTAGAATAAAGGCTGAGGATATTCCCAAGACAACATTTAGAACTAAATACGGACATTATGAGTTTTTAGTTATGCCTTTCGAGTTGACAAATGCACCTACAGTATTCATGGATTACATAAACAGAGTCTTCAGGCCATATTTAGATAGATTTTTAGTAGTCTTCATAGATGACATCCTCATCTACTCAAAAAGTAGAGAGAAACATAAGCAGCACCTGAGATTACCCTTAGAGATCCTAAGAGAGAAACAGTTGTATGCTAAACTTAGTAAATATGAGTTCTAGCTCACTAAAGTTTAGTTTCTAGGTCATGTGATCTCCCAGGCAAGGGTCACAGTAGATCCCCACAAGGTAGAGGCAGTATTACAGTAGGAGAGATCTAGGACAGTGATAGAGATCAGGAGCTTCCTAGGTTTAGCAAGATACTATATGAGGTTCATTCAGGGCTTTTCTCAGATAGTGATGCCACTGACTCAGCTTACTAGAAAAAATATACCATTTGTATGGAATGAAAGATATGAGAGTAGTTTTCAAGAGTTGAAGCACAAGTTAACCACGGCCCCAGTTTTAATACTCCTTGACCCTAAAGAGACTTTCGTAGTCTATAGTGATGCTTCAAAGAAAGGGTTGGGATGTGTGCTTATACAGAAAGGTTAAGTGGTAGCTTATACTTCCAGACAGTTGAAACCTCATGAGGAAAACTACCCCATACATGATTTAGAGTTAGCCACAGTGGTGTTTGCTTTGAAAATATAGAGACACTACATATACAGGGCAATTATAGAAATTTACAGCAACCACAAGAGCCTTAAATACTTATTTGAACAAGAAGAGTTGAATATGAGATAGCGAAGATGGTTAGAATTTTTGAAAGATTATGATTTCACATTGAAATACCATCTCAGTAAGGCTAACATGGTAGCTGATGCCCTAAGTAGAAAATTCATATATATGGCCTGTATGATGATCCAAGAGCAAGAATTGATTAAGAGATTCAAAGACATGAGTCTCTTCTGCGAGGTATATTTAGGGAAATTATTAATGAGTGAAACCCGAATAGAAAATGACCTGAGGAATCAGATAAGAGAGACCTAGTGGATAGATGACTATGTAAGTAAGATTAGAGCCCAAATAGCCCAGGGTAGCATTTAGGAGTTCAATTTGTCTGAGAATGATATTGTGAGATACAAAGATAGGCCATATGTGCCTAGAAATACAAAAATTAGAGAGAAGATATTAGATGAGGCACATAAAAGCAAGTACACAATTCATCCAAGCAGTAATAAAATGTACCAGGATTTGAAGAGAGGAGCATGTAGAAAGCAAGATTCAAGTGAGAAAAAGTAAGAAAACAAGGTAATTTCTCTTCCCATAATTGTTACCTTTGGTTCCCCTCCTTCTTCCATTTTGCCTCATCTAAGAAACCCTAGGAGGGTTTGATTTTTAGGTAGAACCAAGGTTGATTCTAAGGAAAAAGGGTATGGAGATTAAGAATATACAAAGGGAATTAACAAAAAGCCATTAGATTTCAAGATGTAATTTCTAGGGTTTCAATTGCACCTTGTAAAATCTGGCTTTGTATAATGATTCCTAGGCCTAAATAAGAGTTTAAATGAGTTTTTAAGATCCCTATAAGTCTCCCCATGTGCTTCCTCCTTCAAGAAGACCAAGCAAAGTCCAAGGAGGCCAAAATCATGCATAGTCTCAACCTAGCTAGGTTTGGATGCCTAAGGAGAATTTTAAATTTTTCTAAACTCATTTTTGAGTCATATATAATTAATAAATATGATAGGAAACCTTGAAAAGAATGGAGCCTAAAATTTATTTGAGAGGTGTTGCTTCATTAGATGAAATTATGGAACCATAATAAGGTTTATAGATCAAGCTAGAGTTCAAGCAAGTTATGTGGCCTTAAAATTTATTCGATGAACCTAATTGGCTTCCATAAATTGTGTTTAGGCCAAGAGAAATCATCCCCACACTTTTGTGTGTGTGGCGCCGAAAAAGGAAGCTTGGATTCAAGAGAAAAAGTGTGTATTTGTATCCAAGGTAGCTCACTCCTCCTTCTTTCATGCATGATTGTTTGTTTTATTTGTCTTTGAATGTGTGTATGTGTATTTTTAAGCCATGGAAAGTGTTTTAGCATGACTTTAATTTCATGATGCCATGATGTTACAATATGATTCCATATGATGTCTATGATATGTGCTTGGGTTTGCTTGAGTGTAGTAAGCCAAGAACCCTTAGCCATGGTGAGTATAAGCTAAGAACTCTTAAGATTAGTTGAGACAAAGTAAAAAGTCTCCCAAAAGTGAGTTGGACTCCCAAGAGCATGGTTGAGTCGAAGAATCTCTTAAAGAATGGGTGAGGCAAGTCCAACATCCACAAGAAATTAGGTGAGGCCAATCCACTTGCTTAGAAAGCCTTTGTATGCTATGTATGACTTTCTCAAGTGATGAAAATGCCTTTTGAATGTTTTCACATATCAACATGATCATACATGCATTTATGAGACTTGTTTTGCATTCATTATGTATGATTGAATGGGAGATGAGCTGTTGGGATTCTTTAAATCTCTTCTCCTCCTCTCTAATGTTCTAACTTGCTAGGTAGACCAAGAGAGTAAGGTAATGGAAGCCAACCACCTTGAAGAAGAGAGCTTGACAACATAATGCATAGTTTTTAGTTCTTTAAGACCATATTTATGTCAAATGATGTAACCCATTATTGTATATGGTCTATGACCTCTTGAACATATGTAATTATGATAATATGTTATGTATGAATGAGATAATATGTTATGTAGCCATTAGAATGTGATTTGAGTATATGATGGCAAACTAGCTTCATTAATGGTATTAGGAAATTGTATGTAAGTGTGGGTGAGATGGCCAAAATGAGAGACATGGGGTTTGGGACCATTTGTGCAGCTCACACAAGTTCTAATTATGCTTTTAGACTTACCCAAGAGGTGTCAAACCCAAAGGAAAGCCATTTGGATATTTTGGTATCCTATATGGAGCCAAAATTGACCATAATGAATCTCTACATCACTTTTTGTCCAAATGAGCTCTTCGTTATCTAAGATTTGGCATGCCATTAGAACTTGTTGAGAGATTTTTGGGAAGTTAAAGAACAAAATATCAAAGATAGACAGAATATTTGATAAATTTTCAAAGTTGCCAAATTTTTTTTGGTTTTGGTCATGTCATTGTTCACTCAGGTCTAAAAATGAAATCTGTCATACAGGGCTCAAATAATGTCCAATTGCCATGAAATTTTATACAAAGAAACTAGACATTCTTAGTGATTTGTAACAACTAGAAACACCTCATTTGGATGTCCAAAAAGGGAGATATGAATTTTCAAAAAATCTATCTAGTATCAGGTACTCCAGCTAACCTCAGTTACTATTTGATTTAGTTTTGAGGTCTGGCTATGTCTGAACTAGTCTATAGTTATTTTTCCCATATAGATAACATCTGAATCTTTCTAAATTGGTATCATTTGCATAGATTAGATTTTTTTGGAATTAATTGGACATTTTTGAAGTTTGTTATAGTATTTTGTGATAGCACCAGTGAACAGCCTAACCTCTGGACCATTTCGAATATCAAACATTTTCTGTGTTGGATGTTATGGTCTAGAATTATTTTTAACATAAATTAGACATGTGTAACTTTCCTGAATGGCCAAGAATGTATGATTTTGAGTTTTCTAGAATTTGTTATGATTTTCTAAAGTTTGTAATAGAAATGAGCAAAATCTGGCCAAAAATGAATATGTATATTTCATGCTTCTCTTCAAGTTTCTTGAGATTTAAGGCACTTTTGATGATTCAAATGAGTTGCATTCATGTAATTAAATATGGAAATGTGTGGTATGAGCTCACATGGTCCACATGACATTGAATGGAATTTTTATATACAACGCAATGCTAAAATAATCAATATTTTTATTTCCTTTTTCATTGGAAACTTATATGATTCATGGAATTGAGTTATTTAAAGGCATGAATGAGCTAAAAAATATGGTGTCACATTGGTACCATTATGTTTCTTGAAATATGTTTATGATTGCATTATGGCTTGAATGGGTTGGTTGTGCCAAAAGTCCTTTAGTAACGGTGAGGATGAGCCAAAAGTCCCTAGAAATGGGTGAGACAAAGCCAAAAGTCTCATGATGAGTGAGGCTAAGTCAAAAGTCCCTTAAAATTAGGTGACGCAAATCTAACAATCCTAAGAAAGATTAGTGAGGCTAGACCAATGCCCTTAAGAGCCTATGTTTGTTATGTATAAGTTTATATGACAAGGAAAATGTTTTATGTTTACTCACTACTAGCTTGAATGTCATGCATGCATTCTTTGATATAGATATGGATCCATTATGTATGTTTGAAAGAATTAAAAGCTATTAGGATTCTTTGAATTTCACTCTTCCCCCACACATGCCTAACCATATCTAGATGAGCTAAGTGGACCAAGGAATGGAAGCAAACAAGTATGAGAAGTAAGACTCTAAAGAAATAGCTTGTTTATCTACATTTTGATGTCAAGAATTGTAATTATGTGATGTATATATGATATAGACCTTTGAGCGAGTTTAAATGTATGTATAGATGATGTATGTAACCATTTTGGTACCATATGAATGAATATGTATGCTTTTGCCACCAAAGAGCTCTTATGTGATATGATATGCTTGTGTATGAATGCAAATGGCAAGTTGAGAATGAGCTCCATGATGATTTGGATCATTTGGTATGCTTTTATATGTTATATTTATGCTTTTAGACTTGCTCAAGTGATTGTGAAAAGTGAAGAAGAGCATTAGGTGCCTTAATATCCCACTTTGGATTTCAAATTTAACCATTTTGTGTGCTTAACCAAGTATAACCAAATGAGTGATTTTTTTCATGAAATTCTGCTATCAAGTAGGTCTCATCTAGATCTTTTCATAGAGCTAAAGATCACTTAATTTAGAGCTCTAAAGAATTTATTATGATTTTTCAAAGTTGGCTAAATTATGCAGAAATGACATATGCACTGTTCATATAGTTAGTTTATGTTTCTGTGTCACATGTGAGCCAAATGATGTTTAATATTCATGAAATTTTACAAACATAAACTAGATATCATACGCTTTCTATAGCCACTGAGAACATCTTGTTTAGAGTTTTGTAGAGGGAGAAATAAATTTTTGAAGTTGCGTCACAATACTTATAGCGTAGGTGTTGACTCCATTAGGAAAGCTAGCTTGCTTCTAAGGTTCATTTATGGTTCCATAATGCACCTAATGAAGAAACCTTAGGAAAACATCATATTTACTCCATTCTTTCCATCCATTTAAGGTTTTTGACTCCATTGAAGTCTCTTAGAGCCATCACGCATTCATTTCATGGAGCATAGTTAGGTGTTACTTCTTTAAGGCATAATATGGAAGCTATGATACCATCACACTATCCATAGCTTTTAAAACTTTTCCAAGGATTCCTCTCATCCTCTTCCATCATAAATGACTCAAAAACAATCTTGGAACAAATTAAAACTACCCTTATGCTCTTGTTCTGCTCTAGGCCAAGGTGATGAACACTAAAGGGGAACAAGGAGCTTGCTTTGTTTTCTTGATGGGAGATGCATGTGGGAAGCTTCTTAGAGGTCTCTAGAGCTCATATAAACATTCATTTAGGCCTAAGAATTCTTGTATTAAAGTAGAATTTTAAGGGATACATAAAACCCTAACTTTTCTATCTTGCAATTTCATGGTTCTTACTTTGTTCTCTTTGCATATTCTTAATTCCCACACCTTAATTCTTAAGATTCATTCTTGGTTCGGTCCAAAAACACTCTACCCCTGGCTAGCCATATGTAGGAAGAAATGCACAAGAAGAGCAACAAGAAAAAAAAGGCGTGGAACTAAGGATTTTTACCATGAATTCAAGCTTTTCTTGAATACTCTTCCCTTTTCTTTAGCTCTCCTCCTCAATTTCAAAATTTCTCCTTCTAGTCTGAGCTCAAAATAGACCCAAAGACTTCAATAATATCCATAGAAAGAAAGAGGAGAAGAGGATTGGTGAAGGAGAAAGCATGGAAAACTATGAAATTCTTACACTTTTTGCTAGGTTTCTCTCTTCCTTCTTCCCTCCATCTTGTGTGCCATTCTCATTTGTCCTTGGTTCTATTTTAGCCCAAAAAAGTCAGTCATAAGGAGTGGGGTAGAAGTGGGGATGTTTTTATAAAGGTACTTATTGAACCTTCATTTTTTAAAATTTCTAATTTTGTCCTTTGTTCTTGGCATTTTCATTTCTAATATGTTTTAGCTCCTTTTTGAGAACCATCTTTTCCATCATAAAATTTAGGTTCTCAACTTATAAAATGCCTTTGGAATTACTCAATTTGGAGTTAAAACCTTCCCAAATGAATTGGTCAAAGTTTGAGCTCATCGTCGTTGGAAAACATCTACTGGAGGGATTTTAACTGTTCTGGGGCTTTCCATGGTTCTTTGGGCCTCTGAGAATCTCGGAGAACTCAAATTTTCTGTTTAAAAAGCCGTCATGTGAGTATTCTAAAAATTTTCTAAGATTACAAAAATATCATTACGTTTCATTGCATTTTCATTAAAATCCATCTGGCTATTCTAGCTCTGGTTTTGTAATGTCCAATTTTCGTCAAATGATGGAAATGAATACGTTTTCAAAGCAACTCCCCTGAAATGAATTAGTTAGATTGCAAAAAATTTAAATAGCATTCTAGACTCCTAAAAAAGAGAATCCTAAGCTCAAACAGAAAGAAAAACAGAGCTAGAATGAAGAAATGAATTTTAAGAAAACGTTGATGAAACATAATGGCATTTTCATAATTTTGATCAAATTTTAGAATTCTCAACCTTTAAATGGGAATTTTGAGTTGCCCAAGGTTCTCAAAGGCCCTAAAAACCATGTGAAGCCTCGAGATAGTTAAAACCCTTCTGATTTGCATTTTTTAACGTCAATTGACTCACACTTTGATCATTTTGTTTGGGAAGGTTTGAGCTCCGATTTGAGTGATTCCAAAGGAATTTTATAAAATTGGGAACCTAAATTTTATGATAGAAAATACAGTTCTAAAAAAGGAGCTAAAACAAAAATGCCAAAATGAAGGGACAAAATTAGAATTTTTGAAAACTATTTCTTAACCTAGCTATATATAACCCCACGCCCTACCTCCTCCTTTACTTAGCCCATTTTGCTTCTGCCCTAAACTAGAGAAGAGAGCAAGGGATTGAGACGCACAAGAAGGAAAAGAAAGGAAGAAGAAAAAGCAAGGAAAAGGTATGGTTGTTCATGGATTTTCATGCTTTCTCTTTAGCAAACTCCTTCTCCTTCATCTTCCCTTCTTTCTTATGGTTTTGTTGAAGTTCTTGGGTCTATTTTGAGGATAGAAAAAGTGGAATTTCAGATTGAAGGTGAGGAAGCCAAGAAAGTTGAAAAATAAGCAAAAAGGAACTAAGAAACTAAGGTATCTTGCCATTTCCATGCTTCATCTTCCTTCTTCCTCCTCTTGTTGGTTTGACTTAGGTAAGGCCAGCCTTAAGGGGTTGAGTTTCTAGCTAAAACAATGGTGAATATTAGGAAATTGAGTGTGGATAATAAGAATATGCAAAGGAAATTAACTAAGAACCATTAGATTTCATGATAGGAAAGCTAAGGTTTTGGTTGCACCTTGAACTCTACCATGAATCCTAGCCATATTTTATGATGTTTAAGAGTTCATATAGGCTCCTAAGACACTAGGAGAGCTTCCTACATGATTCTCCCATCAAAGGAAGCAAAGAAATTCCAAGGGTGCCTTAATAAAGCATAGTCTCAGCCTAGAGAGAATGAGACACCTAGGAATAGTTTTAAACTTTTCCAAGCTTATTTTTGAGTCATATATGATGTGTGAGGATGAGAGGAAGCCTTGGAAAAATTTTAAAAGCCATAGAAAGTGAGATGGTATCATAGGTCCTATATTATGGCCTAAAAAAGCAACATCTAGTTAAACTCCTTCTTTTAATTGTGTGATGGCTCCAAGAAGTTTAAATGGGGCCAAGAATCATAAATGAAAGGAAAAGATAAAGCCAAGAACTCAAGTTATGTATGTTACTTCATTCGGTGCATTTTGGAACTATAAAAGAGCAATTAGACCAAGTTAGGGTTTAAAGATGTGTAGCCCTAGGAGTAATTTCAAGTGATTAATTGGCTTCCATATATTTTGTTTAGGCCAAAAGAAACAAGCCTCAGATCATTATGAGTGTGCGGCCAAGGAAGGGAGTGCATTTCCAAGAGGGAAAGTGTTATTACAACAAAGGTAGCTCTCTTTTCTTTCTCTCATGCATGAATGAATGTTTATCTTGTCTTTAGATGTGTGTATGTGTGTTTTAAGCCATGAAAAGTGTTCTAGCATGTGACTTTATGCCATGGTACTATCATATTATATTATGTTTTTAAATGATGCTTAGTATGTTTGCTTGGGTTTGCTTGAGTATGGTGAGGCCAAGAACTCTTAGCCATAGTGAAGATGAGCCAAAAACCCTCAAAAGTGGTTGAGACAATGTAAAGAGTCTTCCAAGAGTGCGGTTGAGTTCAAAACCTCTTAAAAAAGTGGGTGAGGCAAGTCCAAAATCTATAAAAGAATGGGTGAGGCTGAATCACTTGCTTGGCAAACCCATGTGTATTTTATATGACTTCTTGAAATGCTAAAATTATTGCATGAATGATTATATGATCCCTAACATCCATTTATACATTTTTAAGACTTGAATTGCATTCTTTATGTATAATTGAAAGGGAGATGAGCTATTAGGATTCTTTGAATCTCATTCCATCCTCTCCAATATCTTAATATGCTAGGTGGACCAAATGAGCAAGGTAATAGAAGCCACCAAGTTGGAAGATGAAAGATTGACAAAGGAATTGTTGTTTTGTTCATTTTGTATCCATATGAGTGGAAAGTGTTATAATCCATCATTGTATATGTTGTATGACTTCATGAACACATGTAAATATGTAAATGTATCATGTATGTTATCAGATTTAATGCCATATGTATGATAGAGCACATTTTGGGTATGGAATGGCAAGACTTGGCATATACATTCTTGTGTATATCATTTTGGTGCTTTTATACATGCTCAAGTGGCTATGGTTGCCTTAGAAACCAAAATGGACCATTTGGACCCCTTATGAGACACAAAATGAGCCATTTTGCAACCCAATGTCAAAATCTAACCAAATGAATGAATTTGCCCATGAAAATTGGCATGCATAGAGAGCTCATTCAGAGATTTTTTTATGAAGCCAAAGACCAGATTATTTAGAGCTCTACAGAATTAATTATGATTTTTCAAATTTGGCATTTTTCAGCTATTCTGATGCAAACACTGTTCAGATGGTCAGTTCTTTGGATTGTGTCATTCGAAGACCAAATAGTGTCCAATGTTCATAAACTTTTACAAGCATAAACTAGACATGATAATGTTTCTATGGCCACTAAGATCAACCCAATTGGAAATCTAAGCAGAGAGATATGAATTTTTGAAGTTAAGGGACAGCACCAGTAGTGACAAGCGACCTTTGGTAGTGTTCCATCAATTTCTGGTAGCTAGACATCTTTGTTGTAGTCAAAATTTATTTTTAGCATAAAGTAGACATCTGTAGCTTTATAGAATGGCATAGCATGCTTGATTTCAATTTTTTTTTATAATTAGTTATGAGTTTTCAAATTTCATGATAGAATTATGGAAATTTAGTCTGAGGCTACATCCATTATTTTCATATTTATACTTCATTTGCATGAGTTCTAGGCCACTTCTTGAAATGGTTTTGAGTTGTATTTGTATAATTAAATATGAGAATGATTTGAATGACTTCATATAGTCCATGACACATGAAATGAAAAAATTATACTTGACGTAACACAACTTTAATTGCTTATTTTAAAGGCTTTTCTTGAGAATGTTGTGAAATTCTTGGAAATGAACCTAGATAAGATATGGGATGAGCTATATAAATATAGTGTTATAGGTTTTAAGGCACCTCTGGCCTTGAATCATCATTATTTGAGGTCTAGAATATTATTCTAATTTTATTGGACCTCAAATCACTTTATTTGGGGGACTTCCTTTTGTATCCAATGAATTTTGTACGTTTACGAAGAAATTATACATTACGTTTCTCACGTTTTCTCATATTTTCAAGGAGCCGGATGTTACAAACTATAGGCCTTAACACTCTATGCTCTAATTTACCCCATAGCAGTTCACTTCTTACCTTAACTTGAATATGACCAATAAGGCCTCTTATTTGGCAATGCACTCCATCATCATCTGGTAAATCCTTTTTAGCTATATGATCTGATTCCAACTGTCCCTATATTTAGACCACCATCAAGGCTAAGGGGTTCCACATGTTACATTACTCGTTTGTTAGCCAAATGGAAACTCGGGGCTATCAAGGCTCCATGGAGTGTTACCTATGGGTTTTAGGCTTGAGAGAATAACTTTTTAATTTGTATAATTCACCTGAACATCTAGGTGTCATGGCTAAGGGGTAACTCTCTCTCTCATTTTTCCCTTTAAGCTTACTTCCCTAGTAGTTGCAATTTTATTGCCTATTGTGCTACATTATTGCCTGTTTTAGATTAGGCAAAACATCTCTACATGGTTTGAGTGTAGTGATCAAAAGAGGATTAGACCTTTCATTTTCCTTCTCTAAGCAAACCTTTCTTGCAGCTGTATAATAACTTTTGCTACTAACACAATGTGGCTTGCTACTGATCCTAGGCAGCTACTGAAGCCTATAGAGCTTTAGCCATAGGATCAATCTACTTTGCTCTAGCCTCACTGGGCTCTACTCTAGCCTCTCTAGAGTGCTACCTCTACTAGTGTTCACTAACACATTAAATACCATTCCACATCTCATTTAACACAAAATATATGCCATACTTGAACACCTAAAACACTCTGTAAAGGCTTGTACATAGCTGTAACATCACATCCTCAAGCCATAATCATCACTAAAGTGCCTAAACCTTTACTCTAATACCAAAAATGTAATACCATAACTTCTCAAACTTCAACTCATGGCACAACTAGCATATAACATACAAAGGCATTAAGGTTTACAACTTTGGTAGAGGATTTATCAGATATTGGTAACCAAACCTATTCAAAAATGTCCATGAGAATCATTTTTACTTAGCTAAATTCTTCTCCACCCATAACATACTCAAACATATCAGAAATAACACAATTGGAGGCTTACAACACAGATTGAGAACCATTTCACATGAAATTCCATTTTTACTCTTGGGTTGCCATGATAATTTTCTAATATGAACTTTGAAAAATTATAACTAATTCTAAAAAAATAAAATCAAGCACATGATAGCTTTCTGAAAAGTTCTTGATGTTAACTAATGACTAAAAATAGTTTTAGACCAAGAAAACACCATTTGGACCATGAACAATAATATAACAATACCAGAGGTCTCTACTACATCTTAATACTAACCATAAACTTCAAAATTTTGGTTCTCTCTACAGAGCTCCAAATGAAGTGTTCTCAATTGCTATAGAAAGCTTATAGTGTCTAGTTTATATCTATAAAATTTCATAAGCATTGTGTCACACCTACACTCTACATACACTATAACTTACCATATGAAGGGATCTTGTACTACTAACAGAAGGCCCTGTTGACAAGGTCTTACGTTTTACAAGGAGAAATCCAAGATCCTGTTGACAAGGTCTTTAATTTCCTTTGTGTGGAGTCCAAAATCCTGTCAACAAGATCCTAGACCTAAAAAGATAATTGTCATGCCTAGACAACCTTCATCATTTTCACAAGAAAACCATAAGTTGATGATGCTAATGTGCTAGAACTAATCCCATGGTTATCATATTCATTTTCATGTAATGCAAACACAGGAGTTTACTTGTACCAGGAGTTCGGTAGCCCTAATAAACATCACAGTTAACTTACGGTAGATATCTCATGTATGATATTTATACAAATCAAAAGAGAGATTAATACTACAATGTTACATCCTCACTGGAGTCAAACTTTACATTCAACCCTTGTTCAAAGGATTCATAAACTAATTACAGTCAGTATGTAATCTATTGGTCAGTTTGTTCATTCTCTATCTGTCTGGCTCCATTCGTAGCATAGCTAACACCTGTAAAATAGTCAATTTATAATGAGATAAAATCTCAGTAGCTAACAATGTACTAAAGAAAAAACATACATATAAATAGCACGGATTACTATCCAGGATACATTCGATGCATACTTCGGTGTCGGAGCATGTAATATCTAGGTAGCAGCATATTCTCATTCGTTAGGCTAAGTAGCAGCACATTCTCATTCGTTAGGCTACCTTGCTTCGGTTATTGGCCAATAACAGCAATCTGATACTCATAAAGAGTCATATTAGTAGATATACATGCAACCAAACACAGCATAGGGACTTCGGGATTTCATCCAGTGCATTAACATAAACAACAAAGTGAGTACAGTGTTAACTACCTGTTTCATCACTATCGTTTTGTCACGTTATTCTTTAGCCCTGGTTGTCCCAATGGCCTTCCTAAATTTCAATCATGCATTGTACTAATTAAGAATGAGTCATGGTTAATATTTACATTGCAATTAAATTACTAATCCCCCCATACGAAATTCCTAAATCCCTTTTGCTAATTAATTAGTGGAATTCCTAATTGTAAACAATCACATCTTCATTTTCTTTTCCTTCTCATAATTAGTTACTGTCTAAGTTATCCATGTGTGATCCAGTGCTATAAAACTAAGTTCTTAGCCCTTATTTTCAAGTTGGATTCTTACATTTTCCATGCAAAGTCACACTACACAGCAAAAGAATGAAAACTACCACAGTCTCAATTGAACTACATTTTCGGACCTGTTTTTGTGAAATTTCTTTCCTCCAATAAATGACCTCCAAAAATCGTAAAAATTGGTAAAGTGACCCCTCATTATGTTAATTATAAGCCATAGAGACAGTTTTCAAGAATTCCCCGGGATAGCCCCTGAACTCCTACTGTTTTGGTCACTACTTCAGTTGAACTCGCTGTATACTGCCCTTGCTGTTTCTGGCTTTGTTATCCTACCAAATGAGCCCAGAAAATTCTAAGACTTTGTAAACCAGACGTGATACGTCTTAGCTACCTCTCCACAAATTTTCACGCACTAATTCCTTTGTTTACCCATTTAACAAAATTCTTTATGAAATCAGCCCCAGGCTGTTCCGTACAGAAGCCAAATTGAATTAGTGGGTTGTTTTCTTTAATTTACCTTGTTCCAAAAATTCTATAATTTTCCAGATTTCAAGTATGAGGGATGGACAACCTGTTATAAAAATTTTGGCTTCAAAATCCTTTTCTAACTAATTCTACAAGGCCAAAACATCCCAGTCCAGAACAAGGGAGCAACTTGGAGCTTACCTCTTTTTTGGAGTCCTTGTACTTCGGTTTTTCCTTCTCTTCTCTCCTCTCCTATGGCTGTCCGAAATTTCTTCCTTCCTTCCCCTATTTTCCTCCGCCTAAAATGAGTTAAAGTGAAGGGCAATTAATACAATGGACAGCTCCTGCTTTCCACCGCTATTAGGTGGCATGAAGGCAGATTACAATTTCATGAATCAGTGCAAGTGGCTAGGTGGCAGCAGCTATGTATCTTACTCTCATGTAATCTATATATATTAAAGCAATATTTAACTCCCACTATCACAGCACAGACGGCACCAGCAAATCAAAATTTAATTAGGTGGCATGAAGGCAAATCATCATTCCATGAATCGGTGCATGTGCTAGGTGGCAGCAGATGTGTCTTACTCTCATTTAATCTATATATATTAAAAGCACTACTTAGCTCCTGCTGTCAAACCAAATACGGCATTAGCAAATCACAATTTAATATACATATATATGAAAGTGGGTGGTGCAAACATGAGGTGTCCTCATCTTAGATTACTTAAGCCATTCATTTCATGCACCCTTCCTTTCTAGCTCCACCACGGCTGAATATATTTCCTTAATGCAATCAAACATTATCTACCACATATACTCACACACCTTACACATGGAAGCACGAGGTGGCATTGGTGAATTCCCACATCTAAAGAAGAAGCAAGCCGTGGTCAATTAGTATATATATATGTATTTTTACATCACTTCCATCTAATACACAAATTGTGTATGACGCCTAATCCCCATAACTAAACATAATGCCAAGTGACCAAGTGAATGCTTATGCTCTTGTGTGGTGATGGTGTCAAATGGGTGTAATTAAAATAATTAAAATCCCTTCTTTCCATACTATTTAATTGAGTGGACTGATATGGGTTATGCTATCAGTCACAGGAAGTTCAGAATGTGACACATTGGATTTAATTTAGCCTTCAAATGACATAGAAACACAAACTGATCATGTGAACAATGCATAGACCAAATTTGTAGAATTTTTCCAACTTTGAAAATTCATAATTAATTCTCTAAACCTCTAAAAAAAGTGATTCTTGGCTCAGCAAAAAGCTCTAGATGAGACTATATTCATGCCAAATTTTATGCTCACAATAGTCCATTTGGTTAGTTTAGGGTTCAGGTAGCAAAAAAGGTGTTTTATGGCACCAACAAGGGGTCAAATTGATCCATTTGCTCTCCTACTCATACCACAATCACTTGGACACATCCAAAAGGATAAAATTACATACAAAGGCTGCCCAAGTGGTCCAAAACATCCTACATCTCAAAATCACTTCCTAACTTGAGCTCATACACAAGACCACAAGGCCCCATCTAGGCATTTGAATGTCAAAATCATACATACTAGCACATATTGCTCCAAAATCCTTTCATTCATCATAATTCATGTTTTTACATATGTTCAACTATTTACATCACCTATACATCATTTACATACAATTCTTGACATCATTTTACAAAATTTCCTATCCTATTGTCATAATGTCTCTTTCTTCATGGCATATGACTTCTTCCACTTGGTCCTTGGGCTTCACCTAGTCCTTACATTCTATTGCTTCTTTTAGGTTCTTTAGGCTTCAAAACCTCTTTCTATAGTATGATTAAATTAGAACTAAGCTCTTACCTAGACCTTTAAATCTAGATAAAACTCATTAGAACAGAAGAAGTAGAAGGAAGCAAAACCACATCATGTATTATACCTTATTTTCAAGCTTTCTAAGAACTCTTTCTCATACTCCCAAGAGTTCTCATAAACCTTCTCCTCCTTTCACCACCACCGCCACAAGCCAGTGCCATATCAAACAATCAGACCATAGAAAGAGAGAGGAGGAAGAGAGGAACAAGTTTAAAGAAGCAAAAAGTATGAAAAAAACTAAAAAATATTACCCTTTTAGAACCTTCCTTCCTTTCTCTCTTGAACGCCTCTTATCCTTTCTCTATAAATCTATGCAGACCAGAAAAATGTAGGTGGAGAGGTGGGAGAAGAGCTGAACATGTTTTCAGAGCCATAAAGTAAAGTTGTCTTACTTTTATAACTTTTCATCCCTAAACTATGGTTTTTCCGTTTAGGCTCAATTCAACTCCTTTTCAAAATCTATCTTTTTCATCATAATATTTAGGCTCTCAAACTTATAAAATGGCTTTGGTTTAACTCAAAACAAATTTAAAACCATTTTGAACCATTCAGTTAACATTTTGCCAAAATCGCTCACCAGAGATGTTTTAGCTATTTTTGGGAGTTCCCATGGGTTTTAAGGCCTCTAAGAAACCTTGAAAACTCAATTTTACCATTTAAAAATCTCTTCTTTTATTTTTCTAAATTTTTCAAAAATTATAAAAATGCCCTAACTTATTTTTGCAAATTTTCTTAACACTTTTGGCTCAGGTTTCCAGGCAACTCAAGCCTCAAATCTTTATTTTTAGAGATCTAGCTTATCACTCTAATTTTATTTGGTTGCTTTCTCCTTGCTTTAGGGGACTTCCTTTGAAAATCACACATTTCTGGCCCTTTTTCTGCAAACTGAATGTCACAAAGTGGGGCGTGATATATAAAAAGCTAGGCCGTTATAACACTTTTTTAAAAATTCAATTTAGTCCTTTTTCATGGTTCTTTCTATTTGGACTCATTTCAACTCCTTTTTAAGAACCATCTTTTTCATAGGTCCTCTAATTCATAAAAACTTTTAGTTTCACCCAAATTGGATTAAAACCTTACTAAATGATCCAACCAAAGTTTTGGTCAACTGACATTCTAAAATACATACTGGAGGAGTTTTAGCCATTTTAGGAGTTTTTATGATTCTTAGGGCTTCTAAGAACTCCAGGAAACTCAATTTTTCTATTTGAAGATCCCCCTTTTAAGTTTTCTAAAAGTTGGCCAAAATTTAAAAAAAAATGCCACTGCCCTTTCATCTAATTTTATTTAGCAATTCTTGTAATGTCTGATTTTTGTTAAAATGACGAAAATGAATACGTTTTCAAAGCAGGTCCTCTGGAATGAATTGGTTAAGGTCCAAAGATTTTAGAAGAATAATCTAGACATTAAATAATAAATTCAGGAGGCCAGAGGTACCTTGAAACAGAGGCTAAAATGGTCAGACAAAAATTAACGAAGTAGTTATGAAATGTAATGACATTTTCATAATTTTGGGCAAATTTTAGAATTCTCACAGGAGGGCTTTTTAAATGGCATGAGTTTTTTGGGGTTCTCAGAGACCATGAAAACTATAGGAAGCCCTAGGACAGTTAAAACCCCTCCAAAGTACGTTTTCTAACATCAGTTGACCCAAACTTTGACCCTTCCATCCGGATAGGTTTTAGCTCTAATTTGAGTGATTCCAAAGGCATTTTATAAGATTAAGAACCTAAATTTTATGATATAAAAGATGGTTCTAAAAAAAGAGCTAAAACAAACCAGAAACAAAAATGCCAAGATTAAGGGATAAAATTAAAATTTTTGGAAATAACTTCTTAAACCTATATATAAGACCATGCCCCACTTTCCCCTTCACTTAGCTCATCTTATTTCTGCCCTAAATCAAAGAAAGAACCAAGAGAGTGAGGTGCACAAGGGAGAAAAGAAAGGTAGAAGAAAAAGCAAGGAAAATGTATGGTTTTTCATGGATTTTCTTGGTTTCTCTTTAGCAAATCTCTTCTCCTCCATCTTCCCTTCTTTCTTATGGTTTTATTGAAGCTTTTGGGTCTATTTTGAGGTCAAACCTAAGGGGGAAGTTTTCAAAAATCAAGAGGAGAAGCTAACCAAATGGAGATCAAGCTAAGGGAACCAAGAAATCAAGGTATTTTTGCCATCTTCAAGCTTGATGTTTCTTGTTCTTCCCCTTGCATGCTTAACCCTATGTAAGACCAGCCAAGAAAGGTTTGATTTCTAGTTAAACTAAGGATGAATCTTAGGAAAATAGGGGAGGAGAACAAGAATATATGAAGGAAACAACAAAATAACCATTAGATTTCAAGATAGAAAAGTTAGGGTTTCAAGTGTTCCTTTAAAATTCTATTTTGATACAAGAATTTCTAGGCTTAAATGAGTGTTTGGATGAGCTTCTAAGATCCCTAGAAGGCTTCTCATATGCATCTTCCATCAAGAAAGCAAGACAAACCCATTTGGTGCTTCCTTGGTCCATAGCCACGACTTAGAGAGGTTGTAGCACCAAGTGGTAGTTTTAATTTGTTCCAAGCTTGTTTTTGAGTCATATATGATGGAAGAGGATGAAAGGAAGCCTTGGAAAAATTTTAGAAGCCATAGATAGTGAGATGGTATTATAGGTTCTATATTATGGCTTAAAGAAGTAACACCTAGTTAGGCTCCTTAATTTGATTGTGTGATGACTCTAAGAGGCTTAAAAGGAGTCAAGAATCATAAATGGATAGAAAGAATGGAGCCAAGATGATGTTTTCTTAAGGTTGCTTCATTAGGTATATTATAGAACCATAAAAGAACCATATGAACTGCCTAGCTTTTCTAATGAATATGTAGTTTTAGAATTTGGTTCAAGAGTATAATTGGCTTCCATATGATATGTCTTGGTCAAGAGAAACAAGTCCCACCTTCTTTTGTGTGTGTGGCTAAGGAAGAGCAACCAAATTCAAGAGAAAAGGTGTGTTATTGTAACAAAGGTAGCTCTCTCTTCTTTTTCTCATGCATAAGTGGATGTTTACCTTGTCTTGAATGTGTCAATTATGTTTTGAGCCATGAGAAATGTTTTAGCATGCATCTATATGCCATGGTATCATAATGCTATATTATGTCTTCAAATGATACTTTGTGTATTTTCTTTGGTTTGCTTGAGTGTGGTGAAGCCAAGAACCCACTAGCCATAGTGAGGATGAGCCAAGAACCCTTAAGAATGGTTGAGACAAAGCCAAGAGCCTCTCAAAAGTAAGGCTTAGTTCAAGGCCTTTAAGAAAAAGGGTGAGAACGGGTGAGGCTAAGCCACTTACTTCATAAGCCTATATGTAACACCATATTTACTAAGCTCATCTCACATCACTACTAGGCTTATCTCATATTATTTCTAGGTTCACTTCCTTGAACTATGCAACCTTGTGGAGGAAAATCATTGAAAATATTCAATTTAATTGCATTACATCATAGATAAAATCTTCATGCAGTGTTCTGTGGGCCATATGGACTCATATACTTCATTCTCATATTTAAATGCACAAATACAACTCATAACAAGCTCAAGAAGTCACCTAGAACTCATGCAAGTGGAGTATTCACATAAAATTCAATGATGCAACCTCGAGTAGAATTCCAAAATTCTGATATAAATTTTGGAAAATCATAACTAATTCTAAACAACTTTAAATCATGCAAACTATACCATTATAGAAAGCTACAGATGTATGCTTTATGTTAAAAATAAATCCAGACCAGAATAAGGATGTCTAGCTACCAGAAATTGATAGAACAGAACTAGAGGTCGACTACCATTACCAGTACTATCCTCCAAATTCAAAAATTCATATCTTTCTACTCAGAGGTCCAATTGGGGTGATCCTAGTGGCCATGGAAATCTTATCATTTCTAGTTTATGCTTCTAAAATTTCCTTAGCATTGGACACCATTTGCCTTTCAAATGACATAGCTCAAGTTTATGACAATATGAATAGTGTTTGCATCAATTTAGCGAAAAATGCCTAATTTGAAAAATCATAATTAATTCTACAAAACTCCAAATAATCTAGTCTTTGGCTTTCCAAAAAGCTCTAGATGATATCTATTTTCATGCCTAATTTCATAGGTAAATTCATTCATTTGGTCAGATCTTGATCTTAGATTGCATTTTGGTCATTTTTATGGCTTCTAATGGTGTCAAAGTGTCTATAATTGCTCCTAAGACTCTTGTGGCCACTTGAGTATGTGGAAATGCACCAAAATAGTCTATTAATCATGTCTCAAAGGTGCATGAACCCAAAATTCAAAAAATCACTCTCTCACCCCAACCCATACACAAAAAGATACATACTAGTTCTTGTCATTCCATACATATGGTACTAAATCTCATACATACATGACACATTTACATATTTACATGTGTTCATAAGGTCATACAACATATATGATAAGAGATTACATCATGTGCCACTCATATGGCTACAAATTTGCATTTTTTCATACTTGATTGTCACACTTTCTCCTTTTAGCTTGGTGGCCCTCACTCTTTGGCTCCCTTGGTCCACTTAGACATGTTAGACATATAGGGAGGAAGGAATGAGATTCTAGGAATTCCAATAGCTCTTCTCCCCTTCAATCATACATAAAGAATGCAAAACCAAGTCTAGAAATGCATGCATAACTATCATGGGGTGTGTGATCATTCAAGAACCATTCTTAGCATTCAAAGAGTCACACTAAACATACATAGGCTTGCCAAGCAAGTGGTTTGGCCTTACCCGTTCTCTTCAAGAATCTTAGACTTGCCTCACCCTTTTTCTTTAAGGCGCTGAACTAGGCCTTGCTCTTGGGAGACTCTTAGCTTTGTCTCTACTATTGTTAAGGGTTCTTGACTCATCCTCACTATGGCTAAAGGGTTCTTGGCTTCACCACACTCAAGCAAACCAAAGTAAGTCCACAAAGTGTCATTTGAATGCATAAAACAACATCATGGTATCATGGCATATAAAATCATGCTAGAACACATTTCCATGGCTTTGCACATCCATACACATATTCAAAGGTAACATAACATTCATCCATGCATGAGAGAAAGGAGAGAGAGCTACTTTTGTTACAAATTCAAACTTTTCCTCTTGAATTGGACTTTTCTTCCTTGGCCACATACACATAATAAGGTGGAGATTGTTTCTCTTGGCCTAGAAACATCATATGGAAGCCAATTACACTCTTGGACCAATTTCTAGAGCTACACATTCATTAGAAAAGCTAGGTAGTTCATATGCCTCCTTTATAGTTTCATAATGCACTTAATGAAGCAACCCTATGAAAGCATGATCTTTGCTCTATTCTCTTCACTCATTTATAATTTTTGACTCCTTTTAAGCCTCATGGAGTCATCGCATAATCAAATCAAGGAGCCTAGCTAGGTGTTACTTCTTTAAGCCATAATATGGAACCTATAATACCATCTCACTTTCTATAGCTTCTAAAATTTTTCTAAGGCTTCCTCTCATCCTCTTTCATCATATGTGACTCAAAAATAAGCTTGGAACAAATTAAAACTACCCTTAGGTGCCTTAACTACTCTAGCCCAAGGCTATACTCTTTAAGGCTACCCTTGGAGTTTTCTTTGTTTTCTTGATGGAAGATGCATATAAGGAGCCTTCTAGGGGTCATAGAGGTTCATCTAAACACTCATTTAGGCCTAGGAATTATTGTATCAAATTAGATTTTGCAAGGGACACTTAAAACCCTAACTTTGCTATCTTGATTTTTCATGGTTGTTTGTTAATTCTTTTTGCATATTCTTATTCTCCACACTCAATTGCCTAATGTTCACCCTTGGTTCTGCCCAAAATCCACATTTTTTTAAAGCTCTCTAGGTGGGGTGAACCAAGGAGAATGAGGGAAGAAGAAGTAGCTACCATGGAATAAAGATTTACCTTGTTTTCTTGGCTTTTCTAGCTTGTTTCTCACTTTACTTGGTCTCCTCTCCTCAAATCCGAATTTTCCACCTTTGTTTTACCCTTAAAATAGATCTAAGAACTTCAATAAAATCATGGGAAAGAAGGGAAGATGGAAGAGAAGGATTTTGCTAAGGAGAAAACATGAAAAATCAAGAAAATCCATACCTTTTTCCTTATTTTTTCTCCTCCCTTTCTTCTCCTTTTGGTGCACCTCAAACCCTAGCTCTCTCCTTTGTTTTAGGGCAAAAACAAATATGGCTGAATGAAAGAGGAGGTGGGTGCCACATATATATATAGGTAAGTTAGGAAGAACTTTTCAAAAATTTAATTTCGTCCCATCATCTTAGCATTTTCATTTTTGGTCCGTTTTAGCTCCTTTTTGAGAACCATCTTTTTTATCATAAAATTTAGGTCCTTAATCTAATAAAAATGCCTTTGGAATCATTCAATTTAGAGTTAAAACTTTCTCAAATGAATCGATCAAAGTTTGGGCTCACCACTATTAAAAAATGTCAACCAGAGGGGCTTTAATTGTCTTAGGACTTTTCATGGTTTTCAGGGCCTCTGAGAACCCCAGAGAACTCAAATTTTTCATTAAAAAAGTCCTCCTATGAGAATTCTAAAAATTATCCAAAATTATAAAAAAGACATTACATTTCGTTGCCTTTTTTGTAAAAATCTGTCTGGCTATTCTAGCTCTGGTTTCAAGGCACCTCAATAATATTTGATTTTCTGAAAATGAGAAAAAATGTAAGAAACGTAACGTACGGTTTCTCCGTAAATGAATGAAACTCACCGGATACAAAAGGAAGTCTCTCAAAATGATGTAGTAAAGGTCCCAAAAAATTTGGGAAGCATTCTAGACTCCTAAAAATGAGAATTCTAGGCTCAGAAGGAAGGAAAAACGAAGCTAGAATGAAGAAACAATTTCTGACGAAAAGCCTACGAAATGTAATGGCATTTTTGTAATTTTGAGCAAATTTTGGAATTCACATAGGAGGGCTTTTAAATGAAAGTTTTGAATTCCCTAGGGTTCTCAAAGGCCCTAAAAACCATGGAAAGCCCCAAAACAGTTAAATCGCCTCCGGTGGACGTTTTCCAACGTCAGCTGACCTAAACTTTGACCAGTTCGTTCGGTAAGATTTTAGCTCCAAATTGAATGATTCCAAAGGCATTTTATTAAATTGGGAACCTAAATTTTATAATGGAAAATACAGTTCTAAAAGAGGAGCTAAAACGAAGCTGAAACAAAATTGCCATTATGGAAGGATAAAATTAAAATTTTTGAAAAAGTGTGTTTCTAGAAACTTCCACACACTTCCCCTTTCTTCTCCCATCTTCTTAAGCACGAAATTTCTGCCCAAAATACAGAATATGATCTGCTCTCTTAGGCTCATAAGAAGGGGAAGAAAAGGAGGAGAAATCAAAGGCTTAAGGTATAGAAATTAGTAGTTTTTCATGCTCTTTCTCTTTCAAACCTCTTCTCCTCCATTCTCCTTTGTTTCTTATGATTAAAATGAATTTTATAAATCTATTTTAAGGAAGAAATTGAGGGGAAAATTCGGATTTGAAGAGAGGAGCTCAAAGAACACAAGATTCAAGTGAGAAAAAGCAAGAAAACAAGGTAATTCCTCTTCCTATAGTTGTCATATTTGGTTCCCTTCTCCACCATTTCTCCCCACTTGAGAAAACCCTAGGAGGAGATGATTTTTAGGCAGATCCAAGCATGAATCTAAGGAAAAAGGGTGTGGAGATTAAGAATATGCAAAGGGAATTATCAAAAAATCATTAAATTTCAAGATGTAAGTTCTAGGGTTTTGTGTATACCTTCCCAAATTTGATTTTATATGATGATTCCTAGGTCTAATTAAGAGTTTAAATGAACTCCTAAGATCCCTAAGATGCTCCCCACATGCTTCCTCCTTTAAGAAAACAAAGAAAATCCCAAGGAGGCTAAAAAAGGGCATAGTCTCGGCCAAGTAAGGTTGGGGTAGCTAGGGAGAGTTTTAAATTTTTCTAAAGCCATTCATGAGTCATATTTGATGAATGAAAATGAAGGGAGGTCTTGGAAAAAATTTAGAACTCATAGAAATTAATTTGGTGCTTCAGGTTCCATATTATGACCTGAAGAAGCAACATGATGTTAGGCTCTTTGTTTTAATTGTGTGGTGACTCCAAGAGGCTTAAAAGGAGTCAAGAATCATATTTGAAAGGAAAGAATGGAGGCTAGAATTTATTTGAGGAGTGTTGCTTCATTAGGTGCATTTATGGACTATAATGGAGTTTATAGAGCAATCTAGCATCTAAGAGAATTGTATGGCCTTAGAGATTATTTCATGAACCTAATTGCTTCCCATAAATTGTATCTAGGCCAAGAGAAACCATCTCCACCAATTTGTGGGTGTGTGGCCGAAAGAGGAGGCTTGAATCCAGAGGTAAAAGTGTGTAATTGTGTGCAAGGTAGCTCTCTCCACCTTCTCTCATGCATGGATGTGTGTTTAGCTTGCTTTAGAATATGTGTATGTGTATTTTCAAGCTATGAAAAGTGTGCTAGCATGCCTTTATATGCCATGATTCTTGATGCCATGTTATGTTTCTAAATGAGTACATGATGTTTGGTTGAGTTTGCTTGAGTGTGGAGAGGCCAAGAACTCTTCCCTTTGGTGAGGATAAGCCAAGAACTCTTGAACTTGGTTGAGACAAAGTAAAGAGTCTCCCAAAAGCAAAATGGGCTCCCAAGAGTATGGTTGAGTCCAAAGCTCTCAAAGAATGGGTGAGGCAAGTCCAAAATCCATGAGGAGAAGTGTGAGGCCATTCCAAACACTTGGTGAGCTCTTGAATGTCTTGTATGATTTGTTCATATGCCAAGTTTGCTTTTTAAATGTCTATGACTTCTATTTTCTCTATGCATGCATTTGTAAAGCTTACTTTATACATATTATGTGTAATTGAATGGGAGATGGGCTATTGGGATTCTTTGAATCTCATCCCCTCCTCTCCAATGATCTAACATGCTAGGTGAACTAAGTGGATATACTAATAGGAGCCAACAACACTAAAGGAAGGAGATTGACAATCATATGTTTAGCTTTTGCTACTTTAAGACCATGATTGTACCATATGATGTATATGATACTGTAAATGGTCTATGACCCTTGAGACATGTATAAATATGCAATTATGTGATATTTAGATGTATGAATATTATGTATAACCTCTAGCATTTACTTTGAGTATGTAATGCCAAAGTGTGCAATGTGGAGGTTTAATGGAAATGTGCATAAGTGTGGGTTGAATGGCCAAAATGAGATGCATAAGGTTTGGAACCATTTGGGCAGCTCACACAAGTCTTAAATGTGCTTTTATACTTGCCCAAAAGGTGCCACAACCAAGGAAAAGCCATTTGGCAAATTTGGTATCTCATACGGAGCTAAATTTGACCATAATGGAATCCTATATCACTTTTTAGCCAAATAAGTTATTCTTGCTTTGAAATTTGGCATGCAATTAGGCCTCATTGAGAGCTTTTTGGGAAGATAAAGATCATAATTTTTGGAGCTCTACAGAATATTTGATAATTTTTTAAAATTGGCAATTTTTAGAGTTTCTGGTTTGCTACACTATTCATTTGGTCTAAAATTAAACTCTATCACACGAGGCCCAAATAATGTCCAATTGCCATGAAATTTTATACAAAGAAACTAGACAATCACAGTGACTCGTACCAACTAGAAGAACCTCATTTGGAGATCTAGAGAGGGAGATATGAGTTTTTGAAATTTCTATCCAATATTAGTAATTTTGCCCAACTAGAAGTACTGTTCCATTGAATTTTAAGGTCTGGGATTGATGAACTGATCTAGTGATATTTTTTCTCTATTTAACATTCATAGATTTTCAGATTGGTATCATTTACATGGATTGAATTTTTGTGGAATTAATTGGACATTTTCAAAGTTTTCTGTAGAATTTTGTATCAGTTCTAGAATTCAGTCAGACCTTTAGGCCATTTTGGATGTCAGACATCCTCTGTGATGAATTTTATTATCTAGGCATATTTTTAGTGTGAATTATACATCCTAAGCTTTTCATAATGACCAATATTTTATGATTTCAATTTTTTTAGATTTAGTTATGATTTTCCAAAGTTTGACCAGAAAAGAGACCAAATCTAGCTAAGAATGAACTTCCATATTCCATGCTCCATTTCGGTTTTCATGAGTTGTGGACATGATTTTATGATGTAAATGAGTTTTTTTTATGT
This sequence comes from Erythrophleum ivorense, assembly GCA_026724425.1. NCBI lineage: Eukaryota > Viridiplantae > Streptophyta > Magnoliopsida > Fabales > Fabaceae > Erythrophleum > Erythrophleum ivorense. The sequence goes on along the minus strand of JAIUCV010000004.1, from coordinate 20,945,099 downwards.
AATTAAATATGAGAATATATAGTATGAGCTCACACAGTCCACGTGATACCAAATGAAAGTTTTAGATGTGATGCAACACGAAAATATTCATTAGTTTCCTTGCCTTTTTATAAGAAACTTACATCCTTCATGATATTAAGTTATTTAAAGGCATAAGATGAGCTAGAATTTATGGTGTTACAACCTCTAACCTTGAATCACCATATTTGAGGTCTAAAATATTATTTTAATTTTATTAGACCTTAAATCACTCTATCTAAGGGACTTCCCTTTATATCCAATGAATTTTGTACGTTTACGGAGAAACCGTATGTTATGTTTCTCTCATTTTCAAAGAATTGGATATTACATTTCTCCCCCCTTAAATAAATTTTATCCTTAAAATTTAGGACACACTTTCCTCTTACTCTTTTATATTCTGGCTAACTGCTCCTTTCTTTTTCTTCTTCCTAGCTCTATATGCTTCTCTCAGCGATTTCACTCTTTGAGTTTCTCTCAGCCAGGGAATTTTCATTACTAGCTCTTAATGAGGGCTCTATTATTATAGAGTACATGCTAGTTCTTCTCATATGGAAAAGAATTTTCTAACTCTGAAGGTCTATCTTGGGAGAGCTTACTAATTATATTGGATTAGTCTTAACCCGTATGTAGGGGCTAACATTCTTCTCAGTGGACTCATTTATATATCTTGAGTGGTAATTTATTTAGTATCAAATCTCCCATATCCTTTCCCAATGGCTTCTCATAAGGTCTCATCATCTTTTTCTAATTATTACAGCCATTGGAGGTTTCTATCTATTTACTTGTTTAAATATATTATCCACTATTTATCTCTATGTTCTTTCTTACTAGCTCATCCCATAATCACAATTCACATTTCTTTTTATCATAGGCCTCATATCTCAGTTGCTTACTGGGATTACAACTCTTTTGGGGAGTTTCCACTTTTAATGATCCTAGTTTCTTAGTTTACTAATGTATTTGTCTCTTTAGGCCGAGACTTTTTCTTACTCTTTTTGCTCACTTAGGAGTGGGCATTTTGTAGTCCTTCATCTCAACACTAGTAGGCCTAACTTGTATTCTTCATACTAGCATCGAAGAGCAACAACACTTAGTAATGCTGAATTTTAGTGGGATGCTAACTATACTCATAGTCTTGATCACTGGAGACATATTGTACCACTTACCTTATTTAAAAAATACACATGATCCCTTTCCCCTTTCTGAATACATAGTTTAGCATATAGGGATCTCTCTATCCTTTGGTCAAAGCTAATATCTATTGGGTAGTGGTTCATCTGACTTTAGCTCTGGAAAGCTACTTTCTTGTTTTGTTCATTCTACGTGCTATACTCATCTAGCAAGGGTGTAGTTAATGGTTTAACTATCTGAGTATAGCCTTGCTGTCTCTAGTGACAATAGTCTACTAAACTTAGAAGATCTCTAGTCTCTCAGACGAAAGCTAACTGAAGCTATATTGGTCTTTGAGATTAACTGCTCTGTAAAAACTATCTCAGGCTATCATCTTATTAGAGAACTATCATACTGTAACTAGGGGCTTTCTGTAACTCTGTGGGATCTATTGTGACCCCTAAGTCTACTGCGACCTCTCAGAGTCCTACTAAGGTCTACTGCAACCCGTTGTACTATGATAGAATCGACTGCAATTCATCTCTGGGAGACTTCAAAGCCTAAGATCACTATATTTAGAAATAAAACACATGCTCACTAAGTCTGGTAACTATTGCTCATAATCTCTAAGGCTTTTGAGTGCCTTAGCACTTGGGCATCTCACACACTTAGGCATCTAACATCTCTGGCAGGATAAAGATTATACATTGGTCCCTTCTTATTTGTTTACATATACTATAAGGGACTTAGGCTATGCATATTGGACTCATGCTATCTGAATCTGAACATTCTTTACTATTAACACGTTCTTTTCTATATTATTATTCTTTACTAGGGATTCATTTTCTGCATGCTTTTCTTATTGCTCTAATATTCTTAGAATCCTTCACCTTTCTTTTTTGACTCATCTCATCTTTTAATTAACTAGAATACCCTTTAATTATCGGGACACTTTTATGATTGATGCCATTGTTTGTTATGCACTCAAGTCACATTACTACTGGGTTGGCTAAACCCAATATCATGTAACCATTGTTGCAAACAAACCATAACATCAAACACTAATACACAGTGCTTCATGACAAAGCTCAAAGCCACTATCACTAGTATATTCTAAGTTTCCCAATAATCTAAAGTATTCTTCTCTTACTTTTCTTTGTTTGCCTTATTTTTGTAGGATACTCAGGAAAATGAGACTCTTCCTCTACTTCATCCTGAGGTCACTTTAAATTGCCGAACTATTTTTATTTCGGGCACTATCATGCTAAAAGGGCATTTATGCTAAGGACAAGTGTGCTTTCTCAAGTACTCAAGCACATCAACTCGATGTTTAGTCTCAATCTAGCAGGACTTTGAGAGGTCGCAGTAGATCCCACAAAGTTACAGAGAGCCCCTAATTATAATATAGCATTTCTCTTAGGAGATGATGGCTTACGATAATTTTTATAGATCAGTTTAGTCTCAGAGACCAGTATAGTTTCAAACATCTTTTGTCTCAGAGACTAAAGACTTTCTGAGTCTAGTAGACTCTTACCATAGAGATATTAGGGCTATACTTAGATAGCCAGGCCACTGATTAAACTTCTTTGATATATGAGCATAGTATGTGGGATGAGGAAAGCAAGAAGCAGGTTTTCAGATTTATAATTAGATGGACTACTACCCAGCAATTATTAAACTTGACCAAGAGAGAGAGAAATACCTTTATGCCAAAGTTATGTATTAGAAAGGGGTCAAGTGCAATTCTTTATGATAGGGTAAGTGGTAGACCATGTCAATATCCCATATGAATATAGTATTAGTCAATGGTAGTCGCTCTTCAATGCTAGCATGAAAAGTAAAAGCTATGATAATCAGTTATCAAATTGAGAAACTAAATGATGCTCACTCTTAAGTAAATAAAGAGAGAAAAAAAAAAGATTAGGCCTAAAAGGACAAGTATAATAGTGAGTAAAGAAATTAGAATAATTAAGAAGATAAGCTCCTTAAAAAAGCTACAATCCCAATAAGTGGTTGAAATATAAGGCCTATGATAGGAAAAGATATAAACCTTGATTATGGGATGAGCTAGTAAAAAAAAAGGTAAGGATAAATAGTAAGCTAAACACTTAAATAAGTTAAGTACGTAGGTAGAAATCTCTAATGGCTTGCAATGAATAGAGAAAGATAAAGAGACTTTGCAGAAAGCCATTAGAAGACAATGTGAGAGATTTAATATTAATGAGATATCTCCAGCTGCATATGCAAGTAAGTCCACTAAGCAGGAAAGTTCAACCCCTATGAATTGAGTTATGACCAATCAGATATGAAATAGTAAGCTCTTTCAAGGAATAGAACAGAGTTATTAGAACATGTTTCAGTATCAGAAGTTAGTCTCCCTCATGATAAGAACAAGTTAATGCTCTATATAAATAACACAAAGAAAGAGAATCATATATAGCAAGCTAGCAATGTTAATTCTCTTGTAGAAAGAAACTTAAAAGAGCCTAGTCTCTAAGAAAAGTAAATAAAGTTAGGCAAAGGGAATAGAAAAACTAACTAGAAAAAGTATGAGAAAAGCAAGGTAATGCCTATATCCCTCTAGAACTGGACCGAAACCAATGAGTTATAAAAGGAAGGCCCCAAAATCAAAGGAATTGAGGCTAAATAAAATTAGAATAATAATATAGACATCTAGAAATGACGATACAGAGTTAAAGATGCCCTGAAACCAAAGCCAAGATAGCTAAATAAAATTATCCAAAAATGCAGTGGCATTTTTGTAATTTTGGGTAACTTTTTGAAAACTAAGGAGGGAGTTTTAAATGATAAAATTGAGTTTCCTTAGGTTTTCAAAGGCCTCAAAAACTGTAAGAACCCTTAGAATGGTTAAAACCCCTTCAGTGTATGATTTAGGATGTTAGTTGACCCAAACTTTGAATAGATAGTTTGGCAAGGTTTTAAAACCAATTTAAGTGGAACTAAAGGCATTTTATGAATTTGAGGACCTAATTTTCATATGGAAAAAATAGTTCTAAAAAAGGAGCTAAAATGAGCGAAAATGAGAAAAATAAAGTTAAAGGGCAAAATGGAAATTATGAAAAATGTTATAACTCAACCCCTTCCTTCATAATTCTATCTAGCATGACCCAAACCTCTCAAAACAAAACTTAGATCATCTGAACTAGAGGAGAGAGGCACACCAAGGAAAGGAGGAAGAAGAAGGAAAGAAGTCCAAGAAAAGGTAAGAAAATGGCACTTTTTCATGCCCTTGCCTTCACCAACTTAGTTTTCCTCCTTGAGCTCTTTCTTTTGGTGGTTTTGGTTTTTAGAAAGAATCATTTTTATGGCTGGTTTGTTAGAGGAAGGAGAGAGTTTGAAGAAACTAAGCCAACCATCAAATTTCTCTCTTGAAAGACATTAGAATATGGTATGTTTCATGCTATAATTGTGCTCTACCTTGCCTCCTCCTTCTTCATGAGTTTCGGTTAGACCTAGGACCATATGAGAGTTAATGAGTTTTGGCCATAGCAAGGTAGGAAAAAGGGTTTTAGCACATGAGAAATAAGAATATACAATTAGTACCAAAAGAAAAGCTTTAGAATTTAAGATATGGAAGTTAAGGTTTCAATTGCACCCTAGAAATTATGGGATCATTGGAAGGTATTTAAAGTTCTATGAATTTATGCCTAAGATGTAGAGAAGCCAAGGATTTTGGGTATCCATCAAATTTCTAGCAAGAATAAACAAAAATCCATGTTTGCTTCTCTTGTTCTGGTGTCTCAGCCAAGCTATGGAAGAGGCACTTAAAGCACTATTTCTTTGAATTCTAATGAATTTTGATACTTATACATGATGAATAAATAATTATGGAAGCATTGGATTGAATTTAGGAGGCCTAGAATGAAAGTTGAAATTTTAAGGGCCTAAAAGAGGTTAATAAAGCAAGTTAGTTCTAAACCCTTTTACCTAAGCATGTAATGATTCATGTGAATATTTTAAGAGTTATAAGACATATAGAAAGCAAGAGTTTAGGGTTTAGAAAACAAGAACCAAGGGTAGCTTCATTATAGACCTAAAACTAGCTTTATGTAGCATATTGGTTCTAATGAGATTCAAGAAAGATAATGAAGCCTAAAATAAGTCTTATGGGATTAACTTGTATTGAAATCATTTTGTGTAGGTCCATTTAGCTCAAACACTCCTAAGTGTAAGTGCCAAGAGAAGGAAAGTCAAGAGAAAAGCTATATTCAAGTGGGCTAGTGGCTAATTGAATTCTTATAAGCTTCAACGTAGCTTTCTCTTCACTTCTTCCATGCAATTGAATGTTTGAATAAGTTAATATGCTTATGTGTGTTGTTGCTTGATGCTTTCATGAAGTATGACCCATTATGTTTTCATATGAGATGTGATATTTATGAAAGGTTTATGTGATAGCTGTAACATCTGGTTCTCTGAAAATAAGAGAAAATGTGAGAAACGTAGCATACGATTTCTCCGTCAATGAATGAAACTCACCAGATACAAAAGGAAGTCCCCCAAAATGAGATAGTTAAGGTCCCAAACAATTTGGAAAGCATTCTAGACTCCTAAAAATAAGAATCCCATGCTCAAACAGAAAGAAAAACAAAGTTAGAATGAAGAAACAATTTCTTACAAAAAGCTTACAAATGTAATGGCATTTTTGTAATTTTGAGCAAATTTTGGAATTCACACAAGAGGGCTTTTTAAATGAAATTTTTAACTTTTTCAAGGTTCTCAGAGGCCCTGAAAAAAATGGGAAGGCCTAGGACAGCTAAAGCCCCTCCGGTGGATGTTTTCTAACATCGATGTACCCAAACTTTGACGAATTCGTTCGGGAAGGTTTTAGCTCTGATTTGAGTGATTTCAAAGGAATTTTACTAAATTGGGAACCTAAATTTCATAATGGAAAAGTCAATTCTAAAAAAGGAGCTAAAACGAAGGAGAAATAAAAATGCCAAAAATGAAGGGCAAAATAAGAATTTTTGAAAAGTGTAACTTACTCCCACCTATATATATGATGCACCCTTCTTCTCCCTTCATTATGCATGATCATGTTCTACCCAAAACCAGAGGAGAACCTTAGGGGATGAGGAGCACAAGAGGAGGAAGAAAAGGAGGAGAAATTCAAGGTAGAAAGGTATGAATTTTCATGGTTTTTCATACTCTTTCTCTTCCAAACCTCTTCTCCTTCATTCTCCTTTATTTCCTATGATTATAATGAAGTATATGGATCTATTTTAGAGGATAAATTAAGGGAAAAATTCGGATTTGAAGAGAGGAGCTCAAAGAACACAAGATTCAAGTGAGAAAAAGCAAGAAAACAAGGTAGTTTCTCTTCCTATAGTAGCCATCTTTGGTTCCCTCCTCCTCCATTTCGCCTAACATGAGAAAACCCTGGGAGGAGATGATTTTTAAGAAGAACCAAGCATGAATCTAAGGAAAAAATGCCAAGACAAAGGGATAAAATTAAAATTTTTGAAAATTCTTTCTTAACCTAGCTATATATAAGGACATGCCCTACCTCCTCCTTCGTTTAGCTCACTTTTTTTCTGCCTCAAACTAGAGAAGAGAGCTAGGGTTTGAGGCACACAAGAAGGAGAAGAAAGGAAGGAGAAAAATCCAAAGAAAGGTATGATTTTTCATGGATTTTCATGCTTTCTTTTGAACAAAACTCCTTCTCCTCCATCTTCCCTTCTTTCCTATGGTTTTATTGAAGTTCTTGGATCTATTTTGAGGGTAGAATAGAGGTGGAATTTTCGGATTTGAAGAGAGGTGGCCAAGTAAAGGAAGAATCATCTAAGAAATCAAGGAAAAACAAGGTAAAACTTCCTTTCCATGGTAGCTACTCCTTCTCCCCTTCTCTCCTTGGTTCATCCAACCTAGGGAACTTCAAGAAGGCATGGATTTTGGGCAGAACTAAGGGTGAATCTTAAGGAATTGAGTATGGAGAATAAGAATATGCAAAGAAAACGACAAAAGAACCATTAGATTTCAAGATAGAAAACCTAGAGTTTCAAGTATCCTTTGTAAAATCTAATTTGATACAATAATTCCTAGGCCTAAATGAGTGTTTGGATGAGCTCCTAAGATCCCTAGAAGGCTCATCACATACATCTCCCGTCAAAATAACAAAGAAAACTCCAAGGGTGCCAAGAAGAAGCATAGCCTCAGCCTAAGGGACTTAGAGTACCTAGGGGAAGTTTTAATTTATTCCAAGCTTATTTTTGAGTCATATATAATGGAAGAGGATGAGAGGAAGCCATGGAAAAAGTTTATAAACCATAGAAAGTGAGATGGCATCATAGGTTCCATAATATGACCTAAAGAAGTAACATGTAGTTAAGCTCCTTGTTTTAATTGTGTGATGACTCCAAGAGATTAAAATGGTGTCAAGAATTATAAATGGAAGGAAAGAATAGAGCCTAGAACTCAAGTGATGAATGTTGCTTCATTAGGTGCATTTAGGTACCATAATTGAACCATGAGACAAAGTTGGTGTTCCAAGTAAATATGTAGCTTTAGAATTTGGTTCAAGAGTATAATTGGCTTCCATATGATGTGTTTAGGCTAAGAGAAACAAGCCTTACATCATTATGAGTTTGTGGCCGAGGAAGGGAGTACAATTCTAAGAGAAAAAGTGTGCTTATGTGGCAAAGGTAGCTCTCTCCTGTTTCTCTCATGCATGGATGAATGTTAGCCTTATCTTTGAATATGTGTATGTGTGTTTCAAGCCATGAAAAGCGTTCTAGCATGTGCATATGTGCCATGGTACCATAATGTGATATTATATTTTCAAATGATGTTTTATATGTTTTCTTGGGTTTGCTTAAGTATAGTGAAGCCAAAAACCGTCTAGCCATGGTGAGGATGAGCCAAGAACCCTTGAGAATAGTTGAGACAAAGCTTAGAGTCTCCCAAGAGTAAGGCTTAACTCAAGGCCTTTAAGAAAAAGGGTGAGACAAGTCCAATAACCTTGAAGAGGATGGATGAGGCTAATCCACTTACTTGGCAAGCCTATGTATGCTTTTGTATGACTTGTTCAAATGCCAAGAATGCTTCTTGAATGATCACACTTTCCATTATGTGCATACATGCATTTTTAAGACTTGAATTACATTCTTTATGTATGATTGAAAGGGATATAAGCAATTGGAATTCTTTGAATCTCATTCCTGTAACATCCGGTTCTCTGAAAACAAGAGAAAACATGAGAAACGTAATGTGCAGTTTCTCTGTAAACAAATGAAACTCACCAGATACAAAAGGAAGTCCCCTGAAATGATGTAGCTAAGGTCTCAAAAAATTTGGGAAGCATTCTAGAGTCCTAAAAATGAGAATACCAAGCTCAAACGGAAAGAACAATAGAGCTAGAATAAAGAAACAATTTCTTACAAAAAACTTACGAAACGTAATGGCATTTTTGTAATTTTGAGCAATTTTTGGAATTCACATAGAAGGGCTTTTAAATGAAAATTTTGAGTTCTCCAAGGTTCTCAAAGGCCCTGAAAACCATGGAAAGGCCCGGGATAGCTAAAGCCCCTCCGGTGGATGTTTTCCAACATCTGTGCACCTAAACTTTGATAGATTCATTCGGGAAGGTTTTAACTCCAATTTAAGTGATTTCAAAGGCATTTTACTAAATTGGAAACCTAAATTTTATAATGAAAAAGATAGTTCTCAAAAAGGAGCTAAAAAAAAGTAGAAACATATATACCAAAAGCGAATGGCAAAATGGGAATTTTTGAAAAGTGTTTCTTCCTCCCACCTATATATATGATGCGCCCTTTCTCCCCCTTCATTTTGGTGGACTAAGCTCTATCCAAAAATTAGAGAAAATCCAAAGGGATGAGGCATACAAGAGGAGGAAGAGAAGGAGAAGAAATTCAAGCTAAAAGGTAAGGAAATTTAGTAGTTTTTCATGCTCTCTTCCTTCCAAACCTCTTCTCCTCCACTCTCCTTTATTTCATTTGATTAAAATGAAGTTTACAAATCTATTTTAAGGGATAAATTGAGGGAAAATTCTGATTTGAAGAAAGGAGCTTAAAGACAAGGTAATTTCTTCTTCCATGGTTGCTATCCCTTCCTCCTCTTTCTCCACCATTTCGCCCCACTCAAGAAACACTAGGAGGGTTTAATTTTTAGGCACAACCAAGGGTGGTTCTTAGGAAAAAGGGTGTGGAGATTAAGAATATGAAAAGAGAAGTAATAAATAACCATGGAAATTTAAAATGCAAAGTCTAAGGTTTTAAGTGTTCCTTCTAAAATCTGATTTGATCTCTTAATTCCTATGCCTAAATGAGAGTTTAAATGAGTTCTTAAGATCCCTAGAAGTCTCCCATGTGCTTTCTCCATCAAGAAAACAAATCAAACTCCATGAAAGCCAAAGTCTTCCATAGCCTCGACCTAAAGGGGTTTATATAGCTAGGGATAGTTTTAAATTTTTCTAAGCCCATTTTTGAGTCATATATGATGAATGAAGATGAGGAGAGGCCTTGTGAAAAATGTAGAAACCATAGAAAGTGAGTTGGTGCCTTATATTCCATAATATGATCTAAAAAAGCAACATGTAGTTAGGCTCTTTATTTTAATTGTGTGATGACTCCAAGAGGCTTAAAAGGAGTCAAGAATCATATTTGAAGGGAAAGAATGGAGCCTAGAATTTATTTGATGAGTGTTGCTTCATTAGGTGCATTCTTGGAAACATAAAGAGGCTAATGACCCAAGCTAGTATATAAGAAAGTTGTGTGGCCTTAGACTTTACTTCAAGATTTTAATTAGCTTCCATATGATGTGTCTAAGCCACAAGGAATAATCTCCACCTTCTTGGGTATGTGAGGTCAAGGGAGAGGATTCAAGGCTTAAGGAAAAAAGTGTACAAATGCTAGCAAGGTAGCTCTTTCCACCTTCTCTCATGCATGATTACTTGCTTTACTTGTCTTTAGATGTGTGTATATGTGTTTTAAGCCATGAAAAATGTTGTAACATGAGCTCTTACTCCATGGTACCATGATGATGTATTATGTCTTCCAAATGATGTTTATGATGCTTGCTTTGGTTTGCTTGAGCATGGTGAGGCCAAGAACCCTTAGCCATGGTGAGAATGAGCCAAGAACCCTTAAGATTGATTGAGACAAAGTAAAGAGTCTCCCAAAGTGAGGTTGACTCCCAAAAGTAAGGTTGAGTCTAAAAATCTCTTAAAGAATAGGTGAGGCAAGTCTAAAATCTACAAGTAAATGGGTGAGGCCAATCCACTTGCTTGGCAAGCCTTTGTATGCTATGTATGATTTGCTCAAATGTTGAAATTGTTTCTTGAATGTTTTCACATGTCAACATGACCATACATGCATTTATGAGACTTGTTTGCATCTTTTATGTATGATTGAATGGGAGATAAGCTATTTAGATTCTTTGAATCTCATCCCCTTATTTCCAATGATCTAACATGCTAGGTGGACCAAGAGACTAAGGGAATGAAAGCCAACCACATGAGAGATGAGAACTTGGCATAAAAATCGATAGATTTTGTTACTTTAAGGCCTCATGGATGGAAATTGATGTAATCCATAATTGTATATGCCCTAGGATGATATGAACATGTGTAATTATGATAATATATCATACATAAATGAGAGATTATGTTATGTGACCATTAGAATATAAAATGAGTATGATATGGCAAACTAGCTTCTTGAATGGCATTATGTAATTATGTACAAATGGAAGTGGAATGATCAAATTGAGATGCATGAGGTTTGGGACTATTTATGCTTTTAGACTTACCCAAGAGGTGCCAAATCCCAAGGAAAGCCATTTAGACATTTTGGTATCTTGTATAGACCAAGAATTGACTATTTTAAAATCCTATACCACTTTTTGTCCAAATGAGCTCTTCTTGATTTGAGATTTGGCATGAAATTAAAGCTTGTTGAGAGCTTTTTGTGAAGTTAAAGAACAAAATTTTCGGAGGTCTAGAGAATATCTGATGAATTTTTAAAGTTTGTAAAAATTTTGGTTTTGGTCTAATGCACTATTCACTTAGTCCAAAAGTGATTTTTGTCACACAGGGCTCAAATTATGTCTAATTACCATAAAATTTTATATGAGAAACTAGACATTCCCAGTGACTTGTACCAACTAGAAGCACCTCATTTGGATGTCTAAAGAGGGAGATATAAATTTTCAAAGTTTTTATCCAGTACTAGGCACTTCAACTGATCTTAGGTACTGTTTGATTGGATTTCAAGGTCTAGATGTGCCTAAACGAGTTTGGAGTTATTTTTTCCCTCTAACTAACATCCACAAATTTCTAGATTAGTATCATTTGCATCATTGGATTTTTTTGGAATTAATTGGATATTTTTGAAGTTTGTTGCAGAATTCTGTGACAGCACCAGTGGTAGCCAGACCTCTAGACTATTTCAAATTTCAAACGTCTTTTTTGTTATGTTTCATGGTCGGGACATATTTTTAACATAGAGTAGACATGTGTAACTTTCCATAATGGCCAAGAATTCATGATTTTGATTTTTTTAGAATTAGTTATAATTTTTTAAAATTTATGATAGAAAAGCCAAAATTCTATTCGAAATTACTCCATGAGATTTCATGCTTCCCCTTGCTTTGCACGACCTCTAGGTGAATTTTGATTATGGAAATGGCTTGTATCTAGGGCTGATATTAGGTAATTTTGATGCTTTCTTTGCTAGTTTGAGACCCCCATAGTTGATTTATAATACAAGCATTGATTTTCTATAAATTTGCTTAGGATTTTGGATTAAATATTGAAGTTTCTGGTGGGGGACATACTTAATCCGAATTTGAGACTTGTAGTGGTTGGGTAAGTGATTCTTAGATAGTCATTAGCATTTTAAATTCTTTTGGTACTAATTTCAATTGTTAATGATGAATTAGAGTAGTAATTCTATGATGCTATAGTTATAGGAGGATTTCTGCACTATTGGTGACTGTTGCAAGTGTCTACAAGTGAGGTAACCGGGTTTATAAAAAATTTCATGCATATATCTGATTTAATTTCATATGTTGCTGTACATAAATGATTTGAAATGTTGAATGGATTGGTTGGTTATCTGTTGAATTGTGATTGGACTTTGTGAGTCCATGGTGGAGCTGTGGTGCAGCTGCCACCTGTGCATGTGCTTCGATCGGGCATCAGGTTATGATTAAACCCCAGATACACTGAGCCCTGGTTATGCTCAATGAGGAGTAGGTGCTGTGGATGGGCCTTTCTCGGTGTTAATGGCCTTTAACATATGGAGATATGATTGCTAGTATGGGATAGTAATCTTGATAGCCTACTTGTTTCATTTACTGATATGACTGGTATTTTGTTGTTGCTTATGTGAAATTATGCATGTATGCTAATTAAACTGGAGTATATGATGGAATTGCCTTAGTTACTGAGATTTATATCTCACCCCGTTTTATGAGATTAATATTTCAGGTGAAGGTTCTTTAGGTAAGGATAAGGGTAAGCAAGTGGATGAACATCCATGAGCTGAGGCTGGGTGTGGGAAGCTACACTTAGTCTGAGTAGTATAGAGTAGATGCTAATTTTGTTAACTTTTATATAGCATCATCATGTATCTGCATTGCCAAGTGTAGCAGATTATATTTTGTTAACATGGAATGTAACTAATGAGTAACAGGCTTTACATTAGCTATTGATGGATGTATGAATCTTGACACTAATTTTGGCTAGTGAACCTATGATATATTGACTATTTGAGTAATGTAATTCTATAATATATTGATGCATGAAATACTCAATGAAAGTATGATTGAATGACCATTGTGAAAAAATGTAAATCTGTTGATATAAGACCAATGAATAAGTAGGAGAATCCATCTTTAATGGTGGGATGGGTAATGATCTAATGGCTAGGGAATTCAGTAGATAAGTGCTAATAGAACCTTACAATAAGTGGGAGAGTGGCCCTAGAGAGTCCCTAGATAGAGAGTGGAGAGTATAAGGCAAAGTTTTAAGAGTAGTAGGATCAAAAGGCCCTTGGCCGCGGCCAAAATATGGTTAGCCATGGCCAATAATGGCAAAGTTGCCCAGGTAGAGCACCAGAGAGCAATTCGCCCCGGCGAATAGGGAATTGGCTGCGGCGAAATGTGAGAGGCTAAACTAGGAGTTGTCCAGAGGGTAATTCGCCGCGGCGAATTGAGGAATTGGCCGTGGCAAACTTTTGTGAAAATGAGCCAGGCATTCCAGAAAGGAATTGGCCACTGCAAAAGTAGGTGTTGGCCGCGACCAATAGCGAGAGGCGAGCGAGGGAAGTTCCAGGAGGCTTCTTCACTGCGGCGCCATGTAGGTTGGTCACGGCAAAGGTCCAACTCGCTAGCGATGCGAGGGGTGAAGCTGAGGGGAATTGGCTGCGGCTAAAGGGAAATTGGTTGCGGCGAATGTCCTGAAATCCCTATATTTACTAAGAAATCTTGGTTTTCCATATTGTAACCCCAAGGGATGACTTGTAAACATTGATAGAAGATAAATGTGAGTTGAAATGATAGGTAATAGAATCAAGGCTTATAAATGAATGTTTGTTTCCCCTGAGGTACGTAAGTGTTCATAATTATATGGTTGATGACTCTAATGAAAATAAGGTTCAAATTTCCCATATTTCCATAACGTAATTAGTCTTAATGACATGTAACCATGGATTAGGGTTGTTAATCATGTATTTAACCTTAATTACAATGATTTAATTACAATGATTAGAAGTTAGGGTCGTCACAATTAAAACCTTGAATAAAGTCCTTTGATTTATGCATTGCATCTGCATGGGTGGCAGAGACTTAGAAGCTTGACAAGATTATGGTAGTGAATTTTGATAGGTGGAACTTGAGTGATACATAATGCCTTAACCACTTGAGAGTTGAGAGTAAACACTAATCCATATGAGAGGCTATGCAATTCAATTCATTCTTTTCAAATGAAATTGCCATGTGTAATGTCCAATTTTAGTTAAATGACGAAAATAGGCGCATTTTCAAAGCAAGTCCCCCGAAAGGAATTATTTAAGGTCCTGAAAAATTTGAGTAACATTCTAGACTCCTAAAAATGAGAATTCTAGCCTCAGAAGGAAGGAAAAATAGAGCTACAATGAAAAAATAAATTTTTACGAAAATCTTACGAAACGTAATGGCATTTTCATAATTTTGGACAATTTTTGGAATTCACACAAGAGGGCTTTTTAAATGAAAATTTTAAATTCTCCGGGGTTCTCAGAGGCCTTGAAAACCATGAGAAGCCCCAGGAAGCTAAACCCCCTCCGGTGGACGTTTTCCAATGTCAGTGTGCCCAAACTTTGATGGATCCATTCAGGAAGGTTTTAGCTTTGATTTGAGTGATTCCTAAGGCATTTTTCTTAATTGGGAACCTAAATTTTATAATGGAAAAGATGGTTCTCAGAAAGGAGCTAAAACAAAGGAGAAACGAAAATCAATGTACGAAGGGCAAAATTAGAATTTTTGAAAAAGTCATTTTTCCCTACCTATAGGTGGCGCCTCACACTTGCCCTCATTTGACTTCAGAAAATTCAGCCCCAAACTAGATGCAAAACCATAAGAGAGAGGCGCCTAAGAGAGGAAGAAGAAGAAGGAAGAAATCCAAGCCAAAGGTATGTTTTTTTGGTTATTTTTCATGCTCTTCTCCATCCACACCACCTCTCTTTCATCCTCCTTGATTTCCTTTGATTAAAATGAAGCTTATGAATTTGATTCAAGGGAGAAATTCAAGGGAAATTTCGGATTTGAAGAGAAGAGTTTGGAGAAAGCAAGATTTAAGCCAAACTAAGCAAGGAAACAAGGTAAAATTGCATCCTATGGTTGATATCTTCCATCACTCTTCTTTTCTATTTCTCTTAACCCTAGGAGCCATAGGAGGATCTGATTTTCAACCCCAACCAAGCATGAATCTTAGGTATTTAATAGAGAAGAACAAGAATATGCAAAGAAAACAACAAAATAACCATTAGAATTCAAGATGCAAATTCTAGGGTTTTATGTGCACCCTCCAAATTCTAATTTTGTATGATGATTCCTAGGTTTAATTAAGAGTTTAAATGAGTTCTTGAGACCCCTAAGATGCTCCCCACAAGCTTCCTCCTTCAAGAAAACAAAGAAAACTCCAAGGAACCCTAACCTAGGCATAGTCTCGGCCAAACCATGTTCTCATAGCTAGAGGGAGTTTAAAATTTTTCTAAGGCTATTCTTGAGTCATATTTGATGAATGAAAGTGAGGGGAGGCCTTGGAAGAAATTTAGAACTCATAGAAATTGATTTGGTGCCTTAGGTTCCATATTATGACCTAAAGAAGCAACATGATGTTAGGCCCTTTGTTTTAATGGTGTGATGACTCCAAGAGGCTTAAAAGGAGTCAAGAATCATATTTGAAAGGAAAGAATGAGGCCTAGAAATTATTTGAGGGGTGTTGCTTCATTAGGTGCATTTATGGACCATAATGGGGGTTATAAAGCAATCTAGTGTTTAACCAAGTTATGTGGCCTTAGAATATATTTCATGAACCTAATTGGCTCCCATAAATTGTATCTAGGCCAAGTGAAACCATCTCTAACAATTTGTGGGTGTGTGGCCGAAAGAGGAGGCTTGAATCCAAAAGGAAAAGTGTGTAATTGTGTGCAAGGTAGCTCTCTCCACCTTCTCTCATGCATGGATGTGTGTTTAGCTTGTCTTAGAATGTGTGTATGTGTATTTTCAAGTCATGAAAAGTATGCTAGCATGATTTTATATGCCATGATTTCATGATGTCATGTTATGTTTTTAAATGAATGCATGATGTTTGTTTGAGTTTGCTTGAGTGTGAAGAGGCCAAGAACTCTTCACCATGGTGAGGATGAGCCAAGAACCCTTAAGATTGGTTGAGCATAGTAAAGAGTCTACTAAAAGTAAAGTGGGCTCCCAAGAGTATGGTTGAGTCCAAAGCTCTTAAAAAATGGGTGAAGCAAGTCCAAAATCTATGAGGAGAAGTGTGAGGCCAATCTAAACACTTAGTGAGCTCTTAAATGATTTGTATGACTTGTTCACATGCCCCAAGCTTACTTCTTGAATGTCCATGACTTGTATTATGTCCATGCATGCATTTTTAAGGCTTGCTTTGCATATATTATGTATGATTGAATGGGAGATGAGTTATTGGGATTCTTTGAATCTCATTTCCTCCTCTCCAATGATCTAATATGCTAGGTGGACCAAGTGACTATGGTAATGGGAGCCAACAACATTGAAGAAAGAAGATTCACAACCATATGTTTAGCTTTTATCTTTTTGGAACCATAATGATGCCTTATGATGTATATTGTTGTTATAAAGGGTCTATGACCCTTGAGACATGTTTAAATATGATAGTATGTGGTGTATAAATGTATGGATATGATGTGTGAACTCTAGAATAGAATTTGAGTATGTAATGCCAAAGTATGCAATTTGGAAGTTTGATGTAAATGTGCATAAGTGTGGGTTAAATGGCCAAAATGAGATGCAGGAGGTTTGGGACCATTTGGGCAGCTCACACAAGTCTTAAATGTGCTTTTAGAATTGCCTAAAAGGTACCCACACCAAGGGAAAGCCATTTGACAATTTTGGTACCCCATATGGAGCCAAAATTGACCATAATGGAACCCTATATCACTTTTTGGCTAAATGAGTTAGTCTTGATCTGAGATTTGGCTTAAAATTAGGTCTCATTAAGAGCTTTTTGGGAAGTTAAATATTATAATTTTTGGAGGTCTACAGAATATTTGATAATTTTTCAAAGTTGGCAATTTTTATGGTTTTGGTCTGGTACACTATTCATTTGGTCCAAAATTGAATTATGTCACACGAGACTCAAATGATGTCCAATTGCTATGAAATTTTATATAGAGAAACTAGAAATTCACAGTGACTTGTGTCAAATAGAATCTCCTCATTTGGAGTCTAGAGAGGGAGATATGAATTTTTGAACATTTTGTCTAGTATCAGGAATTTTGCCCTACCTGAGTTACTGTTACATTAAATTCCGAGGTCTGGGCTTGATGACCTGATCTAGAGATATTTTTCCTCTCTATCTAACATCCACATATTTCTAGATTGGTATCATTTGCATGGTTTGGATTTTTGTGGAATTGATTGGACATTTTCAAAGTTTTTTACAGAATCTTGTGACAGTTTCAGAATGCAGTCTAACCTCTGGACCATTTTGGATGTCAAATGTTCTCTATGGTAAATGTTATAATCTGGGCGTATTTTTAGTGTGAATTAGACATCCATAGCTTTCCATAATGACCAAGATTTCATGATTTAAATTTTTCTAAAATTAGTTATGATTTTTCAAAATTTGGTCAGAAAAAGGGGCAAATCTGGTTGAAATTAAACAATCCCATTTTAAGCTTCATTTTGGTTTCCATGAGTTGTGGACATGATTTTATGATGCAAATGAGTTGTAGTGATGTAATTAAATATGAGAATGTATAGCATGAGCTCACATGGTCCACGTGACACTGAATGAAATTTTTAGATACGACGCAACGTGAAAATAATCATTATTTTCTTGCCTTTTTCATGGGAAACCTACATGATTCATGATATTAAGCCATTTAAAAGCATGAAATAAGCTAGAATTTATGGTGTTACACCATGGAATTTGATTTCTTGATGCAAGTGAAGTTAGCTTTGATTGTTGAAGTGTTGAAGAGTTTTGATCATTCTTTAACTTGTGATTTTTATTTCCTTTTTCGTTTTCATTCTCCTTTGGTCATTTCATTAATCTTTTCCTTGGATCTTGAATTTTGCTCAGGAGTGCAAAGGTTCAAGTATAGGGGAATTTGATGAATACTAGTTTCATATATATGAATCCTCCTAATTTCGGTACTTTAATGATTAAATATGGCTTGTTGCATTTAATTAGGAAGATAATTGATTTTATTAACCATTTTTGTATTTTAGGAAATTAATTGCAAAATTGTTGAACATTAATGTATAAAGCTTGAATGAGAATATTTCTACTTGATTTTTCTCATTCTTTTGTGTAGATTTTAATGGACAAATAAAGCTTGAATGAGAATTTGATTTAAAGAAGAGAAGGAGAAGAGTTGGGCTTTAAATGTACTTTTTGTTGGGCAATTAAAATTGGAATGGGAGGAATAAATCACATGGGTTCTTCACTCACTCCACTTCACATAGGCAACTTGTAGCTTCATTCTCTTATTCTATCACATCCACAACACACCTAATTCATTAAACACGTAGGCATGGAAGGCAGCTCACATGTGTGGCTTATTCATTCACTCACACACACCTACTAGATGCATAGCCTTGCATTTCCACTCTTCACATCCCAAGCACAACGACACCACAAAACATTCACACATGAAGGTTGCATGTCACACGTAGTAGTCACACCAACACATTCACTCACTTCTTAGGCTTCATGCACGTGGATACACACTTTCACATCACACGCACATGCATGGCTGGATTCAAGTAGGATAAACACTTACAAGAAGCTACGAGTTTGAGAATGAACAAGAAACATGAGGTGGATGAAGAAGGAGCTGAGTTAAATGAAGAAGCTGAACATGTGTGTATAACAAAAGCTATGGGTCTAGATTGAGAGATGAGTAGAAGCACAAAAGCTACGGGTTTTACGTGCATGGAGAGGAGAAAAAGACATGAAGAATATGAAGAAGAGACACACACAAAAGCTGATGTGGAAGAATGAAGTCCAAAATGCGTGGGAAGCAAGGGACAACTCATACCACACGAGACCAAATCAACATGCATGAGAAGCTTACATGGGAAAATACGTGGAGTAGCAGTAGAATTAAGGAGCTTGAAAAGAAAGAAGCTGGGAAGCACTCACTTAAGCTATGGGTTATGGAAGGAAAGCATGAAAATGTGGAATAAGAAGAGAAGGAGCTATAGGTTGATGTGGAGAAGGAGAACAAGTGGAAGAATTACATGAAGAAGCTAGATGAAGCTATGGGCAAAAGGTTTTAAAGTAGCTGGCTAAGGAGATCACATGGGAAATGAAATAGGAAGCTACCATGGGTTGAATGGAATATGCACATAACATGTAACACACTAGCTCAAGAAGAGAAAAGCTCACGAATGGAATGAGAAGCATGGATAGATTTTTATATTATATTCATAATATTTAGCATCAAATAGGGCTTATACTTATACGCACAAGAAGGAAGCTATAGGTAATTGAAACAAAAGGAAGCACATGAATCATTAAAAAAGAAGAGGAAGGGCATGTGATTTAATAACACAGGGGCAGCATCCAAGAGGGAATAAAATCATTCATCCAATCCATGTCGCGAGAGAACATCAACATAGAACCATTCATTCATATCATTTTGTTGTCATTTTTCCATTCTCCACCTAATTCCTCTATCTGTTTGGCAAAGATTTTCCTATTTTTCTAGCACTTTTCTCTTCTTATATTATCTTGGTTAAGATTATATTTGATTGGGAATTTGTGTTGTTTATAATTAGTTGCTGGTTAGACACTAATTAGGAGACTTTTTGAATGATTAATTGATTGATTAAGTACTGAATTTTTCATTTCTCCTCTAATTTTTCATGTATGCAATCCAGGTATTTAATGAAATACATGAGTGAGATTGTGTGCTTAATTGTTTGATTTGAGAATTTCTTGGAGTTTAATTGGTTAATTAAATATCTTACAATGCTAATTGATTAATTAATCAATCAAATTTAGTGTTCATCGATCTTACTGACAAGAGTTAGTAATTTGATGTGGGGTTGAGGTTTTAATTCGACATTAATTTATTAATCTCTTGATTCTTGCATGGTAACTTAAGATACTTTGCCATAAACACGATTAGGGACTCTTAGATTAAAACTATTTACAATTGAATTAGGATAAGAATAGTGGATATCAAGGGACAAATCCAAAACTAGTCACATGTCTATCATTCACTCCTTAGTTCATGCATTTACATAGTAATTAGGACTTTAATTCAATTTAATTTTAGTTAGTTTAATTAGATTAAACCCCTTTTTAATTATGTAGTTCTAGAATCCTTATACACTTAGAAAATTCAATTGAACATTGAAATTCATTTCCAAAGGAGATGACTTAGGTTGTGCCACTAGTTATAAATTTTAATCCAACCTAGTTTTATTTTAGAGGTTGTACGACACGACCTTTCTGAGGGAAATTTCTGGTAATATGCCCCGACTTCCCACATTTGAAGCATGTTAGCATGGATGACTAGGTTCTACTAGGCTGCATCTTTTTGCCCTTATGTAGCCTTTTATTCCATTGTACCTTGCCTCTCTTCCTATTGCTAGGTGTTATGCTCACCTTGTCCTTTGGTCTTGGTCTATTGGATTTTGGAATCCCTCTTTGACTAGCTGTAGTCACTATAGGTAAAATATCTCATAGGTTGTTTTCAATCACCCTATAGGTAAATGTTCTAATCTTCTATGGAGTCACTTGATCTCTAATTAGAGACTTTAACCTATTTTCAAATCTTTCACATCTCTAAGGTTCATCATCATATCTCTAAAGATAGGAGGAATACCAAGGCAGCTCTATAATTTTAGCCACATATTGGTCTATGGAGATATTATTAGTTTGCTTCAACCCTATAAATTCCTTCTCCTCTGATTCCAAATGGAAGTAGAAAAACACTTCTCATAAAATTCTGCTAGAAAGTTCTCCTAATTGATTGGGATGTTCTTCATCTACATAATAGACTCCATGCTACGCCACCATCTGTTGACTTCTTTTTCTAACATGAATGTGGCGAGCATAGCCTTTTGTTCTAACATACAATCTATTACTTTGAGTATCTTCTCAAGCTGCATTATCCATGCCTCAGCTTATCTACATCTAATTCTTCATCAAACTAGGGTGAACCATTCTTATAGAATTGATTTAACAGCTTTTAAATAGGTATATGGGCCTAAGTTGGCTCCTAAGGGGTGCTAGTGGAATGCCAAAGGTAGATGGCTTGGTGCAAGGGCTTTTCTCCTCATTTCCTCTTGCTTAGCTAGGGTATGTTGCAACTGCTAGATCATTTCCTTCTACTGTTGCATAATTTGTATCTGTTGTTATAGCATATTTTGCTGTTGATCCATCATGACTTGTTGTCTATCTAATTGTTCCATGATGGTCTGCCCCGTCTAGTATTCACCATTTCATTTAAGAGTAACCATAACCTTAGTATACTAATGCAATTTAAAAATATATGCATGCATTCCACTAAACAATTCAAGAGCCAATCATAGAGCTAGGTTGCATAAACCTTCACTCTAATACCAATAAATGTAATGTCATAAGTAGATAGCACTTAATTCTCGTCGTAAAGTGCCATGGCATCTATTTTTGTAAATTCAATACTTTTAGCATAAAAAAATATTGTTATTAATGGTCAAAATAATCATTTCTAATTAAATGAATCATTTTAACTTACTGAACTCATTCTCCATCCTTACTACAATTGCTCATACAGAATATCACAAAAAGAGGCATGGAATTCGGATATAAACCATGCACATCAAGACTAACATTACACTTCCATTTTTCCATGGTCCCATAATTTTGTCATAACTTCAAAAATTCATAACATGAGCTAGAAAATTCCAAATCATGTAAACTAAGACTCTATGGAAAGCTCAGGACATAATCTACATGATATAGAAATTTTAGATAAAAAAATATCATTTGGCCTATGAAATTCTAATAGAATAGTACCACTATCAAAATTTCACCTAAGTGCAAACATGAAACTTTGAAATTTTATATCTCAAGCTATGGTACCAAATTGAGGGATTTCAGTGGCTATAGAAAGCTTATAATGCCTACTATATGCCTAAAATATTTCATAAGCATTGGACTTAATTTGTCCCCTTAAGTATGAAAAAATCCAGACTGACCAAATGAACAGTGCATATGCAATTTCTGCATAATTCAGCCAATATTGAAAAAGCAAACGAAATTCTATAAACCCTAAAAATTTCATTTTTAAGCTCTATGAAAAGCTCTAAATGAAGTATATATGCCTGTCAAAATTCATCTTTTTAGTTTAATTTTGGTTTAAGGCAAGATCATGGCTTAAAATGGTGTATCAATGGTTTTAAATGGTTCAAAATGGTTTCTCACATGCATTGTGACCATTTGAGTAGGTCCAAAACCTCAATTACAACATATAGAAGCATCATATCAAATTCAAAATATCATAGAACTTAAAATCACTCTTTCAATTGGCTTTATATACACACTTGGCAAGCCACGCACATACCAAAAATCTATGTTCTCATACATTTGGCTCCAAATATGGTACATACAACATATTTTCATACTTTGACACATGAGTGAAAGATTACATGTCATAAATAATATATACATACACACTTTGACATTAAATTACATCAAATTCTATTCCATTATCAAAAGTGTCACAACTTAAACTTCTTGGCCTTCATTCCTTGCTCCATGAGGTTACCTAGGCAATGTTAGATATAAAGTGGGGGAAAGTAAGATTCAAAGAATCCCAATAACTCATTCACCCTTTCAAGAATGCATATATGGCATGTTATCATATCAAAGAGAGCAAGTATGCATTAATTACTTCCATACATCAAACATAATCATATTTCCAAAGTCATATGAATACAACAAGATAAAAAACAAGCTATAGGGACTTTTAGTCCAGCCTCATCCAATTCTTGGGATTGTTGGATTAGCATTATCCACTTTTTAGAGACTTTTGACTTAGTTTCACTCATCTTTGAGTCTTTTGGTCTTGTCTCACCCTTACTTAGGGACTTTTGGATTATCCAAACTAAGGGACTTTTAGCACAACCTCACCCATCAAGAGCTATCTCTCATTCAAAATACAAATAAAAAAATATAATGGTACCAAAGCATCAAACCAATAGCTATAGGCATGTTTCATGATTCAAACATACATACAAGTAATTAATGATAATCAAACAACCAAGAAATGCATACAAGAATGGATAAAGAACTACCTTGGGTCAAGAATTCTTCCTTTGATTCCTAGCTCCTTGGTTTAGCCTCACACACACACTTGGAGGAGACCTGATTTGCTTCATCTAAACACATCAAATAAGATACAAATACATTAATGGTACCATCTTTAGCCTCACATAAACTCTTCATAAGCTAATTCTAGCTTATGGCATGCATATGGTTCCATACAAGAGTATGATGAAGCAACTCATATAATTCATCATCTTGGCTCTAATTTTTCACTTAATCTAAGTCACATGACTCTATTTAAACTTAGTAGAGTCATCACAAATTCAATTTAAGGAGCCAAATATCAAGTTGCTTCTTTATGACTAAAGCAACCCTAAACTTTTAACTTTCAAAATATGATTTCTAAATTCAAATCAATAGTTCTTTTGGTGTTATAATTCATATCTAGACCATTTCTATCACTGAAATCAAAGAAAAATCTCTCTAAGTGTTTCATTCCTTTCTTGGCTGAGACACTCACCATATTAGGAACCCATGGAGTTTTGTTTATTTTTCTTAGGGAATTGGCACTTGTGAAGCCTCTTAGGTCTCTTATGAGCTCAAACATACTCTTACATAAGTTAATTTATCATTAGAAAGTTTCATAAATCCCTAGGTGCAATCAAAACCCTAATTTTTATAACTTGTTATCCGTAGCTTCTTTTGAGTTCTATTTCTTCCATATGATTCCTTAGGCTTTAAAACCCCAATTTCTATTAAGTTTAGACCATAATCAAACTTCCTACATATGACCCCAATTCTAGCTAAACACATGCACACAAGAAGAAACCAAGAAGAAGCAATTTTAACCATGGTTTCTTTGTGACTACCCTAATTTCTAATCATGGTAATTAAGCTTAAACATGTGGTTAATAATCATAAATCAAGGTCTAGCACTATTTAAATCAATCAATTTAGGAAAAAGTGAGGAAACTTGAACCTTAATGTTATTAGAATCATTAACTAAACATTTACAAGTATTCATGTACATAAGTGAATCAAATCCCCAATTAAAAGCCTTTAATCTATTACCCATTCATTTTCAACTCTTAAGAATCTCCTACCAGTGTTTCTAAGTCATCCCTTGATATTGCTATAGGAAAAACCAAGGTTTTTAGGTTATTATGAGGAATTAAGTACCTTCACAAATTTTGCAAATTCGCCGCGACCACCTCCCCCTTTTGCTGTGGTGAATTACTCTCTAGATGACTTCTAGTTTAGCCTTTCATATTTCACCTTAGCTAACATCTCTCTTCGTAGTAGCCAATTCCTTTATATTTCCTTCCCTGGGTAACTTCATCACATTTGGCCACGACAAATTCCATTTTGGTCATGGCCAATTACCCTCTCTGTTCCTATAACTCCTAAATTTCGTCTCATACACTCTAATTCTCACTCTAATGGCACTCTAGGACCACTTTCTCTCAATTTGTGAGACTCTAATAGTATTTATTTACTTGATTCACCTAACTAATTTATTATTACCTGTATAATATCTGGTTCTTTGAAAATGAGAGAAAATATGAGAAACATAATGTATAGTTTCTCTGTAAACGTACGAAATTCATCAGATACAAAAAAGAAGTCCCCCGAAATGAATTAGTTAAGGTCCTAAAAAATTTAAGTAGTATTCTAGACTCCTAAAAATGAGAATCCCAGGCTCAGATAGAAATAAAAATAGAGCTAGAATAAAGAAATGGATTTGAACAAAAGATCGACAAAACGTAATGGCATTTTCGTAATGTTGAGCAAATTTTGGAATTCTCATAAAAGAGCTTTTTAAATGAAAGTTTTGAGTTTTCTGGAGTTCTCAGAGGCTCTGAAAACCATGGGAAGCCCTAAGACAATTAAAACCCCTCCAGTGGATGTTTCCTAACATCAGTTGACCCGAACTTTGACAAATTCATTCAGGAAGATTTTAGCTCTGATTTGAGTGATTCCAAAGGCATTTTACTAAATTGAGAATCTAAATTTCATAATGGAAAGGAAAAGTCTCAAAAAGGAGCTAAAACAAACTTGAAACAAAAAATGCCAAGATGAAGAGGCAAAATTGAAATTTTTGAAAAGTCTTTCTTAACCTCCCTATATATATGAGGCACCGACCTCCTCACTCATTTAGACATAATTGTTTTTACCCTAAACCAGAGGAGAGAGCTAGGGTTTGAGGTGCACCAAGAGAAGGAGAAAGGGAAGAGAAAATTAAGGCAAAAGGGATGGAATTTCTTAAATTTTTCATGCTTTCTCTTTAGTAAACCTCTTCTTCTCCATTTCCCCTTTCTTTCCTATGGTTTTATTGAAACTTTTGGATCTGTTTTGAGGGAAGAACAGAAGGGAAAATTCGGATTTAAAGAGAAGAGGCCAAGGAAAGGAAGAATCAAGTAAGAAAACAAGGAAAAATAAGGTAAATCTTCCTTCCATGGTAGTTATCCCTTGCTCCCTTCTTCTCCTTGGTTCATCCCATACGTGGAGCTTCAAGAAGGCTTAGATTTTGGGCAAAACCAAGGGTGAATCTTAGGAATTTAAGGGAGGAGAATAAGAATATGCAAAGAGAATTAACAAATAACCATGGAAAATCAAGATAGCAAACCTAGGGTTTCTAGTGTTCCTTGTAAAATTTGATTTGCTACAATGATTTTGAGGCCTAAATGAATGTTTAAATAAGCTCCTAAGATCCCTAGAAGGCTCCTCATATGCATCTTCCATTAAGAAAACAAAGCAAACTCCATGGAGGCTAAAAAGGTGCATAGGCTCAACCTATAAGGGTTGAGGTACCTAGGGATAGTTTTAATTTGTTCCAAACCCATTTTTGACTCATATATGACAAGTGAAGATGAGAGGAAGCCTTGGAAAAAATTTAGAAACCATAGAAAGTGAGATGGCCTTATATGTTCCATAATATGACCTAAAGAAGCAACACCTAGTTTGGCTCTTTGTTTTAATTGTGTGATGACTCCAAGAGGCTTAAAAGGAGTCAAGAATCATACATGAAAGGAAAGAATGGAGCTTAGAACTCAATTGATGGATATTGCTTCATTAGGTGTATTTAGGAACCATAAATTAACTATAGGACAAAGTTAGAGTTCCAAGTAGATGTATGGCCTTAGAAATGACTCCAAGAACCTAATTGGCTTCCATATATTATGTTTAGGCCAAGAGAAACAAATCCCACACCTTTGTATGTATGAGGCCAAGGAAGGGAGAGCATTTCCAAGAGAAAAAGTATGTGATTGCAACAAAGGAGCTCACTCCTCCTTCTCTTATGCATGAAAATGTGTTTAACTTGTCTTTGAATATGTGTATGTGTGTTTTAAGCTGTGAAAAGTGTTCTAGAATGTGCATATATATTATGGTACCATGATGTTGTAATATACTTTCAAATGATGCCTAGAATGTGTGCTTGAATTTGCTTGTGTGTGGTGAAGCTAAAAACCCTTAGGCATGGTGAGGATGAGCTAAGAACCCTTAAAAATAGTTGAGACAAAGTAAAGAGTCTCCCAAGAGTGAGGTTGACTCCCAAAAGCGAGGTTGAGTCAAAACTTCTTAAAGAAAATGGGCGAAGTAAGTCCAAAATCCACAAGAGAATGGGTGAAGCTAATCCACTTACTTAGCAACCCTATGTATGCTTTATATGACTTGTTCAAGTACCAAGAATGCTTCTTGAATGATCATGCACTCCATGATGCTCATGCATGCATTTTTAAGACTTATTTTGCATTCTTTATGTGTGATTGAAAGGGAGATGAGTCATTGGGATTTTTTGAATCTCATTCCCTCCTCTCCAATGTCTTGACATGCTAGGTGGAGCAAATGAACAAGGTAATGGAAGCCACCAAGTTGGAAGATAGGAGATTGACATCAAAGTGTCTAGAATTGCCTAGTTTTGTCTATTTTGTAGCCATACTAATGGCATATGATGTAATACTATGATAGGAATGTTGTATAATCATTTGAACATATGTAATTACTCATATGTATGATGTATAAATGAGAATTAATGCCATATGCATGATATAGCATGATTTGGGTATAAAATGGCAAGACTAGGCATATGCATTCTTGTGTATATCATGGGATGGATGAATGAGTTTAAGAAATATGGGTTTGTGCACCTTTGAAACAAGTTAAGAATGTCATTTTAGTGAATTCTCACATGCTCAAGTGGCCATGGTTGCCTTAAAAGCTAAAATGGACCATTTGAGACCCTTATGAGACACAAACATGACTATTTCACAACTTAATGTTAAGATCTAACCAAATGAACAAATTTGCCCATAAAATTTGGTATACATATAGATATTACCTAGATATTTTTTGGAAGCTAAAGATCAAATTATTTGAAGCTCCATAGAATTAATTATAAATTTCTAAAGTTTTCATTTTTTGTTGAACTAATGCAGACACTATTCATATAATCAGAAACTTGGGCTGTGTCATTCATAGGACAAATGAGTCCAATGCTCACAAAATTTTACAGGCATAAACTAGATATAATAAGCTTTCCATGGCCATTAATATCACCCCAATTTGATATTTGAGTAGGGAGATATGAATTTTTAAAGTTGGAGGATAGTACTAGTAACAATAGTCGACCTCTGGTATTGTTCCATCAATTTTCGATAGTTAGCAACCTCTGTTGTGGTCTGGATTTATTTTTATCATAAATAGACATCTGTAGATTTCCAAAATTGTATAGTGTACTTGATTTTGATTTTTCTATAATTAGTTATGATTTTTCAAAGTTTAGGCACAGAATCTGAAAATCCTACCCAAGGCCACACTATGTTTATACCATCCATTTGCAAGAGTTCTAGGCCACTTCTTGAGTTTTTTATGAGTTGGATTTATATATTTAAATGTGAGAATGAAGTGAATGAGTCCATATGGCCTACAGAACACTAAATGAAAAATTTACTCGTCACGTAAAGCAATTTAATTGTATTTTTCTATGACTTTTTCTTGAGGAATTCATGTGCTTCATTGAAAAAAAGCCTACATATGATATGAGATGAGTCATAGAATCATGGTGTTACAACTCGTACAAGAGTTAAGTGTTGATTCCAACTCATTCATCTATCCTATAATCACAATTTCATGAATTAATGTCAGCAAGAATTTATAAACTACCAACAATTGTCATTCAAATAGAAATCCCAATAGGGCACAATGCATTATCAATCTAAGTCATCATACAAGTTAACAAATGATTACAATTCCAGATAGTGAACCATATCATAGGATTAACTAAGTCCTATATCAGCTACTATAAGTTTATACATCATAAACCAATTTAATGTGAGGCCTCACCCCTCAACAGATACAGATTAGGTTATCAACATATAAGTTCCTACACTTAGTAACATGATTACATGATGATGCTATACCAAAGAATAACAAAATTAGCATCTATCCTAAGTTAGGTCAATCCAAGTGTAGCTTCCCCACACATGGTTTTAGCTCATGAATGCTCATCCACTTGCTTACCCTTATCCTTACTAGAGGATCCTTCACCTGAAATAATTAGCTCATGAAACAAGGTGAGATGCAAATCTCTGTAACCAAGGTGATTTATATTCATATAATCCAATTTAATTAACATATATGCATGAATCAATATAAGCATCATAATCATATTAGTCATATCAGTAAATGAGATGATTAGGCTACTATGATTACCATCCCATACTAGCAATCACATTTCCACATGTTAAAGGCCGCTAACACTGAGAGGGGCCCGTCCACAACACCCACTCTCCAATGAGCACATTAGGACTCAGTGCATCTGGGATTTGATCATAACTTGATGCCCGATCGAAGCATATGCACAGGTGACAGCCGCACCATAACTTCACCATAGACTCACAAGGTCCAAACACAACACAATAGATAGCCAATTAATTTATTTAGCATTTCAAATCTTTCATGTGCAGTAAATATAAAATTAAAGTAGATATATGTATGGAATTACAAAATCCCCGATTACCTCACTTGTAGCCAATTCTTTAGAGCTAACAAAATGCAACTTCAGCCTATGGACACAAAACCAAGCCATTACTATCCCTAATCACAATTTATATAAGCAAACCCATTACTCAAGGAGTTATGCTATAAAGGACTACTTAGAAAATACTTACCTGACTATTATAAGAACCAAATTCGGATTTAGTTGTGCCTACACCAATAACCTCATAATAACACTTCAAATTCTAAGTAAATTCACATAAAAACAATACCCACATCATAAATAAGCTATAAGGGTCCCAAACTAGTAGAAAATGCATAAAAATGAAAAGTTTATACTTACCTAATAACACCTCTAGCCTCAATTTTTGAAATTACACTATGAAAACATCAAACCACAAGTTTCAGATTTTGGGTGTGGGTGAAAATGCTTCAAATGGAAAACTAATTAGGTCAAATTAAAGAGAGAGAGGTGAGGATTAAGTTATATAACAATTACCTTGGCTGATTTTAAGCCTAAAAGTGAGAAATGGTGGATTTCTTATTAAGAACCCTAGCCTCCCTCTAAACCTCCGAATTTTGCTTTGCCTCTTGTGTTTTTTCTGTAGAATGGGGAGGAGGCTGAGTGTATTTAGGGTTTAGTTATGTTTAAGTTAGGTCCTAAATAGGTTATAGATTGACCCAAAGGCCCAAATCCATATGGGTTCAGATTTTATACTTGTTAGGCCTTATTTTATGAGTTGGGCTACACAAATTTGATTAGATTAGGCTAAGTTCCAAGAGTCAATCCAATTTGGGTCTGTGTAATGTATGTTGGGCCAACTATCACGGCCCATGTAAATTGGGTCTTGGGCCTCTATTTCACTAAATTAGATTGGGCCATTGCTGTGTGATCTCTCTTGGGCCAAGACTTATAATAGAAAGTTGGGTCTGCACCTAAGTTCATTGGGCCTCCATTAATCCTTATTCATGGCTTACTAAAATTAACTTTGGGCCTAAATTAAGCTTTAACCCAAATGAAATTTGAAGCCCATATTAATAACTTATTTCTCTATAAATTTCCACTCATATAGCTTACCCAATTATTTCATAATAATTATTCATAATCAACCCAAATCTATGATTAACACCTTAATTCATTTTAGGGTGTTACATTCTTATCTTATTTCAAAGCTTATCAAGAGCGCTTCCTTAGCTTCCAAGTTTTCCTCCAAATTGTCCTTCCTTCTATTGAACTAGCCATAAAACATCACCATTTAAGACATCAAAAACATGAGAAAAGATAGGAGAAAGAGAAGAAGAACATTAGTAAAGGGAAGAACATGAAAAGTAGGCAAAATCTTACACTTTTCAAGCTTAATTTCCTTCTCCTTTGCTCCCTCTTTGGTGTGCCACTTCCAACAAGTCTTGGTTTGAGATAGAACAAAGTTAGTTAGGAAGAATAGAGAAGGTGGGGCATGCTGAATAAGAAGGAAGAGCTTCATTCAAAATTCCAATTTTGTCCCTCAACTTGGTTTTCTCCATTGCAGCTTATTTTAATTCTTTTTTTATAATCGTCTTTTCCATCATAAAATTTAGGTCTTGTAATTCATAAAATACCTTTGGTTTTACCCAAATTGGATTTAAAACCTTACTGAACCATTCAGTCAACCAATGACCTAAATCACATATCATAGGAGTTTTAACCATTTTAGGGATTCCTATAATTTTTTAGGGCCTCTGAGAACTTTGGGAAACTCAATTTTCCCATTCAAAGCTCCCTCCTTTGAGTGTTTTAAAAGTTACCTAAAATTACGATTTTGCTATTGCATTTTCGAGTCCTTTATTTCAATTTTAGGCTATTTTTAGACTCTAAACCATATTTTTAAATGCTTTCAATAACATCCTAATCCCATTTAGCCTTAATTTTCCTTGCTTTAAGGTGTTCCTATATCAATTTAATTTCTGAATTATTGGTTATTACAATAATCTCACCTATAATATCTGATTTTCATTAAAAGTCAGAAACATACGCGTTTTCAAAGCAAGTCCCGAAATGAATTAGTTAAGGTCCCAAAAAGTTTGAGTGACATTCTAGACTCCTAAAAATGAGAATTTTAGACTCATACAAAAAGAAAAATGGAGTTAGAATAAAGAAACAATTTCTTACAGAAAACTTACGAAACATAATGGCACTTTCGTAATTTTGAGCAAATTTTGGAATTCACACAAGAGGGCTTTTTAAATGAAAGTTTTGAGTTCTTTAGGGTTCTCAAAGGTCCTAAAAATCATAGGAAGCCCCAAGACAGTTAAAACTCCATCAGTGGACGTTTTCCAATGTAGGTGTACCTGACTTTGATAGATTCGTTCAAGAAGGTTTTAGCTCCGATTTGAGTGATTCCAAAGGTATTTTACTAAATTGGGAAGCTAAATTTTATAATGGATAAGACGGTTCTAAAAAAGGAGCTAAAATGAATTAGAAATGAAAATGCCAAAACTGAAGGGCAAAACGGGAATGTTTGAAGAAGTCATTCTTCCTCCACCTATATATATAGGGCGCCCCACTCTCCCATTCACTTAGCCTTATATTTTTATGCCCTAAACTAGAGAAGATACCCTAAGAGAGTGGCACACAAGAGGAAGAGAAATCAACGCTTGAAGGTATGGAATTTTGGTAGTTTTTCATGCTTTCTTATTTTCAAACCTCTTCTCCTCCATTCTCCTTTGTTTCCTATGATTATAATGAAGTTAATAAATCTATTTTGAGGGAGAAATTAAGGGTAAAATTCGGGTTTGAAGAGAGGAGGCCAAAGAAGACAAGATTCAAGTGAGAAAACAAGGAAAAATAAGGTAATTTCTTCTTCCATAGTTGCTACCCCTTGCTTCTCTTTTTTTTATGGTTTTCCCCTCTCAAGAAGTCATAGGAAGGCTTGGTTTTTAGGTAGAACTAAGGGTGATTCGTAGGAAAAAGGAGGTGGAGATTAAAAATATGCAAAGAGAATTAACAAATAACCATCAAAATTCAAGATGCAAATTCTAGGGTTTCATATGCTCTTTGCAAAATCTGATTTGATACCTTAATTTCTATGCCTAAATAAGAGTTTAAATAAGCTCCTAAGATCCCTAGAAGTCTCCCCATGTGCTTCCTCCACCAAGAAAACAACACAAAGTCCATGAAGACCAAAATCATGCATTGTCTTGGCCTAAGGGAGTTTGTGAACCTAAGGAAAGTTTTAAATTTTTTTAAGCCCATTTTTGAGTCATATGTGATGAGTGAAGATGATTGGAGGCCTTAGGAAAAATATAGAAACCATAGAAAGTGAGTTAGCCTTATATGTTCCATAATATAACCTAAAGAAGCAACATATAGTTAGGCTCTTTATTTTAATTGTTTGATAACTCCAAGAGGCTTAAAAGGAGTCAAGAATCATATATGAAAGGAAAGAATGGATCCTAAAATTTATTTGATAGGGGTTGCTTCATTAGGTGCATTCTTGGAAACATAAAGGGGTTTTTAGACTTAGTATGTGAGAAAGTTGTGTGGCCTTAGAATTAATTCCATAAACCTAATTGGCTTCCATAAATTGTGTTTAGGCCAAGAGAAATCATTCCTACACCTTTGTGTATGTGAGACCGAAGAAGGGAAAGGAAACTCTAGAGAAAAAGTGTGTGCTTGCTTCCAAGGTAGCTCACTCTTCCTTCTCTTATGCATGAATGTATGCTTGACTTGTCTTTGAATGTGTATATGTGTGTTTCAAGCTGTGAAAAGTATTCTAGTATGATTTCATATGCCATGGTACCATGATGATCCATTATGTCTTCAAATGATGTTTGTTATGTGTACTTGGTTTGCTTAAGTGTGGTGAGGCCAAGAACCCTTAGCCATGGTGAGGATGAGCCAAGAACCCTTAAAGTTTGGTTGAGATAAAGTAAAGAGTCTTCCAAAAGTGAGGTTGACTCCCAAGAGTAAGATTGAGTCCAAGAATCTCTTAAAGAATGGGTGAGGCAAGTCCAAAATCCACAAGTAAATGGGTGAGGCTAATCCACTTGCTTGGCAAGCCTTTGTATGCTATGTATGACTTGCTCAAATGTTGAAAATGATTCTTGAATGTTTGCACATGTTAATATACCTATGCATATATTTGTAAGATTGGTTTTACATCTTTTATGTGTGATTGAAAAAGAGATGAGCTATTGGGATTCTTTGAATCTCATTCCCTCCTTTTCAATGTTCTAACATACTAGGTGGGCCAAGAAAACAAGGAAATGGGAGCCAAGCACATGAGAAATGAGAGCTTGACATCAAAGTGCATAAATTTTGTTCTTTAAGACCACATAGATGGCAAAAGATGTAATCTATGGTTGTATATATCCTATGATATTAGAAACATGTGTAATTATGTTAATGTATCATATATAAATGAGAGCTAAGGTTGTATGAATGGAAATGCACATTTTGGTCATATAATGGCAAAATTGCATTATGGAAGTCCATGTATAAATGGAAGTGGAATGACCAAATTGAGATGCATGAGGTTTGGGACCCATTGGGTAGTTTATACAAGTCATATTCATGCTTTTAAACTTGCCCAAGAGGTACCAAATGTAATATCCAATTTTCTGAAAATGAGCAAAAAACGTGAGAAATGTAACGTACGATTTCTCCATAAACAGACAAAACTCACTGGATACAAAAGGAAGTCCCCCGAAATGATGTAGCTAAGGTCCCAAAAAATTTGGAAAGCATTCTAGACTCCTAAAAATGAGAATTTCATGCTTAGACAAGAAGAAAAATGGAACTAGAATGAAGAAACAATTTCTTATGAAAAGCTTACGAAATGTAATGACATTTTCGTAATTTTGAGCAAATTTTGGAATTCACACAGGAGGGCTTTTTAAATGAAAGTTTTGAGTTCCTTAGGGTTCTTAAAGGCTCTGAAAACCATGAAAAGTCTCAAGACAGTAAAATCCCCTCCAGTGGACTTTTTCCAACGTCAGTTGACCTTAACTTTGACCAATTTGTACGATAAGGTTTTAGCTCTAAATTGAGTGATTCTAAAGGCATTTTATTAAATTAGAAACCTAAATTTTATAATGGAAAAGAAGGTTCTCAAAAAGGAGCTAAAACGAAACCGAAACGAAATTGCCATTACGGAAGGATAAAATTGAAATTTTTGAAAGTGTGTTTTTAGAAGCTCCTACACACTTCCCCTTTCTTCTCCCATCTTCTTAAGTACGAAATTTCTGCCCAAAATACATAATATCATCTGCTCTCTTAGGCTCACAAGAAGGGGAAGAAAAGGAGGAGAAAAATTAAGAAAAAAGTATGGATTCTTGGTAGTTTTCTATGCTTTCTTCCATCCAAACCTCCTCTCCTCCATTCTTCATTGTTTTCTATGATTAAAATGAAGTTTACAAATCTGTTTTATGGGAGAAATTAAGGGGAAAATTCGGATTTGAAGAGAGGAGCTCAAAGAACACAAGATTCAAGTGAGAAAAAGCAAGAAAACAAGGTAATTTCTCTTCCTATGGTTGCCATCTTTGGTCCCTTCTCTACCATTTCTCCCCACTTGAGAAAACCCTAGGAGGAGATGATTTTTAGTCAGAACCAAGCATGAATCTAAGGAAAAAGGGTGTGGAGATTCAGAATATGCAAAGGAAATTATCAAAAAATCATTAGATTTCAAGATGCAAATTATAGGGTTTTATGTGCACCTTATAAAATTTGACCTTATGTGATGATTCCTAGGTTTAATTAAGATTTTAAATGAGTTCCTAAGATCCCTAAGATGCTCCACACATGCTTCTTCCTTCAAGAAAATAAAGAAAACTCCAAGGAGCCCTAAACCATGCATAGGCTCGGCCAAAGGGAGTTCATATAGCTAGGGAGAGTTTTAAATCTATCTAAGACCATTCTTGAGTCATATTTGATGAATGAAAATGAGGGGAGGCCTTGGGAAAAATTTAGAACTCATAGAAAGTGATTTGGTGCTTTAGGTTCCATATTATGACCTAAAGAAGCAACATGATATTAGGCCCTTTGTTTTAATTGTGTGATGACTCCAAGCGGCTTAAAAGGAGTCAAGAATCATATTTGATAGGAAAGAATGGAGCCTAGAAATTTTTTGACAGGTGTTGCTTCATTAGGTGCATTTATGGACCATAATGGGGTTTATAGAGCAATCTAATGTTTAAGCAAGTTGTGTGACCTTAGAGTTTGTTTCATGAACCTAATCAACTCCTATAAAATGCGTTTAGGCTAAGAGGAAGCATCTCCACAAGTTTATGGGTGTGTGGCCGAAGCAAGGGAGGGAATTTCAAAAGGAAAAGTGTGTGATTGTGTGCAAGGTAGCTCTCTCCACCTTCTCTCATGCATGGATATGTGTTTAGCTTGTCTTAGAATGTGTGTATGTATATTTTCAAGCCATGAAAAGCATGCTAGCATGAATTTATATGCCATGGTTTCATGATGATATATTATGTTTTCAAATGAATGTATGATGTTTGTTTGAGTTTGCTTGAGCGTGGAAAGGCCAAGAACTCTTACCCTTGGTGAGGATGAGTCAAGAACCCTTGAGATTAGTTGAGACAAAGTAAAGAATCTCCCAAAAGCAAAGTAGGCTCCCAAGAGTTTGACCTCTAGACCATTTCGGATGTCAAACATCCTCTGTGATGGATGCTATGGTCTGGGCATATTTTTAGTGTGAATTAGACATCCGTAGCTTTCCATAATGACCAAGAATGCATGTTTTCAATTTTTCTAGATTTAGTTATGATTTTTCAAAATTTGGTCAGAAAAAGGGCCAATTCTGGCCGAAAATGTACTTGGTTGTTTTGAGCTCTTCTTTGATTTCCATTAGTTGTAGCCATGATTTTATGATGCAAAAGAGTTGTATTAATGTAATTAAATATGGGAAAGTATAATATGTACTCGTATGGCTGACGTGACACCAAATGAAAATTTTTAAACATGGCACCATGCGAAAATAGTCATTATTTTATTCCCTTTTTTTCTACACTTTCATGGAATCGATGATGTGAAGCCCACGTATGTCACGAAATAAGCTAGAATTTATAGTGTTACACTAAACATTAAGGGAAGTCATTTGGACACTTGGGTATCTTATATGGAGCAAAAATTGACTATATTGGAAACCTATACTACTTTTTGTCCAAATGAACTTTTCTTGATTTAAGACATATCATGATACTAGAGCTTGTTGAGATCTTTTTGGGAAGCTAAAGAATGGAATTTTCGGAGGTCTATGGAATATTTGATGAATTTTTAAATTTGGGAAAAATTTTGATTTTGGTCATGATACTGTTCATACAGGTCCGAAAATGATTTCTATCACTTAGGGGACAAATGATGTCCAATTGCCATAAAATTTTATAGGGATCAACTAGACACTCCCAGTGACTTGTGACAACTAGAAGCACCCCATTTGAATGTCTAAAGAGAGAGATATGAATTTCTAAAGTTTCTATCCAGTATCAGGTGCTCAAACTAGTCTCAGGTATTGTTTGAAATGGTTTCAAGGTTTGAGAATGCCTAAACTGGTCTAAAGTTATTTTTCTCCTATAGATAACATTTTCATATTTTCAGATTGGTATCATTTGCATGGATTTGATTTTTTTGAAATTAATTGGACATTTTTGAAATTTGTAACAGAAAGTTATGATAGTACTAATGGCCAGTCATACCTCTACACCTTTTCGAATGTCAAATATCTTTTGTGTTTCATGGCTTGAACATATTTTTACATAAAGTAGACATGTGTATCTTTCTAGAATGGCAAAGAATATATGATTTTGATTTTTCTAGAATTAGTTATGATTTTTCAAAGTTTGTGATAGAGAAAGGAAAATTCTGGCCGAAAATATAACCATGAATTTTATGTGTTCCCTTGCTTTCCACGAGTTGTAGGCCATTTTTGGTGATGGAAATGAGTTATATCTATGTAATTAAATATAAGAATGTGTTACATGAGCTTATATGGTCCACGGGATACCGAATGAGAAATTTATACGTGACGCAACGTTAAAATATTCATTATTTTAATTGTTTTTCTTGCTCCTTATATGAGATGCATGGTTGGAGACATGGAAGTAGCATAAAATGAGCTAAGAAATTATGGTGTTACATTTATTGGTATCAGAGCAGAGGTTCAAACTCTTGATGTAGGTTGTGGCTTGAGTTTATGAGTTGCCTAGTTGTATATAAGCTTATTTGTGGACGAATTGAGTGTGTTAATGGTGGAAGTATTCCCTTTTTATGTTAAAGTTTGTTATGATGTTTCAGCAATATGGTGAACACTAGAAGAGGTTGGCCCTCTAAAGAGGCTAGTGCGAATGATAGAGCCGAGCCCAGTGATCAGGTAGCTGGAGCCTTACAGTCCATTATAGCTCGCCTGGATTAGCAGCAGGCCATGATTATACAGTTACCAGAATGACTTGCTGAGAGAGATAGCCAAGGCCTTACACCTCCTTCCCCACAGCCACCTCACCACTTAGATCATCCCTAGTATTCAGGGGCAACTCACTCAGACCTGTAGCCACATGCACAGATGGTTGCTCCTATTCCACTAGCTCAGACACCTCTAGCCCAGGAGCAGCACTCTATTAGCCAGGTCATCACCCAGTTCAAGAAATTTGGGCCTCCCACCTTTGATAGTGAGATGAGCATAGAGAAAGTTGAGGCCTAGATTATGCAGCTAGAGAAAATCTTCTAGGTGATGGAGTGCATGTTTGAGCAGAAAGCCACTATGACTATTTTCCAGTTGGAGAAAGAAGCAGATTTCTGGTGGAGGGGCATTGAGCCTATTTTGCAGGCGAGGAACCTTCCGATTACATGGGACGCATTCCTCCAGGCCTTTTACGAGAGGTACTTCCCTAATTCAGTTAGGGGCAAAAAGGAGTTAGAATTCATACTCCTGAAACAGACTGAAGGGATGTCCATGGACCAATATGTGGCCAAATTCGTAGAACTCTCCCGATATTCCTCTTACTTACAGAGACATGATTTTGAGCGATGGAGAGTAGATAGGCTAGAGAAAGGTTTACTCCCTGAGATCAGGGATAGGGTAGTGCCACAGAGAATTAGACACTTTAATATCCTGGCTAAAATATGTAGAGTGACGGAAGCAAACCTCAAAATGATGTAGCCTACTTCCAGTGCCAGACCACCCCTCCCTAAGCCCAAGAGACCTAGAAAGGGATCACAGGCTACAGTTACTAGCAGGAGAGGTGGCAGAAGCCAGTGGAGCTGAAGGGACAAGAAACAGAGGACTCAGTCTAATAGAGGTAGCTCTGCACCTATGACATGTCCCTAGTGTAGTAAAAACCATAGAACTAGACCGCGCTAGACAGGGCATAATCTATGTTTCCGGTGTGGTAGGCCAGGACACATGACTAGGGACTACACCTAGGCTCCTCCACAGTTCACACAATAGAGGGAGATGGCTCCTGCTCCCAGACCTTAAACCCAGGGTAGAGTCTTTGCCCCATCAAAACAGAAGGCTAGTCGGTCCCCGAGTCTGATCCAAGGTACTATTAGAATAAATTATTTTTTTATAATTACATTATTTGATTTGGGTGCTAGCCATTTTTTCATATCATATGACTGTGCTAGGAGGTTGGGTCTGAGTATGCATACACTACCATATGATTTGTATATATCTACCCCTATAGGAAACCAAGCCATTACCTCTCATGCTTGTTTTAATTGTGTGATCCAGTTTAATCACTGCCCTACCACCATCGATTTGATTTGTATGCCCCTTATTGATATTGATGTGATCATTGGCATCAATTGGATATCTATAAATAATGCCACACTAGATTGTAGCTACAGATGTATTACTTTACCAGAGTATGGGATTGTACCTAGTATGAGGACTAAGTTATTTGTTATGACCACCTCTCAGGCTAAGAGGTCTCTAAAGCATGGTTGTCAAGGATACCTAATTTCCTTTTCAGTTCAGGTTGAGGTGGAAGAGAGTATAGATGAGATTCTTATAGTGAGAGAGTTCCTCGAGGTATTCCCTAAAGAAATTAGTGGACTACCCCCAGAGAAAGAAGTAAAGTTTCCTATAGACATTGTACCTGGGGTAAGTCTAGTGTCTAAGGCCCCAAATAGGATGGCTCCCACTAAGCTAGCTAAGCTTAAAAAATAGATAGAAGAGCTCTTAGAGAAGGGCTTTATCATACCCAGTGTCTCGCCATGAGGAATGCTAGTCTTATTCGTAAAGAAGAAAGACTGGAGCCTTAGACTATATAGACTACAGGAAACTCAATAAGATAACCATTAAGAAAAATTACCCTCTCCCTCACATAAATAACCTCCTAAATTAGTTAGTAGGAGCATCCGTTTATTCTAAGATAGACCTCAGATTGGGATACCATCAGCTTAGAATAAAGGTTGAGGATATTCCCAAAATAGCATTTAGAACTAGATACGGGCATTATGAATTTTTAGTTATGCCCTTCGGGTTAACGAATGCACCTGCAGTATTCATAGATTACATGACAAGAGTATTCAGACCATACTTAGACAAATTTTTAGTCATCTTCATAGATGACATCCTTATCTACTCAAAAAGTAGAAAAGAATATGAACAACATCTAAGATTAGCCTTGGAAACCCTGAGAGAGAGACAGCTCTATGCTAAACTTAGTAAATATGAGTTCTAGCTCACTAAAGTTCAATTTCTAAGTCATGTGATCTCCCAGGTAGGGGTCACAGTAGATCCCTACAAAGTAGAGGCAGTATTACAGAGGGAGAGACCTAGGACAGTGACAAAGATCAAGAGCTTCCTAGGTTTAGCAGGTTACTATAAGAGGTTTATTCAGGGCTTTTCTCAGATAGCGATGCCACTGACCCAGCTTACTAGAAAGAATGTACCATTTGTGTGGAATGA
Organism: Erythrophleum ivorense; assembly: GCA_026724425.1. Taxonomy (NCBI): domain Eukaryota; kingdom Viridiplantae; phylum Streptophyta; class Magnoliopsida; order Fabales; family Fabaceae; genus Erythrophleum; species Erythrophleum ivorense. Next base: position 20,905,067 of record JAIUCV010000004.1, on the reverse strand, counting down.
GAAATGTGATAGTAGTTTTTAGGAGTTAAAGCAAAAGTTAACCACGGCCTTAGTTTTTAGCACTCCTTTACCCTGAAGAGACTTTTGTAGTCTATAGTGATACCTTAAAGAAAGGGTTAGGATGTGTGCTTATGTAGAAAGGCTAAGTGGTAGCTTATGCTTTTAGACAACTAAAACCTTATGAAGAAACTACCCCACACATGACCTAGAGTTAGCCGCAATGGTGCTTATTTGGAAAATATAGAGACACTACTTATACGGGGCAGCTATAGAAATTTACAGTGACCACAAGAGCCTTAAATATTTATTTGAATAGAAAGAGTTGAATATGAGATAGTGGAAATGGTTGAAATTTTTGAAAGATTATGATTTTACATTGAAATACCATTTCAATGAGGCTAATGTGGTAGCTAATGCCCTAAGTAGAAATCCATACACATGACCTGTATGATGACTCAAAAGCAAGAATTGATTGAGAGATTCAGATATATGAGTCTCTTATGTGAGGTGCATTCAGGGAAATTATTAATGAGTGAAACCCGAATAGAAAATGACCTGAGGGATCATATAAGAGAAACCAGTAAACAGATGACCATGTAAGTAAGATTGGAGCCCAAATAGCCTAGGGTAGCACTCAAGTGTTCAATCTGTCTGAGGATGATATAGTAAGATACAAGGATAGGCTATATGTGCCTAGAAATATAGAAATCAGAGAGAAAATATTAAATGAGGCACGTAAGAGCACGTACACCATTCATCCAGGTAGTAATAAAATGTATCAGGACTTAAAGAAAATATTCTAGTGGCCTAGAATGAAAATAGATATAGTAGAGCATGTCTTCCAATGTCTAGTATGTCAGAGAGTGAAAATAGAACACCAGAAACCAATTGGGTTACTTCAGCCCCTAGATATCCTAAAGTGGAAATGGGATAGTATAGTTATGGATTTTGTCATAGGTTTACCCTGGACATCATCGAGGCATGATGCAATATGGATAATAGTGGATAGATTAACAAAGTCAGCACACTTCTTAGCCATGAAAGCCACTTACACCCTAGACAAACTAGCCCAGCTATACATTAAGGAGATAGTTAGATTACATGGTGTGCCTAGGAGCATAGTGTCAGATAGAGATTTCAGATTCACATCGAATTTTTAGAGATCATTACGGGATGCCTTAGAACCATACTTAGATTTAGCACAGCCTATTAGCCCCAGACAGATGGATAAATGGAGAGAACCATCCAAACCCTAGAGGACATATTGAGGGCATGTGTGCTAGAGACGAAAGGAAACTAGGATACATACTGGCCTCTAACGGTGTAACACCCCAAAATTAATTAAGGTGTTAACCATAGTTTTAGATTAATTAAAAATAATTAATATGGAATAATCGAGTAAGTTAAGTAAATGAAAATTTTGGAAAGATAAATTATTAATATGGGTTTGAGATTTAATTAGGAGAGAAATTTCATCTAGGCCTAAATTAATGTAGGAGAGCATGATAAGAGGCTAATAGAGGCCCAATAGGCTAGGTGCAGGTCCAATCTAATTCCATGTGATAGAGGCCCAAGATCCACCTTGTATAGGCTCTTATAATTGGCCCAATAACCCATGTGTAGACCCAAAACCTTTGAGCTCTTAAAACTTGTTCTGGCCCAATGGAATTTCAGTAGCCCAATGCATAAGAGCTGGCCCAACAAAGCTAAAATCTGAAGCCCAAATGGAGTTGGACCTTAGAGCAACCCATGACCCATATTTGACCCAACTAAAACTCAACTTAAACCCTAAAAACTAACCTAGCCACCCCCATTTTGCAGAACATACAAAACACAAAAAGAAATTCGGAGCTTGGAAGGGAGGTTAGGGTTTGGGGCAAGAATTCCACTATTTCTCACCTCTAAGCTCAAAATCAGCCAAGGTACTTATTATACATCTTAATCCTCTTCTCTTCCTCTTCAATTTGGCCTAATTAGTTTTTCATTTGGAGTATTTTCACCATACCCAAATTCTAAAATATGGTTGTTTGGTATTTTCTTAGAGAAAATTCATAGGTTGAGGCTAGGGCTGACATTAGGTAAGTGTAAACTATCCATTCTAGTGTATTTTCTACTGGTTTAAGACCCTCATAATTGATATATAGTATGGGTGTTAATTATGTACGAATTTGCTTAGGAATTTGGGTGATATATTGAAGTTTCTGGTAGAGGACATACTCAATCCGAATTTGAGGATTTGTGGTAGATGGGTAAGTGTTCTTTAGGTAGTTATTAGCATTTAAATTCTTCGGGTACTTGTTGCTACTGTGAATGATGAATCAAAGTAGTAATTCTCTGATGCTATGGTTATAGGGAGATTTTTGTACCATTGGTGGCTGTTGCAAATTATCTACAAGTAAGGTAACTAGGTTCATATTAATTCCATGCATATATCTATTTTAATTTCATATTTGTTATGTATGAATGATTTGAAATGTTGAATGAATTGGTTGGCTATCTATTATATTGTGTTGGACCTTGTGAGTCCATGGTAGAGCTATGGTGCGGCTGCCACTCGTGCATGTGCTTCGATTGGACATCGAGTTATGATTAAACCCCAGATCCACTGAGCCCTGGTTGTGCTCAATGGGGAGTAGGTGCCGTGGATGGGCCTCCCCCAGTGTTATTGGCCTTTAACATGTGAAAATATGATTGCTAGTATGGGATAGTAATCAGGATAGCCTAATTATTTCATTTACTGATATGACTGGTATGTTTTCTGATGTTTAAATGAAACCATGCATATATGTTGATTAAACTGGAATATATGATGGAATTTGCCTTGGTTACTGAGATTCGCATCTCACCCTATTTTATAGGATTAATATTTCAGGTGAAGGTCCTTCGGGTAAGGATAAGAGAAAGCAAGTGGATGAAAATCTATGAGCTCTAGCCATGTGTAGAGGAAGCTACACTTAGGCTAATCTGAATAGAGTAGATACAATTTTGTTATTAGTTTACATAGCATCATCATGTAATCATGTTGCCAAGTGTAAGCATTTATATCTTGCTTGGTTGAAATATAACCATTAAGGAGTTAAGTCTCATTATAGTTGGATATTGATGTATGAACTTATAGTATCTGATATATAGCTTTGTTGAATCTGTGATACGGTTTACCATTTGGGAATTGTAATCATGTGATACAATTAGATGTTGATATAAACTATTGATGTGTGAAATCTCTAACGAAATGTATATTGAATGTTAATTGATGATAGCTCATAAATTTTGGTTGTTATTACTCTATGGATTTGCTGATATTGGAAGGTAGGAGGAATGGAAATTAACATTCAAGTTTTGAATTGGTAATGGTAGAATAGTTGTGTGAATAGGGTAGATAAATACCATTAGAGTCATATAAAATGAGAGAAAGTGGTCCTAGAGTGTTCCTAAGATGGGAATTAGAGTGTAGGGGATGAAATTTGAAAGAGGTAGTTATAGGAGGGAGTTATACTGCGGCTAAGAAGGCTTTGTCGCTGCCAAATGAGCAATAAAAGCGAGGGGCCCCTCGGCATGGGTAATCTCGTCGTGGCGCAAGCGAATAAAATTTTCCTGGAAAGTAATAGTGGCGAGGAATGCCACGGCTTGAGGACTCTCACCGCGGTGTAGAGTGAAAAAAATCACCCAAGAGGATAACAGAATGAAATCTCATCGCGACGCAACATGTATCGCCGCGATGCTAGTCGAGGGAACAAAGTAATAAGTGTACAGTAGCAAATCTCGTCACGGTACAAGGGTGTTCCGCTGAGGCGAGGATCGTGGGATTTGGAACAGTAGCTCCAAGAGGCATTTTCGTCGTGGCGCCATGTAGGCCGGTTGTGACGATGGTCGTGAAAATTGCCCAATGATTCCAGTACCTAACTTAGCCGCAGCACAAATGGTTTGGGCCGCGGTGTAAGACCCCAAACTCCTACCTTCAGTCTAGAAACCCCAGTTTCTTCAATGGTAATGCTAGGAAATGATATAGGAATACTTGTGGGAGGTTTTTGTGTGTTGAAACTGATGAATAGATGAATCATAAACCCCTCATGGTGTATGATTTCTCTTATGCATTTTTGTTTCGTTTGTGGTTGTTTAGTGATGACCCTAACATCAAGGTTCAAATTTTCCTATATTTGCATAACATAATAAACTATAACAACTCCAAACCTTGATCATTAATTATTAATTGCATATTTAACTATAATTACCATGTTAACAAGGTAGGGTTGTCACAAACGAAATTTGCCTACAATAACAGCTATCAAGTAAGTATACAGATGTCACCGTATGAGGCATTATATAGGAGGAAATGTAGGTCTCCGATGTGTTAGGTTGAGCTAGGAGAACGGAGCCTTATAGGCCCAGAATTAGTGGACCTGACTTCTAGACAGATTGAGACCATTAGGAAGAAACTTCTAATGGTGCAGAGTAGACAGAAAATTATGCAGATAAACATAAATGGCCATTAGAGTTTAAGATTGGAGACTATGTCTTCATTAGAGTGTCTCCAGTCAGAGGGATAGGTTGGTCCATTAAAAGTAAAAAGCTCATTCCAAAATGTAATGTCTGATTTTCGTCAAATGATGGAAACAGGCACGTTTTCAAAGCAAGTCCCCCGAAATGAATTAGAGTGTCTCCACCTTCTCTCATTCATTGATATGTGTTTAGCTTGTTTTAGAATGTGTGTATGTGTGTTTTCAAGCTATGAAAAGTATGCTAGTATGCCTTTATATGCCATGATTCTTGATATCGTGTTATGTTTCTAAATGAGTACATGATGTTTGTTTGAATTTGCTTGAGTGTGGAGAGGCCAAGAACTCTTCCCTTTGGTGAGAATGAGCTAAGAACCCTTGAGTTTGGTTGAGACAAAGTAAAGAGTCTCCCAAAAGCAAAGTGGGCTCCTAAGAGTATGGTTGAGTCCAAAATCCATGAGGAGAAGTGTGAGGCCAATCCAAGCACTTGGTGAACTCTTGAATGTCTTGTATGAGTGATTCACATGCCAAACTTGTGTTAAAAATGTCTATGATTTCCATTTTCTTCATGCATGCATTTGTAAAGCTTGCTTTACATATTATGTATGATTGAATGGGAGATGAGCTATTGGGATTCTTTGAATCTCATCTCCTCCTCTCCAATGATCTAACATACTAGGTGGACCAAGTAACTATGGTGAAGGGAGCCAACAACAATAAAGAGGAAAGATTGACAAGCTTATGCCTTGTTTTGTCCATTTTAGAACCATAATGATGGTTGATGATGTATATGATGTTGTAAATGTATTATGAACCTTGAGACATGTATAAATATGCTATTATGTGATGTTTATAACTATGGATATGATGTATGTGCTCTAGAATACAATTTAAGTTTGTAATGTCCAAATATGCAATATGAAAGTAAGATGTAAATGTGCATAAATGTGGGTTAAGTAGCCAAAATGAGATGTATGAGGCTTAGGACCATTTACGTAGCTCACACACGTCTCAAATGTACTTTTAGACTTTCCCAAAAGGTGCCACAACCAAGGGAAGGCCATTTGGCAAATTTGGTACCTCATATGGAGCCAAATTTGACCATAATAGAACCCTATATCACTTTTTAGCCAAATGAGATAGTCTTGATATGATATTTTTCATGCAATTAGGTCTCATTGAGAGCTTTCTGGGAAGCTAAAGATCATAATTTTCAGAGGTCTATAGAATATTTGATGATTTTTTAAAATTGGCAAAATTTATGATTTTGGTCTGCTGCACTATTCATTTGGTTCAAAATTGTTTTCTGTCACACAAAACTCAAATGATGTCCAATTGTCATGAAATTTTATATGGAGAAACTACGCAATCACAATGACTCATAATAACTAGAAGCGCCTCATTTGGAGCTCTAAAGAGGGAGATATGAATTTTTGAAGTTTCTGTCTAGTATCAGTAACTTTGCCCGACCAGAAGTACTGTTCCATTGAATTCTGAGGTCTGGGCTTAATGGACTAATCTGAAGATATTTTTTCTCTCTAGTTAACATCCATATATTTTCATATTGGTATCATTTGCATAGATTGAATTTTTGTAGAATTGATTGGACATTTTCAAAGTTTTCTGCAAAATTCTATGACAGTTCCAGAATTCAGTTGGACCTTTGGACTATTTTGGATGTCAAAAGTTCTCTGATGAATTTTATGATCTAGAAATATTTGTAGTGTGAAGTAGACATCCTAAGCTTTCCATAATGACTAAGATTACATGATTTCAATTTTTCTATATTTAGTTATGATTTTCCAAAGTTTGCCCAGAAAAGAGGCCAATTCTGGCCGAGAATGAGTTTCTACTCTCCATGCTCCATTTTGGTTTCCATGAATGGTAGGTATGTTTTTGTGATGCAAATGAGTTATAATAATGTAATTAAACATGAGGATGCATAGGATGAGCTCACACGGTCCACGTGACACCGATTGAAAATTTTAGTATGACGCAACGTGAATAAAATGTTATTTTTGATTCCCTTTTTATGTACTCTCATGGGAATGATAATCGTAAGGCTTATGAATAGTATGAAATGAGATAGAATTTATGGTGTTACACAAAATAGATAGGTCCTTTCTAGATTCTTAATAAAGTAGGACCTGTGGCCTATAGACTAGCCTTTCCCCCAAACTTGAGCTAAGTACACAATGTATTCCATGTTTCACAGCTCAAAAGTACAAGTCCGACCCCTCACATGTCATAGAATATGAGAATGTGCAGTTACAAGATGATCTATCATACATAGTATCACCAGATCGGATCATAGACATTAAACTCAAGCAGTTATGGAATAAGACGATACCATTGGTGAAAGTAGTTTGAAAGGGTTTATCTCCCGAAGAGGTTACATGAGAGCTAGAGGATGATATGAGAAAGAAACACCTAGAACTCTTCCCATGAGGTATGCTATCTAAATTTTGAGGACAAAATTTTTTTAAAAGGGGGGAGAATTGTAATATTCGATTTTCATTAAATGACAGAAATGAACATGTTTTCAAAGCAAGTCCCTCGAAATGAATTAGTTAAGGTCCCAAAAAATTTGAGTGACACCCTAGACTCCTAAAAATGAGAATTCTAGGCTCATACAGGAAAAAAAATGGAACTAGAATAAAGAAACAATTTCTTATAGAAAACTTATGAAACGTAATGGCTTTTTCATAATTTTGAGCAAATTTTGGAATTCACACAGGAGGGCTTTTTAAATGAAAATTTTAAGTTCTCCAGGGTTCTTAAAGGCCTTGAAAACTATAGGAAGCCTTAAGACAGTTAAAACCCCTCCAATGGACGTCTTCTAATATCGGTGTACCCAAAATTTGATGGATTCATTCAGGAAGGTTTTAGCTTTGATTTGAGTGCTTCCAAAAGCTTTTTACTAAATTGGAAACTTAAATTTTATAACAGAAAGGACGGTTCTCAAAAAAGAACTAAAATGAATTAAAAACAAAGGGCAAAATAGAAATTTTTGAATAAGTCATTCTTCCTCCACCTATATATATTGGGCGCCCCACTCTCCCATTCATTTAGCCTCATATTTTTCTACCCTAAACTAGAAAAGAAACCCTTGAAGAGTGGCACACAAGAGGAAGAAGAAGAGGAGGAGAAATCAAGGCTTGAAGGTATGGAATTTTGGTAGTTTTTCATGCTTTCTTATTTCTAAACTTCTCCTCCATTCTTCTTTGTTTCTTATGATTATAATAAAGTTTATAAATCTATTTTAAGGGAGAAATTAAGGAAAAAATTAGGATTTGAAGAGAGGAGGTCAAAGAAGACAAGATTCAAGTGAGAAAATAAGAAAAAATAAGGTAATTTATTCTTCCATAGTTGTTACCCCTTGCTTCTCTTCTTCCTATGGTTTGCCCCTCTCAAGAAGTCATAGGAGGGCTTGCTTTTTAGGTAGAACCAAGGGTGATTCTTAGGAAAAAGGAGGTGGAGATTAAAAATATGTAAAGAGAATTAACAAATAACCATGGAAATTCAAGATGCAAATTCTAGGGTTTCATATGTTTCTTGCAAAATTTGATTTGATACCTTAATTTCTATGCCTAAATGAGAGTTTAAATGAGCTCCTAAGATCTCTAGAAGTCTCCCCATGTGCTTCCTCCATCAAGAAAACAAAGCAAAGTCCATGAAGGCTAAAATCATGCATTGTCTAAGGGAGTTTGTGTACCTAGGGAGAGTTCTAAATTTTACTAAGCCTATTTTTGAGTCATATATGATGAGTGAAGATTAGTGGAGGCCTTGGAAAAAATATAAAAGCTATAGAAAGTGAGTTGGTCTTATATGTTCTATAATATGACCTAAAGAAGCAATATGTAGTTAGGCTCTTTATTTTAATTGTGTGATAACTCTAAGAGGCTTAAAAGGCTCTTTATTTTAACCCAATTAAGTTTAAATCTACAATAATATTTTATTTTCACCAAAATTGCCAAATAATAATAATTTACCTCAACATGCCTAAAATAATCATTTTTCTTAAAATTTCCTACTTTTCATAATTCTCTCTAATTTTTTTCTCATAATAATTTCTTAATTCACCATAATTACTCTTAATTAGTTCTGGAATGTTACATATGACATGGGTAAAAATCCTCTTTTGGATTCTTACATGTTGAACCATTTTAACACTTTATCAATTTATGTACTTTAACTTAAGCTGAGCAATTTCCTTAATCTATCCCTATAGATCTTGATGCCTAGCATGTGAGCTACTTCACCAAAGTCCTTCATTAAAAATTGATTCCTTAACCAAGCCTTTATAGCCTATAGTGCGGGGATATCGTTACTGATAAGTAGTATGTCATCCACATACAGTACTAGGAATATGGCTATGCTCCCACCAACTTTTTTGTAAACACAAGATTCATCTTCCATTTTGATGAAACCAAACACTTTGATTGCATCATCAAAATAAAGATTCCAGCGTAGAAAAGCTTTCTTCAATCCATAAATGGATTACTATAACTTACACACCTTTCCAACATTTTCTAGAATGACAAGACCTTTGAGTTGTGTCATATACACATCCTTGTAAAGCTTCCCATTTAGGAAAGTGCTTTTGACATCCATCTATTAGATTTCATAATCATAGCATGTTGCAATAGTAAGTAAGATCTAGATGGATTTAAGCATGGCAACTGGGGAATAGGTCTCATTATAGTCTATACCATGAATCTTCCTATAACCCTTGGCTACAAATAGCCCTTTGTAGGTATGTATGTTGCCATTCATGTTAGTTTTCTTCTTAAAAACCTACATGCACCTAATGGGTTTTACCCTTTCAGGTAGGTTAACTAAAGTCCATATTTGGTTTGTGTACATGGATTCCATCTCAAATTGTATGGCCTCAAGCCATTTCTCACATTCTAAACCTTCAATAGCCTTTTGGTAGGTTGTGGGCTCATTTTGGTCCATGAGCATTATATTGCCATTTTGAGTCATGAGAAATCCATATCTCTCAAGCTCATGATGAATCCTACTAGATTTATGTAGGCTTTGTGTCACTTGAGTAGTTTCTTATTCCACAGTGACTTGTGAAACCTCCTAAGTTCTATAAGAGGTTCAATGTTATCTTGCATCTCTCAAACCCATTCGAGTTCTTTTTTTTTTTCCGATTACTTCTTCTTAAAATGAATCCATTTTTAAGAAAAATCCTAGTTCTTACAACAAACACTTTGCCTTTAGACGGATTATAGAAATAATATCCCATGGTTTTCTTGGGATACCCTACAAAATAACATTTATCCAATTTATGGCCAAGCCTATTTGAGACTTGTCTCTTAACATAGGCCTCAGGCTTAAATCCTTATAAAAGACATACAAGGATGCTTCCTTGTAACATCCCAAAATTAATTAAGGATAATCATGATTAACTAAGGATTTATATAGATTTAATTAAGAAATTACTTTAAAGAGGTGGACATTGATTTAGGCCTTATAGTTAATTTAATTATGTTTTGGGTTAAGTATAGAAGCCTAATCTTAGCTTTAAGGAGATTTAATTCCATTTCTTAGAGGCTCAATATTTATTTGTGCAGATCCAAATATTAATGGACCTTTTAGCTTGGCCTGACTCTCATATATGACCCATGTAACCTTATAATCCATAGCCTAACAAGCAGATGGCTGAAATCACTTAGATTTTGGGCCCTTGGGTCAACCCATAACCCATCTAAACCTTAATTTTACTTCAGCCTTCCTTTCATTCTGCAGAAACATTTAGAAACACTATAATACCCCAAAATTAATTAAGATGTTAATCATGGATTTGGGTTGATTAAGAATAATTAATATGGAATAATTGAGCAAGCTATAGGAATGGGAATTTCTAAAGCAATAAATTATTAATATGGGTTTAAGATTTAATAGGGTTAGAAACTTCATCTAAGCCCAAATTAAATTAAGTAGGCTATAGTTAGAGACTAATGGAGGCCCAATGATTATAAGTGCAGACCCAACTTCTTATTGTGAGTCTTGGCCTAAGAAAGAGACCACCTAGCAATGGCCCAATTTGGTTTAAGGAGATAAAGGCCCAAAACTCAATTTACATGAACTCTTATAATTGGCCCAACCTCCCTTATGCAAACCTAAAGCAAATGAGCTCTTAAAATTTGGCTCAACCCAACTACAATTCTGTAGCCCAACTAATAAAACTTAGCCCAACAAAGCTTAAATCTAAAACCCATTAGGAATTAGGCCTTTGGGTCAACCCATAACCCATTTAGGACCCAACTTAAACCAACTAAACCCTAAATACACTCAGCCTCCTCCCCATTCTGTAGACAAAAAACATAAGAGGCAAAGTAAAATTTGGAGGTTTATAGGGAGGCTAGGGTTTTTAGCAAGAAATCTACCATTTATCACTTCTAGGCTCAAAATCAGCTAAGGTAATTGTTATATAACTTAATCCTCACCTTTTTCTCTTCAATTTGACCTGATTAGTTTTTCATTTGGAGTATTTTCACCCACACCAAAAATCTGAAACTTGTTATTGGTGTTTTCATGGTGAAATTTCGTACGTTAAGGCTAGGGGTGTTATTAAGTAAGTATAAACTTCTCTTTTTTATGCATTTTTTCTAGTTTAGGACTCATATAGCTCATTTATGATATGGGTATTGTTTTTATGCGAATTTACTTAGAATTTAAGGTGTTGTTCTAAGTTTACTGGTGTAGGCTTAATCAAATCCGAATTTGGTTCTTGTAGTAGTTGGGTATGTATTTTCTAAGTAGTCCTTTATAGCTTAACTCCTTGAGTAATAGGTTGCTGATATAAATTATGATTAGGGATAGTAATGGCTTGGTTTTATGTCCATAAGCTGAAGTAGCATTCAGTTGGCTCTTAAAGAATTGACTACAAGTGAGGTAACTGGGGATTATGTAATTCCATACATATATCTACTTTAATTTTATATTTGCTGTACATTAAAGATTTAAAATACTAAATGAATTGATTGGCTATCTATTGTATTATGTTTGGACCTTGTGAGTCTATGGTGGAGCTATGTGCGGCTGCCACTCGTGCAGGTGCTTCGATCAGGTACTGGGTTATGATTAAACCTTAAATGCACTAAGCCCTGGTTGTGCTCATTATGGAATGGGTGCCATGGATGGGTGTCTCCCATTGTTATTGGCCTTTAACATGTGGAAACGTGATTGCTAGTATGGAATAATAATCATTGACAGCCTAATTGTTTCATTTGCTAATATGATTGGTACATTTTCTTATGCTTATATAATATCATGCATATATGTTAATCAAATTGGAATATGTGAATGGAATTTACCTTTGGTTATTGAGATTTACATCTCACCCTATTTTATGGGCTAACTATTTCAGGTGAAAGTCCTTCGAGTAAGGATAAGGAGAAGCAAGTGGATAAAAATCCATGAGCTCCAACCATGTGTGGGGAAGGCTGCACTTAGGTTGATCTGAGTAGAGTAGATGCTAAATTTTGTATTCCTTCTTGTATAGCATCCTCATGTAATCATATTGCTAAGTGTAGGATCTTGTATATTGATTATGTTGGAAATGAACTGTACACACAGCGAAAATTTTAATTCATTTCTTCCCATGGATCCATCAACTTGATTAAACCGAGTATGAGATAAGTTATTACCTTTGTGGCGCGCTTTGTCTTTTCAGATTTCTGGAACTGACGTCTATACGCAGTCCCCTCTACCGGTATCCACACGAATGATCTGGCAACTTGAAAGGCGTGCTAGCACCTTTGTTCACCACATCCGTACGCGAATTGAAGAGAAGATGATCTTCTCTCTCTAGGCGTCTGTACACTTTCTCTCTCTAGGTGTACGACCGCTCTCTCTCTTTAGGGTGACAGCTTAGGGTTTTAGAAATCTGACCCCTTTTGTGTATTTCTAAACCCTAGCCTACCTCTCTTTTTATAGAGGTATATTTAGATTAAATTAATTAATTTAGATACATTATTTAAATTAATCCAAATTAATCTTAAACAAATTAGTTAAAATTCAAATTTATCTCATAAATTCAATTTGAACTAATTTATTTATAAATAAATATATATATTGAAATATATATAATACAATATATATATATATTTATATCAAATATAAATATATATATTTCAAATTTCTATATATATATTATATATATATCAAATAATATATATATATACTTATATTTCGAATTAATTACATATATATATAACATATCATATATATATATAATTATCTCACCCTAATTAAGCATAACATTCATCGAATCTAGACACAATTCTAGGTTCAATGAATTTGGACATTCTTGTTCAAATTGGTTCGTTCTTGTGTGCGACCCTGTAGGCTTATATGATATTGGCAGTAGGCCAACAACGTTATTGCACCCACAAGTCACCAGTGGCCTCTAGCAAGTCATAGTGACTACCCAAATCACATAGGGTTTAGTGATTCGATACAGCCTATCGTATAACCCTGTCACATACCTTTTATCACACGATATCTTGATCAAGCATGAGGCATGAAAATGTCATCCTTATCTTACTCGATCATTAGTTTCTCAATTTGCGTGTAGACTGACAGAACGAATGGAAACCCTTCCATCCAAGCATGGCCATGCATTCCTCAGTCTCACTCATCGAGGGGCCCAGAGATATCTCTCCGTTAACCAAAGGGACAAATTCCATCTTGACCACTTATCATCTCCTACATGGAATCCACTATGCCCGACAATAGCCTTTATGATCACCCGGTCAAAGGTGATTTTTGACAATGCCAAAGCATAGTGTCCTTCATATTGGAATCTATGATGATCTCAAGTATGAGGGATTAGTGACACGGTTATATATGAGGTACGCTTATGACCTAATCCATGAAGCTACTTTATGACGGGTCGATCCAGCACCCTGTTCCCAACTGGCGCCTATGATTTTGATTTGTATCTCCATACATGATTAACACATAACCATCAATCAAAATCATACTTGTCTTAATTCATCATCGTTCCCACAATGATGATCGACTAGGGATATTTAGGATAACTAATATAATTTATCCAAGGATATAATTATTATAGAAATATGCAAATATAATAATTGTAACAGAAAAACTTTTATTCTTAATGAAGCACAATGTTTACAAATGATTGGCCTAGGGCACAATCTCTAACAGATTACTTAGGATGTAACTATTGAGGAGCTAGGCTTCATATTAGTTTGGTATTGGATGTATGAACTTATAACATCTGCTATGAACTTTGTTGAATTTATGATATAGTCTACTATACAGAAATGTAATCATGTGATACATTAAATGTTCACCTAAACCAGTGATGTATGAATCTCTAATGGAATATATATTTCAATGATAATTATTGATAGTTCATAAATTCTTATTGTCATTAATCTATGAACTTGCTGATATATGGTAGTCGGATGAGTAGAAATTAACACTTAAGTCTTGAACTAGTAATGATAGATAAGATGAGTAAATTAGGCAAATGAAAGCTATTAGAGCCCTACACATTAAGGTAAAGTGGCCCTAGGGTATCACTAAAGGGAGAGATGGAGTATATAAGACAAAATTTTAGAAGTTGTAGGACCAGAAGGTGTTTCACCTATAGGCAAAGTTGCCCAGGGAGAGTAACAGAGAGCAATTCGCCATGATGAGAAGTGGAATTAGCCACGGCGAAATGTGAGAAGCCAAACTGGAAGTCATCCAGAGAATGATTCGCTATAGCGAGAGTTGAAGGGCTAGTCTGGTGGTATTGCAGAGAGGAATTCACCACGACAAAAAGGAGAATTAGTTGCAGCCAATAGTGAGAGGCGAGTAAGGTAGGCTCTAGGAGGTCCTCTCGTTGAGGCTCCATATAGGCTCACCACAACGAGGCTCTAACTCACTGTAGCAAAATCTATGAAGATTATAGAAGTGAACCCGAGAGTAATTGGCCATAGCCTAGAATCATTTATCCGAGCACGAAGGTTTTCAAACTCTTATATTAACTTAGTAACCTTGGTTTTTCCTATGGCAACATCAAAGGTTGACTTAGAAGCACTTGTAAAGGGTTCTTGGGAGTTGGAAGTTAGTGGGTAATAAATTTAAAGGCTTTTAATTGAGGATTTGTTTCACTTAAGTACATGAATGATTGTAATGGATCCATAATGACCCTAATAGCATTAAGGTTCAAATTTCCTCACTTTTTCCTATTTTGATGATTCGAAATGATTTCTTGCCTTGGTTTATGATTTTTTACCGTATGTTTAAGCTTAATTACCATGATTAAAAGTTAAAGTTGTCACAGACACAAGAGGCAAAGGAAAATTTCAGAGGTCCAAAGGAAAGGCTAGGGTTAACAGTAAAATTCTATCATTTTTTACTCCTAGAGCAAGATTTGGCCAAGGTAACTTATATATAAGTTAATCCTGTCTTCTTTCTCTTCAATTTGAACTAATTGGTTTCTCATTTAGAGCATTTTCATCTTTCACCCAAAAGTGAAATTTGTTGTTTGGTGTTTCCATAGTGGATTTTTGGAAGTTAAGACACGGGTGTTGCTAGGTAAGTATAAACTCCTCATTTTGATGCATTTTCTGCTAGTTTAGGACCCTTATAGTTGATTTATAGTATGGGTATTAATTTTGTGTGAATTTACCTAAAATTTGAAGTGATATTCTAAAGTTACTAGTGTAATAACAATTAAATCCAAAATTGGAGACTTGTAGTTGCTAGGTAAGTGTTCTCTAGGTAGCTATTAGTATTTTAATTCTTTGGGTACTTGTTTGTTGTTATAAATTGATGAATAAGAATGGTAATGGTCTGATTTTATGTTCATAGGCTGAGTAGTATTGTTATTGGCTTTCAAAGAATTGTTTACAAGTGAGGTAACTAGGGTTAATGTTAAATTTCATGCATATGTCTACTTTAATTTTATATATATTGTACATGTATGATTTTAAAATGTATAATGAATAGTTGACTATCTGATATATTATGTTTGGACCTTGTGAGTCCATAGTGGAGCTATGGCGTGACTACCACCCGTGCATTATGCTTCGATTGGGCACCAATTTGTGATCAAACCCTTATATACACTGAGCCCTGGTTGTACTCATAGGGGAGTTGGTGCTGTGCATAGGCCTCTCCCAGTGTTAATGGCCTTTAATATGTGAAAATGTGATTGTTAGTATAAGATAATAATCACTGATACCTAATTATTTTATTTGCCGATATGGTTGGTATATTTTTCTGATGCTTACCTAATTTCAGGCACATATGTTAATTACATTGGAATATATGAATGGAATTTGCCTTCGATTACTGAGATTTGCATCTCACCCCATTTTATGGGCTAACTATTTCAAGTGAAGGTCCTTCGAGTAAGGATAAAAGGAAGCAAGTGGATGAACATCCATGAGCTAAGACCATGTGTGGAAGTTTGCACTTGGATAGATCTAATTTAGGATAAATGCTAGGTATTTTGCGTTTTGTTAACCTATGAGGTATCTAATAAGGAGTTAGACTTATACAAATTTGGTTTATGGTGTATGTACTTATTTATATCTGATATGGAACCTCCTTAGTATGAATGTATGACTTAACTCTTAAGAACATGCTTTTATATCTCCATGAATGATAATATTAGTTGCTTATGGATCTTGCTATTGTCAATACTTCATGAATTTACTGATGCATGATAGTTTGATGAGTAGGAATTAACCTTTAAGTCTTGAATTGGTAATGATAGGTATGTTGGGTGAACGAGGTAGATGAAAGCTATTAAAGCCTCACAAATTAAGGTAGAGTGGCCTTGAAGCATTACTAGAGGGAGAGTTGGAGTGTATGGGATAAACTTAGGGAGAAATGGTGCAGAAGAGGGTCACACCGCAACTAAGAAGAGATGAGCCATGGCCAGGTGTCAGGAAGAAGTGAGGAGCGTCACGGCCCGAGGTGTCTCACCTTAGTATGAAATGAAAAGTTGCCCAGGGAGGGTAACAAAGAGCAACCTCACTGCAGCACAAACTTTTTAGCCGTCGCACAGGTCGAGGAAATCAAGAAATGAGCATTCCAGTAGCTAGTTTTGCCATGGCATAGCTATAGCCATCGCGGCGTGAATTGGAAAATTTTCTATAATAGGTTCCAGAGTGGTTTTCTGCTACAGTGAGATTTGCAAAAATGTGAGAAGTTCAACCCAAGAGCAACCTTGCCACAACGCAAGATGCAGAACTTAGTTTTTAGGTTCCAATAACTAACTTAGCTGTAGCGGGGAAGGTCCAAGTCATAGCAAAGGTTCCTAAACTCTTATTTTTTTACTTTGACATCTTAAATTTCACTATATTAATGTTCTGCAATGACTTGGGAGTCTTTATAGGGTTTTTGTGAGTTGAAATCAATAGCAAAATGAATCCAAAGTCTTAAATGACAACTATGATCACTTGTGGACTTAATTAGTTGTGATTGTTTACCTAATGATATCAAGGTTCAAATTTTTCTCATTTTCTCCTATTTTAATTAATCATAATGACTTTAGACCTTGATTTGCAATTACAAGTCATACTATTAAACCTAATTACGGTAATTAAGAATTAGGATTGTTACATTCCCAATTCATATCTCATATGGTGTCTTTTAAACTGTTTTAGAGGGAAGAAGATTGAGTACAAAAGCTATTGTTTCTAAAGAAAAATCCCAAAAGGAAATAAGAAGATCTACATGACTCATAATTGATCGTACCATGTCCAACAAGGTGCAATTCCTCCTTTTTGTGATCTCATCGTTGATGGCTTAATATTTTATTTGAGAGATTTATTAATTATGTGATCTCACCATTACATACATGCACTTAAGATAAATATCCACTGTGTAAGGTCTAGGTATAGCACCCACACTCGTGTGTGAAGTTATGTGTGTATATGAACTTAAATATAAAACCATCACATGCTTTTAAATTAAATATCGTATAACCAATAAACAAGAAGCATCTCATGCCTTTAAATTAAATATCATAAAACAAATAAACAAGAAGCATCTCATACTTTAAATATTACACACATGCATTATATATATATCACATATTATACAACAAATACAACTATCTCATAGTTAAAACAATTATTATCACATAATAATTAAATTAAAATAGCGTATAGTATGGCCTAAAACCTATTCCCTAATAATATCCTAAGTTAACTCATTTGCTTATTCTTATGTCATCTTTATTCAAAATTACAAATTTAAAATAGAAACCTCGAGTTACATTCGAGGGAAGTGAAATTGAGAAAAGAATGTATATCAAAAGATAGAGGGAGGCACAACACGCAAGTCGTATTTAAGATCCAACCATAAAAATATCATAAGCCGTACTATGCAATATAAATATGAAACATCATAAATATGCAATGTGAATATCATAAATAGCAAGTGAAATATAATTTCATATTCACAAAATAAAAGTTATAAGATCTTTTTTTTTAATTACGCCTTTTGAACAAAAGGAATTTTTTGTACCTAAGTAGAGTTAACACGACAATTTGTATGCTATCAATAGTTTCATTGTCGTGGCAATTTATTCGCTATCGAATAACTTCATTATCTCAAATATGCTATCAGAAAGCATCACTGTGGTAGATCTACTTGCTTATCAAATAGCATCATAAGCACAGTATTGTTTGCCTATGCCACAGTAATGAAACAACTCATTAGGTAAAACATGAAAACAATATTCAATTCATAAAATCCAATCTATGTATACGCAACGTGGCTCTAATACTACTATTGGGATTCGCAATGATCACAAGCATAGCAGAATTTAAAATTTTTTATCATTAAAACCCATTCCTAAGAATATGCACAGGAACTTACATCAAGATAAGACAAAAAAGTTACCTTTCACTTTGAGCTGCAACCTAATCACATGTGTAGATCTAGTGATCTGCGCCTCTATGGAGTAGATGAAATTTTCTCTCACTATGCATCTCTGTCAGAAGATGCCTCCCACTATCCAGGGTTAGGGCTTTTGAAGTTCAAAGTGAATTAGGAATATAAAAGGACTCTCTTATGTCTTGTGTGCTGCCCTCTATGATCTTATATTTATACACTTAGGATTTGACACTTTCCTAATCCTACTCAAACTCTAATTTCTAATTCAACTTAAGCTCTTAGAACCCTATCCCAAGCCTAATAGAAAGTGAGGAGATATAGGTCCAACATAATGTAATATTATTTAATATTAAATAACATATTATTATAATATAATCTAGTTATATTATATTTGGCCTTTTACTGGGATTTCTAGTCCAACAAAGACCTCAATAATATTATAATATTTTAATTTTATCCCTACTCTTTGCGTATGCCCTTGTAGGTTTTTATTACATTAGTAATAACCTAAAAAAATCATATTTTAGGATCATAGAGAATAAATGGTATCTAGCAATACATCATTGCCACCTAAGTAATAAGAATGTCTGTGATTCAACATGCCTAATCTGCAACCAATACCGTATAATTTAATCCATTTTGTACTTATATCCAAATTGAACTCAAGTATGAAATGTGTCATCTTCATCAACATTCAACCTACGCTTCTTGACAATAAGTAAACTAATTAAAACAAATAATCAATATCATATATTGATTCATTTGAGCATGACTATGCATTTTTTAGTCTTATTTAATTAAGGGGCCCATAAATATCACTCTTCTTAGACAGGAGGGACAAAATCCCATCTACACCGCTCATGTCCTTTCACATGATTTATGATATACCCAATCATCGTTCTATTGGCCATCCCAGTCAAAGGGAACATAAGATGGTGTCAAAATATTTGACTCCTCATGTATCATAGTGACTTCAGGTGAAAGGACTTCCTTCACTATATTCACATATGAATTATTACACACTCTATAATTCATATTGTAACACCCTAAAATTTAATTAAGGTATTAATCATAGATCTAGACTATAACAACAACAACAACAAGGCCTTTTCCCACTAGGTGGGGTCAGCCACATAGATCAAACAACGCCATAAAGTTCTATTATAAATCATATCTTTAGTTAGACCATTTAAATCTAAATCTTTCTTAATAGTTTTGCCTATAATTTTTTGTGGTCTTCCTTGACCTCTAATTATTGGACTACTCTCCATCTGATCTACTCTTCTTATAGGAGCTTCTATAGGTCTTCTCCACATATGTCCAAATCATCTAAGATGCGATTTCACAATCTTTTCTACAATAGGTGCAACCCCAACTTTCTCTCTAATGTACTTATTTCTAACTCTATCTAATTTGGTATGTCCACTCATCCAAAGTAACATTTTCATCTCTACGACATTGAACTTATTCTCCTGTTGACCTTTTATTGCCCAACACTCAGTCCATACAACATTGCCGACCTTATAACTATATGATAAAATTTACCCTTAAGTTTAAGTGATACTCTCCTATCACTAATAACACCTTAAGCACTTTTCTATTTCATCCATCTTGTTTGAAACCTATGATTTACATCTTCCTCTATTTCACTGTCATGTTGTATGATAGACCCAAGATACTTAAACCGAGTGACTTGTGGTATGGATCTATACTAATTAAGAATAATTATTATGGAATAATTGGACAAGTTATGTGAATGATAATTATAGAGAGATAAATTATTAATTTGGGTTTGAGATATAATTGGGTTAGAAACATCCTCTAAGCTCAAATTAAATTAAGTAGGCCATGGCTAAAGATTAATGGAGGCCCAATGATTATGGGTGCAGACCCAACTTCTTATTGTGAGACTTGACTCAAGAAAGAGTACCTAGTAATGCCCCAATCTGATTTAGTGAGATAGAGGCCCAAGACCCAACTTACATGAGTTCTTATAGTTGGCCCAACATTGATTATACAGACCCAAGTTATAGTGACTCTTGAAATTTGGCCTAACCCAATTCATGAAATCTGGCCCAATAAGCATAAATTCTGAAACTCATAGATGTGGGCTTTTGGGTCAACCCATAACTCATCTAGGACCCAACTTAAACCTAATTAAACCTTACACACCTTTAGCCCCTCCCCCTATTCTGCAGAAAAACAAAACATAAGAAGCAAATTCAGAGGTCTCTTGGAGGCTAGGGTTCCACCACCTTCTTGGCCCTATTTCCCTTATCTAGATCAAGATTTAGCCAAAGTGAGTGTTATATAACTTGATTATCTCCTCTTCCTCTACATGTTGACCTAATTAGCTTTTTTTTTTGGAAGCATTTCACCTACACCTAAAATCTGAAACTTTGTTGTTTGGTGTTTTCATTCTGAAATTTCGGAGGTTGAAGCAAAGGGTGTTGTTAGGTAAGTATAAACTCCTCATTTTGATATTTTTTCTACTAATTAGGGACCCTATAGTTGATTTATAGTATGGGTATTAATTTTATGCGAATTTGCCTAGAGTTTGAAGTTTTCATAGGTCTATTGGAGCCTAGGGTTCCACCACCTTCTTGGCCCTATTTCCCCTATCTATACCAAGATTTAGCCAAAGTGAGTGTTATATAACTTGAACACCTCCTCTTCCTCTACATTTTGACCTAATTAATTTTTTTTTTTTTGAAGCATTTCACCCACACCCAAAATCTGAAACTTTGTTGTTTGGTGTTTTCATGCTGAAATTTCGGAGGTTGAAGCTAGGGGTGTTGTTAGGTAAGTATAAACTCCTCATTTTGATGTTTTCTCAAATAATTAAAGACTCCTATAGTTGATTTATAGTATGGGCATTAATTTTATGCGAATTTGCCTAGAGTTTGAAGTGATAGTTTGAAGTTTTCAGAGATCTCTTAGAGGTTAGGGTTCCACCACCTTCTTGGCCCTATTTCCCCTATCTAGACCAAGATTAAGCCAAAGTGAGTATTATATAACTTGACCATCTCCTCTTCCTCTACATTTTGACCTAATTAGTATTTTGTTTGAAGAATTTCACCTACACCCAAAATCTGAAACTTTGTTGTTTGGTGTTTTCATGCTGAAATTTCAGACGTTGAAGCTAGGGGTGTTGTTAGGTAAGTATAAACTCCTCATTTTGATGTTTTTTCTACTAATTAGAGACCCCTATAGTTGATTTATAGTATGGGCATTAATTTTATGCGAATTTTCCTAGAGTTTGAAGTTTTCATAGGTCTCTTGGAGCCTAGGGTTCCACCACCTTCTTGGCCCTATTTCCCCTATCTATACCAAGATTTAGCCAAAGTGAGTGTTATATAACTTGGCCATCTCCTCTTCCTCTACATTTTGACCTAATTAGCTTTTTTTTTAAGCATTTCACCCACACCCAAAATCTGAAACTTTGTTGTTTGGTGTTTTCATGCTGAAATTTCGGAGGTTGAAGCTAGGGGTGTTGTTAGGTAAGTATAAACTCCTCATTTTGATATTTTCTCTACTAATTAAAGACTCTTATAGTTGATTTATAGTATGGGCATTAATTTTATGCGAATTTGCCTAGAGTTTGAAGTGATAGTTTGATGTTTTCAAAGGTCTCTTAGAGGTTAGGGTTCCACCACCTTCTTGGCCCTATTTCCCCTATCTAGACCAAGATTTAGCCAAAGTGAGTGTTATATAACTTGACCATCTCCTCTTCCTCTACATTTTGACCTAATTAGTTTTTTGTTTGAAGCATTTCACCTACACCCAAAATCTCAAACTCTGTTGTTTGGTGTTTTCATGCTGAAATTTCAGACGTTGAAGCTAGGGGTGTTGTTAGGTAAGTATAAACTCCTCATTTTGATGTTTTTTCTACTAATTAGAGACCCCTATAGTAGATTTATAGTATGGGCATTAATTTTATGCGAATTTGCCTAGAGTTTGAAGTTTTCATAGGTCTCTTGGAGCCTAGGGTTCCACCACCTTCTTGGCCCTATTTCCCCTATCTATACCAAGATTTAGCCAAAGTGAGTGTTATATAACTTGACCATCTCCTCTTCCTCTACATTTTGACCTAATTAGTTTTTTTTTTGAAGCATTTCACCCACACCCAAAATCTGAAACTTTGTTGTTTGGTGTTTTCATGCTGAAATTTCAAAGGTTGAAGCTAGGGGTGTTGTTAGGTAAGTATAAACTCCTAATTTTGATGTTTTTTCTACTAATTAAAGACCCCTATAGTTGATTTATAGTATGGGCGTTAATTTTATACGAATTTTCCTCGAGTTTGAAGTTTTTAGTCTAGGGAAGGAAAAATCCAAAAATTGAGTCTCTTGGTAGTTGGGTAAGTGTACCTTAGGCAATTATTGATGGGTTAATTATTTAAGCATTGGGTTATTGCCATAATTGATGAATAGGAATGGTAGGTGTTCATAGGCTAACAAAGCATTATCGTCGATTCTCTAAAAAATTGTCCATGAGTAAGGTAACCGGGTTATTTTTCTTAATTCCATATATATGCTTATATTAATCTAATATTTGTTACACATGCTTGATTTTGAAATGTTAAATGATTGGTTGACTGCTTGAATTATGATTATAATTGGACCTTCTGAGTCCATGGTGGAGCTGTGGTACAGCTGCCACCCATGCATGTGCTTCGATTGAGCATCGGGTTGTAATCAGACCCCAGATGCACTGAGCCCTGGTTGTACTCATTATGGAGTAAATGCCATGGGCGAACCTCTCTCGGTGTTATTGGCTATTAAAATATTGTGTGTAATTGCTGGTATGGGACAGTAGTCATTAGTAACTTAACTAGTTCATTGGCAAATTGAATTGATAATTTTGGTATTGATGATATGAAATTATATTGTATTGATTAATATGTACATATATATGGAATTTGCATCTTGTTACCGAGATTGTATATCTCATCCCAATTGTGGGCTAACATTTTCAGGGACTGAACCTCTTAGTGACAAGGAGAAATTAATGGAAGCTTATTATATTGTTTAGTGGCACATAGGTTTAGAAACCTTGTCAGATTGTATTGTGCAATTAGATTACTAGTTTTATATAATTGCCGCATTGCATCATGAATTGCCAAGTATAAGGACTATACATGTAATATAATTATCATGGATTTAAACATTATGGTTGTATGAACATTAAGCATTGGCCCTACGCTCCTTGTGGTCGGAACACTTTTTTCATCACTAAATTATGGAATTCACTTATGTATCATAGTTTCGTGAGTAGAAATCAACACTTAAATCTTGAAGTGGATAATGATAGATTAGCTAGTTAAATCAAGTAGATAAATGCCATTAGAGTTTCACAAATTGAGGGAGAGTGGTCATAGAATGTTCCTATAAGGAGAATTGGAGTGCATGGGAGGAAATTTGAGAGTTATAAGAACAGAGGGAAATTGGCCACAGCCAAAATGGAATTAGCCACTGCCAAACATGATGAAGTTGCCCAGGGAAGGAAACAGAGAAGAATTGGCCGCAGCAAAGAGTGACGTTAGCCGCAACAAAATGTGAGAGGCAAGTCTAGTGGTGTTCCAGAAGGTAATTCGCTGCGACGAAATGTGTAAAATTTGTAAAGGTGTAAGGAGTTGAACCCAAGAGCAAATGGCTGCGATGCGAGAGAATTTAGCCACAACGAAGGTGCTCAATTTCTTATATTAACCTAGAAACTTTAGTTTTCTCTATGGAAATGATAAGGAATGATTTAGGAGCACTTGTAAGAGGTTCTTGTGAGTTGGAATTAATGGATGATAGGATTAAAAGCTTATAATTGTGGGTTTGATTTCCTCATATATATAAATGGTTATGAGTAATTAGTTAATAACTCTAACAACATCAAGGTTTAAATTTCCTCACCTTTTCCTATTGTAAGTAATCTCATAATGACTTTAAACCTCAATTGATGATTATTAATCGTATTTTTAACCTTAATTACCATGATTAGAAGTTAAGGTCATCACACATATAGCATTCTCTTAGTGAGTCAATCCAGTACACTTGTTCTCTAATAGTGTACCTATGTATTAACTCGATATTACATATCTATGACTTAAAATCATCAGTCACTATATGTACTAGTCTTCATGTATTATTGCTATCCTATATCACAATAATACTAGACTAGGGATAATTTAAGAATAACAATTATTCAAAGAAAAATTACTATATGAAGTTATATTGCACAGATATAAAACTAAAATATAATAATTGTATTGCCTCAAAAAAATATGATATAATGTATGTTTTTACAATCATCTTATGATTGGCTCCTAGGGCATACACTAGCAGTTATTATCCTTTACTTAGATTAATTGTCGCTATTTAATTTCATTCAATTAAGGGTGGTTAGATAGTAAAGTTAATATTAACTCTAGAATAATACCACAATTAAGACTATATATTATTGAGTTTGCCTTGTGGGTTGATGCAGATGAATGATTACTGACTAATGCATACCATGCATTGTTTATGATTGGTGTAGCTTAAGATTAATATGATTGAACTCATCCTAGTGAGAGTCTAATCATTTCTAGTTAATCTTGAATGCATTGAACTTCAATGAGTCTTATAATTAAGCAAATCTAGATGCAATTTATGTTTAGCTTACTCATGTAGAAGTTAGCTATATGGTAGTTAAAAAAACCCACTTTGTTGGCTACTGGTGTAATAGGAATGTGTATTTAATGTATTCTAGGGTTAGTCCAACGCATAATGTAGTTATAGTTCCTTAAGGAAGGTTTAGCTATATGATAGAATAAGAGGTCTATTTTGATTAGTTACTATCACATTATATTTAAGCTATCAAGAATAATAAAACATAGTAAAATGAGCTCTACACTTTTAATGAACCCATGTAAGATATTTAGTCTGCCTTTAAATCTTTTTCCTTTTTGAGTCTAGTCTTGAGTCTTTTTATTCATTTTATTTTATTTTATACTTTTATACTTGTTTATAACATACACTTATATTTGCTCACTAGTACTTATGGTCATATGATATTCTAGCATATAACTTAATTAGCTTTATTTAAGTAGTTTCTTATTCCTTAATTCTTTGGTATTGAAAAATTTTCATTATTTCCCAATAATCCTTGTGGGATCAATACTCAGACTCATTATCCACTTTACTACTTATATGATTAGTACACTTGCTAGCATTGTGATTTATGATTATTATTATTATCATTATTTTAGACTAAGTCACAATACTTGAAGAAAGCTATGTGCATCACTATTCTCAAGTAGCCACTAGAAAAACCCCAACTAAGATGCTTGTCTTACAAATTTTACACTAACTCAAAACAATATCACATAAACCGTCACCAAAACTAACTATTAAATCTTACTCATCCTGTACAAAGGGAACCTAAAAAATCATTGACCATAATTGGCCCTAGTCTTTATTGTGAGCATAAGCAATTTATTTCCATAATCATACAAAGATTTCACTTGTTGTAGATGAACATCTCCCATGCTCAAGGTAGAGCAATTTGACTTCGACATTTGAGGTTTTCAAATTAGATGAGCTTTAGAGCCCCTAAAGGATTGGATACTAATATTTGTTGTTGATATCCCTCCTTGTATCTCCTTTCATTTTCAATTGCATTCAAATGAATTTATCTATTAAACCCTATATCATTGCTACAATTTTGTACATGCAGCTATGCATATTGTTATAAGTAATACAATGATGAGAAGATATCATTTCTTTAAGAAATTGCCACAAAATAATTGCCAAGTACTAAAATTATCATTACCTAATCAATATCAAACCAATAATAAAAGGTAATGAATGTGGAAAGTAAATCTAAGATAAAAAAATAACAAAACAAAATAGAGTTCCTCTTATAGATTCCCCAAGTAAATGAACTTAGAATTACAACCTCCCCTTGTCTTTCATTGGAATTCATTATACTCTCTCTAACCTTGCCCTTAATATCATAAATTGCTAACCAAGAACTCTTAATTATCTATAAGTTTCTTGAATTACTTATAAACATATCTTCTTAACCCAATTCCTAATTCTGTATGAAATTAAGTGGACTCTTTAGGCTCAAGTCATAATTTGACTATGTGACACTTAATGCATGCCCCCCCTCCCAAAAATTTTCCAAAATTTTTGTATATATATGGTATATGTATATATTATAGGTATAAATATGAAATAATATTTAGGCTATTGAAATCTTTTTTGTCTAAATACATATGTCTAAGAAGCATTCTTCCTAAAGACAAAAGCTCACATTCTAAAGCCCATAAAATTAAAGAAATAATCCATTTACATAATAAACCTAGGGCACATAATTGCAAAAAGCACAATACATTTTGCTTGGGACCACCATTTTTGGCTTCTTCTTGCTCTTGTATATTGCGATTTCCCACTTCAAATCCAGGGACCACCGTTAATGCCACACACTTTCTTATTTCGCTCATTCTCGGACCCATGCAATAGCCATGCCTTAGAATATATATTAAGCATTAGTTTAAGAGATTAAAGGTATTTTCCCACTTTCCCCACTTTCTAAGTTTATGTTTACAATTTGTTGGATACTATTTCTGTAATTTTCCCACAAGACTTGCTAGATGTAATATCCGGTCCTCTAAAAACGAGAGAAAACGTGAGAAACTTAACATACGATTTCTCCATCAACGAACGGAACTTACCGGGTACAAAAGGAAGTCCCCCGAAATGAAGTAGTTAAGGTCCTAAAAAATTTAAGAAGCATTCTAAACTCCTAAATATGAGAATCCCAGGCTCAGAAGGAAAGAAAAATGGAGCTAGAATGAAAAAATAATTTCTTACGAAAAGCCTACGAAATGTAATGGCATTTTTGTAATTTTGAGCAAATTTTAGAATTCACATAGGAGGCTTTTTAAATGAAAGTTTTGAGTTCTTCGAGGTTCTCAAAGGCCCTGAAAACCATGGAAAGTCTCGGGACAGTTAAAAGCCCTCCGGTGGACGTTTTCTAACATCAGTTGACCCAAACTTTGACCGATTCGTCCGATAAGGTTTTAGTTCCAAATTGAGTGATTCCAAAGGCATTTTATGAAATTGGAAACCTAAATTTTATAACGAAAAAGACAGTTCTCAAAAAGGAGCTAAAACGAAGGAGAAACGAAAATACAAAGAACAAAGGGCAAAATAGAAATTTTTGAAAAGTGTAACTTATTCCCACCTATATATATGATGCACCCTTCTTCTCCCTTCATTATGCACGACCTGTTCTACCCAAAGCCAGAATAAAACCCTAGGGGATGAGGCACACAAGAGGAGGAAGAAAAGGAGGAGAAATTCAAGGTAGAAAGGTATGGATTTTCATAGTTTTTCATGCTATTTCTCTTCCAAACCTCTTCTCCTTCATTATCCTTTATTTCCTATGATTATAATGAAGTATATGGATCTTTTTTAAAGGAGAAATTGAGGAAAATTTTGGATTTGAAGAGAGGAGCTCAAAGAATACAAGATTCAAGTGAGAAAAAGCAAGAAAACAAGGTAATTTCTCTTCCTATGGTTGTCATCTTTGGCTCCCTCCTCCTCCATTTCGCCCTACTTGAGAAAACCCTAGGAGGAGATGATTTATAGCATAACCAAGCATGAATCTAAGGAAAAATGGTGTGGAGATTAAGAATATGCAAAGAAAACAACAAAATAACCATTAGATTTCAAGATGCAAATTCTAGGGTTTTGTGTGCACATTGTAAAATTTGACCTTATGTGATGATTCATAGGTCTAATTAAGAGTTTAAATGAGTTCCTAAGATCCATAAGATGCTCCCTACAAGATTCCTCCTTCAAGAAAACAAAGCACACTCCAAGGAACTCTAAACCATGCATAATCTCGGCCAAACCATGTTCTTATAGCTAGGGAGAGTTTTAAATTTTTTTTAAGGTCATTCTTGAGTCATATTTGATAAATGAAAATGAAGGGAGGCCTTGGAAAAAATTTAGAACTCATAGAAATTGATTTAGTACCTTAGGTTCCATATTATGACCTAAAGAAGCAACATGATGTTAGGCTCTTTGTTTTAATGGTGTGATGACTCCAAGAGGCTTAAAAGGAGTCAAGAATCATATTTGAAAGGAAAGAATCAAGCCTAGAAATGGTTTGAGGGGTGTTGCTTCATTAGGTGCAAATATGGACCATAATGGGGGTTATAGAGCCAACTAGTGTTTAAGCAAGTTGCATGGCCCTAGAGATTATTTCATGAACCTAATTGGCTCCCATAAATTGTATCTAGGCCAAGAGAAACCATCTCCACTAATTTGTGATTGAATGGGAGATGAGCTATTGGGATTCTTTAAATCTCATCCCCTCCTCTCCAATGCTCTAACATGCTAGGTAGACCAAGTAACTATGGCAATGGGAACCAACAACGTTGAAGCAAAGAGATTGACATTCATATGTCTAGCTTTTACCTTTTTTGAACCATAATGATGTATATGATTATTGTAAATGGCACATGACCCTTGAGACAATGTAAATATGATATTATGTGATGTATACATGTATGGATATGATGTATGAATTTTAGAAATGAATTTGGGTATGTAATGCCAAGTTATGCAAATTGGAAGTTTGATGGAAATGTGCGTATGTGACAACCCTACCTTCTAATCATTGTATTTATGGTTAAACGCACGATTAATAGTTAATGATCAAGGTTTGGAGTTGTTACATTTTGTTATATTATGAAAATATAGGAAAATTTGAACCTTGATGCTAAGGTCATCACTAAACAACCACAACCAAAACAAAGATGCATTAAAGAAATCATACTCCCATGAGGGGTTTATGATTCATCCATCCATCAGTTTCAACACACAAAAACCTCCCACAAGTATTCCTATATCATTTCCTAGCATTATCGTTGAAGAAATTAGGGTTTCTAAGCTAAGGGTAGGGGTTTGGGGTCTCGCGCAGCGACTAAGATAGGTACTGGAATCATTGGACAATTTTTGATAGCCGCGGCGAGTTGGACCATCGTCGTGGCGAGACTACATGGCGCCGTGGCAAAAATGCCCCTTGGAGCTATTGTTCTAAGTCCCCTGACTCTCGCCTAGGCGTAATACACTTGCGCCGCGGTGAGATTTGCTACTGGACCCCCTCAATTTGTTCCCTCGACTTGCGCCACGACGGTATGTTATGCGCCGCGATGAGGTTTCATTCTGTTATCCTCCTAGGCGATTTTTTTCACTCTGCGCTGCGGCGTTCCTCGCCACTGTTACTCTCCAGAAAAATTTTATTCGCTTGTGCCGCAGCAAGATTACTCATACTGCGGCACCCCTCGCTTCTGTCACTCATCTGACCACGGCGAAGCCTTCTTAGCCGCGGCGTGACTCCCTCCTGTAACTACATCTCTCAAATTTCATCCCCTACACTCCAATTCTCATCTTAGGACTACCCTAGGACCACTCTTACTTATTTTATATGTCTCTAATGGTATTTATCTGCCCTATACACCCAGCTATTCTACCATTTCCAATTCAAAATTTAAATGTACGTTTTCACTCCTCCAACTATCCTATAATGGCAACTCCATAGCGTAATAGCAATAAGAACTCATACACTATTGGAAATTAAAATTCAATATACATTCCGTCAGAGGTTTCATACATCAATGGTTCATATTACATTTAATACATCACATAATTATATTTCCAACAGTATACCATACCATAAATTTAGCAAAATACATACGTCAAGTGTTATGGGTTCATACATCCGATATCAAGCTAAAGTGAGGTCTAACTCCTCAATGAATACATCCAAGGTAATCAAAATATAAGAGCCTACACTTGGCAACATGAATACATGATGATGCTATACAATAAGGAATTCAAAATTTAGCATCTATACTAAATAAGTCAGCATATGTGCAGCTTTCTCCCTACATGATGAAACTCATGGATTTTCATCCACTTGCTTTCCCTTATCCTTACCCGAAAAACCTTCACCTGAAATATTAATCCCATAAAACGAGGTGAGATATAAATCTTAGTAACCAAGGCAATTCCCTCATATAATCCAATTTAATTAGCATACATGCATAATTTCACATAAGTATCAGAAGAACACTAGTCATATCAGTAAATGAAACAATTAGGCTATCATGATCACTATCCCATACTAGCAATCATATTTTCATATGTTAAAGGCCATTAACACCAGGAGAGGCCCATCCACGGCACCTACTCCCCATTGAGCACAACCAGGGCTCAGTGCATCTGGGGTTTGATCATAACCCGGTGCCCGATCGAAGCACATGCACGGGTGGCAGCCCACCACAGCTCCACCATGGACTCACAAGGTCCAACACAATACAATAGATAGCCAACTAATTCATTCAACATTTCAAATCATTCATGTACAGCAAATATGAAATTAAAATAGATATATACATGAAATTAATATGAATCCAATTACCTCACTTGTAGACAATTTGTAACAGCCACCAATGGTACAAAATGTCCCTATAACCATAGCATCATATAATTACTACTCTAATTCATTATTAATAGTAGCAACAAGTACCCAAAGATTTTAAAATGCTAATGTCTACCTAGGAATCACTTACCCAGCCACTATAAGTCTCAAATTCAGATTTATGTGTCCTCTTCCAGAAACCTCAATGTTTCATCCAAAATCCTAAGCAAATTCGTACAAAATTAATACCCATATTATAATCAAGTCATTAGGGTCTCAAATCAACAGAATTACCTCAAGTTCATACCTATCTAATGACAACCCTAGCCTCAACCTACGAATTTCCACCAAGAGAATCCCAAATAACCACATTTCAGATTTTGGGTATGGTGAAAATGCTCCAAATGAAAAACTAATTAGACCAAAATGAAGAGAAAGATGAGAGAATTAAGTTATATAACTATTACCTTAGTTAAATCTTGCTCTAGAAGTGAAAAAATGTGAAAATATGCCAAGAACCCTAGCCTCCCCTTTAGACCTCCGATTTTCTCCTTTGTGTTTCAAAAAAATGGGATAGTGGCTGAAGCATTTAAGGTTTTAGTTAGGTTTAAGTTAGGTCAAATATGGGTCATGGGTTGTTCCAAGGTCCAACTCCTAATGGGCTCAGATTTTTGCTTTGTTGGGCCAGTTTTTAAGTTGTTGGGCTGCAGAATTCTGTTGGGTCAGACCTAGTTTTAGGATCTCTATTATTTTGGGTCTGCACAAGGTTTATTAGGCCTTCCTAAGAGCCTATACAAGATGGATCTTGGCTTCTATCACATTGGACCAAGTTGGGTCTGCACCTAGCTTATTGGGCCTCCATTAGCCTCTTATCTACATAATTTAATTTAGGCCTAGATGAAGTTTCTATCCCAATTAAATCTCAAACCCATATTAATAATTTATCTCTCTAAAATCTTCATTCACTTAACTTGTCCAATTATCCCATATTAATTATTCCTAATTAACCTAATCCATGATTAACACCTTAATTAATTATGGGGTGTTACAACATAAGTGTGGGTTGAAGGGCCAAAACGAGATGCATGAGGTTTGGAACCATTTGGACAGCTCACATAAGTCTTAAATGTACTTTTAGACTTTCCCAAAAGGTGCCAAGACCAAGGAAAAGCCATTTGGCAAGTTTGGTACCCCATATGGAGCCAAATTTGACTATAATGGAACCCTATATCACTTTTTAGCCAAATGAGTTCTTCTTGATCTGATATTTTGCATGCAATTAGATCTCATTGAGATCTTTTTGAGAAGTTAAAGAACATAATTTTCGGAGGTCTAGATAATATTTGATGAATTTTCAAAGTTGGGATTTTCTATTGATTCTGGTATGTGCACTGTTCACACTAGCAGATTTGTATTCTGTGTCATCTGATAGGAAAATGATGTCCAATGCTTGTGCAATTTTACAGACATAAACTAGAGGTCATAAGATTTTTGTGGCCACCAAGATCACCCCATTTGGAGGTCTGAGCAAAGAGTTATGCATTTTTGAAGTTGGCTGTCAGTAGCAGTGGTGCCCCAAGAGTCTAGTCACTGTTCCATAGATTTCTAATAGCTAAAAGTATTTTTTTTTCATTCTGGAATTATTTTTAACATAAATCTAACATTTTTATCTTTCCAGAATGACTGAATTTGTGTGATTTATATTTTTATAGAATTAGTTATGAATTTTAGAAATTTGTATCAGTAATCTGAAACAGCAACCCAGCAGCAGTGACCTCTGGATCTTTTCGGATGTCAAACGGCCTCTGTGATGAATGCTATGGTCTGGACATATTTTTAATGTGAAGTATACATCCATAGATTCCCAGAATGACTAAGATTGCATAATTTTTATTTTTCTATAATTAGTTATGATTTTTCAAAATTTGACCAGAAAAGAGGCCAAATCTGCCCGAAAATATACTTGATTATTTTGAGCTCCATTTCGGTTTCTATGAGTTGTGGGCATGATTTTGAGATGGAAATGAGTTTTATTGATGTATTTAAATATGAGAATGTATAGCATGAGCTCACATGGTCCACGTGACACCGAATGAAATTTTTAAATACGATGCAACGCAAAGAAAGTCACTATTTTTCCCTTTTGCCTTATATCTTCATGAATATAATGATGTGAAGCATGTATATATATGATATGATGTGCTAGAAATTATGTTGTTACACTAGATGAAGATGATTTTACTTAAAAAATGTTGGTTCTGTTTCATTTTTATTGTTATGCAATTTTGGAGTTATACCTTATAATTATAATATTATTTTTTATATCTGTTATAATTTAGAGAAAAAAATTATTTTTTATAATTTAGAGAAATAAATTTATTTTATACAATGTCTCTTATGGTAGTGTTTTTTTCTTATCTTTTTCTTAGATGAAAATCACAATTGATTCCTACTTTAAAAGAAAAAATGATGAAACCCCACCAATTGATGAGGGGCCAAATCATCCAATTGAAATTGAACACACATCCTGAACATCCTCCTGCAAAAATTCCAAGAGTTGAAGCTAACAAAAGTTTTAATATAAATTTATTAGAACGTGATCTGGGATTGAGAAAACAAATCTGGGAATATCATGTTGATAAGCGTGATGAAGTTCAATGCGCTTATATTATGGCTGGTCCATATCAGTTTATACTTTCAAAATATCCAAAATCTAAGGAAAAACATCCTCGTAGCTTTCAAACATCATGGTTTAAATTATTTCCATCATGGTTGGAATACTCTCCTAGTGTAGACGCTGCTTTTTGTTTGCCATGTTAATTGTTTCATACACAAAATGCACTTTTTGGATTAGATGCATTCACTGTCAATGGATTTCGATCGTGGAAAAAGGTGAGGGATGGAAAAAAATTGTGCATTTTTGGCACATATTGGAAAAGATCTCACTTCTCCACATCAAATTGCTGAAAGAAAATGTAAAGATCTTATGAACCAAGCATCACATATTGTTCATAGATTTGAGAACTTCACATATCAAGAAATTGCAGAAAATAGGCTTCGTTTGAAAGTTTCAATTGAAGTAACTAGGTGGCTAGCATTTCAAGGATGTGCTTTCAGAGGTGATGATGAGCCTAAAACCTCAATGAATCGTGGTAATTTTTTGGAATTAAAAAATTACTAAGTTTCATCTCTTCTTACAATAATAAAGTAGCAGATTTTTTGGATAATGCTCCACAAAATGCATTATACACATCACTTACAATACAAAAAGAAATTTTACATGTAATGGCAACCAAAGTTAAAAAGGTTATTCATGAAGAAATTGGTGATAACAAAATTTGTATAATGGTTGATGAAACTCGGGTGCATCTAAGAAACAGCAAATGTCAATTGTGTTAAGATTTGTTGACAAAAAGGGATATGTACAAGAGCATTTTTTTGGAGTTGTTCATGTTAAGGACACCTCTGCCACAACATTAAAAGAAAGTATTTTTTCTCTCTTATCTCAACATAATCTTGATGTTCAAAATATCATAGGACAAGGTTATGATGGTGCAAGTAACATGCGTGGAGAATGGAATGGATTGCAAGCTTTAATTTCAAATGAATGTCCATATGCCTATTATGTTTATTGTATGGTGTGTTTACAATTGGCATTAGTTGCTGCATCTAAAGAAGTTATTCTTGTCCACCATTTCTTCACTATGTTGAATACTATTATCAATACTGTTGGTGCCTCATGTAAACAAAATGACCAATTAAAAGATGCTCATGCTTCAAACATTACTTACTTACTTAAGATGAATGAGATTGAATCTGGGAAAGGGCTTAATCAAATTGGTGCTTTACAAAGGGCTGGAGATACACGTTGGAGTTCTCAATTGAAATCTATTTCTAGCTTAATGAAGATGTTTAGTGCGACATGTGAAGTTTTGCTTAATATAATTGAAGATGGAGCTACTCCTGCTCAACGTGGAGATGCAAATGCAACTTATGAGGTGCTAACTTCTTTGAATTTGTTTTCATTATGCATCTTATGAAAAAAAAATTAGAGATTTCTAATATGCTTTTCCAAGCTTTACAACTCCAATCTCAAGATATTTTGAATGCAATGCATCTCGTTTCATCTACTAAAAATTGAGAGATGATGGATGGGATGAACTAGTTATGAAGGTAAAATCTTTTTGTAAAGCAATCAATATACCTATTCTAGATTTTAATGCCCTTTATGTTGCTAGAAGAGGAAGGGCTCATCGTCAACAGGATGAATTTACTATAGAATATCACTATAAAGTTGACATTTTCAATGCAGTGATAGACTCTCAACTACAAGAATTGAATAATAAGTTCAATGATCATACAGTGGAGTTGCTTATTCTTGGCTCGGCTTTGGATCCAAGAGAAATGCAAACATCATTTAAAATTGATGACATTTGCAAGATGGTAGAAAAATTCTATCCAACTAATTTTTTAGAACATGAAATGGTACAGTTGAGGATGCAATTTGAGCATTTTGATCATGTAAGACAACTTCTAGATTTTCAAGCATTGGTTACTATTTCTGACTTATGCTTATGGTTGGTGAAAACAAGAAAATCATAAATTTATCCTCTTGTGTATAGAGTTATAACTCTTATTCTTACTCTTTTGGTTTCTACAGCTACAACAAAGCGATCTTTCTCAGCCATGAACATAGTCAAGACTATGCCACGTAACAAGATGAAAGAAGGATTTCTCCCTAATTGTTTGCTTTTGTATATTGAAAAGGAAATTGCTAAAGAGCTTAGTATAGATTCTCTTGTAGATGATTTTCATGACTTGAAACCGAGAAGGTCTAGATTTTCATGATGTATTTTCATATGTTAATAAAAGATTGGTATTTTGTGTTTATATAAATTTAATTTAAATTTCTTAACAAAAAGTCCCCCCCCCCAACCTTGAGAGCTGGCTCTGTCCCTGCCAGTAAATATAATACTATCCTACAAGTGAATCAACCATTGATCCCTACAAATGAACCAAACAGATGCTATTCAATTTTTAATCTAATCCTAAATTCTCTTACCCACGTTCACTTTGGATTTCCAAATAAATCTAAATGGTGATCAAGCTAAGCATTGGCACAAATTAAATAAACAATCCAATCATTAATCGCAAGTAATGAGAGTAACAAAGTTCTAATGACAAACTAGGTTTCATTATAATCATAGATCAAAGGATTTAACTCTCCATCACAATATAAATCAGCATACAAAAACAAGAAAGAAATACAATGAGAAGCTAAGGAGAAGAGAAAACAATCGAATGATCAGTTTGTTTTCCGCATATCGTGAGCCATCCCACTATTACTTGTTATACAGGTCTCCAAATTAGGGCTCCAAAATTTGCGTGTTTTAATTTCTTGACATAGTAGTGCTGTGCTCCCTGGACAAATGTACCATTTCTTTAAAGTATCGAGATCCCAGCTTCACTTCTTCGAGGCTGTGGCATCGAACTTGTGTCAAATGTACCTAGAAGGATCTTTAGAGGGCATTGCTCCTGAAACTCGAGGCTTAGGCTAACTCCAAAACTTGGTTTTTGTGCAATCTTCTACCAACAAAAACACTGAAAATTAATCAATAACTAATTACCATAAAATAAACAAATATTTAAAATTGAAACTACCTAAAATTGCATAAAACACAAACTTATAACCTAATTAAAATTAACTTTAAATGTAGTTTTATTTACTGAAACCAAAATTTAACTCAATTTAACTCCTAAAAATCATGCAAAATAAGTTGATTTTGAAGAGTTCGCATATGTTTGAAAATTCCCAAATCAATATCAAAATGTGTGGGAATATTGTATTTTGTAATTTAATTTATAAGTAAGCAGGTAAGTTGAAATTGACGGTACGTAGACATTATCAAATTACATTACATGTAAGGAGTTAATGTGCCATCCGGTAAGTTTGGTGACAGCTAGCGTCTGCATGAACTTTTAATGAGGCCATGTGACGGAGGAGCATGAATGACTGGGCTGGACTACTCTTAATTTTAACTTTTTTTTATTTTATTAATTTAATTATTTTTATTTTTTTTTTATTCTTCTTATTATCACTTGTTTCTCTTCTTTCTCTTTATTTCTAGTTTAATACTAAATTAACAGAGTTAATAAGATTTAAAATGGAGAGAATCTATTCTCACAATAGGGGATCCATGCAACGGTGCAATAAGCAATTTGTACTTTTTTTTTTGGGTTTAAGGATGAATATATTAGGTAAAAATTATAATTTTGAAAACAAAAATTTCAATTAGAGGAGAAAATTATACTTTAAAAATTTTAAAGTATAATTTTCTCTCATAATTAAAATTTATATCCTCAAAGTTATAATTTTTATTTTCTATATTCATCATTAAACCCAAAAAATAAAAAGAAAAGGAAAACAATGAATGGGCTTACTGCACCATTATGCTTGAGACGGAGGGATTAGAGGGTGGTGAGCTCCAAACTTGTGGGGGCTAACTTGTGTAATGTAATACTTTGAGGGATTAAATAGCCGACTAAGGTATCTTCCAGATAAGAAATTGTTAACATAGTTTTAATTTATCATTTTAGAAATATTACTATTTATTTTATTATCATATCAAAACACCAAAAAGTCTCAAATACATATTTTTTTGGCCAAAACTGAATATTAACTACTAGTGGCTTTCTTTTTTTAAAATTAAATATGAATTTTTGTATGTTTAATTCCATATTAAAAGGTCATCTACAATTTTAAGAGTGTGGCATGAGTCAGATGAGATATATGTACGACAGTTATCGTGTACTGTAGTGGTTTTTTTTTAATTTAAAAGTTTTTTTTTGGGGGTACAAAAGTCAAAAGCAAAAAAACATCATGAAACATGAGGAATAGACCAAGTGAAGTTCCTAACTATACGAAATTTGTTTTGCCAAAGGGGATAATTTGCACTGCTAAGAAGACCTGCATCAAAGTAAGTAAAATCATCAACCAAGTTCTTAATGTCCATTATAAGCACTTGGATGTCCGATTGGCTTCTAATTGCTTTAGTCAGAAGAGAAGCAACATTCGAGTTAATAAACAAAACCTTTAATCCATAGCTAAAGATAGGAGATTAGAAAATGTCCATTGATCTGCTGCTGCAGAGTATGTGTAGAAACACCAACATAGCCAAAAGCTTTCTTTTGACAAAGGTTAACGGAGAAAATTTTAAAAAATCAACTATGCTTTGTATTAGATTTTTAAATAAATTTCTCTTGAATTTTTTTTTAAATTATATAAACTTCTCTTCTATTTTTAAAATATATGCTTTAGTCCAATTTTAAAATTTTAACTTTCTTTTTAATTTAAAAGTTAAGTTAATGGAAAAACTTTTAAAAAATTAACTATGCTTTGTATTGAATTTTTGAGTAAATTATACAGATTTTTCTTGAGCTTTCTTGAAATTACATAAATTTATATTCCATTTTTTAAATCTATACTTTAATCCAATTTTAAATTTTTAACTAAAATATGTTCCATAAACCTAAATATATGTATTATATTCAAATATACATAAATAAAAATAAAAAAGAATATATTTTACTTTTGTTAAATTTAATTCCAAATATATATATATATTTTTTAAGTTAATAAATGATATTTTCGTTAAAAATTTAAAATCAAACTAAAATATAATATAACATCTTGTTTCAATGAAGGTTTATATATATTTTTAAAAAAATCCATATAATTTCAACAAAATTAAAAAAATCTATATAATTTACACTAAATTTTGAGACTAAATCTATTTATGTTTTGTTCTATTTATCAAGAGTATAGTTTGCAGTAAGCATTCGATTGCTTTCCAGCCTTTTACTATAAAATAGTGTAGCACTGAACCCCTACTTTCGACGCAAAGAGAAGCTGGCCTACACAAAAACAGGAGTCAAGCAAGACTTCTTGCAGAATAGCGCAGGGTCTTGAATGCTGAAGTCTCTAGCAACTCGTTGATTACTTGAAAAGTCATGCAACTGCTAAACTCTCCATTACATAGGAAATTGAAAGGTCTAGAGCTAGGGCTAAAGAAACTGTGACAGCATAAAAGAAGTATATTCGAAACAATTTAGCTCATGCCTTTCCCTTTGAAAATTTAGTTCATTCCACATTGAAAAATTTGTCATGTAAATGACAGCTAGCTGTACATCGAGAACAATGATAAAACACAAAAGACGATAGAAATTCAAAAAGTAAACTTATTGGATAGAAAAATTGTAAAAAAAAGGATTACATGATAATAAATAAGGCATTCCAATAATAAATGCAAGGCTATAATGATGATAATATTTTACAATAAGCTAAGAAATGGAATTCTATGCATTCAATATTATATACAGCTATTAAGACAGAGCTCTTACACTATAGACAAATTCCTGGAAGTTGTTTTTATAATACATAAGCTGGCTGCCGACTGAGATAGTAGTGTCCTAAGAAGGAAATATCACTACACACTGTAACCCATGGAGCATTGTAGAAGGTATGAGCATTCTGAAGTGTAAAACCATGAAGATCAGGCAATGGAATTCCTCTGCTTAATAGCAAGTTCACAAACGGTAAGAAGAAGGTTCTGAGTATAGTTGACATTACTAACTGCATAGAGTTAAGAAATTTGAAGTAAGATTAATAATTATCTGCCCAAAGATATAATAAGTACAAAACTAGTCCCAAAACTAGAAGGATATTTTTGTCTACAGTTCATTTTCATCCTACTTTCCATACAAATACAAAGCTAACTGAAAAGATGCTGAAAAAAATGAAGATGACATTTATTCAGATTCACCTGGATCAGATGCATGTGCAAAGGACCTATCTTGCTCCATTTTAAGTATGTGGAAAAATTTTTCAATCTTAGACTACCAGCAATGTTGTTTCGGAAGATTTCTGCAGAACATGAAGTGCTAATCTCCTGTATCAATTAGCAAAAACGTGTAAACGGAGAACACCTCAAAGATAGTGATAATAGATTCACAATATACTCTTAGCTGACAAACGAAAGAATTTAACATGAAAAATAGGATCCTAGACATGCAGAGATGGAAAAGACCATTTGCAGTTTCGAAAATTCAGTCTAAAGATTAAAAATTGGTTATGCATATAACAATACAAAGATAAAATGAGTAAAAAGCTTCAGTGTCACATAGCTTAATCATAATGTAGATGAAGTACAGTATGAGGAATATATTCTTATACCTTTTAAGTTTTAACAAAAGGGAATAGTGGGCCTTTGTGCTTTATCTGCACTTCAAGGCCAATGAGCTTTTTGTAAGGGAGTGTGTTAGAGATTATAATAAAATTATTCATGGATCTTCACTTAATAGTTTAAAATTTTTGAGTTAAATTGTTTTTGACGCTTCATTCAAGCATACCATTGAGATGCATGCAACTTCACCAGCATCCAGAACATCAATTATTATATCTACAAAAATGGTAGCACTGGTATCTTGGTTAGTCACTTGCATAATTGGTGGAGATGATACTGAGATATTAAGCTTCATGTCCTTATTTGGATATCGCTTGTATAATTGAGGAACTATGAATCTCCATGCAGCTGTGTTCAAAAGGGCCTGATCTGGTAGTTCATCAACCACCCATTGCATATAACCTGCCTGAGTGTAACAATACCATCAGCGAACTATCAAACTATAATTCAGTCTTTAGTAATGCAAAAGCATCAAACGTAGATGTCAAAACAATTAATTGGAATAATTTAACTAGTATATAAAACCACAATAGCTCTATTCTTTTTTTTTTTTGGGGGTGATAAAGCACTCTATAGATACTGTAATGCAGTTTACAAGTCCAAGGTTTATTGGAGGTCAAACAAAATATTTTCATTTTTAACCCAAATCGAGTGAGAGTCCAGCAACAACAAAGCAATTAAGGGTTATGGAATTATGGTCAAGTCCAAGCCAAAGTAAAGGCGATAAAGGGCTTGTTTGGGACGGTGGGATGGGAAATTATCCAAGACATTATTTGGATGTTAAAAAGTAATAGGGTGGGGTGGATAAGGATGAGTTCCCAAACAATGGGGAGTCAATTACCATCCATTTTTTTCATTAAACTTTCAAACATTCCAACTCCACCAACACCACTCTCTGTAGAACTCCCAAACAAGCCCTAAAGCTTTAATAACTGATCTTCTTGAGAAAAAGAACACCACTAACATATGAATGGAAATGATGTAGGCATGTAAATTGTGGAAAGAAAAAGTAAACTTTAGCCTAGGTAAATTGGTCTCTTTCTTTGTTTCACATCAAGCACAAATGAAGATGTTCTTTTTGAAGTTTAGACGAAGTCAAAGCCTTAACAGAAACAAGCTGATGTATCATGTGCAATCTTTGGTCAGATCATAAGTAACAGGTCTATACATCATTGATAGAACTGAAAAAGACCCAAAAGAAACAAAATACTAAAGTAACTGGACTAGGAAATGAAAGGCAAGAATAGAAACTTTCAGAAACTTACATTGAAGTAAACTAAGGAAGCAGAATTTAACACATTTTCATGCAACGAAATCTTGATCATCTTTGACAAACCACCACAGGAAAAAGAAATCTCTGATCCTCTGTGGTAACCTTGAGGGACTAGAAGTTCATTTTTCCCTGTGAATAGACCATTGATTTCAAACTCAATAGAAGAATTAGTCCACACAGGATTGTTCACAAAAGAAACATTTAGTACAGCAGTTTTGTCTAGTGAGATTTCTTTTGGTAGGGACTGCAATGAATTATTAAGGTTCGATATTCCTTCCCTTATTTTTCTCGAAATGGCATCTTCAACTGCAGATGCTATTTTCCCTTCAAAAACATCCACTATCCTGGA
Organism: Erythrophleum ivorense; assembly: GCA_026724425.1. Taxonomy (NCBI): domain Eukaryota; kingdom Viridiplantae; phylum Streptophyta; class Magnoliopsida; order Fabales; family Fabaceae; genus Erythrophleum; species Erythrophleum ivorense. Next base: position 20,863,352 of record JAIUCV010000004.1, on the reverse strand, counting down.
ACAAACATTAAGAAATCAATGGCATATTATCCTCAACTGGTTAAATATATTTAGGCCCAGCATGTGAGCCAAGTTCATACTGGCATAGAAGGAAAAAGGTAGTATGTTATGAACAAAAGATGTCCAAAAGGGGAGCACTTGTTCAATAATAACAATAAGCTTGAAAGATGCTAGTTTTGCCTTTCAGCTAATAACACTGCACCCAAAAAGTAAAGTTCCTCAAATTATTTCAAATGATAAAATGCTGAACCTGGAAAACTAATCCTATAAGGAGAAAACACCAATCAATCTTTAAAAGCTAAAGTGGAGCCAAGACCTCTAGCCAAATAGAGAAGTCTAAAATTTTGGAATCTCCAGGTAAACTCTTGAAATTTGTTTCAATTACTTGGAAAGTCAAATAACTGGATAATTTCCCATGCTTCAATTAAAAATACTTATTAGGGGTTTTAGGGCAAGGGTGGGAGAAACTATCACAACATAAACTACTTAAATTTGAAATCCACAGGTTCATACTTTTTTCTCTGCTCTTCTAATGTGATGAAATGAAGGTTTCAAGAGTTTTCTTCGATCTTTAGGTTGAAGTCACATTTTATTAAGTCAAATTACAAAACTAATTTAGGAAGTGATGGAAACCAGTGCCTGTAATTTTATTAATGGAATTCTATCGCTTCTCCTTCTATATCCAGAGGTAAAGAGAAGTGGCAGTTACAGCCAGAGGCAACAACCAAGCACAGAACAGCAAAAAAAAATGAAAAGAAAAGAAGAACAATGCTCCTGGCTTTCCAGAGGCCAGGCCCTCTCCCAGCTAACCAAGTCTTTTCCTGCCTCCTCCCTCAACTAACGCACCGATATTCATTACGACTCTTCCCACACACCCACACATTCTCTCTCTTCCCCGTGTCCCGTGATGTCAAAATTAGTTAGGCTCCAGCAAGTTCTCCTTTTTGCCCTCTGCCTGCCAATTCATTCCCACACACCCACACATTCTCTCTCTTCCACCTGTGTCCCCTGATGTTAGAATTAGTTAAGCTTCTGTAAGTTCTCCATTTTTCCCTCTGTCTGCCAATTCATTCTCCTGATGGGCCTTACCCTTACCCTTTCCCTTCTTTCTTATATAAACTCTCCCCACCCTATTAGGACCAATGGGTCCAGCATTACCCTCCCCACCAGGATTCACATTGTCCTCAAGGTGAAAATTAGGGAATTGCATTTTGAGAGTCCATATCCTCCCATGTACTGTCACAGTCAAGTAATTGTTCCCATTTGATGAGCACCTGCAGCTAGCCACTAGTTAAAACTCATGTCTTCTTCACACTCTTGGGTTAGACTTGAAGTTCTGTCTCTTCAAACAAAGATGGAGGTATTTGCTGTGTAGGAACAATAGGATGGAGAGATTTTTTCAGTTGTGAAACATGAGACACTAGATGAATTCTTGTTGTCTTTGGGAGTTCCAACTTATAAGCCACCTTTTCATAACATTCCACCACTTTATAAGGGCCATAAAATCTTGGGGATAATTTCTCATTTTGCTTTCCTGCGAGAGCCTTCAATTTGTAAGGTTTCAATCCTAGATAAACCATATCTCTTACCTCAAACTCCACCTCTCTTCTCTTTCTATTAGCTTACTCTTTCATTTTCATTTGAGCTTGCCCTAAGTAAGCCTTCAACTCAGTCAAAATCCAGTCCCTCTCCTTTAGCTCGTCATTGACTTCTTCTACCATGGAAAGACTATCCTGCCATTTAAACAAGGTGGGAGGATCTCGTCTATATAGTGCTTTGAAGGGTGTCATCCCCTTAGAGCAATTGTAGTTGGTATTGAACCAATACTCAGCCAATGGTAGCATTTTAACCCATGATTTGGGTTTGTCCCCTATAAAACAACAAAGGTAGATCTCTAAGCTCTTGTTAACCACTTCTGTTTATCCATCAATCTCCGAATGGTACCCTAAGTTATACTTGGGGGTAGTGCCCGTCAAAGCAAACATTTCTTTCCAAAATTGACTAATGAAGATTTGGTCTCAATTAGAAACTAATGGGCACCTAAACAAGGTGGGGAACCCTCCTCCAAAAGCTAGCTATTGAGGTGGGAGAACCATACTACTTAAGTACCCCATTGAGCATTCCATATTACTCAATGTAGAACTTTGGCATCCCATACTACCTTGGTCTCCATCAATTGGCCGCCCTTGGAAAGCCGACATCCCAACGGCTACACTTTGTAACACTTCACTCGGTGACAATTCACTCAACCCTCTGCCAGTCAGAACCCTCCACCAGTCAGAACCTCCATAAGTAGCCCTTTTTGGAGCCGCCAACCATCAACTCTGATACCAATTGATGGGCACCTAAGCAAGGTGGGAAATTCTCCCTCAAAAGTTAGCTATTGAGATGGGAGAACCATCCTACTTAAATACCCCATTGAACATCCCATATTACTCAATGTAGGACTTTAGCATCTCATACTACCTTGATCTCCATCAATAATTAATGGACACCTAAGCAAGGTGAGAACCCTCCCCAAAAGCTAGCTATTGAGGTGGGAGAACCATCATACTTAGGTATCCCATATTACTCAATGTAAAACTTTGACATCCCATACTACCTTGATCTCCATCAGAAACTATTGTCTTTGGGAAACCATGGAGCTTGACCACTTCCTTGATAAATAGCTCAGCCACGTCTTTTGCGGTAAAGGGGTGAGAGAGAGGTATAAAATGGTCATACTTGGTAAGTTTGTCCACCACCACCATAATGGTATTAAACTAGTTTGATTTAGGGAGGGCAACCACAAAATCCATGCCTATGACTTCTCACATCCTTTGAGGAATAGGCAACAGTTGAAGTAGGCCAACAGAACTCAAACTTGTACTTATTTCTTTGGCAAGTTGCACATCGAGCTACATACTTTTGGACATCCCTTTTCATTCCCTCCCAATACACCACGTCACTTAGTCGCCTATAAGTTTCCAAATACCCCACATGTCCTCCCATGGGTGAATCACGGAACGCCCTTATAAGTTTTGTTGTCTTAGGTGATTTACTAGGCAAAACTAGATTATTGTGGTATAGTAAACAGCCACTTCTAAGGCTGTAACCTTCTGGAACAGCAACCCCCCCCTGGCACCGTTAGGGGGGGGGGGGAATTAGTTTTTGAATAATCTCCATCAAGTTTCAGTCATTTTTTACTTCTTCATCTAACTTCTCAATCCCCTCATATGGCCATAGGGAAAAAGCTCTCAACTTAGCTGTGTTTTCCCTCCTTGACAATGCATCAACCGCACAGTTCTCTTTCCTTGGTTTGTATTGAATCTCAAATTGATATCCCATCAGCTTAAAGATCCATTTTTGTTGTTCTAGACCCATAACCCTTTGCTCTAGCAAGAATTTCAAGGCTTTTTGATCAGTTCTAATCAAAAAAAGGTGTCCTACTAAGTAATGTTGCCATTTCTTCACAGCCAATACTATTGCCATTAGTTCCAGCTCATAGACCAAGCTTTGCTTCCTTCTTGCAGAGAGTTGTTGGCTGAAATAGGCAATGGGTTTCCCTTTCTGCATAAGTACAACTCCCACTCCAACCCTAGAAGCATTTGTTTCTAATTCAAAGGGAATTGTAAAGTTGGGCATTGCAAGGACAGGAATTGACACCATGGCTGCCTTAAGCTGATTAAACGCTTCTTGAGCTTGATCACTCCATTTGAATGAATCCTTCTTAAGTAAATCAGTAAGTGGGGCTGCTCTCTTCCCATAATCTCTGACAAATCTCCTATAATATCCAGTCAACCCAAGAAATTCCCTTACCAAATGTCTCATGGGGCAGGCCACTTTGTCATAGCTTCAACTTTGGAAGGATTTGCTTGTACACCTTCTGATGAGATTATATGTCCTAAGTATTCCAACTTCCTTTGTCCAAAAAATGCATTTTTTTGGATTGGTTACCAACTAGTTTTTTTTGTAGAATATCCAAAGTCACTCTCACATGACTAGGTGAGTTTCTTTATCCCTGTTATATATGAGGATGTCATCAAAGAAAATAAGGATGAACTTTCTCAAGTAGTCCTAAAAGATGTCATTCACGAGGGATTGGAATGTAAAGGAGGCATTGGTTAGCCCAAATGGCATCACCAAAAATTCATAATGGCCATTGTGAGTTCTAAAGGCCATTTTGGCCTCATCCCCCTCTCTAATTCTTATTTGATGGTACCCGGCTTTGAGGTCCAGCTTGGAAAACAACGTAACTCTCCCAATTCATCTAATAATTCATTAATGGTCGATATGGGGTATTTATCCAAGACTATGATCTTGTTTAGATCTTGATAATCAACACAGAATCTCCAACTCTCATCCTTTTTCTTAACTAATAGCACGGGACTAGAATAAAGGCTAATGCTAGGTTGAATAATGCTACCTCCAACATTTCCGTTACTTTCTATTTCATTTTTTTGAGAGTGTATATGGCCCTTACATTTGGGAGCTGCTCGCCTTTAATCATAATAGTATGATCCTTTATATAGTAAGGTGGCAAGCCCACCATTGGCTCACATATTTGGGGAATTCCTCAACCAACTTCTAAATTTCCTCACATGCTAGCTGCTATCCAGCTATTGTCTCTCAGGTAAGGGCCCCAAATTCCAGTAAAAATCCCTCCCCTCTTCCCCTAATTGCTTTAACGATGCCTTTGAAAGATCTCATGTTGTGGGTTAAGGTCGAGTCCCCTCTTAAACATACCCCTTCTTTGTCTTTCTTAATCTTCATGTACGATTGTCCCGAATTCATCCTCAACTCTCCAAGGGACTCCAACTACTCTACTCCAAGCACAACACCATCATCCCCTAAATTGAAGGGATAAAATGTTTGAATAATTGGGACCCCTTGCAGCTCCACTTTCACTTTCTCACACTTTCCCCTTGTGAAAATTCTCCTGCCATCACCCACAATGATTGAATACAATTTAGTATCCTATACTCTAACACCAAGCTTCTGGACCACTTGAGTAGATAGGAAATTATGGGTAGCTCCACTATCAATAAGCACCAATACCTCTTCTCCTTCAATATTCCCTACCAGCCTCAAGGTCTTTTGACTGGTCATCCCTACCACCAAGGCCAATGATAGCTCCATAGCTGCCATCACCTTCACGGGTTCCTCTTCTTCGTGGGTCTCACCTCCTTGAGCCTCCCTTCCTCTGTTTCTTCCTCTTCAATTAATATTATCACCTGAAGCTGCTTGTTCTTGCACTTATGATTGGGGCCAAGTTTCTCCTCACACTTAAAACACAACCCCATCTCTCTTCTTCAATTAATCACAACTTCTGACAATTTTCTCTTGCTATTGTTGTTGCTGCTGCTACTACTACTTGTAATGGGGGTAACAAGGATGGTCACCTTATTGATGACAGATTTACTTTCATCCTATTTTTGTCTCATGTACCTTGCTCACTATCATTCTTGGTTGCTTTAGCTACACTGGGAACCCTCTGAACACTAGATTGGAATCCTCCCCATTTAGTACGCCGCATTGGTCCTCATCCCCACTAATTTCCTTTTCTCTCTTGCCCTTCTTAAGACCTCATACTTCTCCTCTACTTGATATGCTCAATCCATTAGTTTCTTCAATGTCTTCAGTTGTAGTAGCTAAACCTCTGCCTTCACCTCGTCAAGAACATTTCGCAAAGGTGTTGAATGAGTTCAAACTTCTTTCTATATTCTTCCACGAAGCCATCTTGCTTCAATCCCATTAAGCGTTCATATCCGTCCCCAAGCTGTCAACAATGAAATCGATCCAACACCTCCCTCTTGAGCTCCCTCCAGCTATGCATAGGAGCTCTTGTTTCAAGCCACTGCAACCAATTAAGCGCTTTACCTTCTAATCCTACTACCACCGCATCCAGTTTTTCTCCCTCTGAAATTCCATTCACCGCAAAATATCTCTCAGTTTTGAAGATCCATCCTATCGGATCTTCCCAAGAAAAAATGGGGAGCTCCTATCAATGATGGTTGGGCACCTTCCTTCCTTTAGTCCTATCAGCTCCCTTTGTCTCATTCACAGCCTCCCTCTCTCCCGCTGGTGCTCTCTATGGCTCTCCTTGCGGCTCGTCCTGCTAGTTTCAAAGATTGAAGGCAGCTTGAAAGTCACTCCATTGCTCATTCAACTCTAGCAACATCTCTCTCACTATCATTATCTCCCCCTTCATCTCCCCTTGGTCCTTCCACAACTCTCTCAGATTCCTTTCCAGCAATTCTACTCAATTCTCTATCCTAGTACCAACCATGCCCCAGACATAGCTGCTCTGATGCCAAAAGTGATGGAAATCAGTGCTTATAATTTTATTAATGGAGTTCTATTTCTTCTCCCTCTATATCCAAAGGTAAAGAGAAGTGGCGGTTACACCCAGAGACAACAACCAAGCACAGAACAGCAAAAAGAAATGAAAAGAAAAGAAGAACAATGCTCCTGGCCAGGCCCTCTCCCAGCTAACAGAGTCTTTTCTTGCCTCCTCCCTCAGTTAATCCATTGATATTCATTATGACTCTTCCCACACACCCACACATTCTCTCTCTTCCACCCGTGTCCCCTGATGTCCGAATTAGTTAGGCTCCTGTAAGTTCTCCTTTTTGCCCTATGTCTGCCAATTCATCCCCCTGATGGGCCTTGCCCTTCCCCTCCTTTCTTACATAGACTCTTCCCACCCTATTAGGCCTAATGGGTCCATCAGGAAGCAATAGTAGAATTGCTTTATCCTTCATATAGATAATAGAAAAATAAACCATAGAATGGTATGATAGGGATCACACCCTTGGCCATCTTTTAAAGTTTTCCACATGAATATAATCACCAAGGTAAAGAATTAGTTTTTCATTGCTCCTTAGGCTTTAGTCCTTGGTAAGGGCAATTAATGGTGATCATATGTTCATAGGAACTATATAAAAAGAGTCCAAGGAGAGATGGAATCCAAATTTCAAGGTTTCCTTTGTGAACATATGCGATTTCCGTTGTATGGATAAGAGCAAAGCAGAGCTCCTTCAACTTTGTCTCATTTAAAATCTTGTTTGATTTGATTGAGAAGTCAAATGACATGTATCTAGCAAATATAGCTCTGCATTCACCAGAATAATAATTTACCATCTACATCCCTCACAATAGTGTGGAAAACACTAATCACCAATAACAAAGTATAATTCTCCAAGCAAGAACACGTTAACAGTTTCCATTTATTAGAAAACATGGCTTAAGAAGACTGCTTACCTTTGGTAAAGCCAAGATGCTCCACCATCCACCTTTATGGACAATTCTCCCACATAACATCCATAATCTAAGAGAATCAGCTTCAGAGGACCTTCTCGGTTCTCAAAATCTATAGTCAGGCCCACTTGCACACCTTTAACCTTTGAAACATAGCACAACTCAGTGAGAAATATTTTTAATTTAACAGAAAAGACGAAAAGAAAGCACATGTGCACTAAAAACGCCGTTGTTCACACAGGCTTTTGCCTATGAGATACTGACATGCTTTAGTTTTATGGTCTGCCTAAACATCTTTTTTTCTTATCTCCTGTATCAATTTATTGAATCACGACTTAAGAGGTCTAGTTGTATTTCACCAAAATCCATCTGGAATTCAAGTGCTATGCAGTTATGGTTTCAAATCCACATCTTTTATATATGAAATGGTTAAGACTTACGGAGTTGGTTTAAATTATCGATATCAATATAATCAACTTTAGCAAAACATTTGTTTTTTCTTTCAGGTCCAAGCTTCTGAGTTCAAACCTAATACAACGTAATCTATAAGTCAGATAAGAAACCCCTGCAACTATAGAGAAGGATAGAAGGGGTAGTGTAAACATAAGTAATATATCTAGACTTTATTTTCAATACACACACACACACACAATAGCTTTTTACCTTCACAGAGGCGCTCCCACTATCAGAAACCGCAACGGGCAATAACCAAGTGCGGCAAGAATAACTCCAGCACATACTCAAATCAGCTGTGCCACCCGAAACCACTAGAACGATACCCCTCTCTCCAGTCTTAACATGTGAAGAAGTTATGTGAACATCATTAATAGTAATACTGGAAAGAACTATTTTACAATTTCCAACGAGTCTGACTCTGACAGACTTCTCGATTTGTGGCAGTTGAAGTAAAACAATAGAGGAAATAGCTTCGTCTATCAGCAAATCTTTGGCATAATCCAGACCCCTTTCAGATATGGCCCCAGAGATTAAACCCTCTTCTTCGTTAAGTTGAAGAGAAACATGTGTTGGAATAAATAGAAGAAATAAAAAAACGAAGAACGCATTGGATACCATGCTGCCGTGAAATTTTAGAAGAAACCTTAGAAGTTGAAACAGAGTCCCTTAAAATTAGAAACTGGCAAGAGCATGGCTTTGTGATGTATTTATTCAATGAAAAATGGAAACTTTGAGACACCCATATGGTGAAATAACAATGGAAGCTATCGAATTTCAGCAAGGGAGGTTTCTTTTAGCTACTAATCTCTTTTAGGAGCTGAGTTTCTAACTGGAAACGGAAGTGGGATAAAAAGAGAAAAAAATACAAATTAACTAGGTGAGTTTGAGCTCTGAAGTTTTGATGTATTTATTCAATGAAAGAATGAAACTTTGAGACACCCATATGGTGAAATAACAATGGAAGCTATCGAATTTCAGCGAAGGAGGTTTCTTTTAGCTAGTAATCTCTTTTAGGAGCTGAGTTTCCAACAGAAAATGGAAGTGGGGTAAAAAGAACAAAAAGATACAAATTAACTAGGCGAGTTTGAGTTCTGAATTTTTATTTTTTTTAAATTACGCTCTCAGAGTCGAGTTGAGATTTTGAAGTTTCAGGACCTTTCCTACCCTTCCGTAGGGGTGGCAAACTTGTCCGACCTGGTTGACTTGTCGGACCAGGATGGATTAAAAATTTAAAATAAAATAAAATAAAATAAGGTCGAGTTGATATGAATTTTGAGATAATCTTTTGGTCATATCAGGTTCAACCGGCCCGAGATATATATAATTTATTTATATATAAAAAGATATGGACTAAATTGAAAAAAAATTTTTTTAAGGTTTTTTTATAATTTTAACTAAAATTTTTAAACATATTTTATAAATTATAAATAACTAGAGGGTCAAAATTTATGTTAGAGCGCTTCTAAATATAATTATTACATTCATGTAAGAAAAATAAAATTAAAAAATACATATTTTTTTCAAGTTTTAATTATTATATTTGTATTTTTTTTATTTTCTCCATTGAATTCATGTTTTTTTATGTCTATTGCATAAATTTTAAAAAAATATATTAAAAAAATAGTTATATGTCTAAAATAATTGAGCAAATATAAAAATAAATTTATAAAATTAAAAATTTTTTTCTTAAAAAATTAAAAAAAATTGACCCGTGATCCGATTGACCCAATCCGACCCAATCTTGGCTCAATTATAATCGGGCCAGATTCGGGGCGGGCCAAGCTCGGGACAATTTTTTCGTCCTAAAGTTGAAATCGGGTCGGGACTCAGGTTGAAGCAAATCCCAACCCATGCCCACCCTTACCCTTCGAAACGCATAATTTCATAAGATTTGCTTTCTTCGAGAATACCAATGGCTTGACCTGGAGGAATTCAATTTTTGGGTCGTACTATTTTTTTAAAGAATATTTAAATGCTTTAAATTCTAAATATATTTTTTAATTATTATTATTTATTTAAGTATTTTAATTAAAATATTATTTTTATTATATATTACTTTTTTAAAAAATGTTAAAATTAAAAAAAATCTTTAAATTTAAAATTTTAGATAATATGCACGCTCTTGAAAATTAGCAATACCTTCCAAAAGCATAAAAATTAAATTCCATTGAGGGCCTGTTTGGAATGAAAAAGTTAAAGAATGAAGAAAGTTAAAGATGGAAAGAAAAAAGAAAAGAAAAAAGATTTTGTAGATAAAAAATATCAATAATATTTTTTATTTTTAATGATTGAATAATTATTATTAAAGAGTATTAAATAATAATTAAATAATAATTATAGAGATAAAATTAAAATTTTTCCATCCTTTCCATTTTCTTTCACATTTTCCCTCCCCAATAACGATCCCTAAAACTATTGGCAATTAACTAGCTTCTCCAACAAGCACATGTTTCATTAATTGTTGATCAATGTAACAATAAATTTGGTTGCTTTGGTACAATTTCACCATATTATATTATGTTTAGTATGTGTCAATAATTTTGTTCAAAATGAAAATGAAAATAAAAATCAAATGGATTTTAATGAAATAAAATATGATGGTCTATAATTATATTTGATATGATATAAAAATGAATAAAAATGTCATTTTGCTTATATGTTTAGTTGTATGAAAATAATGCATGAATGAAAAAAAAAGCTAATATTCTTGATAAAAAAATATAAAATATTAAAATATTCATTTTTATTTGTTATTAAATTTTTTTAATTCTTTTTGCATATCCTTAATAAAAAATACTATAACAAATATTTTTTACATATTTCAAAAAAATTAAAATTAAAATAATTTTTTTAATTTGTACATAAATATTCTTTTAAATGCCCTTAATTAAAAAAAACTAATATATTCAAATTTAAAATTTTACATTTGCAAATAAAAATTATGTTCAAATGTTAACATAATTTAAAAGGACATTTTAGTCATTTAATTGTTTATTTCATAAAATATTTGGCCATTTTATCTTTCTCTTTTTGGGATAGAATGCCCTTCCTACAAATGTGAAAATGGGATTTCAAGAGCATGGGAAAAGAAATGCTTAATTATCCAACCAAACATGCTTTTAGATTGATTGTAATAGCTGATCTTTTAGAAATTAAACTAAAATCAATATTATGATCTAAGAGGACCTTAAAGCAAAAAGAATTAAGACCAATGAAAGATAGAATACTAATTAGAACATCTAAAAATATAAGTAGAAAACTAAGAAGAACTAGAAATCAGAATCAAAATGGCAAAACAGAGGAATTGAAAATGCAGTGGTAAAATTATAATTTTGGGTAACTTTTTGAAAACTCAAAAGAAAAAACTTTAAATGGAAAAATTGAGTTTTTTAATATTCTCAAAGGCCCTAAAAACCATAAGAACCTTTTAAATAGTTAAAAACCTCGATGTATGATTTAGATCATTAGTTGACTAAAACTTTGACTGGACGGTTTATTAAGGTTTAAAATTCAATTTGGATAAAACCAAAGCTATTTTATAAATTAGAGAATCTAAATTTTAAAATAAAAAAGACGATTCCCAAAAAAAAGTTGAGATGAGCTCATGAAAGAAACAAAGTTTAAGGGCAAAGTTGGAATATTAAAAAATTGTAAAACCCTAACTCCTTCATATAAGTAACCCCCTCCACCTTCTCCTTCATTTGCATGCAATTTTTAGCTTTAAACCAAACCCAAAAGACACCCCAAATAGCACAAAACTTAAGGGAGACTAAAGCCACCTAAGGTAAGGAAACTTAAAAAATTTGCCTAGGATGTTCTTATTGGCTAGTTTCCATTCTTTCTCCACTTCTTCTCCATGGTCTTGACATCTAAAAGGAAGGTGTTTTGAATCTGAAATCAAGGAAAAAGGGCTTTTAACAAGGAACCAAACATACCAAATTAACCATCATGAAAAGCCATTTCATTTTATATATGTTTTGGCATGAAAGATTGCTTCTCCTTGTCTCTTCATCATCTTATAGGTTCAGCCACTATGGGAAAGGCTGGTTTTCATTGAATCATGCTAGAAATTAAGGTTTTAGAATATGGAGATTAAGATTTTGCCATTAGAACCAAGTAAGAAGCCATGAAATGCATAATTGGGAAATTAAGGTTTTGGTTGTACCTAAGGATTTATAAAACTTTCTAATAATGATTTAACTTATGTAAGAGTATGTTTAGGTTCTTAAGAGACCTAGGAAGCTTCTTGGATGCCAATTCCCCAAGAGAAATGAATGAAACTGCCTTGGTGCCTTTCTTAAGTATAATCTCAGCCAAAATCCATTCCAAGTGCCTAAGGAGAGTTTTCTTTGATTCTAAGGTTATGAATAGTCTAGATTTGAATAATAAATACCAAAGGAACTATTCATCTAAATTTAAAAACTATATTTTGAAAGTTGAAAGTTTAGGGTTCCATTAGACATAAAAAAGCAACTTAGTGTTTGCCTCCTTGAATTGAGCTTATGATGACTTTAATAAGTTTAAATAGAGTCATGTGACTTTGATTGAGTAAGAAATTAGAGCCAAGATGATAAATTGTATGAGTTGCTTCATTATGCCATTGTATGGAGCCATATGGATGCCATAAGATGGAATTGGCTTATATAGAGTTTATATGAGACTAGAGATGGTTCTATTGATGTCTTTGTGTATTGTTTAATATGTCTAGGCCAACCAAAGCAAACCTCTCCCAAGTGTGTGTGTGAGGCCAAGAGGAGAAGATAGGAAACCAAGGAAGAAAGTGGTACTTCTTGACTCAAGATAGCTCTTCATCCATTCTTCTATGCATGTCTTAGTTGTTTGATTGTCACTGATTGCTTGTATATGTATTAGAACCTTGAAACATGACTATTGCTATTAGCCTGATGATTTGATGATATTTTGCTTCTTGAATTGCTTTGAAAATGTGATATGGCTCTCGACAAGTGAGGTTATGCTAAAAGTCTCTTAAATTGGATGAGGTGAAGCTAAAAGTCCTTAAGTCAGGATAAGACTAGACCAAAAGTCTCATAGAATGAGTGGGGATAAGTCAAAAGTCTCTAAAATAGGTGTGGCTAATTCAAAAGTCTCATATAATTAGGTGAAACTAGACCAAAAAATCCTAAAGCCTATTTGAAAAGTTGTGTTGTGCAACCTCTAAAATAAACTAGGTTGAAAAATATATGTAATATAAGGTACAACCTAGATCATTTCCCTAGGAAATAAAATTCAATGTTTAATTGAGTTTTTCAAGTATAAAAGGATCCTAAAACTATCTAATTAAAGGGGGATTGATTGAATTAAAGTAATTAAAATGAAATTGAAGTAAAGTTCTTAATTACTACCTAAATACATGAGTTAAAAGGCAAATAATGGACTTGTAACTAGCTTTGAATTTGTTCCTTGGTATCCACTATCCTTTTCTAATTCAATTGTAATTGATTCTAGTTTAAGAGTCCCTAATTGTGTTCACAATAAGTTATCTTGGGTTATCACTCAAGATTCAAGGAATTAACAATTTAATATGTAATTGAAACATCAACCCCGCATCAAATTATTAACTATTATCATTAGGATCAATGAACACTTAAATTTAAGTAATTAATTAATTAATTAACTTCTGAATTAACATTTTAGAATGTTTAATTAACCAATTAAACTCTAAAGAATCCTTAAATCAAACAATTTAGCACACAATTTCACTCATGTATTTCATCAAACACCTTGATTACATACATGGGGAATTAAAGGAAAGTGAAAAATCTAGCACTTATCTAATCAATTAATCATTCAAATAGTCTCCTAACCAATCATCAATTATAAACTACATTAATCTCAATCAATTACAAGTTTAACCAAACAAGTTCAAGAACAAAAATTAATATAGAAAGAGAGAAAATAAAATAGGAAGTTTAGCCAAAATCCATTGCTATTCTCTTTGAATTCAAGCTTCAACCAAGGTCCTCCTTATAGCTAGCCACAAGATGAGAATTAATGCTTCATTGGAGGTGGAGAATTGATGGCGAAGTGGAGTAAATGGGTGGAGAAAGCTACGACATGGATAGTGGAGGAATGAAGTGTTCTTCTGATAAAATGATGAATATGCGTGAATAATGGATCCCCCCCAAGCATGATCTCCCTCCTCATGTGCCCTCTTTTATTCTTCACCTATCTATGGAATAATGATGGATTGCTGAATGAATGATGGATGCCTTTTGGAGCTGCCCAAGCCTTTCATTAAAACTCATGTGCTCAGCCCATGCCTCATTTCAAGCTTTTCCTCTTTAATAATCACGTGGCTTCTCATGCGTTCTCAGCTCCCCTCTCCCTCTTTTCTTGTTGCTGTCTACATGGATCCATTTGTACTTGCCACTAGTTTCCCATGTCAACTTCTGTGTGTGCATGAAGTTAAGAGCTACTGTTGGTTCGGGACTCGTACTTCTCTCCATTCCCAGCCCAAGAATGCTACGTGCTTCTTTTTTTGTCTGTAGTTTTTGACATTTTATTTTTACAAAATCGTAGCTTTCTCATGTAACTTCGCCTCTTCCAAACCTGTGTCTTCCCTCTATTTCAGCTGCTCTTCTCCACATAAGAATCTGGTGCATTATTGCTTCTCTTTCAAAATAGACCCAAGCCACATTTTCCACATAACTTTTGCTGCCTTCATCCAATGCTTCCTAAAACCTGTAGCTCTTGGACCTATGTGAATGAGATGGATCTTCTAGATGAATGGATGAGAATGTGTGATACAGGGGCTAACCCATAAGTTTATGAAGCTATCTCTATGTGGAGTGTACACTAGAGATACGCACAAGCTTTACATAGATGGAATGTAGTGAATGTGTGTATGCTGGGTTGGAATGTATGAATGAGATAAACGTGCTACGTGGAAGAATTCTATGTCTCCCATACATGAATGAATGAATGTATCTTCAACGTGAATCCCTGCTTCCACGTGAGCAAATGTGTGTGCATAGAATAAGTGAACTAAGCTAGAGGGACATGTATTTGAAGTTTTAGACGTGCTCAAATGGACACAATGCATGTGAGAAGCCATTTTGAACCACTTAAAACCATTTGTGTACCATTTTGAGCCATAATCTTACTCTAGACCAAAATCAGATCAAATGGACAAATTTTGACATGAAATTTGGCAAGCATATATATCTCATTTAGAAAGAATACAATTTTTAGAGCTTTGTAGAATTTCTTACGATTTTTCAAAGTTGGCTAAATTATACAAAAATATATTGTCACTGTTCATTTGGTTAGTTCTGATTTTTTGTGTATTTGGGGGGTCAATGAACTCTAATGCTCATTAAATTTTACAGGCATATACTTGGCATTATAAGCTTTCCATAGCCATTGAGATCACTCAATTTAGATCTATGTAGCTCAAGATATGCATTTCCAAAGTTTCAGGCCTGTACATGCACGAAAATTTAACAGTGGTATTATTTCATTGGATTTTCATGGCTCGTCATCATATCGCTGGAGGTGAGATGAGTACCAAGACAACTCTATGAATTTGGCCATGTATTGATCAACTATCATATCATCGGTCTACTTCAGCCCCATGAACTGCATCTCTTTTAGCTTCTTCACTGAACTAGGAAAATATTTCTCATAAAATTCTATCAAGAGATTCTCCCAGATAATTTGTAAATTTCTAGTCTCCATCAGTATAACGTCCATAACTTCTAATCATCGTAATCAAAGTTAAATAGGTGATTAATAATCATAAATTAATGTTAAAAGTCATTAGACTAATTATATTTAGAAAATGCAAGAAAATTTGAACCTTAATATTATTAGAGTCATTAACTAAATAACCACAATTATTCGAATGTGCAAGTAAATTTCATTATCAATGAAGAGCCTTTGATTCCTTCATCAATTAATTCCAACTCACAAAAACTTTCTACAAGTGTTTCTACATCATTCCTTAGCATTGTCATAAGAGAAACTAAGGTTTCTAGGTGAATATGAGGAATTGAGCACCTTTACAACTTTCATACATTTCACCGCAACCAATTACCCCTTTTGTCACGGCGAATTACTCTTTGGAACACCACCAGACTTGCCTCTCACATTTTGCTACGGTTAACTGCACCTTTTGTCACGACGAATTCCTCTCTATTTCCTCCCTTGGGCAACTCTATCACTTTTGGCTATGGCCAATTCCAATCTGTTCCTATAACTCTCAAGATTTCATCCCATACTTTCCAATTTTTCCTTTAGTAACACTTTATGCCACTTTAACTCAATTTGTGAAGATTTACTGTCTGTCTTTTACCTAATCTAGCTAACACATCTATCATTACCCGTTCAAAACTCAAATGTGGATCCTTAACCCTCTAGCCACCATCAACCAGTGAGTTCATAGATCAATGACAATAAAAAGTTCATACACTACTCACATTTCCATTCAAACATAAATCCCAGTAGAAATTCCATACATCACTAATTTAAGTTAACATCTGATGTATCAAATGATTACAGTCTCTATACTTGTCAATTCATGATGCAATGTGGTAATTACATAAAACTAGTAGTCTAATTATACAAATACAATCCGACAAGGTTTCAAAACCTACCTACTACTAAACCATTTAATAAGCTTTCATTAATTTTCTTCTTACCACTAAGAGGTCCGATCCTTAAAAATATTAGTCCACAATTGAGATAAAAGGCAAATTTCATATATATATATATATATATATAGATTAATGAATACAATGTAATTTCATATTATCAACACCAAAATTATCAATTCAATTTGTAAATGAATTAGTTGAGCTACCAATGACTATTGTCCTATACCAATAATCATACACAACATGTTAATGACCAATAACACTGAGAGAGGTCTGTCCACGGCACCTACTCCATAATGAGCACAACCAGGACTCAGTGCAGCTAAGCTCTGATCACAACCAAGTGCCCGATTGAAGTATATGCACAGGTGGTAGCTACACCATAGCTCCACCATGGACTCAGAAGATCCAATTAATATCGTAATTCAAGTAGTCAACCAATCATTTAACATTTCAAAATCAAGCATGTGTAACAAATATCAGATTAACATGAGCATATACATGGAATTAAGAAAAATAACCCCAGTTACTTCAATGAAGCCAATTACTCTTCCTTTGGCTACCACGATGATCCAAAGCATACCAAGCCTAACATAAACATGACTATCATCATTTAACTATCATTAGCAAGAAAACCCTATCCACAGATTAATTTTAACAAGAAATCATTGACAACTTCTTACCCAAGCTTTCTAATGATCTATTGCACCAATTAGGGTCTATACATCAAAGCTCACCATGATTCACTCCCCATAACTCCATTTTCGCACATGTACAAGCCATGCAGCAAAAGTCAATCCAGAATGTGGGAATTCAATACATACACCACACAAGAGAAGGGGGAACACTTACCCATATACCCAAGAGGTCAAATGGATTGAGTTGAGCCTTAACTACCAAGAACACACCATAGGCTATCCTTAAAATTTGGATTTTCACACATAGAATCAGTCATATACCAAAGTCAGCTTATAACATGACATCTGAGCAAGGTTACACTGAAAAAATGAAAGCAAACACTTACCCTATGGCTCCATTAACTCTAAACTTTGAAAATCTTGCAAGAAATCACCCAAACACCAAATTTTAGATTTGAGAAAGCGATGAAAATGCCCAAAATTAGAAACTAATTAGACTAAAATGAAGAGGAGAATGAGGGGGATGTGTTTTATATAGATTACCTTGGCCAAATCTTCCCCTAGAAGTGAGAAATGGTGGAAGAATGCAAAAAAACCCTAACCCCTCTTCTCAAGTGCGAAAATGGCTTCCTTATTCTGTAGAACTTGAGTGTCTTAGCAACCAAATAGGTGAGGAGAAGGCCTCTTGACGATTGTGTCGTTCAATCTCAAATAAAACTAGGAAGCAAAATAACTTTTTAGAGTTAATGGTGCAATCCTAGGTCATCTCCCTTGGAGTTTATGCCTTGATTTATTTATGGAAAGGTTATTCGAAGTATTGCTACTGAAACTTAATTTGGGGTTGAAATTGAACTAAATTTATTTGACAAAAATCAAAAGAATTTAAAACTGAATGAGATGAACAATTAAGAGAATATGGTAGCTAGCTTTGCATTGGACTCCCTAGAATTCAATTATCCTTGCCCTTTATTTAGTTTACCAAAATTGGAATTAATTCCTTGCTTTTTAATGTATTCCTTATAAAAATTCTTGAATAACCATCCAAGACCCAATTTATTAATTATACAAGGAATTTGTAATCACAAGAATCCTTGAATAACTAATTGATTGAATTAAGAACAAGAACACACTTTAACCAAATTCAAGCACATGCACAATTTACTTAGGATACTAATTTACCAATTAGATTAATTAATTCCTCAAACCTTTGCATACAATTTCTAGTTAATTAATCCAATAACCATTGTATTAATTAACCCAAAATCAAGAGGAATTTGAAAGTAAATTGTACTTTAATTCTGGAATTTTATAAGCATATGATGATCAAAATCAAAATTCCAAAATCAAATTCAATTCATAAAACAAATTAACAAAATTTCAGCAACTAAATTCCTAAATCAATTAACTAAACCTAGTCAAATTAATCAAAGATTTAATGCTGGAAATTAAAAGACATAGTAAGGAATAATTATCCAATTTTGTGGGAAAGAATAAAGCTCAAATCTTCATATGGGAGCTTCCAATTTTCAGCTAGCCACCATGGTTGGATTAAGCTGCCATGGAGATATTAATTGAAGAAGAATTGATGGACTTTGCATTAGCCATAGATCAATCACGAAAGAATGCTCCAGGAATCTCGTTCTCCACGTCCAGATTTCTGCTCTCTTTGTTGCAAAACCACACCCTCTTGAACAAGTGAATGGCTCTATATATATAGGCAAGGATTGGCTGAGAGTTTGAGGCGTGTATGGAGCAAACTCTGTTGATAATTCAAAGGCGTGGCTGTGCTAGATTGTGAGAGGCATGAATGATGTATGAATCCTCCTTGGAATGCTTCTGGACGCTTTAACTTGCTGCTGTTCACGTAACTTTTTAATTGATTAACACCACGTAAGCTTTGCATGCTGAAATCACGTTTCTAATATAATTCCATGCTGCTGCTTTTCATTAATTATTCTGCACGTGAAAGCCTCTTCATGTGAGCTTCCAGCATCAGCGCCTTCAAGCTTCTTGTTTCTTCCAGCGTTAGCATCGTCCAGCTTATGCTTAGCTTGCTGTTTCATGCTCTGTTTTTCAGCTCATTCTTATAGCTTCTGTTTGTGGCTTGCTTGGTTTGTTTAGCTCCTTCTCTTTGGTTACAACTAGTTCTCCCATGCATCTGCTCTACGTAGAACCACTCATCGACTTTCTCTTCCTCGATCTGCAGCTCTTCATTCAGCTTGCTTGAACCTCTGTTTTGCTCCTTCTGTTTCAGCTCATTTTTAACGTGTTAAAAGTGTAGCTTCTCTTCATCTCAGCTTCCTCAGCTACTGCTTCTTCTTTACTCCAGAACCCACAGTTCTTTTCTTCATTCATTTTCTCTAGCTTGCAGCGTTGTTCTTTGCTTTGCTCTCAGCTCGTTTAGCTCGTGCATTTCTGCTTCGTCCAGCTGCTGCAGCCATTACGTTAGCTCCTGCATGATCTCTACGTTCTGCACTACATGCTTTATAATGCGTTATCCTCCTCCCTTCAGCTCAGCTTCTTCGTGCTCAGCCTCCTCCCTTCAGCTCGCCTTTCTCCAGCTGCAACGTGCTCTATTCTGCTGTTCAGACCGAAGAGAGTTTTCTCTGCCCAGTCCAGCGTTATTCCAGCGTTGCTCCAGCTCTACTTCTTCTTCTTTTTATTTGCTTCGAGTTGTGAGCTGCTGCCCGTTTTTTTCTCCTCCTTAAATAGAAGCAAACACATCATCCTTCTCTTCATGCAAGCTTCTCACGTTTTGGAGCTTCCTCGTGCAGCTCATTCCAGCTGAAACTCTTAGCTCGATTTATGCATTCTGCTTAGCTTCTTCACTGTTGTATTATTCACATGCATGTAGATTTGATTCAGCCAGAAGGTAAAAGAAGCAGCAGCCCTCCACGTGATTTTTCTGCCAGCAAATAAGAAAATGGAGACCTAATTAATTAATTACAAATATGCCATTCAAAAAAAAAATAAATGGGAATTATGCTCCAATCTTTTCCTTTAATCCACCTTAATTTCACAATTTAATTGCCCAACAATTCTGCACAAAATGTTTTAAGGTTTGAAAAATATTTAATCATCAAAGAATTTTGGAAAATAGAATATTAGAAATTTAAATCCAAAAATTCTCTTAATTAATTCAAAATTGTATTATTTTCCAAAATTAACCACAAATTCAAATATTGCATAAGAAATCCAATTAAGCTCAAATTGATCATTAAAATCAATAATAAATGTGGGTAAAAACATATAGAATTTAGTATTTATCACCTCTTAGGGTTTTAGTGAAGATGGACTGGTCCAATGGGCTCATTATTTTAAGTAGACTGGTGCTAGATGAGATGGGCTGCATAAACTCTTAGGGTTGGGGAGAGTGTGCTAATTTAAAGGCCCAAAAATCCATTTAGATTATAGTAGGAATTTATTAGGCCACAAGTTGGAGGGTTTATAATGGGTTTGGGCTACCTTAAGGGCCCAAATATTACCCATGTCTAATTTATTTTCAGAATTGGGCCAAGGTTCATTGGTTTAGGCTGCATAATTTTTTTTCTTTTTTTTTTGTTAGGGATGGAGTGTGTTGATCTAATAATCCAAGAACTAATTGGCTTCACTTCCTTAAGTTTGGGTTAAGGTTAAATGGGCTCTTGTCTCGCTTAAATTCACTAATAAGTTTTGGGCTTTCCAGAAAATTTAAGTTAAGCCCACAAGGAGACTAGTATTAGGCTTTCCTACTAAGCTCATGGCATAATTAGACTTCTACCTCACTAAACCTAATTGGGCCAATGCTAAGTGGTCTCTCCCTTGGGCCAAGTCTCATAATAAAAAATTAGGTCTGCACGTATAATCATTAGGCCTCTATTAGTCCCTAATCATGGCCTACTTAATTTTATTTGGGCTTAGATGAGGTTTCTAGCTGAATTAAATCTCAGACCCATATTAATAATTTATTCTTCTTTAAATTTCCATTCACATGGTTTGCCCAATTATTTCGTAATAATTATTCTTAATTATGTTTAACCTATGATTAATGCCTTAATTAATTTTAGAGTGTTACAATCAGAGACTTCGTGCTGTGTCACCACCTATCAGCTTCTTTTTGTAACATGAAGGTGGCCAGCTAAACTTTCTGTTCAGAGGTGTAGTCCATCACTAAAAATTTTCTCTATGTCCATCACCCAAGCCTCTGCCTTGTCTGCATCTAACTCCCTGTCAAACATTGACGAGTTGTTCTTTCTGAATTGGTTTAGCTATTTCTGGATAGATAGCGGAGTCCGAGCTGGCTCCTGGGGAGGTGGGGGTGGAATACTGGAAGCAAAAGACTGAGACTGAGGTGGAGGGGCCTCTCTCTTAGCTTCTTCTTATCCAGCCAGGGATTCTTGTAGCTACATAATCATCTCATGTTGCTGTTGTACAATCTGTTGTTGCTGGGCAATCATATCTTCATATTTGTCGAGCTATTCCATGACAGCTTGCGAAGGGTCCTCGGATTCAACCTCTGAATCCATAACTGGCCTACCCCTACCTCTTCTGGTTTCAACCATTTTCACTAAAAAGAAGTCACAATCTTAGCCCACAATTACAATTTAAGCATATATACATAATTATTCTACCATTTCTAAGGTGATTCACACCTAAACATAAGCCAAATGCATCACTTAACAGCCAAACACAGAGCAAAAGTGCTTGAACCTTTGCTTTGATACCAATAAATGTCACACCATACTTTATCATACTCTATATTCCCATATATAAGGAAACTTCCATGTACAAGCAAAGAAATGCCAAGAAAAGGGAATACATAATGTCATTTATTTGCATTATGTCGCATCTAAAAATTCAAATTTTGATTCGTGGACCCTGGAAACTTACCAACAACATTCATGAATTATTTTCCACCCATAAAAATCATAAACATCTCAAAACTTCACATGAAACACGAACCAAGAGCCAAAAATCACAAATTCTCACATTTTACCTCGGGTTCCATAGTGACAGATTTTGAGGCAACTTTGAAAAATCATAAATAATTCTAAAAAAATTAAAATCAAGCAAAACATAGCTTATTGAAAGATTTAGATGTTAAATTTACACTAACAATACTTCCCAGACATGAAAATCACATCTAGGCTATGTTTGACAACAGAAAAGGCATCAAGGTCAGACTACCCAGAATTCTGATACAACTTACTGATACAAATTTTGGAAATTCATAGTTAATTCTAAAAAAATACAATCTTTACAAATGATACTAATTTAGAAAGATATAGATGTTGACTAGAGGCAAAAAATAATTCCAGATCAATCCAAGAGTATTCAGAGCCCAAAAATTGATAGAATAGTACTGAGGGTCTAAATGTGTGCCTAGAACAGAATAGAAACTTCAAAAAATTATATCTCCCTCTCTAGACATCCAAATGAGGTGCTTCTAGTTGGCACAAGTCACTGGAAAGGTTTAGTTTTTTCTTGTAAAATTTCACTACAATTGGACATCGTTTGCCTTATGAATGATAGAGTTTTATTTTGGGCTATATGAACAGTAACACTGACCAAAACCAGAAATATTCCCAACTGTAAAAATTTGCCAAAAATTCCATAGACCCCAAAATATTTTACACTTTAGCTTCCCAAAAATTTTTCAATAAGCCCTAAATGCATGCTAAGTTTCAGCCCAAGAAGAGCTAATTTGGATAAAAAGTGACACAACTCACCATTATGGTCATTTTTGCATCATATAAGGTGTCAACTTAGTCCAAATGGTTTCTATTATAGTTCGGTACCTCTTGGGTAAGTTTAAAAGCATAAATATGACTCATATGAACTGCCTAAGTGGTCTCAAACCTCATACATCTCATTTTGACCATCTAACATCCAATAATGCATTAGTAAGTATAAGCCATACAAGAGGCAAATTACACATTTCCATGGATTTAAAGCCACATAAGGTTTATACAATATCCATACATCATTTTACAATTGTTCATGGTTTTACATCCCGCAAATATTATGTACATATCCACTTTGGCATCTAGGTAGAAGAAAAACTACATAATTATTAAAGTGTAGCTTCTCAAGACCCTTGGCTTGCATTCCTTGCTTCTTGAACACCACCTAGACATTTTAAGATGATAGAGGGAAGGGGAGTGAAATTCCTAAAATATCAATAGCTCACATACCCATTCACACATACATTCAAGGCATACGTACATTAAAGGACAAGTATGGAAGGTAAGATAACCATAAAGTATGTAAGATCACAATTTCCATGCCACCAATTTACATTCAATCCAAGAACATGCTCTAGGGACTTTTGGTTTTGTCTTACCCCATTTTTAGGACTTTTGGATTTGCCTCACCCTTGGCCTAGGGACTTTTAACTTAGCCTCACTTATCCAAGAGATTTTTGGCCTTGTCTCATTCATGCCATGAGACTTTTGGCATCTTCTCACCTTCATTAAGGGATTTTTAGCATTTCCTCACCTTTCATTAAGAGACTTTTGGCATCACCTCACCCTTATGAGCCATTTCACCATTAAAGATATTCAAGACAACACATTGGTACTAATACAATCTCAAGACATCAAGTGGCATGTTCTCAATTCACAAGAGCACATACAAGCACACAATGACACATATATGCAACCAAAAATACAAGAGAATGAGGTGGAAAGCTACCTTGAACTTTTGCAAGCTTGACTTCACTTTATTCCTTTCCTTTTTTGGCCTCACAAGCGCACTTAGGTAGGTTACGATCCTCTTGGCTTAGATATCATAATTAACACTCAATTACACACTTGAAGTAAGCCAAGATACTAATTTTATTCTTAAACACACTTAATTCTATAGGTGGCATAATGGTTCCATAAATGGCCTATTGAAGCAACCTTCACAATTCAAGTTCTAGGCTCTATTCTCTTTTTATTTCTAGGCCTCTTCATTCAAAGTCATTGGAGCCATCACACATTCATTTACACAAACTTACATATAAATTGCTTCATAAGGCACCATTATGGACACCATTATCCCATCTTCCAAACCATGGTTCCTAAATTTTTCCCAAGGGTTTCTCCTACCTTGTCCCATCATATGAAGTCCCAAACTAAGGCTAGAATAATTTAAAACATCCCTTAACCCAATGCTCTTGCCTTGGCAGAACATACACATCAAGGAAGGATCATGGAGTTTTTTATTTTTCCTTGATGGGAGAGCCATTTGGGAGGATTTCTGAAGGTCTTAGGAGCTCAATGAGACACTTAAATAGTTTAGGAAATTCATGTATTGAATCAGATTTTACAAAACCCTAAAGAATCCTACACCTTCCTAACTTGATTTTCATTAGTTTTTTATGCAATTTATTGGCATATTCTACTTCCCCATCGTCTAAAATCTTAGTTCTTCTCTTGTTTTTAGACAGAAAATCCCTTCCCCATATGGTTCTGTTCTTGGCTAAAAATGGAACAAAGGAAGAGCAAGGGAAGGAAGCAACCAAAACAAGAATTTACCTTAGATTCAAGCTTAGTTTCAAGGCTTTTTCTTCTTGGTTTGCTTCTTCTCAAGCAATTCGAACTACTCCCCCTTATTTTGGACTCAAAATAGAATCAATCCATTCAAATAAACTATAAAAAGAGAGCTAAGAAGGAGAGGAGCAAGATTGGAAGAAGGAGAAGCATGAAATTCCATGAAATTCCTTACCTTTTTCTTACTTTTCTTTCTCCTTCTCTCCTTTTCTTGGTGCACCTAAGAGAGCTAGCCTTTTTTTGTTTTTTGGGCAAAGGGAGTGTAACACCCCAAAATTAATTAAGGTGTTAATCATGGTTTTAGATTAATTAAGAATAATTAATATGGAATAATCAAGTAAGTTAAGTAAATGAAAATTTTAGAAAAATAAATTTTTAATATGGGTTTGAGATTTAATTGGGAGAGAAATTTCATCTAGGCCCAAATTAATGTAGGAGAGTATGATAAGAGGCTAATGGAGGCCCAATAGGCTAGGTGCAGGCCCAATCTAATTCCATGTGGTAGAAGCCCAAGATCCACCTTGTATAGACTCTTATAATTGGCCCAATAACCCTTGTGCAGACCCAAAACCTTTGAGTTCTTAAAACTTGTTCTGACCCAATAGAATTTCAGCAGCCCAATGCATAAGGGCTGGCCCAACAAAGTTAAAATCTGAAGCCCAAATGGAGTTGGACCTTCGAGCAACCCATGACCTACATTTGAACTAACTAAAACCTAACTTAAACCCTAAAAACTAATCTAGCCACGTCTATTCTACAGAACACATAAAACACAAAAAGAAATTCAAAGCTTGGAAGGGAAGCTAGGGTTTGGGGCAAGAATTCCACCATTTCTCACCTCTAAGCTCAAAATCAGCCAAGGTACTTGTTATATGTCATAATCCTCTTCTCTTCCTCTTCAATTTGGCCTAATTAGTTTTTCATTTGGAGCATTTTCACCATACCCAAATTCTAAAATATGGTTGTTTGGTATTTTTTTAGAGGAAATTCGTAGGTTAAGGCTAGGGCTGACATTAGATAAGTGTAAACTATCCATTCTAATGTATTTTCTGCTGGTTTAAGACCCCCATAGTTGATGTATAGTATGGGTGTTAATTATGTATGAATTTGCTTAAGAATTTAGGTGATATATTGAAGTTTTCTGGTAAAGGACATACTCAATTCGAATTTGGAGATTTGTGGTGGCTGGGTAAGTGTTCTTTAGGTAGTTATTAGCATTTAAATTTTTTGGGTACTTATTGCTACTGTAAATGATGAATTAAAGTAGTAATTCTCTGATGCTATAGTTATAGGGAGATTTTTGTACCATGGTGGCTATTGCAAATTATCTACAAGTGAGGTAACCAGGTCCATATTAATTCCATGCATATATCTATTTTAATTTCATATTTGCTGTATATGAATGATTTGAAATGTTAAATGAATTGGTTGGCTATCTATTGTATTGTGTTGGACCTTGTGAGTCCATGGTGGAGCTGTGGTGCAACTACCACCCGTGCATGTGCTTCGATCGGGCACCAGGTTATGATCAAACCCTAAATACATTGAGCCTTGGTTGTGCTCAATGGGGAGTAGGTGCCGTGGACGGGCCTCTCCCAATGTTAATAGCCTTTAACATGTGAAAATATGATTGTTAGTATGGGATAATAATCATGATAGCCTAATGTTTTATTTACTGATATGATTGGTATGTTTTCTGATGTCTAAATGAAACCATGCATATATGTTGATTAAATTGGAATATATGATGGAATTTGCCTTGGTTACTGAGATTCGCATCTCATCCCATTTTATGGGATTAATATTTCAAGTGAAGGTCCTTCAGGTAAGGATAAGGGGAAGCAAGTGGATGAAAATCCATGAGCTCTAACCATGTATGGAGGAAGCTACACTTGGGCTAATCTAAGTAGAGTAGATATAATTTTGTTATTAGTTTACATAGCATCATCATGTAATCATGTTGCCAAGTGTAGGCACTTATATTTTGCTTAGTTGAAATGTAACTATTAAGGAGTTAAGTCACATTATAGTTGGATATTGATGTATGAACTTATAGTATCTGATATATAGCTTTGTTGAATTTGTGATATGGTTTACCATTTAGGAATTGTAATCATGCGATGCATTAGATGTTGATATAAACTATTGATGTGTGAAATCTCTAACAGAATGCATATTGAATGTTAATTGATGATAGCTCATAAATTCTGCTTGTTATTACTCTATGGATTTGCTGATATGGGAAGGTAGGAGGAATGGAAATTAACATTCAAGTTTTGAATTGGTAATGGTAGAATAGTTGGGTGAATAGGGTAGATAAATACCATTAGAGTCATATAAAATGAGAGAAAGTGGTCTTAAAGTATTCCTAAGATGGGAATTGGAGTGTAGGGGATGAAATTTAGGAGAGGTAGTTACAGGAGGGAGTTATGCCGCGGCTAAGAAGGCTTTGCCCCGACCAAATGAGTGATAGAAGCGAAGGGCGCCGCGGCATGAGTAATCTCGCCACGGCGCAAGCAAATAAAATTTTCCTGGAGAGTAACAGTGGCGAGGAACGCCGCGGCTTGAGGAATCTCGCTACGGCGCAGAGTGAAAAAAATCGCCCAGGAGGGTAACAAAATGAAACCTCACCGCGGCACAACATGTACTGCCGCGGCACTAGTCGAGGGAACAAAGTAAGGAGTGTACAGTAGCGAATCTTACCGCGATGCAAAGGTGTTCCGCCGAGGCGAGGATCATGGGATTTGGAATAGTAGCTCTATGAGGTATTTTCGTCGGGCGCTGGTCCAACTTGCCGTGGCTATCACTGTAGCAAAATTCGTGAAAATTGCCCAATGATTCCAGTCCCTAACTTAGCCGTGGAGCGAATGGTCTGGGCCACGGTGTAAGACCCCAAACTCTTACCTTTAGCCTAGAAACCCCAATTTCTTCAATGGTAATTCTAGGAAATGATATAGGTGTAACGACCCTAACTTCTAATCATCATAATTAAGGTTAAGGACATAATTAATAATCATATATCAAGGTTTGAAGTCATTAAGATTAATTACATTGAGAAAAAGTAAGGAAATTTGAAACCTTAATGTTGTTAGGGTCATTAGCTTGACAACCACAATTATTCAAATGTGCAAGTGAATTTAATTATCAATGAGGAGCCTTTGATTCTCCCATCCATCAATTCCAACTCATAAAGCCTCCTACAAGTGTTTCTAGATCATTCCTTAGCATTACCTTAAGAGAAACTAAGGTTTCTAGATGAATATGAGAAATAGAGCACTTTCGCTGCGGCTAAATTCCCTTGTGCCACATCCAATTACTCTCGGTTCAACTCCTTACGCCTTTACAAATTTTTCACATTTCACTGCGGCCAAATACCCCTTTTGTCACGGCTAAATACCCTTTGGAACACCCTTAAATCTGCCTTTCAGACTCAACCGCGGCTAACATCACTGTTCGCCGCGGCCAATTGCTCTTTGTTTTCTTCTTTGGCAGTTTCACCACATTTGGTCAAGCCAATTAAATGTTGGCCATGGCCAATTCCCCTCTGTTACCATTTGGTCGAGGCCAATTAAATTTTGGCTGCAGCTAATTCCCGTCTATTCCTATAGCTCCCAAGATTTCATCTCATGTTCTCCAATTCCCCCTCTAGCAACACCCTAGGCCACTTTAACTTAGTTTGTGAATATTTGGTATCTTTCTTTTACCTAATCTACCTAACACATCTATCATTACCCATTCAAAACTCATATGTGGCTCCTTAACCCTCTAGCCACCATAAACCCATGAGTTCATAGATCAATGACAGCAAATAGTTCATACACTACTCATAATTTTATTTAAACATAAGTCCCATTAGAAAATTTCATACATCACTAGTTTAAGTCGGCATATGATGTATCAAATGACTATAGTCCCTATGCTTGGTAATTCATGATGCAATGCGGCAATTACATAGAGTTAGTAGTCTAGTTACATAAATACAATCTGACAAGGTTTCCAAACCTACCTACTACTAAACTAGATAATAAGCTTCTATTAATTTTCTCCTTGCCACTAAGAGATCCGGTCCCTGAAAATGTTAGCCCACAACGGGGTGAGAGATACAATCTTAGTAGCAAAAGGAAATTTCCATATACATGTACAAGTTAATCAATCCAATTCAATTTCATGTCGTCAACAATTTAATTTGCAAATGAACTAGTCGAGCTACCAATGACTACTATCCCATACCAGTAATCATACACAACATGTTAATGGCCAATAACATCGGGAAAGGTTTGTCCACGGCACTCACTCCATAATGAACACATCTAGGGCTCAGTGTATCTGGGGTCTGATCACAACCCAGTGCTCGATCGAAGCCATGCACGGGTGGCAGCCGCACCACAGCTCCACCATAGACTCACAAGGTCTAATCACAATAACAATTCAAGTAGTCAACCAATCATTTAACATTTCAAAATCATATATGTGCAAACAATATCAGATTAACATGAACATATATATGGAATTAGAAAATTAACCCTAGTTACCTCAATGAAGCCAATTGCTTATCCTTTAGCTACCATCATGATTCAAAGCACACCAGGCCTAACATAAGCATAATCATCATTATTTAACTACCATTAGTAAGAAATTTTCCTATCTATAGATTAATCTTAATAAGAGTACATTAAGAACTTCTTACCTAAGTTTCTTAAGGGTTTACTGCACTAATTTAAGGTTACAACAATAAGAACTCACAATGGGTCACTCCTAACATCTCTATTTTTGCACATGTAAAAGCCATGCACCAAAAGTCAATCCAAATGATAGAAATTCTGTATATATACCACACAATAGAAGAGGGAACATGTTTTATATAGATTACCTTGGCCAAATCTTCCTCTAGAAGTGAGATATGGTGGAAGAATGCAGAAAAACCCTAGCCTCCCTCTCAACCTCCGAATTTTGCTTTTCCTCTTGTGTTTTTTCTGCAGAATGGGGAGGAGGCTAAGTGTATTTAGGGTTTAGTTGTATTTAAGTTGGGTCCCAAATGGGTTGTAGGTTGACCCGAAGGCCCAAATCCTCATGGGTTCAGATTTTTATGCTTGTTGGGCCTTATTTCATGAGTTGGGTTGCAGAAACTTGATTGGGTTAGGCCAAGTTCTAAGAGTCAATCTAGCTTGGGTCTGCATAATGTGTGTTGGGCTAACTATAAGGGCTCATGTAAATTAGGGCTTGGGCCTCTATTTCACTAAATCAGATTGGGCTATTGTTAGGTGATCTCTCTTAGGCCAAGTTTCATGATAAGGAGTTAGGCTTGTACTTAAAATTATTGGGCCTCCATAAATCCTTACCCATGACTTACTCAAATTAATTTTAGGCCCAAATTAAGCTTCAATCTAATTGAAATCTTAAACCCATATTAATAACTTATTTCTTTGTAAATTTTCATTATATAGCTTACCCAATTATTTAATAATAATTATTCTTAATTAGTCTAAATATATTATTAACACCTTAATTAATTTTTGGGGTGTTACATTCTTCCCTTCTTTTAGAAATTTTGTCCTTAAAATTAGTCATACCTTACTCAACTGATGTTAGACAATTCTTCCTCATAACCTCCTCCTTGATAACTTGGGATAGTCTTACCAGAGACTAGTCCCTTCCTATTACTTTTCTGAAGAGGATGTTCTTATCATATTACTACTTCACTTGGCAACCACAATTCTATTCCCTTTAATTAACCTACATCAAATAACATTCCAATCTAAGCATGTCGTATTCCTTCTGTGTTCGCAGCTAGGGAGATCCAGACCAAGCTACACTTGATCATCTTATAGCAAGCTCTAGACACCGAGCTTAAATAAATCCCAATTTTCTCTCCCTTCATAGCTTTTGTTTTGTTTGATTTTATATTTAGGTTTCCTTTTTTTCTCCCCTCTCTCCTCTTTTTTTTTTTTGTTATTGTTCCAACAGTTGATCATTGAATGTTGATGTTAACTTCCTTTCATTCTTAACTCTTAATCCATTTAAGAGATAACTCTTAAATACTTTAGCTTAACTCTCCCTAATAGTTGATACCAAGAACTACAAGGAATTCCACTTAGTTAGCCTTTTTAGTATTTATTCCACTTGTAGCAACATAGGCAAGTAACCTTGTTGCATAATAAAGTTTCATTCGTCCTTTACTTAGATTACCCCCCCACATTTCTTTAGTCTAACCTTCTTAATCGAAATGGGTTTTACCTCTTACAGGTTCATCTATTTTAAGTTTCCAAGTCTTACATTCAACTATCTCATAAATTACTGCACACATTATCCTTATTTATTGTCCATTAGTAGAAGATTCATTATTTCCTTTGGACATATAAAATTTCCTTTTCATTTTCAATTAGCACCCAAGATTCCTTCTCCTCATTTGTTGAGATTTTCAAGGGTTAAAACTAATATAAAGTTCAATCTCATAACTAATCTCTTGAAGGCACCCAAACACTTTAAGTTCACCTTCCACATAATCGAAATTAAACATAATCTTTCAAATGAAAATAAACACGATATTTCAGGTTTTGGATTACATTTTCTAATAAGACCTGATCTCAAGGGTGAGAGTACCTTGTCTAGAGCATCAAGGTAATTCTTTAGGACTTAGGAATGAGTTTCTTTAAATCTTACAAGTCATAGTTTTAGTGGATGGTTTATTAGATAACATAATTTCCATTGCTTACCCATAACATTAAGAATTTTTTGGCTCTTGATGATGGTTCATTATAGACAACCTGATCACCCCCCTTAGGGGTAACCAATATAGGAAAATCCTTAATAGACCTCTTCCCTCTCTCTCTTTTTCTTGTTTTTTTTTCCTCTCTTTTTTTTTTCACTTGCAAAGGCATTACCACAATTACATACATATGACTTTAAAGATTACCATGATCAATAGATCCTAATGTTTCATCTTAATTCTCAATTACTACAAGCTTTAGTAGTCAACTTAATGGCATCTACACTTGTTTGAAATCAACTGGACATCTCCTTGGTTTTTATGCCATTATGTAGTCCCAAAGGACTGCGCTTTCGTATCTTTTACTCCCATCTAAGATATTTTTATACAAGTATAGTTATTCTTCAATTAGCACACTTTTTACCCTTTTTTTTAATATTCTCTAGTTTGGAAATTCATAATAATTCCCCAAAAAGTAATGAAACAATATCTTGTCAACAAGGTTTAAGATTCTATCAACAAGATCTTGTATTCATTAATGTAAAATCCGAGACCTTATCAATAAGGTTCTCTGACAGCAAGTACATGGTCTTTTGACCATACATTATAGCATATAATATGAGATGATATGATAGTTTTCGTCCTTACGCAATGGCCTATGCCAACCACAACTAACTCTTTCACTCCTCTAAAAGTTTTCAGGCCTCAATTCATGCTTAACTATTAGGAGTTAAATTAACATAATAAGGAGACTTAGTGAGTCTTTTCATTATCAAGCATTCCCTAATTATCAATGGATCAAGTAGGGATTCCCAGTGAGAAAACTCAAGTATCATTTACCACTAGTGTTTCACCTATCCTCGTTAATCATTATACTAAGGTTTTATTGTAATAACATAAGTTAATTGCATTACTACCACCTCTCATTCATTTCCCCCAGGTCATTATTCTAGATCAGGGAGTCCTTTTTCAAAGTTAGGGAGTTTTGCTACTATCGTAAGTGTTAGTCCACCTCAAATTCCCAATGTTGTCTTTATCCCCTTAATCACACCACATGTGACACATGACAATAAAATTATTAGTGGCAGAATCAGGCTTTGCCTTTAATATTAACAAGCAATTCTTTTCTATGGCCATACACATGCTCATCACCCCATGATGACTGTATCTCAACCACTTGTACGCATACGGGTACCATTTTATTCTCTTTTTAGATGGATCCTTGCTATCGAGAGCTCTTCTTTACCTTCTAGGTAGAAAGTCTACTTAGTCTAGTTTGACGCCAATTTGGTGATTGAAATTCATCAAATCATATGATAAGTGACATGCCCCGCATGCCCTTAGCATCGAAATGCCGATGAATGAGCACGTTCCACGTGCCTCTAGCATCAGAGTGCTGTAGGATCTTACCTTACACTCCTCAAGTGTATCATGCACGTAAAGTGCCTCTAACCACCACCCGAATGCACGTCAACACATAGCAAAAGTAAACTAAATTACACAAGAGACAACATGCACAAGCACCCCGTGCCAGTGCACTTCACCCTTATCACACTAAAGGGTTATCTTTCCTCTTATCATAATCTCTCCCTTTTGCCATAGTCACTAAGGGAGGAGCCTAAAAGCTCTCAAGATTCCTTCAAAAACATAATCTCCCTTAATCTCTTGCTTTAAAGTCACTATCCCCCATTTAGAAATGGATTTGACAATCCTAAGGGTTTCTTGCCTTCCTTCTATGTCATTATTAACTAAAGATGGCTTACTCACTCCAATAGTTTGAATAAAACTATTTGAAAAGTTCTTTACCTCTTATCGCCCTTATTCATTAGGCCCAAATTATGGTAGCTAGGATCGAGTAATTACATTCTTTATTAACCGGGATCAAGCAAGTGGGTTAGAACCTTTGTACCTATAAAGCCTCAACCTTGGGGACCTTTTGAAGTCTACATAATCCTAACTCATTATGGATTATACATCACTTCATATATTTAGTCAATCACACTGATTTATTACACACTAGTTCTATTATCAATTTCCTGATTGCAAGTAAGGTTTACATCTTACCCTTTCGTAAGGTTTTTATAGCTAGTTAAGTGTTTTACTCTATACCATTACCTTTTAAGTTCTCAACATCACTCTAGATGGCCCTTGAAAAGCTTAAAATTTCATTTAGGTAAAGAATCGTTACTCTTGTTATGATCGGTTGACTACTTCAATAGGCCAGTCAACTGGTCGGTCGTACCTAGTTGGCTTGCTTAGTAAATGACAGTCAACTGGTCACAAATACTATTAGTAGCTTTGTTCATCATCCTCATCAGTTACCTGGTCTCATTCATTTAGTCAACTGGTGCCTCACCGGGAGTGACTGGTACATCTATCGCGTAGCCAGTTAGCAACAAGCCTCAACCAATTGTTTATCTAGCCTAAGACTAGTAACCCAATCCCCCAAGAAAAAAAGGGAAAAATTCTAGCCTTTTCATTGGCATTAACAATCTCACATCTCAAATTAGTAATGCTAAAGTGTTATAAGGTAGAATCTCACTACACTCTATTATTTTATTGGCATACTTATTGTGATAGGTGATGTTCTAAATAAAATTCAAGAAACAGTCATTTTAATCAAGTATTACAAGCCTCATATCATTATTGCTCTATATTTCCTTCTAGAACATAAAGCACAATAACTATTTGTTCACATAATTATCTATTCTTATAAGCTAATACCATGCCAAGTATGCCTCATGATTGCCAAGCTTCTAATCATAAGATTTAAATTAGAATGATTTTCCTGAACCATTGTTTTGATACCAAATATAATGATCCTAACTTCTAATAATCATAATTAAGGTTAAGGACGTAATTAATAATCATATATCAAGGTTTAGAGCCATTAAGATCAATTACATCGAGAAAAAGGGAGAAAATTTGAAACCTTAATATTGTTAGGGTCATTAACTTGACAACCAAAATTATTCAAATGCGCAAATGAATTTAATTATCAATGAGGAGCCTTTGATGATTCTCCCATCCATCAATTTCAACTCATAAAATCTTCCTACAAGTGTTTCTAGATCATTCCTTAGCATTACCTTAAGAGAAACTAAGGTTTCTAGGTGAATATGAGAAATCAAGCACTTTCGCTGCGGCTAAATTCCCTTGTGCCGCGCTCAATTACTCTTGGTTCAACTCCTTACGCTTTCCCAAATTTTTCACATTTTGCCACAGCTAAATACCCTCTAGAACACCCCTAAATCTGCCTCTCAGACTTAGCCGCAGCTAACGTCACTGTTCGCCATAGCCAATTGCTCTCTGTTTTCTTCCCTGGTAGTTTTGCCACATTTGGCCGAGGCCAATTAAATTTTGGCCATGGCCAATTCCCTTCTGTAACACCCCATAATTAATTAAGGTATTAATTATGGATTAGACTAATTAGGAATAATTGAAATGGGATAATTGGATAAATTAAGTGGATGGAGATTTTAGAGAGATAAATTATTAAAATGGGTTTGAGATTTAATTAGGATAGAAATTCTATCTAGGCCTAAATTAATAGATTATGAGAAGAGGCTAATAGAAGCCCAATGGGTTAGGTGCAGACTCAACCCAATTTAGTGTGATGGAGGCCCAAAATCTACCTTGTATAGGCTCCTTTAAGTGGCCCAATAACCCTTGTGCAGACCCATATTCTTGAGCTTCTCAAACTTGGCCCAAACTTAATTAAATTTCAGCAACCCAATGGACAAGAACTGGCCCAACAAATTCTGCAGCCCAACACATTAAAACTGGCCCAATAAGCTAAAATCTACAGCCCAAATGAAGTTGGACCTTGGAGCAACCCATGACCCATCTTTGACCCAACTTAAACCCACCTAAAACCCTAATGCATCAGCCCCTTCCTCCCACTTGTTGAAACATAAAACTCAAGAAGTAAAATTCGGAGGTTGAGAAGGAGGCAAGGGTTTGAGGCAAAGATTTGGCATTTTCTCACATTTAGAGCAAGATTCAGCCAAGGTAATAGTTATACAACTTAATCCTCTCATCTTTCTCTTTAATTTAGCCTAATTAGTTTTTCATTTGGAGCATTTTCATCCTACCCAAAATTTGAAATGTGGGTGTTTGGGGGTTTTCTTGGTGAAATTCGTAGGTTGAGATTAGGGCTGACCTTGGGTGAGTTTAAACCTTCCATTTTGATGCTTCATTTGTTAATTTGAGACCCCCATAGCTAATTTATAAAATGGGTATTAATTATGTACGAAATTGCTTAGGATTTTGGGTGGAATATTGAGTTTTCTGGTAGAGGACAATTTAATCCGAATTTGGGACTTAAAGTGGCTGAGTAAGTGATCCTTAGGTAGTCATTAGTATCTTAAATTCTTTGGGTACTGATTGTAACTGTTAATGATGAATTAGAGTAGTAATTATATGATGCTATGGTTATAGGAGGATTTCTGCACCATTGGTGACTGTTGCAAGTGTCTACAAGTGAGGTAACCGGGTTTATATCAATTCTATGTGTATATTTGATTTAATTTCATATGTTGCTGTAAATGAATGATTTGAAATGTTGAATGAATTGATTGGCTATCTGTTATATTGTATTAGACCTTGTGAGTCCATGGTGGAGCTGTGGTGCGGCTGCCACCCGTGCATGTGCTTCGATCGAGCATCGGGTTGTGATCAAACCCAGATGCGCTGAGCCCCGGTTGTGCTCAATAGGGAGCAGGTGCCATGGACCGGCCTCTCCTGGTGTTAATGGCCTTTAACATGTGATAATATGATTGCTAGTATGGGATAGTAATCATGATAGCCTAATTATTTCATTTGTTGATATGATGGATATGATTCTGATGTTGATTTTGATTCATGCTTATATGCTAATTAAATTGGATATATGATGGAATTGCTTTGGTTACTGAGATTTATATCTCACCTCGTTTTATGGGATTAATATTTCAGGTGAAAGTTCTTCAGGTAAGGATAAGGGTAAGCAAGTGAATGAACATCCATGAGCTGAGGCCGGGTGTGGGGAGCTACACTTAGTCTGAGTAGAATAGGGTAGATGCAATTTTGTTATTAGTTTACATAGCATCATCATATAGTCATGTTGCCAAGTGTAGGCGTTTATATTTTGTTTGAATGAAATGTAACCGTTAAAGATTCAAGTCTCATTATAGTGAATATCAATGTATGAACTTATAGCATTAAATATATGTAGTTTTGATGAATTGTGATATGGATTACTATACAGGAATTGTAGTCATATGGTGCCTTGGAGGTAAGCTATTGTTGAATGGAAATCACTATGGAATTTGTATGGGATGTAATTGCTGCTAATGTGTGTATTCTTGCTGTCATATATTCATGAATTTGCTAATATGAGCTAGTTGGGTAAGTAGGAAGGAGTAATTAAGTTTTCCAATGGTAGTGGATAGATTAATGGGTAAATAGGGTTGGTAAATACCATTAGGATCACATAAAATAAGGGAAAATGGACCTAGAGTGTCTCTAAGATGAGATTTGGAGTGTAGGGGTCAAAATTTGGGTAATGTAGTCACAAGAGGGAGTCCCGCCGCGGCTAAGAAGGCTTCGCCACGGCCAAATGAGAGACAAAACCGAAACGTGTCGCGGCATGACCAATCTCGCCGCGGTGCAATGGGAGAAAATTGGCCCAGGGAGTGACAGTGGCGAGGCGCGCCGCGGCCTGATAAATCTCGCTGTGGCGTAGAGCGAAAAAAATTGCCCAGGAGGATAACAGAACCAAAACTCGTCGCGGCTCAGTATGTCCTGCCGTGGCGCGAGTCGAGAAAATAAAATAAGGGTTGGACAGAAGTAAAACTCGCCGCGGCGTGAATATATTGCGCCGAGGCGAGAATCCTGGGAGTTGAGCAGTAGTTCCAGGAGGCGTTTCCGCCGCGGCGCCACATAGGTTGGCCGCAGCGAGATTTGTGAAATAAAGAGACAATATAAGGATACTCGTGGAAGGTTATTGGGTATTGAAACTGATGAATGGTTGTATCATAAACCCTTTATGGTAGTAGTATTTCTTTTATGCAAATTTTGATTTGTGTAGTGGTATGGTGATGACCAAAACATCAAGGTTTAAATTTTTCCCATATTTTCACAATGTGATAGATTGTAACCACTCAAACCTTGATAATTAATTATTAGTCGTACATTTAACCATAATTACAGTGATTAGAAGGTAGGGTTGTCACACCTTCTGTTTCTATAACTCCTAAGATTTCATTTCATGTTCTCCAATTTCCCCTCTAGCAACACCCTAGGCCACTTTAACTTAGTTTGTGAATATTTAGTGTCTTTTTTTTACCTAATCTACCTAACACATCTATCATTGTCCATTCAAAACTCATATATGGCTCCTTAACCCTCTAGCCACCATAAACCCATGAGTTCATAGATCAATGACAACAAATAGTTCATACACTACTCACATTTCCATTCAAACATAATTCCCATTAGAAAATTCCATATATCACTAGTTTAAGTCAGCATATGATGTATCAAATGATTACAGTCCCTATGCTTGGCAATTCATGATGTAATGCAGCAATTACATAGAATTAGTAGTCTAGTTATACAAATACAATCTGACAAGGTTTCCAAACCTACCTACTATTAAACCAGATAATAAGCTTCTATTAATTTTTTTCTTGCTACTAAGAGATCCGGTCCCTGAAAATGTTAGCCCACAACGGGGTGAGATATACAATCTCAGTAACAAAAGGCAATTTCCATATACATGTACAAGTTAATCAATCCAATTTAATTTCATGTCGTCAATACCAAGATCATCAATTTAATTTGCAAATGAACTAATCGATCTACCAATGACTACTATCCCATACCAGTAATCATACACAATATGTTAATGGCCAATAACATCGAGAGAGGTTCGTCCACGGCACTTACTCCATAGTGAGCACATCCAGGGCTCAGTGCATCTGGGGTCTGATCATAACCCGGTGCTCGATCGAAGCCATGTACGGGTGGCAGCCGCACCACAGCTCCACCATAGACTCACAAGGTCCAATCACAATAACAATTCAAGTAGTCAACCAATCATTTAGCATTTCAAAATCATATATGTGCAAACAATATCAGATTAACATGAACATATACATGAAATTACAAAATTAACCCCAGTTACCTTAATGAAGCCAATTGCTCATCCTCTAGCTACCATCATGATTCAAAGCACACCAGGCCTAACATAAGCATAATCATCATTATTTAACTACCATTAGTAAGAAATTTCCCTATCTATAGATTAATCTTAATAAGAGTACATTAAGAACTTCTTACCCAAGCTTCCTAAGGGTCTACTACACTAATTTAAGGTTACAACAACAAGAACTCACAATGGGTCACTCCTAACATCTCCATTTTTGCACATGTAAAAGCCATACACCAAAAGTCAGTCCAAATGATGGAAATTCTACATATATGCCACACAAGAGAAGAGGAAACACTTACTCATACACCCAAGAGGTCAAATGGATTGGGTTGAGCCTTAACTACTAAGGGCACACCATAAGACATTCTTAAATTCGGATTTGAGTCATCAAGCCTAAAAAATTTAGTTTTTCACCTTCATCTCCTTGTAATTTCACACAATAGCAGAACCCATTATGAAAATCAACCCTTGGGGACATTTGCCAGCAAAATAATACACAAAATGGAGGGAAATGTTACCCAATCATCCCTCTAGCTTCTAACTCCAAAAATTTTACAAGGAAACACTCAAACACCAAATTTTAGATTTGAGAAAGAGATGAAAATGCTCAAAACCAGAAACTAATTAGACCAAAATGAAGAAGAGAATGAGAGGGACATGTTTTATATAGATTACCTTGGCCAAATCTTCCTCTAGAAGTGAGAAATCGTAGAGGAATGCAGAAAAACCCTAGCCTCCCTCTCAACCTCCGAATTTTGCTTTGCCTCTTGTGTTTTTTCTGCAGAATGGGGAAGAGGCTAAGTGTATTTAGGGTTTAGTTGTATTTAAGTTGGGTCCCAAATGGGTTGTGGGTTGACCTGAAGGCCCAAATCCTCATGGATTTAGATTTTTATACTTGTTGGGCCTTATTTCATGAGTTGGGTTACAGAAACTTGATTGGGTTAGGCCAAGTTCCAAGAGTCAATCCAACTTGGGTCTGCATAATGTGTGTTGGGCCAACTATAAGAGCTTATGTAAATTGGGTCTTGGGCCTCTATTTCCCTAAATCAGATTGGGCTATTGCTAGGTGATCTCTCTTAGGCCAAGCTTCATGATAAGGAGTTGGGCTTGCATTTAAAATCATTGGGCCTCCATAAATCCTTACTCATGACTTACTCAAATTAATTTTGGGCTCAAATTAAGCTTTAATCCAATTGAAATCTTAAACCCATATTAATAACTTATTTCTTTGTAAATTTTCATTCATATAGCTTACCCAATTATTCAATAATAATTATTCTTAATTAGTCCAAATACATTATTAACACCTTAATTAATTTTTAAGGTGTTACAATAGGAATACTTGTAGGAGGTTTTTATGTGTTGAAACTGATGAATGGATGAATCATAAACCCCTCATGGTAGTATGATTTCTCTTATGCATTTTTGTTTTGTTTGTGGTTGTTTAGTGATGACCTTAACATCAAGGTTCAAATTACCCTATATTTTCATGATATAATAAATTATAACGACTGAAAACCTTGATCATTAATTATTAATTACATATTTAACTATAATTACCATGTTTAGAAAGTAGGGTTGTCATAGGGAGTCTATAACATCATAATTCCTTAGCTTATCTCATGCTATTCTCATGCTTTATATCAAGCATCTTATGAAGGAGTAAAAGAATTGGCATTACAATAATGAATTTCTTAGCATTGCATCGCGTATAAAATTTTCATGTGAGCTCATGTATCACATTCTCATATTTAATTACATAGATACAACTAATTTCCATCACCAAAAGTGGCCTACAACTTGTGGAAGGCAAGAGAACACATGAATTTCATGATAGTTGCCTCGGTTAGAATTTTGCCATTTCTGTCACAAACTTTGAAAAATCATAACTAATTCTAGAAATATCAAAATCATGCATTCTTTTCCATTCTAGAAAGCTACACGTGTCTACTTTATACTAAAAATATGTTTAGGCTATGAAACATAATATAGAAGATGTTTGACATTCAAAACAATGCAAAGGTCTGACTGGCTATTGGTACTATCACAGGTTTCTGCTATGAACTTAAAAAATGTCCAATTAATTCCACAAAAATCTAATCCATACAAATGATACAAATCTAGAAAGCTACTAGAGGGGAAAAATAACTCCAAACTAGTTTAGGCACGTCCAGGACTTGAAAACTAATCAAACAATAACTAAGGTCAATCTTGACGCCTGATATTAGATGCAAACTTCAAAAATTCATATCTCCCTCTCTAGACATCCAAATAGGGTGCTTCCCATTGGCACAAGTCACTGGGAGTGTTTAGTTTCACTCCATAAAATTTTGTTGCAGTTGGACTTCATTTGCCCCCTAAATGACAAAATTCATTTTCAGACCTGTGTGAATAGTCTCAGAACCAATTTCAAAATTTTTCCCAACTTTGAAAATTTATCAAATATTCCATAGAATTTCCAAAATTCTGCACTTCATCTTTCCAAAAAGCTCTCAACAAGCTCTAATTGCATGCCAAGTCTCAGATCAAGAAGAGCTCATTTGGACAAAAAGTGGTATAGGTTTCCTATATGGTAAATTTTTGCTCCATATAAGATACCAAAGTGTCCAAATGACTTCCCTTGATGTTTGGCACCTCTTGGGCAAGTTTAAAAGCATAAATATGACTTGTATGAACTATCCAAGTGGTCTCAAACCTCATGCATCTCAATTTGGCCATTCTACTTCCATTTATACACAATTGCATAAAGTCATTCAAGAAGCCAATTTGCCATAACATACTCAATTTACATTCTAATGGTCACATAACATAATTCCTCATTTATACATAACATATTAACATAATTACATGTGCTCAAGAGGTCATAGGTCATATACAACAATAGATTACATTAATTATCATTCATAAGGCCTTAAAGTAACCAAACCATGCGCTTTAATGTCAAACTTTTATCTCTCAAGTGGTTGGCTCTCATTTCCTTACTCTCTTAGTCCACCTAACATGTTAGAACATTGTAGAGGAGGGGGTGAGATTCAAAGAATCCCAATAGCTCTTCTCCCTTTCAATCACACATAAAAGATGCAAAACCAATCTTGAAAATGTATGCATAAGTATCATAGGATGTGCAATCATTTAAGAGACATTTTAACATTTGAGCAAGTCATATATAGTATACAAAGGCTTGACAAGTAAGTCATATATAGCATACAAAGGCTTTTTGGGAGACTTTTTATTTTGTCTCAACCATTTCTAAGGGTTCTTGACTTTACCACACTCAAACAAACCAAAGCAAGCATCATAAACATCATTTGAAAACATAATGCATAATCATGGTACCATGGCATATGAAATCATACTAGAATATTTTTCATGGCTTAAAACATGCATACACACATTCAAAGACAAGCCAAGTGTATATTCATGTATGAGAGAAGGAGAAGTGAGCTACCTTAGAAGCAACTACACACTTTTTTCTTTGAATCAATTCTCCCTTCCTCAGCCTCACATACACAAAGGTGTGGGAATGATTTCTCTTAGCCTAAACACAATTTATGGGAGCCAATTAGGTTTATGGAATTAATTCTAAGGCATACAACTTCCTTACACACTAACTTGGTCTATAAATCCCTTTATGTTTCCAAAAATGTACCTAATGAAGCAACACCTATCAAATAAATTCTAGGCTCCACTTTTTCCTTTCTTGTATGATTCTTGACTCCTTTGAAATCTCTTGGAGTCATCACACAATTAAAATAAAGAGCGTAACTACATGTTGCTTCTTTTGGTCATATTATGGAACATATAAGGCCAATTTACTTTCTATGATTTCTAAATTTTTCCTTAGTCTTCCCCTCATCTTCACTCATCATATATGACTCAAAAATGGGCTTAGAAAAATTTAAAACTCTCTTTAGGTACCTAAACCCCTCTTGGCCAAAACTAGGAAGTATTTAAGCATTCATAGACTTTGCTTTGTTTTCTTGATAGAGGAAGCACATGGGGAGACTTATAAGGACCTTAGAAGCTCATTTAAACTCTCATTTAGGCATAGAAATCAAAGTATCAAATCAGATTTTACAAGGAACATATGAAACCCTAGAATTTGTATCTTGAATTTCCATGGTTATTTGTTAATTTTCTTTGCATATTCTTATTCTCCACACTCTTTTCCCTAAGATTCACCCTTGGTTTTGTCTAAAAACCAAGCCCCCTATGGCTTCTTGAGTGGGGAAAAATATGGAGAGAAGAGGAGCAAGGGGTAGCAACCATGGAAGAAGAAATTACCTTGTTTTTCCTTATTTTTTCACTTGAATCTTGTCTTCTTTGGCCTCCTCTCTTCAAATCCGAATTTTTTCCTTAATTTCTCCCTTAAAAAAGATTTATATACTTCATTATAATCACAAGAAAGAAAGGGAAATGGAGGAGAAGAGGTTTGGAAAGGAAAGAGCATGAAAAACTACCAAATTTCATACCTTAAGCCTTTGATTTCTCCTCCTATTTGTCTTCCTCTTGTGTGCCACTCTCTTAGGGCTTTTTCTTTGGTTTAGGGCAGAAACATATGAAGCTATGTGAGTGAGGAGGTGGGGCACCATCTATTTATAGGTGGGAGGAAGAAACATATTTCAAAAATTCTCATTTTACCCTTTGTTCTTGGCATTTTTGTTTCTAATTCATTTTAGCTCCTTTTTTAGAATCGTCTTTTCAATCATAAAATTTAGGTTTCCAATTTAGTAAAATATCTTTGAAATCACTCAAATCGAAGCTAAAACCTTCCTGAATGAATATGTCAAAGTTCAGGTACATCGACATTGGAAAACGTCCACCAGATGAGTTTTAACTATCCTGAGACTTCCCATAGTTTTCAGGGCCTCTGAGAACCCCGGAGAACTCAAAACTTTCATTTAAAAAATCCTCCTATGTGAATTCCAAAATTTTCCTAAAATTACAAAAATGCCATTATGTTTTGTAAGTTTTTCATTAAATTTTATTTCTTCATTCTAGCTCTATTTTTCTTTTCATCTGAGCTTAGAATTCTCATTTTTAGGAGTCTAGAATGTCACTTAAATTTTTTGAGACCTTAACTAATTCATTTAGGAGGACTTGCTTTGAAAATGCATCTATTTCTATCATTTAACAAAAATTAGACATTACAGAGTCAACCTAAATGGGAGGAGGAAAAGGGAATGAAGTGTGTAGAACATTCAAGAAGCTAGCTTTTTCAAAAATTCCAATTTCGTCCTTTTATAATAGCAATTTCATTTTGACTTCATTTTAGCTCTTTTTTTAGAACCATCTTTTCTATTATAAAATTTAGGTTCTCAATTTAATAAAATGCCTTTGGAATCACTTAAATTGGAACTAAAACCTTCCAGAACAAATTTGTCAAAGTTTAGGTTAACCATTGTTGGAAAACGTACACCGGAGGAGCTTTACTGGTCATGGGGCTTCCCATTGTTTTCGGGGCCTCTAAAAACCCTGGACAACTCAAAATTTTCATTTAAAAAGCCTTCCTATGAGTTTTTCCAAAAATTGCACATATTTACAAAAATGCCATTATATTTCGTTAGTTTTCGTCACAATTTGTTTCACCATTCTTGCTCTGTTTTTCTTTCTGTCTGAGCCTAGGATTATTATTTTTAG
Organism: Erythrophleum ivorense; assembly: GCA_026724425.1. NCBI lineage: Eukaryota > Viridiplantae > Streptophyta > Magnoliopsida > Fabales > Fabaceae > Erythrophleum > Erythrophleum ivorense. The sequence continues at coordinate 20,819,349 of JAIUCV010000004.1, read as the reverse complement.
GGGCTTAGGACACTACCTAAAATTTTTAGGATATTATCTAGCTCATTTTGTCATTTTACGGAATTTACCATTCGTTACAAAAAACTCCCTCCTTTGAGTTTTCAAAAGTTACTCAAAATTATGATTATGCCACTACATTATTCTTTAAATTCACGCAGTCATTTTGGCTCCGATTTCGGGCTACCCTTAGGCTCTAAACCATATTTTGATATATTTGAATTCTCATTCTAATCTCAATTAGTCTCAATTTACATTGCTTTTAGGGTGATTCTATCTCATTTTATTAGGCTTAATTCAGTTTTCTAAAAGCTAGCTATTACACAGACATAGAAGGATCTTAAGTGTTAGAAGATGCCACAAGGTTGATCAGGCCTTGATAAGTCTGTTTGTAACGTCTGTTTTTTGTAAAAATGACAGAAACAAATACATTTTAAGAGTAAGTCCTGTGAAATAAATTGGTTATGGTACAAAAAAATTAGAATAATGATCTAGACATTACGTAATGAAAATAGGAGGCCAGTGGTGCTCGAAAACTGGAGCCAAAATAACGAGACAGAATTTAACGAAATAGTTACCTAATGCATTTTTATAATTTTGGGTAATTTTTAGAATTCTCATAGGAGGGCTTTTTAAATGGAAAGTTTGAGCTCTTTAGGGTTTTCAGAGGCCCTAAAAATCATGGGAAGTCCCGAGACAGTTAAAACCTCTTCGGTGTACATTTTTTAATGATAGTTGACCTAAAGTTTGACCTTTTTGTTTGAGAAGTTTTAACTCTAAATCGAGTGATTTCAAAGGCATTTTATAAGATTGAGAACCTAAATTTTATGATGGAAAAGATGTTTTCAAAAAGAAGCTAAAACAAACCTAAAACGAAAATGCCTAGAAATGGGACGTAATGAGAATTTTTAATGAATTCTTCTTGTTATATTGGGATGCCTCATTCTTCCCCTCCCTAAACTAACTTTACTTCAGCCGAAAATAGAGAGGGAGACCTAGAGAGAAAGGTGCACAAGAGAAGAGGAAAAAGGAGAAAAGAAACTAAGTGAAAGGTATGGAAATTCATGAATTTTCTTAGTCTTCTCTTTAGTAAACTTGCTCTCCTCCTTCTCCTCCTTCTTTCCATAGTTATATTAAAGTATTTGGTTCTATTTTGAGTTTAGATCAGAGGGAAGGAGTTCTAATTTGAGGAAGAAAGTCCAAGCAAAAGAAGAAGCGTCCAAAGGAAACTAGGAAATTAAGGTAGTTTAGTTGTTTTCAAGCTTGCTCTTCCTTGTTCTTGTTCTTGTGTGTTTCGACCAAGATAGGGACAACCATGAAGGATTGAGTTTTGAACCAAACTAAAGATGAATCTTAGGAATTAAAGTGTGGGAAGCAAGACTATGTGAAGAAAACAAACAAACAACCATGAATTTACAAGATAGAAAAGCTAGGGGTTTGAGAACATAACCAAAAATATGATTTTATGCGAGAGTTCCTAAGCTAATGTAAATGTTTTTATGAACTCCTAAGACCCTTAGAGAGCTTCCCACATGCATCTCCCATCATGGAAAACAAAGAAAACTCTTTGTCCCCTTAAAGAAGCATAGTCTCGACCTAGGGTAGAATTAACACCTAGAGAGTATTTAAATTCCTTCCAAACTTAGTTTGTATCATATATGATGGGAGAGTATAAGAGGAAGCCTTAGAAAAATTTTAGAAGTCATGGATAATGAGATAGAGCTATAGGTTCCATGTTGTAGCATAATGTAGTAACACCTAGCTAGGCTCTTTGAAATGAATTTGTGATGACTCCATTGTGTAACACCATAATTTTTAGCTCATCTCATCATATACACATGCTTCACATCATCACATTCATGAGAGTGTAAGGAAAAAGGGGATAAAATAATACATTTCTTCGTGTTGTGTCATATTTAAAATTTTTATTCAGTGTCATGTGGACCGTGTGGGCTCATATCATACATTCTCATATTTAATTACATGAATACAACTTATTTGGATCATAAAATGTGGCCTACAACTCATGGAACTCAAAGGAAAACTTAAAATAGACATATTAAATTTCGGCCAGATTTGACCCCTTTTCTGACCAAACTTTGAAAATCCATAACTAATTCTAGAAAAATTGAAATCATGCATTCTTGGTCATTCTAGAAAGCTACTCCACACTAAAAATATGTACAAATCATAACATTTATCACAGAGGGCGTTTGACATCCAAAAAGGTCCAGAGGTCAAATTGCCTCATGATGTTGTCATAGATTTCTGCAGCAAACTTTGAAAATGTCCAATTAATTCCACAAAAATTCAATCTATGTAAATGATAACAATCTAGAAATCTGTGGATTTTAAATAGAGAGGAAAAATATCTCCAGACTAGTTTATCATGCCTAGGCCTCAAAATTTAATAGAACAGTAACTCAGGTTGGGCAAAATTCTTGATACTACACGGAATATTCAAAAATTCATATCTCCCTCTCTAGACCTCCAAATGAGGTGCTTCTAGTTGGCACGAGTCACTGTGAATGTCTAGTTTCTTTGTATAAACTTTCATGGTAATTGGACATCATTTGAACCCTGTGTGACAGATTTCATTTTCGGACCAAATGAATAGTGTAGAAGACTAAAATAAAAAAAATTGCCAACTTTGAAAATTCATCAAATATTTTGTAGACCTCAAAATACTATAGTCTTTAGCTTCCCAAAAAGCTCTCAATGAAACCTAATTGTATGCCAACTCTTAGATCAAGAATAGCTCATGTGGCTAAAAAGTGATCTAGGGTTCCATTATGGTCATTTTTAGTCTATATGGGATACCAAAGTGACCAAATGGTTTTTCTTTGGTTTTGGCACCTTTTGGGCAAGTCTAAAAGCACATTTAAGACTTGTGTGAGATGCCCAAATAGTTCCACACCTCATGCATCTCATTTTGGCCTTTTCATCCACACATATGCACATTTACATCAAACTTCCACAAGGCATATCTTGGCATTACATATCCAAATTACATTTTAGAGTTCATACATCATGTCCATTCATTTATACATCACATATGATCATGATTATACATGTCTAAAAGGTCATAGACCATATACATCATTGGATTACAATATTTGACACAAATATGGCCTTAAAGTGACAAAACTCAAACACTTGGTCATCAAATTCTTTTCTTCAAGGTGGTTGGCTCCCATTACTATGTCTACTTAGTCCACCTAGTATGTGAGATCATTGGAGAGGAGGGAATGAGATTCAAAGAATCCCAATAGCTCATTTCCCATTCAATCATATATAATATATGCAAAGCAAGCCTTAAAAATGCATGCATGGATATCATGGAAGTTATGAACATTCAAGAAGCAAGTTTGGCATGTGAATAAGTCATACAAGACATTCAAGAGCTCACCAAGTTTTTGGATTGGCCTCACACTTTTCCTCATGGATTTTAGACTTGCTTCTCCCATTCTTTAAGAGATTCTTGGACTCAACCATATTCTTGGGAGCCCACTTTGCTTTTGGGGGACTCTTTGCTTTGTCTTAACCAATCTCAAGGGTTCTTGGCTCATCCTCACCATGGTTAAGAGTTCTTAGCCTCTCCTCACTTAAGCAAACTCAAACAAATATCATACATTCATTTGAAAACATAATATGTCATCATGAAATCATGGCATATAAAATCATGCTAGCATACTTTTCTTGGCTTGAAAATATACATATACACATTCTAAGACAAGCTAAACACACATCTATGCATGAGAGAAAGTGGAGAGAGCTACCTTATATACAATCACACACTTTTTCCTTGGAATTCAAGCCTCCTCTTTCGGCCACACACAGACAAAAGTGTGAGGAAGGTTTCTCTTGGCCTAGACACAATTTATGGGAGCTAATTAGGTCTATGAAACAATTTCTAGGGTTACATAACTTGCTTAAATACTGGGTTATTCTATAAACTCCATTATGGTCTATAAATGCACCTAATGAAGCAACACCCCTCAAATAATTTCTAAAGTTCATTCTTTCTTTTCAAATATGGTTCTTGACTCCTTTTAAGCCTCTTGGAGTCATCACACAATTAAAACGAAGGACCTATCATCATGTTGCTTCTTTAGGTCATAATATGGAACCTAAAGCACCAAATCACTTTCTATGAGTTCTAAATTTTTTCCAAGGCCTCCCTTCATTTTCATTCATCAAATATGACTCAAGAATGGTCTTAGAAAAATTTAAAACTCTCCCTAGCTATAAGAACCCCCTTTGGCTGAGACATAGGGCAATTTTGGCCTTCATGGAGATTTCTTTGTTTTCTTGAAGGAGGAAGCATGTAGGGAGTATCTTAGGGATCTTAGAAGCTCATTTAAACTCTTAATTAGGCCTAGGAATCATCACACAAAATCAGAATTTACAAGGTGCACATAAAACCCTAGAATTTGCATCTTGAAAACTAATGGTTATTTTGTTATTTCATTTGTATATTCTTGTTCTTCTCCCTCAAATACCTAAGATTCACGCTTGGTTTGGTTGGGCTAACCATATATGGGTCGAAATATGCACAAAAGAAGGGAGAAGGAGGATCAAGTGGAGGGATTGCATGATACCTTATTTTCCTTAAACTTCCTTACTTGTTTCTTGCTTTCCTTAGCCTCCTCACTTGATTTTCAAAATTTATCCTTTGTTCTTCCATCAAAATAGCCCTCAAAACTTCAGAAAAATCATGGAGGAGAAGAGCGAAAAAGAAGAGAAGAAATTGGCTAAGAGAAAGCGTGAAAAATAAGCAAATTTCCATACCTTAAGCTTGGATTTTCTTCTCTTCTTCTTCCTCCTTTGGTGCACCTCTCTCCTAGGGTTTTTCTTCTTATTTGGGGCAAAATAATCTGAAGCTAAATGAGAGAGAGTGTGAGGCGCCACCTATTTATAGGTAGGAAGAAATGGCTTTTTCAAAAATTCTAATTTTTTCCTTCATTCTTTGCATTTTTGTTTCTCCTTCATTTTAGCTCCTTTTTTAGAACTATCTTTTCTATTATAAAATTTAAGTTCCCAATTTAATAAAATATCTTTGAAATCACTCAAATTTGAGTTAAAAATTTCCCGAACGAATCTATCAAAGTTCGGGTACACCGACATTGGAAAACGTCTACCAGAGGAGATTTAATTATCCCGGGGGTTCCATGGTTTTCAGGGCCTCTGAGAATCCTGGAGAACTCAATTTTCATTTAAAAAGCCCTCCTGTGTGAATTCCAAAAATTACTCAAAATTATGAAAATGCCATTATGTTTCGTAGGTTTTTTGTCAAAATTTGTTTCTTCATTCTAGCTCCATTTTTCCTCCCATCTGAGGCTAGGATTCTCATTTTTAGGAGCCTAAAATGTTACTCAAATTTTTTAGGACCTTAACTAATTCATTTCAGGGGACTTGCTTTGAAAACGCATTTGTTTTCATCGTTTAATGAAAATCCGACATTACACAAGGAGTCTAAATGGAGTCAAGAGACTTAAAATGAATGAAAAATGGGAGCCAAGATCATGAATTCTCATAGTTGCTTCATAAGGTCTTGTATGGAACCATAATGGAGCCATAGAACAAAGTAGTTTCACATAGAGTGTGTATGATGCCAAAGCTTGTTTCCATAAGAGTTTTATGTCTCTTTTGATGTGTCTAGGCTAAGAAAACCAAGAGCCACTTAATAGCAAGGCTTGGCCAAGAAAGGGGAGAAGAGTTCAAGAGAAAAGTATTGTGTTCTTGCTTCAAGATAGCTCTTTAACCTTTCTCTTATGTATGGCTTGGATGTTTGCTTGCCTTTAAGTACTTGTATGTATGCGTATTCCATGAGAAATATTTCTAGCTATTGCCCACATACCATGGTACCATGTTGATCTTGAAATGTGTTTTGGCTTGAATGGGTTTAGTTATGCCAAAAGTCCCTAGAAATGGGTGCAACAAAGCCAAAAGTCTCAAGAAGAATGAGGCTAAGTCAAAAGTCCCTTGAAAGTGAATGAAGCAAATCTAAAAGCTCTAAAGAAAGTGGGTGAGGCTAGACCAATGTCCTTGAGAGCCTATGTATGTTATGTATGAGTTTCTTGAACATGAAAAATGTTATGTATATGTTCACTAGTAGCTTGAAAGCCATGCATATATTCTTTGACATGTTTTAGCATCCATCATTTATATTTGAAAGGGTTAAGAGCTATTGGAATTCTTTGAATCTTACTCTTCTTCCACACATGCCTAACCATGTCTAGGTGAGCCAAGTGGGCAAAGAAATGGAAGTAACAAGTATGAGAAGCAAGACTTTGACAAATGGATAAAGAAATGAGCTTTACAATTGCAATATGATGTCAAAAATTATAACCATGAGATGTATATATGATGTAAGCCCTTGAACATGTTCTAATATATGTACAAATGGTGTATGTATCAATGTGGAAGCTAGATGAATGACTATGTATGTTCTTGCCACCAAGGAGCCTTTATGAGATGTGATATTCATGTGTATGTATGCAAGTGCCAACGTGACATTGACCTCCATGATGATTTGAATCATTTGGCATACTTTTATATATGGTATTTATACTTTTAGACTTGCCCAAGTGGTTATGGAAATTCAAGAAAAGCTTTTGGTATCTTAAAATCCCATGTGAAGCTTCAAATTTGACCATTTTGTGTGCTGAACCAAGGTCTAACCAAATGAGTGAGTTTTTCAATGAGATTTGGCCCATAAGTAGGTCTCATCAATAGCTTTCCAAAAATTCAAAGAGCACATAATTTGGAGCTCTAGAGAATTTATTATGATTTTTCAAAGTTGGCCAAATTATGTAGAAATGGTATGGTTGCTATTTATTTAGTCAATTTGCTTCTCTATGTCACACATGGGCCAATAAAGTCCAATGCTTATGAAATGTTACCATCACAAACTAGACTTGATAAGCTTTCTATGTCCACTGAGATCACCTCAATTGGATATTTGAGCTAAGAGATATGAATTTTTGAAATTTGGAGTCAGTACCAGTAATGCAGCAGTACCTTTGGTACTGTTCCATCAAATTCTAGTAGATAATGTTCCTTTTCTGGTTTGGACTTATTTTTGGAATAAAGGTACCATTTGTAACTTTCTAGAATGGTATAGTGTGCTTGATTTCGTTTTTTTCTAGATTTAGTTATAATTTTTCAAAGTTGGTATAAAAAATCTGGCAGTAGAACCCGAGGTTGATTGTGTTGTTTTGTGTATGTATACTCCAAAATCAAGATTCTTATGACATTTTGAGATGGTTTTGAGTTGAATGAATTCATTTTAATTGGAAAATGATATGAATGAGTTAATAAGGTCCACATAATGCGAAATGAGAAATTTAAGTGCTATGTAACGCAAAATATTCCATTATTTTATTTAAATTTTCTTACTAAAGTTGCTATCCTAAGGGAATATGACTAGAAAGGAGATGGGGAAAGGCTTTTTGAATATGGTGTTACAACCATGCACCTCACATGAAAAGCACAATAAATTTAATAGTATTAATTACATTACGTAAGATCTCATTTCTTTAATTCATGCCCTATGGACCATGTGAACTCATTAATATTATTTTCTATTTATAACACATCCATATGAAATGCATTAGGATGGATAATGGGACCATGGTATAATAGCTAAGAGGTTAAGACATTACATTGTTAGTCCTATGAAGAACCCTAGAGAGAATCTACTCTCAAATCTAGAATCTTCAGAATTAAAATTTCATTCATCCATCCAATCTAATTACAAATAGAGGCAAAATGCATTTTTATAAAGTGTAAGTCAAATCTACCTTTAATTAGCCTAGGAAAAGAAAACTGGGGGAAATAAATGTATAATCCTAATTTAATGACCTAGGAATTAAAAATACAAAATAGTCAAATTTTCTTGAAAACAAAAAAGGAAAAAAATTACCTAATTAATTCTACTTTTTGTCTAAATATAGAAAGCTTTTGAAAGTCAGTATATTAAGTCCATAATAGCATTATTTAGGCTCAAATGAGTCAATCTATGTATGGTCATTAGTCCAAACTCTTTAATTTGCAATATTCTAACTCAAAATAGCTTTAACGACTCTATCTTTAGCCTAAATAACATTGAAAACGTCTTGATTAATGCTTGAATTAGATTTGTGAAAATTTTGCTTAGCCTAAGTCTCCTGAAGAAGTCCACTTAATGCTTCTTTAAGTCTTTTAGCCCTAGCCCTTATAATAGGTCCAACTAAAAGATGCAAAGGATCATTTGAAAGTTTTAAGTTAACTTGTTCTAGATCAGCCATCGATGCTTTTAAGTCCCATGATTCACATAATCTCCTCTCTCCTCAAAAGGATTTATCCTTAAGTCTTTACTTGCATCAAAAGGAGATAAATCAGCAACACTAAAAGTAGCACTAACGTCATACTCACCAAGCAAATCAATCTTGTAGGCATTGTTATTGATTTTCTCAAGAATTTGGAATGGTCTATCCCCTTCAGGAGCCAATTTAGATTTATTTTAAGTTGGAAACCTCTCCTTTCTCATATGCACCTAAACCCAATCACCAGTCTCAAAAGTAACACACCTTATTCCTTTGTTTGCCTTGGATGCATTTTGCTCATTTTTCTTTTTAATTTGCTACTTGATATGCTTATAAAGTCATTTCACCAATTTAGCCTTCCTTTTCCCATCAAGATTTGCTCTCTTGTCAATAGGCAATGGTATTAAATCCAATAGAGTTAGTAAATTAAAATCATTAACTATTTTAAAAGGAGAAAAGTCAGTAGATGAATGAACACTCCTCTTACACACAAACTCAATCATTGTAAGCAATCTTCCCAATTCTTCAAATTCTTTTGAATTACAATTCGAAATAACTGAGTTAAAGTTTTATTAACAACTTTAGTTTAACCATCAGTTTATGGATGACAAGTTGTAGAAAACAATAATTTAGTACCAAGCTTTCCTTACAAGGCCTTATCAAAATAACTAAGAAATTTTGCATCTATATCAGAAACAATGCTTTTAGGAATACCATAAAGTCTCACAATCCCTTTAAAGAACAAATCAGCAATATAAAGTGGCATCATTAGTTCTATGACATAGAAAGAAATAAGCCATTTTAGAAAATCTATCACTAACCACAATATTGAATCAATTCCTCTTTTTGACCTAGGTAGTCCCAAAATGAAATCCATTGATATGTCTACCCAAAGTTCATTAGGTACAAGCAATGGTGCATATAAACCATGTGGTAAGACTTTAGATTTAGCTTTTTTATTTGTTATGCATCTACCACAAATCCTTTCAACATCACATTTCGTTCTAAGCCAAAAGAAATGTTCTTGCAACACATTTAAGGTCTTTTTCACACTAAAGTATCCCAATAATCTTCCCCCATGGGCTTCCCTCACAAGCAATTCATGCATAGAACATTAAGGCACACATAATTTATTCTCTCTAAATAAGTAACCATCAAGTCTATAAAACTTATCAAGTGCTCTCTATTCATAAGTAACAAACACATCAACAAAAGTGATATTAGTAACGTACAATTCCTTAATATGTTCAAATCCAAGCATTCTTATATTCAAAGAAATAAGAAGAATATATGTAACACTCCAAAATTTATTAACAGTAATTTTGGGGAATTATGGGTTCAATAAGAGGAATTTATAGAAAATTATGGGAAATAAGAATTTTAAGGAAATAGAATTTTTAAGCTTTTGAGGAAAATAATAACTTTTGGCCATTATTGGATAAAAATGGATTTAATTATAGTTATGGGCCTAGTTAGAGAAATTAATTAAGTAAAAGGAAACATTGAATGCTTGGGCCATATAATTAATTTAATTACAATAAGAACCATGTGTAGAAGTCCGATCCCCATCCTATGGTAGCCCAATCCATTTAGACTTACTCTAGCCCTTGTAATTGTGACTCAATGTGCAGCTTATTGGCATAAGTGGAGTATGGGCACTTGAGTCAATCCAATACCTTACTAAAACCCTAAACTCTCTATAATCTCATTCTCATTCTATAGAAAACATAAGAGGCTAAGAGGAAATTTCGAATATCCAAAGAGGGTTAGGGTTTCTTTAGCATATTGCCACCATTTCTCATATCTAGAGGAGAATTTTACCAAGGTGAGTTATATGAAACTTAATCCTCTCTTCTTCCTCTACATTTTAGTCTGATTGATTTGTCATTTGGAGGATTTTCTTCTTATTTTTAAATTTGAACTTTGTTATTTTGATAAGTTCTTGTTGATTTTTAAAGGTGGAGGCTTCGAGAATTATTAGGTAGGTATCTCTTTCTCATTTTGATGTATTTTCTATTTGATGATGGTCCCAATGGCTGACTTACATTATGTACTCTAATTTTGTGCAAAAATACCTATAATTTAGAGCAAGACATTGAAGTTTCTAGTGTGGGAATGCTCACATCCGAATTTAAGTTTCATTGGAGTCTAGGTAAGTGCCTCTTAAATGTTCAAGCTACTAGAAATGATAGGTAACTGATTTGTGTTTGATCCTAACTATGAAACTAGTTTTGTTACATTAGGATCTCTAGAGAGTTGAGAATCTATCTTGGCTTTAGAACTTTATGTAATTAAGTGATGTTACTAGGATTAAATTTTAATTCCTTGCATATGTGCATTGTTAATATGATATTTGCTATATAATATATTTTGTTGTACTAAATAATTTGTTGGCTACTTAATTGTTGTTTTAGACCGTAACTGTGTCTTTGGTGGAGCTATGATGCAACAACTATCCATGCATTGTACTTAAATTGGGCATTGAGTTATGATTAGACTCATAAATACACTGAGCCCAGATTATACTCAGCAGGGGGTTGGCATCGTGAATGAGCCTTTCCTTTGTTATTGGGCATGATCATAATGTATGTGATTGTTAGTATGGGATAATAATAATTGGTAATCCAACTAGCTCATTTATTGATTATGATGATGCTTTTGGTAACTATATTTAATATGCATTTATCCTAATTAAATTATACATATGCATGGAATTTTTCTTCAGTTATTGAAATTCATATCTCACCCTGTGTCATGGGCTACCAATTTAAAGTAAAGGTTCCTCGATTAAGGAAAAGGGAAAACAAATGGATAAACATCCATAACTTGAGGCCTTGTGTGGGATCTCTATTCTTAGACCATTTTGTTTAAGAGTAGATGCTATCTTCTTGTAATTTATTTAGTATATTATTATGATGCATTCATATTACCAAGTGTAGACTTTGGTTGTTCTATAACTAAGAGTGAATTTGTGACGACCCTAATTTCTAATTACCATAATTAAACTTAATTATGTGGTAAATAATCATAAAAAACCTCAACTAAGATATCATTAGGGTCATCAGCTAAACAACTGCAACTAATCGAATCCACAAGTAATCATAAATAGCAATTAAGACCTTGTATTCATCTTACTACTGATTTTAATTCACAAAACCTTTTATAAATATTTTTTAAGTCATTACACAACATTATCGTAATGAATCTCAAAGTTTCTAAGTCAAAATAAGAGTTTAGGGACCTTCTGTTCATGTTTTCATGATATCACTGTGATGAGTTGGAACCTCGCTGTAGTTAGCATCCCTTGTGCCGCGGCGAGTGACTCGAGTCTTGCCATGGCTAACTTATGTAGTGCCACGGCGAGATACTTCTTGGTACTCTCCTTAAAATGCTTTGAATTTTGTCACGGCGAATTAAGTTCTATTACCCTCCCTAGGTAAATTTTCACCTCACATGTAACACCATATTTATCTAGCCTTTCTTATTCATATCTTAGCTTCCTTTCCTTGGAATAGCAAATTTTTAAAGGAAAATTCAATTAAAATATTACAATATTTTGTGTTACATAGTATTTAATTTTTTTTCCCATTCTGTGGACCATATTAACTTACCCATATCATCCTTTAATTAAATTACATTCATACAACTCACAGCCATCACCTAATGTTCCATAAAACCCGAGTTTGGATTATGCACACACAAAATCACACAATCAGTCTCGGGTTTTGCTGTCAGATTTCTGGTGCCAACTTTGGAAATTCATAACTAATTCTAAAAAAATCAAAAATAAGCACACTATACCATTTTGGAAAGCTACAGATTTTAAATTTAGGTAAAAATAAGTTTAGACAAAAAAAAAAAAAGTAAGACACTAAAAATTGATGGAATAGTACTAAAGGTACTACTACGTTATTGGTACTGACTTCAAACTTCAAAAATTTATATTTCTTTGTTCAGACCTCCAAATGAGGTGATCTTAATGGCTATAAAAAGCTTATTATGTATAGTTTATGTTTATAAAATTTCATGAGTATTGGATACCATTTAGACTTCGAATGACATAGGAAAAAAATTGACTATATGAACAGTAACCATATCAGTTCAGCAGCTTTTAGGCAACTTTGAAAATTCATTATTAATTCTCTAGAGCTCTAGATAATTTAGTCTTTGGCTTCTAAAAATATCTATATGAGATCTATATGCATGCCAAATTTCATAGGGAAATTCATCCATTTGGTGAGTTTATGACATATGGTTGCAAAATGGCACTTTTATGTTTCTTTAAGGGTCAAGAATGGGTCAATTTGGCTTTTAGCTTTTCTAGGGCCACTTGAGCACGTGGAAAAACATAAAAATAGCCTACTAAACATGTCCCAAGGGTCAAAAAATTGATACCTCACAATTTCACTCTCCCACTTGATGATATACACAAGGAATATACATGCATCATTTTGTATTCCTATGTAAAAAACATACACTATCATTCATATGGTCCAATTCTCATACATACACCATACATCCATGCATTTACAAGTGTTCAAGAGCTTATACATCATATACATCATGGGAGTACATCATTTGACAATGTTATGGTTACAAAATGAACAAATAGCAATTCCTTTGTCAATCTTCTTGCTTTCAAGTGTGGTAGCTCCCATTTCTTGGCTCACTTGGTCCACTTAGATATGTTAGGCAATAGGGAGGGAAAAGTGAGATTCTAGGAATCTCAGTAGCCCTTCTCCCTTTCAAACACACATAATAGATGTAATTTTAAGTCTAAAATGCATGCATGGCTATCTTGAAATTCATAACCATACATAAAATATTTCCTTCATTTAAGAAGTCACATACAACATATATAGGCTTGCCAAGACAATGCTTTAGCCTCACACATTCTCTTTGGGACTTTTGGACTTGCCTCACCCATTTTTAAGGGATTTTTTATTAAGCCTTACTCTTTTAGAGACTTTTGGCTTTGTCTCACCAATTTGTAAGGACTTTTGGCTCATTCTCACCCTAGCTAAGGGATTTTTGGCTTCACCAAACTCATACAAGCCAAAACATGCTCATAAGACATCTTTCAAGCACATAAACAAAGCATCATGGTACCATGGCATGTACATAGATACTAGAAACATTTTTCATAGCTTAAATATACACACACACATTTAAAGATAAGAAGACACCCCAACATGCATGAAAGAAAGGAGAGAGAGCTACCTTGTATGCAAGAACACACTTTATCCTTTGAAATTCCTTCCTCTCCCTCAGTTAAACACCTACAAGGAGGTGGAGCTTGATTCCTTTGGCCTAAACACATCAAATGGGATCTAATTACACTCTTGAAACAATCTCTAATGCCATACACACTCTAGAAGGACTTTGGCACTCAAATGGTTCAATTATGGTTCTATAAATCACCTAATGAAGCAACACTAAGAATTCATTATCTTGATTCCATTTTCTTCCATCTATGATTTTTGACTCCATTTAGAATCCTGGGAGTCATCACATAATCAATTTGAGGAGCCTAACTATATGTTGCTTCTTTAAGTTACAATATGGAACCTACCCCTCCTTCTCACTTTCTAAGGCTTCTTTTCATACTCTCCTATCATATATGATGCAAATCTAAGTTTGGAAGAAATAAAACACTCCCTTGGTGCTTCTTCTCTTCTTGGCCGAGACATGACTTCCAATTGCACCCATGGAAGTTTTTTTGCTTTCTTTGATGGGAGATGTATGTGGAAGGCTTCCTTGGTGTCTTAGGAACTTATACAAACTCTTAGACACCTTAAATTATAGCTAGAAATCTTCCTACAAACCAAGGTACAACTAAAACCCTAGGTTAGGCATCTTGCAAATTCATAGTTCTTTCTTTGTTCTCTTTGCATATTCTTGTTTCCCACACTCTAATTCTTAAGATTCACTCTTGGTTTGGTTCAAA